>CM060940.1:147337544-149737544 GCA_030765085.1 Allium cepa | reverse complement strand
AACGACCCAGAATTTTTTGTAATTAAAATTTGAATATTTAATTAATTTTAAATATTAATTAGTGAATTTATAAGTTGAATAAATTTTATTTTGAATAATTGGATTTAATTGAATAATTAAATCGATAATTTAATATGTTAAATTATGGAAATAATTGAAAATTGAGTTAAATATGATTGAAAATGATTTGTAAAATTTTATTTTATCATATTGGAGTTAGAACGATATTTTAGAACTTTTAAAATCGAATTAAAAGTTTATTTGTGAAAATTGAATATTTTAATATTAAATCGACAAGTGAAAATAGTCCATTTTTGAACAGTCTCAGAATTGGACGAAACTAGTTCCATTGGATCCGTAATAGTTAGTTATTATCGAATTTCAATTTTCGTAGCAATTGGAGTTATCGTTTGATCGTGGCAGCTCGAAACACATCGAATTATTTTTTAATATTAATTTAGCGAGTTAAAATAGCCATTTTTCAAAAAGTCTCGGATTTTGACGGAACCAGTTTCATCGGATCCGTAATGTGATATTATTGTAAGGTTTCAAATTTCGTGTCAATTGGATTTACTGTTTGTCCGATACAAATTAAAACGCCTAGAAAATCGTTTAAATCGGTTTAATTTAAATCGAACGTTTATTGCCATAACTCGCACAGATGTCCGAATTAGCTTCCGAAACTTGTTCCATTGTGTCCGGAACACGGGGTAAACCCTAGAAACGCTGGTTACGGCGCGTGAATCGGAGTTCGGAATTTCCGGAATGAATAGTGTTTACGTTCGATTTTCTATAAAAGGAGTTGTAACCCTCACAAATAAAAAAAAATAATCCAAACCCTAATATGCAGCCGCCGCCTCCTATATTATGAACGGCCAGAAATATCTAGTTTTCTTCCTCAAATCTCCTTCAATCCATGCATTAATACGAAAAGTTGTTAACTACAATATTGTAGAGGGCGATGAGAACTACGTTTTCAACGGTGGAGATCGCGAATGGTGTTACGGATCGACGACAAAGTGGCTGCAAGGGTAACACGTTGCACACGCAAATCGAGAGAGGAGGAGGGGCCGAGTTTCAAGATCTTCAGGCCGAGCATGGAGTGGAGTGCGAGCTTCGCAATGGCGCATTCTGATCGACTTCAAAGTCGACGAAGAGGAAGCAAATATCGAACCCTAGTTAGGGCTAGATGGGTTCATTTGCGGCTTGTATCTGTAGAGGATAACGTGAGTAAGGGAGAAGGAGCACACGGGCCTGATGCAAAGGAGAGGGGATCCAACGGCCCAGAAATGTTAGGTTTATAAAAATAAAAATAAATGTTGTAAATTGTTTATATAAAATCGTGTAATCTTAGAAAATTCATAACTTTTTCATACGAGGTCGAAAACGCGCGAAACAGGAAGCGTTGGAATCGTATGGACGTGTACTACACTATGGAATGGGATTGGAGTCGTTTGGAGTTAGTGAAAATTTTGGGTAAAATTAAACGCCCGTTTAATTTTATTCGAAATAAATCGCTAAAAGGAAATTGAAATCAAGGTGAGAACTTCTCACTCAATCGAATCGGTTTTGATTTTATTTTAAATAGTTAGATTTAAAATATTTGAATGCATGTTTGATGATGATTGTTATCTATTGATTGTTAAAATAGACATTATGCGCCGTTAGTAAGCGGATGTTATTTATTAAAAACATATACCGCGAATATTTCATAAACAGTGAAATTGGTATTATATATAATAGCTATATATATATATATATATTGGCATATGTATATATTGGAGTTGATTGATTTCCCGCATTTGTATAGCGGATGAGACCCTAGTGCGCCGTCTATTAAGCGGATAATATTATAAATCCCATATACCGCGATAATTCCATACTGGAGCGGAATTGGTATTGTGCTAATGTTTGTGGATGCAGGAAAACAGGTTGGAGGGATCCAACTGGATTCCTCAACAGTTTGTATTTGAATTCAGATATTTTGATATTTGATGGATTATCATATCGATATATGATGTCGTTGTTTGTCGTGATTGACTATTTGGTATGTAGCATCATTGGACCAAATTTGGAACTTTAAAATGATTTTTAAAGTGATTTTTGAAAATGTACTATATGTTTGGAAATTGATTCATTTTAAATAAATAAACGATATAATTTTTAATGTTATAAAGATTATGAATTTTTGAGAAATATAGTAAAAGGCTGATTTTTGAAAATATGGGGTTAATGGCTTTATAAAATAGTCTAAATCGGATTTTTGAATTTATTATAAAAAGTTTAAAAATAGGATTTATGAAATTTGATTATTTTATAAATCAAAATGATGAAGTTTTTAAAGGAGTTCAAAGACGTTTTAAATATTAATATGAATTGAATTATATAAGAGATTTATAAATGGATATTTATAAATTGAAATATTGAAATTATAAAACGAGTTTTTATAAGTGTTTGAATGAAGTGAAAATGGATTGCATAAGTGAATAGAATTTATAAAATTATAAATGGTGAAGTTATAAGTGAAATTTATAAATAATAAGATTTATAAATTTTCGTGAAGTTATTAAAGAATGGTTTTAGATAAATAATTAAATCTTATAAGTTATAAGATTTATAATTATGAAGTTCAAAGGAACGATTTTTGCAAACAAATAAATTATAAGTATTTCACTTATAATATGAACTTTTAGTATATCATTGAGATATGAATTGAGATAGGTTAATAAAGGAATTTATAAAGGAGGTTGTTGTAAAATAAATAGAAATGGGATTTATAAACATTGTTTTATAAATTCGCAAACGACTTATTTTGATAAGAAAATTGTTGTAACCTATTAATGGAGTTATATTCACGTTTTTGACTGTGAATAATCCTTTGAAATAAAATGAATAAAAGGATGAAATTTGTTAACGTAGTATATTCACGTTTTTGAATAGTGAATAATATGTTAAAGAAATTGTTTTGAATGTGATGTTTTAAATTGAATTAAAACGATCTAACGATGTTTTAAAATGTGTTGAGATTCAAAACCATAGATTTCAACATTCATTGTTGAAATAGATGTTTTCGAGAAATAGATGGAAATAGTGGACTATAACACTGTTGTTATAGTAAATGATTTCCGAAAGGAAATGTTTTGTATAGTATTGGGATTTATATATCTATTTTAATTTCGAATCCCTATACTAGTGATTTTGGGTTGTCGTAACGATGTTTTACGAAACATTCGTTTTGGCCCAAATAAATATGTTTAAGAGAATGGTTTCCTTAAAGAATGAAATATATACTTTATTTCGATTGAAGTATATTGAATATTTTCCAAGTGTTGAAAATAAATAAAATTTGTGAACTACTTATGAATAAATAAGTATGGGAATGTTTTTCCAATGTGAAATGAAATGTTTTGAGAATTTATCTTTTTGAAGATAAATTGAAGATGAATAATTGAAAACGTATATTCATAAATATTTTGGGAATATAAATTCACTAAGGAATTTATAAAAGAATGGGGAAATTTGTTTAAAATTAAATATTGATTTATTTTTGAGGTATAGAAATTATATATCTTGTAAAGATATTTTTGGGAAATAAATAATTTGGAAAATTATTTTGAATCTGGTGATGTTGTGCATATCCATTGATAGTACAATAACCGACTATCAATATTTACCTTTGAAGGGTATTTGTTGTGATTTGTTGATTTTGAATGCACACTTATTTTTAAATTATTGCGCTCGTTATTCGGATTACCCATTCCGAATAGTGATACGACGTAATGGATAGCATTGAAGATCGGTGTTGAAGACCCAGTATTTGCGAGAGCGATAGGATGACCTGTCGATTGACTCTGCACCGAGTTGCTCCGGTATTGAGTTCTCCATATGTGATGGGAAATCCGATCAGGATTGTGGATATCCGGATTGCAAGGACTTCTTTGTAAGTGCCTTCGGTTCTGTTCGAGCCCGGAACAGACTTGTATGGATTGTATGTCTGACGTTACAAATTGAGATGTAAAGCAGATTTCTTTCAAATATCTTTCTGTTGGTGGCGGAGAATTTATTCTTTTAGCTTAACACCCTTCTCTGAGACGTACGAGCTCAGAGGTTATGTAGTTGAAGGTTATCAGTGATATATTCCCAATTTGGTAATGTGACATGCTGAGTGTTGCTGTGAAATGATCATTGTGTTGATTATTTGTGATAGGATCATTTATTTGATCGTCTATTCTGGTGATCATTTCTATGATCATTTGTTGACCCAAAGCACGGCTTTTGTATAAAGTATGTTTTTGTGGACGTGACTTCGTCGAGCCTCACACCCCGGAATGGTCAAAACAGGAAAGATGCGGCAAAGTTATGAGGGGTAGCTCCCTTTAGGGTATGTGCATTTCCTTCTGGAAAAGGGTGGTATCATGGTATGAAGCCCAGATACTTACTCATGTTGAAACACTTATTAGTATGTGTGATGTTGATGACGAGCGCTCGGTTAAAGGTCCCAAAGGACCGAGGGATGGCATATTCATGTAGTAGTTACCTAGTGATAAAGGTAACCCGGCCTTGTGTTGGCAGAGAGCTGGTTAAGTTCTCGGGACGTCCATCCAGAGGCGTTTCCATGTGGCAATGGGAAGTTCCTTGGCCTGACCATTTGTTGAAAATCCAAAGAAACAATACGATCCTTGTACGGTATTAGTTGTAGAACCTATCATTCACTTATGGTGGCGCCCCACTGTTTGGATGGTAGCTATAGTAGGTATACGATAATGGTCGTATGTTGGCTAAGATTTATATTCTACTTTCGAAATGAATTTTTCTCTACACTATGCACTAGTAATAATATCAAATGTTCTTTTTAATGCGTATCAAGCATCTTTGACTATCATAAGGAGAAATCTCCTCCGATTCTGCGCTTGCATTGTGTGTGTGTGCGGGAGGCCTTATGGTAGTCTCATTTTTAAAAGCATTGCGAATTGACTTTAAAAATATTCCTCTATTTTGTTTTCAAAGATAAATAAACTGTTTTGAGTTCTCACACCAGTCACATGACTGACTCGGAGTTTATTGTTTTCCTTCCTAAACTCTGGGTGCCCACCAATTTCCACACGGGCAGTTAAGAGTTAGGTTTATCAGGATATTTCTGGAATTGCTGGAGGCAAGATGGATGGCATGGCGTAATTACTAGTATATAGTATTTCTCTTTCCGCTGCACTGTTTGTTGTTGTTGTACACTCTGATGATATGATGTAATGAAATGTAATGTATAAAATGTAATAACTGATATAGTTCTTTGTTTAAAGATTATTCATTTATTATTATATGTTGTTCCGCTGCGAATTGTGAGATTCTGATATTGTTGTGTTGTGTTCTGTTCCGTTCTATTTTCTATTTTCTTTCCTCTCTATTTTTTATCTTCTTCTTCTCTCTCTTTCTTTTTCTTAAACATTGATAATTCGTATTTCTGTTCATCTTGAGTTAATCTATGGAGATTAGTGTATATTCAAGGAGTACGGATTTGCGGGTCCTCACAGAGCAGGCGATTGAATGTCATTTTGCGAAATGATGACATATTTACTTCTTATGTTCTAATATTATCGATATGCTTTGACGCTGAAATTGAAAGTTGTTGGGTTGGATATCTTTATAATTTAAATTAGAATTTTCTTCTATGCAAAACTATTTTATGAACTATCTTATTTACAAAACTATCCCACAAACTATTTTATGTACAAACTATTTTACAAACTATTTTTTTACAAACTGTTTTACACAACCATTTTATATAAAAAACTATTTCATGTAACGATTTTATATACAACAACATTCTAAACTCAAAACCTTGTAAAGATGTTCAATCCCATATGGCTTTTCATACAACAAAGTTATTTTGGAAATTTTTTGTTCTTGTATAAGATGGACTATATATAAGTACAGGTGATTTTAAAACTGTAGATTTTGGAAGGTATTCGATTTAAAGAGATAAATCTTATATATAACGGAATTTATATAAGAATGATTCGATAGATTTGAGACTATTGATTTTGGAAACTACTTTATCTGAAATGAAATCTTATATATAATGGAATTTATATAAGTGGGATATTTGAAGATATGATTTTGAAAGGGTACTATATATGGTATATTATATTTTGGAGTAAGAGGTATGATTTGATGTACACTCCGTAAAGAAGAATTATATGATATGCTTTGACCCTGATGGACTTGGGGAATCTAAGAATGTATTCGACCGATAAACCCTAATGGGCATGGGTGAATTCAGAAATGGATTTGAACTTATATGGTTATCTGGACTTAAACTCATAAGTTCCTCGATTTTTTTCAGGGTAGATGGTTCTTTGTTTTACCCAACAGAGGCACTTTCGATCCAAGGATCTGTTGTTTATTGATCTTCTAGGAAGGAAGGGAATCCATTCCTTAAATCATTGAATCATCAGGGTACCACTGAAGCAGGAGTAGATGGTCCCTTGTTTACGAACTAGATATGATATTTTTCTGGAATCCGAAATGCAGAAGGATTGTCTGGAAAGTTTTATGTCCTTTGATAAATACTAGATCAGCAGCAGGCCAATGCTATCGTATTATCATCATTTGACATTAGATTTTAAGCGGTACTTCTTATGCCTATTTTTTCAGTATTTTTCATTGGGTGTTGAAACATGTCGACTAAGTACTAGGAGAATTCTAGCCTCACGCTTGATAAACGCATGGCTAGAGCCTACAAGAACGAGGATAAACCTGTTAAGATATCGAGTTATAAAGTATTTTGATAATGTATTATACAAAAGATATTTTTGGTAACTTTTCCATTTCTAAATACTTTAAAATGTTTGAAATATTGTTTATTTATGTACAACATGGTTTAATAGTAAATTATTAGTGTCGTAAATAATTTGAGAAGTTGTTAATTAAATAAAACATAATTAAAGTAAAGGGTTATTGACTTATTATTAACGTTTGAAAGGAAGTTTTAGATTTAATGGTAATATATTTGTAAATAATGGATTTAATGTTTTCAACGGCTTCTTTGTAAATAAGTAATGATGTAAATAATTATTTTCAAATAGCTTACATATGTTTATAAAGATGCCATCTAAAATATTTAAATGGTATTTATAAATGAAGTAAGAATTTTACAAATGAATTTTTCCATAAAGAATTAAAGAATTAAAGATGATTATTTTGCCAATGAAGTTTTCAAATGAATATTTAAAAAAAAATTGATATAAGTTTCTATGAATGTATAATATAAAGATATTATATAATTGAAAAAAAAAATTATTTGCGAAGCTTATTTATAGTATTATGCTTGACAAATAAATTTGAAACTCTATTTTGGAAGTATAATTGGGAATATTTACTTAATTTCGAAGTACTTATAGTACATTTATTGGTTAATTTACTATTTGAAATTTTGTATTAAACCATAATAAAAGTTTTTCCGTGATTTGAATATTCATTTTTTAAACAAGTGTTTAAAATATATTATGAAGAAAAAAAAATTGTACTTTGATTTAGAAATTTAATGTAAGATTTGAGTATATTATTAGTTTCAGTTCAATAATTTTGAGTTCGTACTTATTTTAAAAATAATGCGTCAAATAAATTTTTTGATTTAAGGAACTTTATTTTAAAACTTATTATAATGTTTTGATATAAATTTCTAACTTGTTTTGGACTTTATAATTTTTTTACATTATGCAATGAGGATGTTTTAAATATATCATATATTTTTACTAAGTAAATGAGGTTAAATGTTTTAATTGAATTTTTAGATATATTGAAATATTTCCTTTCCCTTCAAGGGCAAATGCCAAAAACTTAAATTTTTATTGAATAACCAAATAAAGTTATAAACTTAAGTAAGGTAGTAGAAGCTTAAGTAATATTTTATGAAATGATTCATTAATGACTTAAACTCTAAAGGGAAAACAAATGATGTAAGTGATTGATCTTTAAAAAAAAATAGAAAAGTAAATAACGAGAAGAAGAGAAAACAATCCACTAGAATAAACTAAAGTAAATTTAAATTAGAATTTCAATTAATGTAATGGAATAAAATTTTAACTATTTAATAATTGGAACATCTAAAGTTAAACGTAAGAAATTAAATGATGAATTATAAATGAAATATACAACGAGTTTCAAATTTGTAACTTGTTAACAAAAAAAGATATGAAAATTAGAGATGATAACTACTGAACATTTATTTACTAAAATGAAATAAGATAAACTCGTGTAACTTTCAATTACATTCTTAGAAACATATATATAACTTACCAGAATATTAAATCTTTAATTTTAAATAAGGATATGTAATGGAATATTGTACAAGATAAGCTTAAATAATGAAAGTGTTTAATGAAATTTACTTTTATAATAAGAAGAAATTTGATATGAAAATAGTTGTAAACTTGAGTTGTAATTGTAGTGCTACTAAATGAAATGAAATAGAAAGTGAATATTGTAAGCAAGGAATTTGAACTTAAGTAATGTATGAAGCTATTGATAATTAAAGTAAATAATAAAATGAATACTATATTAAATTTGATGGTTGTAACTTCGGAAATGGTTGATTACTTTGATCCCTTACGAAGAATGTATGCTTTTTTTGCGAAAGGTTGTTGTTGTGTTGTATTTATTTATTTTGATTTTATGTGATGATGGTATGCTTTTGGTTGAAAGTGATTGTTGTTATGTCATGTTGATTGTTTGTTATTAATTTATAACAGTACAATCATTTCACTTTTATATAATTATTAACCTCTTTGGATTATATAAGTGTAATACAGGTATGGAAGCAATTGCTACTGCTTTTGGTTTCATAAATAAGCGTTATTTGCTCGACAAATAGATACGTTCTCAGATTACGGTTTTCTAGCGATATTAGACTGTTTTTCTTGCTGTTGGGATATAATATTTTGAAATATATGATATATATTGTTATCTTTGATATTATTATTTCTTTCGAATCTCTCCGTACAAAAGAGACTTGCCGAAATTTTCCATAAATTTTGGAATTAGAAATTTTTATGAAATGTTTTCCAAATTTTGTCAACCTGAAAATAAAACGATTTAATTTGTTATAAATTAATATGTTATAAATTAATATATTTTATTTGAATTATTTAATTTTGTAAATTAATTTTTTTAAATTTGATATTTTGAATAAGATATATTGATTACTAAATTTCATCTTTTCTCTTCTTTTTCTTTTTCGAGACAAAAAGTATTGAGAGGGGAGAGTGTAACGACCCGTAAAATTCAACAATTTAAGTTAGTTAATTTAATAAGATTTGTGATCTAATAATTGGAAAGAATAAAAATTTGTAATTTAATTATGAAATGATTATTAGAATTAAATATAAGAATGTTAATTTAAGTCATTTATTAACAATTATAATGAAAATTCCAATTAATTGAAATAAAAAATGCCATAATTGGTTATAAATTGAATATAAAGGAATAAATGAAAATATTGGAATTACCAAGGAAACAATAGATAGTTAATGGTAATTGAACAAAAATTAGTGTTATGAAAGAAATGGTAACATTTGTTGTAACTAATAAACCTATAACTGTAATTAATTGATTTTGGTAATTTAATATTGAGAGGAATATAAAATTGTGATGCATTAATGGAATAATAACTAAAATGGAAGGTAACCATGTAAAGTAAAGTTAACTATTAATAACTTGAAAGGATTCCTACCAATTGAATTTATGTAAATGTTATAACTTGGTTATAAGATTAATATAAGAAAACCAATGAATGTTTAATTATGTAATGAAATGGTATAATATATGGTAACTGAATAAAATTAGAGTAATTATAACATTTTCTTGTAAAATATTGAACTTATAAATGTGGTTAAAGGTTAATGGTAATAATTATTATATATTCACCATTTATTTAGTCTATTAAAAAATTAATTTGAAATCTATTGTAGTTATTTGACTTAATTAGTGCAGTTAGTGTAGATTGGATTGGAAGAAAGTTAATTCAATAAGATGTAAATGAAAATTTTATTCATAATATGGCTATTGATTGAATAAAAATAATTGAAATTCAAGTTTGATTACTTTATTGAATTTTTAGCTGTGATAAATGGATTTATTAGAAATCAAATTTATAATTATATAAGTTATATGAAATTGAATTTAACATTGGAATTATGAAATATTCAATAATAAAATTGATATAGAAATTTGTTATAAAGGATTTTGAATTACCACGTAATGTAAGATGACAGAAATGGTAAATTATTAAATTTCAATTGACAGGGCGATTTAATTAATTTAATATTGATCTATTTAGTTAATTTGAAAATAACCATTTTGGCCACTATCTCGGATTTCGATGAAACCGTTTTCATTGGACTCGTAACGGTGAACTATTGTAGGACTTCAAGTTTCATAGCGATCGGACTTGTCATTTGATCGATAGGCTCGAAACGCCTAGAAATCAATTTAATTAAAATCAATTGAAATCAATTTGAATTCAGATGATTTTAGCATAACTTCTTCATACGATGGAATAGGACTTGAAACCTATTCCATTAAGTTTGATAATATTGAAAACATCTATTTTGATATATGGGTTGACCCATTTTCGTTCCGGAGGCAGAACGGGCCTTTCGAGTCATTTATCGTTCCAATCAAAATCAATCTGGTCCATTCATTCTCTTTTTCTGATCTGCCTATAAATATATCGTTAAAACCCTAATTATTTCTTATTTCTCTTTGACAGTATGTACAAATCTTTCTTCTCCTCTCCTCCTCAACGGCTGAAACGGATTAAAACTCCAAACCCTTAAATTCAATTTCGAAACTAAATCAAAACTTCAAACTCCTCCAAACTATATCAAATTATATATCAATTTCAAGCTCTTGATGAGGTAGTTACTGGTGGAGTTCATTTTTCAATTCGATCATCGGTTTGTTCTGAAATCACTATAACATTGTCGACCGTCCGAATGGAGTTTTGACGATCCAACGACGGATCGTCGTCCAAACGGCGATCAGGAAGCGCCGTTGGAAGGGTGACATCAAACAAGCCATAGGGGTGGTGTTCGTTTGTGCTAAGAAGGTCGATTGGCCAGAAATCGAACGAAATCATAGGTGCTGGTGAAGCGTAAAGGGAAGGCTGGAGTCTGGCACGCTTCTGCCGTGGAGGCGCCCTGAGGCGGCGAAGTCGGCGGTGTGCCCCGATGTGGTCGAAGGTACATGGAAGTCGTCTGGTGGGTGGCTGTGTAGCTCATAGAAGGGTTCGCGATGTTCATCGTGCATGTAGGGTTTCTGAGACGCATGATCACGTGGCTTACTATATGGAGTAATCTTCTTTTTATTTTTTTATTTTATTTTATTTAATTTTCAAATTCTATCGTTCTAACTAGCATAACTTTTGCATACGAGCTCGGATTTGGGCGCTGTTTCTTATGTTAGGATCGCATTGAAATTTCCGATATTTTGACGTTTGTTTGGACGAATTTGAAAACTGTTTGAATTTTGGGCTTAAATTGGATTTAAATACGAGTTACATTCAAGGTTGAGTGTTTTAACCCAATTACAACTTCTAAAACTTCTTATGTTTGTTAAATTAAATATATGATGTGATTAAAAAGTTTCTTAAGGCTGTTTGGTACATTTAAATTGTCATCTCAATTAATTTGAATTTATTTGAATTAGATCGTTATTGAATTTAACTTGCTAGTTAAATACCTGTTATTGATTATCAATTATCTATTGATGTCTCTTGATTGGTTTGGATGATGATTATAATAAATGGTTAATTGTTGATATTGGCTGAATGGATGTTATATTTTATATCGTTGTAATACTACAAGTTCACTATGGGTTGAATGATACCCAAACGATCTTATAGATTAGGGTAAAATCGTTATGGATTGAAATATTAAACCTGAACGGTTTTCCTTGATTTGAAATGTTGATTTTTGGTACTGGTTGAAATGATATATATATAGCCATATAAATTTTTGAATTTGGATTATGTATCGGAATTGAATTATTTAGAAAGACTAAGCTAGACTTTGAATTTTTTAAAATAAGTGGTTAAAATTGATACCTCAAATTATTTGAAATGTTCCAATAATTAAATTAGCGTTGTACACTTGATAGGAGATGAAAAATCCCGTAACATCTCTATAGCCATTGCACTCACATTTTACTTCAGATTAATTTGACTTGCATAAGATCTTTTAGTTTTAACTCGAGTGTTCTGTTTTCATCACGCTCGGGTCAGTTTGAGCTTTTCAGTGTGCTGAAGACTATTTTCTGAAGGACAAAGACGAGATTCAGTATATTATTACTATTTATTGTAACATATTACTACTATTTATTACAATTATTTCACCACAACATGTATTCCACTACATCATTTGTTTTTTCCTGTTGTATGTATAACTCTGATTTGAATTATAAAAGTATAACCAAATGTCATTTGTAAAACAGCTTCATGAATTGTTTATTTGATTATTATATTTTGTCACTCCGCTGTGGGATTTTATGTTTTGTTTTTCCTTCTTTTCTATTTTCTTATTTGTCCCATTAACAATCATCCCTTTTGAATGGTTTGAATCAGACATGTGTGGTTTATTGTCGATTTAAATCGTCCAAAAAGGTGGGTCGTTACACAAAGGTTTTATATTGTAATATTGCATTAATTATGGAAGTGACCTATAACAGTATATTCTAGTGTATAATAGAAAGGATTGGGATTTATTGTACATATCTAACTATGTAATTTGATCTAGATTTCTGTGTAAGATGTTTTATATTATATTTTTTCCTTTCACTGCGAGTTCAAAAGGTTAGTCATTAGATTTTGTTTTGTTTACTTGTTATAATATTATGTTGACTTATTGTTGTCAATCTTCAACATGTTAATGTTGGTTCAAGCATTGAATTTAGGGTTCGAAAACAACAATTTGTTACATTTAGTATTAGAGAAAATATTTTCTTAATTTAAGTATTAGGACGTATTGAGGGAGTGTATTTGTATTATATAGATGTGATTATATAAAATAATATTTTGAGTTAGGTATAAATAAATAAATAAATAAATAAATAAATATATATCATGTTTACTATTCTAGTCTTATTTACTACCTATTGGAGAGTTGCTAATGAATCTCCTTTTCAAGTAAGAGAATGTAAGTACCTTAATGGAAATTAGAATGGAAAATGATGTTGGTGGGTTTGATGCTTGAACTAAAAATAGCATTAGAGTGATTCTTGCGGTGAACATTCCTGCTTACATCCACTTATATGTGCAAGCAACCGGTCAAACCACTACTAATGCCATAGAACTTGTAGATGTAAACCAAGTAGAGTTTCTGGTCCAGACACCACCTAATGTAAAGTTTCCAATGTTATGTATGAATTTCTCTAATTTTGTGGTAGACCCTTTGTTGAAACGGAACCATGTTTAGTGATGTGCGCTTTGCTTGGCATGCGTGAGAAAGTTTTCATTCTTTTCGGTCTTAAGTGGTAATACAAGGAGACAACTTGCATCTTGGAACCTTTGGGGAGAAGCAGTAAGTTGGTAGGAAATTATTACCCTTGGGAATGATGAAGAGAATATTACATGACAAATTTTAGGAGAAAGTTTGAAACTAAGTTTTTCTCCAAAGCGTAGAAAGGATTATTTTTAGAGAAATTCATTCACTTGAAGCAGAGTGATATGACCATTGGTGAGTATGTGAACCTTAAACTGGCTAGGTTAGGGTTCGAATTGGTCAACACACCAAAAAAGAAGATGATGAAATTTGTGACTTGATTAAACTTGAAACTCAAGAAGTTAACATTGAACAAGATTTCATTTAGAGCCACATTTAAAGGGTTAGTTGAGGTAGCACGATTGAATTGGGTAGATGGATAGCTAGGAAAGGAATAATATGAAATAGGTGAACCGACAACAAGGGAAACTTAAAACTGGGAATAGTCATGGAAAGCCAAAAATTAGAAGGTGTAATCGACGTAGGAAGAAGGCCATGTAGAAAATGATTGTAGAGTTAATCTTACTCTGAAGAAGTGTTATAATTGAATGCAGTTGAGGGAGATGAAAGAGAATGCTCCATTTTACAAAAGAAAACCAGATTCTTCAGGTCTATGCACTAGAAGTAGTCATAAGTGCAAGTGTACTGCCATCAGCTATGGATACAGGAAAGTGGATCAAAATTAAAGGTAACTTATCGATTTGGGTTTATGAAGATTATTGTTGATATTTATTCTTTAAATCCCACACCATGCGTAAGTCAACTAATAGTGTTGTTTTATGATTTGAAATAAATGTTTTGATGTGGCATCCTTTAGCAAAAGTATGTATTAAGATTTATGGGTTAAGGGTTAATAATTTTGTAATGGGATTAGATAACTCGTTATAAGATAATAATGGTTGACAGTGTTAGAATTTGAATAGGGTGTAAAGACTGGGCATAATTTTCATTATCCATCATGATCCCGATAGTCATAAGACAACATTTTTATGCTTATCTTTAATGAAGGAGCCTTATATACCGTTGTTGGAGTTTTTAAACCTGCATCCTCAATAAGTTAAACTTAGTAGGGAAATTGGCATGCCTTTTTGGCATGTTGTTATAAGATGATGATTGAGAATTTGATAGGAAGTTTATGAGTTGACAATGGAGAGGGTTGATATTTAGTATCAGGTTAAGATAATTTGAATTATTTTGGTCAGAATGTTACATACGAGAAACATCAACATAATAACTAATGTCTGCTTAAGATATATAGACAAAGACACTTGGACCAAAAAGTTATTTTCTTGGAATTGAAAGATTTGAAGATATATTCAATTTAGAGTTGACATAGAAATTTCAATAGTAGAAAGTGAGATAAGTGGTATCAGAGTTTCAATTGTTTGGATCCTATTACCAATCGATTGAAAATATTTTAAACCAGGTATGAAGATTTTTTAACGGGCTAGAGTTTATTTTAAGGTAGGGTTTTGGTAAGTCAATGATGCTATTGTGGGATCTTACTAGTGACTGGAGTTAACACCTTAGATATTGATTTTGATGACAACAATCATATAAATACAGACACTAATGTGTTTTCAAGTTGAATACCGTTAACTGGGTTTTTATCCCGATAGAATTCAATCGGAGCTAGAATACTTACGGCAAGTCAAAACAACTCATGAATCAAACAAAAGCACCAGAAGAAGAACCTAAGAGAGTGCCAAGAGGAAAATTGCAAACATAGGTTAAGGGGATTGATTGCAGCGATCCATTAGGTTTGCTCATAGATCCTGCAAACTTCTTGCATCATGAACCAATATCTTTTCAAAGGACATCTGCCAAGTTTCATGATATATCAAGCAAGCTAGTTTGAGAAGTGAGCACTCATCTGATTCCAACCATAGTTTAATGCAACCCATACTTGAGTCACCATCAAAACAAAGATACTCATTATGAAATTACATGGAGAGCATTTACATAAGGCATGGAACGCGATTCAAGTGAGATAATCCAAGAATACTTTAACTACATGGGTCGCTAGCAATCCTTTAGATTAGATCAATTCATTGTGAACTGTTTGGAGTGCCTTCATGCCATCAAGTATAGGATTTTGGTAAATTGGACTAGTCAAATAGCTCTCTAATCCTTATAAATACTCACCTATCTGCAACATAAAGAGGACCTTCTAGACTGCCCGTTGGAACTCGGGGGAGATTATTCTTCACTCTTTTACTCCCACACAATGTCATCTAGGATTTCACTGTGATTCTCCAGTGAACTCCTGTACTTGTGACTTGATTTAACTTAGAAGATTCAATCATATTGTAGTCCAATTCAGTTGCAATAGCAGTCAACTAATAGAATGTTATAAAGTGGACGTAGGCTTCATTAACAGCCAAACCACTATAAAAGTTTTCTTATCTTTTTACTATTACCGCTCTTTTTACATTCATTTTGTATATTATTGCTCTGCTAGAATAGAGTTGGCGCTTTCACACTTAATTCACTATTTTGATCCATTTTTTGGGTTAACATTTTGGTGCTTTCGCTGAGAACCAAATTCATGCTAAGATCTAGCCATCTACTTTGGATTAGATAGGTTTAGAAGTTAGATCTGCAATCTTTGCTTTGAAGATTTGTTGTTGAGAATCAATGGCACTAGGAAGAAAGAGAACTTCTTCCAAAAGATCCATAGGATTTGTAATAGTTGGAGAGGAAACCAATCCTCAGCAATTTAAAGTCAACCGTGCTAATAACCCATTAATCGAGCAAATTTTGGTGCCAACACAGGAGATTAAGCATCGGGATCTTCTATCCAACATGTAGTTGTCAGTAGAGGAGAGTTAAATAAGATGGTTGATGAAATCAATCAAAAGATGGAGAAAGTCCAAAAAGCCCTTGTGGAAAATTAAATGCCTTCTTGACCATGCAATCATTTGCTGCTCTGAGAAACATTCTAGAACCCACGACTACCATAGAGTAGGAAAAATATTTCGTTTCAGGACTAAACAGGAGAAACATAAAGCAACAGCCAAAAGGAGTAGTAGGTAGAGCTGCAAGAATCACCATTGAAGGAAATGCAAGCACTCCACTAAGTGTAAAGCGGCCGCTATGAACATGGATCTCGGGAGAAAAAACCCCATGAGAAGATATAATAGTGAACAACTTGACGAATATGAGTTGAAAGAAAACATTAATGACACTCGGTATTGACAAAGAGGTCTGAACTGTCCCTACCTGGGAAACTTCAAGCCAATGGAACTCCAAAACAGTGGCTTTCCCAAAGACAGGAAAGCCTAGGCTTCTTCCCACTTACCAAGATCGTTTACAGGATCAAAAACTTGGTGTAGTCGCTGATAGCTAAAACCAAGGACTACCGAGCATCATAGGCATATATAGTAGACATGATCAAGCATCTAATGGATGAAAGTAAGAATATGAGAGATGATGAATGAGGATCCGCTCCAAGCCAGACTCCCTTTACTGATGACATTTTGAATGGACGATATACTAAAAGTTCATTATGTTGACTATTCCGTCCAACGATGGAAATAAGACTCGAAACCTTACTTGTACAAGTACATTTGGTACATGTACGAAGCGAATCTTCAAATGCTATTGGATGTAGATTTTTTTCCAATCTTTCTACAGGGAATTGCTTCCATGTGGTTCACCAGGCTCCCACCTAAATCCATCTCCACTTCTGATGAATTAATAATAGTTTCCTTAATCAGTTTAGGCTTCACATAGCACAACCAGTAGACGTGATGTCCTTATCTAGCCTATTCTAGCGACTAAATGAATCATTGAAATCCTTCATAGGTCAGTTTAACACTATGTTCATTGAAGTAAGTATCCCAAATGACAATATGGTCTTCATGGCCGGGTTTGTGCCATCCAACCCGTCATTAAATTCAAAAAAAGGATCAAAATGAAAAAACCTATCACTAGGAAGGACTTTAATTGAAAGGCAAGCTAGTACTTGAGATTGGAAGAGGAAGAGTAGATAGAAGGAAAACCTGCTAGCCTACAACCAACCAACATTGGGTAGATTGGCATGGTATGAACCAAGATGCAAATACTTCTATCACCATTGCTAGAAATGTAAGAGAGGATGGGAATAGAAAAGCAAAAATCAGAATTCCAACAAGTGAAACAGAAGTAAAAAATGACTTAAAGGCTTGGGGCCTAAAGACTACACCCTGCTCAATGATACTCTAGAGATCATCGACCCAGCGACACAAAAGAGAGAGTAGTACAAGAAGAAACCTATAAAGGAAGCGAATGAATAGAAAATACATTCCAAAAAGTACAGCCACTTCCATGAAACACAACCATAACACGAATGAGTGCCATCAATTGAAAAACCTGATTGAAGAACTGAATCGGGAAAACAAGCTTCAGTAGTATGTAAGGTAACCAAAAAATCCTAACTAGCCTATGACAACCAAGATCCTAGAGACCGGGGAAACCAAGTTGGAACCTGTAAAGAGGGATCCAGACGGACCAACTAGAGACTCATCATCGAAACAATATCTAGAGGTCCTCATACCATATAGAGGAGCTGGGGAGAAATAGAGCTGTATGTAAGCTCACTAAGACACTCTCTAAAAGATTTGTGCTTCGTAGTCGAAGAAAAAACTCCCGCTAAGCAGCAGACAACTCTAACGATGATGTACTATCCTGAAATTTAGACTCCAAAGGAATAGAGGCTCCAACCTTCGATCCTATGGTCGTGATAGTGGGAATCGACCATCCATGGTCCAAAGAGTATTGGTGGACACCGGTAGTTCTATGAATATCCTTTTCAAACACATGTTTGATCGGATGAATATCAATATAAAAGACATATCTGGTTGCCAGACAAAGATCCAGGGATTCGTCGGTGAACCAAATCAGCCTATCGAAACAATCGATTTAGCCGTAAGACTCAGAGAAGGTGATCGAAAAGTCGTCCACATCCATACCTTTGTGATAGTAGATGAAACATCTGCCAACAATGTTTTCCCGCTTTGGAAAATTTCAGGATTTCTTTAACTCAATGGTGTCTAACCATGAAATTTCTGACAGATAATGGAGTTGGGTTGTCAAAGAGGACCAAAATGCCACCAGAGAATGTTACATTGAAGAACTACAAAAGTCTAGAAGAAAAGAAAATTGGAAGAATGTGTGGAAAACTCTCTATATTCACAAACCTACTGAATTTCAACTATAGAGGTCCCCTGGGTTTAGGGACCATAGCCGATTCAATATGGCTTTAGAGCTTAGATTGAAGAGTTCAGGGGGGAATGTGTAGCACCGATAGATTGATGGCATTTGTCCCCGTAAATATGGATGACCCAAAACAGGTCTTGAAAAATGGATTACATCTTGGAAACAAAACGAGACTGAAACTCCTCAAATTTCTTAACCCCGACCTAGACATATTCACTTGTATACATTCTAATATGTGCAGGGATTAGCTAAAGATTACATGCCATGCACTTAATATTAATCCCAAGTATACACCAGTGAAGCAAAAGAGATGCAGCCTAAGACCTAAACGGTTCAAAGCATTGAGAGAAGAAGTGGATAAGATGATGGGAGAATGGTTTTATCTGCGATGCAACCTACCCTTAAAAGGTATCCAATGCGGTCTTAGTCAAGAATTCTAATGGAAAATGAATAACTTGTATTGACTACACGGACCTAAACAAAGCTTGCCTAAAAGACAGCTTTCCTCTGCCTATAATAGACCAACTTGCGGATGGGACAACATGACATGAACTAATATCATTTGTGGATGCTTACTCGAAGTACAACCAGATCATGATGCATGAACCTGATTAGGAAAATGCCAGTTTCATTACTAACCTGTGATTATACTGCTACAAAGTGATGCCATTTAGCTTAAAGAATGCTCGGGCAACCTACCAACGTCTATTGAAATCCATGTTCAAACATCGGATTGGGAAGAATATGGAATTTTATGTAGATGATATGTTGGTTAAATCACACATAGCTGCCATTCACTTGGAGAACCTCACCGAAATGTTTGAAATACTCCACAAATATGGAATGGAACTCAATCTACATAAATTTCACGTTGGATTGCCTCTAGAAAGTTCTTGGGTTCATTGTAAGCGCCGGAGACATCGACGCAAATCTTGAACAAATTATCACTCTACGAAAAGTCGAGGCCCAAGGAACATGGAGTTACAATGCTTGAATGGGAAAGTTGTAGTACTAAGTTGGTTCATCTCAAAAGCAACCAACAAATGTTGCTGTTTATTGATGTGCTAAAGATGGGAATGAAGAACTTCAAATGGAATCAAGCTTGTCAAACTGAGTTTGAAGAGCTACCGTGACATATAAAAACCCCCTGATCCTGTCCAAGCCGGTAGACGATGAAGACATGTTTATCTACTTAGCAATCTTGCCTCGTGCATTAAGTGTCATGCTCGTACAAGAAGAAGAAAATATCCAATGACACATATATTACATCCATAAACGATTTACTAGAGCTAAGAAGAACTATTTGAAACTGGAAAAACTAGCATACTACTTTTTGATCACATCCAGAAAGTAACGACCATACATTCAGGCACACATAATCAAAGTGCTAACAGATCAATCCTTGAAGCAAGTGTTATACCGCCGCGATACCTCTAGATGGCTTATCAAATGGGACATCGAATTAGGTCGATGCAAAATCATATACCTTCCTTGAAGGGCGATCAACGGGCATGCACTGGCAGACTTCATTGTCGAGTTTACGATACAAGATGATGAAGAAGAGATTATTTCAAAAGTGGAGACACGTTGGACGTTGTTCGTCGATGGTGCATCTAATAACTTCTGCTTAGGGAAGGAGTAGTGCTCAAAACTCCTGAAGGCGATCCGTTAGCTATTCTTTATGCTTGGAATTCCTCATAAAACATAACAAAGCGAAATACGAAGCATAATAGCCAGGCTGAAAGTTGTGAAGGAAATCGAGATAAAGTTTGTACTTATCTATAATAACTCTCATGTAGTGGTTTTCCAGGTGGAAGGCGAATACCAAGATCATGGTGAGAACCTTGCCTCGTATCTATCTAAAGTGCAGGAACTGCTGAAGACATCAAACATTATACCATAACTCATAACCCAAGGTAACCAAACGGGAAGGCGGACTATCTTGCAAAATTGACTAGTTCTGGAGAAGCTCAGTCATTGGGGCTAGACCCAATTGAAACTCTGACTGCTCAAAGCATAAGCATGATGGACATTGACTGGATTTTCGAAATAACCAAAGAACCAGAAACGTGGATGAACCGATCAAGGATTACAAGATCAGAGGAGCACTCCTCGCAGACAATAATCAATGGAAAAAGCTCCTTCAAAAGGCTCTACGATTTGTAGTCCACGATGGGATGCTCTACCGAAGGATTCTTTACGCCCTTGCTCAAGTGTGTGTCCAACGACGAAGCTAGAAGAATCCGCAGGGATGTTCATGAAGGCAATTGCGGAGATCATACTGGAGGGCAAAATTTTGCACAGAAAATTCTTCGACATGGGTATATTTGGTCAACGGTAAACTGTGATGCAGCAGATTATGCTAGACAGTGCAATCAATGCCAAAGATTCGACAAGATCAAAAAAAGTCCTTCGACAGAGCTAACACAGAGGGTCAGCTCGTTCATTCGTGATCAGGGGAATCAATCTGATTGGTGTATAACTAATGGCCAAAGAAGGAGCCAAATATGCTATCATTATTGTTGAATATTCCACCAAATGGGCTGAAGCGGAACCACTGGCCGCTATTACCACAAAGAAATTTGTTAATTTTGTCACTAAAAACATTATTTGCAAGTTTGGGGTACCATAAAAAACATCATGGAAAATAGGACTCAATTCAAAAGCGCTGAGTTCAATTGCTTCTGCAACCGCTTCCGAATCAAGAAAAGCTTCTCCGTTATTGCAGATCCACAAGAAAATGGGGAAGTGGTAGTAGCGAACAAGATCATCGTCCACCATCAAAAAGTGGCTAACTAAGGCTAAAGGATATCGAATTGAAGAACTTCCACCCATGCTATGGGCTTAAAGGACAATGCATAAATCTGCAACCGGGCAATCCTCTTTGACGAGGGATATGGTTTAGACGCAACGATCCCAATCGAGGCAGAACTCCTCTCTCACCGAAGGCAAAACTTCAATCAAAGACAAAATAGCTTCTACTCAAATTGCTCGATATGGTCGATGAAAAGAGGGAAGAAGCTGAGTTAAGGACTGTTGCTCACCCGGAAAGAGACTCACAATATTTCAATTCCATAGTCTGTAACCCTACTTTCAAAGTGAGAGAGCTTGTCCTCAAATGGGTTTATGCTATACCAGGAATATTCAAACCAAACTAGAAAAGGCCTTATGTGATCGGTTAAGAGCTAGGGGATGGCACATTCAACCTAATAACCATCGAAGGAACCCAAATCCCCGAGCTTGGAATAGCGAATCACTACATCGTTACTTTATCTAAGCTATCATATGTATTTCCTATTTCCCTCAAATAAACCATCCCGGAATACCAGAGGCATTGAAATAGGCAGAACTTGCCTAACTTTTATTAATAAAATTGCTTGCTTTTTGAACTAATAAAACTGTGTTCACAAAAGTAACCTGCTGAATCGATGGGGTCGAATCGACTCAAAACCATCGAGTCACTGCTTGATATAGTGGAACCACGCTCAAGTATGCCTCATCAACCCACCGAGTCGATAGAAGCAAATGGGCTCAAACCATTGAATTGATGGAACTCGATCGCTGCCTTCTAAGAACCTGTGTTGTTCCCCCAACACCGAGAAGGTCCAAATCCAAGCCGCGCATTTCATAAGCAGCACACCAATTCTTAGGCTATGGAATTGCAACCGAGCAAATATAATTACTAAAGCTGCACATTTCGTATCTGCACATTTCGTAAGCTGCCAATTCTCAAAAAGCAACGCATTTCGTAAGCCGCACACTCATAAAAGCCATGCATTTCGTAAGCCGTGCATGCACTTGTGGTCACCTATTTCATAAGCCGCACGCTCTTGAGAGACTCGCATTCCACACAAGCACTACTCGATGTTGCTTCGGCACCATCAGCAAAACATTAAGATCTTGTGAGCACTGGTATTGTCCTGACGACACTAGAAAACTAATTTATTGGACTAATAAGAATCCACTCCTGCTATCAAAAGTAACGGACATGATTCCAACAATGTCACACAACTAGAAATCGGCAAAGAAATTCGATCGTTAACCACAATATCTCTAGAATCAAGATGCTCCAATGACAGGTTCTCAAAGATAGGAACCGCAAGCTAGATTCGGTTAAAGACATATAAGGAATAGCTTGAATCAACCGGTCATTTGTCAAGTGTTGGGAGAAAACAACCTTGTAAAGTAAGGGGCACACACATATCAACATTTAGGTGAAAGGAAACTACTCCACAGGCCCGTTTCTACAACCGAAGAATTTTGGATATCATGACTAATCTAGTTATAAAGTTAAAAAATGCATACATAATGCACGAAATCATAGAAATAAAGGCTTCTATACCACTGAAACATGGCTTGGCAATATGAAGTATAGAAATTGCAAAACAAGCAGTCGTGCCATATGCACACATATGTAGTATAAAAGCAAGTTAAGTACGTGACAAATAAGGAAGAACACGGAAGAGATGATAGCAACAACATTAATCTTTTCATTCCTTATAACATTTTCTATGCAAAGTCAGAATGTGGGGCTGAAACCCATACAATATCGGCCAGCAAAAAGAAAAGGACAGATGCCATAACAACAAAGGTAGTAAGTGTAGACTTTACAGTTATACAAATGCATGCAAAAAAAAATCAGAATGTTCCAGCATCCCGCTCCACTATCACTCGAGTCTATTAGTGTTTCTTTCCACCACTTCCCTTCCTACATTTGGTCATAAGTTTCTTCTTCCTCTCAGCATCCCCCCAGGAGTTGTATAACTACCAGAGATGTCAATTATTGCCTCCATGCCCAAGTCTCCTCCTTGTTCTTCAACCCCCTCGAAAGACTCCGCTATGGTCTGTGCATCCAAGACATGCGGGAGCTTCTCAATGACTTTCTCTCCTTAATCTTTTCCCTCTTAACGGCCACCATCCGCTATTCAGTTTTACTTACCTGGCTAGCTTGATCTATCTGCTATCAATTGTCAGCTGTTGTTAAATTGCGCCCAGAGATACGAAAGGGTCATCCAGGCCATGCAACGCAGCTATCTTCTCGAGTTCCATCCCTTGTTGTGGGTTTGGACATGGACGTTGTAATCGAAGAAGCTAGAAAAACAAGGGTCAAAGCAGTTAAAACAACAGCATGCCCCGAGATGAAAGAAATTGACAATTCGATAAGCAAAGACGATGGACCTATAAGATCAAAAATGTGCATTCAATTCATCTTATTCTTGTGGCGTGGGTTGAAAATTATCAAACTCGAGAAAAACAGAAAGGTTACCAGCACCAAAAGTGTGATCGAGAATTTCAACCTCATGATCCCACTGCCTCCTTCTTTGGATGGCTACATGGTTGATAGTAAAGTCCCAAGACCACCCAAGGCTTCCAAACAGCTGCTGAAGGGGCAGACAAAGTAGTACCGGTTAAACCCTGGATAGTTCCTAAATGATCATGCAGCTGCTTTAATGATTCGCTAGTCCCAGAACTGAAAGGCTCTGATAGTGCATAAGCGATTGAGTTGCAGTAGCATTGGCGACCTCTCACTACCTCTTAATCTATAAAATCACTCGGCTCTCTATCAAAGCCATCTTTTGACTCTGCGATGAGATAGGCATCTTCCAACTCTAGATCGGTGTATACTTCCCATTTTTTTTGGTAATGAGCCAGAACTTCTTCCAAAAGCCATAGCAAGAGTACACGGAAATTTAGGTCCCAGATGGCCGAGGCTAGCTTGATGCAGTAGGGAGTTGACATAGAAATTCAAGATGATTTCGTCCATCTTCTCTATCTTCTTTTCTAAGGTATCCTTCAGCTCCAAGTCATCCACCCATCACAACGGCCTTCTCAACTTCAACTAGGGTTTTCCAACAATAAGCTGCACGACTCTTTCCTGAAGCGAAGCACCCATTCGAGCCTGGTCAGAGATGGTTTATCTTAGGATTCCACCATTCCCGCATAATCAATAATTGTCTTTTTATGAGCTTCGATGGTTTCATCATGACCACCAATAGTTTTCGTTTGAGCTTCGATGATCTCATCTTGAGTTTCAAGCTCCTTTTTAAGCTTGACCTCATCAGCATAAGCTTTTCGATTTCAACTCTGAACATGATCTCAATTTTTTTGTGGGCCTCTTTCAATTCCTTCAGCAAACTAGCTTTTATCTTATTCTCTCGAATAGCAGCATCCCATTCCTTTGCCAATCGCTCAATTCTGGCATCACATTTTATTAACATCCTCTCATATTCATCCTTTTCTAACCCAAGGAAAGGATATCCTCGTAGTTGTGATGGTTTGTGTCCACCAATTGATTTCATAATTTCTCTCATCCTTTATCTTGATCCAAATCGCTCTAAATCGCTAGAGATGTGGCATATAAGAACCCTTACGGATCAGAGGTAGGTCAAAATCAAATTTAACTCGGTTTAAAAACCATCCATGAAGCATGACTTAAAGCCTAGGGGAACCAGATGGAGAACATAAGATGGCTTCCTATGGGGGCATGAAGAACTCAAAGCAGGCATTACATTAGTTAACGGGTCGATGAAGGGACTTGAACAAATCGAAGTTGGAATTTCAATTCCAGCAGAGACAGGAGTAAGGGAAAATGCTTTGTGCTCAGAAGGATGAGAACCACGATCTACTTTCGATTTTTGGATGGATCGTCTCGATCATCAAGAGCTTTCCTCTTGTCATAACCACTCCTATAAACTCTGTCTCAGTCCCTATCGTCCTAGCGATGAACTACGACTTCCAAATATTTCATCCTTCACCATTCTACCTTAGTTTCTCTAGGCTTATAAGGGCATGAAGTCCTTCTTAACCTGCGTTATGCATCTGTAAATTGTTCATGGTCCTCATAAAGTCCATGATTTCCCGTAGTACCTGATATAGAAAATGAATGAAGAATTTCGATGATAGAAATGAACTCAAATAATGTATATGTAAGTGCATGTTGTAACATCCATTATCCGAAGGCCTGAAGCTAAGTGCTACAGATGTTGCATTCATACATAGTATTAACTTTCGATGAAAAAATATGATAATGTAAATGGTATCCATAATATCATAAGCACTTGAATACGAAATAAAAACATGAATTTACAAAACTATATTTTTCATCACATTTCAAAACAAATTTTCATATCCAAGTTACATATCTCCATTCGTTTCCCAGGTTCGGATAACATATAATTAATACATAAATACACTAAGAGCGAAATATGAAGATGCCCCCTTGATTGACCAGAGTAGCATATAGTCATAACTGAATTAATACAACATAGCGGAATAAAATAATATAAAACAACACTTCCTTAGTAGCTATTTTTCAGCCTCCCGCTCGTCTTCGGAAGCTTTATTCGCTTACCTACAAATAACCTAAACACCTCAACCCTTATCCTACTCAAATCAATTTTGAGCACCCGAGAGTTTAAGAGGAAAAATATAAACTTCGAGTCAGACATAAAGCCTGGTTCGAATAATATTATACATCTCTGTTGATAGTAAATGAGACCGCGCCGCTTAGCGGAACGAGTTTCCCTTCACTAATATCCTTTTGAAACATATCTTCTGCAAATCATAATCCTACAACCAAATCTAGTTAATAACTATAAAGCATGTTCATATAAACATACATATCAGTTAACAAATAGACTGTTTTTCCTAACATTATAGTTGAATTTGGCTAACTATTAACCATTGGCTGACACAGGCCTACTATACAATATAACAAAATAATCTAACACCAGTTAGATACTCCACTTCTATACGGTCTGTCCCTACCTTATCTTCTCCAGGTCAACTGATCCTAATGGTTTTGTGTGCTTACAAGTAACCTGTTAGCACCAAAATTGGTCACTAACACCCTTGAGTAGAGTTATGCAGAGAGATTAATGAAGAGAGTAAATTAGGACTGAAAAATAGTGTAATTCAATGAAAAAGAATAACAAAAACGAGAACACCAGATTTATAGTGGTTCGGCGTAACTGCCTACATCCACTTTGAGTTTAATCTTTATTGCTTTCTCAATTACTTGAATACAGATACAATCCGTAAATCAATCACTTGGATACCAGTTTGAATTAAAAAGAGGAGAGTACAAGAAATGGCAGAGTCTCCCCAGTGTTCCAGGAAAAAAGAGTCCATTTCACTGTGCCCCTGCCCCTCTATTTATAGACGATAGTGGGTTGGAATTCCCTGGTGGGCCTGATAGTTGAATAACTCGGTCTAGATAGTGTAGGTACGGCGCGCCGACACAGGGAGGCCGAACGATGGAATGCTAAAAAGAAGCCTTCGTGATGAAAGAGTAGGCCGAGCAACAGTTGAACCGGTTGTGTTAGGGAGGATGCCGAAACATCTTGTTGGCCGAACGTTCGGGGATGCCGAACGTACGTGGGAGGCCGAACAAACTTTGATGGCCGAACGATCTTCTTTGGCCGAACGGCGTTCAATGCCGAACAACTTTCTTTGGCCGAACTGCACTCAGTGCCGAATGATCCCTTGATGCTGGACGCTCCTAGATGCCGAACGCGTTCTGGTTGCCGAACGATATCTTTGTCCGAACTGATTTGCGATGTCGAACAATCTAGGTTTGCCGAGCGCTCTTCTGATGCCGAGTGTTCCTATGATGCCGAACGATACTCTTTAGCCAAACGTTACCTTTTAGTCGAACGATGATTCTGGCCGAGCGATGCTTTAGGATGCCTAGCATTCTTTGGATGCCGAGTACTAAGTCGCCTGGACAACTCCTTGGGAAACAGCGAAGCTTGCCGAGCGACGTGCGCGTAACCGTTCTCGCTGAACCATGCCTAAATGCCAAACATGTTGTCCTCATCAAACCCGTATGCCTCCAAACTCTTCGTGGCCATAATCTTGTCTAGTGCTGATAGTAGTGTCTTCAACTGTCGTTTTGTAACCGGGCCAAGATGCCGGTTAACATTTAGCCCCTAAAGCGTGTCGTGTGAAGCAACACAACTCGCTTTGAATCAGCGAGTATTCCTTGTCTTCAGAAAGAAATCCATCATGTTTCTTTAGTAGTCATTATCCTTCGACTTTATCCGCCCAAGCTGTCATATCCTTCTTTGGTCATCGTGATGTTTGGTCGATTCCCAATATTATGAATCCTAGGTTGTAGTTCATCAGTGGCCATCCGTGTCTGATTCTACAGAGCTAGTAAGCTTCGGCTATCTGATCTAGTCTTTTCTTAATAACCCTTAGTGAGAATTCAATTTCTATTGATTTCAAGAAGTCGGGCTTGTTCGGATGTACACATGCATGTTTGGTTACATGTTCTTTCCATTTGCTCTCGAATGCGTTTTATATGCTCATAAGTCGTCGCCAACTCCGTCCAGTTTAATTGCAATTCAATTGTGATTCCTTGATTGTATTTTCTGTGAAATAAGGGTTGCAATCAGCCACTTGAGGAGTTTTCCGAACCCCTCTTCAGTAAAAACTCTATGATTTTGTTCACAACTTCAACCTGTCCATTTGCAGGTATAATGGATCATGGAAGGTCATAAGGACAGATGACGTTATGGATAAAGAAGTTGATTATTTTCTTCATCTTGGTCGTGGTTAAGAGTTCTTTATCTGCCCATCCAGTGAAGTAATCAATTACTATGATGGTGCATTTCGTTCTACCTTTAGGATTGGTAAGAAGAGGACGTCAATGCCCCCCAGTGGGAAACGGCTGTGGACTAGCCATTCGAGTAATTTCCATCGGTGGGGTTCCTGGATTTTTGCAAACATCTTGCACTTTTCGCATTGTCTAGCATGATCGACCGTATCTAGATTGATAGTTGGTCAATAATACCTGTAGCAGAATATCTTCTTTATCAAGGTTTTCCCCCTGAGGCTATTACTGCATTCTTCTTCATAGAATTTGCTCAAGATGTCATCATGGGCGATGCGCCGAAGCATGGGGATGGATAAACTCCTTTTGACACACGACTTATTCTTTGATGATTTGGCATGAAGCTTTGAGGAGGATCTGTCGTTTTCCATTCCTCCGTTCAGTAAGAATTCCTCATAGTAGATAGTCTTTGACAGGAATCAACCATGACATCTTTTCATTTTGTTCGTTGAGTACATGTGTAATGATGTAATACGTGAAGTCGGTTAGTGGCTCTTGGGCTTGGCTGAGATAAGGAGCAAGACAATGCCCCCTAGCAAGATCAACTTCCTTAAATTTGTATACAACCAATCAAGAATCACAAAAGATATGTAAAGTTTTCACTTCAAATCCTCTATCAAGCTTGAGGCTGGTAGTCAAGGTTTCATACTAAGCAGCGTTGTTTGTTATAAGTAAATCAAGTTTCAGGACGTAGCAGATTGATCGTTCCTCAAGAGTCATTATCATGACTCGAGTCATTATCATGACTCCTATGCCATAATACTGATAATTAGATGCTTGGTTCTCTACTACTCTTCAAGTAGCCATCTGAGGTAGTGAATTTGGGTGTGAGGTCTGCTAATTTCCGTCCTTGGATAGCCCTTCGAGGGAAATAAGTGATATCGAATTAGCTTAGTTTGATATTTTATTTAAGTAGTCTTTCAGACGTCTCAAGTCATTGTATGCCTTGTCGCAACGGCTGGTAAGCATAGATGCTGATGGAGTGAGCCTAAAAGTAAGAGTGGAACTTTCATGATGAAATCAATAGATATTGTGCTAGCTTTTGTAGCTTCGGGTTGATATCCAATGCATGGCTCACGATTGTTAATGAAATCACATATACATGCCAGAATGGGTCCAAGGGAGCATATCATCATTTATTCAGAAAAATCCAACTAATTCTTCTATCATCACTACACTGTGCTGTGATCCGATATTTAGCACCCGGGAAGGGGTCTCCATGGCTGGCTGTAATGTCGACCGTCACCTTAGCAGGTGCCATCCTAGATTCTTCGAGTATATATGTAATTATTTTGCATAACATTCAATGTGAAATATGGTTGGGACGACCAATAATGATGGTTTCTCTAGTCGAACCCTAGAGTCTTGTCATGAGTTTTTAAGTCTAATAGCGAAGGATTCTGAATGCTCTAATAGATTATCAACAAATGGCCAAAGATCAGGCTTAAAAGCGCATTGAAGGAAATGTCGATGGGGGTCAGCCTTGAGTGGCGTGCAACTGTATAGCTGGATCTTGTTATGAGTTTGAATTTGCTTGTATATTCGAATAATGCACTTTCTATTCAATGCATTAATGATCCTTTACCCGTCCTTCGGGTTGGAGTGAAAGTCAATTGCTCATGAGCTAAGGTGTCAATTCAATGATTCAATCTCTAGGCATCCTTTCGGTCGTCTCCTTGAGCAACTGTAAGCACTATATATAAGTTTTAATACTGAGCTATCGTAGCCAGTTTTAGGATGACCATGCGTCTTCTCCCAGTCTCGGGTTGATAAATGTACTGCATGGACAGTTAAGTCTCGTCCTCTCTATGTTTATGTTTTCACCTAAGTTCAAAAGTCATAGAGGTGATCGGTGAATAGTCGGTTAACATTCATCTTGCTCCTCGCTCGTGCCCCCAGGTCTGGGGCATATACCGATAAGTAGGAAGGCCAGCCACGCCCACTTTAGCTTTACTCTCTTTCCCGTTGAATCATGGGATCATGTCAATCGATGGGAGACTAGGTCTCACCTATCTTGGATTTTATCGTGGTTTTTCATTCCAAGAGGAATACTTCGATGCCACGTCAGTTTCAGGGCATAATTTGGACAGTGGATGGTCATCTACATCCACTTTGGTTCATGCTTGTAATCAGTTCTCGGGGTAAAGTTGGCTACAAATGTAGTCGGGTTATGCTCATCCAGTTTCATACTCCTCCTGACGAATCGAATGAGGGTGCTGAAGAATTTTTGACCAAGTATTCATGGTTTACCCTCCTTTCCACGCTCTGGAGGTCATAGTTTTTCAAGAAACATCCGAGTCACATTCGTATGTGCTTGGTGCGGATCGGTATTGACCCTCGATCTGAGGTATGATATAGTCGATTGCTCATAGCTTTGGATGCCATTTCGATTGGTTTTGTATTGAGGCTTCCCTGTAGTCGTTGCTTCAAGTTATAAAGAACGCCACGCTAGAGCTATAGTATGCTGTCGTATTCAGCTTTTTAGTGATTTGTACCCATGCACCCAGTATTGATTTGGCCAGGCCACTAGTTGGATGGTCGAACTCCATCCTTAGCGGGTTAATAATCCTTCGGTCGATTCCATGCCGAAGTTTGCGTAATAGAGAATGGTCGGAATCCACTCGTCTATTTATCGATGTTTATACACCACTCTGCATTCTGGTGACTTAGTGTTATTCTCCCCCCGGTTGATTCGCGCCCAATTTGTATTCATGCTTCGGTTCATGCTCCGGGGACTTATAGATTTGTCGAACAGTTTATGCTTTAGTCCACATTTCAAGAGGCAGAGGTTTTTGTCAACTCGTTTATACTCCAGTCCGCATTCTGGGAACTTAGAGTAATCTAGTCCGCTTCTGGGATTTGGAGATTCTTCTCAAGTCTCCTATAATCTAGTCCGTGCTCTGGGGACTGAGAGTACCATAGCCCGCACTCTGGGGACGTAGAGGTTCTTAGGTCGTTTATACTCTAGTCCGCACTCAGGGGACTTAGAGGTTTAAGTCATTTATACTCTAGTCCGCACTCTGGGGACTTAGAGTACTCTCGTCCGCGCTCAAGTGATTGGAGCGCTTGATGAAGACAAGTCCGGAACCTCCTTCCATGCCGACGGGGGTTATGAAGTAGAAATTACAAGCGCCTCTGATCACACATCCGAATTGAGCATGAAAGAGCGGCTCGAGAAAGAGAAGGTCAAGGTCGAGCCCCGAGTTGTGGACTTGGACGATCCTTTGAACAAGCCGTTGAAGGTCATCCTTCCTGGCGGGTCCAAGCCTATGGAAGTTCTCCATACTTCTTCAGTTGCTGCCCCTCTGTCAAAGAAGAGTACCAAGAATAAATGCTATGGAGAGAAGCCGTCTAGAAAGGAGTTGAAGAAGCACAAGAAGTGATTACTTTAGTCCTTGTATAAACATTTAATTATAAAATGGCATAAACATAAAAATGGCATAATCAAGAAAAATGCTTCGGATTCATCATAAAACCAAAAATAATTATAAAAATGGGATATAATCATTCACCTTATCGTTGAGATTATGGAGTTTGAGATTTGAATGGATTAACTTGATTAATCTTCTTTCCTTTGCTTTCTTTATCTCCTTCTTACTTAATGGTGATCGACCTCTATACTATAATTTTGGATTTAGTAATAAATGTGCATTACTAATGGTTTACAGTATAAGAATGCTTTTTTCCCAACTTTGGCTTGCATATTACCCTTGTCTATTTTAATTCATTTCGGTTTATTTTAGTTTATTCATTGACATGGCACGGCTACCCCTATTGATTACAAATCTCAATCCTCTGATCGTATTTCATTATTTCATTTAATTTACCAAATTAAGTGTTCCTATTAATATTACCTAACATATGGGGTGTTACAATCTTCCCTCCTTAAAGAAATTCGCCCCTCAAATTACGATAAGGTACACAACAAACCAAACATAAAGGTAAAACATACCATCAAACAAATCAGGATAAGCGTCCCTAATCTCGCTCTCAATCTCCCAAGTATGGTCTCTATAATCACCACTCCACTGGACTTTCACTAATCTGGCAATCTATTTCCTTAGCCTCTTTTCATCTCCCGCGACTATATGAATCGGCTTTGTAACTATAGTCAAGTCCGGCTCTACTACTAAGTCATATAACACGGTCAATGCTAAAGTAGTCTCCGGGTATCTAATGCACTTACATGGAAGAGAAACATGAAAAAAACGTGGACTCCTATCAAACTGCTCGATAACTCTATTCTATATGTGAGTTTCCCAATCCTCTCTACAATAAGAAATAGCCCTACAAATCTCGATGCCAACTATCCTGATTTGCCAAACCTAATTACACCCTTCGTCGATGACAACTTAACAAAAATATGATCTCCAATAGAGAACTCTAAGTCCTTTCATCTTCTATCTGCATGACTCTTTTGCCTAGACTAAGCTTCCTTCATTCTAGCTCGAATCAACTCAATCTTCTCTGTAGCTTCTCTAACGAAATCTAGACAAGGAACCAACTTATCCCCAGTCTCTAACCAACAAACTGATGATTTGCATGGCCTCCCATACAAAGCTTCAAACGGTGCCATCCCTATACTAGTCTGATAACTATTTTTATATGAAAACTTGACTAAGTGTAGATGGTCTTCACATAATCCTCCAAAATCTAACACACAACCTCGTAACACATCTTCCAAGACTATGTTAAATCTTTTTGTTTGCCCATCGGTCTGTGGATGGTAAGCGGTACTAATCTTGAGTTTGGTTCCAAAATCTCCAGTAGACTCTTCTAGAACTCACTAGTAATGAAGGAATCTCTAACACTTACTATACTACTAGAAATTCCATGAAGTCTAACTATATTCTTCATAAATGACTTAACAAAAATAGATGCCATCTTAGTTGACTTAACTGGAATGAAATGAGAACTCTTGGTCAATCTGTTCACTACGACCCATATACTTTCATTTCCCCTACTAGATCTTGGAAACCCAACAATAAAATCCATAACAATAGAACCCGACTTCTATACTGGGACATCCAATGGCTCTAGCAACCCGCTTGGCTTCTGATGTTCGACTTTTTCTTATTGATAGTTCAAACACCGCTTTACCCATAAGCCAACTTCGCTTTTCATACCTTCCTGGAAGAAACTCCTCTTCATATCCTGATACATCTTAATTCCTCTTGGATGAGTAGTGAACTTCGAACGATGGTATTCCTCCAAAACTTCCTTCATTATGTCTCCTACATTCGGAACACATAATCTTCCTTTCTTTCTCAACCATTCATTCTGGTCAAGACTAAAACCCTTTAAGTCGTCGCTCTCCATTCCATCCCTTAACTTCTTGATCCATTCAACTAACATTAGACCCTCCTCCTGTTTAAAAGCAATCATTTTGATCATCACTGGTCGAACTTCTAAACAAGTTAACGCAACAATTTCTTCACAAGTCCTAACTTCAGATCTCCACTGCACTCTGCATGTCGTCAATGCTTCCAAATCCTTCCACTTAACTATCATTTCCAATTGCATTCTGATGCTTTCTCCTAAGCGCAACTGCATTCTTATTACCTTTCCTATTGTGTAATTAATTCCAAAATCCTAAAGAGCAATAAACTCTAACCACCTCTATTATCTCATGTCCAACTCCATCAGAGAGGACAAATACTTCAACGATTTATGATCTGCGTAAAGCTCAAACATCTCTCCCAAAAGGTACTAACTCCACATCTTCAATGCAGAAATCACTATAGCTAATTCCAACTCGTCCGTTGGATATCTAACCTCATGCAGTCTAAGCTGTCGAGAAGCAAAGCAAATAACATTACCTTTTTGCGTCAACACAACTCCTAATCCAGTTCCACATGAACTCTATAAACATCCAAATCCCGATTCCCTTTTAGAACAACTAATACAAGTGCATGGGTCAGTAAATGTTTCAACCTCTGGAATGCTTCTTCACACTTATCGGTCCATACAAGCTTCATATCCTTTCACGTTAGCTTGTTCACCTGTGCTGCAATCCATGAAATTAAAATCATTTATGAACCTCTGATAATACCTAGCTAGTGCAACAAAACTCTTTACCTTGGTCATTGTCTCGGGTCTCTTCCAATTGTTAACAGGTTCGATCTTATCTAGATCGACTAACAACCCCTTATCTGAAACCATTTGACAATCAAACTTCACTTCCTTCCAGAAATGACACTTCGAAAACTTCTCCTTCAGCTATTGCTCCCTCAACGTCTCAAGCACAATTCTAAGTTGAACTCCATGCTCCTTTCCATCTTTAAAGTATATCAAGATACTATCTACGAACTCCAATACGAACCTATCCAAGTGCTCTCAGAAAACTCGGTTCATCAAAGCCACAAAGAATGTCGGCGCATTAGTTAGTCCGAACGGCATAACTAACCATTCATATGATCCATATCTAGTTATAAATGCCATCATAGGAATAATATCCTCCGCTACTTTAAGCTGATGAAACCCTGTTGCTAAATCCAACAGAGAAAATACCTTGGCACAACTCAACTGATCAAATAGATCATCAATTCTATGCAACAGATATCGAATCTTTATCGTCTTCTCATTCAACTTATGATAATTGACACATAACCTCAACAATCCACCCGGCTACTTAGAAAACACTATAGCTGCTCCCTAAGGTGAGCAACTAGGTATGATAAAATACTTTCCTTCCAAGTCTACCAACTGTAACTTCAACTCTCTCTTCTCTATAGATGTCATACTACTTGGCGGCCTACTCACTAGTTCTTCTCCTGGCAATAAATCTATCCGTAACTTAATGTCTCATTTCCATGGCAATCTTACTACGTGCTCAAAAATTTTGGTGAATTTACTAACCATGAAAAATCGATTCAAATTTTCTTCCAACTCAAAAACACCCAACCAAGCATTCACCCTATGATTAGGGTTTACTACGGTATAAACAATCCGATCACTACAGTCAGGTTGTCTAAGCGATAATTTCCAGTCATGCCAAAATATACTAGCAATATATTTATTTATTCAATCCATAGCCAACATAATTCCAAACCCTACAAAGTCAAACACAAGCAAACTGCAAACAATGGTATGACCTAACAAATCAAACTCTAAGCTGTCACACTTCATCCCAAGTGTCACATATCCCCTATCGGATTTGAAACACTTAAGGGAGTAACTAAGTACGAGGGTTCTGGGTTAAGCCTATGTACCAAACGATGAGATATAAAAGAATACAATGCATCGATATCAAAACAAATGCTAATAGACATACCATTAATCTGAAGCATACCTCCCAGCACTACATTCTTGTTCTTTGGCACTTTTGGTCCTGATATAGCTGGCTGCAATGCAAATACTTTGCACCTACCATCTTTGGCAGGCTCTTTGCATTGATTCTTATAATGACCAATCCGATCACATCTAAAGCATCTGATGTTCTTCTTTTGGATCTCCTCATTCGCCTTTCCATTACGACATTCATTAGCGAAATACCCCTTCTTATACCACTTGAAGGAAACAACCTTTGACTGTCCTTTCTTTGCCGCTCCACCTTTCCGAGCTCCTTTCTTATGAAAGAATTTCCTTTTCTGACCCTTCCCTACCTAGACCTCCTTCGCCTTATTCTTCTTCAAATATGCAAGTATTTCCTCATGTTCAATGCCATCTCTACTACAACATCACAAGGGTCTCTAATACGAAGTAATGTAGACCTTGCCAACTCAGGCTTCAACCCTTTATGAACTTCTTATTTCCCTTAAACTCTAGCATACTCCTAAACTCAATCCACGTCATCGTTTCCTCATCTACTCCAACCATCACATTATTCCACCAAAATAAAGCTTCTTCCTAAAGCTATCTCGAAGTAAGCCTTCTCTTTTGCTCATCATTGAGCCCTAAGTCTACAAGTATCCTCTCACAATGTAGCAACCAGTTCTCCATCTCAATAGCATCTTTGGTTCTGATAAATGACTTCCTTCCAAGCCTAGCATAATCTCTGCTCAAAATAGCATAATTGTGGACCGCCAGAGCTTCCTAAACTCCTACTCTAGTATTTCCTCCAACCATTCTAGCAGCAAAAACCGCCTTCATCATATTCATGAAAAACTAATACATAGCTCCCATATCCACCTATGGGACCCTGGCACCAACATTCCTCTCTCATGCCTGACCTTGGTTCCTTATGGTATTCGGTCTGGCATTACCATTTGTAGTTGTGCTACCTCCAAGATTCACTCTTCCACTTCTAGCATCCATATCTATATTCAAGCCTCATGAGATATAGAAGTACATCCTATGAGAGATAGGAAACTAGGGATATAGCGTGTACAAATATATTGCAAATACGAGTATGTTACTATAACGTTATTCCATACCCCAACGTTAACTGTAATTCCTTAGGATTATGTTTATCAAGAATAATTTTAGTTTAACATTTTTCATAAACCTATGCACTTATACCTAGTTCTAATATCCTCGATTTGGAGGCTCGAAGCTAAGCGCTTCAGATGCTACAATCATCCATAGTATTAACTTTTGGCCACCAAATATGGTAATATTAATGGTAACCATGATGTAAGAAGCACTTGAATATGAAATAAAAACATAGATTTCCAAAACAACATTTTTCATTACGTTTCGAAACAAATTTTCATATCTAAGTTAGGCAATCCCAATCGTTCCCCAAGTTCAAAAAAATAGAGTTATTACATAAATATGCCAAGAGCGACATATGAAGATGCTCCGTTGGTTGACCAAAGTACTATATAGTCATAACTGACTTAACACAACACGGAGGAATAAAATGAAATAAAACAGAAATTCCTAAATAGCTATCTGTCAGCCACCTACTCGCTAGAAGCTTTATTCGCCAACCCATTAATAACCAAAAAACCTCAAACCTCGGTTTACTCAAAAAAAATTTAAGCACCAGAGGGTTGAAGGGGAAAAACATGAACTTCGAGTAAGACATAAAGCCTGATGTGAATAATAATACCATACATCTCGGTTATTTGATATTATGCGAGACCACACCGCTTAGTGGAATGGGTTTCCCCTTACTAATATCATTTTGAAACATATCTTTTGCAAATCATAATCCTGCAACCAAATCTGTGTAAAAACTATAAAGCATTATCATATAAACATACATATCAGGTAATAAATGGGCTGTCCATTCAAACATTATAGTTGTGTTTGGAAAACTACTAATCTTTAACTGACTTGGGCTTACCAAAAAATATAACAAAATAATCTAACATTTGTTAGATACTCCTCTTCTGGATGGTCTGTCCTTAACTTATCTTCTCCTAGGGTCACCTAATCCTAATGGTTTTGCAGGCATACAAATAACCTATCTGTATACAAGCATACGTTCCCTACTATGTGTAATCATCATTTTAGTCTTACCTATGACAAAGCCCTACACACTAGAATTTTGGACTAAATTATTTGGGGCTCATAGCTAATGTATTGAGTGCAACCCTATACCGGTCCTATCTGGTATTCTAATATCTAAGTCATTTTACTTAGGGTAATATTCCCTTAAATTTTTCTTGAAAACCTTTTCATCTCAAATTGTTTAAAAACCTTTAAACCAAACTTAAACTAGTAAAATGCAAATATTTTATTCTTTACTCAAAATAACCTTGCCATGTTATATATACTTTGCTCAATCATTATTGATGAAAACATTTTAGCCTTTGAAAGTACCCCTTTTGAATCCATTGAAAGTACCCCTTTCAAAACCAAGTAAACACCTTCCTTTCACCTAGGCCATAAGGCCAGAACATTCCTTTCGAAATCTTTCGATCTTCCTTTTGAAAATACTTGAAAAACCATCCCTCTGAAACCTACAAAACCTTTGACATCCTATATTTAGAACACTTTTAACATTGCCATTTGAAACCATTGGAAAACTTTTCCTTTCAAACCTTTTGAAACTATTGGGGAACCACCCCTTCGAAACGATTATTTAGTCCAGTCGAAAGGATCGAAACCTATGTAGCCAACAAACCTTTCGAAAATATTTGGGTTCAATTTAAAACATGCGAAAACACTTATCAAAACCTTTTATATCTAAAGCATTCAATACCTTTGGTTTTACCATCAACAAAGCAAAAGGATCATTAAAAGTTTATGTCGAAATCACTCTTTCGAAAGGTTTTGCTAAGCAAAGAAGTGATGGTATCGAAACCAACCTTTCGAAAGCATTGGAGATGTCGCTATGTTTCAAAACAAAGTATACCTTCCAAACTGTTGACTTCGAAAGGTTGAAAAGAGGGAGCTAGGGGTTTCGACCCTTCGAAAGAAATTACGTAAAAATAAAGGTGCAACCCATTCGAAACCTTTCCTTTAAAGCACTTGACTCAACCGAAAACCAACCATGTTGAAAGCTCTTCCTTCGAAAGCATGCATGCACGTTTTCATTTAAAAGCAATATAATGTTTCGAACCCTTCGAAACCATTAGCTTCAACCCTATGCCTTTCGTCTTAGTCCAATTTTCTACATTACAATCACTTGAAACCAGCAGTATAAGTTTCGATGGTATGAAGGCAGAAGTACTCGGTCGGAACCCCTGGTGCCGAAATTAGTGAAACACGCCAAAAGCATGTAAAAATTGATTTTTACTTTAAAAGGAATTTCTTTTCAACTAACCTGCCTTGTTTGTTAAAATATTATTGGTTGCTAACTTTTTTTTTGTAAAAATGCTGCCAATATTTTAGAAATAAACAATTTAATTTATTTATAAAATAGCTCTTCTCCTTTCTAAATATATAAAACATTCAAATCCTATATCTTAAATAATTTATATATTCATATAAAAATTTAGGAAAATTCTACAAAAATTCCAAAAAATCAATTTTAACACGTTTTCCAACCTATATTAATTTTAGACCCAAAACATATATTTTTTAACCATAAATAATTTTTAAACTAAATAAACATTTTCTTCACTAGAAAATTAATATAAAATCCACATTATTCAAAAAATTATAAAAATTTAAACCAGTCTTAAAAATATCATTTCTTATCTAAATCTAAAATTGCAAGGTATTTTGATGTCATTAAATAGGGTTTTCACATTAAAACATATCATAAATCCTATAGGAATAAAGATAAATCATCAATAAGCATATATAAACATTTAATCATTCAAAGTTATGGAATAATGGTGCAAAATACTTCGGATTCATCATGAAACTGAAAATAGTTAGAAAAATGAACTATAGTCATTATTCATCTTAGCTTTGAGATTATGGAATTTGAGATTTAAATTGATTAAGTTGATTAATCTTCTTTCCTTTGCTTTCTTTATCTCCTTCTTGCTTAATGGTAGGCGGCCTATATACTTCAATTTTTGATTTAGTAATGAATGTGTGTTCCTAAGGGTTTAGGATATAATAATCCTCTTTTCCTAACTATGCCATTTCCTGTTACCCTTGCCTATTTTAATTCATATTAGCACATTTTGTTTGTTCATTAACATGGCAGGGCCACACCAATTAATTACAAATCTCAATCCCCTAATCATTTTTTTTATTTCATTTAATTTACCTAATTAAATACTCCTAATAATGTTACTAAAATATGGTGTGTTACAACATGACCCTGGTGAAATGTGTAACGTGGCATAGATAGCCTAATAGGAATTCAAAAATCGGATTGAGAAGCCACTACAGTAGGAGTCAAGCTAATTCTAGATGCAACACGATCGGGGTGAGAAAACAATCCAACGAAATCGAAATCATCTCATATAAGTTCATCAATGTTTACGTAAACATTACTCATGTCCGCAAAGTTGATATCAGTTTCTTGAGGCCGATAACCATGAAGTCATTCGGTTGCATTGGGAGCATCTTTAGTAATAATCTCTTAGGGTGCGAGTGTAGGAGAATAGGACTCATTCTTGGAGTTTTGTCACACGATTCGAAGTTTACTTCACTAGAACTTGCATCAAATTCCTCATCATTAGAGGAGGAATCATAGCTACTACTGTCCTCAATTTCACCCACTTATTTTTCCATGATCACCACAACCTTGCCCTCATGCTGCTTGAACTCCTCTTCCCTATCCTCCGAGATCGATGGCATCTTGAACGGGTAAATCGCTTCAGTCATAACAACTATTCCTTCATAAATTTCTTCAGTTGATCCACTGGATGGACCATATTATTCTTGAAGATTGTCCTCTTCGCAGTCATGCAGTGAAGAAGTATAGCATGTTCAAATCAAAAAATGAGTAGGAGATGGAACATCAATGGCAATGGTAGATCTCCCAAGATGCAACAACTCGTAGTGAAGCAAATTCTCATCCGTTAACAAAGACTTGACTGATCCGTCTCTAGAATCTATGACCTTTAGAGTATGGAGGATGGGATCAAGTGTTACATATTTATTTGCCTTGGAATAGGTGCAAGGAGTATTTAGTCTGTTAAATATCTTGAACCATCGTATTAAATCTGAATGAGTAAAAGAGAATACTTACCTCCTATCATCCAAAGGCGATTAAATCCCTCACAACACCTAGTGAAAAATTTATTCTTAAACTAGGACAAATTACTTTGAAGCTGTGTCGCAATTTTGCGATTTCTTTGGGCCTCGATGAACAAAAGAGACGAACATTTTTCTCTCTACTTGAATGGGAGGAAATATCTCAACGCATCAAAGCTTAGGGCATGATTGAATGTCTGCATAAACAAAATGTGAAGACAAGTGAAAATCGTTTACCTATTAGGGTGAATATGAATGGGACAATTCGCAAATTCAGAGAAGTCTCTCTTACGAAATGATTGAAGGGGGCGCTGCTCCTTCAAGCACATGTACCAATGGCATGCTGTGTACCCCGAAGGTAGCATGTGTGTGAATTCGTTTTTCATTGGAAGGTGTATGTCATCATCTGGGATGCCATGCTGTAAAATAATGTTATGGAGGACTTCAGTGGAAATTATGTTGGATGCTCTCTCTAGAGGGTTGAGTAAAATGAAAAATTTAGAGGAGTTCTATCTACAATCAAACAAATTAGAAGCAAATGATCATATTCATTTAGTAGTGCTGAAGAAGTAGGCGCTGTTGAAACTATTTGTGAAGGCATAATTGATGTCGACTAAGCTTTCGAGAGTGCCAAACTTCCTCCACTAGATTTACAATGGGATGACGGCTGCTTCATTCTATACAACACAACTTATGTCTAATGCGATCAAGTAATTCTATTTATAACTAGAAGTACCCCTACACCCAACACTTGAATTCCGAAAACATATTGACTTATGCCAACTTATTGGATTTGAATCGCTGATTGGGGCAAGTGCAGTGTGTCATCAATATGAAATAGGTATGGTGTCCTGAACACTATTAACCCTCTATCATGTCTAGATAGTTCGCTTGCATCGAAGAAAGGAAGAAGCTTTTCATGTTATTCGTATAAGGTGATTTCAGTTCTCTGAAAATGATAATAGCATGAGCTGCATAAAAGATGCTACCGTAGGTTATTATTATGTCCTAGAAAAGTCAAAATCAATCTTCAAGACACCGTGGCGGCATAAACGATGTAACTTGGGGCAAGTTAATTCTGACTCTATGGACGAAGATAACAAAACATGTTAAGCACCGGTGCGAAAACGTGGCTTTGTTCCATGAAGAATTCAAGACTCAATTTACTATCTTCTTCCACAAAGTCACAATCAGCTTGAATTTTACACTACATCCATCACGTTGATAACTTCATCACTAATCGCTAATACTAAACTAAAATTCACTTCACCAACCTCAAATTGGAAGGCAAATGTAGTCAATTTCAAGTTGCTACCGATACAAAGTGGGCAAACTCAGCAGCAATTCAGGTGAGCGATGTTATATGCATTAGTTGGCTCAGGATGATGGTGAAGTCAAGTGAGGTCGCTAGGAAGAAGCTTGGTGGTGGACGGCGATGGCATAAGCAAGCTTAGGGATTGTTCATGTTTAGTTCAGGTCATAGAGAGATTAGCTCCATTCGAAAGGGAAAGCGTGAAATAACAAAAGGTCAGCCTGAACAAAGCTATGTAGGAGATTGAATGGAAAATTTTACTAGGTCTTAGGATCGCTAGCGATCCTTTGAGTTACGATCGGTTTTCTCCAAACTCGCCAAGCATGATTTAAGTGTTGTTTGCAAGCATTTGGAAAGTTGTGCGATTGAAATTGGTTTATCATTACGAGCAACAATGGCTCACATTGAAGACTCAAACAATGGCTGAATAGCCAAAGCCAAGTTCGCATGATAGCCTCAATATGATCAATTAAACTTCACAAAATGGGAACTTAAAAAATTTACTCCCAAAGCACATGTTATTTCCAATGAAGTCATAATTTGGGAGGCAAATGTTAATAGGGTTTTTAACGTGATAGAATTCCACGGGAGATAGAACACCTATGCCAAGTGAAAATAAATCAAGAGTCAACCAAAAGAACTAGAAGAAGAAGCTAAGAGAGACCTAAGAGGAAAGATGCAAAAATAGGCTAAGAGGATGGATCGCTAGTGATCCATCTCCTATGCATTGTTCGATCCATAAGGTTTGCTCATGGATCCTCCAAACTTCTTGCATCATGAACTAATATCTTTTCTAAGGATAACTGCCAAGTTTCATGGTATTCCAAGCAAGTTTTTTCGAGAAGTGAGCATACATCTATTTCTAGTTACAATTCAATGCAACATGTACATGAATCACCATCAATAAAAGGTAACCATTATGAAATTACATGAGAGCATTTACATAAGGCAAGGAGCACTATCTAAGTGAAACGATCCAAAAATACTTTAACTACATGGATCGCTAGTGATCGATCAGATTAGATTGGTTTGTTGTGAACTTTTTTGGGGCGCCTTTGTGCCATCAAGTTTAGACTTCTGGTAAAGTGGCCTAGTCCATTGCTTTACAATCCCTATAATACTAACTTGTTTGTAGGATCTGCTGGACTGGATGTTGGAACTTGGCAGAGATTATTCTTTACTCTTCTCCTCCCACACAATTGTCATCTAGGTTTTCGTTATGATTCTCTAGTGAATTCTTATACTTGTAACTTGATCTAACATAGAAGATTCAATCATATTGTAATCCAGTTAAACTTGTAACAATAGTCAGTTAATAGAAAGTTGTAAAGTGGACATATGCTTCATTTACAACCAAACAACTATAAATATCTTTTTGACTTTTTACTATTTCTACTCTTTTTACATTTATTTTCTATATTAAAGCTTTGAAAGAATAGGGCTGGTTCTTTCACACTCAATCAAAGATGTTGATCCATTTTTTAGGTTATTATATACTATATATTATACAATATTACTTAGGTACAAAATGATTAAACTTGAAAATTGATCATTATAGAGACTACGAATGAAAATTTAGAGATGATGATCAATACTCATGCATATAGAGATAGAAGACTTGAAGAGTTCAAGACTTTAGTATGAGTCATTAGAACAAATTGTTAAATTCCCTAAAAGAAGATTCTGATCTTTATCACAAATTTATGATCTTTGATATTATGATCAAAAGAAATTATTTGAAATTTAATATATATTTTTACAAATTTCTAAAAAAGTTTTTATATGTTCAAAGTATTTAGAAATTATTTGTGAAAATGTTTGCATCAAAAGTTGGTATAAACACCCAATAGATTTTATGCTGAAAAAATAAATAAAGAAAATAAAATTAAAACCAAGGAAATAAGTAGAAAACAAGTAAAAAAAACAATGATAAACAGATTTATAGTAGTTTGGAAATGAGTGCCTCATCCTCATTGAAGAAATAATTTATTAATCACTTAAATATCTGAGTATAAGAGGGATCAGATTGGAATCCGTAATTACAATGAAGTACAAAGAAACCAATAGTGTAAAAGTCCTTAAAACGAGCTATGAACCCTGTATTTATAGGCATAGACGACAAAATATGTTCCTAAAAATTCATCGGCAGCATCTTCAGATGTAGACGATGTCACCCAAAAAGTTTCGAGGTCCAACTTCTATCATGGTGCAATCAACGCCGATTGTACAAGATGCCCACATGACATGTTGTGATCGGTATGGCGGGTCCCTTCCATGTTGGCTTTATGTTTCAAAAGTTATTTGCATAGTTTGTTCATGTTTATTGAGATATCGATTGATTTCCTTTGAGTTGAACTGCTGATTCAAGCTATTCATAGCCATAATGATTCGATCCGATCCACATCCTAGGGGATGGAAAAAATACATACTTAGAATGTCTCGAAGAGTCTATCTCTTTGTTTCACACGATCTCTACTTCATATTATTGCCTATACTTGATCTTTGGTCACTGTGATTGCCTTATTGGGGTGCTTTCCTTGTCTATCATCGACTCTAACTTGTCTATTCAATTTGAATATAGTCGGATCAATAGGCTAGATATCACTTTCCCCCTAAAGTAAATATTGTTTTGATGTTGACCTGGTTTGAATCAAAGCAAGTTAGATTTGCCATGAAGGATTCATTCAGTTTTCCTATGACGACCCGGAAATTTTAACATTTGAAATTGAAATATTCAATTGATTTCAGATATCTGAATTGTTAATTTAAGCTTGAGTTTCAATTTTAATTATGAGTTTAGCAATTTAATTATTAAGTTTAATTTACAGAAATTTGAGTAAAATTGTAAATTATCAATTTTGAGCCTGTTAAAAATAATTTGATGAATTAGAAAATTTATATTGATAATACTGAAGATGATAGGAACTTTAGAATTGAATTTGAAACTGTTTTGTTCGGTATTGAATTTTATCGTTTAAATCGATATTTAAAAATAGCTTTCCGAGGCACAGTCTCGGAATTAGACGAAACCGGTTCCATTGGATCCCTAATATTGTATTATTATTGGATTTCAATTTTTGTAGCATTCAGAGTTGTCGTTTGGCCGTATGATAAGCAAACGCGTTGAAATTTAAATCGAAAATTCGATGTTTTAACTGTTTCAAAAAAGCTATCTTCTCCATACGATCAAATTTGGACTCGAAACCTTTTCCATTGCATTCGGAATAGACATATAACATTATAAACGCTTAGCGGCACGCCTTGATAGGAGATCGGAATTTTAGGCTTCGTTTCCTAAACGGTTTAAATCTAAATTTAAATATAATAGTGTTTTTACGTTTCTTCTCGTACACCACTTGTCCACGCTCTTCAAACACTTGGCATTTTTCTATAACACATGTTCGTTCTCAAAATTAAAAAAATATACCAGAAGAAGAAAACGAACGAAATATTTCCTTCGTTTAAAAAAATAAAATAACCGAGCTACCTTTTTATTTTATTTCTCGTTCGAGTTCTTCTTTCACATAAAAAATTGGCCGAATCATTTTCCTTCAAATCATGTCGATTCTGCATCTATTGGTAAAAAAAAATAGAAAGGGGGGAGTTCGATTTAAAAAAATCAGCATCGAACTCGAGATGTTGGCGAGTGCGATTTTGATTCCGGTATTGGAGCTACGTTTTGCTGGGGATGTAAACTTGGCATGACAAAGCCGATGCAGTGGAGGGATTTCAGATGTTGTCGCCATCTGAGGGAGGAGAGCGTTCGCGATCGATCAGTGAAGGAAGAAGGTGAGGACGGATTTATGAGTTCGCGATTGGAGGCAAGTGTGATCGACTCGAAAGAGGAGCGTGTGAGGGCTAGTATTCACGAAACCGTGATGTTTGGAAGGCATGAGGAGGTGGCTCAAGATTGAAGCCAAGGGGCGCAAGGAGGATCGGCGGTCCAGGGGTCACGATTCTAGGTGAGCTCGACCTAGGGCACGACATTGGTTTTCGATGCTCAGCGCGATGACGTAGGCCAAAGGGGAGTTGCGCGATTTGAAATCGTGGAGCGAGAGTCGTGGGCTTGATCGATCGTTGGTGATGTATGATTTTTTTTTGGTTCAATTTAACAAATAATGTGTATATGTGTACTTATATTTTACAAAGAAAATTTATCACAGTAAATCTATATATAGATAAGCAGGAAAATAATTTATTACAGTAAGAATAGACCATTATTGTTTAATATATATGCATGCAGAAATTTTATACTGTTACATCATGTTTAAAACCAAATTTATATATATCTATAATTTAGATAGGCAACAATTTTAAAAGTATTAGTTTAAAATCCAAATTGTTAGTTAATTAAATTTATTAAAGGAAAGTGGGTTTGAGGAATTTAATTATTAGTTTAAATTAAATAAATCTATTAGATGGAAATTTATTATTCGATTTATTCGAATATTAATCAATTATGTAAAATTGTTTATGCAAGGTCAAAATTTCAAAGAAAACAAGCCCGAATGGAAAATGGTTGCATGTGCAGGCAAAGGTGAGATCTTCTCACTCAATCAATTGTTTTTCTAATTTAAATTTTAATAGTTAAATTTAAATTTGATTGATTGTGTGTTTGGATAATTAATTTATTATTAGTTATATTTGTTTGGCATTATGCGCCGCATAGTAGTAGAGGTTACTATATTAAACTCATATACCGCGATATTCCACCATGAAATGGAATTGGTATTATATATGTACTTGGAGTTGTTGATTTCTCGCGTTATATAGAGGATGAGACCCTATTGCGCCACATAATAGCGGATAATATTTTATAAATCTCATATACCGCGATATTCCACCTTGAAGTGGAATGGGTATTTAATTATTGTGCTAACGTCCGTGGATACAGGGAAACAGGTTGGAGGAATCCAACTGGATTCCTCAAATATTTAATTTGTTTCTATGTTGTGTGTTGATTATTTTTAATTCTGTGACTATTTGTGATTGAAACCGTTGAAGGCTGAAATTTAGCTGAATATATTTTTGGTATCGTAGGATACCAGAAATATGAAATTGAGTTTTTGAAAATTAAAGTAGAAAAGCCTAGACCGATACAATTGAAGTATTAAAGTTGATTTTTATAATCCGATCAAATTAATTCCAAAAATATGGGAAATATTTTTAATAAAGGAATTTCGAGAATATAGTTTAATAGTTGAAGAATTTATTTAAGGTACGGATTTTAAATATTTGAAAGAGATAAAGAAATTTATTTCAGAACGAAGCAAATTTAGAAATTAAATTTGGAATTAAATTTAGAGTTCAACTTAATTCTAGAAATCGATTCGGGAATTAATTTAGAGCTAGAATAAATCTTAGGAATCGATTTGGAAATTTGGTTAGGTGTTTTGACAATAACTTGAAAAATCAATTTGAAATTGATTTGATATTGGAAAATTAATTTGGGAAATCAAATTGGAATTTGATTTTGTATTTGAAATGAACTGGAAATCAATTTGGGATTTGATTGGGTTTGAAGATGATATTTGGAAATCGATTTAAAATTCGTATATCAGTTGATTTTTGGAAATGTAAATTCACAACGGGAATTTGTAAAGAAAAGGGAAATTGTTTAAAAATAAAAATTGGTTTATTTTTAAAATGTAGAAAGGAATTTACAGATTTTAAATGTAAATTAAAAAAATCAAGAAGATTTATTTGTTTATTTGAATGGACCATTTTGTAATGGGAAAATAATTCTTCCATGGAAAGCCGAGTATATTTTTAAAATAGCTTTTGAAATAAAATTAAAAGTTTTAGATTTGGTTTTAAAATAGTAATGTTGGAGAAATTAGTTTTGAAAATTGTTAAAGTAAAAATTTATTTAATTAATAATATAAGGATTATTTAAAAGATTAAATTGATTTTTAATTTAGAAAATAGGTATTTAAATATTTATACTCTATTTACTAATTTTATTTTAAAATTAGTTTTTGGACTTGAATTTTGTATGAGATATTAGTATAATATTTTTCATAACTAATATTTAAGCAAATATTCTAAAATAGTTTATTTTAAATGTTTCCAAGTATATTTTGAATAAGTATTTTTATATTGTTTTAAAATATTTGAAATCGGCAGATTTTCAGTGGAAATGAATAAATGTTTGGAAAAATTGGTTTGAAATTTATTTTTCAAAGGATTGAAGTGTGAAATTTTATCTTGCAAATATATATTGAAATTAATAATTATTGGAGGAAAATTATTTGAAATCTAGTGACTTTTGTCAACGATGATTGATAGTTAAATAACCGACTATCAATATTGGCCTTAATCGGCATTTGAATTTCGTTGCGACCGGGAGTTGAATTCTAAATGGATATTCGAAACCCACATCGAACCTTTGTGATTGTGCTGGATCTTTTGTTTAAAAGATCAAAGTGAAATTGTTGTGATTCTTTTGAATCTGAACGAACACTTATTTTCAAAAATAAGCGCTCGTTATTCGGATTAGCCAGGAGAGGACCTTGTGTCATAAAACCCATTCCGAATAACGATACGACGAAACGGGATTGCAATTGAAGATGATGTTGAAGACGGGTATTTTCGAAAGCCAAAGGATTACCTGTCGAATGTCTCTACACCGGGTTGCTCCGGTATAGAGATTTTATCACCCTTTGTGATGGGGATTCCGAACATGATTAGTGAATATCCAAATTTGCAAGGGCGTCTTTTGAAGTGCCTTCGGTTCCGTTCGATCCTGGAACGGACTTATATGGATGTGTGTCTGACGTTACACTTTGAGATGTAAAGCTGTTATCTATCAAATACATTTCTGTTGGTGGCGGAGAATTTATTCTCTTAGCTTAACACCCTTCTCTGAGACGTACGAGCTCAGAGGTTATGTAGCTGATGATTACTAGTGCCACATTCCCAAATTGGTAATGTGGCATATGATGTGCTGCTGATCATTTGTTGAACGAAGCATAGCTTTTGTGAAAAGCGTAGCTTTGTGGACGAGACTTCGTCGAACCTCACACCACGTAATGGTCGAAACAGGAAGGTTGCAGCAAGGTTATAGGGGGTAGCGCCCCTTAGGATATATGCATTTCCTTATGGATAGAAGTGGTATCATGGTATGGAGCCCATATACCTAACTTATGTTGATATCGCAAATATATATTACTTTATGATTGTAGTTGTTGAGGGTCCTCGGATAAAGGTTGTTTACAACCGGTGGATGGCATACTCGTGTCAGTAGTTACCTATTTTTACAGAGGTAACCCGGCCTTGTGTTGGCAGAGATCTGGTTAGGTTCTCGGGACGCCCCTCCAGAGGCGTACACATGTGGCACAGGAAGTTCCTTAGCCTGACCATTTATTGGAAATCCAATTACCAATACGCGCCTTGTACGGTTTTAGTTGTAGAATCTACCATCTAATATGGTAGCTATAGTATAGCATACAATAATAGTACGTATGCTGGCTAAGATTAATATTATACTTGCAAATGTTTTTCAACTATGCACTAATAATAATATAAAAAGAGTTTTCTCGTAGTAAGCATATTTGACTACCATAAGGAGAAATCTCCCCCAAGTGTGCGATTGCATTGTGTGTGTGCCGGGAGGCCTTTTGGTAGTTTCATTTTCTAAAAAGCATTGCAGATTTCTTTTACATTCCTTTGTTTTTTATTTCTTTTGTAAAAGAATAACTGTTTTTAAAATCTCACACCAGTCCAATGACTGACCTGAAGTTTACTGTTCCCTTTCTAAACTCTAGGTGCCTATAATTTTTCACATGGATAGCCTACAGTCGGGTTATCAGTTATTCGGGAGAAAAGTCAGAAGATTTGCTGTGGAGATCAGGAGTTGAAGCTGGATGGCGAGACGTATCTTTACTATGTAGTGTCCGTTGCGTATGGTTAGTGAAAATCAGTTTTCATATAGTCAAGTTTTAATAACTATTAGTGATGTATGGTGTCGTTGTAACTCTGATGTTGTATTGTATTAACTGAGATGATTCTTTGTTTTAAAGATTATTCATTTACCTATTAAATATTGTTCCGCTACGAAATGTGAGATTCTATTATTGTTTCTATTCTTCTTCTATCTTCTTCTTCTTTAACACTAACGTTTCGGTTTTTCGGCATTCGACTGTGCGACATTTGATACAGTGGACGTATAAATGTTGACTTTCTGGCGTCGTAAACTCGGGTCGTTAAATTCCCAAACCCTCATTACCCGTCCATTAAATTTCCTTTTTGAAGAGCCATAACTCTCTCTATTCGTTATGACATTTGATTAATTTTTGTCAGTTATAAATCAAAGAGGTAGTCCTCAGTCTTTATCCATGCTAGCTTCCATTGAGCCTTTTGATCGAGTTAGTAGCCCTCGGCTTTCTGTAGTAACATCTTTTTTGTGAGATCTAGGTAATAACTTAATCTTTGTTGATTCACGAACTTGAATGCTAGGTATGTACGTGGGCATGTTCACAGGTCATTGTCAATATCATGCAGCTAAAGTAAAGAGCATTGTAAAATTTATATTTTCTTTTTTATATTTTTTTAACATTGGGAAGGGATTGATATCGATCCTCTAGGTAGGGGATCAGATCAGATTCCTTTCCTCTTATAGACTGAGTCGATTGTCGGGTTCAGTCAAGAGTGGGCCATCGTATATAAGCTAAACACTTAGCTTATTTTCTTTATTACTATATTTTTTTAGCAACCTAATCGATCCTCTTTCCTTTTCAGCATCCACCATTAAAAAAGTTTTTGAATTTAATATTCTCATCCATTCTTCTCTCGATCCATTCGAGCCTATCCTTTTTCTTGCTAGAATCCTTTGCTATCATCCTAAAGTCAAATATGCTTTCGATCTTTTTAGCTCAATTTTTGGTCTAAGCTTGAACTCGAACCATACCTATCCCTTTCCTTGATCCTTGCTTGTGTTCATTCTTACATAAATATGTAGGTTTTTGACCTTGTAATATGCTATCTAGTGTTTTAGTGTGATAAGATAATGGGATGAACCATGTTGATGGATGCAAACTTGAGGTTTTGTGAGTGATCGAGCAAGAACTTGAGTTTTTGTGAGTGATCTTATGATCCTGACAAATGGAGTTTTAATCCTCTTCATATTGGACCCACCCCTATCTTTTCACTAGGAAAGAAAACAAATGGAAGTGAAAATGTCTTCAATCAAATGAGTAGAGCAATCCAACATTATTCCAAGGGCACCATCTTTGAGAAAGAAATAACGGATGATTACAATGCCTTTGCACATAAGTGGCAATCAACTACAACAAAAACACTTCAAACTCAAAAAATTCAAAGGGTGGTAAAAAGAAAAGCAATCGAAGAATGTGAAACAATAGGGCCAAGGAGCATGAAGTCAAAAATCCATCTGCAAGAACCAAGCTTTAAGTCTAGGCTTCCAAAGGAATGCAACTTAACAACATCTATAGAAAACGTCTACTTGCTTACTAAGGATGAGCTTAACTATTGGCCATCACAGAAGAAAATGTTAAAATATGAACGGAATTTGGCAGGATCCTATTATCACTACCATGTGATAAATAGCCATGGAACCAACCATTGCTGAGCCCTGGAGGGATGATCATAAACTTCTTCGATAAGGAAAAATTCAAGAGTTTGTAAAAAGAATTTGAGATAGAATCAATAAAGAGCTACATTTCTTGAAAAGAAAATCTACATAGTTGGGAGTGAAATGCTCCTTATATTTGATACTACCAAAGATGGTAGTCTACCCAGGATGGTAGAAAAGCCCCTTTTCGCACCGAGTTTGCTAGAGCAGAGCACTTTCTAAAGGGAGGGCGGGTAAGCCTTTAGGTGCAGCATAAGATGGCCAGGTTAAAGCACCGGACATGCCCTTGGCCGCACCTTTGGTCAGATCAAGGCACGTCCTAGAGAGAGGATGGAGTAAGACTTTAGCCGTTCCATAAGATGGCCAGGTTAAAGCAACGAACAAGCCTAAGAAGAGGCTCATTCTATATTGGACTTAGATGTCCAGTCCTGAGAAGAGTGTCATTCTATAATGGATTGAGACGTCCAAGCCCAAGAGGAGGCATATTCACCAATAGACTAGGATGTCTAAGACCGATAAGAGCTCATCAAATCACAAACTGAGACGTTTAAGCTCGAGAAGAGGCATTTCAAATTATGGACTAAGTTGTCCAAGCTCAAGAAACAACTAGAAAATTACTTCTTTATAAGACCTAAAGGGTTCACGCATCAAAGGAGTATAAAAAATCTCCACTTACAAATACCCGAATCTGGGTTTTGGGGCTTTCATTTCTAAACATCATCTATTAATACCTGAATCTGGGTCTCGGATCACTCATAATGGAATTTCATCTATTAATACCCAAATATGGGAATCAGGTCTTTCATGTCTAAATATCATTTATTAATCCCTAAATCTTGGTTTTGAGATGTTTATTTTAAGGCTTCATTTATTAATACCCGAATTTGGGCTTTTGGTTTCTATGGATTTCAAGTTATCTTCAAATATCTAAATTTGGGTCAAGACAATTTCTTATTTGATCCCTAATCTTGATGTGAAATTTCAATAATGGATTTCTATTTATTTATCACAAATGCCTGAACCTAGGTCAAAAATACTCTCAAGTGAATCATTATTATAAGTTTCCATTGATACCTGAATCTTGGTCATGGGCTTCTAATTTTTCAAATTTCACTAAGGCCTGAGAATGAGACACCAGGATTCTATTACAAATATTTAGGCAATGATTTCTGGATTCAACCCCTTATTACGAATAATTATTATCTAATATTTATACCCTTGTGCGAAGGAGGGATTTCCTATCAACAAATTTCAGATATTCCATCCAAATGGACGAAGTTAAATTCATGATTATTTGTCATCGATTACTTTTCACGCGATTAACAATATGATTTGTTTATCTAAACAGATGATATACATAAACATGCAGGGCAAATTTAAAGCTGACAATTAGAAATACTATTTGATTCATGGTTTTCAAGGAAATCAGCACAACAAAGAGAAATAAAAGATTCAGCAAGTTAGGAAATAATGAATGAACTATCAAGAAGCATTTCAAAAGTAAAATTAAAGGAAAAGATTACAAATTAGGTGACATTTACATAATTAATATGATTTACACAAGTCGTGAGACAATTTACAAAAAATATGAAGTTATTCACATATGTACAAGACAAGTTTATGCGTATCAAACATATAAAAAAATTATAAGTCTTTAGCTGCCGTATCAAGAGTCCCAGCAACTGAAGGATCCACTACATGATGAATCGCAGTGAGGAGAACATCTTTGAGCTTCCTTTCCTTCGTCCTTACTCTGTATTGATCATCGATCGCTTCAAAATTAACCTTTAGAGTACGGTTAAAAGCTCTGTTCAAAGACCTAAGGGTTTTGTTATCCCTTTCTAGCTCTGTAACGACCCGAAATTTCAGTCATTTGAAATTCATATATTTAATTGTTTTTAAATATACAAAATTTAAATTTATAAGATGAATAGATTTTATTTTGAATATCTAGATTTAGCTGGATGATTAAATTGATAATTTAAGATTTGAAATTGCAGAAATAATTGAAAATTGGATTTAAAATGAATAAAAATGTTTTATAAAGTTGAATTAAATCATATTTGAATTAGAATGATGTTATAGAACTTTTAAAATTGAATTAAAAGTTAATTTGGACAAATTGAATATTTTAATATTTAGTTGACGTGTAAAAATAGTCATTTTTCAAACAGTCTCGGATTTCGACGAAACCAGTTTCATTGAATCCATAATGTTATATTATTGTAATATTTCAAATCTCATGTCAATCGGATTTACAGTTTGTCCGGGGCAAGCTAAAACGCATAGAAATCGGTTTAAGTGAATTTTAAATTTAAATAAGTCGATTTGGAAACCTATTTTTAAAATATGATCGAATTGGCTTCCGATATATATTCCATTGTGCTCAAAATAGGGGTAAAACATTATAAACGCCAAGCGGCATGCTTCGTTTCGAGTTTGGTAAATTTTCGGGTGAATAGTGTTTTGTAATTTTTTTATAAATGGACTTGATTATCTTCATTTTGCACTAAACCCTAACAACCCTAGGGCAAGCCAACATTAACTTCGAATGGCCAAAAATTTGTTTCCTTTTCCACTTAATTTCTTCAAATTTGTAAATCAATTCAAAAAGCTTCCAACACGAGATTTGTCGAGCATATCGAGATTGATAAATTCAACGGCTTTGATCGAAAATGGAGCTATGAATTGGCGACAAAATGGGTTTGAACGTCACACGTTCGGGCACATTTTTCTCGATTTTGGTGCAGCCAAGATTGACAAGGCTCTGGTCGAGCATGGAGTAGGTGATGTGCTTTCAAGTGGAGGTCCCCGATCAACTTCTAGGCGCGTAATGGTGGCTCGAAAATTCAAAGAGGAACGAAGGCTTTGGGTTATCTCATGTACGATGTGAACATGGGGGAGAAGAAGAAGGGGCCAACCTGGATTTCATCAAGCGAAAATCAACGTTCTAGATGCAACTTAGGTTTCAAAAAATAAAATAAAAATGAAATTGATATATACTAAAATTCGTCCAATGTTAAAAAAGCTATAACTCTTTCATACGAGGTCTGTTTCGCACGAAACGAATTGCGTTGGGTTCGTATTATCGAATAATATACGATGGAGCTTCATTGGAGTTGATTGGAGCTAGTGTAAATTTTGGGTAAAATTAAATGCGCATTTAATTTTATTCAGAACAAAACACTACAACTGCTATTGGATGCAATGTGAGTACAACTCACTCTTTCTGTCTCATTGATATTTTATTTAAGTGAGAAATATTTATAATATGATGATTAATGATTGTTTGGATGATATATGTTATATTGATTGGTATTTGGATATATATACCTTCCTATTGGAGCAGATGAGACCCTATACGTTCCCGTGCATATGAACGGATGACCCTTTACGCGCATCTGCCTTGAAGCGGACATTGTACACATATTCTAATATGTATATTTGTTGCAAATGACAGGTTGGAGGGATCCAACTGGATTCCTCAACAGTATTGATTTATTTACAAATATTTGCGATATATTCTGCTATCATACTGATGTATGATGTTTGGATGTCGTGGTTGATGTATTTAGTGCTGTTGCAGCATTGGGCCTATTTTGAAGTTTTAAAAATGTTAAAGTAATGATTTCGAATTTAAAAGAATTTTATAAGTGATTTTGAAAATAAATGTTTTATTAAATTTTTCAATCGTTAAGAATTGATTTATTTTGAATAAATAAATATGATAATTTTTATCTTATAAAAATTATGATGTTATGGGAAATATAATTGAAATGTGATTTTTGTGAAATATGGAGTTAATGATTTTGTAAAATGGTTTAAATTGAGATTTCCGATTTATTATAAATGGTATATATAGAAGATTTATAAAATCGATATTTTATAAATTAAAATATTGGAATTGTAAAACGAGTTTTATAAGTGTTAAAATAAAGTTACAAATGGATTTTTACAAGTGAATAAGATTTATAATTTGTGAAGTTATAAAATGAATGAATTTGTGAAATAAACGATTTATAAGCAACTAACTTATAAATTGGATTTTTGAATGTAAATAAGGTGTAAAAGGAATTTGTTAATAAAGTAGATTTATATATTGAAGTTTTATAAAATAATAAATGGAATTTATAATCGTTGCTTTATAAATGTGAAATCAACTTATTTTGATAAGTTAAATATAGTAATGAATTTGGTAAAGGAGATATATCCACGATTTTGGACTGTTGATTATCCTTTAAAATTAAATATGTAGAAGTGTTGAATTTGGTTAGAGATTTATATTCACGACTTTGGACAGTGAATAATATATTAAAGAAATGTTTTGAGAAGAGATATTTTAAATAGAATTAAAACGATTCGAAGTTGTTTTAAAATGTGCTAAGGATCGAAACCATAGATTTCTACATTCTTTGTTGAAATAGACGTTTTCGAGAAATATGGAAATGATGGACTATAACACCGTTGTTATAGTAAATTATTTCCGAAAGGAAATATTTTGTATAGTATTGGGATTATATATCTGTCTAATTTTCGAATCCCTATACTATTGATTTTGGGTTGTTGTAACGATGTTTTACGCAACATTCGTTTTGACCCAAATAAATATGTTTAAGAAAATGTTTTCCTTAAAGAATAAAATACGTACTTAATCGTGTTTTAAGTATATTGAATATTCTTTAGGTTTGAAAATAAATTTATTTGTGAATCACATATTATTAAATAAGTATGGAAATGTTTTCCAATATAAAGTGAAATGTTTTGAGAATATATCTTTTTAAAAAGATAAATTGGAGTGAATATTTGGCAAGTTATTTAATTAATAAAAGATTAATTAAAAGGGACCAGTGATTGTTATGGTGATGAATATTTGTTTGTTTGCTTTGATAGTTAAATAACCGACTATCAAATTGCCTAAAATTTTAGTTCCTCAACTTGATGCGGGAACTATTTAGTCGCACACTTAGTACGTAGCCTTCTGTGTAGGCTTGATTATCATTTTTGTTAAGGATGTTGATTCCTATACTGCGGAGTATTACTCCAATCTATCGAGCTTCCTTCTTGGTCTGAAGGATAGCAAGTTGAAAGTTGGAGACGTGATAAGTCTATGAGACATAGTTTCTGTATGAGGTTGAGAAACGCTTTTGCTTTGTTGGTTCTAAGAGACCGGGATCAGATTTATCTGAAAACCGCTTCGGACCAACGTATGTGCGACGATTGTGCAGGTTGCTTGTGATGATATTGATATTCCAGAGTTTCATAGTTGGGGACTGCTTGTTGATTGTTTGGGGTTAAAATCCCAATATACATCCAGTAGCAGTGGTCCCTTCATTATGAAATATCCAATGCAAGGACAATTCGCTACTGATCCTAGGGATTTTCCGATAGAATGTGGTAGGAAAGTACCTTCGGTTTGTTCTATTCCTAGACAACTTGTATGGATGCTTGTATGACATTTCATTTCTATAGATTATGTACATTGGTTTTTACAAACATACATCAATGGTGGTGGAGAAGGCAACTTCTCTCAACTTAACACCCTCCTTGAGACATACGAGCTTAAGGGTTGTATTTTTATGGAAGGCAATTTGTAGTCAACGGAAATGGCCGTGTGGCATTCAAAGTGATGTGATATTTGATTGTGAAAGGTAATCGTTACCTCGTCAGGCCTCATCAACCGGAAGTGACCAAAACAGGGTTTGATGCAGCAAGGCTAAGTGGGTTATTCCCAAGTAGGATATGATCATCATCTTCTAGATATATCTTTACACGCTATGACGTCGTGTATCTGATTATTGTGGTTTGTATGCTATGAGGGCCCTCGGTAAAGGTCGGTAACGACTGGAGGATGAAATATTCGGTACCATCTAGTTATAGAGTTGAGCCGGTCTTGTGTTGGTAGAGAAACTTTGTGATGGTTTCTCGGCACATTCTTCTAGAGATGTACTGCCGGAAGGTAGTCCCTTCACCTGGTCATTTGTATGGAAATCCAAACTCCATTACATACCTGCCAATTTATTTGTAGAGCCTAATATGTTGGAATTTAATAAAGGTAACAATTTCGGCTATTTTAAATATTATTTGTATAGTAGACACTAGTATAATATCACAGAATTTGATATGAAATGTTTTGGTTATCGTAAGGTAAAAACATGTTCGTGTTTATGTATGGACTTGTCTTACGAGATACTTTCGTTTTGATAAAGGAAAAGTTTGGTAATTTAATAAATTCAGAGTGTGTTTCTTACGCTGGTTTACCAAACTGATCCAGGCGTTCTTCCCTCTCAATGCTCGGGTCAGACAGAGTATATTTACAGGTTTAGATTGGTGCTTTTGGAGCTTCATCTAGAGAGCTGAAGATCTTCATTTTCGTACATCCATATTTGATTGATTATCCGCTGTGCTTTGTTAGTTGTTGTGTATTATCCGCTTTTCTTAGTGAGGTTCGTACATGGTAGGGGGGTTCTCGCTTCTTGTTAGGTAGCGAACGGATGACTCTTACTCCTACATGTCCTTGAGATCGAGTATCGAAGGGTTGGTTTCAATCATGAGGCTGGCTGTAAAAGCAAAGCGTGAGGTACCGGTGCAAGCTATGGCGGAAAGTGGCCGCTGTCGATGGTTGAAAAGCCTTGATCATTACATATGGTATCAGAACATAGATTTTGTATATTACTAAGCTTTGATGTGTACTCATTATAGATAGGGAAAGTAGCACCCTAGATTGAGTTTGAATGTATTATATATATGAGCGCGTATTTGTTAGTGAATATAAAATGTTTTATATTGTGTTTACTTATCCGTTGAGCTGTTTGTGAATTCTGGTCGATATGTGCGACGCCATATTATCGATAGGGATTTCTGAACACTTAAACGAGGCAAGTCGACATAGTACTATTTCAAATTGGGTAAATGAAATAATTTACCTCGATTATATTTTATATATAAGGAAATAGTTTTTCAGAATTATTAAAGTGTATATAAATTGATTGTTTGTTTGTTGAAAATGTAAATATATATGAGGTAATAAAATTTGTTTGAATAATCTAAATAGAAACAACAATAGTAGAAAGGATAAATTATATAAGCAAATGAATTATAAGTATGGAATTATAATTAATATGATTTACAATTGTGAAATAATCTTATATAAGAAGTGAAACTATATGACTATATTTATAAATATGAGTTATAAATAAAAAAATGGAATTAGACTAATTATATTTGAAATTTAAATCCCGTTTATTTTGAAAGTTGTTTTTCAAAGTTAAAGAGGTTATATTATTATAAATCTAGATAAGATAAATAAATTTAGAATGGTCTTATATAAGTAAAGTGAAATAGTGAAATTATATAAGTATAAGTTTGAAAATGTGATTTATAAATAGAAAGAATTTTTAAAAGAATATAAAGCATTGAATTCACTACTGTTGTTGGGAAATAATAAGGGTGATGACTGTAGCATCATCAGTATCATTTTCGAGTTTCTGTGTGATGGATTTGCTAGCAATAGTAAATTGAAAATTGAAGTTTTGTTTTGATAAACAAATTTGATTTAAAATCCAAGTTAAAATTGATAAAAATAAGTGAAAAGAGTTTTGGACTTATAATATGAAGTATAAATTTAACTTTAGTAAAGTTGAAATAAAATTGAGTTAGTAAGTGAATTATATGATTTGAAATTTAACTAAGGAAGGTTAAATAAATTGAATTGGATTTGAATCGGATTAGATATGTTATTGAAATCGAAGTTAAACTTAAATGGTTAAGTCATTGTATAATATGAATTTGACTTAAGTAAAAGTTAAATAAAATAGAATTTGAAATGAATTAGAGATCAACTTAAGTTATGTAGCGAAAGTGAATGTAAATGAAGTTGAAATGAAAGATAACTTAAGTAATGTTAAATGAAGTTGATTTTGGCATCGAAGTAAATTAATAAACTGAAATTAAATGAATGTGAACTTGAGTTATATAAAGAAATTCAACTTTAGTTGTAAGAATGAATTATCAATTGAATTAACGAATGAATTGAATTTAGATAATGAAATATATTAGAAAATGAAATATGAATTGAATATTAATCAATCGAATGTAAGTAAATTGATATGGTAAGGGATGTAAAGGTTAATTCATTAAAAGCTAATGAAATTGAGAATTGAATAATTGAATTAAAGCTAATTGAATGTCAAACCAATTGGAATTAATGTGTTGAACCAAATTGAGTGTAAGCAAAGTAAATTAATTTGGTAACGTTGGATATGCATGGACTGTTAGATGAATGTTAATTAATTGTATAGAAAATTCATATGGAATTAAATTAATGAAATTGAAAGTTAAAGTAATTGAATTCAAATTGGAAGTGGAAGTAAATATAATTGAATTTTATTTGATTTGGATTGGAAGTAAACAAACTAGAATATGAATTAGTGAATGTAAACTGATTGAAAATGAATGAATGTTAGTAAAATCCAATGTTAATGAATCAAATGTGATTTAAATTGAAAATCAATTCATTGAATGTTAATGAGAAGTGAATGAATATTTATTTGGTTATGGATGTTAGTTGGATGATAGTTGTTTGATGGTTGGATTTGTTGCTTTGTTGCATTTTCTACATTGGCATATATAGTTGTTGATATATGTTGTATATTGATATTACTTTCGTATATGTGTTTCTCATTGGTTTGTTGATTATTTAGTAGGTGCGGATGGCGCTTGCTTTGCATTTGGAGCTCGCTTTCACGCTATATTAGCCGTATATACTCGCTAATAATATATAAGGTACATATCTCGGATTACATATCGTACTTTTACACTTTTTTCCCTTCGGGATGCCTCATCGTTGGTGATGAGATGTATATTTGTGATATATACATTGTTATTTTTTTCGGATCGTACCGTGCAAAGGAGACCATGGCGAATTTTTTTGAAAATTTAAGGCGTTAGAAGATTTTTGGAAAAATTGAAAAAATTTGTGAAAACTAAAAGTTTGATTTTTGAGTTATAAAAGTTAACAATAGTAGTTGGTTTTGAAAAGATAACTATATATGGATTTGAAAACTTAGTAAAGTTCTTTTAAGTAGTTTAACTAATGATTTTTGGAAAAATTTAAAAGGTTAAATAGATTTGGTAAATCTAATTTGAGCGATTTTTTTTGAAAAGTTAATGGATTTTATGACCTTTTCTTACTTGGTAATTTCGAGGACGAAATTCTTTTAAATAGGGGAGAATGTAACGACATAGAATTTCAGTCATTTGAAATTCATATATTTAATTGATTTTAAATACGCAAAAGTTAAATTTATAAGATGAATAGATTTTATTTCGAATATCTAGATTTAATTGGATAATTAAATCGATAATTTAATATTTGAAATTGCAGAAATAATTGGAAATTGGATTTAAAATGAATAAAAATGTTTTATAAAGTTGAATTAAATCGTATTTGAATTATAATGATGTTACAAAACTTTTAAATCTGAATTAAAATTTAATTTGCGGAAATTGAATATTTTAATTTTAATTGACGTGTAAAAATAGTCAATTTTCGAACAGTCTCGGATTTCGACGAAATAAGTTTCATTGAATCCGTAATGTTATATTATTATAAGATTTCAAATTTCATGCCAATCGGATTTACGGTTTGTCCGGGGAAAGCTAAAACGCAAAGAAATCGGTTTAGGTGACTTTTAAATTTAAATAATTCGATTTGGAAACCTATCTTTCAAATATGATCGAATTCGCTCCCGATATATATTCCATTGCGTTCGGAATAGGGGTAAAATATTATAAATGCTAGGCGGCATGCTTCGTTTCGAGTTTGGAAAATTTTCGGGTGAATAGTGTCGCACGATTTTTCTATAAAAGGACTTGATTATCTTCATTTTGCACTAAACCCTAACAACCCTAGGGCATGCTGCCATTAGCTTCGAATGGCCAGAAACTCGTTTCCTTTTCCTCTTAATTTCTTCAAATCCATAAATGAAATCAAAAAGCTTCCAACACGAGATTTGTAGAGCGTATCGAGATCGACAAATTCAACGGTTGTGATCGAAAATGGAGCTACGAATTGGCGACAAAATGGGTTTGAACGTCACGTGTTTGGGCACGTTTTTCTCGATTTTAGTGCAGCCGAGATTGACAAGGCTCTGGCCAAGCATGGAGTAGGTGATGTGCTTCAAGTGGAGGTCCCCGATCAACTTCTAGGCGTGTAATGGTGGCTCGAAAATTCAAAGAGGAATGGCGGCTTTGGGTTATCTCATGTACGATGTGAACGTGGGGGCGAAGAAGAAGTGGTCAGCCTAGATTTCATCAAGCGAAAATCAACGTACATATGCAAATTAGGTTTAAAAAAATAAAATAAAAATGAAATTGATTTATATTTAAATTCGTTCAATCTTTAAAAAGCAATAACTCTTTCATACGAGGTCCGTTTCGCACGAAATGAATTGAGTTGGGTTCATATTGTCAAATACTACGCGATGGATCTGGAATGGAGTTGATTGGAGCTAGTGTAAATTTTGAGTAAAGAACAAAATACTGCAACTGATATTGGATGCGATGTGAGTACAACTCACTCTTTCTAACACACTGATATTTTATATAAGTGAGAAAATATTTAGTATATGATGATTGATGATTGTTTGGATGATATATGATATATTTATTGGTATTTGGATATGTACCTGCCTATTGGAGCAGATGAAACCCCATACATACCCATGTATATGAGCAGATGTCTCTTTGTACGCGCGTCTGCCTTAAAGCGGACATTGTACACATATTCTAATATGTATATTTGATGTAGGTGACAGGTTGGAGGGATCCAACTGGATTCCTCAATAGTATTGATTTATTTACAGATATTTGCGATATATTTTGTTATTATATTGATATATGATGTTTGGATGCCGTGGTTGATGTATTTAGTGCTATTGCAGCATTGGGCCTATTTTGAAGTTTTAAAAATGTGTAATGATTTCGAGTTTAAAAGAATTTTAAAAGTGATTTTGAAAATAAATGTTTTATTGAATCTTTGAATCGTTAAGAATTGATTTATTTTGAATAAATAAATGTGCTAATTTTTATCTTATAAAAATTATGATGTTGTGGGAAATATAATTGAAATGTGATTTTTGTGAAATATGGAGTTAATGATTTTGTAAAATGGTTTAATTTGAGATTTCAGATTTATTATAAATGTTATATATAGAAGATTTATAAAATTGGTATTTTATAAATTAAAATATTGGAATTGTAAAACGAGTTTTATATGTGTTAAAATAAAGTTATAAATGGATTTTTACAAGTGAATAAGATTTATAATTTGTGAAGTTATAAAATGAATGAATTTGTGAAATAAACAATTTATAAGCAAATAACTTATAAATTGGATTTTTGAATGTAAATAAGGTGTAAATGGAATTTGTTAATAAAGTAGATTTGTATATTGAAGTTTTATAAAATAATAAATGGAATATATAATCGTTGTTTTATAAATGTGAAATCAACTTATTTTGATAAGTTAAATATAGTAATGAATTTGGTAAAGGAGATATATCCACGATTTTGGACAGTGGATTATCCTTTAAAATTAAATATGTAGAAGTGTTGAATTTGGTTAGAGATTTATATTCACGACTTTGGACAGTGAATAATATATTGAAGAAATGTTTTGGGAAGTGATATTTTAAATAGAATTAAAACGATTCGAAGTTGTTTTAAAATGTGCTAAGGATCGAAACCATAGATTTCTACATTCTTTGTTGAAATAGACGTTTTCGAGAAATATGGAAATGATGGACTATAACACCGTTGTTATAGTAAATTATTTCCGAAAGGAAATATTTTGTATAGTATTGGGATTATATATCTGTCTAATTTTCGAATCCCTATACTATTGATTTTGGGTTGTCGTAACGATGTTTTACGCAACATTCGTTTTGACCCAAATAAATATGTCTAAGAAAATGTTTTCCTTAAAGAATAAAATATATACTTAATCGTGCTTTAAGTATATTGAATATTTTCTAGGTGTTGAAAATAAATTTATTTGTGAATTACTTATTATTAAATAAGTATGGAAATGTTTTCCAATATAAAGTGAAATGTTTTGAGAATATATCTTTTAAAAAAGATAAATTGAAGTGAATATTTGACAAGTTATTTAATGAATAAAAGATTAATTAAAAGTGCCCAGTGATTGTTATGGTGATGAATATTTGTTTGTTTGCTTTGATAGTTAAATAACCGACTATCAAATTGCCCAAAATTTTAGTTCCTCAACTTGACATGGGAACTATTTAGTCGTACACTTAGTACGTAGCTTTCTGTGTGGGCTTGATTATGATTTGTGTTGAGGATGTTGATTCGTATAGATCGGAGTATTACTCCAATCTATAGAGCTTCCTTCTTGGCCCGAAGGATAGCAAGTTGAAAGTTGGAGACGTGATAAGTCTATGAGACTTAGTTTCTATGTGAGGTTGAGAAACGCATTTGCGTTGTTGGTGCGAAGAGACCGGGATCAACAATGTAAGAAAAACCCTTCGACATCGTCCAAACCAAAAACTTAGGTTTCCGAAGAAAAATACAAATGTTATCGAAACCTTACATACACAGCGAGTCGAAAGGTCCCAAGTTAAACTTATGTGCACTTAGAATGTTTTGACAACGTTGGTGAAAACCAGTTCTAGAGGGTTTCGACGCAGTAAATTCAAGTGATTTTGAAAGGGTCGAATAGGTTTAATGATTCCAAAAATTAACTAAGGAATATTTATTGCGATTGAAACAAGAGGTTTTCGATTGTATCGAAACGTTTTACTATCGAGGGGTGGATATGTTTTACTTAGCTACATATCCTTTTGACAAATTTGGTTAAAATTGGCACCAAAACTCGTTTCGTCCCCATCGAAATGGGCTAAGGAAGAAAAACCGATTACCTTCTCGGCCTCTTTCAAAGGGTTAGAAAGGTCATTTTATGGCGCTAATTTTTCATCTTTACATTTGAAAATTTCGAGCGAAGAAAACAAGTTATGCCGCTTTATCCAAACCCGATTGCAAACCCGAGGTTCAAAATTTATTAAAGAAACCCGATAAGATTAAAAATTGCGAAATAAAAATAAAAAGTTGGATTTCAACATGAATCAACCTTTTTCTACTTCATAAGTATGTAAATTATTATCGAATTAAAAACCCAGATTTTGTAAAGAAGAACAAAACTGTAAATACTGAAGTAAAAATCCAAAACATGAAACGAACTCTATTGGCTCATCAAACTGAATTAAAAAGAATGTTTCGCAGCAAATCAAACCAAATTACTTTCAAAAAGTCGAGAGTCAGGCATTTCAAAATTGAATTTTGATTTTGAAATTTGAAAAATTAAAACTCGATGAAAACATGAACAAAACGGAAAAACTAGCAAAACGGTGCAGAATCTAAACTTACGACTTATATTTAATATTAATTTGATTTTTTGAAGCAAATTAAAAGTTTGAGAATTACCAGAATTCTTTTGTCGTGCTTGAAATTTTGATTGCATAAAAGTTAAAGAGGAAGAAAGGAACTATACTTTGCACCCATTATCAGTCGTTGGATTAAATTTAAGTAGACAACCTAGATCCACATGGGAAGACCAAGTGGTGGGAAGTTTCTTGGTTTCGAAAAACTTGACTTGGAATTTCAGTTGCATCTCTTTGTAAGAGGGAGGGCAAATGTTACTTTATATATTCACCTTTCGACTAAGTCAAAACCTCTTTAAGCAAAGAACAAGAGAGAAGAGCTTCGGCTAAACCTTTCGAAAGAGTCGAAGGGTTTCTTTCATCAAAGTCTAGGAGCTTCAAAAACTTTCGAGGGCAAAGAAAGGTCTCTATAACGAAGGCCCAGTGAGTTCATACCTCTCGAAGGGACAGAGGAGTCGAAAACATCATTTCGCCTTCAACAGCCACCTTTTGACTGGGTCATTTCATATGCATGATAACCTTTCAATTATGTCAAAGCAACATCGTTTGAAGACAAGTGGAACAGCTACTTGCATATGCACCAAACCTTTCAAAACCAAAGATTTTGCCTTTGCTTAAACTACGTAAAAGCAAACATTGACCAGAATAACCCCTTCGGAATCTGTAGTATGCCTTTCAAATCGGTCGAAACCAACGTGGTCCAGGAGGGTTCCACATCAGATCAGAAAAAGAGCACAGGTTCAACCAACATCATCGAAATCAATGAACAAGGGCTATTAATAGAGTTGGAATCACTTACAAGACAACTCAAAGAAGATGAGCGTAACAATACCTTTCAAAAAAGGTGCCAAAATGCTGAAGTCTTTCGGCAGCCACATTTCGACCTAGTCGGAAGCATCAGGGTCAAAAAATGCTGAATCACATCTATAAATAAGACCAAAGGGGTCACGTTTTGGTGATTCGATTCTTCTCATTCTAAACTTGCATACTCTTATAAAAATATATTATAAAGCCTAATTAGAGAGTTGATTATGGAATTTAAAGGAATAAAGTTTTCGTAGCTTTATTAAAGGGATGTCTCCAATCCTTTAGATTAATTTACTATTTCATTAAAGTTTTAGTTGGATTTGCTTTTGTATTTTAGGTTTTGCCTGCATCGATAGGACCCTCTCGATAAAGTCGAAACCAATTATAATCAACTAATTACTAAGACATATTCTGAGCTACTTCTCCTTTGATCCATTGCCTATGACAAGGTCAAAACCAAGTCACCACTCACTTAAATCCTCAGCTAACACAAGAAGTCTAAGGACCCGACTTTCGGCAAGGTCGAAACCCTCGCTTTTAACCATTTACCAAAGTCCAAACTATTCAATAGCCTAAAGCTCTCGACAAGGTCGAAACCCAAATTCAGTTTCCTGATTCGAGCTTTTTCGTCAAGATCACCTCACTTCCGACAAGGTCTGAACCTTTTAATAGAATTCTTAGAATAAGTCTTATCAACACAACCATCATGGTCTGCGAAAAGGTCAAAAACTTTCAAAAGGAAAACTTCCAAGGATACCTCTATCAATTGAAAATAGAAGGCCTTCGAAAGGACTAATCCACCCTATTGAATTCGAAAGGTCATTAAGCATGAAACCTAACCCATTTGACATAGTCGAAAGGTTGGTCTATGTAATTTCCGCCTACTATAGCCTAATCAGGAGGAAATTCTAAGAGGATTCATATCCTCTTTTCTATTCTCCTTTCCTAAAGGATAATCCTCATCCCTTAATATTATTATGGTGTATTGACAACATATGGAACTTAAAGCCACACACTTACGAATATGACTTAAACATGAACAAGTATATGATATAGGGTCGAACGAATTTTGATGTAAATGTCATTCTCCAATGTGCCAGTAACTGATCTCAAAGCTTAGAGAAAAAACTCACAACCATCAATGCGAGGGTCGGATGGGATGGTCAGCGAGCGATGACGGTCTCTCCGGTCGGTTTCCAAAGAATAGTCACAGTCGTCGTTTTATTTTTGAATTGTTTATCACTGCACAACACTACACCCCGGCCCTCTAGTTTATGCATTACAGGGGTAGCGGGTTATCTTTCTAACAACGATTAGTTGCTAAGTCTGATAGCTATAGTTTTTAAGTGCTTAGAGCATTTAGCCGCTGTGGGCACCAAACAAGCAACTTCGCACAACAATCCTAATGCTGAATCAAGATCGGCAATAATATTCGCTTGAAAATGTCTAGGCCATGCATCAAACTAAACAGCATGAAAGTTCTTAACAGGTGCTAAAAATTCCTTCGAACTTAGAATCATAAATTAAGCCTGACCCTAATACCTTAATAAATACCATATTCTTAAATATCCGGAGGACTTAGTGGCTTTGTAGGTCAAAATGGCCTCTCTTCGTAGGCTGTACATCAATCACTGGATTCTATATGAGGATATTTAAGTCCCATCCCATAAAAATAGGGCTCACTTGCCCCTAAAGGGGTATACAACATGCAATAAGTTTATGTGTTGGGCTAGTTGTGTTTCACCTTTCTATCCATTCATTTGGAAATATTGCTATATTTAAGATTAGCTTTGGCTCAGATGCATTCGAACCACTATGCGTTTTTATATTGCACATACATGATATTCCTCGAATTCTTATATCGCGGGCCGACTCCAGAAGACATAAAATTCATCCCTAACCTCAAGCAACGAAGGGGAAGCCTCTCGTGTTGTTTCCTCGAGTAGGTCACAAACTGCCAGGTCGTAACTGATGCTTGGAACAAAATGAGTGCTTTTAAGAGTGAATTGTTCTACATGCATGACCCACTTGGTTTTGTGGGATGGTGATTGGAATTAGGTTAGTGTTGCTTCAAACTTATCTTTAAGTTATTTTTTCAAGTTCTATCCTGAAATATCAGCTTTTTATCGAACATTGCAGGTATCTATCGACGTCCCACAGGCAATACATTACTGGGAGCCGATTTCAGTGCTAAAAAACATACCGGTGGTAGATAGAGACATTAGATCACTTCTCATCGATGATGATGTTTTTATCTTTGACCTACTTGAAGAAGGTCGGAGCACGAGACTACCAAGAAACACAGAGGATGAAGCGGTAGAGAGAAGAGGCGCCTTTGGGCAAGGAGGTGATGAAGCCGATCCTATCATGCCCCAGTCGAAGGGGCTTAGGATGTCGTCGAGGTATGCGAGGTTAGGGTTGATGCTGACGATCCTGGTCATGAAACTGTGGTCCTAAGCCATGAGCCTACGTTATGATCCTCCCAAGGCCCATGCTCCCTTCCTTGGAGAAGAGAATAAGGAAAAAGGCTTGTTAATAAGCTTCGTATAGAGCAGATCCACAAGAAACCCAAATCAATCTTTACTGCTACTGATAAATCTGGCACTTTTTTCCTAAAAAATCTATTTGAGGTATTGTCGAACATCTCGCTCTTGGACGATGTCGGATATTATGATTTTGCCAACCTAATCATCAAGGGGTCCAATTCTCTTATTTGATTTAGCACTGACATTCCCCTTTCTAACATATGAGGGATTACTCCAACGAGTAAAGCTCCAGTAATTGGTCCGTTGGTGGGGACATTAAGACACTCATGTTCACATGCACTACATCGCACGACACTTAACCACCTTTAAATTCAATGATTCTTTTACACTTTCATTTTGTTTGTAGGGTTGATGGGATGCCCTCATAACTATGATTGCTTGAAGAGAGCAGCATACTCTCGGCCATCTTATTTTAGGCACGGTCCAAGTCCATACCCCAGGTCAAGATAGAGAAGTGTAAGTAGGAAGGGAAGACCGAGACCGAAGCCACCAATCCAAGGACTCGTCATTGAAACATAAATCAAATTCTCAGTCCTCTCACCACAAGGCCACCGATCAACACCCCACTATACTTAGTAGTAGTAAGTCGCCGCCTCATGCTCCCTCTTTGGCTATTGCACACAAGCAACATTCGAGTCCTTCCATCACCCATCGATCTTTGGAGCACCAGACTGGTGTAGAAGGTCCATATAAGCTTGAGAAATAGACCCTCTCAACCTCATCTACTCTTGATGTCGCTGCTACTGAAAAGATTGCTGAGCACAAGGCCATATTCCCTAAGTTGTACTTTAACGAGTTTAAACATGTTCCTGCTTTGCATTCAATTCCTCAAAAAGCCAAGGACATAGTGCTCTCTTACGTTAATAATGCATATGTCCAGCATAGTAGAACTTTTCGTGTGGATGAGAGAATTTCTGATGTGTCGATGGAAAGGAAACATGAAATCGATCACTTAACTCTTAAGGCGCTCCACGACAAAGACATCGTCAAATAGTTGGACGAGGAGATCAAGCAGTTGATTACAAAGGTGGTCGATGTTGAGAAAAAGCTATTGAATATTATGAAGCTGTCCAACGTTTAATGAAAGTGTACCAAGCTGAATGGGACACTGCCATTCATCGTAGTGGTGCTTTTGCCCTTGAAAAAAACATCCTATACAAAGAGAAGAATTTTCTGAGAATAGAAAATGATGCTTTGCCCCTTCATATTAAGATTAAGAAGGAGCTTGAGAAGGAAAATCATGAGAAACTTGAGGATCAGCAGGAGTCTCAATGATATTTCAAGGAGATCGTCAAGGATAACAAAGCTAAAATAGAGGCTGACGAATAAGTTGCAAAGATAGAGGCGCTTAAGGAAGAGGCTAGGGGGGCTGGTTGGACAGAAATAAAGGATGAGTTCGATCCATTGTTGTTATATTACCTAATGTGCATCCTGATGAATTGCAACCTCCGCTTCCTTGGAGATGGGTATCCAGAGTCACTCGTCATAGCTGGGAACCATATTTAAGATTTGAAATAGAAGTCCCTCGTAGTGCTAAAGTGGATGAAGAGCATATCATGCGTGAAATCTTATGCGAAGAAGAGCCCGATGAACTAAGGGTTTCCAAGCTCAATTTACTTAGTGACCCAGTGATCACCGGAAAGGGGAAACATGGTTGCAAAGTGTCAGGATATACTTCGCAAGATCCTCCTACTACTCAAGCAGTCGATACTTCAACTTCTCGCGCCCCCGTGAAGAATGCGGGCTATAATCTAGACCATCCAGGGTTGTACAAATCTATTGGATTGTCTCTAATTTTGGAAGGCGGCCCTCTGGCTACGCCTGAAGGCCAATTTGGTGAAGTTCTATCTCTTACTTTTTCGATGTTCGAGAAGGTTTACATCTTGCGCTCAATAGTTATGGGCTTATCCATTAGTCTTCATGTAATTGCAAGTCCATCTACATTTATCCATGCTCCCGACAATGAAATTTCCTTAGGACAACAGGCACAGACCATGACATCCATTATGACCATCACTGCATAGGTGGATCCTACCGATTATCTGATTGAGACTCCCAGTTTGGATACTGAAGTGATAGGCTCTGAATAAAGAAAAGACCTATGATAAGCAGGGCCAGCATAAAATATAGGACGTCATAATGATTCATTCCTCCGAACACACTAGTAAATTTAGCATGAAGGTGTGCATTGAAAATGAGGAGTTGGATTTGCAAGCCAAGAAAGTGAGTGCCAAAGTGGATATTACTCTGCTCCATGTTATACTGCAAGGCAGCACACTCCTAAAGAGGTCGATCTTTTTGTATCCTAATGTGAGACTACTTCTGTCTTTGAAAGCATTTCTCCTAAGGGTGATATGGTCAAAAAGGGGTTGAAGACGAAAGGATGAGGCGGTAGCGCTGGAGAATCCATAATGAAAACACCCTAAAGAAGTCCAAAAAAAGATAGAAATAACCGTCGAATCGGCTTGGGTGCTTAGCTAGCTAGTTTCTTTTTGTTAGCTACAATTGTGCGGGTATAACCTTCGTTTTTAGCCTTTTTGTTTTTGAAATAAACTAGTACTTAGTTTCCAAGTTACAATTTGAATAAAAAATCTTTCGCCACTCTTCTGCTTCTGTTTGAATTTTTTTTATTTGTTCGAGCTATTACGTCTTCCATTCAATGTATTTGTAATTCATTACTTGTCGTTCAAATACTAGGCCATCTTTAGGTTGTTAGCTTTTAAATGTTCGGATATCTATCCGACAAATTTGTCTCAAGGCCTCCTTTAGGTCATGGCCTGAAGTCATATCAAATGCTAGGTATATGCTATTGTGTTATGCTTCCATATTCAGCCGTTCAGTTATTATATTCTTGTCCCTAGTCTTGGGTTAGTGGAGTTAGTTCATAGATAGTGAAGTCCTATCCATGATGACTTTACACTCCTTCTGTAGGGTTCAGGCCAGAGTTGGAGAATGAATAGTCGGATTGTGCTCATTTGTTTTGTTTATACTTTTACCTACACTTTAGGGACAGGAGTTAGTCAATGGGCGGTCAAACACACCTGTTTGACATTCATAATATAGCCCGTGTTCTAGAAGCTGAAGTTATTTTCGTAAATAGCCGAATCACACTTCCCATGATTAATTTCCTTGTCCCCAAGTCTGGTTCAAAAGTCGAAGGGTGGTTGGTCATATCATGGCCACTCTTACTTTACTTTCTCCCTATCAAATTAAGAGATAAAGTTAGTTAACGAATGGTCGAGTCACACACGTTCGCTATTTGATACTCAGACCGTCGGATTGCGGCGAGAGTTAATAGATGAAAGATCGAATCACTTTCATTTCGTTTAATTCAATTATGGACCTAAGTACTTCGTTGGCACAAAACTTCAGGTACTTGTCAGTTTGTATTAGGCATATATGGATGTAAGTTCGTATATCACAACTATTATAGTCCATATAAGCAATTCACAAATATGGAGCAAACTTCAAATTTTATTAAAAATTGAAAACGAAGCTACATAATCTATCTTGTTGAAATGAAATACAACCGAATGAAACAAAACTAAGTGAAACGGCATCATAGATGCTTGCTATTCCATGCTCTAGGAATTATGATGCCGTGATAGTTGCTAGCTTGAAAGCTCCATCTCCAAGCTTTTAATTGATGACATATGGTCCTTCCAATTTCTGAAATATGTTTACGGGACAAGAATAGATCCATTTTAGGACAAGATTGCCAATTTAATATATCCTGGTTTGGACTTTAACAATATAGTATTGAGGGATTCGGTATCGATGTGCATTGCCCTCAAATCAGCTTCTTCACGCTTCTCATCGACTACTTCTAGAAATTCCAATAGGAGATCTCTGTTAGTTCTAGGGTCATATAAGACATTTGATGAGAAGGGACAACAAGTTCGACAGGAATCATGGGTTGGGAGCCATATGCAAGGGTGAATGGAGTATGGTCAGTCGCAGACTTATGGGTTGTTCGATATGCCCATAATGCTGACTGGAGTTCATCAACCAACCTTCCTCTAGCCTTTTCCAAATGCATCTATAGAATGGACTTTATTATTTTATTGATAGCTTCAACTTTTCCAATAGCTTGATGGTGTGTAACTGCTTTAAATCTTTTCTTGATATGATGTTAATGACAGAAGATTTTGAATTTAATGTTATCGAATTGGGTCCCATTATGGGTTATGATTGTTTAGGGGAGACTAAAATGACAAATGATGTTTCGAACAACAAAATTGATTACTTCTTTGGAGTCATCATTGCCAAAGGTTCGACTTCAGCCCATTTAGTGGCATAATTCGCACCACCTTAAGAACCAATGATGTCAATACCCCAGGTAGAAAAAGGCCATGGACTAACCATCTAAGTGATTTCTTTCGACAGGCCTCTCGACATCTTTGCAAACATATGACATTTGTCACATTGTCTAGCATAATCAATTGCGTGTTGATTGACAATTGGCGAGAAATAATCATAAGCAAAGTATATTCTTCGCCAGGTTTTGCCCTCCAGTGTGACCACCACATTCTCCTTTGGGGACTTCTCTTAATAGCCCCTTGATTTCATCGTTCGTGATACACCGAAGCAGGGGGCGGAGAAACCCTTCCTATACATGACTCCTTCTTAATGGATGTATCATGAAGCTTTATGAAGGAACTGTCGTTTTTCATTCCCCCATTCAGGAAGGATTCCCCTTTGCAAATAATCTTTAATCATAATCATCCATGACTCCTACTTAGGCTCCATTACTAAGACCCAATTTATATCCATCTAGTCAATGCTCGATGCATTGACTACTTCAACTAGGACAAAGCCCATTTGCTGTGCATTCGCAAAACTAGCCAGCTTGCCTAGCAAATTAGCTTTCTCATTTTGTTCTCTTGGGTTGTGTATAATAGTGTAATGCTTGAAATCAGTTAGTTGTTCATGGAATCGTTTGAGATAAGGAGCAAGTATGTTTCTCCTTTGGTTTCGTATTATCCCCTGACTTGGTTTACTAGTAACTGGGAATCACAAAAGAATTTGCAAAAGTTTTACTCCTAGCTCAGGCCAATTAAAAGCCAGTGATCATTACTTTATATTCTGCTTCATTATTCATTCCAGGAAAATCAAGTTTCAAGGCATACCAGATCGAGCGTTCCTCAGAAGATGCTATTATGAATCCAGCTCAAAGAAATCGATCGTTGGATGCTCCATCCGTGTATATCTTCCATTGAATGGTCGATCCTTCATTGCTCTTGGAGAGTTGTCTTGTGTAATGAATTCAACTACGAAGTCTGCCTATGTTTCTCCATGGATGGCTCTCCGAGAGAGATAAGTTATATCGAAGTAGCATAATTCAATGTTCCATTTAATCAAACTTCCAAAAGTCTCAGTCATTGTATGATCTATCATAATGGCTAGTCAGTGAAGATATTAATGGGATGATCTTGGAGATAAGGGGGGGATCTTTCTTGACGCAACAAACAGGCAGCGCGCAAGCTTTTCTAGCTTCGAATAGTTTTTTCAGCACATGTCAACCACTTATTAACATAGTATACTAGCCTCTGGATCTGAATATCTTCATGCAACAATGCGGAACTTGTGGCATGTACCGACATTACCAAGTAAATATACAAGTGATGGGATAAGGGTTCCATCTAGGCGATGTACCAAAGCTTGAAATGCATCAATACAATCGCACAACTATTCATAGTTTCTCCTCCCTCTCCTTATTAAGTCGAAGTAAGGAATGCACTTGTGGTGGCTTTGGAGATGAATCGGCTCAGGGCGTGGGCCTTTCTATTTAGGTTTTGCGTGTGCTTGATTTTCTTTGATACCTTGATATTGCTTATCGCGTGAATCTTCTCAGCATAGGCTACAATTCCATGAGAATTAATGATGAAACCTAAGAATTTTCCTAATAGAATGCCGAAACAGCACTTCAAGTGTTAAGTTTCATTCCATATTCTAAAGAACACTGAACATCATCGCTAATTCATCGATGTCATTGTTTGATCATTGTGATTTCACAAGCATATCGTCCATGTATACTTCCATTGATCGCCCAATCTAGTCCTTGAACATCTAGTTAACTAGTCTTTAGCACGTTGCTCCAGTGTTCTTTAGCCCAAATGGAATCACAATGTAGCACTGTAGTCCTAAATCAATAATGAAGTTGGTGTGTTCCTGGTTTTGGATATGCACTAAAATCGGGTACGTGTCCATAAATGAAAGCAATTCATGTCCAGCGGTTGAGTCTACCATTTACTCGATCCTCGATAGTGGAAAGCTGTCTTTCAGGCATGCCTTTTTAAGTCTAAGTAATCAACACATCTCTACCACTTTCCATTAGCTTTTCCCATAAGAACTTGATTAGATACCCATTTCGGGTAGAGTGCATCGTGGATAAACTCATTGTTCTTGAGTTTATCCACCTCTTCTTCAAGTGCAGTAGATCTCTCCAAATCCATGCCACGTCGCTTTAGTTCCACCAGGACATACCTCAGGTTGATATTCAATGCATGGCTTGTGATAGTCGAAGAGGTCCCACACATGTTGAAATGGGTCTAAGTGAATACATCAAGATACACTCGAGGAAAACCGTCCAATTTCTTCATCATCAGTGCACGTGATGGGTTGTCGTAGCTGACCATGATGTCGGTCATCAGCTCAATGGGTGCAGCCTTAGTTTCTTTGGGCTCCTCTTCCTCATCTCTCGGATATATTTCTTTATAGAACCGACTATAGTGACCGAGCCAGGGCTTGGACACTGATTGCAAAGTTTCATTAGTTTTGATGTAGAGAAGCTTCTACGCATCCTTTTCTTTCTCCCTTCGCCGAGCGTTTACCACGTAATCGGCACTTCAAGTTGCATGATCTACATGTATAATTCCCATGCCATTCTCTTTCAAAAATTTAAGGGTCAAATACCAACGGGCATGCACCGCCGGGAATCCAGCAAGGACCGGTCGGCCCATAAAAGCATTGTGCGTAGAGTTCTCATCAATTAAAACAAATGGCAGCATGCACATTCTCCTTCGGATGCCATCTCCTAACTCCACTAATAGCTTGCCTTAGTCTACTACTTCAGTTGTAATAACCTGAAAGCCATGAATACTGGCTTTGAACGATTTTAGATCTTTGGCTTCTAGTAAGATCTAATCGTATGCCATTTTGAAAAATATATTGAAGGAATTTCCACAATCAATCAGAATCTTCCTCATATGAGGGCCGATCATGGCTGAGGCTACCATTGGGTCAATCATACCTGCCTCTACCTTGTCCGCATCCCTATCCTGAAATGTGATATCATCTATTATAGTTCGCTGTTACTTTGTTGGAGTATCGCCCTCCATGTTCAAGCAACATTCAATGTGAAAGTTCTGATAATGCTCATGTAATGCTCCATCTCATTCCAGCTTTTATCAGTTAGATGTGGTTCTCCGACAATGGTGTTAATAATTAATCTTCCCGCTATCCATCATGGCTCCTAACATGACCTCGATTGGAGTCAAATGTCCCCTAACTGCCATCCTATGGGGCCTTAATAAACAACTGAAAGCTTCTTTCAAAAACTAACATCTCAATAATAACATGGAGGTGGCGACATTTGTTCATGGTATGTCTATAATTCTCATGAAATCTACAATACTTTCTAGACGTCTCTACTTCTCCAACGGTTCCTTCGGAGGTAGTTTCCTGTACTGCATAGTGTTTTAGGTCGATAAATGAACATTTTCTAGCGACATATTTAATGGCATATATGCATCAAAAGATGGGATCCTTGGCTTTCTGGAATCTCATCTTTGGTCGTAATTTCTATCGCCACCTTTTTTGTTCGTTTTGTTCATTCTAAACATTAATCAGAACTTACCCAAAACTATCATAGGACCGCTTCACAGCTACATTACTTTGTACTCCCTTGGCACTTGGGCCTGCAACATCTTTATTCCTGGTTTGCTTTGCCTCCTTCTTCCTTAGAAATTGAGCCGCCTTTGCAAATAAATGGTCCAATGTAGAAGGAGGCTTTCCTACTAACCAAACGGTAAACCCAAAGTTTTGGTAGTAGAAGCTTCCTCAAGTTCGAGGGAATGCTTCCTCAAGTTCGAGGGTATCATCAGCTTTAGTCGATTTGCAATTTTACCAAAAACTGCGATAAGCAATTCCCCCGTTCTCTTGTCTGTTTTGTTTAGTTCCTTGGTGGGAGAACCTGGTTTAAGATAAAGATTAGGCACGAGGAGTAATAAAATGAAAGAAAGATGAGTAAGATTTGAACTTACGAGGGAAGAAAAGGTCCAATTGATATTTGGGAAGCATTGGACAAAGAAAAACTAGTTTTCCTGTCTTTGAATTTGTTGACCCAACCAATATAAGCTTCTTCGGGGGGCTAGCTCTAAACATCTAGTGATGAAGTGCGCTAAGTTTGACTAATCGAGTCAAGTGGTTCAATAATTCCACATTCAAAGAAGGGACGCCAGTGTCAGTGCCATTACCTATAAAGATAAAAGATAGGTGTATACATTCAGAGATAGCTGAATGGAGTCAATTCCAACATAAGATAGGAATCTAGATAGGAAGTCCGGGAATGGAAGAAACTCTCCATGCCATATGTATGTAGCGGTGTAGGCAAAGAACCCTTCAAGAGGGCTGTTGACAATGTTATTTTCTGCAAGGGGAATGGCTTCCACTCCGGTGATTCCAAAATCATTGAGTATAGCATCCACTTCATCTTGAGTGGATATCAAAGAACGCTTTGAAGTAGCTTCAACTTTGTTTGCAGAACTCATGATTCTTCTCGGTGAAAATATCTTAGTTAAAATTTTCAAGTTTGATATGGACATAGTATTCTTTTAAGAATTAGTCAAACCAATTAGTGGGACTTAAACAAAAATCAAACATGAAACTTTAAATTTTTGAAAAATGCTTAAGTTAGAGTTCAAAGACATTGGGCTTCCAGCAACATTGAAAGGAAAAAGACATCAACACTTAGCAAGTACATCTTAACATTGTCGAAAGCCTAAATAAGGGTTCCTTGAGCTATCGACAAGGTCAAAAGGATAAGTTGAATTTTTTTAATTGATACCTTTCGAAAGTGATGAAAGCTATATAGGAACCAAATTGCTAAAAGGAGGTAGTTTAAATTAACTTAAAACTTGAAAAAAAAAATTACGCAACTAACACTCCATAAACCAAGTAAGAAAAACCCTTCAACGCCGTCCAAACCAAAAACTTAGGTTTTCGAAGAAAAATACAAATGTTGTCGAAACCTTACATAGACATCGAGTCGAAAGGTCCCAAGTTAAACTTATGTGCACTTAGAATGTTTTGACAACGTTGGTGAAAACCAGTTCTACTCGGTAGATTCAAGTGATATTGAAAGGGTCGAATAGGTTTAATGATTCCAAAAATTAACTAAGGAAAATTTATTGCGATTGAAACAAGAGGTTTTCGATTGTATCGAAACGTTTTACTATCGAGGGGTGGATATACTTTACTTAGTTACATATCCTTTTGACAAAGTTGGTTAAAATTGGCATCAAAACTCCTTTTGACCCCATCGAAATGGGCTAAGGAAGAAAAAACAATATTACCTTCTCGACCTCTTTCAAAGGGTTAGATTGGTCATTTATGGCGCTAATTTTTCATCTTTACATTTGAATATTTCGGGCGAAGAAAACAAGTTATGCCCCTTTATCCAAACCCGATTGCAAACCCGAGGTTCAAAATTTATTAACGAAACCCAATAAGATTAAAAATTGTGAAATAAAAATAAAAAGTTGGATTTCAAATAATTTATTAACTAAACCTTGGTGAGCCAAATGGTTGCAACATCTTCCAAAAATGGTAAAACACCCACATCTGATGGCAAAAGTGGCTCGGGCACAGTCCATGTGCCACTCATACATCAAGAGGTGCTACTTGGGGTTGGCTTTCCTACATAGGTGGGCATCGTAGGTCTTCATTTTTTATTTTAATTTTCATGGTTTATTTTTTCTTTTTCTTTTAAAAAACTCAAAAAAAATTAAAAAAATCCCAAAAACATATTTTCTTTTGATTTATTTTTAAAGAAACATTATAGGATAAATATATGGTTTTGGTTTATTAAAGTGAAATCTTTGAAAATTTATTTGTCTTAACAAAAATAAAAATGAAGTTTGATTACAAATAATAATGGTTTAACTAGTATATAGAAAGATTCATATGAGTTAATTATGAAGTATATCCTAACTGAAAATCTTTGTTTAAAAAAGTGGTTGATTTAAAGTAAAGGATATAACATTTTTTTGTCTTCTAGGTTAAATGTTGCTAAGATTATTTTACAAAAATCTCTCTCTCTTAAAAAAATATAAAAAATTAATAACATCCAAGTATTCACTCTCATTTAAAAGCCCTCACGGTTACGCATGAGTGAATTACTTGGAATCTTTGATTATGTGCTTTCATACTCATTTAAAAGTCCTCACGGTTATGCATGTATGGAACACATGTACAAAAACAGACTTAATAAAAACCACTTATGGTCGATAGGTGCATGCATGAAAGTGTGTGCACTTTCCATGCTCTGTACTCCCATCACATAAGCCTAAAAGGCGGTGCAGGGGTGGTATATCCGGCCTCAGTTTACCTGAGCTAGGTGTGTAATTTTTCTTGCAAATAATGAGAGAGCAAGCAATTGAAATGCTAGAACTGTATTTACTTAGTTGATTTGATTTGTTATTGAAAAAAAATGAAAATACCACTTTGATAAATTTTAATAATCAATTAAGGATCCTTTTCATAATTACACTTTGTTATCAACCGAAATAACGAGTTAAACTATAATCTATTTGCTATGATAACTTGATTTTTGTTGGAAATTTTGATGAGTAAGTAACATAAATTTTCAAGATAATAGCCAAAACCTATATTTAACTTATTCGTGTCGATTTAAAAATAAATCCTTCATTTGTAAATATTTTCAAAAACATGCATTCATCACTTTGTAAATAAATCTTGAGTTTTGTAAATATTTTCATCCTGCATTTGGATTTTGTGCATAGTATCCGGTGAAAACCCTCACAAGACAACACTCGTCCTACTGGGGACACCCAGAGGTTTAACGGCTTGTTGCATACGCTCAATGCAATCGTGCTTCCTAAGAAAGCGGATTTATCATAGTTTCTCTTTATTCGAGGACAAATAAAAAGATAAGTGTGGGGGTATTTGATGTGCACGTAAATGTGCATATTTTTACCACCATATTTATTCTTTTTAAACTAAATAAATGATCATATCGGGTATTTTAACTTGTTTTAACCAAAATCCATATTAATTCCAAATTGTCACATATCCATCTTCATATAAGGGCAAAACGGTCATTTCTGTGCATACATTTCTTTGAGAAAAATTAATTGGAAATTTATATATATTTTTGTAGGAATTTGGTCTCAATAGAATTTTTTTCATGAAGGAATATGCATGCACAAAGAATATAAAGGAATGAAGATGGAAATAATTCAAAGTGAAGATCATGGAGTACCCCACCTACCCACCACCTTAATGTACAAATTAGAGGCTAATGCATATGCTTATGGAATTAAAGGCTTCATGTACGCTTAAATGGGGATTATGACATGCTAATGATTACTTGGTGGCCACACTACCCCAAGGGTATTTTGGGCATTCCCCAAAAATATGAATTAGGGTTTCATACATGTATAAATACCCATATGTTTCATGTAATCTCTTTCACTTAGTCTCACTTCCTCTTCATTAGTTTAGGCTCAAAATAATAGAAAAGCTTCTCTTTCTTTTCATGCTGCTTAGCCATTTATCTTTATGTAATTTTTTTATGCAACTTTAATACATGTTCTTTTATTTTTCATGCTTATTTACTTTCGTGTTGTAGTGTAGATTTATTTTTCATGCAAGTAGAATAGTTTTTCTTTATCTTGCTTTCTTTTTCCTTTTCTTTTTCTCTCATATTGCAAGCTACGTTTGTTGTTTTAGTGACAAATATGAGAGGCTAAAGCCCTTCAATTTAGGGGGCAATGAAGCTCTCTAGTTATGTAGCTTCAATTATTTATTGATTCATGCTCTCTTTCTATGCTTGATGATGATGATAGAAATGGTTTAATTGTTGTTTTTGCTTCGAATTTGATAGCCTATACTGTTGACATCAAATAGGCTGTGCTTAAACAATCACTAACCCAAATGCCTCTTCATCAAAATATGATTATGGCAAAAGAAAGTGATTTGAAATTCAAATTTGATGGTCTATGTTTCTAATCAATAGTTAATAGACCATACTTAAAATAGATTTCATTTTCATTTTCTTTGTCAAGTTTCTTGAGAGTTAGTAAGTGCTTTAAAGGTTGGGTTATAGTTTGATGGCTTATGTTGGCTAATCAATAGCACAAATATTCCATACATATGATAAGCACATCAATTAAAGCACTAATGACCATAAAATATAGATCATGATTTCATATGTGTTGAACTACATGATCTAGAAAGTGGATTTATTCTCTAAATTGTCACTTAACTCTTATATTTGCTCCTTTTTTCTTTTAGTTAGTTAGTAAATTCTCTAGCTAAACTTTCCATCGACTTTGGTTTAATTTTATTGAATAGAATTTTAAAATCATCAATTCCCGATGGATCGACCCGTATTCACCACGTGCTACATTCGTACACCGTGCACTGCGGTTATTTTTATTTCTAAATTTTTCGACAAAATCCTATATTTACATGAAAACAAAAGGATTATTATTTACAAGAGTTCAGAAAGTATATCGTCAAAAAGTAAATTAAATGGTCTTCCAAAGACTGGTTCATTCATCTCGTTAAGTATGCGAGACACAGTTTAAGCTCAAAAAACCAAATCGTCAAAGATTTAAAAGTTGAGTGTTGATTTGGAAAAACAAATGTCATTTTATTGAAAATCGTAAGAGTTGTTTTATTTTCTATGATTTTCGGGGTAGATAAAACAATTGGTTGAAATTCACATTTATTTTCACCAAATTGAAATTCAAGTTTGTAATTGAAAACTTCTTCCAAATTATCAATTTGAAAGTCAAAATGGTGATCGAAATCTTCCCCATCAGAATTTAGTGACTCATTTTCGAAAAGTCCATAAAACTCGTGTTTGTTAAATTCATCTTCCTGTGACGACCTGGAATTTTCAAGCATTTAAAATTGGAATATTTAATTGATTTTAATATTTAAAAGTTAATTTTTAACTTCAATTTAAATATCACTATTTATTGGGAAATTCGATTGTTAAATTAAATAAGTTGAAATGCGGTAAAATGTTCAATCTAGAATTTTAAGCCTGCTAAAAATAATTTGAAAGCTTATAAGAGTTATATTGATAATACTGAAGGGAATCGAAGTGTCGAAATCAAATTTAAGAATGGTTTGTTATGTTTAGAAATTTAATATCGTTTAAATTGAATTTAAAATTAAAATTTCGAGGCATAGTCTCGGAGTTAGACGAAACCATTTCCATTGGGTCCATAATATTGAATTATTATCGGATTTCAAATTTCGTAGTGATCAGAGTTGTTGTGTGAGCATACGATAAGTAAACGCGCTGAAAATTAAATCGTAAATTCAATTTTATAACTAGTCCAAAAGGCTATCTTTCCCATATGATCAAATTAGGACTCGAAACCTTTTCATTGGATTCAGAATACAGGTAAAACCTTAGAAATGCCTAGCGGCATGTCTCGATAGGAGGTCGAGATTTTTGAGTTGCGAGTTTCAAGACGATTTAGATTTAAATAATATATTCACATGTACCAATCATCCTTCAGCCGAATTCTATTTACCATCACTGCAACTCCCCTCAAATCTTGTCTCCCTTTCTCAACTTTTGGCACGATAACATCTATTCTTGTTCCCTATTCCCTTTTTATCCAATTTCCAATTGCTCGAATGCGAAAAAAATTGAAATGGCTGCTCTTCGATTTTCTTCTCTTTCCCATTCTTTTTCGAACGAAATCCCCCATTCATTTTCAAATTGATCACTATATATATATATATGTATGTATATGTATATATATATATATAATAGAAGAGAATCGACAGTTCGAATAGATGGCGAGCTACTTCTTTCCGTTCGAGATAGATCTAGTTCGAGGAATCTCGCGAGCAATTGATTTCGCCCAGATGCTCGCGACTTTGGTGAGTACGAGCTCGCCAGTGATGATGGGAGTAGAGTGTAATCACGAGGCGGGTTGGAGTGATGAGGGTCACGAAGTTGGCAAGGGCAAGTAGATGTCGTGCTCAGGGAATCAAGTGTTAAGCATCGACAGAAGACGAAGTTGCGTGGGCATTAGGTGTTCGTGCTCGATCCCGCGACGTGATGATAGGCAACCTGTTCACGATGGTTGAGGAGTGTTTTCGCAATCAGGTATTTCTATTAACAACTTATTTTTCAACTTTATATATAATCAAAGTGTGTGTGTGTGTGTGTATGTAGCTTAGGAATTTTGATATTGTTGCAGAAAGAAATTTTATTTTTACAGTAGGATTTATAAAACTAATTTAATAAATGTATGTATGTACAAATAGTAGATCGTTGTTGTTTATAGAAGCTTTATATTTTAGTAAAGTATAAGATAAAACTGTTTTTAATTTAGTGTGTATATATATATATATGTATGGATACATACATATTCGATTTAAAACAATAAATACATATTGTCAGGACTTCGAAAAAAAATATAGAAATCTTAAAGTGGAAATTAATGTAAAGATAGATTCTTTGAAAACCATTATTTATAAGTAGTTCCAAGAGGAAAATTTCTAGTTTAAAATTAAATCATTAATTTAGTTAATAAATGGAAATTTACTGTTTGCTTGTTTCAAATATTAATAAATTAATGTTTATTCAAGGTCAAATCGTAGAAATAAGCCGGATGGGAAGTGAGTTGCAACATAAAAGCAAAGGTGAGTTAATCTCGCTCAGTTTAAATTTAAATTTAAATGAGTAAATTTAAATAATTGTTTGAATGGTTGAATTAATTGATGTGTTATAGTAAGGTATATTTTGGAATTGGTATTTTATATTGTGCTAACGTCTGTGGATGCAGGGAAAACAGGTTGGAGGGATCCAACTGGACCCCTCAACATTTATTTAAATTATTTAATATTCTCTGTGTGATTAATTGATATTCTATGATGAATTATATTGGAATATTGAATGTTATGGTTTGATTGACTATATTTAGGTATAATGGGTTACCAAAAATATATAAACTGGATTTTGGAAAACAAATAAAAGAATTAAATTTGTAAGCGAAATAATTATAGAAAATTTGAATAAATTAAGAAAGAATTGAAAAGAAACAGAAGTAATATGAAAATAACAACAAATAACTTCGAGTATGAAAAGAAAATGAATTTTGAATAAAACGAAATTAATGAATTGTTAACTTAAGTTATATCAATTAAAGGAATAAAGAATTATTTTAAAATTCAAAATTTAAATTTATTTAAAAGGATAGAGAAGTAATTGAGAAATCCAAAAAATGGAATTTTCAGTTAAAAAGTATTTTAAATCATAATTAAGGATTTAAATCTTAAATTAATGGATTTTGGAAAAAAAGGGAGTAAATTAGAAATCAATTTGAAAATTGATTGAAGTGTTTGAATTTGAAAATTTAAAGAAGAATGTAAAGAGAAGCATATTTCTCTGGATCGCCAAGTACGTTCAAAGTAAATTTTTAAATATACGATAAAAGTTTAATGTTGTTTTCAAAAAGTATGTCTTAGAAAATTATTATTTCTAAATGTTTAAATATTAAAGTAAATTTTTTTTTTTCAAATCTATTATTGTAGTAATTATTTAAGGTAACTTGGTATTTTGTTTTAAAAAGAGAAATTTAGTTCTATATTCTAACAAGTAGCTTTACTTTAATTATTTTTAAAATACATATATTTCTAATAATACATTAAAGTAGTTTTTAATTTAAATATCTAAAAGTATATTTTATAATAAGGCGTTTTAAATCATTTTAAAATCTAGGTATTGTACTTTGTGATTCCAGAAGAAATAGAAAATATTTGGGAAATTTATTCAAAAATGGAAGATAGTTTGAAAACTGTTTTCAAAAGGATTTGAAAGTGAGAATATATCTTGTGAAGATATTTTTGAGATAAATAAATATTTTGGGAGATTATTTATTGTTTGATGGATGTTGTAAATAATAATTGATAGTTAAACAACTGACTATCAATATTGGCCAAATCTCGAAGAGACTGACATCGAAATTTATTTCTCGAAAACCACTTCAATCCGGTTTGTACGTTTAGTGGAAAAAAATTATGGATTTGAAGTTGGAGCAGTGAAGTGCAAGGGCTAGTCGCTACTAATCCTGAGGATATTTCCAAAATGGATGTAATAGGAGTAGCGCCTTCGGTTCCGTTCGAACCCGGGACGGACTTGTATGGATGAATGCTTTTACGGCATCGTCAGGTGGACGATGGGAATTCTAAGGGATATGTTCTAAAAAGGTAACGCTTAGCCTCAAGCCTCAACAAATGGGAATGACTGAAAATCAGGGGTTATGCAGCTGCCTAGATGTCCCTTTTTATTTCGGCTTAGTGGGCGGTTGCTGATCCCAACCGCGGGGTGATCTCACTCGGGATTATCCAGTAAGGGGTAGTCCCGGTCCTGTGTTGCAGGGGAGCAGGCATACTTCTCGGTATTGTGATCTAGGCCACGTAATGTGATATGTGGTACCCTGGTGCCTAGTCATTAGTTGGAAATCCATTCTCCCTACGAGCCTTGTACGAGTTTTGTTTTATTACCCACTCTGTGGCTAGTAGCTGGAATTTAATCATGTAACAATTTCGGCTATTTTATAAGTATTTGTATATAGACCCTATTATAATATCATAGGATTTCTATAAAAAAAAATTTAGCTATCGTAAGGTAAAAACCCGACATGTTTATTTGTGGCGTGGTCTTACGAGATGCTTTTGTTTTCAAAGGATGTTTGGAACTTTAATAACCAATTGAGTGCGAATTTCTCACGTTGGTATTCCAGAATGACTCGGGTGTTATTTAACTATAATGCTCGGGTCAGACCGAGTATTATAGGATACAGGATTTGATGTTGTGCAGCTCAGGAGACGAGCTGTTTGATGATGCGTACTCTCGAACTTGTTATATATATATATTCCGCTGTGTTGAGTAACTGTGTATCCAGTTGTACGTTATTAATGTTGTTGAACTCTGATGATTTACTCTGATGATGATGTATGTATAAAACAGATATATATTTGTTGTGTGTAAAGATTTTTTATTATCTATTATATTTTATTCCGCTGCGATGGTTAGATTCTAATGTTGTTTTCTATTTTCTTTTTCTAACTCTTCTTCTTTAACCCAAATGGTTCGTATTTATGTACAACTTAAGTTGATTTAGGTAGAATAGTGTTGACTCAGGGCGTACGGATTTGCGGGTCGTTACACTTCCTTTATTGGATTATCAACAACTTTATTACATGTCTCAAGTTTATAATCCAAAGTTGTCGTATTCAAATTTTCGAAATCGAGAAAAGAAAGATCGAATTTTACATTCGGTTCCACACCCTCAAAAAAATTGAAATCCAACTCAATTACCGTGTTTCCAACAACTTCATTAAGATTGTTATTTTCAGCTTCAAAAGCTATTGTTTGAAAATCATCGATTTGGGTAAAAGATGGATTATCATTTAACTCGTCACATGTTGGGATTTGATTTTGTTTATCACGTTGTTTCAAACAAAAAATTTGTGTGATCATCGTAAATTTCATTCATTTGCTCAACAAAGTCAAATTTCTGATTATTAACTTGAAAATTTTCGATTTGGACTTGTTGAGAACAAGAATTGTCAATTTCGATAAACGGTGGATTATTATTTGATTCTTCGCAAGTTGAGATTTGATGATGATTTTCACGAAAAGTTTTGTATTTTTCAAGTAATAAATCCCTGTTATCTTTTTCCATTTGGTCAACAAAATCAAATTCATGATTGTTAATTTGAAAATATTCATTTTGAATTTGTTGATAACCAAATTTTAAAATTGTATCTTTATTGAAACTATTTCCACTGCCACAATTATTTGAAAATTGGTTCACATTTTCATCTTGATTTTGAAATTCATTTTGAAGCTCGAAATTGAATTGGTATGGGTTACACTCGAAATCATTTGAATTTTGAAGTGAATTCAAATTTTGATTATTTTGAAAACTTTGATTCGAGTTATAGCACAAATATGAATTGCACAACTCGTTTATCTCTTGATTTTGTTGCGTAGAGAATTCAAGTAAAGACGAATTGCTATTTTCAAGAGTTGAGGGTTGACCATTATTTTGGATATTTTGTGGTTCAAAATTCGAATTGTCTAAACAAAAGTTGTTGTTAAAATATCCATACGAATTTGGAGTGAACTCATATGGATTATATTGATTTTCACAAACAAATTCAAGTGAGTAAGAAAAAGGAAACTCGGACATTTTCAAGATTTTTTTATAAAGAAAAAATATTTACAAAGAGGAATTGTTTTTCAAAATGAATAATTGATTTTTGTTTTGTATTTTGGTTTTTCAATTTTTTTTATGAAAAGATTTTTTTGGATTTTTTGTTTAATTTTATTTTTGGATTTTGGATTTTCTAATAAAAACTAAGTAATTTTTTTTGGATTTTTGAAATTTTGATTTGGAAATATTCAAAGGAAAAGGAAAAACTAAGTTAAGAAATATTTGCAATTTTTTTTAGTTTTGGATTTTGAATTTTTTTTAAAATATGCGTGAACTAATGCAACTAAATAAATGCAAGGGTTAATTACAAATGATTTTCCTAAGTTAACCCAAAAATGTATATTCACAATCTGTCTTAGATAAACAAGATAATTCTCAGCCAGGTAACGGACAGGATTTATCGGTGCACCACAAATTATCGTAGCAATGTAGCCGAAGGTTTAAGTACCTTCAAAGGAACAACCACTATAATATTTACGAACCACCGTAATATTTATAAATGGTTATTGCTCTACCATAACCTAGACACCAAGAATTTAAATTATTCAAAGAAGACAACTTATTAATATACAATTAAGTGCTATCGATGTCTATCCGTTATTATTAGCCAAAATCTAGGATGAAATGCAAAACAGAAATTAAACGTGGATTAACAATGCAACTACGAATGGAATTTTTTTCTTTTTCGTTTTTGTTTTTGAATTTTATTTATTAAATGCAAGCAAACAGCAATGTAAGAAAAATAAAAACACTAGATATAGCAAGCAAGCATTTTTCTTTTGGCAAGCAGAGCAAATCAAACAATTTATTTTAGCAAGCACTTCTGCTCCTTCTGTAATTCTACTTTGAAAACCTGGAAACAAAAACAAGATATATACAATTTTTTTATACGAAAAAAAAAAGAAAACAAAGCAAAACAAAATAACACAGAATAAACGAAAATACAACAAAACAAAATAAAACAAAATGATTGAAAACAATACAAAATAAATGAAATTTGTAATACTATTTCCTTTTCTTAAAGGGATAAAATAACCCCCTTTTTTTAAAAAGAAAACCAAAACCTCTTAATAAAAGAAAACAAAGAAAAACAAAACGCAATTTTTTTTATAGAAACTAGCTAAAGCCTAAAGTAAAATTTCAAAATGAAGTTCATGCAACAACCAACCTGGCCCAACTGAACCAATGAAAACCGCTTATCCTTTTCAAAATTCACGAATCATTCAATTAAAAATCGCAAACCAAATTCAGTCAATTTTCAAAAATTAACCTTCAATTTCACAAAGCACTCTGTAAATTCTCAACCGCTTGGGTCAATTTGAAATTCACTCATGTTTGGTCCAATTGTTGCGGAGGGTTCGAATTGGGTTTTGAAGTGAATGATTAGTCTGGGAAACTTGTGGTAGTATTTGCGGCTTCAATGGCGATTGGTTGGTGATGATTGATTTGAAGTGAAGTATGCAATGGAGTTTTTTGGTCGATGGCTTCAAGGAGGAAGTGCAAGTCGAAGCAGAACTGGGGATTCTGATGGCTTTGGTTTTGGTAATTGCAGGTGAGGATTCAAAGGCGGGTTCGATAGTTGGGTTGTTGTATTGGGGCGGTGAAGCTATTCAATGAGGCGCGGTTTCGGGCGAAGGAAGCAGGGTTCAAATTGCTATGATCGATTTTGGTTCGCGTTGGTGATTGCATGGTGGAGGGTCTTGTATTTATGGTTTGGGTAGCTGTTGTTACAGTGGGAAGATGATTGTCGGGGTGATTGATGAAGAGTTTACTGCAGTGAGTTTTGGGTTCGAATGGTGGATTGGCGATTGCAGCCGCGAATGTGTCAAGTGATTGTGGTTGCTAAATGAAATGTTGCTTGCTGTAATTGGAGGAGATTATTTAAAGGTCGGCGAGTTGTTTCAAGTGGTGGGTGAAGTTAGTGATGAATTGGAGGAGGAATTGGAAAGTGATGTGTATGCACTGGTGGTTTTGGTACGATGGTTTGTTTTGAAGGTCAGTGGTAGTTTTGGGGTGAACGCGGAGGTTGAATTTAAGTTGATATGGGAGGACGTGCGTAAACTGATGGTATGAAGGACGGTGGTTATAGGAATGTGTGGAGCAAGTCTTGTAGTAAGGTGCAAAGGGGTGGCAAGGCAGTGATGTAATATGAAGGGCGTGATGGTTAGAGAATTTTGAAAATGTTGAGTTCGTAGTTGGGTTGAATGTTGTGGTGGGATACTGTGCACGGTTGCATTGAAATGTGATGTTGACTGAAAGAATGCGCACAGTTGCGCAGAAGTCTATGGTGAATTGATTGGAAGATTTGTGGTAGATGTTTGTGGAGTAGTGGGCAGTAATTATGGTTGGAAGAAGGTGATGCTAAGAGAATGTAGCAGTCAGCGGTGGATGTGTGCAAGTGGGTAAAGCAATGACAGGTTGAATTGTAGATGGAGGGAGGTTTAGGTGGTTTGTGGAATGGCACTGATGATACTAGTGAAGTGAAGTTTGTAGTGAGGTGAAAGAAGGGAATGAGGTAGTGGGTTAATGTTCAACAGTGGATGGAAGTAAAGGTGATCATGGGGTTTGGTAGCAGATTTGAAATGCAGGTTGAAGGAAGTTGATGTCTGCAGTTGAGTGGAGTGAAATGTTGGTGATTGAAGTAGAGGAGCAGTGTATGTTTTGTTGTGATGGTATGTTGTTCAAATTATGTAGAGGATGTTAGTTTGTTGAGATGACAGGGTAATGAATGGTGATGAGTGGCAAGGCAGATGGTTATGTGAGGAGAAATGTATGTTGGAAGAAGTATATGAATGCGAAGCAGTGTCAGTTTACTGGAAGCTAGTAGAGAATCGAGTTTGTGACAGAGAATGTGTTTTCAATATGCACATGCAAATGCAAATGCAAAATCATAAAAAAAAGAAAAGAAAGCGGGATTGTAAAAAAAAGGAATCGTAAAAGAAAATGAAAACGAAAGTGTTTTTTTAATTTGTGTGTTCGTTTTCTTTTGTAAAGAATGGAGATGCAAATGGAAAAACAACTATAAAAAAAGCCCACAATGTACACAAACAAATGAAAACTAAATTTACACAAAAACACACAACAATAACTATAATGTTTTTTTTAAAATGCACTCAAACACAAAAAACAAACACAAGATAAAAATCAAAAGAAAAATAATTTGAAAGATATAAAATCAAAATCAAAGACAATTCCCTAGCAACGGCGCCAAAAAACTTGTTTAACGACGGAAATTCTATCGAATTAGAAAATCGTCGAAAATTTTAGAAATAAAAATAACCGCAAGCGCACGATGTACGAATGTAACACGTGGCGAATACGGGTCGATTCGTAGGGAGTTGATGATTTTAAAAATCTATTCAATCAAATTAAACCAAGGTAGAAGAGAATGTTATACTATAAAAGAAGAAAAATAAGCAAAAGAAAATTGATAAAAATATGAGTGTTAAGACAATTTAGAGGCAATTTCCACTCTCTAGATCACATAAGTCAACAAAATGAAGTTATGATCTCTCTTTTCTTGTTATTAGTGAAGTAATTGATGTGTTTATCATAAGTATGGTATATTTGTGCTATTAGTTAGCTCAATATAAACCATCAAACTATAACACAACCACTAATACATAAATCTCATAAAATATGACAACAAAGTTGAAAGTAAAATCTATTTTAAGCATGGCCTATTTACTATTAATTACAAATACAAGCCATCAAATTTTAACAACATCAATTCTTTGCCATAATCATATGCAGATGAAGAGGCAATTTGTATTTTGCTTGTTTAAGCATAGCCTATTTGTTATGAACAACATAGACTGTCAAATTCAAAGCTAAAAAACATCATTAAACCACTTCAGTCATTCTCATTAAGCGCAAAAAGAGAGCATAAACATCAAATTAAGTTGAAGCTACATGACTAGAGAGCTTGATTACCCCTAAATTAAAGGGGTTTAGCCTCTCATATTTGTCATTAAAACAACAAACATAGCTTGCAACATGAGAGAAAAAGAAAAGGAAAAAGAAAGAAAGATAAAGAAAAACTATTCTACTTGCATGAAAAATAAATCTACACTACAACATGAAAGTATATAAGCATGAAAAATAAAAGAACATGTATTGAAGTTGCATAAAAGAATTACATAAAGATAAATGGCTAAGTAGCCATAAAAAGAAAGAGAAGCTTTTCTTTTATTTTGAGCTTGAACTAATGAAGAGGAAGAGAGACTAAGTGAAAGAGATTACATGAAACATATGGGTATTTATACATGTATGAAACCTTCATTCATATTTTTGGAGAATGCCCAAAATGCCCTTGAGGTAGTGTGGCCACCAAGTAATCATTAGCATGTCATAATCCCCATTTAAGTGTACATAAAGCCATTAATTCCATAATCATGTGCATTAGCCTCTAATTTGTACATTAAGGTGGTGGGTAGGTGGGGTCATCCATGATCTTCACTTTGAATTATTTCCATCTTGATTCCTTTATATTCTTTGTGCATGCATATTCCTTCATGAAACCACTCCTATTTGAGACCAAATTCCTACAAAAATATATAAAAATTTCAAATTAATTTTTCTCAAAAAAATATATGCACACAAATGACCATTTTTCCCCTATATGAAGATGGATATGTGACAATTTGGAATTAATATGGATTTTGGTTAAAACAAGTTAAAGTATCCAATATGATCATTTATTCAATTTAAGAAGAATAAATATGGTGGTAAAAATATGCACATTTTGTGCACAACAGTAGACATATGAAACCTCCACCGATGTTATGCGTGCATAATGTTGTCAGTGAATGGAGTATGGCTTATGATGAGCCGTCAATCATTGGTAGTCAAGCCTTGACTTTCTTTCACTAGTCGCCTTAGTATAGCTATTAAGTATGGTGTTTGGAAAGTTGGAACCAAAAAATAGTTGTGTCCCACCTCATGTGAATGGGCCGACCCATGCCTTCGGGCAGTGCCATGTTGCCATGGCTCCTCTTGCTCTCGATCCATTTCCTAAGTAGTAGTTCTATCGTCTTCTCTCATATGCATTTCAAACACATTCACCTGAGCTCCAACACATTGATCGATCACGGCACCACCAGGGTAAGTTCCTCCACCTATATACCAATCCACTGTAATTAGAGAATTCAGTATCGATACAGCTGGAGGGTTCCGTATCGATTGATGTCGATCGATCATGGCCAATCCCCTGATCTTGTCCCAAATGTTCCATCTGCATATGCATCCATTTTCCGGCATCTACTTCAGCGATAGTTGTCAGCTAAGGAGGAATTTTCCGACCTGAATATAGAGTATCCTCCCTCCTTGTCTTTCCACGCTTTCAATTTCTTCATTAGGTCGATATTTGCATGGATTTGTTCGTTGAACTACTAAAGGTTGTCCATTAGTTCCTTTATTAGAAGTTCAAAATCAGCTCTGATGATGTATTCAGTTAATTCTGAGCATTGGCGGCTGCCGGTTGTACATTTTGATCAACTTATTGAACACTAGCAACATCATCGCCTTTAATAGCACGGGGAGTAGTAGACTTTCCTCTAGCCATAGAAAATAGCTTCCTCCTAGATCTTCTCAAATCTAAAAAGAAATGAAAACTTTTCAGCAAAAATCTTGATATATCTTACAGATACGGAAATCCACTAGTACATGATGAGATCCCACTAGGCTGAGAATTCAATTCTCAATAAAAGCATAAAAATGTTTGCACCAAATGTTGGCACAAACACCCAATAGACTATATGCATAGAAATAAATGAAGAAAATAAAATAAAAATCGAGGAAACTAGCATAAAACAAGTAAAAAAAACAATGACAAACGGATTTATAGTGGTTCAGCATTGAGTGCCTACGTCCACTTTGAAGAAATAGCTTTATTAATCACTAGAATTTCTTAGTACAAGAGGGATCAGATCAGAATCTGTAATTACAATGGAGCACAAAGAAAATAATAGCGTAAAAATCCTTTAAATGCGATATGAACTTTGTATTTATAGACATAAACGATTGAATATCTTCCTGAAAATTTGCCAGTAGAATCTCCAGATGTAGAAGAGGTCATCCGAAATTTTTTGAGGTTCACCCCCATTATGGAGCGATTGGCCCCAATCAGTCAAGATGCCCATGTAACATGATGCTATCGGGTTAGGGTCCTCCTCCATGTTTGCTTCATGTTTCCAAGTTATTCGCGTAGTTGCTATCGTGTTTCTTGAGATATCGATCGATTGCCATTGAGTTGAGCAGATGATTCAAGTTGTTCACAATGTGATTTGTCTGATTCCCCGCCTACGAGAAAGCACAAATCCATACTTAGATTATTCTAGAGATTCTATCTTTTGGTTTCACTTGATTGCTGCTTCATATTATTATCTATAGTTGATCTTTGGTCATTATGATCGCATCTTCGGGTTGCTTGCCTCATCTATCATCAAGTATAAGTTGTCTAATGTTCGTCGATGGAAATTCTATCGGTTTAGAAAACTATCGAACGAATTTAGATTAAAAGTAACCGCAAGCGCACGGTGTACGAATGTAGCACGTGGTGAATACGAGTCTATCCACAGGGAATTGTTGATTTAAACTTCCTACTCAATCAAATTATACCAAAGTCGAGAGTGTGTTTGAGCTAGAAAATGAGAAAATGAACTAACTACAAAAAGAAAAAAATTGCAAATATGAGAGTTAAATGACAATTTAGAGAATAAATCCACTCTCTAGATCATGTAGTTCAACACATGAAATCATGATCTCACTTTTATGGTCATTAGTGTTTTAATTGATGTGTTTATCATAAATATGGAATATTTGAGCTATTGATTAGCCAACATAAGCCATCAAACTATAACACACCCCTTAAAATACTTACTAACTTTCATGAAACTTGACAAAGGAAATGAAAATGAAATCTATTTTAGGTATGGCCTATTAACTATTGGTTAGAAACATAGACCATCAAATTTTAATTTCAAATCACTTTCTTTTGCCATAATCATATTTTGATGAAGAGGCAATTAGTGTTAGTGATTGTTTAAGCATAGCCTATTTGGTGTCAACAATATAGGCTATCAAAATTCAAAGCAAAAACAACTAGTAAACCATTTCCATCATCATCATTAGGCACAAAAAGAGAGCATGAATTGACAAAATGGTTAAGCTATATTAATTAGCGAGCTTCATTATCCCTAAATTGAAGGGGTTTAGCTTCTCATATTTGTCATTTTATTAACAAATGTAGCTAACAACATGAAAGGAAAACGAAGAGGAAAAAGAGAGCAAAATGAAAAGATAAGCTAATTAACTTGCATAAAAGAAAAGAGATCTACACTACAACATAAAAAAGAGGCATGTAAAAGGAAAGAGCATGTATTAATAACATAAAAAAAGGAAAATTACATGAAAATAAAAATGGCTAAGTAGCCATGAAAAGAGAAAGAGAGCTTTCTTTTATTTGATCTAAACTAATGAAGAGAAGGAGGCCTAAGAGAGACTAAGGGAAGAGAGAGGGAGGAATTACATGAAACATAAAGGGTATATATACAAGTTTTAAAACCCTAATTCACTTTTTGGGGAACGCCCAAAATGCCCCTTAGGAAGAGTGGAGGCCAAGCAATCATTAACATGTCTTAATCCCCCATTAAGTGTACATGAAACCATTAACTCCAAAAGCATGTGCATTAGCCTTTAATTTGTACATTAAGGTAGGTGGGTAGGTGGGGTCCTCCATGATCTTCACTTTGAATTATTTCCATCTTCATTCCTTTATATCCATTTTATGCATGCATGTCTCTTCATGAACCCACTAATATGAGAAGCTAAATTCCTGCAAAATATTATAGAAATTTCCAATTAAATTCTCTCAAATTAATATACGCACACAAATGGCAATTTTGCCCTTATACGAAGATGAATATGTGAAAATTTTGAATTAATATGAATTTTGGTCAGAACAAGTTAAAATACCCAATATGATCATTTATTTAATTTAAATAGAATAAATATGGTGGTAAAAGTATGCACATTTATGTGCACATCATCTAATCAATCCGAATATAGCCAATTCAAAAGGTCGGGTAACAAAAAATACTTTACAAAAATATAGAAGTTTGAAAACAATTTTAAAAGAAAATTCATTTTTTAAAATTAACAATAGTGTGCTGGCAAACCCTCCTTGATTTTTGGAACAGTGACCATTTGTTGCTTTTTTAATTTTTAAAAAGAAGTGACTTTTCGATGCACCTGTTCACAAGTGGATGCTTCAGTTTATTCACATTATTAAAAGGAGTACAAAAAAATTTCAATCGATTTTCTCACTTTCTTCTTACTCCTTACTCCTTACTCTCTTGTTCTATTTCTTGAAAACTACATTCTATATTCTTCAAAATCTATGCAGAATAAATCCGTACTCTAATAGATTGATTCTATTCAAACTATCTACAATCTTGGAAGTATTCTCTCTACAAACTCAAAGATTAAACCACTATCAGAAGGGCTATAGGATATCTTGTACCCCAAGTACCACTATTTGTATTTGGAAATAAACAGCTCTACTCTTATTTGTTTGGGTGTGCTTGCTGCCATTTTAAATCAAGTAGGTGTGCTTAGTAGCCTGTCTAAATCTAGTGGGTAATCTTGTTGCCCAGTAAATCAAGGGAGTTTACCATGGACTCGTCGGACAAAGGGAGTATCTCTTTGCCTTGAGACAATATTCCGATTTGCTTACAATTTTGTTGAAGTGGGTGACTGAAAAGATATATGTACAAGAATTTGTGTAGAAATAAATGTAGCAGAAATCAAAACCAGTATAAAATCACTAATGTCATCTTCATAACTCGTTACATTACTTTTATTGCATTTATTTATATCTGTGATTGCCTATTAGTATATCTATATCGATGACTGATTATCTGTGTTTGATCCAAATCTGAAATAAGTTAAAAGGTTTCACAAAAGTTATGAAACACCGTTCATCCCCCTCTAATGTCACATTAGTACTACACTGTTTCTCACATTCGGTATCAGAATGTTAGATTTTTAAAAATTCGTAATTCGATTTTCGGAAAGTGTAAATGGTTAGTAACACTACTAGTTCACTTTTTAATATTTTTGTAGAAAAAACAAAGTTATATGTTAATGTCGAGTAGATTAGAAACTAATTATTTTAAAATGTCGCTTGATGTTTTGGTAAGGTATAATGTGAAATTGCAGGAACAAGCAAGCTATATAGCTGATGGCGAACTGACACTTGATATTTATACATCACAAATCAAGAAGGGTAAATGGATACTAGACAGTAAATTCTCAAGACACGTGACTCGAAATCCAAAGTTCTTAGAGGATATAGTTTACAAAGATGGAGGATTAATTAACTTCGAAGTGAACTCAAACGGATAAGTTATTGGAATCGGTAGTCTCGGTAACTCTAAAATTCCTATTGTTTTTAATGTTTCACTAGTTAGAAATTTGAAACATAATCTACTTAATATTAGTCAGTTGTGTGATAAGTGTTTTAAAATTTATTTTGAAGAAGATATTTTCTACATCGAGGATAGTGAATCTAAAATTATATCCGAGGGAGTTAGGAAACATAACATTTACATCTTAAGTATGAAAGTGTCTAATTACAATCTTTATCTTTTGGTTGAATCCAGTGACTCTTGGATTTATCACAAAATATTTGGTTAATTAAATTTTAAACACCTATCTAAAGTTGTTAGATGTGAATTGTTAGGGGACTCTCTAAATTAGGTTTTTTGACGACTTATATAATGCTTGCCAACAAGGAAAACTTCATAAAAAAATTTTAAATCAAAAGACATAATTTCAACTTCTTAACCCTTAGATATTTATCTAGATTTTTTCGAACCATTGTAAGTTCAATCACGTAATCACAATAGATACATTATGGTAATAATGGATGATTTTCCAAAATATAACATGAAAATAATTCTTAAACATAAAAGTGATGCTCTTGAAATGTTTAAAATTCTCACTAAAAAAATTCAAAACAAAAACTAAAATTGTTTGTCCACGTAATTTCGCAGGAAGATATGGTGTTGGATTCAAGACTCTAAAGAGATGAGATCGAGCCTCGTTATGAGAAGAGGCTCTTCAACAAAGACCAACAATGATGGAGACATGAAGATAGGCCAATCTAATAGGCTTATGGCACAACTTCGCATCAAAACCATATCTCATCACTTTGATGCTAATCAGCCCCATGCCTCTTTAAATTCTCTCCTCATTCACTCCCGTGCACTACTCTATAAGTCACCAATGTCGCATCACTTCAATAAAAAAAGACACGGAGAGGACATCGCCTTTCATGATTGGTGGCATGAAGAGGACCAATACAAACAACTCTATTGGCCATCAATGGGTGTCCAAAAGGGTCGTAGCACATCCATTGATGCTAAACCTTTTCAGCACCGTCATTTACCTGTGGTTACACAACAAAATTTCCATTAGCCACTGCGAAGTGCTACACATTGCAGTTCTTCGAAGATATTGCACTGTTCTTCAGTAATGTTCAAGATTGAACTTCAATTTACATGAAGAGGGACATTGCTTCTCTATACGGAGCATTATTGGTGTTGGATGTTATCAATACCGACGTAGACCTTAACAGCACAAGGAAGCAATGTGATACCGGTCCTCGCTGTTCTTCAATATAGCACTAGCATCTTCATATAATTTGGAAGACATCGATCCAAAGATCGACATTGTGGAAGTGGCACTAAAGTGAGTTCAGTGCATAATACCATCCTTGACGTGACCATTGTCAATGTTGCCGCCAAGACTATCGTTGAAGACAACTCACGTCGAAAACCCTACCATCCCACCTCTATATATGACCTAAAGGGTGATGATTTAGGCAACGAATGTTCTTCCCTCCGTTTCTTTCCTCCTTAAGCATTATAAATCTTAAACTGAATTGAGGATTTAGTCAATTGTAACACTTGAACCTTGTACACATAAGGAATTGGAAACCAAATAATTGCATAGCCTACTGACATATCCGAACTCAAAATTTGCAATAATTGGGCTTGAACTAAGACTTGGATGTCGTTGAACATTTTAACCTAAGTTTCTTTGGGCTTATTGACTTGGGTGCTATCTTATCTACAGCGTAATAATTTTACTCTTCATTACCTTCACGATGACAAAGTCTTAAATGCAACGAATGAATACTTACTTGGAACAATGCATGCATTAAGCAATGATTTTGATTAACCTTGAAAAGAACACCTTTACCTATCTTCGAAGAAGCTAACCTTTGATTAAACCCATCATTAACATGCTTTTGGGTGTTGAAGAATTTATTTGTTAAAGTTTTGGCGCTTGAAGGAGGGCTCGAACCTCCAATCCCTTATAATTTCCCCATAAAATAATTTTGTGAAAATTCTTTTGTTTAAGGAAAAATGGTGAGAGCCGGGGAAAATAATCACATCCTAGTTTGAACTTAGAGAATATAGTGACTGTTCAACCCTCAATTTTAACAAGGCTTGCAAGTAACGAGACCAAAATCTAAGATTTAATATAGAAAGTAACGGTAGGGTCCCCCATCTCAACAATTTTCAATGGAGACATGAAGTCTATGGAAGGGAAAATGAAGCACAATCCCCAAGTAAAATTCAAGATGAAGAACGAAACAAAAACCATAAAAGTCAATCCAAAATTTCCCTGGAGAAACCGGGCCGTTCAATCCAAGGAGATAATATAAATTACTATAACGTCGAAACCAATCAAATGGACATACTCAACAAAATAATAGTGAGGGTGCTTAAGGGAAAGTGTCCTTGATTTGGAGAAAAAGAATAACCTTCAAAAGACTCCTTTTTAAGAAGAAATAATGGCTGTTAGAATTCCGTCTCACGTCAAGATTGGTTTGCTAAAGTATAATGGGAATACTGATCCAGATGATCACCTTGTAGCTTTCAAAAGCCGAATGGATTTATATATCACTTCAGGGGTAATTCGTTGCAAGCTCTTTTCAGTAATTTTATGTGGAACGGCCATCAAATGTTATAAGAATTACCGAGGGGAAACCATCTATACCTAGGAATAATTTTCCTACGAATTTTCAACACGGTTCTACAGATACAAAGACCCAACCATGGATTCCATCATTTTAGCAAATATTAAGAAAAGGCTTGGGGAATGCTTTGCGAATACCTAAGGGGATTCAATTCAATTTCATTAAAAGATGAAGGTGTAACTAATGGAGGAAACCTTATGGTGGTCCGTTTAGGATTAATTGAGCAGATTCCTTTTTGGGAAGAACTTTATGTTCATGGATGTAAAGATCTATGACACTTCTATTTCCAGGCCTAAAAATTTATTCAAATGGAAGAAATGCACCCTACCATAAACAAATCTAAACAAAACCAAGAAGAGGGAAGGTTTGGCTCGAACATGCTAGTAAGAGGTCAATTGAAATAAGAGTAGAAGAAAGAGTCAGAGGGAAATTTCGAATCCAATATGTGAATTTAAACAAAACCCTTTCTTGCATTTTCGCCTTGACAAAGGATGATGAGAATTTCTCCACTTTCTACAAAATATTGAGCCATCCTATGCCAAATAGTGGAATAGGTTGTTGCGATTATCGTAAAGTAAAAGGGCATAAAACTAATAAATATCACAAACTCGAAAGAATAATTAAGAATATAATCAAGTTAGGGTTTCCAAAAGAGCTCATTAGGGAAGTTTGAAAGATTTTCCACTTTAAAGAGGATAACCAAAACATCTGAAATTTATCTCTTTCTACAAGGAAAAAGAAGCTCTGCAACTTTGAATTCAGAATCCGATCAAAATATGAAGTCCTGTGGCAATTACTTATTGTAGATATCTTTACTCACAAAACTTTCTCGTTTGATTTTACTTATAATCAACCATGTATTAATACGAAATTCAAGTGTCTTTACGGCTAAAACAAGACCAACCCACTTCATTTGGAATGTTCAAAATTTCAAATCATATCAAAAGTCTAGCCATTTCTGAAGGACAATAGCTCAAATATCCAGTATAAAGTGGCTCTCTATCTCAAAATCTTGGATCAATTAACTTTCCAACATAAGTTAGTTTCTAGGGAAAGGTAAATATCTAAAACCTTCTTAAAATAAATATTCTAAGAAAAAGCATGCTCTTGTCCATAAAAGCCTATCGGTTCATGAATCATGACTTTTTAGAATTACAAACTAGACATTACTTTTTGATAAGCAAAACCTAAGAAGGTATAATTTCATATGTATATTATATACAGATGGAAGTAAGAACACCAAGTTTATTTTCAGCAAGCCTTTTGATTGGCCAAAAAAAGAATTTATCATACCTACTTTGAAGGAAATTGTTATCTGGCATTCTAGCCCAACTATATTGATTAGGATGCATGAGTTAGATTCGACTGCTATTATGGTCGATGATTCCAAAGCAATGTTTATGGAACCCGATATTCTAGTAATTATGGTTATATGAAGTCAGAGTTGAACGGAATTGGTAAATAAACGACATAAAATGTTTAAGGTATGGAAAATAGCTCGGTAAATGGAAGGGATCGGTATAGGTTGGCTTCTTAAGAGGGACCATCATACTTTAGCTCTTAAAGAAAGGGCTTGGCTTAGTTTCGTCAAGTGGATCGGCACATTTTATGAAATTAAATGGATAAGCAAATTTCATGAAAGAGGTTGGATAGGTACACTTCGGCCCATAAGAGAGGGATCAGCATGCTTTGTTGGAAGATATTGGTCGGCAACCAATAAAGTCCAAATAAATTCTTTCATACAACGATCAATATCTTGCGATCTACAAGACTATCACATATGAAATTTGGAGGGCATGGTACATGGACCCTAGGGAACCTACCCTAGGGATCGTGCATCAAATAGGAAAAGCTAGAGGTATTAGTATACAACCCTTTAGAGGGTTCGGCAACAAGCAGTTCACAAGTAGTATTAAATCAAAGACCAATAAAAAAGTGAGCTCCAACGGTCCAAATGACGTGATATTTAATGAGCCAGCATATTTAAGCATGTACAAGCCCCATAGGGATTGCTGCCTAAAAATTGACCAATGAAGTGATTAGTACTCATCCCTCTTCATTGGCATTTAGGCCTAACGACTCCTCTGGTGGGCAGACGTGGATTAGAAGGCCTTGAGCTGAAGATTCAGAGAGATTGGCAGTCATATTCACCCACAAATATTGGCCTAAGGGGTCGTTCTGAGGATCTTTACGCTGCTTGTCACTTTAGACTTTATTGTAATCAAGTTTTCTCTATTCCTTACTACTGCAATCGAATTTATAAGTGATCAATAAAGATAATCTTCAAAGTTGACGTAGGCATACAACGTCGAACCACTATAAATCTTTGTGTTTCTAGTTATTTCTTTCTATTTGTTGTTATCTTAATTTTGTTCCTTATTTTAATTTTATTTTCTTCACTTACTTCTCTACAAAATTCTTTTCTTGGGTGTTTGCGACCAATTTGGTTGCAGACATTTTAGTGCTTTCGTTGAGTGGGCTTGATTCTCAACTTGCTAGGATCCCTTTGTTGCCATTAGATTGGATAAATCCACCGAAGGAGATCGTAATTATCTTCATAAAGTTGCTTATACTACTCAGATTTGGAGGAATCTAAAACAAAGTAATCAATAATGGTGAGACTTACTAGATTTATTTCTCAAAACGTGGATGGAAATGAGACTTATTACTTTCATAAAGGAGACCAAAGCAATTAATGAACTGATGTGAATGCTAATCTGGTTAAAGTTCAAAATCCTACAGATTCCATTACAAGAGTTGACTTTCAAAATTTAATGAGAGAGTTGACAGAAAGCCGTCGAAAACAAAATTAGCAAATTCAGACTAATATCAACTTGCTGAACCAAATTACTCGGTAGCAGTGAAGGAAAGTTAGGTAACAACCCACTCCTTACTTGGCACCAGAAAGTTTAGTTCATCGGATGAATATCACAGGCATAAGCATCGTTTGATTGAAGAAAATCATGCAGATGCTTTAGAGCATCACCAGGAAAACCATCGCGGTCTGCGAGGATCGTTCGATGTTGATCCCTCCATAGGGATTGGAACAGATCCCCTCTATAGAGAAGGGATTCCTCTATACACTTAGGGAATCATGCTCGAACTATTTATGAAGGTTTGGATGATGGAGTTCGACTGAATGCTGACTAGTTACCTCCGTAATATGATGACGGAATGAATGTTCAAGATGTGCGTTGGGAAAATGGTGAACTAAGAAGGCATAAAACGGCCCATAGACATTGGCCGGAGCATTCATGTGAGGTGGAGGGGGACCACCATTGGCACCACCCATCTAAACACCGGACTTATCGGCAATGGTCAGACAGTTAGTGAGGGAGAGCCAAGGATTACACAATGATGAATGGGAATCTCAAGAAGTCATACCTCGTTCACTTATAACGTATTACATGCACGATGCCCAAGGAAGTTCAACATGCCATCGATGCCTGCCAACGAGGGAAAAATCGACCTTAGGCGGCACATCATGAGATATAATGGTTGATGGATTCTACAAGAGCTGATGATGCGACCAAGGGTAGTTGCTTTCCTATAACTCTTTCTGGAATAGCGATGTGGTTCGTGAGACTACCCACGCGATCTATTTCTAGGTTTGATGATTTAGAAACCAAGTTTGTGGAGTAATTCTGGATGCACGTGACTCGTCCTAACGACGTGATGTCCCTTTCCAATGTGATTTAGGCTCTAGGAGGGTCGTTGAATGATTATTTGGAGAGATTTCATTTAACTACCACATAGGTCAATAACCTGAATGATCCTGTGATACTCATGGCCATAACAAGTAAGATTGATCCAAAGTCTGAATTTGGTGATTGTTAGCCGGTAAGCCCCCCACAACTTTGGAGCGCTTTTACGTAAAGGAGGGACAATATTTGAGGAAGGAAGAAGCCAGATCCTCCAAAAAAAGAATGTTGCAGGACCAAATGGACAAGTAGTACATAGTAACATTACAATCAAACAGTCTGATAGCAGTTTTGGGAAGAGAATACACCAAATCTACAAAAGAGAGGCGAAGATAGGAACCGAGAATGAAAGAGGGATTCCAGGAAGTTGAAGTCTAGGATTCCGATGTATGGTAATTACACGCCGTTGAATACTCCTTGTAGAATACCTTTCTGTCTACTTGCAATACCATGCAGTAAGGAAGCCACATCCGAAATAATCAACAGGGCGGCAGATCAAGAAATATTATCGGTTTCACGAGTGCTATGGGCACGATATAAATGAATGCAGACATCTCTAGGATGTTAAAAAAACTAATTTGAGAACAGAAGTTACAAAAGTTTGTAAAAGCCACATAGGGTGTCGGGCATAGGACTTTTGACCCTAACTAAGGACAAGCGCCATGTTGGGTTGAGGAGCCTGCATTGATTGGTAGATGGCTAGTGGTAAACACGATAGTCAAGGGACCGCCCCTAACAGATAAGAGTTGGAAAGAGATAGTTCTCCATGCTAGCGCGATTAGGTATGTGGATTTTGAATGTTATTCAAATACAGAAGATGCTCCGAAGAAACTACAACATACAATGATGGATGATGCTGTGTTCAAAACAGTGATGAAGATAAGGTAGAAGCTCCGACAATAGACCTAATGGTTATTTCAACCATGATTGGTCCTACTTTCGTGTTTGATTGATTATAGAAGTTCGGTAAATATAATCTCCAAAAAAGCTTATGATAAAACGAGGATGGAAACCAAAGATTAAAAACCGTCTAAAGCTCGTGCACATAATTTTAACGGTATTGCAACCGAAGCTGTTGGTTATGTGGAATTACCTACTGGTTTGGGAGAAGGTGAACGAAGGAGAGTGTGGATAATGCCATTTATTTTTTTGGATGTTGACTCTCCATACAATGTTTTTTTGGGTCAACTAGCCCTACCTGAATTATGGGAAGCCCTTTCCCCATGGTGTCTGACTTTGAAATTTTTGATGGATAGTGGTGTTCGAATTGTTCCAGCTGATCAATGGACTAGAGTTACCCATTATGTAGCTGAGTTGAGGGAAGCTCGGTGAAAAGAAAAAGGTAAGAGGGTGGACAAGACTGTTTGCGTCCAAGCCATCGAAGATTGACAACTAGTGCCCGAGCCTTTGCTTCGGTGCCGTAGTCGATTCTATAGAGATATAGATCAAAGAGATAACAACGAGGAGCCCAAAGAGACCAAGAATGTGAAGGTTGAACTGATGATTGATATCATTGTTAGACATGATGACCCATCGCGAGTCCTAAAAATTGGATCGCAACTCAGGCCCCAGATGATGAAAGAACTTGCTGGTTTTCTCCAAGCGAATCTAGACGTGTTCGTTTTGACTCCATAACATGTATGGGGTTTCACCTGCCATTGTGAGCCATGCGCCGAATATGGACTCGAGGTATGTCCCGTTGAAGCAAAAAATGTGTTGCACGGATCCAGAAGATCTGCCACTCTCAAAGTGCAAAAACTAAAAGATAATGGGTTCATCTGCTACGCCCTCTACCTTAAATGGGTATTCAATCCTATACTTGTCGAGAAATCGAATGAGAAATGGAGAACGTGCATTGACTATTTGGATTTAAACAAGGCGTGTCCAAAAGATAGTTTTCCCCTTCCGAGGATTGACCAGTGGGTGTATTCCACCGTAGGACACGAATTGCTATCTTTCATGGATGCATACTTAGGATATAACAAAATCACGATGCATATCCCCGATCAGGAGCACACCAGTTTCATTATCGATGTTGTATTATACTGCAATATAGTTATGCTATGTAGATTAATGAATGCAGGAGAAACTTATCAACGCTTGGTTAACAGGTTGTTTAAAGATTAGACTGGAAATACAATGGAAGTGTATGCTGGTGATATGCTTGTGAAGTCATGACGATCAAGCTACCACATTGGAACTTGGCGGAAATGTTTGATATCCTCTGATATTACAAGATAAAAATCAATCCTTTGAATTGTTCTTTTGGTGTTGCATTAGGAAAATTCTTAGGCTTTATTGTCAATGCTAATAAAATAAAGGCTAATCCCATGAAGATTCTGGCTATCCGTGATATCCAAGCGCCAAGAACAATCAAATTAGTGTAGAGTCTGATGGTGAAGTTTGCTGCCTTATGTCGATACATCTCCAAAGATTTTTGCAAATGCATTTCTTTCTTTGATTTGATTGAGAGAGGGAAAAGAAACATTAAATGGATGCAGGATTATAAAGATGTGTTTCAAGCTTCGGTGAATCATTTGGACAGACCCCTGTCTTGTCGAACCCGGTGGATCATGAGGAGTTGTACAATTATTTGGGTGTATCGGCATATGCTATAAATGTCGCATTGCTTCCTGAGGAGAATTAAATGCAGAGGCTGGTGTATTACTTCAGCAAACGATTAATAGGAGCTGAAAGGAACAGTCGGAAGATAGAGAAATTGGCATACTGCTTATTGATTGCATCATGGAAGCTCCATCCGTACTTTCAGGCATATCCAACCAATGTTTACACCGACCAGGCATTAGGACAGGTCCTGCAGCGACCTGGGACATCCAAAAGCATACTCAAGTGGAATATTGAACTTGTTTAATTCGACATTACTTATCACCGTCGAAGGGCTATCAAGGGTCATGCGTTAGCAGACTTCATACCAGAGTTTACTATATAGGATGATTCTCCAAAAGTGTAACGACCCAGAATTTTTGATAATTTGAATTTGAGTATTTAATTAATTTTAAATATTAATAAGTGGAATTTTTAAGTCGAATAATTTATTTTTCGAATATTGGATTTAATGGGATAATTAAATCGATGATTTAATAGTGAAATTCCAGAAATAATTAAATATTGGGTTAAATATGATTGAAAATGATTTGGAAAATTTTATTTAATCATACTGGAGTTATAGAAATATTTTAGATTTTTAAAATTGAATTCTGGAGTTAATCTGAGAAAATTGAATATTTTAATATTTAATTATCGACTGAAAAATAGCCAATTTTTGAACAGTCTCAGAATTAAACGAAACGAGTTCCATTGGATCCGTAATAGTTATTTATTATCGGATTTCAATTTTCGTAGCAATCGGAGTTGTCGTTTGACCGTGGCAGCTCGAAACGCATCGAAATTGTTTTAATATTAATTTAGCGAGTTAAAATAGCCGTTTTTCAAACGGTCTCGGATTTCGACGAAACCAGTTTCATCGGATCCCTAATGTAATATTATTGTAAGATTTCGAATTTCAAATCGATCGGATTTATCGTTTGTCCGGTACAAGCCAAAACGCCTAGTAATTCGTTTAAATCGGTTTTAATTTAAATTGAGCATTTATTGCCGTATCTCACACATACGATGGAATTAGCTTCCGAAACCTATTCCATTGTGTCCAGAACGCGGAAAAACCCCAAGATCGCCTGTCGGAACGCGTAGATTGGAGGTCGTTTGCATAAGTGTTAAATTGGAGATTTTATTATTAAAATAATATTAATAACATATATACATTAGCATTTTTCACTAAACCCTAAGCTATCAAGGGTTGGCCGCCAGTTACATTATTCACGGCCGAAATTCTCCCACCTTTCTCCCTCATTTTCTCCAAATCGAAGCAGCGATTCGCAAAACTTCCAACTAACAAATCGTAGAGGACAGTGAGATCTTCCTATCCAACGGTCAAGATCGTTTAAAACGAAGCGGATTGACGTGGATTTTTGTGCAAAGAGGGACGGTTGCGCACGAGATTCGAGGAGCTTCAGGGAACCGAGTTTGACCGGTCAACGGCCGAGAGTGGAGGCAAGGATGGGCTTCAAAATGACACTCCCTGATCGTGTTTTCGTGCATCGTGGTGGTCGCGGCCTTTAACCCTAGTATTGTGATGAGTGGGTTTGTGCGCGTTCTGTTTCCTGGAGAGGAGTTTCGCACACGAGAAGAAGAGAGGGAGAGGAGATTGCGTGCGGCCTGTAGCATTGAGGTGGAAATAAAAAAAAATTGTTAATTTGAATTTATTTTTAATTTAAACTGTACAAAACTTTAAACTGCGATATCTTTTCCATACAAGGTCCGATTTAGGTGAATCAAAGTGCGTTAGAATCGTATCGTCGAGCACTTCGCGATGCAACCAGTTTGGAGTCAATTGTAGCTCGTGTGAATTTTGGGTAAAATTAAACGTTCGTTTAATTTTATTCGAAACGAACGCTGAATCAGAAATAAAATCAAGGTGAGAACTCCTCACTCAATCAAACCGTTCGGTTTAAAATTTTAAATAGTAATGTTGATTGATGATTGATGTTTGATTGTGATAGTAGATATAGTAGGATATATACTATATATAGCAATATATATATAATGGCATATGTATATATTGGATTTGATTTCCCGCCTCGTATAGCGGATGAGACCCTATTGCGCCGCCTATTAAGCGGATAATATTTTATAAAATCCCATATACCGCGATATTCCACCTTGAAGTGGAATTGGTATTGTGCTAATGTTTGTGGATGCAGGGAAATAGGTTGGAGGGATCCAACTGGATTCCACACAAATATTTATTTGTTTATGAATATTGTGTTGATTGTTGACTTTCATATCGATATATATGATGTGGTTCCCGTGATTGACTATATGATGCTGTTGCATCATCGGATTCATTTTTTTTAAAGTTAAAAATAACAATTTTTATTTTTAAAATGATTTTTAAAGTGATTTTTTTTCCAAAGTATGTTTTATTAAATTTTTAAATTGATTCACTTTGAAAATAAATAGACGTATAAATTTTTATGTTATAGAAATTAATATTTTTATGAAATATAACCAAAAGGAAAATTTTAAATTAAATAGATTTTTTTTTAAATAGTTAAATTGGGGTTTTGGATAATTATTGTTAATGGTTTATATAAAAGATTTTATAAATGGATATTTATAAATTAAATTTATTAGAATTATGAAACGAGTTTATAAAGTGTTTATAAGGTGTATAAAAAATGGATTTTCACTAACAACTATAGATTTATAAATTTGGAAAGATATAAAATGAATAAATGTTGAAAGAAAAGGTTTATAAGTAATCAACCTATAGACTGACTTTTGGGCTTTTAAATGGGATATTGATGGTAACGGTTAATAAAAGAAATTCTTATAAGTTGAAATTGAAAGAAATTTTATAAAGAAATCTTATAAGTAATAAGATAAAAAATTTGTGAAGTTCAAAGGAACTATTTTGGTAAATAAATAATATTATAAGTATTCAACTTATAATATAGATTTTTGTTTATAATTGGGTTATATAAATTGAATTAGATTTAATAAAAGAGATTGGTAAATTGAAGTTTATAAATAGAAATGGAATTTATAAACATTGTTATAAATTCGAAAATAAATGGAATTTGATAAATTGAATATAGAATTTGATAAAGGAGTTATATTCACTATTTTGAATAATGAATATATTATTAAGTCAAATGGACGTATTTTGGGGAGGAATGTTTTTAAAGGGAATTTTAAAACGATTTAAAGATGCTTTAAAATGCATTAAGTATCGAATACATAGATTTCAACATTCATTGTTGAAATAGGCGTTTTCGAGAAAATAGAGAAACGGTGGACTATAACACTGTTGTTATAGTAAATGGTTTCCAAACGGAAATATTTTGTGTAGTATTGGAATTTATGTCTCTATTTTTATTTCGAATCCCTATTCTAGTGATTTTGGGTTGTCGTAACGATGTTTTACGCAACATTCGTTTTGACCCAACTAAAAGTGAATAAAAGAATGTTTTCCTTAAAAAGAATGAAATATATACTTAATTGAGATTTAAGTATATTGAATATTTTCAAATAGTTGGACATAAATAGAATTTGTGAATTACTTATTTTTAAATAAGTATGGAAATGCTTTTCCAATATGAAATGGAACGTTTTTGAGAATTTATCTTTTAAAGGTAAATTGAAGGAGAATATTTTGAATTCGATTTGAGAATCGTATACTAGTAGATATTTGGGAAATTTGAAATTCACTATGGAATTTATAAGGGAAGGGAAATTGTTTAAAAATAAATATTGATTTATTTTGAAGTTTGAAAATGAATTTACGAATTTGGAACGTATTTTTAAAATAAATCGGTAAGGATTTATTTGATGATTTGGAATTTGTTTTCAAAGGGTATAAAGGTAATTTGAAATTGGTTTTCAAATGGTTGAAATGTGTAATTTGAAATTGGTTTTCAAATGGTTGAAGTGTGGAAATTATACCGTGTAAAGATATTTTGGTAAAACAAATTATTTGGGCAACTATTTGGAAGGTGTGTATATATATATCTCGTGAAGTTATTTTTGGGATTAAATAATTTTGGAAAATTATTTGGAATCTGGTGATGTGGCGCATCTTTATTGATAGTTAAATAACCGACTATCAATATTTACCCTTGGATGGTATTTGTTGTGATTGTTTGAAATTGAATGCCACACTCATTTTTAAAATAAGCGCTCACTATTCGGTTTAGCCGGGGGAGGACCTTTGTGTCATATAACCCATTCCGAATATGTGATACGTCGTTATGGATCGCATTTGAAGACCGGTGTTGAAGACCGGGTATTTGTGAAAACGGTAGGATGACCTATCGATTGTCTCTGCATCGTTAGCTACGGTATGGAGATTTCCTTTGTGATGGGAAATTTTATCGGGATTATGAATACCCGAATTGCAAGGGCTTCTTTGGAAGTGCCTTCGGTTCTGTTCGAACCCGGAACAGACTTGTATGGTTACATGTCTGACATTACATTTTGAGATATAAAGCAGATTTCTTTCAAATACATTTCTGTTGGTGGCGGAGAATTTATTCTCTTAGCTTAACACCCTTCTCTGAGACGTACGAGCTCAGAGGTTATGTAGTTGAAGGTTATCAGCGATATATTCCCAATCTGGTAATGTGATATGCTGAGTGCTGCTGTGTGATGATCATTGGTTGGTCATTTGTGATATGATCATTTGTTTGATCATTTATCTTTGTGATCATTGCTTTGGTCATCTGTTGACCCAAAGCATGGCTTTGTTGCACAAAGCGTAGCTTTGTGGACGAGACTTCGTCAGACCTCACTCCTCGGAAATGGTCGAAACAGGAATATACGGCAAGGTTATGCGGGTCGCGCCCTTTAGGGTATGTCATTCCCTTTTGGAAAAGGGTGGTATCATGGTATGGAGCCCAAATATTTACTCATGTTGATACACTATATCTATTACTGTGTGGTGTTGTTGGTATCGAGCGCTCGGATAAAGGTCCCAAAGGACCGGGGGATGACATATTCGTGTAGTAGTTACCTAGTTACAGAGGTAACCCGGCCTTGTGTTGGCAGAGATCTTACCGTAACGTTAGTTTCTTGGGACGTCCCGCCAGAGGCGATCCCATGTGGCAGTAGGAAGTTCCTTAGCCTGACCATTTGTTGGAAATCCGTTCAAAACAATACGCACCCTGTACGGTTTTAGTTGTATAACCTGCCATGGAATGTGGCGGTAACCTGCTATTGAACATGGTAGCTATAGTAGGCATACGGCGAAGAGTTGTATGCTGGCTAGGATTTATATTCTACTTTCGAAATTGTTTTCTACACTATGCACTAATAATAATATCAAAAATGATTTGATTTTTGCGTAGTAAGCATCTTTGACTATAATAAGGAGAAATCTCCTCCGATTCTGCGTTTGCATTGTGTGTGTGTGCGGGAGGCCTTATGGTAGTTTCATTTTCCAAAAAGCATTGCGGATTTCAAAATTTAAATTTTCTTGTTGCCTGTTTAAAGATAAACTGTTTTGAGTTCTCACACCAGTCCCATGACTGACCTGGAGTTTATTGTTCCTTTCCTAAACTCTGGGTGCCCACTATTTTCCACACGGGCAGTCTAGAGTTAGGTTATCAGGTTATTCTGGATTCGGGAGTTGCTGTGCAGATTTGGAGGTGAGCTTGGATAGCATAGTCTATTATCTATTGTATATAGTATTCTTTTCCGCTGTTTTATTGTTGTACACTCTAATAATGTGATGCAATGTATAAAATGTATAGTTCTTTTGTTTTAATGAATATTCATTTATCTATTATATGTTGTTCCGCTGTGATTGTGAGATTCTGATATTGTCTTCATGTTCCTGTTGTTTGTTTCTGTTTCTTCTCTCTTTTCTCTCTTCTTCTACCTCTTTCTTCTTCTTAAACCCTAACGGTTCGGTTTTTCGGCAACAAAAAATCTCGATCGTTACATATGGTATCAGAGCATATGGTTAAGCGACAACCATGGCTCTGTTGGGTGTTACTCATTAGAGATAGAGTCAGTAGTACTCTAGAATGAGTGTGAGTGTAATAATAGATATGAGCGCGTATTTGTTAGTGAATATAAAATTGTTTTGTATTGTGATAATTGGTTTGTTGAGTGGTATATGGATTCTGGTCGGTATAGTTTGTACAACTCTATCGATATGGATCTCTAAACACTTATAGAGAACAATTCGACACGATATTGATTTAAATTGGGTAAATGAAATAATTTTACCTCGATTATATTTTGTATATAAAGAAAATAATTTATCAAAAATTATTGAAGTGTGTATATAATTGATTGCTTGGTTGTTGTAAATAATATACATATATATAAGTTAATTAAAAGTTGTTTGAACAAGTTAAATAAAAACGACCATTGTAAAGAGAATAATAGTATAAGCTAATAAATTATAAGTATGAAGTTATAATTAGAATAATTTACAATTGAAAATGATCTTGTATATACACAGTGAAATTTTATAAGTAAAAGGTTTACAAAAGTGGTTTATGAATAAAAAGAAAACTTTTTGAAAGAATATTTAGCACTGATTTCACTATTGTCACTGGGAAATAATAAGGATGATGACTGCAGCATCATCAGTATCATTTTCGAGTTTCTATGTGATGGATTTGCTACAATAATGAATTTAAAATTTAAGTTTTGTTGTAATAAACAAATTTGAAATTAAAATTCAACTTGAAGTTAATAAATATAAACGAAATAAGTTTTGAACTTATAATATGATTTGGAAGTTGAATAATAAGTTGTATAACTTATAGAATGAGAAAATGTAAGTGAAACCAATTATTGAAGTGGTTAAACAATTAAGTTAAGTAAAATAAAATTTTAATTGGAATGTCGATATGAATTTGACTTAAGTAAAAGTTGAATACAATTTACTTTAGAATTGAAAACTGAATTGGATTGACAAGTGTAAACGTAAGTTTAATTAACAAATGATGTTAGATGGAGTATAACTTAAGTGAAGTTGAATAAAAATTGATTTTGTATCAAAGTAAAATAATCAAGTGAATTAAATGATGTGAACTTGAGTTATATAAATGAAATTCAATTTTTATTTGTAAAAAGAATTAGCAATTGAATTAAAGAATGGATTGAATGTTAATCAATCGAATGTGAATAAGTTGATATGAAATGATGTATGAAAGTGTAAATTCATTTGAAGCTAGTGGAATAATTGAATGAAAATCAATTGAATGTTAAACCAATTGGAATTCAACTTTATTTGTTAAATGAATGAGGAATTGAATTAATGGGTAAATTCAATGTAAATAGATTGGAATGAAATGATGAATATAAGTGCTAATTTATTAGAAACTAATTGAATAGGTTGAAAGAATTGAATGGAAGCCAATTTAGTGTTAAACCAATTGAAATTAAAAGTGTTGAACTAAATTGTATGTAATGAGAAAAAAAAATTAATAAATTTGGTTGTATTGGATGTACATTGGTTGTTATTTGCTTGTTGGTTGATTGTATGTAAATTCATTAAGTGTTAATGAAATTGAATTAGCGAAATTGAAAGCTATGTAATTGAATTCAAATTGAAAGTGAAGTAAATGAATTTGAATAGAATTGAGTTGATTTAAGTTGAAAGTGAACCAATGTGGATTTAATTAGTGAACGTAAACTAATTGGAAACGAATGAGATTGAATATGTAACTTCAATAGTAAAGCTAAAAATTGAGATAAAAGGTAAGTATCGAAATTTTGTAATGGAATTGGCAAAATGATTTGAATGTTGGAATTGGATTCTACTACTAGCAGGATATACAGGTATATAATGGAATTGGGATTTTGATTTTGAAGTTAAGAAAAAAAGAAAAAAAAAATTGAATCGCTCGACAAAAAGGTATGTATTTCAATTTTAGTATGAGATTTGATGATTTCCTTCTCCAGCCACCCGGCTTTCTCTTTTTTTTTTGATTCTGAGGGGCCGTAGTGCCATTTTGTAGTCGTGCCGAGCTAGCCGCGCAAAGGAGACGCTGGCGAAATTTTTCGAAAATTTCGGGCGTTGAAAAATTTTGGAAAATTTTGAAAGTTTAAAATTTTGAATTTAAATTTAAATTTGAATTGTTAAGTTAACAATGAACCTATAATTGAAGTTGGAAAGCTAATTGAAATGATAGTAAATCTTTAATAAAAAGATTCGTGTTAAAAAGTTGATAAAACTAATTAGTTTTGGAAGAGTAATAAACGGATTAGGAATCATTATTCTTAACTTGCAATTTCGAGGATGAAATTCTTTTAAGGGGGGAAGATTGTAAGAACCCAGAATTTTTGATAATTTGAATTTGAGTATTTAATTAATTTTAAATATTAATAAGTGGAATTTTTAAGTCGAATAATTTATTTTTCGAATACTGGATTTAATGGGATAATTAAATCGATGATTTAATAGTGAAATTCCAGAAATAATTAAATATTGGGTTAAATATGATTGAAAATGATTTGGAAAATTTTATTTAATCATACTGGAGTTATATAAATATTTTAGAACTTTTAAAATTGAATTTGGAGTTAATCTGAGAAAATTGAATATTTTAATATTTAATTATCGATTGAAAAATAGCCAATTTTTGAACAGTCTCAGAATTAAACGAAACGAGTTCCATTGGATCCGTAATAGTTAGTTATTATCAGATTTCAATTTTCGTAGCAATCGGAGTTGTCGTTTGACCGTGGCAGCTCGAAACGCATCAAAATTGTTTTAATATTAATTTAGCGAGTTAAAATAGCCGTTTTTCAAACGGTCTCGGATTTCGACGAAACCAGTTTCATCGGATCCGTAATGTAATATTATTGTAATATTTCGAATTTCAAATCGATAGGATTTATCGTTTGTCCGGTACAAGCCAAAACGCCTAGTAATTCGTTTAAATCGGTTTTAATTTAAATGAGCGTTTATTGCCGTATCTCACACATACGATGGAATTAGCTTTCAAAAATTGTTCCATTGTGTCCGAAACGCGGAAAAACCCCAAGATCGCCTGTCGGAACGCGTAGATTGGAGGTCGTTTGCATAAGTGTTAAAATTGGAGATTTTATTATTAAAATAATATTAATAACATATATACATTAGCATTTTTCACTAAACCCTAAGCTATCAAGGACCGGCCGCCAGTTACATTATTCATGGCCGAAAATCTCCCACCTTTCTCCCTCATTTTCTCCAAATCCAAGCAGCGATTCGCAAAACTTCCACTAACAAATCGTAGAGGACAGTGAGATCTTCCTATCCAAAGGTCAAGATCGTTTAAAACGAAGCGGATTGACGTGGATTTTCGTGCAAAGGGGGCCGGTTGCACACGAGATTCGAGGAGCTTCAGGGAACTGAGTTTGACCGGTCAACGGCCGAGAGTGGAGGCAAGGATGGGCTTCAAAATGACACTCCCTGATCGTGTTTTCGTGCATCGTGGTGGTCGCGGCCTTTAACCCTAGTATTGTGATGAGTGGGTTTGTGCGCGTTCTGTTTCCTGGAGAGGAGTTTCGCACGCGAGAAGAAGAGAGGGAGAGGAGATTGCGTGCGGCCTGTAGCATTGATGTGGAAATAAAAAAAAAATTGTTAATTTGAATTTATTTTTAATTTAAACTGTACAAAACTTTAAACTGCGATATCTTTTCCATACAAGGTCCGATTAAGGTGAATCAAAGTGCGTTAGAATTGTATCGTCGAGCACTTCACGATGCAACCCTTTTGGAGTCAATTGTAGCTCGTGTGAATTTTGGGTAAAATTAAACGTTCGTTTAATTTTATTCGAAACGAACGCTGAATCAGAAATAAAATCAAGGTGAGAACTCCTCACTCAATCAAACCGTTCGGTTTAAAATTTTAAATAGTAATGTTGATTGATGATTGCTGTTTGATTGTGATAGTAGATATAGTAGGATATATACTATATATAGCAATATATATATTGGCATATGTATATATTGGATTTGATTTCCTGCCTCGTATAGCGGATGACACCCTATTGCGCCGCCTATTAAGCGGATAATATTTTATAAAATCCCATATACCGCGATATTCCACCTTGAAGTGGAATTGGTATTGTGCTAATGTCTGTGGATGCAGGGAAACAGGTTGGAGGGATCCAACTGGATTCCTCACAAATATTTATTTGTTTATGAATATTGTGTTGATTGTTGACTTTCATATCGATATATATGATGTGGTTCCCGTGATTGACTATATGATGCTGTTGCATCATCGGATTCATTTTTTTTAAAGTTAAAAATAACGATTTTTATTTTTAAAAGGATTTTTAAAGTGATTTTTTTTCCAAAGTATGTTTTATTAAATTTTTAAATCGATTCACTTTGAAAATAAATAGACGTATAAATTTTTATGTTATAGAAATTAATATTTTTATGAAATATAACCAAAAGGAAAATTTTAAATTAAATAGACTTTTTTTAAATAGTTAAATTGGGGTTTTGGATAATTATTGTTAATGGTTTATATAAAAGATTTTATAAATGGATATTTATAAATTAAATTTATTAGAATTATGAAACGAGTTTATAAAGTGTTTATAAGGTATATAAAAAATGGATTTTCACTAACAACTATAGATTTATAAATTTGGAAAGATATAAAATGAATAAATGTTGAAAGAAAAGGTTTATAAGTAATCAACCTATAGACTGACTTTTGGGCTTTTAAATGGGATATTGATGGTAACGGTTAATAAAAGAAATTCTTATAAGTTGAAATTGAAAGAAATTTTATAAAGAAATCTTATAAGTAATAAGATAAAAAATTTGTGAAGTTCAAAGGAACGATTTGATAAATAAATAATATTATAAGTATTCAGCTTATAATATAGATTTTGGTTTATAATTGGGTTATATAAATTGAATTGGATTTAATAAAAGAGATGGGTAAATTGAAGTTTATAAATAGAAATGGAATTTATAAACATTGTTATAAATTCGAAAATAAATGGAATTTGATAAATTGAATATAGAATTTGTTAAAGGAGTTATATTCACTATTTTGAATAATGAATATATTATTAAGTCAAATGGACGTATTTTGGGAAGGAATGTTTTTAAAGGGAATTTTAAAACGATTTAAAGATGCTTTAAAATGCATTAAGTATCGAATACATAGATTTCAACATTCATTGTTGAAATAGGCGTTTTCGAGAAAATAGAGAAACGGTGGACTATAACACTGTTGTTATAGTAAATGGTTTCCAAATGGAAATATTTTGTGTAGTATTGGAATTTATGTCTCTATTTTTATTTCGAATCCCTATTCTAGTGATTTTGGGTTGTCGTAACGATGTTTTACGCAACATTCGTTTTGACCCAACTAAAAGTGAATAAAAGAATGTTTTCCTTAAAAAGAATGAAATATATACTTAATTGAGATTTAAGTATATTGAATATTTTCAAATAGTTGGACATAAATAGAATTTGTGAATTACTTATTTTTAAATAAGTATGGAAATGCTTTTCCAATATGAAATGGAACGTTTTTGAGAATTTATCTTTTAAAGGTAAATTGAAGGTGAATATTTTGAATTCGATTTGAGAATCGTATACTAGTAGATATTTGGGAAATTTGAAATTCACTATGGAATTTATAAGGGAAGGGAAATTGTTTAAAAATAAATATTGATTTATTTTGAAGTATGAAAATGAATTTACGAATTTGGAACGTAAGTTTAAAATAAATCGGTAAGGATTTATTTGATGATTTGGAATTTGTTTTCAAAGGGTATGAACGTAATTTGAAATTGGTTTTCAAATGGTTGAAGTGTGTAATTTGAAATTGGTTTTCAAATGGTTGAAGTGTGGAAATTATACCGTGTAAAGATATTTTGGTAAAACAAATAATTTGGGCAACTATTTGGAAGGTGTATATATATATCTCGTGAAGTTATTTTTGGTATTAAATAATTTTGGAAAATTATTTGGAATCTGATGATGTGGCGCATCTTTATTGATAGTTAAATAACCGACTATCAATATTTACCCTTGGATGGTATTTGTTGTGATTGTTTGAAATTGAATGCCACACTCATTTTTAAAATAAGCACTCGCTATTCGGTTTAGCCGGGGGAGGACCTTTGTATCATGTAACCCATTCCGAATATGTGATACGTCGTTATGGATCGCATTTGAAGACCGGTGTTGAAGACCGGGTATTTGTGAAAACGATAGGATGACCTATCGATTGTCTCTGCATCGTTAGCTACGGTATGGAGATTTCCTTTGTGATGGGAAATTTTATCGGGATAATGAATACCCGGATTGCAAGGGCTTCTTTGGAAGTGCCTTCGGTTCTGTTCGAACCTGGAACAGACTTGTATGGTTACATGTCTGACATTACATTTTGAGATATAGAGCAGATTTCTTTCAAATACATTTCTGTTGGTGGCGGAGAATTTATTCTCTTAGCTTAACACCCTTCTCTGAGACGTACGAGCTCAGAGGTTATGTAGTTGAGGGTTATCAGCGATATATTCCCAATCTGGTAATGTGACATGCTGAGTGCTGCTGTGTGATGATCATTGGTTGGTCATTTGTGATATGATCATTTGTTTGATCATTTATCTTTGTGATCATTGCTTTGGTCATCTGTTGACCCAAAGCATGGCTTTGTTGCACAAAGCGTAGCTTTGTGGACGAGACTTCGTCAAACCTCACTCCCCGGAAATGGTCGAAACAGGAATATGCGGCAAGGTTATGAGGGTCGCACCCTTTAGGGTATGTCATTCCCTTCTGGAAAAGGGTGGTATCATGGTATGGAGCCCAGATATTTACTCATGTTGATACACTATATCGATTACTGTGTGGTGTTGTTGGTATCGAGCGCTCGGATAAAGGTCCCAAAGGACCGGGGGATGACATATTCGTGTAGTAGTTACCTAGTTACAGAGGTTACCCGGCCTTGTGTTGGCAGAGATCTAACCGTAACGTTAGTTTCTTGGGACGTCCCTCCAGAGGCGATCCCATGTGGCAGTAGGAAGTTCCTTAGCCTGACCATTTGTTGGAAATCCATTCAAAACAATACGCGCCCTGTACGATTTTAGTTGTATAACCTGCCATGGAATGTGGCGGTAACCTGCTATTGAACATGGTAGCTATAGTAGGGATACGGCGAAGAGTTGTATGCTGGCTAGGATTTATATTCTACTTTCGAAGTTGTTTTCTACACTATGCACTAATAATAATATCAAAAATGATTTGATTTTTGCGTAGTAAGCATCTTTGACTATCATAAGGAGAAATCTCCTCCGATTCTGCGTTTGCATTGTGTGCGTGTGCGGGAGGCCTTATGGTAGTTTCATTTTCCAAAAAGCATTGCGGATTTCAAAATTTAAATTTTCTTGTTGCCTGTTTAAAGATAAACTGTTTTGTGTTATCACACCAGTCCCATGACTGACCTGGAGTTTATTGTTCCTTTCCTAAACTCTGGGTGCCCACTATTTTCCACACGGGCAGTCTAGAGTTAGGTTATCAGGTTATTCTGGATTCGGGAGTTGCTGTGCAGATTTGGAGGCGAGCTTGGATAGCATAGTCTATTATCTATTATATATAGTATTCTTTTCCGCTGTTTTATTGTTGTACACTCTGATAATGTGATGCAATGTATAAAATGTATAGTTCTTTTGTTTTAATGAATATTCATTTATCTATTATATGTTGTTCCGCTGCGATTGTGAGATTCTGATATTGTCTTCATGTTCCTGTTGTTTGTTTCTGTTTCTTCTCTCTTTTCTCTCTTCTTCTACCTCTTTCTTCTTCTTAAACCCTAACGGTTCGGTTTTTCGGCAACGAAAAATCTCGATCGTTACAAAAAGGCAGCGAAATCCCTATCGTACGATGGAAATTGCATACCGATGGAGCGCCTATTGATTATTGTTCCGAAGCTAGGAATGTGCTCGTAACTCCTGAAAATCGGTCAATCCAGTATGCATTAAAGCTTGATTTTCCAACAACAAACAAAGAAGTTGAATATGAAGCTCTAATTACTAGACTTCAACTCGCTAGAAAACTTGGAATAAAATATCTCGAAATATTTTGTGATTCGCAGGTGGTTATGTATCAAGTTAGGGAAGATTATCAGGTTAAGGGACAACGGCTTGCCCTACACCTTACCCAAGTCCAAGTGTTATTGGTAGAATTTGAGTACTATGACATTTCTCAAATTCTATGAGATCGAAACAAAGAGGCCGATTCATTGGCAGTGTAACATCCCCTATTTGGAGGCCCGAAGCTAAGCACTACAGATGCTGTAGTCATCCATAGTATTAACTTTCACTGACCAAATACGTTAATGTTAAAGGTATTCATAATATTTGAAGCACTTTAATATGAAATAAAATCATCACAAATTAAAAAAAAATCCGATTACATTTCAAAGCAACATTTCATATCCAAGTGACATAATCCCAAATGTTTTCCAGGTTCAGATCAAATATAATTATCACAAAATACGTCAAGAGCGACATATAAAGATATCCCCTTGGTTGACCAGAGTAATAAATAGTCATAAAAGACTTAATACAACAAACCGAAAATAAAAATATAACAACTCCTACATAGCTAACTTCAGCCTCTTGCTCCTCTTCGGAAGCTTTGTTCGTCTAATTACTAAACCTGAAAATCCTCAATTGTCAACCAACTCAAATTCATTTTGAGCACCCGAGAGTTTAAGGGGGAAAACATAAACTTATAGTCAGACATAACGAATGATGTGAATAATACTATACATCTCTATTATTTGATATTAACTGAGATTATGCCACTTAGCGAAATGGGTTCCCTCTGATTAATATCCTTTTGAAATATGTCTTCTACAAATCATAATTCTGCAACCAAAACTGGTTAAAACTATAAAGCATTATCATGTAAACATACATATCATGTAACAAATGAACTATCTGTCCAACACTATAGTTTTGTTTAGCTTACTAACCTTTGGTTGACTTGGGCCTACCAGACAATACAAACAAATAATCTAACATCTTCTAGATACTCCTCTTTTGGACGGTCTGTTCCTAACTTACTTTATCCAGGTCAACTAATCCTAATGATTTTGCAGGCTCAGCAATAACTTACCTCTGTACAAATATATTCCCTTCTATATGTTACATCATTTTAGTCTTACCTTTGGCAAAGCCCTACACATTGGAATGTTGGACTAAATTAGCTTGGGGTTAATAGCTAATGTTTATGGCGTGATCCTATACCAGTCCCATATGATATACCAATATCTGAATCATTTTACATAGGATAATCTTCTCTTAAATTTTCCTTGAATAACTTTTCTTCTCAAATTGATTCAAACCTTTAGAACATACTCTAAATAAGGAAAAAAATTATATGCTTTACTCAAATCACCTTGCCATGTTATATATACTTTACACAAATCTTTGTTGATGAAAACATTTTTAACCTTTGAAAGTACCCATTTCGATCCTATTGAAAGTATCACTTTCAAAATAAAGTAAACCTTTTATAATCTAGGCCGAAAGGCCAAAACATTCCTTTCGAAACCATATATAACCTTTCCAAACCATTGAAAATCCTTCCCTTCGAAAGCTAAAAAACCTTAGATATCCTATCTTTAAAACACTTAAACACTGCCTTTCGAAAACACTGGAAAACCTTTCCTTCCAACTATTTCAAAACCATTAGGGAACCACCCCTTTGAAACTTTCATTAAAACTTTCAAAAGGATTAAAACATCAAACAATTAGTAACCATTTGTGTCAAATAAAACAAGTGGAAAATCTTTCGAAACTGCTCAAAATAATCTTCTTCGAAACATTTGGGTTCTAACTTCAATGGAGCAAAAAGGTCATAAAACATTTAAGTCGAAAGCACTCTTTCGAAAGCATTTCCTAATTAAAGAAGTGATGGTGTGGAAACCAACTTTTCAAAAGCATTGGAGAAGTGGCTTGGATTTTAAAACAAATTATACCTTCTGAAACCATTTGCTTCGAAAGGTAGAAAGCGGCAGGTAAGTGTTTCGACCCCCTTGGGAACATTTACTTAAAACAAAAGGCACAACTTCTTTGAAACCATTCATTTAAAACATTTTGACCCAGTTGAAGCCAACCAGGTTGAAAGCATACCCTTCGAAAGCAAAGCAGATGCATTTTCATTTTAAAGTAAAGCAACGTTACGACCCCCTCGAAACCCATAACTCCGACCTAGTACCATCCATCTGAGTCTAATTTACTATGTTCCATGTTTTTGATACTATGTACATTAGTTTCGATGGTGATGGAGGAGGAACTACTAAGTTAGAACCCCAGGTGCCGAAAGTGGCGAAATGGTTAAAAAACCTGTTTAAACTAAATTTTATCTTTTCAAAGTAATCTTTTTGACTTACCTGCCTTATTTGTTAAAGTATGATTGGTTGCAAATTTTCTTTTCCAAAAAAACTGCCGAAATTTCAAAATTAAACAATTTAAATAATTTACAAAATACCCCATCTCCTCTTATAAATGTATAAAACATTTAATTTTCATACTTTAAATAATTTTATATATCAATTAAAACACTTAGGTAAATTCTATAAAAATTCCAGAAAGTCTTTTTGAATATGTTTTCTAATGTATAATAATTTTAGAACCAAAACATATGTTATTTAACTGTAAATAATTTTTAAACCCAAATAATCAATTTCGTCACTAGAAAATTAGTATTAAATCTACATTAATTCAGAAAATTATAAAAATTGCAACCCACCTATAAAATATCATTTCGGATCTAAATTTAAAAATGCAAGGTATTTGGATGGCATTTAATAGGGTTCTCACATCAAAACATGTCATAAAAGTTATATGAATATGCATAAATCATCAGTAAGCATATATAAACATTTTATCATTCAAAAACATGGTTAAACATTACAAGATAAATCAGGTTTAACCAAAAATCGAAAATAATCAGAAAACATGGGATGTAGTCATTATTCACCTTAGCTTTGAGACTAAGGAATTTGACATTTGAATGGATTTGAACTTATTAATCTTCTTCCTTTAGCTTTTCTTCCTTTTGTTCTTGCTAATGATTGATGGCCTCCTATTTTGGTTTTAGTAATGTGAATATAGATATGAACGTGTAGAATATGGCTTAAGGGGTTTAGGATATAAGAATAATAATTATTCCTATATTGGCTTTGATGTATTTGCCTAACTTATTTTATTTTTTCCTCATATTAGTTCATTTTTTTCATGGCACTGCTACCCCTTATTAATCACAAATCACAGTCCTCTAATCATCACATTATTTTATTTAATTTAGCTAATTAAATATCCTAAATAATGTTACTTAAAAATTAGGGTCGTTGCATAATATATGCTAGTAGCAACGACGCACAACAAATTGGCTTGGTCTCGGTCGAAGTATTAAATACCCAAGTATAAAAATAACACAAATCGACCAGACAATGGAAGTAAAGCCTGAATGAGAATCGTTTATGACTTGAATCAAAGACTATTTACCGCATGGAGTCCGACCTAATAAAAGAAATGAAAATGGATAATTCCTTCACAAAACTTCATGGTATATTGTGAAAGAAGGAATAATGTACATAAAAGGTTTCTTAGTCCCTCTACTCCAATGTGTCACTTATGATGAGATAAGACGTATTCTAAAAGAATTTAATGAAGGGGAAGGCGGAGATCGCATTGGGGGCAAACTCTAGCAAAGAAAATACTCTGTTATAGGTATTATTAGCTAACCGTAAATCGATGCACCACTGACTATGTAAGACGATGTGATAAATGCCAGATATATGCAAAAGTTCGAAGAGCTCCGCCAACTGAAATCATGCAAATGGTCAGCCCATGGCCATTTGCATTGTGGGGTATAAACAGTAACGTTTCCTTACCAATCTCTAAAGGTGGTGCAAAGTGCGCTATTGTTGCAATTGATACTTCACCAAAAGGGCAGAAGCAGAACCTTTAGCCATGATCACAATAAAAAAGTAACCAATTTTACTATCCAAGACATATACCATTTTGTTCTTTGAGGAACTATAGTAACTTATAATGGGACTCAATTCGACAATTTTGAATTCAAAGACTTATGTTGAGGATAACGTATTGAAAAGAGATTTGCAACAATTGCTCACCCTCAAGCAAATGGATAGGTTGAAGCTGTAAATAAGATTACATAAGTCCATTCTGAAGAAGCGTTTGGAGAAGGCTAGAGGCAAGTGAGAGTGACTGTGACACGACCGATCACTTGCTAGGATAAACCCCAAACCTTTGGGGGCAACACAATCAATCAAGGGAAGTGCGATATGAATGCTCTCCGAAATAACCACAATCCCTAGAGTGTGGACTGGAATTTTAGCTTAAATCCGGTGTGGATCGACCACCCATAAAATAAATCTAAGTCCCTAGAGTAGACTAGAATACAAAAAATAAATTGGTTGTGAATCGACTACCCACAAAACAACTCTAAGTTCCTAAAGTGTGGACTGGAGTATAAACATAAATCGAGCATTAATCGACTACTCGTGGAATATATTTAAGTACCCAAAGTGCAGACTAGAGTATAAACATAACTTGAGTGTGATCCGACCACCCGTCAGCTAAATCTTATCCCAGAGTGCAGATGCGAACATGAATGAGTAAATGAGTGGAGTTCGACCATTCGCTATTGCATGAACTCCTGCCTGAAACCAATGGAAGGGTATAAACTCACTAAGGATGAAATTCGACCATCCGACATCTAACCTTGCTAACCTAAAACAAGGGGTAGAAATATAGTTGCTCAAAAAACCACTGAATTCAATAGTGTAACATTAAGGCCCGAACCTAGTGTTTAATATTACTTAGAGCTACGACCACTTAGAGACTTGGAATAAAGCTGATGGATTGTTACTAGAATTTATGAACAACGAATTACAAGTACGTGGAATGGAACGTAATAGTTCAACTATTTATGTGTACCCCACCCGGAGACCCACATTAACAAAGAGAATTACCTAGTAATTTTTTCTGCTAATGCGGAGAATAGGGCTTATTAGGAGCGACCATCTATAGCCTTGTCTTAAATATCTATTGAATATGTCGAAAAATGATATATATTTTTTTTAACTCAAGTGGATTGAAATATATAACAAATACTTAATGAAAAACTATAAGTGGCTAATGGATCTTTCAGTTTCCTAACTCAAGTGGATTGAAATATATAATAAATACTTAATGCAAAACTATAAGTGGCTAATGGATCTATCAGAACAAAATACAATAACCGAATGACCATCGCATCACAAAACAGCAACAGATATACATTCACACATATATAATGATACATCTCAATACATACAAATGACACATTAAAGTTGTAAGACGACCACTCTATATACACAAATCAATTGAATATACAACTCAAAATATAACTCCAAAAGAGACTATAATCACAAGTAGATATAAGTAGAAATCCATGTAGAAGCTTTAAGGAAATTTTAAGTCCAAGATATAAGCTTAACCTAAAACAAACTCGGTCTGACCAAAGTATGAAATACACGGGCCAGTTTAGCTAAACAACAGTTTAATAAGGATAATATATAAGGTGAAGCATAAGGGTGGAGTATCCTCTCATATAAGAGGAAGCCTTACCAAGAACATGATACCCTTTTATTTAAGAAAGGGATGATCTTTCTTCTTGAATAAGAAGAAATAACAAGAAATATAAGTTCATATCTCAAATTGACTAAGAACACTTAAGAATATGAAATCTCTAAAAAATAAACTCTAATCATAAAACTCAATGAAACACAATATTTGCCTCATATTCTCGGCGAAATCTCTAAAATAATAATAACAGTTTCGATAAACCATATGTCTTGAATAGGAGAAGCATCAATACAAACTCTCGCCAAAATGGAAAACATAAAACATTCTTAAATAGGATAATCCCAAAACTCAAATATGCCTCATCTCATCGGCATAAAACGAATCTCTGAGTACCATTGAATGATAATAAAAATCTCAAATATTGAAGAATCTCCATACTCAATTATACCTCGTCTCATCGGTATAAATGTATATAAATCTCAAAACCAACTCGCCAAAATGGCAAAGCACAGAATATCTTATAAAATCACGAAATCATCAAACTCATAACTCAAGGGAGTCAATAGGAGTTCAAAACAGCACAAATGAAATCGCCACTTATATAACATCTCATATAGTTCTAGGTTATCGATGTAATAAAACATCTTAAAAATGGTGAAATCGTAATAAAACAGAAAACTCAAAAAACCCGGATTGGCCAGATCCTCGATTGCATGCCAAAGCAATGATGCACATGTCACCTCTTTCTAGTACACTATAATAGGTACCTCTTTCTTAGTGACTGAAGTCACATAAACATCATGATGACTACAATCATAATACATCGTGACGACCGAAGACGTAGGACATCATGACCACCGAAGTCATAGAACATCGTGATGACCCGAAGGTCTATAGTACTGGAATACATCATGAATGTGTTATAAACTCATAGATAGGAACCTAAGAAGTGGTAACATGCATCACATATCGCACGTTCTCAATAAATTGTTTACTAACTGCTAGTCGATGCCACACTAGAAAACATCATAAAATCATAAATCTCAGAGAATTGTAACTCGTCTCATCTCATCGGCAAGTATTAAAACATCATAAGTTGTCTCATCTCATTGACAAGTAAAAGCACCGTGATGGTATCTCACAAACCATAATTCCCCAAAAAGGAAATCTCAACCTTAAGACTTGCCTCGTCTTGTTGGCAAGTATAAAAATAATGTGGTGGTTCTCATCGACTATACTCCTAGAATAGTTCATCTCGAACCATAAAACTCGCCAAATATTATCCATATAAGACAATTCCTATAAATAGTAAATATAAATCTCAAAATATGCCAGAAAATGGCAAAACAACTCAGAATCGATAACCTCTACTAACTTCGGTCGTACCTGTCCGGAATTAACTGAAGCAGTAAACGCACTTGTCCCAAACCACATGTTTTACTAAGTCGTTTAATTCCTTTTCTTACACGTTCGAATAGTGCAAAAATGTGAATTTTATATTTAAAATAATTTATTAGAGGAAACTAGCTTTCAAAACTATTTTTTCCAAAAAAATTATTGAAACCAATGTTTGAAATTCCTTTATTATAGCAAGAAAATAGATTTTATATTTGAAAATGAGTTTTAAAGTACTATATAATATTAATTTGAAATGCCCATTTGTTTCAATAAAGAGATTTAGAAAATCAAGCTCGAAAATAATGAAAAACAAAGAACATACCTCAAAACCGAAAATTCGAATTCAATTTGAATTCAACTCAAAACCAATTAAAATTTGAATTTCAAATTCTCAAAATTTAGCTAGCCTATTGATAGGCATCATAGCTCATAAAAACATCATCAAAATCGAGTGAAAGAGAGAGCAACAAAAGCTAGAACATGCACAAAACAAGGCAGAAAAAGCGCAACATAAAGCAGCACATAGGTCGACGGCATTATCGACCACTAGGTTGACCGTTCATGCCGCTAGGTCAACCTCCTTGTGTTAACTATCGACCTCTTGGTCGATATGAATTTCGACCTAGCCTATCTACTTTCCGAGCTAAAATTTGCAGCTTCGTTATGATTTTCCAGCATGATTTCTAGCAAACAAACAATGACAAAAGGCTATGATATTTTGCAATCTCTGCTACTAGATCTAGACTACAATTCGGAACAATTCCGGCAATAATTCCGACAACAATTCAGCAAGGATTCAAGAAGATAACTACTCAAAGGAGCAACAAAACAAGATTTAACTGTATATGAAATCCAAGCAGAATAAGTTTACAGTAAAATAATTTCCTACAGACCTTTTCTTCAGCAGCCAAGTTCTAACTAGAATTGTGAGTTATTCAACTCTCCTACTGTTGCAAAGCAAAAACTTGAATTTATGTAGAAAGTGTGAGGCTTTGAGGAGATAAGAGCTTCCAATAACGTGTAAAACTCAAAAACAGTACATGTAGGTAGAAAATGACAGCAAACTAGATAACAATTTTCTAAAATGGAGAATTAATGAAAATATATAGTTTGGAGATTGATTACCCTTTTATTTTTATCTAGCTTGAATTTCTTTTCAGTTTATATTGAAGAATTTGAAGAAAAGTGTGGATTTTGCAATATTAAGAAGGTGGGTTTACAGTAAATCTATTTCCAGAAAAGAAGAAGAAGGAAGAGTATAAAGAACAAATGTACTGTAATCTTTTCCGTCTTTTTCTCAAACCAGTTTAAGAGCTAATGGCCTTAATGGACCCAAACATAAAAATAAATTAGCATTTTGCAATACTGCATTTTTCTTCATATTTACATATCTACACACAAGAAAAAAATGAAAACTTGTACACATACAAAATAAATCATTTTACAATAAATAAAAGGATTAATTTATATTTTTTAAATGTTATTATTATTAAAATTCTTAATTTACAAAAATGTGCTATTTGCTAAATTAAATGAATAAAACATTGTTTTTAACTTCTAAAACTTCATAAAAATCATTTTCTTAGAAAAATATTTTAAACTATTTCGAAACTTCATTTATAGCCAAAAAATATTTCTAATATCAAATACTCTAAAAATTATTAAAAGAAGTAGTTCGGCAATAATTGATATAATTATTGCAAACTCTCTATTATAAACCATATTCAATTTATTATCAACCCAAACAAAATAAAACAAAGTTCTAAACTTTATTTTCACAATTTTAATCCCAAAATTCATTGTTTATTTCAAATAAACAATATAAATCTCCAATTTATTTTAATTTACAATACTAAATTATAAATACCGCTATAATTTAATATAAACACATAATCTCCAAATCAGGGTTGTTATAACTTAAATAAAAATTCACACGAAAGCCAAATGGAAAACAAAAGCTTTTATTCACATAACAGGTTTTAAGATCATAGTACAAGTTAATCCAAAATACCGAGACTCATACTCTTATTACCCCGGCTAATGAAAGAAACAACTATGCAAACTATATACACATTGAGCCAAAGTGACAATTATTTCTTTGACTTTTTCTCTTTTTTGGATTTTTCAGCAGTAGTGCCACTTGAGCTTCTTTTTCTGGAACTCTTGCTGCCTTTAGCAAGAGCGCTTTTAGAGGTAGGAGAAAGTTCATTGAGGATCGACCTGCCAGGTAGAATAACTTGTAGTGGAACAAGATGAGCGTCGTTAATGTTTACCTCAACGGGCTCGGTTTTAGCTTTTCTTTTCAAAAACTCCTTCTTTTCAATCGGCTCTTTTATGCAAATCATGTTGGTGTGTTCGGAGGCTCCAGTGATCATTACATCATCCAACTCATCCCTAGGAGCAGATCTTCGACCTTATCATCATCAAGAGCTCCAATGACTTGACCATCAGTCCTCGGTACATCAGCAGCTACTAGAACCTCAGCTGCTTTCTCTTGTTTCTCTACAGTGGCATTGCTCTTATGTATTTGACCGAGACTCAAAAGAGCTACAAAATTTGTTAAAACAGGGAAACGAGCTTAATAGCATTAGGAGTGAAGAACAAAACTTTTCAAAAACTGAGGAGTAAAGTCAATACCCACATCCAGTTGACTCTCCATAGTTGCTGGGGTACCTCCTTCTAAAATAGGGGACAACTTCTTGGATTAATAGCTGGGCTTTTCTGGATCATAGCCCACGTCCTGCTCCGTGTCGAGGGAGACTAATGCTCCTGCTGCTTGGGAAGAAGAGGAACCTTTAAGATCGGCCACTAAAAATCCACCAATATGTTTCCTATAACATCATCTATCGAGGGCCCAAAACTAAGAGCTACAGATGTTGAAGTCATCTATATAATTAGCTTCCGGAGACTAAATACAACTATGTTAATGATATTAATAACATCAGAAGCACTTGAATATGCAACAAAGCAGAAATTTCAAAACAGCATTTACTTCGTTACATTTCAAAACCATTTGTTTCACATTTTCAACACATAATACCAAATCATTCCCAAGCGCAGATAAAATATAAATATTACAAATTACGTCAAGAGCGGTATATGATGATACCCCCTTGGTTGATTGGAGTCATATGGTCATAATAGGCCTAATAAAATTACAGCGGAGACACATCAAAACATAATAAGAAGTGCAAGCCCTAAATAGCTATCCGTTTGCCTCCTACATGCCAATGGTAGCCTTATTCGTCATCCTATTAAACCTGGAAAAGACCTTAATCCCTCAGTCTAACCAAATTAGTTTTGAGCACTCGAGAGTTTAAGGGGAAAGAATAAACATCGAGTCAAATATAAAGCCTAGTATGAATAATATTATATGTCCTAGTTAGATATGTTAAGTGGGACCACACCCGTTAACGGAACGAGTTTTCCCTCACTAACATTCTTTTTAAATATATCTTTGCAAAAACATTTACAAAACCATATATTGTGCTCCTGCATCCACAATGGTTAAATACTGCAAAATAATCAATATGTAAACATACATAAATATCAGGTAATAGTGAACTATCTATTCAAATAGATAAGTTTTGTTTAGATAACTTTTAACCTTTAGCTAACTCGGCCCTACCAGACAATATAACCAAAATAAACCTAACACCTATTAGGTATTCTTCTTCTTGATTATCTATCCTTAACTATCTGTTAAACACTTTACTTCTAGATGGTCTGTCCCTAACTTAATCGTCTCCCGGTTCTTTTCGATCCAAAGGTTTTTTAGGCTCATCAATAAACTATCTGTATACAACATATATTCCTTTCGGTGCGTAATCATAATTTTAGACTACTTGTGGCCAAGCCCTACAAAGTGGAATTTTGGACAACAATTAGCTGGTGCCAATAGCTAACGTATAGGACACGACCCCGTACTAGTCCCATCTTGTATTCTAATATCTAAGTCATTTGCAATTAAGGATTCCCTCCCATAATTTTCCTTGAAAACATTTCCAAATTTAAATCTTTAAGCCAAATTTAAATGAGGAATAGTATATAATCAATATACTTTAATAAAAATCATATCACATGTTAAATATACACTCTATTCAAACTTTGGTTGATGAAAACACTTAGCCATTTGAAAGAACCTCTTTCTACACTTTTGGAAACATCTATTTGAAATTCAACTATCAAACCTTTCGAGACCAAACCTTTCGAAAATAATAAAATTATGGACATCCTTCTATAAAATCTCTTTAAAACATTGCCTTAGAAAACCTTGAAAAACCTTCCTTCTCAAACCTTTCGAAACCATTCACTTAAACCATTTTGAAATCATCCAACTAGAACCTTTCAAAATCATTCATTTGAACATTTCAGAATCAGACATTTAAATCTTTTGAAATCATTGAACTTAAACTTCTCATGGTTGAACATCAAAGCTTTCTAAATCATTCATCCAAAACCTTTTGAAACCATTGAGTTTAACCATTCGAAATCATTCTTCAACCATTCGAAATCATTTAGCTAAAACATTTTTAAATTATTTACTCAAACCTTTTGAAGATTTACTAGTCTTAATTCGAAACAATGGAAAGCCTTCTTTTAAAACCTTTCGAAATCAATGGAAGCAACCTTTCGACAAAGCTGAAAGCTCTGCTTCAAAAGCTTTAAACATATCCTTTAAAACAACTCTTTCGAAAGTTTTGGGTTATACTTCAATTTATAAAAAAAAGGGTAAAACACATAAGCCGAAAGCTTCCTTTTAAAAGCATAGGGGAAGCTTCTAGTTTTAAAACAAGTTTACCATTCGCCTTTGCCGAAGGGTTCAAAACAAACAAAGCGGCAGCAACCTTTCGACTTTTTCGAAAGGTTTTAAATAAAAAATTTGTTTAAACATTTGACCTGATCAGAAGCAACGAAGTTGAAAGCTCAAAATGGAAAGCATATAGAGAGAAATATTTTAATTAATAAAACAAACATACCACAACCTCTATGGCCATTTATCTTTCGACTAAGAAACTTTCGACCTTGTCCAATTCATTACGTACCAAGTTACTTGATACCATATGCATTGGTTTGACCTTGCCAAAAGCTTTGAAACACGTGACGTGGTCGGAAGGTCTGGGCCGAAAGGTCACTGCTATAATAGGATAAAACATTCTAAAAGTATGATTTCTTTGTTTTAATTAAAAGGGATAACATTTCAACTAACCTACCTTTGTTTATCAAATTTTTGTTGGTTAAAAAATTCTTTTCAAAAATGTGCTTCCACCATTTTTGAAATTGATAATCATTTTATTTTACAAAATTCCCCTACTTCTTAATTAAATGTATAAAACATTTAAGTCTCATACCTTAAATAATTTTACACGTTCATCAAAACACTTAGGAAAAATCTAGAAAAATCCCAGAAAATCTATTTTAATATGTTGCCTAACATATAAAAACTTCAACTCTAAATAATAATTACTTCAACCAAAAATAATTTATAACCCAATAAATAATTTCCTTCACTAGAAAATTAAAACAAAATCCACCGTAACTCGGGAAATTATGAAAAATGAAATCCCTCTCTAAAATATCATTTCTGACCTACATTCAAATTTTCAAGGCATTTGGACGTCATTAAATAGGGGTTTCATGTCAAGCATTTCATAAAAATTTTACATGAACATATATAATCCATCAATAATCAATATACAGCATTAATCATCAAAACATGGCATATAGTTGCAAAAACATTTCAGGTCTAATCATAAAGTTTAAAACTAAAAGAAAATGGGATGTAGTGATTATTTGCCTTAGCTTTGAGATATAAGAGGTGAGATTAGAGTTGATTATCTTTCTTCTCTTACCTCCTAGCTTTAGTCTTTTTCTTAAGAGTGAAAATGGTGGCCACCCTCAGGGATTTTTTTTGAGGAAAATTAAATGAAATGAGTTTCTATCTCCTAAGGGTCTGGGGTATAAGGTTTTACTATTTCCCATATTGCCCTTGTTATTTACAAACACCTTTGTTTAGTTATTTTATTTTAGTTTGCATATTAACGTGGCACGGCTACTCTTAGCTAATCAATTATTAACTTATTAATCTTCACATTGTTTATTTAATTTACATAATTAATTATTCTAAATATTGTCATAAAAATATGGAGTGTTACAAGCTCCCCGCCTTAAGGAATTTCATCCTCGAAATTACGATAAGGTATATAACACAACAATCAAAGATGAAACATATCATCAAGCAAGTCAGGATAAATATTCCTAATCTTACACTTTGTCGCCCAAGTACAGTCTCTAGCTTCGTTGCTCCACTAAACCTTTACTAACTTGACTGTCTTGTTCCTTAACTACTTCTCATCTCTAGCCACAATCTGAATCAGTATTCTGGTTATGATCCAATCCGGCTACACTACTAAATCTTCTAACACTGTAGGTGCTACAGTAGTCTTTGGTTTTATAACATATTTCCCTAATATGAGAAAAATGGAAAACATCAAGGACTCCAGTAAAACTACTCGGCAACTCTATTCTATAAGCGGGTTTCCCGATCCAATCTATAGTACAAATAGGACAAATGAATCTAGGTGCTAACTTTGCTGATTTTCCAAATATTATCACATCCTTCAGCGATGAAACATTAATAAACACACAGTACCCGGTAGAAAATTCCAAATTTTTCTTCTTCTATCAGCATAACTTTTCTGCCTAGATAAAGCTTCTTTCCTCCTAACTCGAGTCAACTCAACCTTCTATATAGCTTCCTTCACCAAATCCGGACGAAGAACCAATCTATCCCCGGTCTCTAACCAAAATATAATAGACTTGCACAATCTTCCATACAAAGCTTCAAATAGTGTCATCCCAATACTATTTTGATAACTATTGTTATACGAGAACTCGACAAAATGAAGATGGTCCTCCCATGATCCTCTGAAATCCAATACACAAGCTCTTAACAAATCCTCAAAAAATTTGTTAACTCTTTCCCTTTGTCCATCATTCTGTGGATGGTAAGCCGTACTCTTGTTGAGCTTGGTTCGTAATGCTTCCTATAAAAATTTTAGAACTCACTAGTAAACAAAGAGTCTCTATCATTAACAATACTACTAGGAATCCCGTTCAGTCTAACTACATTCTTCATAAATAACTTCGCCAAACTAGGCGCCGTCCTAGTTGACTTTACCGGAATGAAATGGGCACTCTTGGTCAGTGTAACAACTATGATCCATATACTTTCACTCCCTCTATTAGATCTTGGCAACCAATCAATAAAATCCATTAACGTAGAATCCCACATCCAAAATGAAACTTCCAATGGTTGAAGCAATCGCTGGGTTTCTGATGTTCAACCTTTGCTTGTTGGCAAACCAAACACTGCTTAACACACAAACCGGTATACTATTTCATAATTTCCCAGAAGAAACTTCTCTTCATATCCTGATACATCTTCGTTCCTCCAGGATGGACAATGAACTTCTAACTATGGAACTCATCCAAAACATCCCACATCATGTTTTCTACATTTGGAACACACAACCTTCCTCTCTTTCTCAAGCACCCATTTTGGTCAAGACCAATATCCTTTAGGTCATCGCTCTCCGTTCCTTCCCTCATTCTTTTGATCCATTTAGCCAAAATTGGATCCTCCTCTTGCTTAGAATCTATCTTCTCAGTCATTACTGGCCTAACTTCTAAACAAGACAATTCAGCACATCTTGTACTAGAACCTTCCCCGGATCTGAACTGTACACTACAAGTTGGCAATGCTTCAAAATCCTTCCACTCAACGATCATAGCCAATACTGCATTCTGATGTTTCCGACTGAATGCATCTGCTACCTTATTTCCATTTCCAGGTGTGTACTCATTTCCAAAATCATAAGCAGCAATAAAATCTAACCACCTATGCTGTCTCGTGTTAAGCTCCTTCTGAGAGAACAAGTATTTGAATGACTTATGATCCGTATAAAGCTCAAGCCGCTCTCCCAAAAGATAATCCCTCCATGACTTCAAAGCAAATACGGCGGCAACTAACTCCAAAAAATGCATAGGAAACTAACTTCATGTGGTCAGAGCTATCTATAAGCATAAGAAATCCCTTAACCTATTTGCATCAACCAACTCCCAATCCGATTCCACATGCATCGGTATAAACAACCAAATCTTGATTCCCCTTTGGAACCACTAACACTGGTGCATGGGTCAATAAGCATTGCAAGGTCTAGAATGCTTCCTCACACTTGTCAGTCCAAACGAACTTCACATCTTTTCACGTAAGCTTGGTCATCGGTGCACATATCCACAAAAATCCTTTACAAACCTTAGATAATATCCAGAAAATCGAAGAAAGCTTTTAATCTTGATCACCGACTCGAGTCCCTTCAAATTATTCACTGCCTCAATCTTAGTTGGATCACAGGTAACCCTTTCTCTGAGATGACATGACCAAGGAACTTCACTTCCTTCTTCCAAAAACGATATTTCGAAAATTAGCCTTCAATTGGATCTCCCTCAATGTTTCAAGCACAAATCTAAGATGAACTTCATGCTCCCTCTCATCCTTAGAGAATACCAAAATATCATCTATGAAGACCAACAAAAATATATCCAACTGTTCTTAGAAAATCCTATTTATTAGATCCACAAACAATGTCGACAACTAACAATTTATATGATCCATACCTTGTCCTAAACGCCATCAAAGTAATGTTATCCTCCACGACTCTAAGCTGATGAAATACCGTTGTCAAATCCTACTGAGAGTATACCTTGGCTCCACTTAGCTGATCGAACAAATCGTTAATTCTTGGCATGGACATTGGTTCTTTATCATCTTCTTATTCGGCTTATGATAATCGATACACATCCTTAATGATCCGTCCAGCTTCTTAGCAAATACAGCCCCATGGCGAACTACTTGTTCGGATAAACTCTTGCCTTCCACATCAACCAACTGCACCATCAACTCTCTCATCTCCGTAAGAGTCATTCTACTTAGTGTTTTACTCACCGGTTCTGCTCCAGGCACTAAATTAATTCGAAACACAATAGCTCATTTCGGTGGCAACCAAGTTACTTGCTCAAACACTTCTATGAATTCTCTAACTACAAAGACTCGATGCAGCTCATTCTCCAACTCCATAGTACCCAATAAAGCATATATTTCACAATTTGGGTTCTCTACGGTATAAACTATCTGATCGCTATAGTCCGGGTGACTAAGTGATATTTTCCGATCATGGAAAAATATCCTAGCATCATATTTCCTTAACCAGTCCATCCAAAAGATGATCCCAAAACTTCTAAAGTCAAACACATGCAAACAACACTCAAAAGTATGGCCTGGCAAATCAAATCCTAAATTCTCACACCCCATCCCATGCATTGCATACCCTCATACCAGATTTGCAACCCTTAAGGAGGCAACTAGATATGAGGGTTCTACGTTAAGATTGTTTAAAAAAACATAGAGAAATAGAAGGGAGACGCTCTAACATCAAATAGAATGCTAATAGACATATCGTGAATCTATAACGAGCCTCCTAAAACAACCTTCCCCTTATCCTACATAACTAGCCTTGAGGTTGTGGGCTCCAAAGCATAAACTTGCCCCTTTTCCTCTCTTGCGGCCTCTGGGCACTTGTTCTTGTAATGACCGATCCGATCATAATTAAAACATGTAAATTCTTTATTTCACCAGCCTCATTTCCTTTTCCTTTACTAGTTCGACACTCATTAGCATATTATCCCTTTTTGTCGCATTTGTGACAAACCACTTCAACCTTTCCTTTCTTCTATGCTTCCCTTTTATAGGCATTCTTTTTCTGGAAAAACTTCCTTTTCTCGCCTTGTCCCATCTACGCCTCCTTCATCTTCTTCCTTAAGCAAGCCAGCGCCACTTCTTCTCTTAATGCCATTTCATTTACTACATCACTTAGATCTTTCGAATGCGGCAAAATGGAACTTATCAACTCTGGCCTTAAGCTCCTTATAAACTTTTCATTCCGCTTGATCATAATGTCTACCAAAGCATACCTGTATCGTGCCAACTCCTCCAACTTTCTCGCATACTCCAAGATGAACATACCTCCATGTTCCAATTCTGTGAACTTTCTTACCAACGCCGACCACGCCATTACAGAGGTCAATTTTTTTTAAAACCTTCTCCAAAACTCATCCCAAATTATGGTTTTCCCATCAACCCTATCAGCGACAGTATTCCACCGGAATAAAGAAGCTCTCTGCTGCTGCCTTGAAACCAATCTCCTCTTTTATGCATCATTCATGCCTAAGTCGGAAAAAATTCACTCGTAACACAGTAGCCAATTTTCCACCTTGATCGCATCTTCAGCACCAATAAATGGCTTCCCTCCAAGCCTGATGTAATCCCTACTCATATTATCATACTAATTGGCCATCGAAACTTCCCGAGCTCCGCCTCTGACAGCATTACCTTCGACAACTCCAGCTGCAATTCCAGCTTCTATCGTGTTTACAAAGAACTGATACATTGCCCCCATGTCCATTTGAGGAATTCCTACACTGACAGCTTCAACTTCTGCCTGGTCGGGACCTCTTCTAGTGTTTGGTCGGGCATTTTCATTGGCGGTGGTGCTTTCTCCTCCGAGATTAAATCTGCCTCTCCTTCCTTCTATACCTGTATTCAAACCTTGTGAGATAGAGATGAATAGCCTGACTAAGATAGGATTTTATAGACATAGCGTACATTATATATATAGAAAATACAAGTACATTACTATAGCATTATCCCATACCCCGATCTTAATGCTAATTTAAAGGATTATATTTTCCAAAATCATTCTTAGTTAAAGTATTTCGTAAACCATGCTCTGATACCAAACTGTAACATCCCCTATCTAGAGGCCCTAAACAAGCGCTACAGATGATGTAGACGACTATAGTATTAGCTCCCGACGAATAAATATGGCTACGTTAATGATATCAATAATATCAGAAGCACTTGAATACGAAACATAACACAGATTTCAAAACAGCTTTTACTTCATTACATTTCAAAGCCAATTATTTCGCGTTCACAATACATAATCCCAAATCTTTCCTAAGCACAAATAAAATATAACTATTACAAATTACGTCAAGAGCGGCATATGATGATACCCCCTTGATTGATCGGAGTCATATGGTCATAATGGGCCTAATATAATCATAGCGGAAATACATCAAAACGAAACACGAACTATAAATTTCAAATAGTTATATGTTTGCCTCCTTTATGCCTTAGGTAGCCTTACTCGTCATCCTACTAAACCTGAAAAAGACATTAGTCCCTAAATCTACCCAAATTAATTCTAAGCACCGGAGTGTTTAAGGGAAAAACATAAACTTTGGGTGGGACATAAAGCCTGATATGAATAATAATATACAACCTGGGTAAATATGTCAAGTGAGACCACAGGGCTTAATGGAACGGGTTTCCCCTCACTAACATTCTTTTTAAAACTTATCTTTGCAAAACCTTTTACAAAACCGTATAATATGATCCTACATCGACAATGGTTAAATACTACAAAATAATCATTATGTAAACATACATAAATAGGTAATAGTGAACTATCAGTTCAAATAGATAAGTTTTACTTGGACAACTTTTAACCTTTGGCTGACTCTGGCCTGCCAGAAAATATAATCAAATTAACCTAACACATGTTAGGTATTCTTCTTTTAGACTATCTATTTTTAACTATCTTCTAAATACTTTACTTCTAGACGGTCTGTCCCTAAATTAATCATCTCCCAAATCTTTTCGATCCCAATGGTTTTTCAGGCTCACCAATAACCTATATGCATACAACATCATCAAATCAAATTTAAACAAGGAATAGTATATAATCAATATACTTTACTCAAAATCATATCACCATGTTATATATCCTCTTTACTCAAACTTTAGTTAATGAAAACACTTAGCCATTTGAACGAACCTCTTTCTACACATTTGAAATCATCTATTTCAAATTCAACTATCAAACCTTTCGAAATCAAACCTTTCGAAAACAATAAAACTTTGGACAACCTTCTTTAAAATCTCTTTAAAATATTTCCTGTTAAAACCTTCCATCTCAAAACTTTCTAAACCATTCACTTAAACCATTCGAAATCATCAAACCAGAACCTTTGGAAATCATTCATTTAAACCTTTCGCAATTAATCATTTAAATATTTCGAAATCATTAAACTTAAACTCATTGAGTTTAACCTTTCAAAATTAATCTTCAACCTTCGAAATCATTTAGCTAAATCCTTTCGAAATAATTTACTTAAACCTTTCGAAGGCTTACTGGTTTCAATTCAAAACAAATGGAAAACCTTCTTTTAAAACCTTTTGAAATCATTGGAAGCAACCATTCGACTAAGCCGAAAGCTCTGCTTCAAAAGCTTTAAACATATCTTTTTAAACAATGCTTTCGAAAGCTTTGAGTTATACATCAATTTATAAAACAAGGGTAGGACATCTAAGTCAAAATCTTCCTTTTGAAAGCATTGGGAGAAGCGGTTGGTTTTAAAAAAAGTTACCTTTCATCTTTACCGAAGGGTTCAAAACAAATGAAGCAAACAAAGCGACAACAACCTTTCAACTATGCCGAAAGGTTTTAAATAAAAACCTTTGTTTAAACATTTGATTTGGTCGAAAGCAACCACGTCAAAAGCTCAAGTTCGAAAGTGTAGAAGGGGAAAGCTTTTGATTTATAAAACAAACATACCCCAACCTCTATGGCCATTTACCTTTCGACTAAGAACCTTTCGACCTTGTCTAATTCATCATGTATCAAGTAACGTGATACCCTATGCAGTGATTTGACTTTGCCGAATGCTTTGAAACTCTTGAACTTGTTGAAAGGTCTGGGAAGGAAGGTTTCTTCTATAATAGCAAAAACACGCTAAAAGTACGACCTTTTGTTTTCAACTTAAAAGGACAAATTTTTAACTAACCTGCCTTTGTTTGTTAAATTTTCATTGGCTAACAAATTCTTTTTAGAAATGTGCCGCCACCATTTTTGAAATTAATGATCATTTTATTTTAAAAAAGAGCATTCTCCTAAATTAAATATATAAAACATTTAAGTCCTGTACTATAAATAATTTTATATAAAACAATCAGAAAATTTTTGGAAAAATGCCAAAAAATATATTTTAATATGTTGCCTAAAATATAAAAAGTTCAACCCTAATGAATCATTATTTCAGTAGAAAATAATTTATAACCCAACAAAAAAAATTATTCACTAGAAAATTAATATAAAATCCTCCAAAATTAAGAAAACTATGAAAATTGATACCCATCTTTAAAATATCATTTTTGAATTATAATCAAATTTTCAAGGCATTTGGATGTCATTAAATAGGGTTTTCATGTGAAACATATCACAAAAATTTAACATGAACATACATAATCCATCGACAATCACATATACAACTTTAATCATCAAAATAAGGCATATACTTGCAAAAATATTTCGAATCTAATCATAAAACCGAAAACTAAAAGTAAATGTGATGTAGTGATGATTCACCTTAGCTTTGAGATATAAGATGTGAGATTAGAGTTGATTAAGTTGATTATCTTCCTTCTCTTGACTCCTAGCTTTAGTCTTCTTCTTGAGAGTGAAAATGGTGGCCAGCCATAGGGTTTTTAGTTTGAGAAAGATGAAATGAACGTGAGTTTATAACTCCTAATGTTCTAGGGTATATGGTTTTACTACTTCCCAATTGCCCTCATTATTTCCTAAAACCTTTGTTTAGTTTATTTCATTTTAGTTTGCACATTAACATCGCAAGGCTACCCTTAGCTAATCAATTATCAACTTATTAATATCCCCATTATTTATTTAATTTACCTAATTAATTATTCTAAATAATGCTATAAAAATATGGGGTGTTACATTCCCCTTCCTCGGTAGGTGTTGAAACGTTGAAGTATTAGAGTTTCGTGGCAGCCAAATTCAACGGTTCGTTTCAACGAAGAATCTCATGCACTGATTCTTCTTCATCGAGCTCAGCACCACCCAATTCTCTCTCCTTCACCTCAATAATATTCTCCCAAGATTCAGCAAGTGATTTAAGATAACCCACGCTAAGAAAACTTAAATTACGATGGAGAGGACTTTGGCATTGTACTCGATGATCAATGGATTAAACAAGTCCTTGATTTTATTCCTATCAAACTCTCCAACAGCCTCCACTTGGGATTCAATTTTTTCAATCATTTCTGTGCAGCCTTCTTCTTTAGCCTCCTCTTTAAGAGCTACAATTTTAGAAAAATGCTCATCAGGTTTGAGTTTTAGGCTTTTGGGCTTGACAACCCTTTGCAGTACTTCTATGATTCTTCTAGGGCTCAATTTTCTCCTTCATTTATATTGAAGCTCTGCGAGTTCCTCAACGGGCAGGCCAAAACATCCTTTTCCTTTTGCAAGGAATCTTTTTCTAATGCAATTTCCCTACAGCGATTGAGGGCAGCTTCGAGTTCTTTTTTATATGAAGTTTATAAACGGCTCACCACTTCTATCGTTTCCTTAGCATTTCTCCCCCTTTCGGCGAGTTATGTTTTCAATTCTAAAATTTCGGTGTCCTGATGTTTGATTATGTCTTTATCATGTATCACTTCTAACTTGAGGTGGTCAATTTCACACTGTAACTCAATGGGCACTTTAGAGATTTTTCCACCAAATGTTGAAACGATTCGTGTTGCAAAAGTACATCATTGACACATGCAAGAGAACTTGCTTTGGCATGCCTTGGAATTGTAAAATATAAGGGAAGGATTTTAAGCCCATCAAAGAATTTTTTTCGAAAGGTGACCTTGAGCTCGGCCAATTACTCTGCTATTGAAACACCAGAAGCAGCAGCCGGCAAAGACGGATCAAAAGTGGCAATTAGCTGTTTAGTTGATATACATTCATACGGCTATTTCAAGTGTAAGGAGCAAGAATGTTGCTTATGTGATGCGCAATTTGAGGACCGCAGTAAGGAGGCTTGTCTCTGATGTAAGCAAGAAAATAGGACTTTCCTCCTTAGCCTTATGTTTGGAGATGGGACTTGCGCTTAGAAAAAGAGGATTCCTATGAATGATGGCTTTTATCGCATCCTTATCTCCCTGCGCCGGCCAAATTCTGAATCCCATCTAGGTCGATGATATGTGAAGAACCTCTTAAGCAATTGAAGGCTCAAGATTAAGTCACTGCACCTATGAAGACCAAATTGGAACATGTAAGTAACAATAGTATGAAATATTAATAAAGAGCGTGTGACGACCCGAACTCGATGTTCAACAATCGACATCGAAATCCTTATCGTCGGAGCTTATAACAACATTAGATGATAAACGACAAAATGGAAACAAAAGATGATTACATTAATATACAACGTAGATACAATGTTAGTTACATCATTTGATAACAACAACCTAACACCATCAAAGAATATATAAAACACAATACCACAGCGGGAATATATCAACATTAACGAAGTCTTCAAGAAAAGCCAATACTACAACTTTGCTAGGGCTTCCAAAACTTCCAAAGACCTTCAAATCCAAAGGGCTTCAAACGATCTCTAAACCAAAGTCTCCAAAAACTTCAAAGACTTCCAAAAGCTTCCAAAAACATTAACTCCTAGATCCAGATTCTACTAAGCTTCAAAATCTACGGCTAACCTGACCCTAGACTTCCCGTGTGGAAAATTGTGGGCACCGAGAGTTTAGAAAGAGAACGGTAAACTCTAAGTCAGTCATGGAACTGGTGTGAGCAAAAGAAAACAGTTCTAAACAAAAAAAACAACAAAAGAATTTAAGATTGAAATCCGCAATGCTTTTTGGAAAATGAAACTACCATAAGCCTCCATGCACACACACCATGCAATCGCACAGTTGGGGGAGATTTATCCTTATGATAGTCAAAAATGCTTACTACGCAAAATTCTTTTGATAATATTATTTTTAGTGCATAGTGTAGAAAACAATTTTGAAAGTATAATATTAATCTTAGCCAGCATAGGTACCACTATATTATGCCTGCTATAGCACCCACCTAAGGTGACAGGTTATACAACCGCAGTCTTAAAGGGCGCGTATTGGTGATTGGATTTCCAATAAATGGTTGGGCTAAGGAACTCCTATTGCCACATGGGTACGCCTCTGGAGGGATGCCAAGAGAGCTGTAGCGATCCTGACTTGACCTTCGAAAATCGGCACCGAATACGTTACCTATATTCGAATGCCGCAAATTCAAATGTCGAATCCGGCCCGCCGGAGCTTATAACAACATTAAGTAAATAACACAGCGGAATAAAAGAATAATACATTGATATACAGCTTTGATACAATATCTGATACAACAGATGATCCAATAGATATCAATATACATCAGAGATATGATACAATAAAATAGCAGCGGAAAAGAAAATGATAGATCACATCTAGCAGCGGAACCACTAACTCTAAGATAGTCTTCAAAAGAGAACTCCGAGAAACTGCAACTCCATTTCCAAGAATCAATCCAGCAATAGCTCGAACTCCCCAATAACGATGCACAAAGCGACTGGTGTGGTCCAAAGACTGAACTAAATCCAGATAATCTACTGAACCTAGCTATCTGAAAAACCCAACTCTAGACTGCTCGTGTAGAAAATAATGAGCACCCAGAGTTTAGGAAAGAAACAATAAACTCCGGATCAGTCGTGTGACTGGTGTGAGCAACAAAAACAGTTCATCTTTTAAAACATTCAACAAAAGATTTTCAAAGTCAATTCGCAATGCTTTTTAAAAATGAGACTACCATAAGGCCTCCCGCATACACATACAATGCAAACGCAGAATCGGAGGAGATTTCTCCTTATGATAGTCAAAGATGCTTGATACGCATTAAAAAGAAACATTTGATATTATTACTAGTGCGTAGTGTAGTAAAAATTCATTTCGAAAGTAAAGATATAAATCTTAGCCAACATAGACATTTCGAACTATGCCTACTATAGCTACCATCTAAACAGTGGTGACCACCATAAGTAAATGGCAGGTTCTACAACTAAAACCGTACAGGGTTTCGTATTGGGAATTGGACTTCCAACAAATGGTCAGGCCAAGGAACTTCCCATTGCCACATGAGAACGCCTCTGGAAGGACGTCCCCGAGAACCAAACCGGATCTCTGCCAACACAAGGCCGGGTTACCGCTAACTGGGTAACTACTGACACGAGTATGCCATCCCACGATCGTAAACGACCTTTCTCACGGGATCCCGATAACCAACAACCACAAAGTAATAAATTCGCAGTAACCACATAGGTTAAATATCTGGGCTCCATACCATGATACCACCTCTATCCAGAAGGAAATGCACATACCCTAAAGGGAGCTACCCCTCATAACCTTGCCGCATCTTTCCTGTTTTGACCATTTCCGGGGTGTGAGGCTCGACGAAGTCTCGTCCACAAAAACACGATTTATACAAAAGCTGTGCTTTGGGTCAACAAATGATCATAGAAATGATCAAAAAGATAAACGATCAAACAAATGATCCTATCACAAATGATCAACACAATGATCATTTCACAGCAACACTCAGCATGTCACATTACCAAATTGGGAATATATCGCTGATAACCTTCAACTACATAACCTCTGAGCTCGTAAGTCTCAGAGAAGGGTGTTAAGCTAAGAGAATAAATTCTCCGCCACCAACAGAAATATATTTGAAAGAAATCAGCTTTATATCTCAAATTGTAATGTCAGACATAACAATCCATACAAGTCTGTTCCGAGCTCGAACAGAACCGAAGGCACTTCCAAAGAAGTCCTTGCAATCCGGATATTCACAATCCCGATCGGATTTCCCATCACTTAGGGAGTCTCTATACCGGCGCGACTCAGTGCAGAAACAATCGATAGGTCACCCTATCGCTTTCGCAAATACCCGGTTTTCATCACCGGTCTTCAAATGCTATCCATAACGTCGAATCACCTATTCGGAATGGGTTATACGACACAAAGATCCTTTCCCGGCTAAACCGAATAGTGAGCGAAAATATTTAAAACATATGGATATGGGATTTTAATTAAGTCACAACTTAATAATTCAAAACTTTCCTTTCAATGGTTTAAACCAATTACCATTTCAAATCCTCTAAACAAAAGATTTATTTCATAAAGTTCACCTACTTTCACAAGTATTCTTTTCCGGATTTCAAAGCAATTCCGTTTCAAAAAGATTAATTCATTTAAATGTTTTAAATCAAAGATTTGTCTCATAGTTTTCAAATCGTTCCCAAATATTCATTTTCAAAATTCGTTTTCCGAATATTCATTTATATCTTGGAAAACTATTTTAATTCAGCTTGGAATTCCTTTTAATAAGATTTGAAACGAAAGCTTTTTATCATTTAAAAACAAAAGTTTTAATTTGGATAAACCCGATTTCTTTTATACAAGTTATAATCTTTGGTTTAATTCAATTCCCAAAACAAAACTTTAAATATGGTTTCAAACCCTACATATCTAACATAACTTTTTTAATCCCTAATTTCAAATCATAGAATTCAATTCCTAATTTTGAATTCAAATTTAAATTAAATTATTTAAATTTCCAAAAAGTAAATCAGGTAATTTAAAAATAAATTTTATCTTGGAATTCCATTCCAAAGCTTTTCAAATTTATTTCGATTCCATTTCCAAAACATTTGAATTTAAAAAATTCAAATTTTAAACTATTTCAAAAATCTGTGACTTAACCGATTTCCTCGTGAAATCCATCATTGTGTGTGTATGGTGTGGTCCAGGGGTTTAACACAATAGTGCAACATCATTCAATCATCACAGACTAAAACATAGAAATATAGTTGATAAGCGATATAAACTATAACGCTTATCTTTCATTCACAGATCCATAGATAATATACATATGTATCATCAATAAATGAATAAATTTTATATAGCACAATCCACAGAACAAAATATCACAGATCAGATAGTACAATCAATTCAAGGCAACTCATTCAATACAATCATTCATAAGTAAGGTCAAATATTCAATAAACATTTATAAGCAGGATTAATTAATTATTTAATCCTAAGTAATTCAATTTATTTCCAATAAAATTAATTATTTATGAATTAATCCAATTCTGATTAATAAATTACAAATCATTTGATGTAAATTAATTTATTAATCACCTTGATTAATTACATCAATTAATCACCTCGTTATTAATTATTCCTTAATTGCTCATTATATAAATCAATTATCCCATAATAAATTATCCCCACAAATTAATCCTTTGATAAATTACAAAGGTAATTACCCAAATTGCTCCATTTATAAATCATCTTCACTAATTACATTCCAGTAATTATCATTAACTACTTTCCCAAGTAATTATGCTCCATTAATTACACTAAGAAAATTACACTTATCAAATATTTTCTTAAACTAATTAAACTAAATTAATTAACTTAAATTAATCATATTATTAATTACAAGAAGTAATTAATTTTTCAATTACTGTTATCAAGTAATTATATTTATCAATTTACAAATGATTGTCAAAATTGATTAATTTAATTAATTAAATAAAATTAATTACATTAATTAATTATTTAAAAATCTTTAAAATAATTGTAAATGACATTTATTACTTACATATGAAACTTGTATAAGGAAAGTCTTTAACTAATTTACTTATTTAATTACTTAGTTAATTAATATTAACTTTGTTAATTAAAATACTTAAACTATTAAGGCAATATCAACGGACCCGAGGAAAGTACCTCATTTACTCGAGTAAATCTCGAGTCATCCCCTACTTTTCCCCGCGTCTCACTCTTCTCCTCTTCTTCTACTCCTACCTGTTCTTTCTTCTTCTTCTTCTTCTTTTTTTCCAGTTAATTTAAGTTACGTTTAAACTTATAAACTAGTATGTTACAGGATCCCTACGAGCGAAACAAACATCTTCACGAGAAAAATCGATTACTTCCTCGAGCAAACTCTGGAGAACCCAATACTTTCTTAACCCCCAAACGTGCTCGCGACCCACCGTGCACATGCACACGAACCCCAAACCCCTCCGGCCACCGTCTCGATCATCAACAAGTCAACGTCGACGCCTTGAATCCCCGCGACCACCCAAACGCGTGAGAAGATCATCGAATCGAAATCGAGCTTTAAACCCAAAACTGAACTAAAAGCCGAACCTGGAAATCACGGCATTGATGAGATTCCAACCACCAACGGCTACACAACTCCGGCCACCAACCCCTCGACGCTTCCTCCTCCATTACCCAGAACCGCTTCGCACTCGGTCAACCATAGGCGGCGAAAACAATATTCTACAGGACACCAAAAAACACTCGAACCCAACCCTACTTTCAAATCGTTCCAAATTCCCTGGCATTCGAATTTTTTTTTATATTTTTCCTGTGTTACTAAATCAATAATCTAGCTTCACCATAAGTTTCAACATCAATAGTTGATTAAATCGACAGGAATTCATGAAAAAGCAATTTCGGTTCCTTTATGAACTGCACTCTTTATGTTTATCTAAAAATCATAATTTTTGTTTTAAAAATCCTACTTTTTAATGTTATTTCAAGATATAAATTCAAACTTACAATTTAAATTATTCGAATTTTAGACATTTATTTGCTTTATACTGTATATTTGGATTTACAGTTTTTATATTTCACAGCCAACCTTCAAACCATTTTCTAAGCCTTGATCTTTAGTTTAAACAAACATAATTAGTTAAATTCCTAAGTTATAAAATGTTTTGTATGAAGATATATTAGTTTTCTTCTACTTTATCTTGCTCTGTAACTAGAATTACAGGGGAATAGAAATACACAACTCAACACAAATACACAGCAGATTCACATAAATTCTTTTCAACATTACTGGCATATAACTAAATTTTACTTGAAAGTTGACAAGGTGAAGTTACTCACAATTTTGAAACTGTCTTGAGTTGTTAGCTGAAGCTTTTAAATTTGATCCTTTGGTTTGAATTGTTTGTATAGTGTTGTTGAAGTTTTGTTTTAGTTTGAAAGGATATTTGCTTCAGTTTTTTTTTTGTTTAGTTTTGAAGATGGACAAAATGAGATTGAGGAAGGCTGGGTATATAAGAAAATGAGTTGTACAGGGATGATATCTTTGTTTATACATAGGTATGGGTGATATGCTATGTTATGGTGGCTGAGATGTTTTTATTAAATGCTTTGGTACTTTATTTCCATGCTTTGCATTTCGGCTGATATATGAAATGTTATAGTGTACTAGAGGTAGTAGCATTGACTATCATATGTCTTGTTTATAGATATAAATATGTTTGCACTGTTTTCTTTTGTTAATTCACTTGAATGTATTTGATTTTTCTTTGCATTTTTACAGGCAACATTCTTTTGCCTTATTACTTTTATACCCTGATACTTGATTTTTGCAAGCTACTTCCATATATATCCATACTTGCCTTACTTTACATGCTACTTACAGGCTACATATTTATTATTGTCTTCTCTTGTACTTCTTTGTTTCTTTTTAAAATCTGGCCATCAAGATTTTGTGGAGGCTATGCAGATTTGTTTTGGCTGAGATGGGATGGTTTATGTTGAGATGATTTTTTTTTTGTGCTTTGTTTTATTCTTGCATATTTATTTTACTTCTACTTTGCTTTGAGTACTTGTTTATGCATTTATGGAGGCTGATATGTTTGCATTTATTATGTTTGATTTGTTTATACTTAAATATATTTATTTTACTTTATGTACATATTTTAAAAGTTGTTATATTTATTTTTATTACATTAACTTGTATATTTATTTCTATTCTTACACGACTACTTATTTTTATTTCTATTTATTTTAAAACCATTTATTTAAGATTTTATTTCTAATCCAATATATACATATATTCACATATATACAAATCTTCAAATTCATATGACTTAATATATATTTTCTATTTACGATCGGGGAAACTCGCTGCCATTTATAATCAATTTTATAATTTTAATTCAAAAATTCATTTAAATTATCAATTTAAATTCGTAAAAATCCTGGGTCGTTACAAACTTCCCCCCTTAAAAGAATTTCGTCCTCGAAATTCGCAGGCACGAAAACAACAAGGATAGATGAATTCGATCTCCTATAATTCCTCAAACTTAAGATATGAATTCCAAACTCAAGTCGGAATATCTCAGAATACATACCAATTTGTCCCTCTTCGGACTTTGGAATTCATGAGAAATTACAATAGAATTTCTAATTTGGTTTTAAACGAAATCGTTATCAATACAATTTAACTTATCCTTATATTTCATTAACCAATTTAACTCAATTTAAAATTTCCAATTTAGTTAAAATTTTCAATCTCAATATTTCAAATTCATTAAGGTTTAAATCAAAAACTGAAAAGAAACTGATGAGGATACGAAGTAAGAATTTCCTATAACGATTCATAGGTCCATCATCACACCAAAACTTCTTCTTGTAGCTGTCACGAAACAATCAAAAGAATTTAGAAACGAATCAAAGGAAATTGATAAGAAAGATGTTTCCACTGTTGTTACAGAGTATCGACCATTTATAGTCGTACTTCCATGTCCCCTATCTCGTTCTCTTCTTGCACTCATACTCACTATCACTTGATAGTAAGAGAATTTACTAAGGCATTCAAACGGATATCTTAGGGATTACTCATTCTAGGGTTTACTTCACCCTATCTCTAATGAGCTACTTAATGTGTTATACTCCTGAGCTAAAGTTTCACCTTAGCTCTGATACCAATTATAGCGATCCTGACTTGACCTTCGAAAATCGGCACCGAATACGTTACCTATATTCGAATGCCGCAAATTCAAATGTCGAATCCGGCCCGCCGGAGCTTATAACAACATTAAGTAAATAACACAGCGGAATAAAAGAATAATACATTGATATACAGCTTTGATACAATATCTGATACAACAGATGATCCAATAGATATCAATATACATCAGAGATATGATACAATAAAATAGCAGCGGAAAAGAAAACGATAGATCACATCTAGCAGCGGAACCACTAACTCTAAGATAGTCTTCAAAAGAGAACTCCAAGAAACTGCAACTCCATTTCCAAGAATCAATCCAGCAATAGCTCGAACTCCCCAATAACGATGCACCAAGCGACTGGTGTGGTCCAAAGACTGAACTAAATCCAGATAATCTACTGAACCTAGTTATATGAAAAACCCAACTCTAGACTGCTCGTGTAGAAAATAATGAGCACCCAGAGTTTAGGAAAGAAACAATAAACTCCGGATCAGTCGTGGGACTGGTGTGAGCAACAAAAACAGTTCATCTCTTAAAACATTCAACAAAAGATTTTCAAAGTCAATTCGCAATGCTTTTTAAAAATGAGACTACCATAAGGCCTCCCGCACACACACACAATGCAAACGCAGAATCGGAGGAGATTTCTCCTTATGATAGTCAAAGATGCTTGATACGCATTAAAAAGAAACATTTGATATTATTACTAGTGCGTAGTGTAGTAAAAATTCATTTCGAAAGTAAAGATATAAATCTTAGCCAACATAGACATTTCGAACTATGCCTACTATAGCTACCATCTAAACAGTGGTGACCACCATAAGTAAATGGCAGGTTCTACAACTAAAACCGTACAGGGTTTCTTATTGGGAATTGGATTTCCAACAAATGGTCAGGCTAAGGAACTTCCCATTGCCACATGAGAACGCCTCTGGAAGGACGTCCCCGAGAACCAAACCGGATCTCTGCCAACACAAGGCCGGGTTACCCCTAACTGGGTAACTATTGACTCGAGTATGCCATCCCCCGATCGTAAACGACCTTTCTCACGGGATCCCGATAACCAACAACCACAAAGTAATAAATTCGCAGTAACCACATAGGTTAAATATCTGGGCTCCATACCATGATACCACCTCTATCCAGAAGGAAATGCACATACCCTAAAGGGAGCTACCCCTCATAACCTTGCCGCATCTTTCCTGTTTTGACTATTTCCGGGGTGTGAGGCTCGACGAAGTCTCGTCCACAAAAACACGCTTTATACAAAAGCTGTGCTTTGGGTCAACAAATGATCATAGAAATGATCACAAAGATAAACGATCAAACAAACGAACCTATCACAAATGATCAACACAAAGATCATTTCACAGCAACACTCAGCATGTCACATTACCAAATTGGGAATATATCGCTGATAACCTTCAACTACATAACCTCTGAGCTCGTAAGTCTCATAGAAGGGTGTTAAGCTAAGAGAATAAATTCTCCGCCACCAACAGAAATATATTTGAAAGAAATCAGCTTTATATCTCAAATTGTAATGTCAGACATAACAATCCATACAAGTCTGTTCCGGGCTCGAACAGAACCGAAGGCACTTCCAAAGAAGTCTTTGCAATCCGGATATTCACAATCGCGATCGGATTTCCCATCACTTAGGGAGTCTCTATACCGACGCGACTCAGTGCAGAAACAATCGATAGGTCACCCTATCGCTTTCGCAAATACCCGGTCTTCATCACCGGTCTTCAAATGCTATCCATAACGTCGAATCACCTATTCGGAATGGGTTATACGACACAAAGATCCTTTCCCGGCTAAACCGAATAGTGAGCGAAAATATTTAAAACATATGGATATGGGATTTCAATTAAGTCACAACTTAATAATTCAAAACTTTCCTTTCAATGGTTTAAACCAATTACCATTTCAAATCCTTTAAACAAAAGATTTATTTCATAAAGTTCACCTACTTTCACAAGTATTCTTTTCCGGATTTCAAAGCAATTCCGTTTCAAAAAGATTAATTCATTTAAATGTTTTAAATCAAAGATTTGTCTCATAGTTTTCAAATCGTTCCCAAATATTCATTTTCAAAATTCGTTTTCCGAATATTCATCTATATCTTGGAAAACTATTTTAATTTAGCATGGAATTCCTTTTAATAAGATTTGAAACGAAAGCTTTTTATCATTTAAAAACAACAGTTTTAATTTGGATAAACCCGATTTCTTTTATACAAGTTATAATCTTTGGTTTAATTCAATTCCCAAAACAATACTTTAAATATGGTTTCAAACCGTATATAACTAACATAACATTTTTAATCCCTAATTTCAAATCATAGAATTCAATTCCTAATTTTGAATTCAAATTTAAATTAAATTATTTAAATTTCCAAAAACTAAAACGGGTAATTTAAAAATAAATTTTATCTTGGAATTCCATTCCAAAGCTTTTCACATTTATTTCGATTCCATTTCCAAAACATTTGAATTTAAAATATTCAAATTTTAAACTATTTCAAAAATCTGTGACTTAACTGATTTCCTCGTGAAATCCATCATTGTGTGTGTATGGTGTGGTCCAGGGGTTTAACACAATAGTGCAACATCATTCAATCATCACAGATTAAAACATAGAAATATAGTTGATAAGCGATATAAACTATAATGCTTATCTTTCATTCACAGATCCATAGATAATATACAGATGTATCATCAATAAATGAATAATTTTTATATAGCACAATCCACAGAACAAAATATCACAGATCAGATAGGACAATCAATTCAAGGCAACTCATTCAATACAATCATTCATAAGTAAGGTCAAATATTCAATAAACATTTATAAGCAGGATTAATTAATTATTTAATCCTAAGTAATTCAATTTATTTCCAATTAAATTAATTATTTATGAATTAATCCAATTCTGATTAACAAATTACAAATCATTTGATATAAATTAATTTATTAATTACCTTGATTAATTACATCAATTAATCACCTCGTTATTAATTATTCCTTAATTGCTCATTATATAAATCAATTATCCCATAATAAATTATCCCCACAAATTAATCCTTTGATAAATTACAAAGGTAATTACCCAAATTGCTCCATTTATAAATCATCTTCACTAATTACATTCCAGTAATTATCATTAACTACTTTCCCAAGTAATTATGCTCCATTAATTACACTAAGAAAATTACACTTATCAAATATTTTCTTAAACTAATTAAACTAAATTAATTAACTTAAATTAATCATATTATTAATTACAAGAAGTAATTAATTTTTCAATTACTGTTATCAAGTAATTATATTTATCAATTTACAAATGATTGTCAAAATTGATTAATTTAATTAATTAAATAAAATTAATTACATTAATTAATTATTTAAAAATCTTTAAAATAATTGTAAATGACATTTATTACTTACATATGAAACTTATATAAGGAAAGTCTTTAACTAATTTACTTATTTAATTACTTAGTTAATTAATATTAACTTTGTTAATTAAAATACTTAAACTATTAAGGCAATATCAACAGACCCGAGGAAAGTACCTCATTTACTCGAGTAAATCTCGAGTCATCCCCTACTTTTCCCCGCGTCTCACTCTTCTCCTCTTCTTCTACTCCTACCTGTTCTTTCTTCTTCTTCTTCTTTTTTTTTCCAGTTAATTTAAGTTACGTTTAAACTTATAAACTAGTATGTTACAGAATCCCTACGAGCGAAACAAACATCTTCACGAGAAAAATCGATTACTTCCTCGAGCAAACTCTGGAGAACCCAATACTTTCTCAACCCCCAAATGTGCTCGCGACCCACCGTGCACATGCACACGAACCCCAAACCCGTCCGGCCACCGTCTCGATCATCAACAAGTCAACGTCGACGCCTTGAAGCCCCGCGACCACCCAAACACGTGAGAAGATCATCGAATCGAAATCGATCTTTAAACCCAAAACTGAACTAAAAGCCGAACCTGGAAATCACGGCATTGATGAGATTCCAACCACCAACGGCTACACAACTCCGGCCACCAACCCCTCGACGCTTCCTCTTCCATTACCCAGAACCGCTTCGCACTCGGTCAACCATAGGCGGCGAAAACAATATTCTACAGGACACCAAAAAACACTCGAACCCAACCCTACTTTCAATTCGTTCCAAATTCCCTGGCATTCGAATTTTTATTTTATATTTTTCCTGTGTTACTAAATCAATAATCTAGCTTCACCATAAGTTTCAACATCAATAGTTGATTAAATCGACAGGAATTCATGAAAAAGCAATTTCGGTTCCTTTACGAACTGCACTCTTTATGTTTATCTAAAAATCATAATTTTTGTTTTAAAAATCCTACTTTTGAATGCTATTTCAAGATATAAATTCAAACTTACAATTTAAATTATTCGAATTTTAAACATTTATTTGCTTTATACTGTATATTTGGATTTACAGTTTTTATATTTCACAGCCAACCTTCAAACCATTTTCTAAGCCTTGATCTTTAGTTTAAACAAACATAATTAGTTAAATTCCTAAGTTATAAAATGTTTTGTATGAAGATATATTAGTTTTCTTCTACTTTATTTTACTCTGTAACTAGAATTACAGGGGAATAGAAATACACAGCTCAACAGAAATACACAGCAGATTCACATAAATTCTTTTCAACATTACTGGCATATAACTAAATTTTACTTGAAAGTTGACAAGGTGAAGTTACTCACAATTTTGAAACTGTCTTGAGTTGTTAGCTGAAGCTTTTAAATTTGATCCTTTGGTTTGAATTGTTTGTATAGTGTTGTTGAAGTTTTATTTTAGTTTGAAAGGATATTTGCTTCAGTTTTTTTTTTGTTTAGTTTTGAAGATGGACAAAATGAGATTGAGGAAGGCTGGGTATATAAGAAAATGAGTTGTACAGGGATGATATCTTTGTTTATACATAGGTATGGGTGATATGCTATGTTATGGTGGCTGAGATGTTTTTATTAAATGCTTTGGTACTTTATTTCCATGCTTTGCATTTCGGCTGATATATGAAATGTTATAGTGTACTAGAGGTAGTAGCATTGACAATCATATGTCTTGTTTATAGATATAAATATGTTTGCACTGTTTTCTTTTGTTAATTCACTTGAATGTATTTGATTTTTCTTTGCATTTTTACAGGCAACATTCTTTTGCCTTATTACTTTTATACCCTGATACTTGATTTTTGCAAGCTACTTCCATATATATCCATACTTGCCTTACTTTACATGCTACTTACAGGCTACATATTTATTATTGTCTTCTCTTGTACTTCTTTGTTTCTTTTTAAAATCTGGCCATCAAGATTTTGTGGAGGCTCTGCAGATTTGTTTTGGCTGAGATGGGATGGTTTATGTTGAGATGATTTCTTATTTTTTTTTGTGCTTTGTTTTATTCTTGCATATTTATTTTACTTCTACTTTGCTTTGAGTACTTGTTTATTCATTTATGGAGGCTGATATGTTTGCATTTATTATGTTTGATTTGTTTATACTTAAATATATTTATTTTACTTTATGTACATATTTTAAAAGTTGTTATATTTATTTTTATTACATTAACTTGTATATTTATTTCTATTCTTACACGACTACTTATTTTTATTTCTATTTATTTTAAAACCATTTATTTAAGATTTTATTTCTAATCCAATATATACATATATTCACATATATACAAATCTTCAAATTCATATGACTTAATATATATTTTCTATTTACGATCGGGGAAACTCGCTGCCATTTATAATCAATTTTACAATTTTAATTCAAAAATTCATTTAAATTATCAATTAAAATTCGTAAAAATCCTGGGTCGTTCCAAGAACCTACCCAGATCTCTACCAACACAAGTCCAGGTTACCCCTGCCTGGAAGTAACACCTACAAGTATGTCATCCCCGGTCGTTAGCGACCTTTATCCAAGGTTCCTCAACCACAAAGCAACCACAAAGTAATAAACTTGAAGTGTCTACATGATTTAAGTATATAGGCTCCACATCATGATACTACCCTTTTCCAGAAGAAAAATACATACTCTAGAGGGGCGACCCATGATAACCTTGATGCAACTTTCCTGTTTCGACCATTTTCGGGTTGTGAGGTCCTGATGCATTCTCCTCCACAAAGCTGCGCTCTACACAAAGCCTTGCTTTGATCAACAAATGATCGGCAGCACTTCGTATGCCATATTACCAAAATGGGAATGTATCACTAGTAACCATCAACTACGTAACCTCTGAGCTCGTACGTCTCAGAGAAGCGTGTTAAGCTAAGTGAATAAATTCTCCGCCACCAAATAAAAATGTATTTGATAGAAACCGACATTACTTCTCAAGGTGTAATGTTAGACACACACATATACAAGTCCATTCCAGGTTCTAACAAAACCGAAGGCATATAACGAAGAAGCACTTACGATCCATGCATTCACAATCCTGATCTGACTCCCCATCACATATGGAGATCTCTATACCGTAGCTACTCAGTGTAGAGTCTTTCGATGGGTAATCCTTTTGTTCTCGAAAATACCTGATCTTCACCACCTGTCTTCAAATGCTATCCATATCGTCATATAATTATTCGGAATGGGTTATATGAGACAAGGTCCTCTCCGGGCTAAATCGAATAATGAGCACAATATTTAAAAACATATGGATATATGTATCTCAGTTAAGTCACAACTTGTTATCCAAAACCTTTCTTTCAAATGGTTTAAACCAATTACCATTTTCAAATCTTTAAGCAAAAAGATTTACTTCTCAAAGTTCACCAATCTTTCACAACAAAGATTCATTCATATCCTTTCAAAACAATTTCCCTTTCAAATTAGATTAACTCATCCAATCTTTAAATCAAAGATTTAATTCATAGCTTTAAAAACCATTTACAAAGATTCATTCATATCTTGGAAAATATTTTCATTTCAAACTTGAAATCCTTTCAACGCAAATTAGAAATTCTTTCCTTATATGAAAGCTTTTATTATTTGAAAAAAAATAGTTTTCATTTCGAAAAAAATCTGATTACATTGGTACAAGCTAAAGCCCTTGGGTTAAATTCAAATTCCTAAATCAATACTTTCAAAATGGTTTAAAACCCATATAAACACATTTATAATTTGTGTAACCTTTTTAAACCATAATTTCCAAACATAGAATTCAATTTAAAACATTGAATTCAAATTCAAATTAAATTATTTAAATTTCAAAATATTATCAAGTTAGTCAAAATAACTTTTATCTTCAAAATTCCTTTTAAAAAACTTTTCATATTCAACCCAAATCCATTCCCAAAATTATTTGGATTCAAAATTCATCATTTAAAACCATTACATCATTTGAATTAAATTCAAATATCTGTGACTTAACCGTTTTCCTCGTGCACTCCATTTTTTATGTGTATGGTCTAGTCCAGTGGTTTTACACAATTATGCAACATCATCAATCATCACATATTCGATCATATCAATATCGATAAGCGGTATAATCTATAACGCTTATCTTCATTCGTAGATTCACAGATAATATGAAGGGCATTTCACCAGAAGGGAAAACTTTGCAGTCCAATTAGTTTCTTGGGCACACATTTAAAGAAATTACATTCAAGGCCAAAATTAGCAGAATAATTACTTTGAAGGACAAAGCCGGTAGTCCATTTACTTTCAAGGACGTAATTTCATACATTTTAAGGCCTTGGAAACTAATTATTTTCGTTGCGTGTCCTAGAAACTAATTCCATTTGCTAAAGAGGCCCTTGTGGCTAATTTCCACTAATTAATATAAATTTATCACAGATAAATAAATTACATTCATCACAGATAATTACATTCATTACAGCTCGAATCAAATCAAAGAATCACACTTCAGGGATATCAAACAATTCAACATGTAATAGAATCCAAACATTCATAAGTAGGATCAATTAATATCTGATTAAAATTAATTTAAACCGGATTAATTACTTATAAATAAATTTCAAATCCGGGTTAATTAACCATTAATTAATTACTAATCATTTTAATTAATTATTCTTTAATCATTTACTAATTTACATTAAAATAAATTAATCAACTTTTAATTATTAACTAAACAATCTTAAATCTTTAACCATTAGATAATTAATCTTTAATTATTTAGTTATCCTTTAATTAGTTATCTTAATTAATCAATAAATAAATTAACCCTTAATTAACTACCATTTAATTAACTACCCTTAATTAATTACAATAAGTGATTATTCCTTATTAATTTCATTAATTAATCACAAATTAATTGAGTTATTATCCACTAATCATTAATTAATTAACTTTAATCATTAAAATCTTAATTAACTTTCAAGATAAATTAATTACTTTAATTACCTAATTTTAATTAACACATGTTTAAAACATTTCATCCCTTTTAACTAATACTTAATTACTTTTAAAAAATTAAATTTTCAAAATACTTAAAAAGTTAACAAAGCATAATATTTTTTTAATCAAAATAGTTTAAAACAACAGTTCAAACCAGTTGTAATTTAAATTTTAAAATCAGATTTTAAAAAGCTTTTAAAACATGTTCAAACTCAACTTCAGGTTCGACCTGACCTTGACTCGAGTGCCGACCCGAGTTTTCCCTCTTCTTCCATTTCTTTTTATTTTAAGTTTTAGTTTAATTTATGCACAAAACTGCTGCTGATTCCCTCACGAACACGAGCAAAGACTCGAGCCCAACCTTCTCTATCCCGTGAACCACTTCGAGACAGACATCATCCCAAACACCTGACACCATCGATGTCGTCGTGCACGTGCATAGTTCAACCATGCCGTCGTGACCACCGACGAATCGCCCTGCACGACGACGTTGAACCCCTGATCGATTCCGCCCCTCGAACATTCACCACGAAGCTCAAAACGATATCGAGCATCTACATAAACTTGAAACCAGACCTCATCAGAAAAACCCCTCGAACCACCATCAGCGATCACTGGACCCTCCCAATCTCCGGTCATGGCCTCGCTAGCCTCCATGCCATCATTACTCAGAATCGCGTGCAACGCGATTCAACAAAGAAGCCACGGTGGCCATTTTTTCTGACCTTGATAGAAATAGGGTTTAAAACACAATTTTCCTATCGCGGATAGCACGACGATCTACCCACCTTCCTATCATTTTCCCCAACTTCGACGATCCCTAAGCTACTCCAACCAACACACCGACCTCCAGAAATACTCCGGTCACCAGAATTTGCTCGAACACCAAAATCTAGTCATCCTCAAAATGCAACCCCAATTCCACACTAAAATTCATGATTTTAATCTTAAAAACAAGTTTTTCTGTGACGTTTTAGGTTACATAATCAAATTTGATAATCAAAGAAATCAAATTTATATCATGAATTTAGTTCGTTGTTCTTCCTTGTTCCAGACCACCGCTTCTTGTTGTTTGTCTTTGAAAATAATTTTAAAATTAAGTTTTTATGAATTTGAATGCATTTTATTTTGACATTCCAATCTGACAACAATTAGACGTAGAGATTTAGGATTTTTGGACAGGTTTCTGTAAACCTAGAATTTGCAACAGGGATGAATATCCCTGTATATCAACATGCATAGGGAATGTATACATGTGTACATATATCTGTAAACATTCAAATAAATTTTCAAACTTATTAAGCTCAAATTAAAACGACAGATCAAAATTACAAAGCTTCAAAAAGTTTATTCACCAATTTCCTAGAAGAAGACAGAGAACAGGAATTTTGTTTTCAAATAGATCTGGCCTTATTTTTAATGATCTGATCTTTACTGTTTGATCTTGTTTTGCTTACTGTTTAAATTAAATTAAATTGCATGCTTGATATGGAAGTTGTATTTGACCTGAAGCTTGATCTTATTTTGAATTTGCCGAGTTGTTTGATGCTTTGCTTTGATATTTTCCAGGTTTTGAAAATTTAGTTACATGTTTTGTTATTCTTCTCTGGTTTGAAAAAAAATTTGATTTACAGGCTTTTGATTTGGATGGGAAATGTATTACAGGTTGTCTTCTTGAGTTTATATAATGAAGATAGAAAAAAGAGGAGAAAAAACGAGATATAAGTTTATATAGAATTAATTATGATTTATTAAAAGTTAAAGAAAATTAAAATTAAAATTGCGACACTTGTAAAATTTCCTAACACTTGTCATTTGGTATTATGTATCATTTAACACTTGTTATAATCAAGCTTTAATATATCCACACTTGTCATTAAGTAATTTTTTAAATGTTAATGTGAATCTCTTTATACTTAATTACGAATTAATAATTATATACAAATAAAATATCACGAATATATTTTTAAACACAAATTCAATTTAAATTTAAAATTTCAATTTAAAATTATTATCATCAAATTAAAATTTAACTTTCAAATATTTTAAACATTACTTTATATCATATTTCCTACATAAATAAATACATTTTCTTTATTAATCATTTATATAATCTTTTAAAGGAAAATGGTTTTAGAATGTAATTACATATGAATAAATATATTAGAATTTTATTTTTAATTAGCCTTTGAAAAATTCATTATCTCAAATTCAAAATATCATTTTTAAATCAAAATGCATATTTAATATAATTAGAAACAAATTCTTATTAACTTAAAAATAAAATTTTAAATCCAATTTATTTCCATTATATTTATTTTTGAGTTTTCAAATTCAAATTTCAATTAAAACCCAATATATATATACATACAAATAATATTTTATTTTATTTTGGAAAAACTCAATTATATTCACAATTTAATTTTCAAAAATTAAATTAATTATCAATTTAAACTTGGCTAAAATTCGAGAATGTTATAGATTCCCCCTTAAGAAAATTTTGTCTTCAAAAATTTGCCAGGGAGACAACCATAAACAAATGAAAGATAGAGAAATATCTTTCCAGATCAAATTGAATGTCTATCCTGTATTTGGCTTACCAAATCAGAATATCAATAATAGATACAAGAATGAAATCATTCCATATCTCACAAGATACTCGTGTCATCGGATCTACAAAATATGCAGGGGCATTGATTAGTTCGAAGGGATAACTAACCGTTCATAGAATATATCGAAACCCAATGAAACAGACAAAAATAGGTTCGACTATGATCTCAGATTCAATATTTAACTCATTTACAAGTTGCTGAGAAATAAAACTAGGTGTAGCTCCTGTGTGGAAAAAAACACGAACAGTTTTATCGTAAACGAGAAGGTTACCTTCTAAAATTCCTTTCCTTTATCAGCCTTTGAGGTCAAAGGATCATCTTTGATTGCATACACCTTAGCTACTTGAGCTTGCTTCAATGTTGGGCAATCCTTGATACTATGTCCTGGCTTGTGGCAGCAATAGCATTCCCTAGATTCCTCCTTTGCCTTCATAAATTGTTCCCTCTCTCCTTGCTTCCTGGGATTCTCACAATTGTTCGAGTAATGGCCTTTCTCTAAGCAATTAAAACAAGTAACATCTTTCACCTTGTTATCCAGCGTATTCTTTTTTTCTTTGCCTTTCCACGGTTTCTTTCCGCCGAACTTCCTTTTTCTACAATTCGGATTTCTTGCATTTTCCTTTTCCTCTAAAATTTCTTGTTTGTATGGAGTGGCATATCGATAGCCCATATCTATCAGGTCAGAAAAAGATTCTTTTACGTGAGTAGTCATTCTTTCATGGAATCTCTAGTTCGCTCCTCGAACAAACCTTTCATTCTTTTTCAAAGGTGTATTCGCCAACTCCGGACCAAACCAAGATAATTCGTTGAATATGTTCAGGTATTCCTCAAACGATAAACTCCCCTGCTTCATATCCATGAACTCCTGGTACATTCTGGAGATACCAGCTGACAATATATATCGCTGCCAGAACACTTCCTTGAAACGACTCCAAGTAAACTCAGTCGCCGGCTCATCTAATGTAACTTTCTCCCACCAAGCTAAAGCTTCTTCCTGGAGTTGTAGGAAGCTAACAATCTCATCTGATCATCTTCCAATCTTAGTCCTTTGAAAATCCTTTCGCATGATCGAATCTAGGCTTCAATAATAGACTCCTTGCCGATGAACTGCTTCCCACCAAGCCTTGAGAAACTTTTATAAAAATCAGCTAGATTCGCTGAGGTTGAGTGGGAATAGCTGCTTCTGCTATTGCAGGGACTTGACCATTTCAAGTGTTACTTCCCCATCGCCTACCTCGTTCTCTTCTTCTACTCATTCTTACTATCTATATATAGTAAGAAAACCGATTTAGGCACTCGGTCAAGGTATCTTAGGGAATAACAAAACAGTTAAAAATAGACTGAGTAATTTGGGCTTTCGGTTTCACGGCTTGTACTCCTTCTAGGGTATACTTCACCCTATCACTAATGAGCCATCTAATGTGTTACACTCCATATCTAAAGTTCTTACTCAACTTTTAGCTCTAATACCACTTGTGACGACCTGAACTTAATGCCAGACAATCGAGATCGAAATCCGTATAGTCGGAGCTTATAACAACATTAGATGAGAAACAACACAGCAGAAACAAAAGTTGATTACATTAATATACAACACAGATACAATTTTAGTTACATCATTTAATAACAACAACCTAACACCATCATAGAATATATACAACACAACACCACAGCGGAAATATATCGACGTTAACAAAGTCTTCAAGAGAATCCAATACTGCAACTTTGTTGGGTCTTCCAAAACTTCCAAAGACCTTTAAATCCAAAAGGCTTCAAAAGATCTCCAAACCAAAATCTCTAAAAAATTCAAAGACTTCCAAAAGCTTCCAAAACCATTAACTCCTAGATCCAGATTCGACTAAGCTTCAAAATCTACGACTAACCTGACTCTAGACTGCCCGTGTGGAAAATTGTGGGCACCTAGAGTTTAGAAAGAGAATAATAAACTCCAGGTCAGTCATGGGGCTGGTGTGAGAAAAGGAAAATAGTTTTACACAAAAACAACAAAATAATTTAGATTGATCCGCAATGCTTTTAGGAAAATGAAATACCATAAGGCCTCCTGGCGCACACATCATGCAATCACACACTTGGGGGAGATTTCTCCTCTGATAGTCAAATATGCTTACTAAGAAAAATCCATTTGATAATATTATTATTAGTGCATAGTGCAGAAAATAATTTCAAAAATGTAATATTAATCATAGCTAGCATAGGTACCATTATATTATGCCTGCTATAGCTACCTCCTGAGGTGGCCGGCTATACAACTGCAATCGTAAAGGGCACGTATTGGTGATTGGATTTCCAATAAATGGTCAGACTAAGGAACTTCCTATTGCCACAAGGGTACGCCTCTGAAGGGACGCCTCGAGAACGTACCCGGATTTCTACCAACACAAGGCCGAGTTACCGCTGCGCGAAAGTAACACCTACAAGTGTGCCATCCCCTGTCATTAGCGACCTTTATCCAAGGATCCTCAACCACAAAGTAATAAATTTGCAGTGTCCAAATGAGTTAAGTATCTGGGATCCGTACGATAATGCCACCCTTTTTCAAAAGAAATGGACATACTTTGGGGCGCGACCCCTGATAACCTTGCTGCATCTTTCCTGCTTCGACCATTTCCAGGTTGTGAGGTCCTGATGCAGTCTCGTCCATAAAGCTACGCTTTACACAAAGCCTTGTTTTGATCAACGAATGATCAGCAGCACATTGTATGCCACATTACCAAATTGAGAATGTATCATTAGTAACCATCAACTACATAACCTCTGAGCTCATACATCTCAGAGAAGGGTGTTAAGCTAAGAGAATTAGTTCTCCACCACCAAACAGAAATATATTTGATAGATACCAACTTTACATCTCAAGGTGTAATGTCAGACACACATCCATACAATTATGTTCCGGGTTCGAACAGAACCGAAGGCACTTCACAAAGAAGCCTTTGCAATTCGGGTATTCACAATCCCGATCGGACTCCCCATCACATATGGAGATCTCTATACCATAGCTACTCAGTGCAGAGTCATTCGATGGGTAATCCTTTCGTTCTTAAAAATACCCGGTCTTCACATGCTATCCATATCATTGTTTCATTATTCGGAATGTGTCATATGACACAAGGTCTTTTCCCGGCTAAACTGAATAATGAGTGCAATATTTAAAAACATATGGACATAAATGGATCTTGGTAAGTCACAACTTATTATCCAAAACCTTTCTTTCCAATGATTTAAACCGATTACCATTTTCAAATCTTTAAACAAAAAGATTTACTTCTCAAAGTTCACCAATCTTTCACAAAGACTCATTCATATCCTTTCAAAACAATTTCCCTTTCAAATTGGATTAACTCATCCAATCGTTAAATCATAGATTTAATTCATAGCTTTCAAAACCATTTCCAAAGATTCATTCATAACTTGGAAAACATTTTCATTTCAAACTTGAAATTCTTTCAACATAAATTGGAAATTCTTTCCTTATATGAAAGCTATTATTATTTGAAAACAAATAATTTTCGTTTTGGAAAAATCCAATTACATTTGTACAAGTTAAACCCCTTGGGTTAAATTCAAATTCCCAAATCAATACTTTCAAAATGGTTTAAAACCCATATAAACACATTTTTAACTTGTATAACCTTTTTAAACCACAATTTTCAAACATAGAATTCAATTTCAATTATTGAATTCAAATTCAAATTAAATTATTTAAATTTCAAAATATTATCGAGTAATTCAAAATAACATTTATCTTCAAAATTCCTTTTCAAAAATCTTTTCATACTCAACCCAATCCATTTCCAAAATTATTTGGATTCAAAATTCATCTTTTAAAACCAATACGTCATTTGAATTAAATTCAAATATCTGTGACATAACAGATTTCCTCGTGCAATCCATATTTGTGTGTGTATGGTGTAGTCCAGTGGTTTTACACAATAGTGCAACATCATCAATCATCGCATATTCAATCATATCAACATCGATAAACGGTATAATCTATAACGCTAATCTTCATTCACAAATTAACAGATAATATAAATTTATCACAGATAAATAAAGTACATTCATCACAGATAATTACATTCATCACAGCTCAAATCAAATAAGAGAATCACACATCAGGGATATCAAAAAATTCAACATTCAATAGAATCCAAACATTCATAACTAGGATCAATTAATATCTGATTAAAATTAATTTAAAAAAGATTAATTACTTATAATAAATTACAAATCCAAGTTAATTAATCATTAATTATTTTGATTAATTATTCTTAATCATTAACTAATTAACCTTTAAAATAAATTAATCAACTTTTAATTATTAATTAATCAATCTTAATTAATAAATAAATCGACCTTTAATTATTAGATAATTAACCCTTAATTATTTAATTATCCTTTAATTAATAAATAATTTAATTAACCCTTAATGTAGTGACCCGCCTTTCTATCACCTGAAAGACGCATCATTACTTAAGAAAGAAAGGGATAGAAAAAGAAAGAAAGGGATAGAAAGAACAACACATCGGAATCTCATAGCGGAACGAATGAAATATAATATATAACATATATATTGTATCATATACATCAGAGTACACAACTATACATCTCAATTTAGATAGTTATAACATCTTTGTCTAATTTACAATAAGAGAACATCTATACAGAAAAACATCACAGCAGAAACTCTATCTATATATCTACACGCCGAAGCCTCCTGCTCTAAAGCTCCTCTAGAATTCGTCAAGGATAACCTGAATCCCTCGACTACTCATAAATAATATGAGTACCCAAGAGTTTAATAAAACAGAAAATAAACGCTTAGGTCAGACAGGGGTCTGGTGTGAATAAACGGTTTTAAATTGCTTAACTTTGGAAAATCCTTTGGAAAGAAAGGTATCACGTAAGACTTCCCACACATAAACATGGAAAAGCTTTTACCTTATGCTAAACAAAACATTTGGTAGGAAATCCAGTGATATTATAATAGTGTCTAGGGTTTTCAACTAAATAAGAAATAGCCGAAATTGTTACATGATTAAATTCCAGCTACTAGCCACAGAAGTGGGTAATACAATCAAAACCGTAGGGGCTCGTAGGAAGAATGGGTTTCCATCAATGGCAGGGCTACTGGGGTACCGCCCGTCATAGTACGTGGCCTAGATCACCATACCGAGGAGCCACCCTAACTCCCCTACAACACAAAGCCAGAACCATTCCTCACTGAATAGTCCGGAAAAAGACAGCCCCGGAGTTGGCTGCGGATCCAACTGCCTACACAACTGAAGTAAAAGGGACATCTAGATAGGGGTAAATCTCGTCCTAGTTGGGCATGACCCACTTAACCTTACTGCACCTCCCATGTTTTAGCCATTCCCAGTTTATGGTCTTGAGGCTGCAATTACCTTTATAGGACACATCTATCTTAGAATGCTCTTCGTCCACCTGACGATGTTCCGAAAGCATTCAATCCATACAAGTCCGTTCCGGGTTCGAACGGAACCGAAGGCACTATCTCGTTACACTCATTTTGGAACCACCCTCAGAGTTAATGACAATAGCCCTTGCACTCTAAATCTTCATCTCGAATCTGAAAGTACTATCTTCGTTAAACTCATTCTAGAATCACCCTTGGAGTTATAACGATATATAGTTCTTACACTTCGAGTCTTCACTTCACTTCACTTGGATTTACGACCTAACGTTAATTTGGATCGATGTGGTTTTCAGATATAAAACCCGATCCTGGCCTTATCGAATACAAAATGCCATTTTAATGTCCAAGTTGTACTTAAGGGTTTAAACAGTAGATATTCAGAATATCACTTATATAAATGGATGATTCATAACACACAAATAGATAATTCACTATTATCAAATTCATCCATACATATCACAAAGCAGCATATATATCACATCTCAGATATATTACATTCAAATCATTACATATCAACCAAATGACATACAATATCATCTAATATCATTGACTCATCCAATGATGTTTATCATCCAATCATTAATCATCCATAAACAAGTGTGGACCACTCTTAATAGTTTAATTAATTTAATTAATTCTTAATCAATCACTTGGATTATCATCAATCCAACTTACTTATTCAGTAATTGATTACAAATTAATTAATTAAACATCGCTTAATTACCCGCTTTAATTAATCTATCTTGATTAATTATTTCTTAATTACTTTGAGTAATTATTCCTTAATTACAATTTTAATTAATCATCTAGATTAATTACTTCCTACCAAGTAATTATCGCTTAATTATCCTTTTAAATTAATCATCCTTGATTAATTATTCTTTAATTACCCTGATAACTATTTCTTAGTTATCCTTTTCAATTAATCACACATGATTAATCACTTTTTAATTAATCACACTTGATTAATTACCTTTTAATTAATCATTCTTAATTAATTACTTTTTAATTACATTTAGTAATCAAAACTTAATTATAGATTAATTACCCTTTAATTATTTAATTAACAATTAATTATTTAATTAATAATCACTTCCATTAATTAAATCCTTTCTAATTAGTTATCTAACAAGTAATTAGTCACTTTATTAATTACTCTAAATCCTTCATTAATTAATTAGTCTTCAATTTTTTAATTAATCTAAATCTTTAATTAATTGTATTAATTAATTTTTTAATTAATAAAACAAGTGATTAACCCTTAACCACTTCCACCTAATTACTTCAATATAGTAATTAACCTCTAATTACTTTGATAAATAATTACTCTCTACTTAATTACCTCCAGTAATTAATCACTTAATTACTTCACTAAGTATTTAACCAAATTAAATCACAAGTGATTATCTTTAATCACTTACTAATTAATTATTTAGTCAATTATTTAACTAATCATTTAAGTTTAAATTAAATAATTCCTTAACTTCTTATATTAAAAAGATCCTTAATTAAGAAAATCATTATCTTAATTAAATTATTTATATTAACCAATAACTCTTTGATTATTAATAATAATCGAATTATCTTAATTATCGTCACACATTTGTTTATCTTTAATTAACCAAACTCTTAATTACTTAAGATAAATCTTTATTATAATTGATTACTAAATCTTAATCATTAATCTTTATTTAAAGTTTAACATTTTAGAAATCAATTATAATTAAAACAATTTAAACATTCAATTTAAACTTTTAAATCTTTAAAACATTCCAAAATTATTTAATAAAATTCAATACAAACCTCATTTTTTAAGACCAACTTATTTTATTTAAAACTTGTATATTTCAATATATATATAAACTTATTTAAAACTTGACTTTGAAACAAATTAGTTTTATAAGTAAAAACTTGTTTTACATATGTTTAAAACTTGAGTCATTTATAAAACCAATTTTCTTTGTTTAAATTTTGTTAAAACATTTGATGTTAAATATTTAAACCTTAAACTACTATGACCCTATACTGCTTCGAGCAAAACTTCTAAATGCTCGAATGAAAACCCATGTTTTCCCCACCCCCTTCTCCTGCTTCGAGAAAAAACATCACATTCCCGAAGTAAACTTCGAGCTCCCACCTAGCTTCCCAAAACCATATTCTAATGCACGAAACCGTGCACATCCACGTGCACCACGACACCGAGCGTCGATGAACTTCGCTCCTGCCTCCGACACATCACTCTCGACCACGACAACCACTCGCGACAACCCAGAAACCACGATTCGATCGAGAATCAAAAACGACCCCTAAACCCAAACTGCCTAAACCACAAACAATCAGAAAATTGATCGCCGCCGACGATCCAACACTCGAGACACCACTCCATCCTCTCCGTAGCTACGTCACAACCTCCAGCACCTCCAGAACGTCATGCGATCAACTCCGGTTGCTTCTCGTCGTCGCGAAGCCCAAATGAACGTCGACGACATTCACAGGTTGTTAAACCCTACCCCATCGATTCTCGGCCATTCATCAATAAATTCCTAAAGCATTTTTCCCATGATCATCGCCACCCCCTCTACCATCAAGCTCAACTTCGACGTCGAATTCACCGACGATCGCCGTGATTTGGCCAATTTGTCCAAAATAGACAACCCGAGAATTCACACCAATTACCATACTAAAAATCATGATACAACCATTAAAATTCATGGTTTTGCATCATGAATTTAATTATGTAATTCAATCTTAAAATTGAATTGATTAATTTTTGTCCAAAACTAAGGTTTTACTGTAAATTTAAAAATTTCCAGGCAATATCCAATGTAATTACCCATAATTGTTTTTAATAATGTTATTACATGATTTCAAACAACTCCTTTGCAAATCACAAGCTAATTTGAATTCAAAATTGAATTATGGAATTTATTAAGAAATTGATGTATATTATTATCACACAGAGACGATATAAACAACACATGCATTCAAATATTCATCATTCAAACATGCATCCAATTTAGTTCAAGTATTTCAGATAACATCATGATATTCATTCACAAGAACAAGTTGAAATATAGGATTTAAAGTTGTTTTTAAATTCATTTACTGACCTAGAAATGCAGAGGATAGAGACTATATTTGTTTCCAGGCCCTTGAATTTTCTTTCTGCTTGTTGAATTTAATTTTCCTACTGTTTATTTCTGTTTTGCTTTTTGTTTAATCTTCTTGCCTGATTGCATTTAAGAATCTTGAATTGATGTTGAATTTTCCTTTGCCTCTGATTTCCTTGATTTTCTTGTTTCGGATCTTAGATTCCATATTTATTTCCTCTTCTTATTTTCAGATTTCCTAGTATTTTACTTCATTTGATTTGTATTCATTTTGGTTGAAATGAAGAAAGAATTCGGGTGAAAGTAAAACTCTTCTTCTTATTTTTTTTTCTTTTTTTTTTAGATTTTAAATTATCAAACAGAATTGATGTTTGTCCCTTTTATGTTTTAATTATCTTACATCTAAGCTTATATGTTTACAAATGTCTCTAACATATATTATAATGTTTACAAGTGTTTTAATGCTTTATTAATGATTTACAAGTGTTACTGTTCTTATTTATAATTTATTTAAATTATGTATAAGTAATTATAAAATATTTACATGAATATAATGTGTATTTATTTTACATAAATAAGCTTTAGATTTTAGTAAATATACATGTGAATTCATGTAAACATTTATTTTTAAACAACTTATACTTTTATCAAATTAAATGCATCATATGTTTATAAGCTTGAGGCATTTATTTTAAATTTTTATATAAAAATTTTAAAACAAATTTATCTTATGTTAAAATTTTAAAATGAAAGAATATTAAAAACAATTAAACTTTTAAATTTAAATCTTATTTAAAACTCAAGTTTAAAATATATATATATATATATATATATATATATATATTTATATTAAATAAGAAATTATTTTTGTTGCTAAAAATTTTAATCTAAAATATCATTTTTAAAAGCATTAAGTCAAATTATAATTTCCAAATTACAAATTATACATAATTTAAAGTTTGAAAACACTTTATTAAGTTCAAAATAATAATTTTTCCCATTTCTAATATATATACAAATATATACATTTCAAATGAAAAATATTTTAACATTAGTTTTGATAATCGCTATATTGAATTTTAAAACAAAATTTCAAATCACAATATAGATACATACATACATACATATATATATATATTACAATTTGAATACATAGATTTTATTCAATTAAAGACTTTTTATATATATAATATATATATATACATTATAAATATAAGATATTTTGATTAGCTTTTGAAAAATAAATCTTACCAATTTTAAATTGCTAGAATAAATATTTCCAAAATAAAATATTACTAGTTTCAGAGAAATTAAACTTGCCAATTTTATGTTGTTATGAAAAATGTTAATAGATATTGTCAAATTAAATATTATTAGCTTTTTAAAAGAATTTTAACTTGTCAATTTATGATATAAAATTATCAAATCAATTTAATTATTAACAAAGATTATTAAATTGATATTGCTCAAAATTCTGGGTCATTACATTCCTTTCCCCTTAAAAGAATTTTGTCCCCGAAATTTAAAAGCAAAGGTAATTTAATAACCCAACAAAAGTTTTAACTTCAAACAGCTATCATACAAATCAATCATACACTATCAATCAGAGCAACCATAGCGACCAATTAAACAAACAATTTTAATTATCTAGACAAAATTCTAGATAGAACTTCCTAATATTATCAAGAGTTTCTAGGTACCTATTCTGGAATACTCGCTCTAGAGAACCTTAAGTAACTACACTACTATAACCCAGAACTCCGCTCATTTGGATCTATAACTCTAAGCAAGATATCAGACTAAACTCAAGACCAGCTCAACTGCCATATCCTTCTGAACTGCTGATTCTATCACTCGTGATGAATCATACACGTATTCCTCAGAGATACGTGAAACAGAATGAATTCCAGCTATCAGAACTAGCAATTCAATCCTACAGATCAAAATCTAATCTCCAGATAAAACAGTAAAATCTCAAAATACTTCCGAAGCTAGCTCTCCAGTTTTACACAATATTATATCTCCTTTGAACGGATAAAACTAAACCAATATCCAAATTCCAACTTCACATTCCAAACCTCCTCAATTCTTAACTACATAACTCTTCTGATGCTCCTGAGTCACCTCCGTCTTTCCTGATTAGCTTAACCCTTGCTGATTTCTCTTGAGTTGATTTGATGGTATTGCTTATGTTGAATCTTTGTTTGAGTTTTGTTTGATATTACTTTAGATTTTTTTTTCTCGGCTTTGAATAAACGAAATTGAGGTGAAGTTTTTGATATATAGGAGGGAAGTGTACAGGGTGTTATGTTTTTGTACAGGGTATTAAAATGCTGTTTGTAAATTGTTCGAACTGACTTTAGTTATGCTAGAGATGTAAACATTAAATGCCATTGTACAAATCTATACTTATTTAAATCTTCCCATACTTGATAGGTATCTTCTTGTCTCGACTGATAATTTGTTTATGCAAAGTAGTGATGGGGTATTAAATTCATGTCCTTTATGTTCATATACTATCCATTTGTTTTTCACTTATTTTTTTTCTTGAATATATTTTTGCTTTGGTTTTGTTTAAGTCTTCATAGATATAACAACAAAAAGATATTTCCTTTTGTTGCTTCATTTTGCAAGTGCTCATACTTATATTTGAATATATTTTTAATTGTTTTGTTTGTAGATATTTTGTTTACTTATTTTCTTACTTACATTTGTCTTTTTAACAGTTTGTATTTCATAATTTATCTTTTATAAATATGTTTCTATTTCTAATTTAAATATTTATTTTAACCTTAATACTTATTGACTTGTATGACTACATATTTATTTATTTTTATTATTTTGTAAGTATATTTTTATATCAATTACCCATAAATTTCACAAATTTTATTCAACAATAAATTTATTATCAATTCAAACTCAATTAAAATCCAGAATCGTTACATTATCAAGGGCCCTTTAGCGTACAAACCACAATAATTAGATACACGACGTGTAACGACCCGATATTTTCAACCATTCACATCCATTATAAGTGTATAGGTAGACACTCATGCCGGAATTGGATAGCTCAAAATACCGCGTTGTAAATAAAAATTTGGCAAATCTCAGAATATACAGTAAATAAAATCACAGATCACAGACACAGATTATATAAAAATGCAGCGGGAGAAAAAGAGATAGTAGTTCATGAAGCTACTATATAAATATGAGATACATCAGAGTTAAATAAGATACAACAGAAGAGTAACAAGATACATCACTGAAACACTGGATATTGAAACAAAATAGAAGGCTGGATCTTCAAGGAAAGCTCCAACGCCGAAGGTGAATCTGGAATGCTAACTCACTCAATCTGACCCGAGCGTAAAGCAAAACACAAAACCCTCGAGTCAGGACATAAATACTTATAAACTGTAAATCAACTCAAGTGAACAGTAACAAAATGCATCAGTAACTTAAAGGATGCTTGGGACCGCCCATCCTCTAAGGATCCGTTAAACTATTTACTATGTAGTAATATGCGCTATATACGGTAGTTTCTAATCAGTAAAGTATAATCATATAGAAAATAGCGTTAAGGGGATGGTGAACCTTAACGCGGTCGGATCTTTAAAACCAAAATCGTAGTGGGCTCGATATAAGGATATGACACGGCACGCGAGGCAATGCCAGGGTGGATACACCGTTTGCACTCCCGGACCGGTGGTGACGACAAGCCAGCAGCTTCCGCCCACCTCGAACAGTACCCCCGAATCAAAGTGGCGCCACCGAATCGAATCACAACAGTAATAGAATAGTTTCCGATGGAGCATGCTCGATGAAAGAGTGCGACCCTTTGTGAAGCCCGGTATAGCTCCTGTTTTAGTCATATATGCCAACTCACGGGAGTTGGGTCCACGTAATATACCTCGGGAACGTCGCCACCATCCTACTTCATTCTGGAATCTCCACCGCGTACACAGTTGTTAAAGTGGTTTTCGGTATTGGCCGGCTATAAGACAATATCCGATCCCGGTCACTTTAACAACCAATCGCTATTATAACCCATGAATATTTATTTCAAATAATTTATACTTCCAAGACCAAAATATCATACTCATTTCAAAAAAATATCACAATTGTATCATTTCCATTTCAAAAATAATTCAATATTATATCATTCAAATAAAGCCCAAATTTTCAAATCATTGAATATTTCTTTAAATTTATTAAACTTGAAATATTCCTTTAAATTATCATAGCATTTTGGAAATGTTACCTTAAGGAATCATAGCATTTTTGGAATGTACTACTTTCCACTTTACATTGTATATAATCAAAGTATTGATAAGCTTAAAATTTTAACATGTCAATTTATCATAGCCTTATAGTTAAATAAACTTTCTTACTGTAATATACAATTTAAACCGAAATTCTTATGTTAAGTTAAAAGCACCTTATTAACTTACATTATTATTACAATAAGTAACATTTATCATTTTAATCAATTTAAAAAACACCATTACATTGATTAAAATCTACGTGTCAAATGTACGTTTTAAGTTTTATATTCCTATTAGAATAATGAACATTTATTAATTAAATCAATACCACACTACTTAAAACTTTACATGTTTCTTTCTTAATTAAAACTTTACATGTTCTTGCATTAATTAAAACTTTCATGTTCTCTCATTAATTAGGACTTTACACGTTTCTTTCGTTAATTAAAAACTTATACGTTTCTTTCATTAATTAAACTTATAACTTCTTTCATTAATTAGGAATTTACATGTTCCTATCATTAATTAGAACACCATACGTTCTTTCATTAATTAAAACCTATACGTTCCTTTCATAAATTAAACCCTATACGTTTCTTTCATAAATTAAAACCTATATGTTTCTTTCATAAATTAAACCCTATACGTTTCTTTCATAAATTAAACCCTATACGTTTCTTTCGTAAATTAAACCCTATACATTTCTTTCATAAATTAAAACCTATACGTTTCTTTCATAAATTAAAACCTATACGTTTCTTTCATAAATTAAAACCTATACGTTTCTTTCATAAATTAAACCCTATACGTTTCTTTCATAAATTAAACCCTACACGTTTCTTTCATAAATTAAAACCTATACGTTTCTTTCATAAATTAAAACCTATACGTTTCAGATTTATATTACCATTTTACAAATTTAACTAAACTTCCAGTTTATTTGATTAATTTAACATCTTTAGTTAAAACTCAAATTTCACATTTTCAAGTTAAGTTATATTTTAAAATTTCATTTTCAACAGTCATTTATTCAACCACTTAAATTTATAGAAAATCAATAATTCTTTAATAAATCACTTAAATTCAAATATAAATCAATTTATCATATTTACCATTTCCTAATAAAATTAAAGTCCATTTTATTCATGTAACTTAAATATCAATTTTAGTCAAAATTCCAAATTTCAAACATAAGTTATATTTCAAAATCCAGTTAATCCATTCATAAATTACATTTTTAACACATAGAAAAATCATAATTTATTTATTTTAAAACCTTTCAAAATCTATTTAAATCAAATTTCATAATTTTATATTTTTAAAATACTTAAAATATTCAAAGCACTTTATAGAATAACCACGGGTCTGTATATAGTTTTCTAACCTAGGTCAAGTGATACGGATATGTATCATTTCAATCCGCAGTTTAAAAGGTAAAAATCCCGGTTCTATCATTTCAAACCCGCAATCCCAAGTTTAAATAAATAAATAAAATAACTCAGGCCTATCATTTCAGCCCATAATGATTTTTTATCCTAACAGGGAACTTGCAGTGTGATCATATACAGAAATAATATAAACAATGTCAACATCACAATATACAGTCATGTATCAGATGTCAGGTGAAAATTAACAGTTTTAACATGGTATTAACATGGTAATAACACGGCATAGCGTATCATATGATCATCATTAACTTGCATAAACATTTTACATTACTAAACACTTGTCATCAATCCACTTTTCATAAGTATATATGTCAGAGTGAGAAAGACTCACTTTTTCGAAGCTAGAGACCAAAACAACAAACACAAGAGCGATTCCAAAAGCACGACAAACACGATTTGAATTGAATGAATGGAAAGCCTTGATAATGATCTTGTATACAACAAATAAACAAGACCATATAAACATATGCATACAATATAAAGATTTATTGAACAATAGAAAAGTAGAAGCAACAAATGACATTACCAAGCTTTTCAACCACTTTTGCTTGACCACAACTCCATGTATGCTCGGCCATACATGCTTAGGGCTAGGCCACACATGTTTTCAGGTGGAAAAGGATCTGGTTTGGCAGCACAAAGGCATGGCAAGCACAAAAATGTGAAGTGGTAGGAGATGATATGAGGAGGTGTTAGGGTTAATTGGTGAAAGGTTAGGTTAAAAGTAAAAGGGTGGACTATAAAGGCCCATAGAAAGATAGAAAGTTTAAGGCCTTTCAAATTTCCTTTTCTATTTAATTTTATAAAAACAAAATAAACTATGACTTCAAAAATACAAGACCACTTTTAAAATAGACTATAACTTCAAAACAAAGGTGACAAAACAAATTTTGTTCATTTCTTTTTTTTTTCAAACAAAAGGGCAGAGGGAGTATAGACTAGAATGCCAAATTACAGAGGTGACAAAACAAATTTTTTTTTTCTCATTTCTTTTTTCCAGAACAAGGGCCAGTGGAAAAATAGATTATAAATTCAAAAATACAAAGTGACAAAAGCAACTTTTTTTTTCATTTCCCTTTTTTTTTCAAAACACGGCTCGGTGGCAATATTACTTCAAAAACAAAATACAAAGGCGACAAAAATGGAGTTTTTTTTCATTCCTTTTTTTTCTCAAACAAGGCTCGGTGGTCTGGCATGGGTAGGGTCGGAAAAATATGGTGAATGGCCAAGCACGGTGGCAGGCAATGGGATAAAGCAAAACAATGAAAGGAGAACGAATGAAATAAAACAAGAGTGGAAAAAAGAAAGAAAGAAAAAAGAGAAAAAAAATGAAAGGAAAAGCATGCGCCGGTTCATACCTTCAGGAGATGCTCACGCAAATTTTGATGGAACTTTTGAACGTGAAATATATATTAACATTTGCTCACTAATTTATGTAGAGGGCAGGCAAGAGTAAAATGCTTGAACGGTAGAGGCAATTTAATTCTATCCAATAGGTGGAAACGTATGGGAGGCAAGAGGGAAAGAAATAATTCACACACGGAAATGATTTAAGGCAAGATTTGAGCAAGATTTTTGATTCTCAAAAGAGAATATACGGCTGAAAACTTTGCATTGTTAACGCAAGAAAAAAATCAAATAGATAACGAAAAGGCAAGAGCAATAATTAAATATATGCCCAAAGTAGCGTACCAATTATTTTGTTTCTCTTATTAAATAAATTTAAAATACTAACGTTTCTATTAGGAAAAATAAACTATCACTTTAAACCAAAATTTAATAGCTATTATACCATAATTAATAGCATTTGATTTAGCTTCATCCAATTGATTGTTAAATATAAAGTTAAGAAACAGATGTAAACATATGTAAAAGAAATGTAAAGTTTATTTCCCGTTTCACACTAATTATTACTAACTTTTTTTTAAAAAAAAAGTATACAACAAATCTGACCAAAACAAAAGTGAAACAAATGTTACACAATTGTATACAGTTCAAGATGAAAAATTTGCCTTTAGAATTATAAAATTTAGAATTTCTATTAAAGTTAAACTTTTTATCCAAATCAAATTTTCAGACATTGTTTATTTTTATTTGGACAAATGATCAGAAATCATTTCAAGAAAATTTCCAAAATTAGATTTTTAAGAAAACAAAAGCCAAAGTCTTTAAATAAATGAAAAAAATTAAATTTTTAAACTTTTAAAATTTTAAGTTGAAAGTCACAGTTTGACTATTTTGACCAAAATCAGCATTTCAGGCAAATATTCAACTTATACAAGTTTGGAATTATAACTCATAAAAATCAAGATTGTATTTAAATAATAAATTTAATCATTTTAAATAAGTAAAATAAGTTTTTAAATCAAAATCTTACATTAAAAATAATTAAAATATACAATAAAATAATTACAAAATACAGGGTTGTTACACTCTCCCCCACTCAAAACTTTTCGTCCCCGAAAAGGAATGAGGTATGGAAGGGCACAGAAAAGATAGAGTGAAATAGGATTAAGATAAGATGACAAGAAGATTGAAGTTATACCTGATAACTGTTGTTATAGGTAAGTTTTACAAGGTGGAGATTATCAAAGATTATAGAAAGATTTCTAAACAGAAAGATCATAGAAAGATGCATATACCAGTCTGTAGCAAGATGAGGACGATAAGAACAACCATAAGATAGTTTGAAAAACAAAATAAGAAAATTAATTTGAAAGCATGGAGATTTCAACTTAAATAGAAAAAAAACTTTTACACAAGTTACATAAATCTTAACTATCTCAAATTTCATTATCTTATTATCCAATCATCTTAAATTAACAATTTTTTTTTAAAACCATGGGTTAGAAAAATAATAATTTATTACACTCGCAATGTATTTAATAAATTTTATTCTTCTTTATTCCTAATAAAAATTAAATTTATTCCTCTCAATATATTTATCACTCATGTTCAATGTACTTACACTTATTATAACTGCTTTCTTTTATTCTTAGTTCTGTTAACATCATTTTATTGTAAGTTATTCAATTACCCTTTATTATATTTACCTCTGTTAATCACTTTATAATTAAAATTTAAGTGTATAACATTTATTATAACCACCAAAATTTTATTTATAAAATCTTTTTATATTGTATATTACCCAATTACATTGTTAACTTCTGAAATTAAGGTAAGTTATATTGGAATGGAATTGTGTCATACAAATAAAACTTTCCAATTCAATTATCTCAAGTTTAATCATTTATCCAAAAAAAATTTGATTTTCTTTTTATAATTGAAATTATTGTTAAAAATAAAATTTAAGAATTAAATTTCCGATTTCTTCAAACCATTTAGAGATAAGTAATAATATTTATATAGTATGTCAAATCAAATTTCAATCATATATCTATATATATTATAAATTAAGTCATATTTTAGAAATTCAAATCAATTTAATTTCCCAAAACAAAGCTGTAGCAAGACTACAGAACAGTCTCTTCACTTCGAAACTCGAAAATGAACGTCGATGATGCTGCAGTCATCACCGAAGTTATTTTCCAACGACAAAGAGAAGAGTACTAATTTTAAACTTAAAATTCTTTGGAAATGTAACGTCCCGGAAATTTTCGACTTTCGAAAATTCAACATCGATACTCACTTTATCGACTACCGAGAAATCGAAGGCCGGAAACCCGAAATGTTATGGTTTAAGAAAAAGAAAGAGAAAGAAGAAGAGAGAAAATAGATAGAATAGAGAGAAAAGAAAATAGAAAATAGAACGGAACAGAAAGAAAACAACCGAACAATAACAGAATCTCACAATCGCAGCGGAACAACATATAATAATAAATGAATAATCTTTAAACAAAGAACTATATCAGTTATTACATTATATCACATCATATCATCATTACATCAGAGTGTTACAACAACAACAAACAGTGCAGCGGAAAAAGAAATACTATATACTAGTAATACGCCATGCCATCCAGCTTGCCTCCAGCAACTCCAGAATATCCAGAATATCCTGATAAACCTAACTCTGAACTGCCCGTGTGGAAATTGGTGGGCACCCAGAGTTTAGGAAGGAAAACAATAAACTCCGAGTCAGTCATGTGACTGGTGTGAGAACTCAAAACAGTTTATTTTTCTTTAAAATCAAAATAGAGGAATATTTTTAAATTCAATTCGCAATGCTTTTAAAAATGAGACTACCATAAGGCCTCCCGCACACACACACAATGCAAACGCAGAATCGGAGGAGATTTCTCCTTATGATAGTCAAAGATGCTTGATACGCATTAAAAAGAACATTTGATATTATTACTAGTGCATAGTGTAGAAAAAAAATTATTTCGAAAGTAGAATATAAATCTTAGCCAACATACGACCATTATCGTATGCCTACTATAGCTAACTATGTTCAATAGCTGGTTACCGCCACATTCCATAGCAGGTTATACAACTAAAACCGTACAAGTTTCGTATTGTATCTTTGGATTTCCAACGAATGATCAGGCCAAGGAACTTCCCATTGCCACATGAGAATGCCTCTGGATGGACATCCCCGAGAACCAAACCAGATCTCTACCAACACAAGGCCGGGTTACCCCTAACTGAGTAACAACTGACCGAATATGCCATCCCCCAGTCCTTTGGGACCTTTTCAACCGAGCGCTCGTAATCAATTCACACAATCATAAAGTGTTTTCAACATGAGTAAGTATCTGGGCTCCATACCATGATACCACCCTTTTCCAGAAGGAAATGCACATATCCTAAAGGGCGCTACCCCTCCTAACCTTGCTGCATCTTTCCTGTTTTTACCATTCACGGGGTGTGAGGCTCGACGAAGTTTCGTCCACAAAAACATACTTTATACAAAAGCCATGCTTTGGGTCAATAAATGATCATAGAAATGATCACCAGGATAGACGATCAACTAAACGATCCTATCACAAATAATCAACACAATGATCATTTACAGCAACACTCAGCATGTCACATTACCAAATTGGGAATATATCGCTGATAACCTTCAACTACATAACCTCTGAGCTCGTACGTCTCAGAGAAGGGTGTTAAGCTAAAAGAATAAATTCTCCGCCACCAACAGAAATATATTTGAAAGAAATCTGCTTTATATCTCAATTTGTAATGTCAGACATACAATCCATACAAGTCTGTTCCGGGCTCGAACAGAACCGAAGGCACTTACAAAGAAGTCCTTGCAATCCGGGTATTTACAATCCCGATCGAACTTCCCATCACTTAGGAAATCTCTATACCGTAGCTACTCGGTGCAGAGACAATCGATAGGTCATCCTATCGTTCTCGCAAATACCGGGTCTTCAACACCGATCTTCAATGCTATACATAACGACGTATCACATATTCGGAATGGGTTATACGACCCCATGGTCCTTTCCCGGTTAACCCGAATAGTGAGCGCTTATTCAAAAATAAGTGTGGCATTCAAATTCAAACAAATCACATCAATTACCCATTCAAAGGGAAATATTGATAGTCGGTTATTGAACTATCAATTGATATGCACACATCACCAGATTCCAAACAATTTTCCAAATTATTTATTTTCCAAAATAAAATAGCTTTACAAGATATATAATTTCCAATTCTTTAAAAATAAATCAACATTTATTTTTAAACAAATTCCACTTTCTTTTATAAATTCCATAATGAATTTGTATTCCAAAATATCTATGAATATACGACTTCAATTATTCACTTCACTTTATCTTCAAAAAGATAAATTCTCAAAATATTCACTTTATATTGGAAAACATTTCCATACTTATTTATTCATAAGTAATTCACAAATTTTATTTATTTTCAACCCTTGGAAAATATTCAAATATACTTAAATCGAGATTAAGTATATATTTCATTCTTTAAGGAAATCATTCTCTTAAACATATTTATTTGGGCCAAAACGAATGTTACGTAAAACATCGTTACGACAACCCAAAATCACTAGTATAGGGATTCGAAATTAAAATTGATATATAAATCCCAATACTATACAAAACATTTCCTTTCGAAAATCATTTACTATAACAACAGTGTTATAGTCCACCATTTCCTTTTATTTCTCGAAAACGTCTATTTCAACAATGAATGTTGAAATCTATGGTTTCGAATCTCAACACATTTAAAAACATCATTAGATCGTTTTAATTCTGTTTAAAATATCACATCCTAAACATTTCTTTAACATATTATTCACTATTCAAAAACGTGAATATACTATGTTAACAAATTTTCATTCTTTTATACATTTCTTTTTAAAGGATTATTCACTGTCAAAAACGTGAATATAACTCCATTAATAGGTTATAAAATTCAACTTATCAAAATAAGTCGTTTGCGAATTTATAAAACAACGTTTATAAATTCCTTTATTTTCCTATATTCAATTCATACCCCAATTATATACCAAAGGTTCATATTATAAGTTAAATGCTTATAAAACGATTATTTTACAAAATCGTTCTTTTAAACTTCATAATTATAAATCTTATAACTTATAAGATTCAATTATTTATCCAAATCTATTCTTTCAATAACTTTATAAATTTTATAAATCTTACTATTTATAAAATTCCATTTATAACTTCACCGTTTATAATTCTACGAATTTCATTCATTTATGCAATTCATTCACAATTCATTCTAACACTTATAAAAACTCGTTTTATAATGTCAATATTTCAATTTATAAATATCCATTTATAAATCTCTTAATATAAATCAATTTATATTATTCTTTAAAACGTCTTTAAATACCTTTATAATTTCACCATTTTGATTCATAAAATAATTAAATTTTACAAATCCTATATTTCAACTTTTCATAGTAAATTCAATTAGTCCCGATTTAAACTCTTTTATAAAATCATAAATCCATATTTCTCAAAAATCAACTTTAACCGTATTTCTAAAAAAAATCATAATTTTATATCACTTTTAAAAGTATAACGTTTATTTATTTATAATGGATCAATTCAAAAAATATTTTATAACTTATACTTTCAAAAATCACTTTAAAAACATTTTAAAATTCCAAAACTTGGTCCAATGATGCTACATACCAAATAGCCAATCACGACAACAACGATATCATATATCGATATGATAATCAATCAAATATCAAAATATCTGAAATCAAATAAATACTGTTGAGGAATCCAGTTGGATCCCTCCAACCTGTTTTCCTGCATCCACAAACATTAGCTCAATACCAATTTCGCTCCAGTACGAAATTATCGCGGTATATGGGATTTAAAATATTATCCGCTTAATAGACGGCGCAATAGGGTCTCATCCGCTAAACAAATGCGGGAAATCAATAACTCCAATATATACATATGCCAATATATATATATTGCTATTATATATAATACCAATTTCACTGTTTATGAAATATTCGCGGTATATGTTTTTAATAAATAACATCCGCTTACTAACGGCGCATAATGTCTATTTTAACAATCAATAGATAAGAATCATCATTCATACATACATTCAAATATTTTAAATCTAACTATTTAAAATTAAAAATCGAAACTGATTCGATTGAGTGAGAAGTTCTCACCTTGATTTCAATTTCGTTTTAGCGATTTATTTCGAATAAAATTAAACGGACGTTTAATTTTACCCGAAATTCTCACTAACTCCAAACGACTCCAATCTAATTTCATCGCGTAGTGCTCGTCCATACGATTCCAACGCTTCTTGTTTCGCGCGTTTTCGACCTCGTATGAAAAAGTTATGAATTTTCAAAGTTTTACACGATTTATATAAACTAATTACAACATAAATTTTTATATTTAAACCTACAGCTCATCATCCACCGTTGATTCCAACCCCAAGCCATCAGAGCCATGCATTAGCTTCTTCCATCTCTTCGTATCATCTCCAGGTAATACATGCTAGAACCGAACCCAACCATACCCATTTAGGGTTTAAATTTGCAACCACCACAAATGTTTTGAAGACGATCAGGAACTTGCATCTCGAAGAGCACGACACGAGCAAACTTCGGCCCCAAGATCTTAGAGCTCGGTCACCTCATGAGCTCCGAAAACCGTGCCAAGACGCAGACGAACGCGGCTATGTAACTCACCATATATAGCTCCATTTCACATCTCAACCGTTGAATAGCTAGTTCGCAGCATGATCTACAAGTTTCATGTTGAAGGATTCTTGAATTGGTTGATTGATTTGGAGGAATTTGAGGAGATAGAACTGTAAATTTCGGCCATTGGAAGAAGAGGGTGGCGGCTGTGCAGTTATTAGGGTTTAGATATTATTTTTTTATTTATTTGTGATGGTGTTCTATTTATAGAGAAAAACGAACACTATTCATTTCGATTTTCCAAACTCCGATTTACGTGCCGAAACTAACGTTCCTAGGGTTTATCCCGCGTTCCGGACACAATGGCACAGGTTTCGGAAGCTAATTCGGACATCTGTGCGAGATATGGAAATAAACGATCAATTTAAATTAAATCGATTTAAACGATTTTCTAGGCGTTTTAATTCGTATCGGACAAACGGTAAATCCAATTGACACGAAATTTGAAACCTTACAATAATATCACATTACGGATCCGATGAAACTTGTTCCGTCGAAATCCGAGACTTTTTGAAAAATGGCTATTTTAACTCGCCAAATTAATATTAAAAATAATTCGATGCGTTTCGAGCTGCCACGATCAAACGATAGCTCCGATTGCTACGAAAATTGAAATCCGGTAATAACTAACTATTACGGATCCAATGGAACTGGTTTTGTCCAATTCTGAGACTGTTCAAAAATTGACTATTTTCACTAGTCGATTAAATATTAAAATATTCAATTTTCACAAATAAACTTTTAATTCGATTTTAAAAGTTCTAAAATATCATTCTAACTCTAATATGATAAAATAAAATTTTACAAATCATTTTCAATCATATTTAACTCAATTTTTAATTATTTCCATAATTTAACATATTAAATTATCGATTTAATTATCCAATTAAATCCAATTATTCGAAATAAAATTTATTCGACTTATAAATTCACTTATTAATATTTAAAATTAATTAAATGTTCAAATTTTAATTACTAAAAATCCTGGGTCGTTACAATTTTCCCCCCTTAAAAGAATTTCGTCCTCGAAATTATCAAGTAAGAAAAATTACAGAATTTATTAACTTTCCATAAATCCATAGTTTAATTTTTTTTACAAAACTTTACTAAGTTTCAAATCATACTTAGTTATCTTTTCAAAAACAATTACTATTGTTTAACTTTCAACTCCAAAATCAAAGTTAAAGTTTTCAAAATTTTCCCAATTTTCTCAAATTTTTTCTAACGCCTTAAATTTTCGGAAAAATTCGCCATAGTCTCCTTTGCGCGGCTCGATCCGAAAAAAAATGACAGTATATATATCACAAATATACATCTCATCAAGTAATGAGGCATCCCGAAGGGAAAAAAAATGTAAAAGTACGATATTTAATCCAGATATGTACCTTATATTTTATTAGCAAGCATATACGGCTAATATAGCACGAAAGCGAGCTCCAAATGCGAAGCAAACGCGATCCGCACCTACTAATCACTCAACAAACAACATGAGAATCATGCATATAGACAATAGTATCAATATACAACATATAGCAACATAATAACTATATATGTCAACATAGCAATTGAAACAAAAGCAATATATTCAACCATCAACCAACTATCATCCATAACCAATAAATATTCATTCATATTCTCATTAATATTCAATGAAATGGTTTTCAATTTAATTACATTTGATTCATTAACAGTGGATGTTTTTACCAACATTCATTTTCAATTAGTTTATATTCACTAATTCACATTCAAGTTGGTTCACTTCCAATTCAAATTCAATTCTATTCAAGATTCACTTAACTTCCAATTGGATTTTAATTACTTTAGCTTCCAGTTCCATTAATACTTAATGAATTATATACAATCAACTAACTAACAACCAATGTATATTAATTACAACCAAATTCTTTTGCTTATATTCATTCAATTTGGTTTAACATCCTTACTTTCAGCTGGTTTAATTAAATTGATTTTCATTCAATTATTCAACTTTCAATAACATTACAATTTTAATGAATTAACACTTATATTCATTATTTCACATCAACTTAATTCACATTCAATTGATTAACATTCAATCCATTAATTCAATTCAATTACAAAAGTTGAATTTCATTTCATATAACTCAAGTTCACATTTATCACTTAATTCAGCTTCCAAATTCTAAAGTAAATTTTCATTTAACTTTAAATTCATTTTTTATTTCAACTCATATTTATAAATATATTCATATAGTTTCACTTCTTATATATATAAGTTTGTTTCACAATTGTAAATCACTGTAATTATAATTCAACTCTTATAATTCCTTTGCTTATACAATTATTCTTTTATTTGGATTATTCAAACAACCAAACAATCAATTTATATACACTTTAATAATTCTGAAAAACTATTTCTTTATATATAAAATATAATCAAGGTAAAATTATTTCATTTACCCAATTTAAAACAATACTGTGTCGAATTGTTCTGTACAAGTGTTTAGAGATCCCTATCAACAACGTTAATTACTCGTATTAACCAGAATCTATATACCACTCAACAAACCAATCATCACAATATAAAACAATTTTATATTTACTAACAAATACGCTCTCATAGCTATTATTACACTCAACTAATTCTAGAGTACTGCTGACTCTATCTCTAATGAGTAATACCCAACAGAACCATGCTTGTCGCTTAACCATATGCTCTGATACCAAATGTAACGTCCCGTAAATTTTCGACTTTCGAAAATTCAACATCGATACTCACTTTATCGACTGCCGAGAAATCGAAGGCCGGAAACCCGAAATGTTATGGTTTAAGAAAAAGAAAGAGAAAGAAGAAGAGAGAAAATAGATAGAATAGAGAGAAAAGAAAATAGAAAATAGAACGGAACAGAAAGAAAACAACCGAACAATAACAGAATCTCACAATCGCAGCGGAACAACATATAATAATAAATGAATAATCTTTAAACAAAGAACTATATCAGTTATTACATTATATCACATCATATCATCATTACATTAGAGTGTTACAAAAACAACAAACAGTGCAGCGGAAAAAGAAATACTATATACTAGTAATACGCCATGCCTCCAGCTTGCCTCCAGCAACTCCAGAATATCCAGAATATCCTGATAAACCTAACTCTGAACTGCCCGTGTGGAAATTGGTGGGCACCCAGAGTTTAGGAAGGAAAACAATAAACTCCGAGTCAGTCATGTGACTGGTGTGAGAACTCAAAACAGTTTATTTTTCTTTAAAATCAAAATAGAGGAATATTTTTAAATTCAATTCGCAATGCTTTTAAAAATGAGACTATCATAAGGCCTCCCGCACACACACACAATGCAAACGCAGAATCAGAGGAGATTTCTCCTTATGATAGTCAAAGATGCTTGATACGCATTAAAAAGAACATTTGATATTATTACTAGTGCATAGTGTAAAAAAAAATTATTTCGAAAGTAGAATATAAATCTTAGCCAACATACGACCATTATCGTATGCCTACTATAGCTAACTATGTTCAATAGCAGGTTACCGCCACATTCCATAGCAGGTTATACAACTAAAACCGTACAAGTTTCGTATTGTTTCTTTGGATTTCCAACGAATGATCAGGCCAAGGAACTTCCCATTGCCACATGAGAATGCCTCTGGATGGACATCCCCGAGAACCAAACCGGATCTCTACCAACACAAGGCTGGGTTACCCCTAACTGAGTAACAACTGACCGAATATGCCATCCCCCGGTCCTTTGGGACCTTTTCAACTGAGCGCTCGTAATCAATTCACACAATCATAAAGTGTTTTCAACATGAGTAAGTATCTGGGCTCCATACCATGATACCACCCTTTTCCAGAAGGAAATGCACATATCCTAAAGGGCGCTACCCCTCATAACCTTGCTGCATCTTTCCTGTTTTGACCATTCACGGGGTGTGAGGCTCGACGAAGTTTCGTCCACAAAAACATACTTTATACAAAAGCCATGCTTTGGGTCAACAAATGATCATAGAAATGATCACCAGGATAGACGATCAACTAAACGATCCTATCACAAATAATCAACACAATGATCATTTACAGCAACCTCAGCATGTCACATTACCAAATTGGGAATATATCGCTGATAACCTTCAACTACATAACCTCTGAGCTCGTACGTCTCAGAGAAGGGTGTTAAGCTAAAAGAATAAATTCTCCGCCACCAACAGAAATATATTTGAAAGAAATCTGCTTTATATCTCAATTTGTAATGTCAGACATACAATCCATACAAGTCTGTTCCGGGCTCGAACAGAACCAAAGGCACTTACAAAGAAGTCCTTGCAATCCGGGTATTTACAATCCCGATCGAACTTCCCATCACTTAGGAAATCTCTATACCGTAGCTACTCAGTGCAGAGACAATCGATAGGTCATCCTATCGTTCTCGCAAATACCGGGTCTTCAACACCGATCTTCAATGCTATACATAACGACGTATCACATATTCGGAATGGGTTATACGACCCTATGGTCCTTTCCCGGTTAACCCGAATAGTGAGCGCTTATTCAAAAATAAGTGTGGCATTCAAATTCAAACAAATCACATCAATTACCCATTCAAAGGGAAATATTGATAGTCGGTTATTGAACTATCAATTGATATGCACACATCACCAGATTCCAAATAATTTTCCATATTATTTATTTTCCAAAATAAAATATCTTTACAAGATATATAATTTCCAATTCTTTAAAAATAAATCAACATTTATTTTTAAACAAATTCCACTTTCTTTTATAAATTCCATAATGAATTTATATTCCAAAATATCTATGAATATACGACTTCAATTATTCACTTCAATTTATCTTCAAAAAGATAAATTCTCAAAATATTCACTTTATATTGGAAAACATTTCCATACTTATTTATTCATAAGTAATTCACAAATTTTATTTATTTTCAACCCTTGGAAAATATTCAAATATACTTAAATCGAGATTAAGTATATATTTCATTCTTTAAGGAAATCATTCTCTTAAACATATTTATTTGGGCCAAAACGAATGTTACGTAAAACATCGTTACGACAACCCAAAATCACTAGTATAGGGATTCGAAATTAAAATAGATATATAAATCCCAATACTATACAAAACATTTCCTTTCGGAAATCATTTACTATAACAACAGTGTTATAGTCCACTATTTTCTTTTATTTCTCGAAAACGTCTATTTCAACAATGAATGTTGAAATCTATGGTTTCGAATCTCAACACATTTAAAAACATCATTAGATTGTTTTAATTCTGTTTAAAATATCACATCCTAAACATTTCTTTAACATATTATTCACTATTCAAAAACGTGAATATACTATGTTAACAAATTTTCATTCTTTTATACATTTCTTTTTAAAGGATTATTCACTGTCAAAAACGTGAATATAACTCCATTAATAGGTTATAAAATTCAACTTATCAAAATAAGTCGTTTGCGAATTTATAAAACAACGTTTATAAATTCCTTTATTTTCCTATATTCAATTCATACCCCAATTATATACCAAAGGTTCATATTATAAGTTAAATGCTTATAAAACGATTATTTTACAAAATCGTTCTTTTAAACTTCATAATTATAAATCTTATACCTTATAAGATTCAATTATTTATCCAAATCAATTCTTTCAACAACTTTATAAATTTTATAAATCTTACTATTTATAAAATTCCATTTATAACTTCACCGTTTATAATTCTATGAATTTCATTCATTTATGCAATTCATTCACAATTCATTCTAACACTTATAAAAACTCGTTTTATAATGTCAATATTTCAATTTATAAATATCCATTTATAAATCTCTTAATATAAATCAATTTATATTATTCTTTAAAACGTCTTTAAATTCCTTTATAATTTCACCATTTTGATTCATAAAATAATTAAATTTTATAAATCCTATATTTCGACTTTTCATAATAAATTCAATTAGTCCCGATTTAAACTCTTTTATAAAATCATAAATCCATATTTCTCAAAAATCAACTTTAACCGTATTTCTAAAAAAAATCATAATTTTATATCACTTTTAAAAGTATAACGTTTATTTATTTATAATGGATCAATTCAAAAAATATTTTATAACTTATACTTTCAAAAATCACTTTAGAAACATTTTAAAATTCCAAAACTTGGTCCAATGATGCTACATACCAAATAGCCAATCACGACAACAACGATATCATATATCGATATGATAATCAATCAAATATCAAAATATCTGAAATCAAATAAATACCGTTGAGGAATCCAGTTGGATCCCTCCAACCTGTTTTCCTACATCCACAAACATGAGCACAATACCAATTTCGCTCCAGTACGAAATTATCGCGGTATATGGGATTTAAAATATTATCCGCTTAATAGACGGCGCAATAGGGTCTCATCCGCTAAACAAATGCGGGAAATCAATAACTCCAATATATACATATGCCAATATATATATATTGCTATTATATATAATACCAATTTTACTGTTTATGAAATATTCGCGGTATATGTTTTTAATAAATAACATCCGCTTACTAACGGCGCATAATGTCTATTTTAACAATCAATAGATAACAATCATCATTCATACATACATTCAAATATTTTAAATCTAACTATTTAAAATTAAAAATCGAAACTGATTCGATTGAGTGAGAAGTTCTCACCTTGATTTCAATTTCGTTTTAACGATTTATTTCGAATAAAATTAAACAGACGTTCAATTTTACCCGAAATTCTCACTAACTCCAAACGACTCCAATCTAATTTCATCGCGTAGTGCTCGTCCATACGATGCCAACGCTTCTTGTTTCGCGCATTTTCGACCTCGTATGAAAAAGTTATGAATTTTCAAAGTTTTACACGATTTATATAAACTAATTACAGCATAAATTTTTATATTTAAACCTACAGCTCAACATCCACCGTTGATTCCAACCCCAAGCCATCAGAGCCGTGCATTAGCTTCTTCCATCTCTTCGTATCATCTCCAGGTAATACATGCTAGAACCAAACCCAACCATACCCATTTAGGGTTTAAATTTGCAACCACCACGAATGTTTTGAAGACGATCAGGAACTTGCATCTCGAAGAGCACGACACGAGCAAACTTCGGCCCCAAGATCTTAGAGCTCGGTCACCTCATGAGCTCCGAAAACCGTGCCAAGACGCAGACGAACGCGGCTATGTAACTCACCATATATAGCTCCATTTCACATCTCAACCGTTAAATAGCTAGTTCGCAACATGATCTACAAGTTTCATGTTGAAGGATTCTTGAATTGGTTGATGGATTTGGAGGAATTTGAGGAGATAGAACTGTAAATTTTGGCCATTGGATGAAGAGGGTGGCGGCTGTGCAGTTATTAGGGTTTAGATATTATTATTATTTTTTATTTGTGATGGTGGTCTATTTATAGAGAAAAACGAACACTATTCATTTCGATTTTCCAAACTCCGATTTACGCGCCGAAACTGACGTTCCTAGGGTTTATCCCGCGTTCCGGACACAATGGCACAGGTTTCGGAAGCTAATTCGGACATCTGTGCGAGATATGGCAATAAACGATCAATTTAAATTAAATCGATTTAAACGATTTTCTAGGCGTTTTAATTCGTATCGGACAAACGGTAAATCCAATTGACACGAAATTTGAAACCTTACAATAATATCACATTACGGATCCGATGAAACTGGTTTCATCCAAATCCAAGACTTTTTGAAAAATGGCTATTTTAACTCGCCAAATTAATATTAAAAATAATTCGATGCGTTTCGAGCTGCCACGATCAAACGATAGCTCCGATTGCTACGAAAATTGAAATCCGGTAATAACTAACTATTACGGATCCAATGGAACTGGTTTCGTCCAATTCTGAGACTGTTCAAAAATTGACTATTTTCACTAGTCGATTAAATATTAAAATATTCAATTTTCACAAATAAACTTTTAATTCGATTTTAAAAGTTCTAAAATATCATTCTAACTCTAATATGATAAAATAAAATTTTACAAATCATTTTCAATCATATTTAACTCAATTTTCAATTATTTCCATAATTTAACATATTAAATTATCGATTTAATTATCCAATTAAATCCAATTATTCGAAATAAAATTTATTCGACTTATAAATTCACTTATTAATATTTAAAATTAATTAAATATTCAAATTTTAATTACTAAAAATCCTGGGTCGTTACAGGAAACCTTTTAAACTTTTAAACGAAAGGTTTGGAACCATCGGAAATTAAATTCTCAAATTTCTTTTTCTAAATTCATTTAAGTTCCCATATAAATTTATAAACAATTATTTATAAATTAATTTGTAGAACAATAAATGATAAATCAAGTATTATCATTTAAATTATCAATTTGAATCATTTTATTAAGTTCCATAAATATATATATATCAAAATTTTATTTCATTAACCAAATTTTAAAATAATATCATGTCAGTTTGTTCTGTCAAAGTGTTTTAGAAATCCTATCGATGGCGTTGATCAGACGAATCGATCGGAAACCCAACTCAACATCAACAACTCAAACAAAACAATATATAAACAAAATATAGATTGACAAATACAATTCAAAATATTTGAAAATATGTTGGAAACAAAAGACAAGATGATTAAATACAGAGTAGGGAGGCGGATAAGCTAAAATAAATCACGGGCAACCTTAATCGGGTCAACCGTGACTTAAAGTATAAGATCGAAGTGGATTTTCTGGGGTAAATCTACATTCGACCTCAAGAGATAGAGTTTAGGATAATAGGAGATACTAGCACCTAAACCGAGGATATAAAATTTTTGGTGAATCGATGCTGTTGTAAAGGAGTTTCGCTCCTTTTACAAGAAAATTTTTGAGATTGGCGGGACCGCCAATTCACTATAAAGATCATTCGAAGTGGAGTTATGAGATACTCCAGAATCAAGTGAAGATGAGTAGCGGGGAATAAGAATGGATTTTTGGAACCGCAGGTAACGTTCCAAAATTCAAAGGAATCGAGTCAAAAGAGAGAGATTCAACTCGAATGAAAGTGATTCTGTAAATACATTTACTCCATATGCTGAGTTTTGCCTAGAGCTAACCAAAGCTCCGATACCAACTATAACGGCCCGATATTTTCAACCATTCGCATCCATTATAAGTGTATAGGTAGACACTCATGCCGGAATTGGATAGCTCAAAATACCGCGTTGTAAATAAAAATTTGGCAAATCTCAGAATATACAGTAAATAAAATCACAGATCACAGACACAGAGTATATAAAAATGCAGCGGAAGAAAAAGAGATAGTAGTTCATGAAGCTACTATATAAATATGAGATACATCAGAGTTAAATAAGATACAACAGAAGATTAACAAGATAGATCACTGAAACACTGGATACTGAAACAAAATAGAAGGCTGGATCTTCAAGGAAAGCTCCAACGCCGAAGGTGAATCTGGAATGCTAACTCACTCAATCTGACCCGAGCGTAAAGCAAAACACAAAACCCTCGAGTCAGGACATAAATACTTGTAAACTGTAAATCAACTCAAGTGAACAGTAACAAAATGCATCAGTAACTAAAAGGACGCTTGGGACCGCCCATCCTCTAAGGATCCGTTAAACTGTTTACTATGTAGTAATATACGCTATATACGGTAGTGTCTAATCAGTAAAGTATAATCATATAGAAAATAGCGTTAAGGGGATGGTGAACCTTAACGCGGTCGGATCTTTAAAACCAAAATCGTAGTGGGCTCCATATAAGGATATGACACGGCACGCGAGGCAATGCCAGGGTGGATACACCGTTTGTACTCCCGGACCGGTGGTGACGGCAAGCCAGTAGCTTCCGCCCACCTCGAACAATACCCTCGAATCAAAGTGGCGCCACCGAATCGAATCACAACAGTAATAGAATAGTTTCCGATGGAGCATGCTCGATGAAAGGGTGCGACCCTTTGTGTAGCCCGGTATAGCTCCTGTTTTAGTCATATATGCCAACTCACGAGAGTTGGGTCCACGTAATATACCTCGAGAACGTCGCCACCATCCTACTTCATTCTGGAATCTCCACCGCGTACACAGTTGTTAAAGTGGTTTTCGGTATTGGCCGGCTATAAGACAATATCCGATCCCGGTCTCTTTAACAACCAATCGTTATTATAACCCATGGATATTTATTTCAAATAATTTATACTTCCAAGACCAAAATATCATACTCATTTCAAAACAATATCACAATTGTATCATTTCCATTTCAAAAATAATTCAATATTATATCATTCAAATAAAACCCAAATTTTCAAATCATTGAATATTTCTTTAAATTTATTAAACTTGAAATATTCCTTTAAATTATCATAGCATTTTGGAAATGTTACATTAAGGAATCATAGCATTTTTGGAATGTACTACTTTCCACTTTACATTGTATATAATCAAAGTATTGATAAGCTTAAAATTTTAACATGTTAATTTATCATAGCCTTATAGTTAAATAAACTTTCTTACTGTAATATACAATTTAAACTGAAATTCTTATGTTAAGTTAAAAGCACCTTATTAACTTACATTATTATTACAATAAGTAACATTTATCATTTTAATCAATTTAAAATACACCATTACATTGATTAAAATCTACATGTCAAATGTACGTTTTAAATTTTATATTCCTATTACAATAATGAACATTTATTAATTAAATCAATACCACACTACTTAAAACTTTACATGTTTCTTTCTTAATTAAAACTTTACATGTTCTCGCATTAATTAAAACTTTCATGTTCTCTCATTAATTAGGACTTTACACGTTTCTTTCGTTAATTAAAAACTTATACGTTTCTTTCATTAATTAAAACTTATACCTTCTTTCATTAATTAGGAATTTACATGTTCCTATCATTAATTAGAACACCATACGTTCTTTAATAAATTAAAACCTATACGTTTCTTTCATAAATTAAAACCTATACGTTCCTTTCATAAATTAAACCTTATACGTTTCTTTCATAAATTAAACCCTATACGTTCCTTTCCTAAATTAAACCCTATACGTTTCTTTCATAAATTAAACCCTATACGTTTCTTTCATAAATTAAACCCTATACGTTTCTTTCATAAATTAAACCCTATACGTTTCTTTCATAAATTAAAACCTATACGTTTCTTTCATAAATTAAAACCTATACGTTTCTTTCATAAATTAAACCCTATACGTTTCTTTTATAAATTAAACCCTAAACGTTTCTTTCATAAATTAAAACCTATACGTTTCTTTCATAAATTAAAACCTATACGTTTCAGATTTATATTACCATTTTACAAATTTAACTAAACTTCCAGTTTATTTGATTAATCTAATATCTTTAGTTAAAACTCAAATTTCACATTTTCAAGTTAAGTTATATTTTAAAATTTCATTTTCAACAGTCATTTATTCAACCACTTAAATTTATAGAAAATCAATAATTCTTTAATAAATCACTTAAATTCAAATATAAATCAATTTATCATATTTACCATTTCCTAATAAAATTAAAGTCCATTTTATTCATGTAACTTAAATATCATTTTTAGTCAAAATTCCAAATTTCGAACATAAGTTATATTTCAAAATCCAGTTAATCCATTCACAAATTACATTTTTAACACATAGAAAAATCATAATTTATTTATTTTAAAACCTTTCAAAATCTATTTAAATCAAATTTCATAATTTTATATTTTTAAAATACTTAAAATATTCAAAGCACTTTGTAGAATAACCACGGGTCTGTATATAGTTTTCTAACCTAGGTCAAGTGATACGGATATTTTACATTTCAATCCGCAGTTTAAAAGGTAAAAATCCGGGTTCCATCATTTCAAACCCGCAATCCCAAGTTTAAATAAATAAATAAAATAACTCAGGCCTATCATTTCAGCCCGTAATGATTTTTTATCCTAACAGGGAACTTGTAGTGTGATCATATACAGAAATAATATAAACAATGTCAACATCACAATATACAGTCATGTATCAGATGTCGGGTGAAAATTAACAGTTTTAACATGGTAATAACATGGTAATAACACGGCATAGCGTATCATATGATCATCATTAACTTGCATAAACATTTTACATTACTAAACACTTGTCATCAATCCACTTTTCATAAGTATATATGTCAGAGTGAGAAAGACTCACCTTTTCAAAGCTAGAGACCAAAACAACAAACACAAGAGCGATTCCAAAAGCACGACAAACACGATTTGAATTGAATGAATGTAAAGCCTTGATAATGATCTTGTATACAACAAATAAACAAGACCATATAAGCATATGCATACAATATAAAGATTTATTGAACAATAGAAAAGTAGAAGCAACAAATGACATTACCAAGCTTTTCAACCACTTTTGCTTGACCACAACTCCATGTATGCTCGGCCATACATGCTTAGGGCTAGGCCACACATGTTTTCAGGTGGAAAAGGATCTGGTTTGGCAGCACAAAGGCATGACAAGCACAAAAATGTGAAGTGGTAGGAGATGATATGAGGAGGTGTTAGGGTTAATTGGTGAAAGGTTAGGTTAAAAGTAAAAGGGTGGACTATAAAGGCCCATAGAAAGATAGAAAGTTTAAGGCCTTTCAAATTTCCTTTTCTATTTAATTTTATAAAAACAAAATAAACTATGACTTTGTCACGACCCGATTTCCACTCCCGGAAAATCGCGTCATGAATTAAGAAAGAAAGGGATAGAAAAGAGAATAAAAAGAAGAGAAGAAGAAACAACACAAGAATCTCAACAGCGGAACGAATAAATTACATTTATAACAAAATATTACATAGTATACATCAAATATCAGAGTTACACAGACATATACAACACATACTAGACAGTTATAGACACCTGTCTAGTTATACAACTCAAATCAAAACACAACACTCAGAGATACCAAACACAGCGGAATTATATAACTATACGCAGAAGCCTCCTGCTCCATATGCTCTTCCACAAATCGTCAAAGCCAATCCTGAATCCTAACCTGAATTCCCTTGACTACTCATAAAAATTTGAGTACCCAAGAGTTAAAGAAAAACAGAAATAACTCCGGGTCAGACATGGGTCTGGTGTGAGTAACAGGTTAAAGTTGCTTAACTTTAAAAAACCTTTGAAAGAAAAGGTATCACGTAAGACTTCCCACACATAAACATGGAAAAGTTTTTACCTTACGCTAACCAAAACATTTGATAGGAAATCCGGTGATATTACAATAGTGTCTAGGGTTTTCAAAATAAAATACAGAAATAGCTGAAATGCTTACATCTCACATTCCAACATAGTTGGGCACAACTAATACGTACGGAACTTATTGGATTTTGGATTCCATCAATGGCAGGGCTACTGGGGTACCGCCCGTCACAGTACGTGGCCTAGATCACCGTACCGAGGAGCCACCCTAACTCCCCTGCAACACAAAGCCGGACCCGTTCCTTACTGAACAGTTCCAAATAAGACAACCCCGACGGTTGTCATGATCAACCGTCCCACACAGCCGAAATATAAAGGGACCTCTAGACAGGGGTAAATCTTACTCTCAAGTGGGGGCTACCCACGAAGCTTTGCTGCACCTCCCCTGTTTTAGCCATTCCCGGTTGATGAGGCTTGAGGTTACGATTACCTTTATAGGACACATTTATCTTAGAATGCTCATCGTCCACCTGACGATGTTCTGAAAGCATTCAATCCATACAAGTTCGTTCCGGGTTCGAACGAAACCGAAGGCATTATCTCGTTACACTCGTTTTGGAATCACCCTCAGAGTTAACGACAATAACCCTTGCACCCTGATTCACCATCTCGAATCTATAAGACCTATTCCGTCAAACTCATTACGGAATCACCCACAGAGTTATACTGACGTATAGCCCTTACACCTCGAGTCTTCACTCGCTCCACTTGGATTAACGACCTAACGTTATTTGGAATCGATGTGGTTTTCGGATGTCCAAATATGGAAACCCGATCCCGGTCTCATCGAAATCCAAAGCGTGTCTTATTAAGGCCAAGTTGTTTTAAGTTTAAAACAATTCAATTCATTATCTAAGCATACACAGATAGATAATTCACAACACCACAGATAATCAACATTATCATTATCAACAGATAATCATATCATAATCAGATAATACATATTATCATCCAAAAGCAACCAATGCATCCATATCACATACTCTATTCATCTCATAACTGAGATTACAAACCCTACTAACAACCAATACCAATCATCAAACATAAGCAAATGATCAAATGATCACACCACTTATAATTAATTTAAAATGAATTAAATTAATTACTCAATCTCAAATTAATTTAAAATGAATTAAATTAATTTCTTCATCATTAATTCTACTTAACTTAACCATCCATTGATTACAAATCAATTTATAAATAATCATTCAATTAATCATTACTGATTAACTATCTCTAATTACAATAAGTAATTAGCTTATAAGTTGATTACACAAGTTAATTACTTAATTAATTACATTAGTAATTAATCTAAAACCAATCCCTACATATATATTAATCACCCTTGATTAATAATCAATCTGTAATTAACTACATTAATTACTCAACTCAATAATTAATTATTCTTAATTAATTATCTAAATCAATCCCCTTGATTAATTTCAAAGTAATTTAAATCCAAATTACTTCTATATTAAATAACTTTAATTACATCCTGTAATTATTAATTAATTACTTCCTTAAGTAATTACAAATTCATTAATTACATAAGTAATTATCAACAATTCAACAAATGTTTAAATCAATTAAACTTAATTAATTAATCTAAACAAATCACATTAACCTTAATTAATTACATTAAGTAATTAATTCACTAATTACTTTCATTAAGTAATTAAACCTAAACAATTGATTATTAATTAATTAATCTAATTAATTATTAAAAATTAATCACATTAATTAAATGTTAAATAAATCTTAAGTTAATGACTTCATTAACATTTCATAATTACTTAATTAAGAAATTAACTTAAATTAATCATCATTAGTTATTAAGTAATTAATATTTAATTACTATTTAATTAACCTCTAATTATTAATTAACTAGGTGTTAATTAAAATCTAAATTATTATTAATCACTTGATTAAATAAATCTTAATCATAAATTAAAATTTAGTTAACTATCCTTAATTATAGATTAATTAAACTTAATTAATTAATCTCAAATCAAATTAAAAATCATTAATTATTTAATTAAACTTCCACATTATTAATTAATTAAATAATTAATATTCATCTTAATTACCTTCATAATTAATGAATCCAATCATTAAACATTTATTTATCTTTTAGATAAATATTTCTTATTTAATTAAGCATTTAAAAACAAAATGTTTTTAAATTTACATTAAATTCCAATTTAACATTTCTTTTAAACTTAAAATCCAAATTTATTTAAAATAAGATTTTAAATAATACAAATCTTAATCTTATATGTTTACAAGAAACATATACTTAATTAATAAATTGAAAAGGATTTAAATTTCAATTCAAATCAAATTCAAATCAATTTTAAAAACATCTTTAAATTTTAAAATTGAAATATAACTCCCATTTTCAATTTAGTTTAAACTCTTTAAAACTCTTTCTACCATTTCACCTTCAATTCAAATGTAAATCATTTGGAAGCAATTTAAATTTTAAATCTTTATTTTAAAACTGAAGTTTAAATTTAAATTCAGATTTAAAAACTCAGATTTGAATTCATTTTGAATTCCTAAATTAAATATTAACTTTCCAATTCAATATGCAAACAACAATGCATTTACACTTGAGATTAAAAAAAATCAAATTTAAATTTAAAAACATAATATGGTTTCAAATCTCTGATAAATTAAATTTGAATTCATATTCAAATTTCAAACTTAATCTCAGTTTTAAATCTCCACTTAAAAATTTAAACCTACCTTTTTTATTTAAAACAGAAAACAGTTTTCTGTTTATTAAAAAAAATTTAAACTTTGAATTTCTTCCAGAATTTAAACTATTTCAAAAAAAACATAATTCAAACTTATTTGAATTCATATTTGAATTCAGTTTTAACATCCTAAGATAAAACTTTAGTTTGCAAATTATTTCAAACTCTAAAAATCTGGAAACAGGCTCATGTTCCTCCTTTCTTTTTTTTTTATATTTCAAATAAAATTTGAATCTCTGCACTCACATGTTATCAATTATCAAAATTCAAAGTATTTGAATTCAACTTAAGATTCAAGTTTGATTCTAAGTTCAAAATTTCAGATTAAATTTTAAACTTTATTTTCAAATTTCTAAACAGAACAGTACAGTTTTCTGTTTAATATAAACCTGAACATAAAATTTTTGACTCGAGACAATCCCATTTTACTTCGGGTAAAAATCCTTCTGCTTCGAGTTTTCCCCTCCATTTACCCTATACCAACCCGAGTCAAAAATCCCTGCAACCAAACATCAACTCCAACCTGAAAATTAACTCACTGCAGTGTCAACCTGTCATCACCAATCACTCCCATCTCCAGCCACCATTACACACCATACTCCGGCGACAACTCCAACATTACACCATCTACCATTACCCACAGGATCATTGAACTCGATGTACCCTTGAAGCCACAGCACCCAAAACATTATAAACACAGTAACTAGGGTTCTTGACAGAAATTTTCAAATTTCATTCTCAAATTTGAATTGCAAACAAATTCAAAAATTTTCCTATGATTGTTGATAGCTACACTCACTCTAGAATCAATCTCACTCAAATTCAATGCAAGGCTCAACTGATTCTTGATCAAAAGTAAAATACAGTCAATTTTCAAAAAAAACTGCATTTTTCCTTATCACTGTTAAATTTAGTTTTAGTTTTAAATTCTTGGATTTACTAAATGATTCTGTTAGTAATCTTGAAAACACCAATTTATGATATCTACTTTTTCAAATTTATACAAAATTTAGTTAGTGTTTTATGTTTCAGACATCACAGAAACTAACCAACTTATAAAGTCTTTAAAATTTATTTAATCATGATATAAACCAATTTCATTCAAATGCTAATCCATGATAGCATCAGATCAAGAAAGAAAACGATTATATCAAATTTGAACTTAAACTATAATAATCTGAAACTTAGAAATCAAGCTTGCATTGCATTCATATATGCACAGGCAGTAAAAAGAAAACATGTGCAAACTTTTACTTATCAGAAAATCAAGCAAACAATCCTACTTAATTTACTTTGAATTAAGTGTTACTCACAGTTTTTCCCAAAAATGCAGAGCCCATTCCATTGCAGGTTCCAGATTTGTTTGAAAATTATGAAATGCAGGCACTTTGTCTTGCTTTAAAATTGAAATGCAGGCTCCTTTGAATGCTTTAAAAATCTTGAATGTTGCTTTTTAAAACATGCAGGCTTGTTTGTTCTAATGCTAAGAAATCAGAGCTCTTTAATCTGGATTTATACGCGATGCTATCAGGTTTTACATGCAGGCTTTAAATTAATGCATGCAGGCCTTCAACTTGAAGTTGCAGAGCTTTTTGAAAATGAATGCAGATCTTCTTTGTTTGAAAATGATATGCAGAGCTTTTGTTTGAAAAGAGAAGCTACAAGCTTGTTTTGGAAATGATGTTTCCAGTTTGAAATGCATGTTTGCTTCATGTTGATGCAGGTAGTAATTTTGGGAAAGAGGAGTTACAGGTTTGAAAATGAATGCAGATTGTAATGCAGGTCTTTATTTTCATAATTGATGCAGATTTGTTTTCATATGCAAAACATGCAGGCAGAAGTTTAGGAAAGAGGAGTTTGAGAAATGAAACTTTCATGGTTGATTTTTGGTTGTGAGAATGTAATTTGGCCTTTTCTCTTTTATTTAGGAATGAAACAAATGAATGAATGAAGAAACAAGAATGATATGAATGTATTTTCAGATTTAAGTGAATTAAAAGAAAAATAAAATAAAATAGACACTTGTCTTTTAAAAATGTGATAAGTTTACACATGTTAGTTTAAGTTCCAATATACATACACTTGTCTTCATGATTAAATTGATGTTTAATTAAAGTTAAATAAATATTAAGCCTTGTTAATTAATCCTTATACACAATTATGTATTTAAATGATTCTCTAAAGAAATAAAGCAAAGTATTACTATTATAAATAAAATGATATACAAGTTTATTCATTTTTAAAAGAAATTTCTAAAACAAATTTATAAAAGAGTTTGTAACATATTTTAATATACAACTTGAATTAAAATGAATTTGAAACTAATTAAAACATTTATCTCATATTTAAAAACATATAGTATTTAATTAAATATTTTTGAAAAACTCAAATCAAAAATAAATCACTATTTCTAAATTCAAAACATATTAAAATTATACTATACTAATTTAAATAAAAACAACTTATCTATTTAAAATATATACAGATACATATACATTATAAAATAGAAAACAATTTGTTAACTTATCAAAAATAATTTCACAAATTAAATTATTAAATAAAGAAGATTATTTAAATCAATATCAAATTTATTAACAAAAATATCAATTCAATATAAATTTAAACCCAGATTATTAAATTTATATTGTCCAAAATTCCGGGTCGTTACAATCCTTCCCCCTTAAAAGAATTTCGTCCCCGAAATTTAAAACAAAGGCAATTTAATAATCTATTTACAGATTTTATTTTAAAATACAGCATATGTTAATCATATGCCAACAACCAAAGCAACCAATTCACACAATCAGAATAAATCTAATTATCCAAAAGAATTTTCGGATAAAATTTCACGAGTTTCCCCGGTATATATATATATATCGGGATACTCGCTCTATCGAATCCAATCAATCAATACTACTAAGCTATAGAGTTCCTAACAACAATTCTATACAGAATATCAGACTACAAACGAGTCTGACTCAACAAGCAAACCAACCTAAACTGCTGGTTCTACAACCAGAAATATCAAACACATACTCCCTCAGAGATATGTGAAACATACTGAATCCCAGTTATCCAAACTGGCAATTCAGCTCTAGAAAACCAAACACTGATCTAACCCAACCACAGAAGAAACCAAACACTTCGGAGATAGCTTCCCAAACTTATAGCTCCCCGGAGAAAAACTTATCCAAATTCAAATCTCCGATTCCAGAATCCAAATTTCTCTGTCTCTTACCCATAAAAACTCTTCGGACGATCCTGGGCTACCAACATCCATCCTGATCAGCTCAACTCTTGCTGATTCCAACAGAAATAGACTGAATCCAAAACAATCCAATGATCTCCTCAAGATCACTCAAAAACCAAGAACACAAACCCTGCTTCTCAACAACAGAAGACAGAACAAACTTCTTCTTATCCGGAAAAGAAAACAGAACCATCTCCAAACTGCTTCCGCTGCGCAACTCTGATCCGAAACAAAAGAAAATGCTGACGAAAAGCACAAGCACAGACTAAACAACCCAGCACAGAAATATGGTTCCATATATCCATAAGAAAAACTCAGATGTTCCTCCCAAACCCGAGTTGCTTTACCAACTTCTATCTCAAGGAACCATCCATCTACTAACTGAACCACCAGCTCCAATCCTGCAAAGAAAACTCGATCTCCAGATGCAGACAAACTCTGACTTCCAGAAAACATCCAGACAATCTCCAACAAAAACAAGAGAACATACTATCGCAAGTCACTTTTGCGATCAACTCAGCCTAAATCCAAAGAAAACTGCTCTCTCTCTTAACCAAATAGAACAGCTTATGCTGACTTAGCCAACTTACCAGAGAAAAGATCCACTCTGCTGCTTCTGAACTCCACTTCAGAAAAACTACTCAGCCAGAAGACTCCTTACCAACTCAGAATACTCTGCCAAACTCAGCCACATCACCGAGCAGACTCACTTCTTATTCTTGTTCCAAAGAAAACACCTTCGGAAATATCCATAGTCACTACATCTCATCACGCAGCTACTAATTTCTGAGATATCAAGATACCATCACTTGCTTGCTTCTGTCCAACCGACAGATCAAAACTCAATACTGCACTTCAAATATGAACTCCGAACCTTAACAGGTTACCTTCAGAGATCGTTGAAGTACTCATCAAAACAGAACCCACTCGAGACGGTATTAGATCTACAGTCTCGATAAATACACTTCCAACCTCATCCATCAAACAACAACCAATGGTAGTCGTGTTACACACACTTCTACCTCATTTACCTTTATAACTTACATTGGAAAACCCCGAACAGGTAATCCAACAAATAGGTAGAAATATATATATATATATATATATATACATAAAAATACAAATACGCTCTCTCAAGATAGACACCACTACAGAGCCTAGGTATTCACTCAACCTAACGCTCCCTAAAGAAAGACACACTTCAGAGCCTAGGTATTCACTCAACCTACAGCTCTGATACCAAGCTGTCACGACCCGATTTCCACTCCCGGAAAATCGCGTCATGAATTAAGAAAGAAAGGGATAGAAAAGAGAATAGAAAGAAGAGAAGAAGAAACAACACAAGAATCTCAACAGCGGAACGAATAAATTATATTTATAACAAAATATTACATAGTATACATCAAATATCAGAGTTACACAGACATATACAACACATACTAGACAGTTATAGACACCTGTCTAGTTATACAACTCAAATCAAAACACAACACTCAGAGATACCAAACACAGCGGAATTATATAACTATACGCAGAAGCCTCCTGCTCCATATGCTCTTCCACAAATCGTCAAAGCCAATCCTGAATCCTAACCTGAATTCCCTTGACTACTCATAAAAATTTGAGTACCCAAGAGTTAAAGAAAAACAGAAATAACTCCGGGTCAGACATGGGTCTGGTGTGAGTAACAGGTTAAAGTTGCTTAACTTTAAAAAACCTTTGAAAGAAAAGGTATCACGTAAGACTTCCCACACATAAACATGGAAAAGTTTTTACCTTACGCTAACCAAAACATTTGATAGGAAATCCGGTGATATTACAATAGTGTCTAGGGTTTTCAAAATAAAATACAGAAATAGCTGAAATGCTTACATCTCACATTCCAACATAGTTGGGCACAACTAATACGTACGGCACTTATTGGATTTTGGATTCCATCAATGGCAGGGCTACTGGGGTACCGCCCGTCACAGTACGTGGCCTAGATCACCGTACCGAGGAGCCACCCTAACTCCCCTGCAACACAAAGCCGGACCCGTTCCTTACTGAACAGTTCCAAATAAGACAACCCCGACGGTTGTCATGATCAACCGTCCCACACAGCCGAAATATAAAGGGACCTCTAGACAGGGGTAAATCTTACTCTCAAGTGGGGGCTACCCACGAAGCTTTGCTGCACCTCCCCTGTTTTAGCCATTCCCGGTTGATGAGGCTTGAGGTTACGATTACCTTTATAGGACACATTTATCTTAGAATGCTCATCGTCCACCTGACGATGTTCTGAAAGCATTCAATCCATACAAGTTCGTTCCGGGTTCGAACGAAACCGAAGGCATTATCTCGTTACACTCGTTTTGGAATCACCCTCAGAGTTAACGACAATAACCCTTGCACCCTGATTCACCATCTCGAATCTATAAGACCTATTCCGTCAAACTCATTACGGAATCACCCACAGAGTTATACTGACGTATAGCCCTTACACCTCGAGTCTTCACTCGCTCCACTTGGATTAACGACCTAACGTTATTTGGAATCGATGTGGTTTTCGGATGTCCAAATATGGAAACCCGATCCCGGTCCCATCGAAATCCAAAGCGTGTCTTATTAAGGCCAAGTTGTTTTAAGTTTAAAACAATTCAATTCATTATCTAAGCATACACAGATAGATAATTCACAACACCACAGATAATCAACATTATCATTATCAACAGATAATCATATCATAATCAGATAATACATATTATCATCCAAAAGCAACCAATGCATCCATATCACATACTCTATTCATCTCATAACTGAGATTACAAACCCTACTAACAACCAATACCAATCATCAAACATAAGCAAATGATCAAATGATCACACCACTTATAATTAATTTAAAATGAATTAAATTAATTACTCAATCTCAAATTAATTTAAAATGAATTAAATTAATTTCTTCATCATTAATTCTACTTAACTTAACCATCCATTGATTACAAATCAATTTATAAATAATCATTCAATTAATCATTACTGATTAACTATCTCTAATTACAATAAGTAATTAGCTTATAAGTTGATTACACAAGTTAATTACTTAATTAATTACATTAGTAATTAATCTAAAACCAATCCCTACATATATATTAATCACCCTTGATTAATAATCAATCTGTAATTAACTACATTAATTACTCAACTCAATAATTAATTATTCTTAATTAATTATCTAAATCAATCCCCTTGATTAATTTCAAAGTAATTTAAATCCAAATTACTTCTATATTAAATAACTTTAATTACATCCTGTAATTATTAATTAATTACTTCCTTAAGTAATTACAAATTCATTAATTACATAAGTAATTATCAACAATTCAACAAATGTTTAAATCAATTAAACTTAATTAATTAATCTAAACAAATCACATTAACCTTAATTAATTACATTAAGTAATTAATTCACTAATTACTTTCATTAAGTAATTAAACCTAAACAATTGATTATTAATTAATTAATCTAATTAATTATTAAAAATTAATCACATTAATTAAATGTTAAATAAATCTTAAGTTAATGACTTCATTAACATTTCATAATTACTTAATTAAGAAATTAACTTAAATTAATCATCATTAGTTATTAAGTAATTAATATTTAATTACTATTTAATTAACCTCTAATTATTAATTAACTAGGTGTTAATTAAAATCTAAATTATTATTAATCACTTGATTAAATAAATCTTAATCATAAATTAAAATTTAGTTAACTATCCTTAATTATAGATTAATTAAACTTAATTAATTAATCTCAAATCAAATTAAAAATCATTAATTATTTAATTAAACTTCCACATTATTAATTAATTAAATAATTAATATTCATCTTAATTACCTTCATAATTAATGAATCCAATCATTAAACATTTATTTATCTTTTAGATAAATATTTCTTATTTAATTAAGCATTTAAAAACAAAATGTTTTTAAATTTACATTAAATTCCAATTTAACATTTCTTTTAAACTTAAAATCCAAATTTATTTAAAATAAGATTTTAAATAATACAAATCTTAATCTTATATGTTTACAAGAAACATATACTTAATTAATAAATTGAAAAGGATTTAAATTTCAATTCAAATCAAATTCAAATCAATTTTAAAAACATCTTTAAATTTTAAAATTGAAATATAACTCCCATTTTCAATTTAGTTTAAACTCTTTAAAACTCTTTCTACCATTTCACCTTCAATTCAAATGTAAATCATTTGGAAGCAATTTAAATTTTAAATCTTTATTTTAAAACTGAAGTTTAAATTTAAATTCAGATTTAAAAACTCAGATTTGAATTCATTTTGAATTCCTAAATTAAATATTAACTTTCCAATTCAATATGCAAACAACAATGCATTTACACTTGAGATTAAAAAAAATCAAATTTAAATTTAAAAACATAATATGGTTTCAAATCTCTGATAAATTAAATTTGAATTCATATTCAAATTTCAAACTTAATCTCAGTTTTAAATCTCCACTTAAAAATTTAAACCTACCTTTTTTATTTAAAACAGAAAACAGTTTTCTGTTTATTAAAAAAAATTTAAACTTTGAATTTCTTCCAGAATTTAAACTATTTCAAAAAAAACATAATTCAAACTTATTTGAATTCATATTTGAATTCAGTTTTAACATCCTAAGATAAAACTTTAGTTTGCAAATTATTTCAAACTCTAAAAATCTGGAAACAGGCTCATGTTCCTCCTTTTTTTTTTTTATATTTCAAATAAAATTTGAATCTCTGCACTCACATGTTATCAATTATCAAAATTCAAAGTATTTGAATTCAACTTAAGATTCAAGTTTGATTCTAAGTTCAAAATTTCAGATTAAATTTTAAACTTTATTTTCAAATTTCTAAACAGAACAGTACAGTTTTCTGTTTAATATAAACCTGAACATAAAATTTTTGACTCGAGACAATCCCATTTTACTTCGGGTAAAAATCCTTCTGCTTCGAGTTTTCCCCTCCATTTACCCTATACCAACCCGAGTCAAAAATCCCTGCAACCAAACATCAACTCCAACCTGAAAATTAACTCACTGCAGTGTCAACCTGTCATCACCAATCACTCCCATCTCCAGCCACCATTACACACCATACTCCGGCGACAACTCCAACATTACACCATCTACCATTACCCACAGGATCATTGAACTCGATGTACCCTTGAAGCCACAGCACCCAAAACATTATAAACACAGTAACTAGGGTTCTTGACAGAAATTTTCAAATTTCATTCTCAAATTTGAATTGCAAACAAATTCAAAAATTTTCCTATGATTGTTGATAGCTACACTCACTCTAGAATCAATCTCACTCAAATTCAATGCAAGGCTCAACTGATTCTTGATCAAAAGTAAAATACAGTCAATTTTCAAAAAAAACTGCATTTTTCCTTATCACTGTTAAATTTAGTTTTAGTTTTAAATTCTTGGATTTACTAAATGATTCTGTTAGTAATCTTGAAAACACCAATTTATGATATCTACTTTTTCAAATTTATACAAAATTTAGTTAGTGTTTTATGTTTCAGACATCACAGAAACTAACCAACTTATAAAGTCTTTAAAATTTATTTAATCATGATATAAACCAATTTCATTCAAATGCTAATCCATGATAGCATCAGATCAAGAAAGAAAACGATTATATCAAATTTGAACTTAAACTATAATAATCTGAAACTTAGAAATCAAGCTTGCATTGCATTCATATATGCACAGGCAGTAAAAAGAAAACATGTGCAAACTTTTACTTATCAGAAAATCAAGCAAACAATCCTACTTAATTTACTTTGAATTAAGTGTTACTCACAGTTTTTCCCAAAAATGCAGAGCCCATTCCATTGCAGGTTCCAGATTTGTTTGAAAATTATGAAATGCAGGCACTTTGTCTTGCTTTAAAATTGAAATGCAGGCTCCTTTGAATGCTTTAAAAATCTTGAATGTTGCTTTTTAAAACATGCAGGCTTGTTTGTTCTAATGCTAAGAAATCAGAGCTCTTTAATCTGGATTTATACGCGATGCTATCAGGTTTTACATGCAGGCTTTAAATTAATGCATGCAGGCCTTCAACTTGAAGTTGCAGAGCTTTTTGAAAATGAATGCAGATCTTCTTTGTTTGAAAATGATATGCAGAGCTTTTGTTTGAAAAGAGAAGCTACAAGCTTGTTTTGGAAATGATGTTTCCAGTTTGAAATGCATGTTTGCTTCATGTTGATGCAGGTAGTAATTTTGGGAAAGAGGAGTTACAGGTTTGAAAATGAATGCAGATTGTAATGCAGGTCTTTATTTTCATAATTGATGCAGATTTGTTTTCATATGCAAAACATGCAGGCAGAAGTTTAGGAAAGAGGAGTTTGAGAAATGAAACTTTCATGGTTGATTTTTGGTTGTGAGAATGTAATTTGGCCTTTTCTCTTTTATTTAGGAATGAAACAAATGAATGAATGAAGAAACAAGAATGATATGAATGTATTTTCAGATTTAAGTGAATTAAAAGAAAAATAAAATAAAATAGACACTTGTCTTTTAAAAATGTGATAAGTTTACACATGTTAGTTTAAGTTCCAATATACATACACTTGTCTTCATGATTAAATTGATGTTTAATTAAAGTTAAATAAATATTAAGCCTTGTTAATTAATCCTTATACACAATTATGTATTTAAATGATTCTCTAAAGAAATAAAGCAAAGTATTACTATTATAAATAAAATGATATACAAGTTTATTCATTTTTAAAAGAAATTTCTAAAACAAATTTATAAAAGAGTTTGTAACATATTTTAATATACAACTTGAATTAAAATGAATTTGAAACTAATTAAAACATTTATCTCATATTTAAAAACATATAGTATTTAATTAAATATTTTTGAAAAACTCAAATCAAAAATAAATCACTATTTCTAAATTCAAAACATATTAAAATTATACTATACTAATTTAAATAAAAACAACTTATCTATTTAAAATATATACAGATACATATACATTATAAAATAGAAAACAATTTGTTAACTTATCAAAAATAATTTCACAAATTAAATTATTAAATAAAGAAGATTATTTAAATCAATATCAAATTTATTAACAAAAATATCAATTCAATATAAATTTAAACCCAGATTATTAAATTTATATTGTCCAAAATTCCGGGTCGTTACAGACTTCAAAAATACAAGACCACTTTTAAAATAGACTATAACTTCAAAACAAAGGTGACAAAACAAATTTTGTTCATTTCTTTTTTTTTTTCAAACAAAAGGGCAGAGGGAATATAGACTAGAATGCCAAATTACAGAGGTGACAAAACAAATGTTTTTTTCTCATTTCTTTTTTCCAGAACAAGGGCCAGTGGAAAAATAGATTATAACTTCAAAAATACAAAGTGACAAAAGCAACTTTTTTTTTCATTTCCCTTTTTTTTCAAAACAAGGCTCAGTGGCAATATTACTTCAAAAAAAAAATACAAAGGCGACAAAAATGGAGTTTTTTTCATTCCTTTTTTTTCTCAAACAAGGCTCGGTGGTTTGGCATGGGTAGGGTCGGAAAAATATGGTGAATGGCCAAGCACGGTGGCAGGCAATGGGATAAAGCAAAACAATGAAAGGAGAACAAATGAAATAAAACAAGAGTGGAAAGAAGAAAGAAAGAAAAAAGAGAAAAAAAATGAAAGGAAAAGCATGCGCCGGTTCAAACCTTCAGGAGATGCTCACGCAAACTTTGGTGGAAGCAAAATGAATAATTTGTGGTATGGAACTTTTGAACGTGAAATATATTTTAACATTTGCTCACTAATTTATGTAGAGGGCAGACAAGAGTAAAATGCTTGAACGGTAGAGGAAATTTAATTCTATCCAATAGGTGGAAACGTATGGGAGGCAAGAGGGAAAGAAATAATTCACACATGGAAATTATTTAAGGCAAGATTTGAGCAAGATTTTGGATTCTCAAAAGAGAATATATAGCTGAAAACTTTGCATTGTTAATGCAAGAAAAAAATCAAATAGATAACGAAAAGGCAAGAGCAACAATTAAATATATGCCCAAAGTAACGTACAAATTATTTTGTTTCTCTTATTAAATAAATTTAAAATACTAACGTTTCTATTAGGAAAAATAAACCATCACTTTAAACCAAAATTTAATAGCTATTATACCATAATTAATAACATTTGATTTAGCTTCATCCAATTGATTGTTAAATATAAAGTTAAGAAACAGATGTAAACATATGTAAAAGAAATGTAAAGTTTATTTCCCGTTTCACACTAATTATTACGAACCTTTTTTTTAAAAAAAAAAGTATACAACAAATCTGACCAAAACAAAAGTGAAACAAATGTTACACAATTGTATATAGTTCAAGATGAAAAATTTGCCTTTAGAATTATAAAATTTAGAATTTCTATTAAAGTTACACTTTTTATCCAAATCAAATTTTCAGACATTGTTTATTTTTATTTGGACAAATGATCAGAAATCATTTCAAGAAAATTTCCAAAATTAGATTTTTAAGAAAACAAAAGCCAAAGTCTTTAAATAAATGAAAAAAATTAAATTTTTAAACTTTTAAAATTTTAAGTTGAAAGTCACAGTTTGACTATTTTGACCAAAATCAGCATTTCAGGCAAATATTCAACTTACACAAGTTTGGAATTATAACTCATAAAAATCAAGATTATATTAAAATAATAAATTTAATCATTTCAAATAAGTAAAATAAGTTTTTAAATCAAAATCTTACATTAAAAATAATTAAAATACATAATAAAATAATTACAAAATACAGGGTTGTTACACGACGTCATAGCGCGTAAAGATATATCTATAAGTGGATGATCATACTCTACTAGGGAGAAACCCACTTAGCCCTGCTGCATCTAACCCTGTTTCGGTCATTTCGGTTGATAAGGCCTAAGGTAACGATTACCTTTCATATATCACATATCACATCACTTTGAATGCCACACGACCATTCCATTGAATACTAATTTCCTTCCACAAAAATGCAACCCTTAAGCTCATACATTTCAAGGAGGGTGTTAAGCTAAAAGAAGTTACCTTCTCAGCCACCACTGATATATGTTTGTTAAAACCAATGTCAGTCAAACATCCATACAAGTTGTCCAGGAACAGGACAAACCGAAGGTACTTTCCTACCACATCCGGTCGGAAAATCCCTAGGATTAGTAGCGAATAGTCCTTGCATTGGATATTTCGTAATGAAGAGACCACTGCTACTATATGTATATTGGGATTTTAACCCCAAACAATCAATAAGCAGTCCCCTACTATGAAAATATGAAATATCAATATCATCATTAGCAAACTGCACAATCGTCGCATATACGTTGGTCCGATGTGGTTTTTAGATAAATCTTATCCCGGTCTTTTTGCACCAACAACGCAAAAGCATTTATCAACCTCACACAGAAACTAAGACTCATAGGCTTATCACATCTCCAACTTTCAACTTGCTATCCTTCAGGCCAAGAAGGAAGCTCAATAAACTAGAGTAATACACCACGTTATATGAATCAACATCCTCAACACAAACGATAATCAAGCCTATATAGAAGGCTAGGTACTAAGTGTACGACTAAATAGTTCCCACATCAAGTCGAGGAACAAACATAAACAAATTGGATAGTCGGTTATTTAACTATCAAAGAAACAAACAAACATCTAACACCATAAACAATCACTAGGCCCTTTTAATTAATATTTTATTAATTAAATCATTTGCCGAATATTCACTTCAAATTATCTTTAAAAAGAAATATTCTCAAAACCATTTCAATATTTGTATACTGGAAAACATTTCCATATACTTATATAACAATAAGTGATTCATAAATCTCTTTATTTTCAACACTTAGAAAATATTCATATAACTAAATCACGATTAAGTATATATTTAACTCTTTAAGGAAAAGATTCTCTTAAAAATCTTTATTTTTGTCAAAACGAATATTTTGTGAAACATCGTTACGGTACCCAAAATCACTAGTATAGGAATTCGAAAATTAGATAGATATATAAATCAGATATACTGTACAAAACATTTTCTTTCGAAAATCATTTCAATAACAATGGTGTTATAGTCCATCATTACCATACTTCTCGAAAACGTCTATTTCAACAATGAATGTTGAAATATACGGTTTCGATACTTAATAAAATTTTAAAATATCCTCAAACCATTTTACTTCATTCAAAATATCACTTTCACAACATTTATTTAATTTCAAAATATTATTCACAATCCAAAATCGTGAATATAATTTATAACCAAATTCAACACTTCTACATATTTAATTAAAGGATTATCCACTGTCCAAAATCATGAATATATCTCCTTTAATCTAAATACATTACTTATATATGTTTTACTAAAGGATTATCCACTACCCAAAATCATGGATATATTTCCGTTAATAAACTGTAATAATTAACTTATCAAATTTAATTGATTTTGGATTCATAAACAATGTTTATAAATTCGGATTTCTATTTTATAAAAACTTCAATTTATAAATTCCCTTTATTTACCAATTCCATATGTATCTCATTTGTATGCCAAAATTCAAATTATAAGTTAATTAATTATAAATTCTTTTTATTTACAAGATCATTCTTTTATAACTTCATAACTTCATAAATCCATAAAACTTATTTACTTATAAGATTTATTTACAACTTCATTTTAACATTACTCCTATATAATTCCATCACTTTTGATTTATAAAGATTCAGTTTTACAAACCATATATATAAGCCGTTTATAAAAATTTCAAAACCCTCATTTTAACTTATTTATAAAATAGTTAACTCCATATTTAAAAAACCATATTCTGATTATCTTTCCCAAAATCATAATTTTTATAAAATAAAAATTATTATTTTTATTTATTCAAAATAAATTCATTTCCTTGACTATTCAAAATTAATAAAGCATCTATTTCCAAAATCACTTTAAAATCCTTTTCAATTCGAAATCACCACTTTAATATTTTTAAATTCCAAAATATAAGCCCAAATCTGCAACAACACTAAATACATCAATCACAACATCCATAACATCATATATCATATGGTAACATCGTATATGTCAATATTTGTAAAATAAACCAATACTGGTGAGGAATCCAGTTAGATCTCTCCAACCTGTCACCTACAAGGAATATATATATATGAGAATATGTGTACAATTTCCGCTTCGAGGAAAACGCGTGTACAATGGGTAATCCGCTCGTATACGGCAATGTATAGGGTCTCATCTGCTCCAATAGGTTGGAATATATCCAAATACCAATCAATGTATATAATATATCATATCTCATCCAAAAAAATATCAATCATCATAAATAATATTTATTCTCACTTATACAAAAATATCAGTGAGTCAGAAAGACTGAGATTTTCTCATATTGATTCCAATAGCGGTTGTAGTGTTTTATTTCGAATAAAATTAAACGAGCATTTAATTTTACCCAAAATTTACCCTAGCTCCAATCAACTTCAAACTAGCTCCAACGCGTAGTATTCGACAATATGAACCCAACACAGTTTGTTTCATCAAAAACGGACCACGTATGAAAAAGATATGATGTTTTAAAGTTCACATGAATTTATAATATAATAATTTACAATTTTCTTTTATTTTCAAACCATAAATTTATCTGGGCCGTTCGATTTGTTTGATGAGTTCATGCCCACTATTTTTCTTCTTCTCCCCCTTCCCCTCTTGAATTCTCTTTCACAAAACAACCCAAAAGGCAGCCATCATCTATAAATTATTGGACCACCCACGATCACCTAGCCGCTGATCGAACATCACCATTCGAACGTCCATAGCAAGCTACCCCAATGGCGAAAACCTCGATCAACTTAGCTACCCCATCACAAAGCGGTATCCCATGAAACGCACGACCTTTGAACCTCGATTTTGACCACCACGAAGCACCGATGACGATCGCAGCCGTTGATCCCCTAGATCCCACTACCCTCCACAAATCTCTAGATGAAGTCTCGGTCTAAAAGTCGATGGATGGAGAGAAAATCAAGGAGGAACAAGGATTTTTTCTGGCCATAGAAAAGATGGTGGCAGCTTGCTCTAGAGGATTAGAGTTTTGTGAAAAAGAGAAAATATTTTGGCCTTTTATAGAAAATTTCGCGAGACTATTCATCCGAAATTTTTCGAACACCAAATAAAGCATGCCGCTTGGTGTTTGTAATGATTTACCCTTATTTCGAACACAATGGAATATATATCAAAAGCCAATTTGATCATACTTGGAAGATAGGTTTTCGAATTGACTTATTCAAATTTAAAAATTCACTTAAACAAATTTCTACATGTTTTAGCTTGCCCCGGAAAAACCGTAAATCCAATTGACATGAAATTTGAAATCCTATAATAATATAACATTACGGATCAAACGGAACTGATTTCATCAAAATCCAAGAGTGTTTGAAAAATGACTTTTTTACGCGTTAATTAAATATTAGAAATATTCAATTTCTACAAATCAACTTTTAAATCAATTTTAAAAGTTTTAACATCGTTCTAATTCAAATAGAATTTATATCAACTTTATAGATCATTTTCATTCACATATTCCAAATTTCAATTATTAAATTAACTATTTAATTATCCAATCTAATCCAGATATTTCAAATGTAAGTTATTCAGCTAATAAAATTAACTTGTTAATATTTATAATCAATTAAAATTATGAATTTCAATTGACAGAAATTTGGGCTGTTACATTCTCCCCTACTTAAAGAATTTCATCCTCGAAATTACCAAGTAAGAAAAAGTCACAAAAATCCATTAATTATTCAAAACAATTCATTCAAATTACATTACCAACATTACTTAAACCTTTTAACATTTTATTACATCTATTAGTTAAACTTCTTCTAAATAAATTTCTGAATTTTCAAATCTATTCTTATATATCTTTTCAAAATCAACTAATATGGTTTCAAATCATAACTCCAAATCAAAATTTTGGTAATAAAATTTTTTCCAAAATTCTCAAAAAATTTCTAGCACTTTAATTTTCAGAAAAATTCGCCAGCATCTCCTTTGCACTGTTCGATCGTAATAGGATCACAACATATATATATATATACCACAAATATACATCTCATCTTCGAGGGTGAAGCATCCTGTAGGGAAAGTGTAAAAGTACGATATGTAATCCGAGATATGTACATTATATATTATTAGCAAGCATATGCGACTAATATAGGACGAAAGAGAGCACCAAATGCGAAGTAAGCACTATCTGCACTTACTAAATTACTTAGCTTTCGTACATTAGCTTTCAATTTTATTAATTCCATTTCATTAACACTTAATGAATTTCTATACAATCAACTACCATCCATCTGACAAACAACGTATATCCAACATAACCAAATCTATTTACTTTGCCTACATTCAATTTGGTTTAACACTTTTGATTTCAATTGGTTTAATATCTAATTGATTTTCATTCAATTATTCAGTTTAGATTGAATTCTAGTATTCACTATATTTATAACTTCTTAACAACAATATTTTTAAAGCTAATTCATTTTACCACTAAAGTTGAATTTCATTTATATAACTCAAATGTATATTCATATCATCACTCCATTTTATTAATTCATTTTGATGTCAAATTCAACTTCATTCAACATTACTTAAGTAACATTTCATTTTATCTCACTTGCATTTACTTTCACTATACAACTTAAGTTCACTTCTAATTTAATTCAAATCCTATTTTATTTAACTTTTACTTAAGTCAAATTTCCTACCACTTATTCAAATTCATATTTTATTTTGCTTAACAAAATTGTTTGACCACTTTAACTATTGGTTTTACTTGCATTTTCCCATTTTACAAGTTGTACAACTTATTTATTCAAACTTCCAAATCCATATTATATAATCACTTACCATTTAATGTTTCATTTAATTTCCATTTCAATAACTTATCTAATTTAGTTCAAATCCAATTCAAATTATTTAACCTTCCTTTAGTTAAATTTCAAATAATGTATTTTATTATGCTAACTCAAATTTATCTAACTTTACCAAGTTACATTTTTTCTCATATTATAAGTCCAAAACTCATTTTTATTATATTTATCAATTTCACTTTGAATTTTAAATTCAAATTTGTTTATCACAACTAAACTTTAATTTCAATTTTACTATTGGTAGCAAATCCATCACATAGAAACTCGAATATGATATTGATGATGCTGCAGTCATCACCCTTATTATTTCCCAACAACAATAGTGAATTCGTTGCTTTTATTATTTCAAAAATCCTTTTATTATTCATAAATCACATTTATAAATCTTTCACTTATATAATTTCACTATTTCACTTGATTTATATAAGACTCATTTCAAATTTATTTATCTTATTTAGGTATATAACAATATAATCTCTTTAATTTTGAAAAACAACTTTCAAAATAAATGGAAGCCAAATATTCAAATTCTTAGTTCAAATTCATTTTTATTTATGACTCAAATAGTTTCATTTCTTATATATAAGATTACTTCGCAATTGTAAATCATTTTAATTATAATTTCATTCTTATAATTCATTTGCTTATACAATTTATTCTTTTACAACTGTTGTTTTTATTTAGATTATTCAACCAGTTTTCATTAACTTGTATATTTTTACATTTTAATGCAACCAAACAATAAGTTTATATACACTTTAATAATTTCTGAAAAATTGTTTCCTTTATATATAAATATATTCGAGGTAAAATTATTTCGTTTACCCAATTTAAAATGATACTATGTCGACTTGCCTTGTTTAGGTGTTTAGAAATCTCTATCGATAACATGGCGTCCCATATACCGACCAGAATTCACAAACAGCTCAACGAATAAGCATAGACAATATAAAATATTTTTATATTCACTAACAAATACGAGCTCATATATATGTAATACACTCAAACTCAATCTAGGGTGCTGCAACCCCTATCTATACCAAATACACATAAAAGCTTAGGAATAAACGAAATATAAGCTCCGATACCAAATGTAACGAACGGGCAATTCCATACCTGCCCCGGTAGGCTTTTCAACCATTCCACTACCCTTTCGCTTTTCAACATGGGGCACTCTTGCTTTTCGTCATGGAAGTGACCACAACATGGTAACTAGAATCTGCTTCTATAGCAAGCCTCTCGACTATCAACCAATCCTTTCACACTAGGGACACGTAGGGATAAGAGTCCAAGTTTCGTCAGGTTCACAAAGAGAGAGCCCCCTATAATGCTGAATATAATCAAACAAATTAGATACCCTTTGAATCGATAATAAAATACACATGTCCGACCAAAAAAGCACAAACTAGCGAACAAGAGAAAGAAAAGAAGAGAGAAGAAGAGAAGAGAAGAAAGAGAGAAGATAAAACCAAACAGAACAATACAGAATCTCATATCGTAGCGGAAGACATATAATATCATATTAATGATCTTTACAAAACAAAAACTGTATATAAATACATCAATCAGAGTTCAATAATCAATCAATATATATCAGCTTGAATAGTAATAATAACCTGTCCTCACAATTGCCGATAATATAAACATCTACTAAGCATAGCGGATAATCAATAATCAAACCAGATATGAGTATACGAAATGAAGATCTCCAGCTCTGCTACTGAAGCTCCAAAAAAACCAAATCTGAACTTGTAAATAGACTTTGTCTGACCTGAGCATTGAAAGGGAAGGATGCCTCGATCATTTGGTAAACCAGCGTGAGAAACACACTCAACTGAATTTATTAAACTACCAAACTTTTCCTTTATCAAAACAAAAGTATCTTGTATGACACGCCCATACATAAACACGGCATGTGTTTACCTTACGATAACTAAAACATTTCATATCAAATCCTCTTATATTATACTAGTGTCTAGTATATATAAATAATATTAAGCAGCCGAAATTTTTACATTTTTTAAATTCCAGCTTATAGACCAAAATGGGTAATACAATCAAAATGGCAGGTACGTAGTGGAGTTTGGATTTCCATAAAAATGATCAGGTAAGGGACTACCTTTCGATGGTTACATCTCTAGATGGATGTTCGAGGCATAGAACATCTGCCCTCTACCAACACAAGACCGGCCTACCTCTACAAACAGATGGTACCGAATATGTCATACTTTGGTTTTTACCGACCTTTACCGATGGCCCTCGAGCATGTGAGAAATGCGGATTACGGATCTTAAGAATAGGATAAACACTAGAGGGGGGTGAATAGCGTTTTAAGGAATTATTAAATCTTTTTGAGTTTTTGTTAGTTTGAACACAATAGTATGCAATATTCAGACATAGATATGATCAAAGAATCAAACACAGATGCAGAAATAAAGTAAAAGCAGTAAAGGAAAGAACACACCAGATTTTATACTGGTTCGGAGTTACCCCACATCCAGTCTCGCACACAAGTACGGATTTCATTTCAAAAGCAATTGTACAATTAAACCCTCGATTTCAAGGCTACGAGGCACACCCTCCAGATTCACAATCCTCTGGGTAGAGATACTTGATTTCACGGGCAACAAATTCAACCAATTGATTTCCAAGGCTACAATCACACCTTTTCTCGCTTGATTGATTTCCAAGGCTACAATCACACCATTTCTTGTTTAATTGATTACAAAGAAGCCTATAACTCTGAATAGCACAAAGGATCTTGTTGAGATAGTGATAGGGAATCAAACCAGAGATAATCTAGTTAGATTCAATGTTGACTTTGGCAGAGTAATTGTAGGATATGTATAAAGAAATGTGGAAGAAGAAGAGAAACGAAAACTAGAAAATATGATTATAAATTCGTTGAAAATATCCCATATTTATAGAAGAACAACAGCCATGTCCATTCGTGAAAAGATATGACGAACATACACTTCTTCTGAAATTTAAATTTTGAAATTAACTGACACTATGTCGATATGGGTATATTGAGTATGTCGACATCCCAAAGGAAATTATGGTGGTTTGTTTTTCTTTGAAAATAACTTTTATCTTATATTAAAACTATTTTAAACTTTTATAAATATACTTAACTATAGTTAAAATACTTAAATAAATATAGAGAATAATATTTTGGTATATATAAAATTTTACTATAGTTTTATGTCTAAATATAAATAATAAAAATTAAATATATTATTATTAAAGATAGTTTAAAAGTAAGGATAATTCGATTTTGAATTTAAGGATAGATTTTTTTTATTCTTTTAAAATGAAGGTTTTGAAAACATTTAGAAAATAAGACATAATTTTGTAAAATCATTTTGAATAAAAAGTTAGCGGATACAAAACAATGTTCTACTAGAATTTTCTTAGGTTCCATCCTACTTAGGGTTCCATCCTTTTAACAGGCTCGAAGTGGATTCCATTCCATGAATAAATTGGATTTTAAGATGCTAGTGATTTTCTAGGAGTTTTAACAAAATTCCTATTTAATTAAAAAATAAATTGCTTGAAATCTTGAACTCTTGATAATCTTGATATTCTTGACATTCATGAGTCTTCAATCTTGACATCTTAAATCTCTATACCGTATAGTCTTCATTCTTGGTACCTGCATGGTTAAATCCTGCATATACACATATTTATAAGCTATAATGTTAGCATTTATATTTAATAATCCTATTCTAAGTTGTTGTCATCAAAAACATCATCTCACGGACTAACAATCTCCCCCTTTTTGATGATGAAAACCTTTGTTTATAAAATATTACTTCTATCCTAATAACTCCCCCTTAATCTATGCCTAACTATCCTATTTTATACTTCTTCCCCTTTGTCATCAACAAAAACTAACTCCAAACTATATAATCTCCAAACTATATAACTCCCCCTCATTCTTGGACTAAAGTACCTTCATTAATAAACTATACAAATGGAGTATATAATAGATAGATTAAGAGATAATTATACTGATAGACATGATAATTAATTGAAGATCATATAAATATTAATGTATATTTATACATGTTTTTTACACTAAATATCAATCCAAATCAAGTCAAATCAAATCAAACAAAACAAACCAAATCAATTAAACCAACCGAATAAAACATTACGAGGAACTTCCACCCGTCCTTCTTCTCCAAATATAGGGTCTGCTTTAATGGCATCCCAATTTTCATTATCATTAGCGAGAGAAACTAGAGGATGTGCTTTGTTATCATCCTTATGCAGGGAGGAAATCATCCATCGTATTGCATCGAAATGCCTTTCTTACTCTTTAATCATCTCCATTTGACTCAACTCTAAGTGTCGCTAGTTACGAAGAATGAAAAAAAGAATATTCTTAAAGAATTAAGAGTTTCTTCAGGATTCTCGGATAAATTATGAATTGGATTGGCCATATTCGAGTTTGTGAGAAGAATGAGAAACAAAGTGGATAAGAAATAATATTGAGTGATGAATTCTGGAAGAAATAGGTATTTATAGGTGTAGAAATTCGTTTGAAATGAATAGAATAAGGTAGTTATTCCAATTTCAAATTCAAAATGAAATGTCATTTCTGACCATTTCATGCCGACATGGTCATAGGGGGGACGTTGACATGGTCCAGTGGGTTTTGATGACTTATATTGATTTTGTGAATAATTTTTTTTTTTTGTGTGTGTGTGTGTGTGTATATAATATACTAACATTTATTCTGGAGATAAGATAAGCTATATAACAGAAAAGGAATTCAATTTCATTTCATGATAACATGATACAACCATTAAACATAAAGAACTATACGAACATTCAAATCAAAATAAACTAAAACTAATACAACGATATATGAAAAGGTAGAATTAGTTAGAGGATGATGACGATGAAGATAATCCAAGCTTCTTGCTGACTTTGGAAATAAACTTTTTCATCTTGGATGAAATGTTATCCATCTTCTTACTAACGGATCGTTTAAGAATCCGTTGATTCTCAACAATGGTCTTTTGGTTTATGAGAAGGGTTTTGTTGGATGGATTAGGAGGATAGTCGATGCTTTACAAAGAAGTTTCACCTTCTTCTTCTTCAATTTCCATTTCATCCCCTTTTTCTCCTTCTTCCTCTTCCTCTTCTTCCATCTCCTCATGAGCCAAACGCTCTTCCTTTTCGGCAAGAGTCTCATAAGGTTGAAAAACAAATGGAATTTTCATAAGCGAAATGTCTGACTGATTGAAAACTTTTCTAAAAACAAATTCTTCTCCTTTGAAATCCACTCCAAAGTAGTTAAAAATTCGAGTGAGGTAAATTCCATTTCAAGATTTTCTCACCCTTTTCAAGATTTGTAGGATGAAATTCATCCAAAATAACTTGCGCCCAATTAATATCATAATTTCCAAAAATTGCAAAAAGTGCTTTGCAAACTTTTGAATTAGGACTATTAAAATTTCTCGATCTTGGGGTAAAAGTATGTTATAAAAGAAGATTGAAAATTCTAGCTTTTGGTCGAAAGTTTCGATTTTTGAATCAAAAATTATCATTTCCTTCGAAAATGTGATCCTATCATTTTCATCGATTTTAAAATTAGAAACATCCATTCCCGTACTCTTGCAATTGAGAAATGGTACCCAAAAGGTCACAATTCAAAACAATTCTAGTGCCTTTGACGCTACTCCAAATTTCAACAATTTCTAATATAAAATCCACAGTTTAAATTTGCATAGAAAATTTTAACAAGATTTGGATAACAAACAAAATCATTTTGAAAAGCATCAACAATAATAAGAATTTGATTGTTTGCAAAAAGAGAATCAATTTCATAAGAAGAGAAATCTTGAAATACAACAAACTTTCCGGGATGGAATTTTGCATACTTAGCATAATTGATGTATGCTTTTATAGCCTCCGGATCATTGAAGAGTTGCTCTTTTATCTTTTTGGAAATTCTCATAGTGGAGGGGTTGCTTGAAGAAGCCATTGGAGTAGAGAGTAGAGAGCTTGAAGTTTTGAAGAGAGAGTTTGAATTTGAAAATGAGAGTGAAAAGATGTGATAAAAGATAGTGTGTAAACAGATTCTCAAAAAAAAGGTTCTCTGGTCAAAAGATGCCTTTTAAGAGAATTGAATGAAGTGAAAAGGTGGAGGGAAAATCAACAATTTGAATTCAAATTTTGAATTTCAAATTCTGTACCCATGTCGACATCATGGTAGAAACCATGCCGACATGTGCTTGTGAATTTCTATGATTTATTTCCCTAAGTGCTCTAATATATATACATATATATATTTATTATTTTTAATGTTTATATATATCTGGAATATTATTAGAACTACAGTATACTCCATAATATATTATTATATTAATAAAAATAATAATGTTAATACCGATCTAAACGGCGACTCAAGCACCTAAGGAAAATGACCTAATGACTTGACAACCTAAAGGACTAAGCGACTCAGTGGTCCAACGACCTACAACTTAACGGGCTAAAGGCTCTAGTGATTCTACGGGTTAAAGGCCTATGACCTAACGACCTAGCTATCAACACCGGGCAACAGTATATCGCAACAGAGAAATGCAGCGACCTAGCGACTTAATGATCTAAGCGACCTAGCAACCTAATGAACTATGCGACCTAGCGACCTAACGACCTAGAAAGTTTACGACCTAGCGGACCACAAGCTTCATATCCTTATGTTGCTTAGTATTAGGTCGAACCTGCACTAGATCGCTGCTGCTCCTAAACCCAGCCTAGGTCGCTCCATCGGGTGTTTCGACATGACTAGGTCGCCTACCATCTTCCCATAGGTTGCTACGACCTACTAACTCGCTCGGTTGACCTAGTGCAACTCTGTTAAGCCGTAAACCATGTTCTCTAGGTCGCTCACGACCTACAACTTGTCCAGATTTCTCCCTGTAAGTACCTCACCTACTCCAACTGAAAAAGGGACTTTCGGCTCATTTCTGGAACGCCTATACTCTGCTGATTTCTCGACTCATTCGACACTTCAAACACGAAAGACACTTCAACGAACTTCACGAAGAGATCTAATACATTCAACATGAATTTGAAGAATTCTCCTACATCGGAGTTTTAGTTATTTGTCTAAGTGGTATTGTAATCGGTGATTGTTGTATAAGTTGTAATCGAATCAGCAATAAAGGAGATGAAAGTGGACGTAGGCTTAACTTGAAGCCGAACCACTATAAAACTGTTGTCTCTTTACTGTTTTTTCTGTGACTTTTTTACTTACTTCTAATCCCCGTATTGACGGGTGGTGCTTTCACTTTATCTCTACTTACACCGGGGTGTTAGCGTTCAATTTTAGCATGAACATTTTTGGTGCTTTCACTGAGAACATCGATGATGCAGCGCACCATACTGGCTTGGTTTTTTTAGGTCGCTCGGATGCCTTAGGTCGCTTGCGACCTAATGACATAGATGATGCAGTGAAACAGGATGCAGAGCATGAGTTATGCCATAGGTCGCTAACGTGCTACGACCTAACGAAGTCTCGACCTACCAAGCCACGACTTAACAAGTCATGTTATCTGATGCCGCAAGCCTTAGGTCGTTGTGAAGTTAGGTCGCTAACATGATAGTTTGAGTTGTTCGAAGCTTAAGTCGCCATTTTATCATAGGCTGCATCATTTAAGTCGCTTGACCCTATGCCGCATCAATCTTAGGTCGCGTGAAGATTTCCAGTGGCCATTTTCTTGAGTCGCTGATCTTAAAGTCGCTCAAGCGTCCCTGTAGCTGTGCTATGTCGATGAGGCACATTGTGTAAGTTCGCATGATGAGTGTATGGTTGTAATATGTTATGTCGTTATGTGTTGTATATATTGAATCGTGTGTTATATGTGTTGTAACTCGTTTGTATTTTCTTTATGTTGTAAGTCGCTGGATACAAGGTCGCATTGTCTTTAGGTCATGTGCCATAAGTCGGAGGCCGTTGAAGTTGTTTAGATCGGATTTTGTTAGGTCGGCCATGGGGATATGTGTGAGTTGTAACTACTATAAATAGGGGGTGTTGCTCAACTGTAAAAGGGTCGGATTTTGGATAAAACTTTGTTTGAGTGCTTTGTGCCTCTTTGAAATTGGAAGTTGAGCATTGTGCAAGCTGTGAAACATTGGAGACACTATTTGTTCCATCAAGAATTTGTTTTATATACTGTTCATGAAGTATTGAAGCATTTGCAAGGGCAGGACAAGATTGTAGCTAGACATGCTTCATGGATCGCATACTTGCAACAGTTTACATTTGTGTTAAAGCATAAGTTGGGAGTTACAAATCGTGTGGCAGATGCATTGAGTAGAAGGAATCATTTGTTGACTACAATGAAAGTTGAAGTGACGGGGTTTAATGTTTTGCCAGAATTATTTGTTGATGATCCTTACTTTTCCAAGGTTGTAGATAAAGTCGAGAAGCGAAAGACGGATGAGTACGTGTTACTGGATGGTTTTCTTTTTAAAAGAAATCAGTTATGTAAACCAGATTGCAGTTTGCGAATGAAGATTTTGAAAGAATTGCATGAAGAAGGTCATGGGGGAAGAGATCGTACTTTGCAGTTGATTTCTCAATCATATTTTTGGCCTTCCATGAGAAAAGAAGTTGAGAGATTTGTGAAGAGATGTCACATATGTCAAGTTTCCAAAGGGACAGCACCGAATGCGGGATTGTATATGCCATTGCCCGTGCCTACTAGACCATTATTGATATTAGCATGGACTTTGTGTTGGGTTTGCCAAGAACTCAGCGAGGGAATGATTCTATATATGTTGTGGTGGATAGACTTTCAAAGATGGCACATTTCTTAGCTTGTAAAAAGACCGATGATGCAGTCCATGTTGCTCAATTATTCTTTAAAGAGGTTTATCGAATACATTGGCTACCTGAAACCATTGTTTCTGACCGGGATACTCGTTTTCTAAGTCATTTTTGGTTGATTCTGTGGAAGACGGTCGGGTCTAAGCTGAATTTTATTAGCGCCTATCATCCACAAACGGATGGGCAAACGGAAGTGGTGAACAGATCTTTGGGAATTTTTTTGAGATGTCTTGTGAAAGATAATTTGAAGAGCTGGGATGTGAAATTGTGTAAGGCGGAGTTCGCTCATAATCATGCCGTTAATCGAAGCACTGGATTCGGTCCATTTCAAAGAGTGTATTCAGCAATGCCGAAGGGACCGTTGGATTTAACGACAGTTCCACTTCAGAAAGGGGTTGTTAAACAGGCTTGCGATTTCGTTAATGAGTTGCAGGAGTGTCACAGGACTGTTCATGAACGTTTGCTTAAGTCAAATGAGAAGTGTAAACAACTGGCAGATAAGAAGCGAAGGAGTGTGGACTTCAAAGAGGGTGATTTTGTTTACGCAGTATTGACGAAAGATCGTTTTCCAGTTGGAACTTACAACAAATTAAAGGCTCAAAAGATTGGTCTAGTAGAAATCTTGAAGAAAATCAATGATAATGCTTATCAGTTGATGTTGTCGGATCATACCCATACGGCCGATGTTTTTAACGTCAAACACTTGATTCCGTATCATGAGGATAAGCGTCTTGAAGAAGAGGAAGGTGCGAATTCGGGGACGAATTCTTTTCAACCAGGGGAGGATGGTGCAGCGCACCATACTGGCTTGGTTGTTTTAGGTCGCTCGGATGCCTTAGGTCGCTTGCGACCTAACAACATAGATGATGCAGTGAAACAGGATGCAACACATGAGTTATGCCATAGGTCGCTAACGTGCTACGACCTAACGAAGTCTCGACCTACCAAGCCACGACCTAACAAGTCGTGTTATCTGATGGTGCAAGCCTTAGGTCGTTCTGAAGTTAGGTCTCTAACATGATTGTTTGAGTTGTTCGAAGCTTAAGTCGCCATTTTATCATAGGCCGCATCATTTAAGTCGCTTGACCCTATGCCGCATCAATCTTAGGTCGCGTGAAGATTTCCAGAAGCCATTTTCTTGAGTCGTTGATATTTAAGTCACTCAAGCGTCCCTGTAGCAGTGCTATGTCGATGAGCCGCATTGTGTAAGGTCACATGATGAGTGTATGGTTGTAATAAGTTATGTCGTTATGTGTTGTATATATTGAATCGTATGTTTTATGTGTTGTAACTCTTTTGTATTTCTTTATGTTGTAGGTCGCTGGATGTTAGGTCGCATTGTCTTTAGGTCGTGTGCCATAAGTCGTAGGCCGTTGAATTCATTTAGGTCGGATTTTGTTAGGTCGGCCATGGGGATATGTGTGAGTTGTAACTACTATAAATAGGGGATGTTGGTCATTTGTAAAAGGGTCGTATTTTGGATAAAACTTTGTTTGAGTGCTTTGTGCCTCTTTGAAATTGGAAATTGAGCGTTGTCTCCTTTATCCATTTTTGGTTATTCGAGTGCGCTCGAATCAACTGAAGCCGATTCACAGAATCTCGTGCGCGAGATCAACGTAGAAGAATCGTAGATCTTTTAACATGGTATCATGCGATCAACGTGTTGGAGATAGCTAGAATTCGGTATCTCTCGAGATCAACGAATTTGGGCGTTCGGTAATTTCAATCCATCGATTCCACTTTTCATCGTTGTATCCATTTCGTGAATATCCGCTGCCTCAGTTTGGTATCGGAGCTAGACTTAGCCAATCATAGCTAAGCCAATCCTATTGGGAGAAGATTTGAAGTTTTGAAGCTTGAGGCGAGTGAAGTTAAGTTCAGATTTGATTAAGGCCTAGAGCTATAAGTTGAAGGAGTGCGTCACTTTGAAGATCAAGGCCGAAAGTTAAGGTGTTTAGATTTTTTGAAGATTTGACAATGCCTCCGAGAAGAGCTAATCGGTTTCAAAATGTCGAAGATGTGTACCGTAGACAAGAAGCGGAGCAAATGGAACAACGTATTAATGAAAAATTTGATGAAGGTATTGACAAGTTAGAGAAATTGATGAATGATATGAATCAATGTCAAAGGAGAAGGTCATCAATCTCGAACCATGGAGGAAACAGAGTTTCGCCATCGGTTGCGGAAGTGAGGAGGGAGTCACCACAATCTTGTAGAGAAAAAAGAGAGTCATCAGCTTCTATGAGAAAAGATTACCATGAATACAGAAATGAAGAGAGAAGAACTCCACGTGAGTTTGGAAATGAATCATATCCCGATGCTGAAAGAAATAGTAGAAGAGATATGTATGCTCGTAGAGATGTTGATGATCGAGATCGATATCGAAGTACATTTGATTATGATGAAGATGGTGATAGACGTAGTGTCCATTACGCGAGACCAAGTATGAAATCCATATCGGGAGGTAGAAGATGATCGTAAATGGGAGTCGGGGATGAAGACTGAAATTCCAGAATTCAAAGGTGTAATGATCGCAGAAGAGTTTTTGGATTGGTTATCTAATGTTGAAGAAATTTTTGACTTCAAGGAATTTCCCGAGCATCGAAGAGTTAAGTTGGTTGCTACACGATTGAGGGGAAGAGCTTTGGCATGGTGGCAGCAAACTAAACTTACAGGAGAAAGAATGGGAAAGTCAAATATTGTTTCATGGGAGAAGATGAAGAAGTTGATGAAAGCTACCTTTTTGCCTTATAATTATCAGTCTCTTATGTATCAGCGCTTACAGAATTTGAGACAAGGAACAAAGTCGGTAAATGACTATGCAGATGAGTTTTATCAAATGATTTCTAGAAATGATATCATGGAGACAGAGGAACAACTGACAGTTAGATTTGTTGGAGGGTTGAGAATGCATATTCAGGATATGGTGAATATGTTTGATCTAAGATTCGTTGCTGAAGCACACCAGAAAGCTCTAGCTTGGGAGAAGCAAGGTAGTAGAGGAGATGGTGTGTTTACAAATTCCAACAATCAAGTGAAAGGGCCTAGTAGCAATACTAACATTTCCAAGGCTGTTAGTAAACCAGGTGTCAATGAAGTTTCTAACACCAAGGTGAACAACAATTTCAAGTGTTATAATTGTCTGGAGTTTGGTCACAAGAGCAATGAATGTCCGAAGCCTAAGAAGCGAGTGATGGTTGCTGAGGTTGAGGATGAGGATGTAGGAGTAGAATATTCCAATTCAGCACAAGCTGAGGAGGAAGAAGAATTATCGAGAGACGAAGGTTGTAATTTGATGATGAGGAGGTCGTGTTTGAGACCAAAGCAAGAGGATGATTCTAGTTGGTTGAGGAGTAATTTTTTCCAGTCAACGTGTACTATCTTGGGAAAGGTTTGCAAGTTTGTCATTGATGCAGGAAGTTGTGATAATATCATCTCTTAAGAAGCTGTAAAGAAGTTGGTGTTAAAGACAGGGAAGCATCCAAAACCCTACAAATTAGCTTGGTTGAGGAAAGGTGGGGAAGTGAAGGTTGGTCGAAGAGCTCGTGTTACTTTTTCCATCGGAAAGAAGTATAAAGATGATATATGGTGCGATGTTGTGGATATGGATGTATATCATTTGTTGTTGGGGAGACCGTGGTAATATGACAGAGCTGTGCAACATGATGGTCGTACCAACAGTTACAGTTTCATGTTCGAAGGTACTAAAATCACTTTAGTTCCTAAAAAGCGACAACAAAGTGAAAGCAAGTTGGAGGAGATTGAAGAACTAAAGACTCTTTTATCTTTAAAGGAATTTGCCAAGGAAGTGGAGGATGAGCCTGAAGTATTTCTGTTAATTGGACGAGAATGTAGTGAAGCGGTTGAAATTCCTGAAGAAGTGAAGCCAATGTTGGAAGAGTTTGAAGATGTATTTCCAGAAGAGTTGCCCAAAAAATTACCACCGTTGAGAGATATACAACATCAAATTGATCTTGTTCCGGGAGCTGTGTTACCATATAGACCACATTACAGAATGAGTCCAAAGGAGCACGAAGAGTTGAGAAGGCAGGTGGAAGAGTTGCTTGAACAAGGGCACGTACAAGAAAGCTTAAGTCCTTGTGCAGTACCAGCTTTGTTAGTGCCGATGAAGGATGGAACTTGGAGGATGTGAACCAATAGTCGAGCATTGAACAAGATTACTGTGAGGTACAGATTTTCGATGCCTAGATTGGATGATTTGTTAGACCAGTTGAATGGAGCTACTATATTTACAAAGATTGATCTGAAAAGTGGGTACCATCAAATTCGAATTCGACCAGAGGATGAATGGAAAACAACATTCAAGACACGGAAAGGATTGTATGAGTGGCTGGTCATGCCGTTTGGTCTTTCGAATGCACCTAGTACTTTTATGCGGGTGATGAATCAGATCTTTCGACCGTTTATTGAGAAGTTCGTGGCGGTATACTTTGTTGATATATTGATATACAGTGGGAGCACCAAAGAACATCTACTACACTTGCGGGAAGTGTTGATGATACTTCGTCAAGAGCAATTTTATGCGGCAACAAAGAAATGCGTGTTCATGACGCATAGTGTTTTGTTTTTGGGGTATGTATTGTCAAAGGAAGGTATCCAGGTGGATCAAAAAAAAGTTAAAGCAATCAGAAATTGGCCACAGCCCAGGACTATAACTGAAGTTAGAAGTCTTCATGGTTTAGCATCATTCTACCAAAGATTTATTCCACATTTCAGTAGCGTGATGGCATCGGTTACTGATTGTATGAAGGGGAAGCAATTTTCATGGTCAGAGGAAGCAGGATTTGCTTTTGAGCAGATCAAGAAACTTTTGACCTCAGCGCCCATTCTAGTATTACCAGACTTTCAGTTGTTGTTTCAGCTACATAGTGATGCATCTAAGGTTGGTATTGGAGGGGTGTTAAGTCAAAGGGGCCGTCCTATTGCTTATTTTAGTGAGAAGCTTTCGGGAGCCAAGATGAGATATAATACGTATGATGTAGAGTTTTACGCTGTTGTGCAAGCTGTGAAACATTGGAGACACTATTTGTTCCATCAAGAATTTGTTTTATATACTGATCACGAAGCATTGAAACATTTGCAAGGGCAGGACAAGATTGCAGCTAGACATACTTCATGGATCGCATACTTGCAACAGTTTACATTTATGGTAAAGAATAAGTCGGGTGTTACAAATCATGTGGCAGATGCATTGAGTAGAAGGAATCATTTGTTGACTATAATGAAAATTTAAGTGACGTGGTTTAATGTTTTGCTAGAATTATTTGTTGATGATCCTTACTTTTCCAAGGTTGTGGATAAATTCGAGAAGTGAAAGACAGATGAGTACGTGTTAATGGATGGTTTTCTTTTCAAGGGAAATCAATTATGTATACCAGATTGCAGTTTGCGAATGAAGATTTTGAAAGAATTGCATGAAGAAGGTCATGTGGGAAGAGATCGTACTTTGCAGTTGATTTCTCAATCATATTTTTGGCCTTCCATGAGAAACGAGTTGAGAGATTTGTGAAGAGATGTCACATATGTCAAGTTTCCAAAGGGACAGCTACGAATGCAGGATTGTATATGCCATTGCCCATGTCTACTAGACCATGGGTTGATATTAGCATGGAATTTGTGTTGGGTTTGCCAAGAACTCAGCGAGGGAATGATTCTATATATGTTGTGGTGGATAGATTTTCAAAGATGGCACATTTCATAGCTTGTAAAAAGACCGTTGATGTAGTTCGTGTTGCTCAATTATTCTTTAAAGAGGTTTATCGACTACATGGGCTACCTGAAACCATTGTTTCTGACCGGGATACTCGTTTTCTAAGTCATTTTTGATTGAGTCTGTGGAAGATGGTTGGGTCTAAGCTGAATTTTAGTAGTGCCTATCATCCACAAACGGATGGGCAAACGGAAGTGGTGAGCAGATCTTTGGGAAATTTGTTGAGATGTCTTGTGAAAGATAATTTGAAAAGCTGGGATAATTGTGTCAGGCAGAGTTTGCTCATAATCATGCCGTTAATTGAAGCACTGGATTCAGTCCATTTCAAATAGTATATTCAGCAATGCCGAAGGGACCTTTGGATTTGACGACAGTTCCACTTCAGAAAGGGGTTGTTAAACGGGCTTGCAATTTCGTTAATGAGCTGCAGGAGTGTCACAGGACTGTTCATGAAAGTTTGTTTAAGTCAAATGAGAAGTATAAATAACTGGCAGATAAGAAGCGAAAGAGTGTGGACTTCAAAGAGGGTGATTTTGTTTACGCAGTATTGACGAAAGATCATTTTCCAGTTGGAACTTACAACAAATTAAAAGCTCGAAAGATTGGTCCAGTAGAAATCTTGAAGAATCAATGATAATGCTTATCAGTTGAAGTTGCCAGATCATATCCATACGGCCGATGTTTCTAATGTCAAACACTTGATTCCGTATCATGAGGATAAGCGTCTTGAAGAAGAGGAAGGTGCGAATTCGGGGACGAATTCTTTTCAACCAGGGAAGGATGATGCAGCGCACCATACTGGCTTGGTTCTTTTAGGTCGCTCGGATGCCTTAGGTCGCTTGCGACCTAACGACATAGATGATGCAGTGAAACAGGTGCAGCGCATGAGTTATGCCATAGGTCGCTAACGTGCTTTGACCTAATGAAGTTTCGACCTACTAAGCCACGACCTAACAAGTCATGTTATCTGATGGTGCAAGCCTTAGGTCGTTCTGAAGTTAGGTCGCTAACATGATTGTTTGAGTTGTTCGAAGCATGAGTCGCCATTTTATCATAGGCCACATCATTTAAGTCGCCTGACCCTATGCCGCATCAATCTTAGGTCACGTGAATTTTTCCAGAAGCCATTTTCTTGAGTCGTTGATCTTTAAGTCGCTCAAGCGTCCTTATAGTTGTGCTATGTCGATGAGCCGCATTGTGTAAGGTCGCATGATGAGTGTATGGTTGTAATATGTTATGTCATTATATGTTGTATATATTGAATCGTATGTTTTATGTGCTGTAACTCTTTTGTATTTTCTTTATGTTGTAAGTCGTTGGATGTTAGGTCGCATTGTCTTTAGGTCGTGTGCCTTAAGTCGTAGGCCGTTGAAGTTGTTTAGGTCGGATTTTGTTAGGTTGGCCATGGAGATATGTGTGAGTTGTAACTACTATAAATAGTGGGTGTTGGTCATTTGTAAAAGGGTCGGATTTTGGATAAAACTCTATTTGAGTGCTTTGTGCCTCTTTGAAATTGGAAGTTGAGCGTTGTCTCCTTTCTCCATTTTCGGTTATTTGAGTGCGCTCGAATCAATGGATTTGAAGCCGATTCACGGAATCTCATGCGCGAGATCAACGTAGAAGAATCGTAGATCTTTTAACACGGTATCCTGCGCGATTAATGTATTGGAGATAGCTAGAATTCGGTATCTCTCGAGATCAACGAATTTGGGCGTTCGGTAATTTCAATCCATCGATTCCACTTTTCATCGTTGTATCCATTTCGTGTATATCCGCTGCGTCAATCGAACTCAGGGTGTTTTCATCATTGCTTCGCAAAATCTTGTTGAAAGAATCTTTCTCAAAACCAGAAGTCTATCAGAGATCATGGCTCCTGGAAGAAAGCGCAGATCTACTAGACCCGGTGATGTCCATGAAAATACTTCCACTTCTCCTTCATCAAGTCAAGCAGCTCCAAGTGCTGGAATTACACGGGCAGAGTTAGATGCTGCAGTGTTTGGGTTATATCTGCAGATGGAAGCAAAGAACGCTTTAATGCTTGATATGTTGAATTCTTTGCTCGGAGCTAACCGTCAACCAGTGAATAATGAAGAAAACTTTGCCGATGATGATCATAATTCTGAAGAGAGGAATATTCCTCAAAAGGCAGCTAGCCCTGTTGAAGAGGCACCTCCCCAGGATGGAGGATCGAGGCTACAGCCAACTCTCCGCGAACGTTTGTCCAGGCAAACTTCTGAGAAAATGGCTGAAGTCTGTCCTGCAAAGCCTTTGAACGATGAGGAATATCTCTCGGGAATGGTTTGACAGATTATAAAAGAAAGTATGCAAAGGGAAGAAGATGAAAAGGAATGGGTGTTCGCTCTAAGCAAAACTCCATTCACCGAAAGGATTCTAAAGGCGGAATTCCCAAGGAAGTTTGTTCCCCCTACCATCCCGGCTTATAAGGGAACAAGAGACCCTAACCAATTCCTATATAAGTATGACTGCACATGACTGGTGCTAGGGCATCAGATGAGATCAAATGCCGGTACTTTCCGGTATACTTGGAAGGAGTGGCTCTAATCTGGTTCACAAAGCTACCGGTCCGGTCTGTAGAACAGTTCTCTGATTTAACCCGGAAGTTTAAAGAACAATTCAGGTTGTATGCTTCAAAGGCGAAGGACATAATGTCATTGTCTAGCCTGGAACAGAATCCCGGAGAATCTATTAGATCTTTCTTAAACCGCTTCAACATAGCCTTGGCTGAAGTCGACAATGCAGAGCCATGAATGGTTTTGACATACTTAATGAGGGCTATCGACAAATCGAGTGAGTTTGGGAAATGGTTGAAGATGAAGGAACCAAACTCGCTTGAGAAATTCTACAAGAAAGTTGACGAGTACATGCGCTTGGAAAGCCTTCCCGCGCCAGCGGAAGTGGCATTGACAGAGGTTAAGAATAACACTGCTGTTCCTGCCAAAAAGGAATCCGGAAGTCAGAAGAGGGAGAATAACGGTGGGAAGAAGCAGAAGGATGTGAAGAAACATCGCTTCTTAAAACCTTCAGATTACACCCCTTTAACTGATACTCCGGAGAATATGTTTTTCGCTACTAAAGATGTCGTGGAATACCCTAAACCACCTGAGTTGAAAGTCGGGAAAAAGGCTGTTCAAAGTGGGTGATTTTTTCGGTTTCATAATCAACCCGGTCGTGATACTAAGGAATGTCGCCATTTGAAACGTTTGATTGAAGAACTGCTGAGAGAAAACAAGCTACAACAATATGTTAAGAGAAATAGGAACAACCCAACTTCATCTACTGAGGGCCATCAACGTCCTGCTCATCCATCTGGCTCGGGTGAGGGACTACTATGCATGAATCAGAAATGCCTGTTATTAATTAATCACGGGAGGTGCCCACCTGGCAGGCAGAAGCAGGGGCGAGATGGAAAGATATGCTCGTGCTTTGAAATATCCCCCAGCAGAAGAGAATGTTTTTGTGTTGGAAGACGCTGCACCTTTGAAGCAGCAAAGAACTTTTAATGATGATATTGTGTTCAGGGCCAGGGACTCTATGGGTGTTGAAGCTCCTACCATGGATCCCTTGGTCATCTTCGCAGGCATCAGGCCTGCTATTGTAAGAAGGGTGCTTGTTGATTGCGGCGCCTCTTGCAATATCCACTTCAAAAAGACATTCGATCAAATGAAGATTCCTATGGCTGATGTTCAGGCTTCATCGCAGAAGATTGCTGGGTTCACAGGGGAACCAAAGCAGCCAATTGGAACTATTGACTTATTTGTTGAACTTGGAGAGGGGCAGAAAAAGGAGGTTCGAAAGCAGACTTTTGTGATTTTTGATGGATTTTCTACTTACAATGCCTTCCTTGGCCGGCCAACTCTTGCAGCATTCAAGGCAATTCTCGCCCCGTGGTGCCTCACTATGAAGTTCCCCACGGATAATGGCGTTGGTGTTATTAAAGGGGATCAGAATGTTGGGCGAGAATGTTATCTGATAGAGTTGCAGGAAGCAAAGAAGAGAGAGATGGGAAAGCATGCGGCAGCTCCACTCCGCATTAAAGAACCAACCTTGTAGCAATTACAGGGTGGACCCTGCACTGGTGAGCATAGTGGAGCAGAAAAGAATTGGATCCTAGAAAAGCCAGTACGGGGGAGAATAGAGTGGTGCCAGTGGAACTAACGGTGCCAGTACCTGTTGATCCGAAAGATCCAAATAAGGTGCTAAATGTGGATTCGCAACTTAGTGTGAAGCTTTAGAATATTTTGATATCATTTCTGAAAGCAAATCTGGATGTATTCGCTTGGAGTCATGCTGATATGTATGGAATATCTCTAGAAATCGCGGTACACACTCTGAATATTGATCCAAAATTTACACCTGTGAAGCAGAAAAGAAGGACCCATGGTCCAGAAAGGTCAGAAGCATTGAAAGAAGTAGATCGGCTCATGGAGAATGGTTTCATCAGAGAGTCCACTTATCCATATAGGATTTCTAATCCGGTGCTGGTTAAAAAAGCAAATGGAAAGTGGAGAGTATGCATTGATTTTTCAGATTTAAACAAAGCCTGCCCCAAAGACTGCTTCCCGTTACCCAGGATTGATCAGTTGGTGGATGGAACAGCTGGGCATGAATTGTTGTCTTTCATGGATGCTTACTCCGGGTATAACCAAATCATGATGCATGAGCCAGATTAGGAGGAAACGAGCTTCATCACCGATGTCCGTCTTTACTGCTACATTGTCATGCCCTTTGGACTGAAGAATGCGGGGGCAACTTACCAAAGACTTGGTAATGCTATGTTCAAGCCACAGATTGGCAAAAATATGGAAGTTTACGTTGATGATGTGTTGGTAAAATCAAAGGAGGCAGTGGACCATATAGATCACTTGGCAGAAATGTTCGCAGTCCTCTGAAAGTATGGAATGAAACTTAATCCTTTGAAATGTTCATTCGGGGTAGAGTCCAAAAAATTCTTGGGTTTCATTGTGGGTGCTAGGGGCATTGAAGCTAATCCTGCTCAAATCACTGCTCTGAGAGAAGTCAAAGACCCTAGGACAAAGAAGGAATTGCAGAGCCTCAATGGAAAAGTTGATGCTTTGAGTCGGTTTATTTCCAAGGCCATGGATAAATGCATTCCATTCTTTGACACTCTAAAGAAAGGAAAGAAAAGCTTTGAATGGACTCCGGAATGTCAGAAAGCTTTCGATGAACTAATTTGTCACAGGAAGCTCCACCAATACTTTCTAAGCCCGACAATGGTGAAGATCTTTTCATATATTTAGCGGTTTCGTCTCATGCTCTCAGTGCAGCATTAGTACAGGAAGATGCAAAAGTTCAGCGTCCGGTCTACTACATTAGCAAGAGATTTACTAAGGCAGAGATGAATTATTCAAAGCTAGAAAAGCTCGCCTATTGCCTACTGATAGCTTCCAGAAAGTTGAGGCCATATTTTCAAGCTTATTCCGTATGCTAACCTAGGACCAACCCTTCTCTAGGTTTGCCACTTTTCTTCTCTAATGGGGACCCCTCTATCTTTAATTTCATTTCCCGCCGACCCATCCCATCCCTCTACTTCTCATCAGCCTTGTCCTTCATCCCCTATCCTTGTATCTCCTTCTGCCTCTCCCATTCCTTCTCTTCCAGTCTCTGTCCCTTCCTTCATCCCCTATCCAGTCTCTATCCCTTCCTTCTCTGCCTCTCATGCTGAAGCTTCCTCTGTTCTTCCCATGCCTTCTTCTCCGATTCTCTCATCTCCATCTCTGCCCCCTCAATCCTCTTCACCACTTGCTTGGAACCCTCTGTTCAAAGCCAAACCCATTAATGCTGGTAAATATGTTCCACGTGACATCCAACTTGTGTTTAATGGTGATGCTATCGTGCCTCCAGATGAAGTTGTTAAGGCTGGCAATTCTATGTGGAAAGATTTCCTTGTTGGTTTTTTTCTTGATAACCCACTACCCTACTCCACGGTCCTGTATTACGTGAAGAAGGCATGGAAATTGAAGGGCTCTATTACTGTTAAATCAAATGGGTTCTTGTTTGTATTCAAGTTCGCTAATGAGGAAGATAGGAATAGGATATCTGAATCTGATCCAGTTGTGATGAAGAGCAAACTTTTTATTATGAAGCCTTGGGATGAAAATATAGGCAACGGTTGTAGTAGTATCAAAGTTGTTCCTGTCTGGATTAAGCTCTCTAATATACCCTTGTACGCTTGGTCGCAATTGGGCATCAACTGGTTAGCATCAAGGGTTGGTAAGCTACTTTGTATGGATGTATCAACAAAAAAATTTGAACGGATTTCATTTGCTAAATGTTTAGTTGAAGTATATCCTAAGCATGATTTACCTAAAAATATTTCAGTTAAATTGCTTGATGGTTCAGATCAGATTGTGAATGTTGATTATCTGTAGAAACCTGAAATTTGTACAAATGTAAGGAATTTGGGCATTTGGTAACTAGTTGCAAGAAAGTTGCAGATGAAGGAAATGTTAAACTATGTGAAAATAATGTGCATCAAAAATTTAGTGAGGTGGATCAGAACAAAGTGAAGTTAGGGAAAAAGGTGGCCAAGGAAGTCAAAGTGAATCAAGTCTGGCAAAAAGTTGATAAAAATAGAGGAAAAAAAGATTTATACGAGAAGAAGTGGAAGTTACTTTATTGAAAATGCCAAGTGAGAAGGAAAAATCTGCTCCAAATGGAAATGAGGAAAACATAACTAATCTTGATGTAGGGAATAGAAATCTCAGTGTTGACCAAGCTTTTACTGTAACCACTAATAACAAGTTTAACTTTCTTCAAACTGATGAGTATGAACAAGGCATTTTGGAAGTTTTAGATGTGGAGGAAGGTGAAATTACAATTGATGTGAATTGTGAGGTAAATAATAAGGAATCTTCCCTGAATAATGCTAGCATTGTTGATGGTAATGATTTTGGAAATAAAGAAACAATTCAAAATACTTATGATGTGGAGCAGCGATTGCCTATAAAAGCTAAAACTACATGCAGTAATAAGAAAGTGGGTAGTGTTACTGCTGATGTGCATGAACATGGTGAAACTCTTGTATCAGATTTTGACAGAAACTGGTGCAATTCCTTTGAGACTCAATTAAGGCAATTAATTTCTTCCATGCATATATCTGATGTGAATGTACAATTAGCTGAACCTCCGCACTATAATTTTTCAATTGAGTTGCCAGGTTGGCCTTTAATCATCCCCTCCCCTGTTCCTTAATCTATCCCACCTCCTAAACCTTCCTCCTCTAATCCTACCATCCTTGATCCGATCTCCCCTCCATCTCTGCCACCTAGGCAAATTGAAACTAGAGCCAACAAAGAGAAGAAACAAATCCGTATTATCTCTATAAATAATCTATGAATAAAACAATTGCTTCTTGGAATCTCAGAGGTGCCCACTGCAATTTGAAACTCGAGCAGGTGAAAATTCTTATCTCCATGTATGATATATGTCTCTTTGGACTTCTTGAAACTAAGCTCAATCAATCTTTAACCATTAAAGCTGCTGCTTATATTAACCCAGCTTGGGCCTACCACCATAATCTTGATTCTGCTTCGTACGGCATAATTCTTGTTCTCTATGATCGTGCTGTGTTGACTCTATCTCCAATTCTTAAATCAAGACAATCCGTACATTTTCATGTCCTTGTTTCTCAAACTCAAACTTCCTTTTACATCACTTTTGTATATGCTGACAATTCTGCTTCATCTAGGAATCTATTATTTAATTCCTTGCCTCCTCATAGACAATATTCTCATCCTTAGGTCGTTTTGGGAGACTTTTAACTCTTGTTTTGACTATAATGATCTCCTCATCTTCCTAGAGATATTGCTCCTCTAAATCTTGCCATAACTGAATCTGATTTAATCTTGGTTAACAAATCGGGAGCAAAATATTCATGGAACAACAGAAGCCGTAGTGGTGTTCATACCTTCACAACAATTGACCATGATTTTTGTAACATCTAATCTCTCATTTTTTGGCCTTCCCTGTCTGTTTTTCTTCCTCAACCCATCTTGTCCGACAACTCTCCCTTGATTTTGACTCTTGGTCACCATTTAAGAAGAGAAAAGAGAAGTTTTAAATTTTTTAATGCTTGGGTTAAGCATGACCAGTTTCTTTTTTTAGTTTCTCAATTTAACTCTAATTTTAATTGCTTTGGTAATCCTATGTTCAAGTTTTACAGGAAGTTAAAATGCATCAAACAAGCGATCAAATTGTGGTCTTCAACCACGTTTGGTACTGGCAGCCTGCTTTCTACCACATTTGGTACTGGCAGCCTACTTTCTACCACACTGAAGAATAACCGAAGATATATCAAGGCTATATGATGGAGAATCAAGAAGATGAGAATGCTGCTGCTAAGGAAGGAAGACTATTCAAGGAGGTGAACAATGCTCTAAGCTTGGAAGCATGTATGAAAAGGAAACAACTTCACAACAAATGGATTGAAGAATGAGACAAGCACACTAAGTTCTTTCATGATTAATTAAAGGTTAAACATGCTAGAGAAAATATTTTTAGCATCTATGATGAACATGGTACTCTTTTTTCTACTGTTGATTCTGTTGATAAACGTTTATTGATTACTTCTCTAATCTGCTTGGCAACTCTAATGGATTCATTCCAGATTTAGACCAAATCTCTTCACTTTCCCTGCCATGTATATCTCTGCAGGAAGCTGCTACACTAATTAGGCCTGTCACTGATGAAGAAATAAAGTCTACCCTCTTCTCTATGAATCAGCAATCTTTCGGTGGGCCTGATGTTCTAATGTTACTTTCTTTATATCTACTTGGAGTGTGCTAGGCCAAGAGTTCTGCCAAGCTATACATAATTTCTTTAGCAAATGCAAATTATTGGGGGAAGTCAACTGCACTAACATTGCCTTAATTCCAAAAGTCAATCCTCCTTCCACTGTGTCCTCCTTCAGGCCTATTTCATGTTGTAATGTCGTTCACAAATGTATTTCCAAAATTCTTGCTTCTCGTCTTGTTAGTGTTCTACCTTCTCTTGTTTATAACAATCAAGCTGCTTTCATTCCTTCCAAAAATATTCTTGACAATGTCCTCCTTGGTCAAGAGTTATTAAATGGTCATATTAGAGGAAATGTGTCTCCTACTGCTGCACTTAAAATTGACATATCCAAGGCTTATGACTCTATTCAATGGCCATCTATTGTTAGGATTATGGCTATGATGGGATTCCCAAAAATCTTTGTGTCTTGGGTTTATGTGTGCATATCCTCACCTTCCTTCTCTATTGTTATAAATGGTAGGCCTGTCGATTATATCAGAAGTAAAAAAGGTATACGTCAAGGTGATCCTATATCTTCTTTTTTTATTTCTGTTGGTCATGGAAGTATTCACTGTAATTCTAAAATCTAAATATTCACAAAAGATCATCAAGTATCACCCTATGTGCTCTCACCACCAAATAACTTCTATAATGTTTGCTGATGATGTTATGTTGTTTACCAAGCCTGATTTTTCCTCCTTGAGTGGAATATTGGAGGCTCTGCAGTCCTTCAACCGAATGACTGGCCTATCAATAAATCAATCCAAATCTTCCATGCTTGTTGCTGGTGTCAGTGATGTACATGTTGCTGCATTGTATCAACATATTGGATTCTCATGTATGGATTCTGATATAAGGTATCTCGGTCTTCCATTATTTACTAAAAGAATTACTAATGCAGACTGTTTACCCCTATTCAATAAAATTACTTATGTCATGTCTGTATGGGCTAATAGACATTTGTCGCAAAGTGGAAGGCTTGTTCTTATAAAATTTGTTGTTTTCCTTCCCTTGTCTGTTGGGCGCGTACTCTTATCCTTCCTGCTAAGCTTATGCTTCTTTTTAGGTCTGCCATGAATAGATATTTTTGGACTGGTAGTATTCACAATAGGAAGTTGTTGCCTTGCTCTTTTTTGAAATTGGAGTCTTCTTTGAAACTTGGTGGACTTGGAATTATTAATGCTAGGAAGTGGAATATTGCTACGTTTAGTAAACACTTTGATGATCTTATCAATAAGAAAGAGAGTTTATGAGTAAAATGGACATGGCAATTCAGTATTAAGGATATATATTTTTGGTGTATGGATATACCACAAAATTGCAGTCGGAATTGGAGAAATCTGTTGAAACTTAGGGATGTTTTCCTACCTATGATACAATATCATGTTAATCCTAATACTAGTATTAGTTTTTGGCATGATCCATGGGTGAGTAAGGGCAAGATCCTATCCAAAGTGTGTGACTATTCTCTGTTTGCTCAATCTGGTATTCATTGTGATGCTAAGGATTATGATTTCTTAAATGAAGGCATAATGCAGATGACATACAACAGTAATCAGATGATCAGGCAGCTGTGGAGTGTTATACACAATTTATTCTACTTTGCTAATCATCATGTATCTGTATCATGGGACTTGAAGCCACATTCTATTACAAGTGTGTACAAATAGTTATCTGCTACTGCTCCTTTGCCTGCTACTGGGTGGTTCCCTATTATCTGGACAAGAGACTCTGTTCCTAAAGAAAATTTGATGATGTGGAAGGTTGTCAGCCATGCTTTGTTGACTAGAAGTGTTTTGAACAAGTATGGTATGGGTTGTTGCACTGAGTGTGTGTTTTGTGATTTGTATGAGGAAACAATTGATCACCTTTATTTTGATTGCTCGGCTCTTACTTTCATGTTGAATAGAATTAGTTGCAAAACGGGGTGTATTTTATCCTCTGCTAACTCTAGCATTGTTTGGAGTATTATTTATAAAGCTACAGGATGGAGGAATGATGAGGCAAGAGTGCTGGTTGTTTGCTTGAAAATAGATTTGGTTGTGATTTGGAGAGAAAGGAATGCTACTGTGTTTGAAAATCAAAGAAAGAATCTTGAAACACTTTGGTATGAAGTCAGGACAAGAACTTTCATGCAATTGAAGAGGAGATTTAGTCTTTTCCCCGATGTCTTGATACATGGTTGGGCTTATTAGCTTTGTTTTTTTTTCTTCGTATATTTCCTTTCCTTTTCTGTTTTCCTTCTTGCTTGAATCTAAGCATGCTTGTATCTTTTTTATTGTTTTGCAATAAAACTAGTAGGGGTCCAGTCAACCCCGCTGGCTTTGCCAAAAAAACAGTAGCGCTTTAAATACCTTTTTAATCGACATATATGCTAATGAATCTAATGTTATATTATATTTAGGAAATTAGTTAGATTTAAAAATGTTGCAATTTTGAACAAAACATTCATCTCAAAACTTATGATATTCATTATTAATAATAGAAAAACAGCAATAAACCAAATTTAACTTCTTTGGACACCTTTACTAGTGGCAAATTTGATACGCCATATCATTAGGAAATTAGCCTTTAATTAGAATTCTTGTGAATTTGTTTGTTTTTTATGTAATTGGATTGTGTTATCCCTTTATTGTTTTCTTACTCTGTTCTAATCATAATGCTACTTGTTCTTTTTTTTATTAGACTAGTATATTTTTATTTCATATACATATGTATATAAATATGTATGTGTATTTATTTACATATATCTGTATTGGTCTTGCACTATTGGTATAGTCTTTTTTACAAGACATGCTCGTTGGACTGGATGGATTCGGCTGATTTTGAGGATATGATCACTCGTCTTATTTAGTGAACTATAGTGTTGTATCATTTTATTACAGACCTTAGCTCTCTAGGATTGGATTTTCCTTTTATCTTTTTTGTGCACATTGTATGGGGTGGGTATTGTTATCTGTCAAGGATGTTGATAGCTCCTTTTTCTAGTGTAGAATAAAATACGTGAATATTCTCCTCTACTAATAGAGGATCACTCATTTTTCTCAAATATATATATATATATATATATATATAATAAACAATTCTAAAGGTATAAGAACATATTACTTCCAAAAAATAGGTATAAGAACATATATGATATTATAATAATCTGCAAAAATAAATTTGCACGGTTATTATAACTGCATAATCTGTTTATCGATTAAAATATACTAAATGAACAGAATCAGAGATTGACAAAGAAAATTAAAATGTACTTAATGATAAATATTTTGGAACGTTGTCATTTAAAGATTCATGTAAGAGTCAAAGCTATATGACCACTAAAAACATCTGTGCCTTGGCCACTTAAGTGTTAATTTGCAATAGACTGTGTATCATCTTCTATAAGTTTTGAACTCTAAAGAAATAAAAGAGTATGAATACTTGATCTATATTCGATCACATACAAAAGTTGTATGATGAATAGTCATGCTCGTATCATACAACTATTTTCTCTTATCAGTTGTAATAAAGCTGCTTTTAACAATTGTTTGTATACTGCAGTTGTAATAGATTTATTTAACAGCTTTCTTTACATGACAGTCGTAAATATTAATTTATAATAACCTTAATTTATAAATGTCTTTTTTTTCAAGGAAATGTTGTTAACAAACAATAAATATTCTAAGTCGACAAAGCGGTATTAATGACTATTAATAAATAATTTACATACAATAATTTATAATTATTTTTATAATTAAAATTTATTATTATAATTAATAATTAATAATTACGATTAATAATCAATAACATATTTACATAATAATTAGCACTTAATAATTAATATTCATTTATAATTAAGAAATAGTAAGTAATAATTAATAATTAATAAATAAGAAGTAATATTTAATAATTAATATTATATACTAATAATTAATAATTAAGAATGATATTTAATATTTTATAATTAATAGGTAATATTTATTAATTAGTATATAATATTTAATTATTATAATTAATAATTTTATCTAATATTTCAAAAAAATTAAAAAAAATTAAATTTTCTATAACAAATCTAAAAATATTCGTAAAATCGAAAATAAAATTTTGATATTTTTCCTAAAATTAAAAAATAAAAATTTATAATAATGTTTGTTATTTCTCTCATTTCGGTCATGAATTAGTGGTTGGTGCAATAGTTTCCCTCCCTCATTTTCTGTATAATTTTCATTTCCCACTTACATTATTTTCTTGAACTCTAAATTTAAAATCCCACCAACTAAATGCCAAAACAAAATATTGGATCCCCTTACTCCATCATAATCTCATCGCTTACTTCATTTCTCGCTTACTCCATCACAAATATCATTTTCCTCCTTCTTGTCGGATCCTTTTTCTTCACATTCATCAGCCTAATAAAATTAGTGGTTGTCCACGTAATGGAAAACCGCTCCTTCAACGTCATGCTCGAACGAATGAATTACCTCAACCTAACCATTAATAGCATTAACAAGTCCAAAACCAACCCGCTATACACATCTAACACAAACTCACCCTAATCAATTCAAAGGTGGGGAGCACTATATGGAGCAAAAGAAATGTTTTCTGTTTTGTTTTTAGAATAGTTTCCCTCAATTTTGAATCCAAGGGAAATTGCTCATCAAGGCTGGGGCTATTATGACCCACTAATTTGCTGAATTGACCATCTGTTTTTACAAAAAAAAAATTAAGGACAAAAATACCCCTTTGATTATTTTTGTTTAAATTTATGTTTTATTTTTTTCTTAAATTTTCCCCCACACAAAGTGACTACGTGGTGCCTTCTGGGCACTACGTAGGACGACTGTATGGTACTCTTAAGGCACCACGCAGGGCAATTACATTATGCCTTTAAAACACCACATAGGGCAACTGCATGGTGTCTTCACGACACTACGTTGGGCAATTGCATGGTGCCCTAAAGGCACCACATAGAAAAACTACGTGAAAGGATTTTCTTTGATTTCTCTAAGGGGATAACTCAGCAAAATAAGGGGTTCTTTCATTTTTTTAATTATGAGGGCTATTCAGCACTATCACTACTAAGGGAATCACGTTTTCCGACGGCCGAAAATCGCCGGCGGCCGTCGGAAGCCGTCGACCGCCGTCGGAAAAACCATCGGAAATGACTGCGTCGGGGAGCAGTATTTCCGACGCCTTCCGACGGAAGGTGTCGCACACTATTCCGACGGTTTCCATAGAAACCGTCGGAAATAGTATGCTACAGGCCGCCGAGAGCCGTCGGAATCCGTCGAAAATTTTGACCTATAAGCCGTCGGGAGCCGTCGAAAGCCGTCGGAAATCTGCTATTTTTTTTTGAAATTCGCTGCAAATATAGCCTTCTAACCATATTTCTCTTCCAAGCACTATGATATCAATATTGCACAATCCAACATACAATAATCCAACCAAATATCCAAACCCAAACTACAAAATATTCAATAAACACACAAATAAATAAAATTACATCAAAATAAAATACAAAATATACATAACCATTCAAACATTAACATTAATCCTAACAATAACTGTTCTACCATGTTGTTAATACACAAATTCATCAATATTCTCATACACATCCTCATACAACTACAGAACCAAGTGTATCAAACATAATTATAAATAAATCAACAATTACCTACGCCGTCTACCAAATCATTCTAAACTAAAACAAAACATACCTGAACGAATGAACGAACAAGCAAGCAAACAATGAATCAATCTCCTCCAGATCCAGAGCTAGCCGAGGAAGGGAAGCAACCACCAAACTGCTGCATGTACTCTAACAACTGTGCGGTCTGCATGGCTTGTTGGCGGTTTTGCTCCTCTAATTGGGACATTCTAGTCCGCAATTCTTCTATATCTGCTAGATCGCTCTGAGGTCTACTCCGCCGTCCCCTACTCTGACTACTAGCCTACAATAATTGAAAAATGAATAAAATCCAAGTTTATTGTTTTGAAAAGGTCAAAATATCATATTTGAAGTATTTCAAAAAAAAGTAAATTATTTACCGCTAGATTGCCAAATCCGTATCGTCGACCATGCTCTGCTGGATGCATAACGGACTCAAAAATAACGTCCTCCTCATCGGTCGTCAGCTGATCTCGACCTGTATCAGCAAGGAGTTTCTGCCGCTGCTCCATAAACATCTCCTGCATTAACAAATTAATAATATCATATCTTATTTCATCATAGTTTAACAATTAAAATAATTACTAATACTGAATAAAATAAAATATGCTTACATGGCTTTTGCTGGATTTATCATCCTGCCATGTATACGAAACAGTCCCGTCTGGATTAACATGCTCGACAGCATGCGTACGGGTGAACACGTCCATATAGCTGACAGGACCATGTGCCTCGGCTTCCTGAAGTTGATTGTTACATACAATTATTATACATTTAAAATCATATAGCATAAACTATTTACATTTATTATTCAGTAAATTTACCAACCCCTGCCGATACTGCTGAAACGACTTCGATACTCCGCGATGAGTGACGGGATTCTTATTTCTATTTCTAGAGTTTCTATCCGACTCTGCCTGTATATTTAAAATTTGATACATTATTTTTCGATCACGTCAAATTAATAATTAAAAAAAAGTAGTATACTTGCCTTCGCCTCGTCCGTCTCCCAGTATCTCAAACAACCTTGCCACACGCTCTCTCCCATCCGCCGTGGTTTCTTACCAGATTTCTTAATCTCAGATATCGTGTCCCTGTAGTTCTTATGCATCTTCTTCATCCAGTATGCTCGTGCCAGCATCAGATCGTTTGTCTCGATGTCTATCTCAGCCTGTGTTAAAAAAAAGATTACACTTTAAACGATAAACAGTAGAAAAACGACAAAAACGAATTAAAAATGGAAAAAAATATACATACTAGGACATCCTGCCATATGCACTCTATGATGTGAGGAGGGATATTATCCCACTTCGGCCAGCAAGCACCCATCCTACTGCGATAAGAAGCTCTAGAGACATCCAGCACAACCTAAGAAGGAAGTAGGTCGAACCCCCTGTTTTTAAGTACGATATAGATAAGTACGTGCGTATATCGTAGAAAAAATAAGATGCTGAATAAAATTTAATTTACCCATCTTCTCTAGGGATTAACGATACAACTGCACATTGTGGCTCTTGCGATGGGCCATTGCCATCACCTCCTGACGATCGGGAAGAGCTCCTACCTCTATATGACATAATGATAAACCTGTGACATATACACATCATTATATAAGAGAATAATAACATGGTAATGAAATATATTTCATATGAAAATGACATCAATGATATAAATTGCTTAATGAATGACTGAAATGGAAATAGAAATGGAAGTGTGTTATACCTGATTCATAATGGGTGTACTCTTCCAACGATAAGCAGAGTTCATTGCATATTTAATAAAAATTGCTAAATAAATGAAAAATGGAAATAACATAAAACATGCAAACAATAGTAAACGGATTTGGTTTCATAGTTACATCAATTTAATAATACATTAAGAATTCAACATAGTTACATCAATTGCAAAAAAACAAATTCAGATTTATATCATTCATCATCGTCTTCTAATTCAGATTCGGTCTCGTTTTCGACGATATTTTCCTCTGCACTGTCACACGCTTCTACCAAAACATTTGATTCATCGATCAAAGGACCAAAATCTGCATGATCGTCTGTAATTATTATTTTGTTATTTTGCTCAAGATCTGCCTGATAAGCTTGTTCGTCCGGAATATTCTTCCCATTGAATGTGAATCTGGCCTTTGTTTTAAAAACCGCAGAGCAATCTGCTTTATCTCTTTTTAGAGACGGATAAGGAGCGTAATAAACTTTCAATGCTTGTTTGGCTAGTACAAAGGATCATACTTGTGATGGTGCGATGTATGCTTTATTTCGATAAGATTATAATCCTTGTGCACATTAATTCCAGAACCTGGAACATTGCTAAACCAATTGCATCTAAATAGAAACACCTTCTCCGTGGGTCGTGAGAAATATGTCAATTGCAAAATTTGTGTCAGAACGCCATAAAAATCATTTAAATGATTTTCTGGATCGTCACTACCTTTAACAAATACACCAGTATTATTTGTTAATTTTTCTGCACCGTATTCTTTGGTGTTAAATTTATATCCATTGACGAAATATATTGGATATGTCTTGACCACTCTTTTTGGTCCCATCGCAAGATGTTTCAACCCTTCGTCAACAACACATTTTCTCGGCTCATAAACGTAATTTGAAAACCAACCGGAAAATTCTTTACTGAGATCTCTGTTCGAATGTTCACGTTCATAAACACTGTTTATATAAACAAATTATTACATTAGGTTATACACGTGCATGCATTATAGAAAAGAATAAAACACAAATTACTATTTTAGATTACCTAACAAACGGTGCAACCTCGGCACAATTTAGAAGAATATAAGTGTGTGCTACATGAAAATCTCTATCGTCTAGCCATATTTCTACACATTTTCCAAAAGGCCGACCATGTTGTCTAAAAATAGATAACATTGCTTGAAAGGACTCTTGTTCATCGCCTTCGTCATTACGAGGAACACTTTGAAATGAAATATTCACGTGGTCACTGAAATAGTGAGAGAAAAAGAACGAAGCTTCTTCTTCGATGTAAGATTTGCATATCGAACCTTCAACTCGTGCTTTTTGCCTTACGTTTTTCTTCAGATGATTCAAATATCTATGCAAAATTAATTTATATTAACTTCATATTTCAAATGCAATTAAATTATGTTATAACATATTACATACCTCTCAAATGGATATATCCATCTAAATTGAACAGGACCTCGAAGTCGTGCTTCAGATGGGAGATGAACAGGTAAATGTTCCATCACATTAAAAAATCCTGGCGGAAATATTTTCTCTAATTTGCAAAGCAATATAGGAATGTCCACTTCAAGTTTACGTAAACGTTGCATTTTTAAAGTAGTCGAACAAAGCTCTTTGTAAAACATACTAAGCTCCGTTACTACCTTCCAAACTTTTAACGGCAGTAGTTCTTTGAACATTACGGGAAATAAATTTTCCATCATTATGTGACATTCGTGACTTTTCATTCCGCTCAATCTACCATTTTTAAAGTCAACACATCTACGAAGATTTGATGATATCCCATCAGGAAATCTTAACCCTTCCACCCATTTTAACACAGCTTTAACTTGATTATTATCTAATTCGTAACATGCTTTGGGTTTTTTACTGTCATTTGGTTTCATATGAAGCTCAGGATGTTTGCATAATTCTTCTATATCACGTCTTGATTTCAAATCATCCTTCGTCTTCCCTTTCACATTCAAAATTGTGTTAAAAACATTATCAAATACATTTTTCTCATTGTGCATCACATCTATGTTATGGCGAAGCAGAAGATGTTTCCAATACGGCAACACCCAAAAAATAGTTTGTTTGCACCAGTTATGAACAACTGATTTGCCTTCAATTTTTGTTTGTTTGCCAGTTTCATATATCTTTGGATAGTCCTTAACAAGTTCATATATGTCTTCGCTTGACCATATCGTCGGTGGTTGTCTGGTTTCTACTCTATTAGCTAAAAAGTTTTTCTTGTCTCCTCTGAAGGGATGATTTACATGGAGAAAAATATCGATGACAGTCAAACCATGAAATTTTCTTACCATGAGGTAAAGAAAACGCTCGTGTTTCATCCATGCAATATTGACATGCTAGACGACCGGCAGTACTCCATCCCGAAAGCATTGCATAGGAAGGAAAATCACTTATAGTCCACAACAAAGAAGCAAACATACGAAATTTTTCTTCTTGGACACATCGTATGTTTCTACTCCTTCGTTCCACGGTATTTTTAACTCCTCAATCAACGGTTGTAAATATACATCGATTCCTTGTGTCGGATCGTCGGGGCCAGGAACGACAACAGTAAAATACATATATTGCGTTTTCATACAAATTCATGGAGGTAAATTATACGGTGTGACGATAATGGTCCAGGATGAATATTTAGAACCAAATTGAGAAAATGGAGAAAAACCGTCCGTACATAATCCTAATCTAACATTTCGACTCTCCGCTGCAAAATTTGGATACGTTTTATTGAAATGCTTCCATGCTTCTCCATCGGCAGGATGTGTCAACGTACCCTCTTCCTCCGTTCTCACGCTATGTCATCTCATATTAGATGTAGTTACAGAAGGTGCATATAATCTTTGAAGTCTTGGAGTTATCGGTAAGTAGTGCATACGCTTGTACGGAACTTCCTTCCCCTTCTTTTTTCTTCGTTTGTGTCTCTCCTGGTTACAAACTTGACAATTTCTAAGGTTTGCGTCTTCTTTCCAAAACAACATGCAGCCTTTTAAACATGTATCTATTTTCTGATACGGTAAACCAAAAGTAGACATAAGTTTTTTAACTTCGTAGCGATTTTCACACATTAGATTATCGGACGGCATATGTCTTTTTGCAGCTTGTACAACAGTCGTAAACGCAGCTTCAGTGATGTTGTATTTTGACTTCATCGCAACGTATTCTGCGATTACTGACAGCTGAGTGTCGCTTTTACAACCATCCCAAATAGGTTCCTTAGCTGCATCTAGTAAATCATAAAAAAAAATTGCTTCAATATTTGGTTCTTCAACATTTCTATCATCGTCGTCAACTTCATCCATTGGAAACATTGATCGTGCTGCATCTTCGACCATATTTTCTATACGGGTCATTGAAGCTATTTCGTTAACGACACTTTCGGACTCTACAGAAGTATTTGCTACAACTTCTCCATGCCGATCCCAAACATAATACTCGGGTGCGAAACCGAGTTGGCACAAATGAACTTTCATAATATCTGGTAACAAATAGTTCAAATGTCTACACCTACTACACGGACAACGAATTTCTGGATCGTTTTCGTTATTACTTAAAGCGAATTCAACAAACACGTTTATACCATTATAAAAAACTTCTTTTATTGAGCCCTCAGTCCTTTTCTTTGGTACATCCATCTCCTCCGATCAACAAAATAATCAATCATTTTTCCTATTTGACAAAATGAGAAGTTCAAAATTTAATATTTATTTTGAAGAATACAAATTTGAAAATGATTATTTTCATGGTCGTATAATATTTGGAATTTAAAGAACAATTTCACAAATTTAAAAATATTTTCAAATAGGGCACATTTTATTTTTTAACGTATCGATTTAAAAATATATATAATTTTTTTCCATTGGTCAGGCATCCTACTTCCCATTACAAACACAGTAAGCATTTACATTTCATATATTATTTTGTCTCAAACGATTCAACAAAATTTCGGCAGCATTTCCCTTTCGTTCCCTGCATTGTACACAAATGCGTGTACGCAGGAAACAAAAAAGAAAAGTTAGGCCGAAATTTTATGAACCGTTTGAGACGAAGTAGTATACAAAATGTAAATGTTACTGTGTTCATAACTTGTCCAATACAGGGACAAATCCGACAAACATTGTACCAGATGAATATAAATGGTCGTTTTTAAAAAAAAATGACTATTTATACAACGATCATGTACAACACTCGTCAGACGTGGCCAAAAACTCTCTAAGGGACATTTGTCAGTTACATGCACGCATTTTACGAAAAAATACAGTTTTACTCACTGTTCACATTTACAAAAATATATATTAATTTAACACATTTATTCGACGTATTAAATCAACTTAAGGTTGGTTTAACATTTTTGACATTTTTCAATACATACAATTATAATTTAGAGTAATGCATTTTTTTTGTTTCATAAGTAAATACGTGCACAATATAATACTCCTAGTTCATTCAATCATTTTATCTTATTCCAAATAACGTATACAATCGTTGAATCAAGGCATACACAACAATTTACATATATATGAACAATCACAAATTATACATGTTTTTCACAATTTCACGATAAAAGATGAAATAGGTATACCATGTGATGTTATAAACCATTATTACGCTATTGGAAACAATTGCAATCACTAATTCGCCCTAATTTATCAATTTTGTGCAAATCTACAATTAGGGTAAAAACTGAATTTTTCGCAAAAATAAGAGATTACATCTGAGATTAAGAGTAATGGAGTTTGATTAGGCTGTCGTGGAGGATCCGCAAGGTAGAAATTAGGGATTAGAAGCTTGAAGAAGGGATTTGGGGGGTTTTTGGTTATAATTTTCGTATGAAAAATGGAGGAAGAAAAAGGCTCGGCTGCAGGTATAATCGCAAATTTCCGACGGCTTTCGACGGCCGCCGACGGCACGTCGAAAGCCGTCGGAAATTAGCCGTGGGAAGCCGTCGGTCCTAGCTGTCGGTAATGAGGCCTTTTCTAGCAGTGGATTAAGGGTTTAAATAGAATAACAGCTCATCAAACCCTCACTTCCTTAAGTTTACAAAATCTAACCTACCATGAAACATGATGATTGAGCATATTCATAAAACTCGAAGACCCATTTCACGAGCATCTTCATTCTCACTCCCTCCTAAAACCCTAGGCGATTATTCCGCTTTTAGTCATCTAAATGTAGTTGAGAATCTCTACAAATCCTTTGTAATTTTGTCTTTTTGTAGATTAGTATTAGGTTTTAACTCAAGAGTTTTACTGGTAGAATTCTACATTATGATCACAATATGCAATCTAGAATCAACAGAATGTGCGTTTTTGGAAATACGTTGGGTAGTTAGGTTTTATATTATGATTTTTTAGGTTTGGTTTAGTTTTACTTTATAGTTTAAACATACGTGAAAGCTTACTGTTGTTTTAACGATATTAGGTAGCAAGAGGATTGTCAAAAAAATTATGCAACAGGCAAAAATTATACCTAATAGTGTCAATGCTATTGATAGTCTTTATAAAGGAGATGAAACTATTGATAATAGTTGTAAGACTCATGGGAAAGAAAGTGGTTTCTTGGTCGATTTTTGATATCACGGCCATGCTGAAAAAGTGGAGTTGACACTTGCCCCTCGAAATATACGCCTAGGGACTAGGTCGTGTGCTTCGATTCTTCTTAACTCATGCTTTACTGAGCTGCTGAGCTTGTACTTAGACAACTTTGCTTTGTTTTGACCTGAAGCCTTTTAAACTTGACCAATGCGATTCAATGGAACTTTGACCTGAACTTGTTGCATCTCTTTACAGATTATTTTAACAACCTGTTAAACGCACCATTTGCAGAAAAATAGGGCGAATATACTCATCACTGATTGCCCATATCGAGTGATGGATTAGATCAAAGAACTGGTATTTTACTGTAAGCAAATTAGTATGGTCTTGATGAAGTGTTGCAAATCAATTATCTTGAATGAAGTATCAACACAAAGTTTACACAGTTATAACTGCTATCTGCATTGACACCGCACTTACTTTCAAATAACAAGCCTTGAATTCTTCTGAATTGACATATGCCAACCAGTATTATTTCAACTATTGCTTTATTTACTTGTTATTTTAGTAGCTTTGCACAACACTTCACACGCTTTTAGAAAACGTGCACCTTTACTTTTGAATATTCAGTTCTTCATATAGAATGTCTTTTCGATAAGAAGAGTAGTGGGGCAAACTGGATCTTCCCATTTCTGGGATTTTCAAAATCTGAGTTGTCCGGTACTAATTACATTCTTTACTTTTGCAGCACTTCCTTCCTCTTTCCGAATATTCCAGTCAGAAGTCAATTTTTAAAAGACTAAGTGCTGTGACGGTTAAGGAGAGGAGCGTTAATTTTTTTGCTGAAAGATGGATTTTTGCACTAATTCGGACTTTTGCACTCTTTTTGGTTGACTTAGCTTCACGATGCCCTTGGTTTTCAAGAAGAAACTTCAGATGTCCCAGCTTTCGCAAAGGAACTTGCATCAATGGAACCTATTGCGGAAGCCTTATTGGTGTAATGTTTTACTCCATTTGACGGTGTGGGGTCATCCTTCTTGTTTTGCCTTTTGAAACCCGTACGTGCACAACAAATTCTATAGAAACTTTTGTCTATATTTGAGAATGTATTTATTCCTCATTTTCATACAAGTTTCTTTATTCTCTTTGGATGATATTGCAGTGAGCTTGTGGTACATTGCTTGGGTACTGCTTTTTTTAGTGTAGCAATATTATATTGCCCCCATACCACAACTCATTGTAATATTCTCCATTTTGAGGAGATTTTGGAGAACAATTCTTCTGTTTTTAGAAGACTTGTACTCTTACTTTAGAGAATAAATCTTCCATTTTGAGAAGGCATGCACTCTTTCTTTAGAGAATAATTTTCCATTTTTGAGGAAATATTATTCTTGCTTTAGTAGAGTGTGCCTTGTGTTGGAGAAGCCTTTCTTTTTTTTTTTTTTTTTTTTTTTGCGCCTCGCTGGAGGGCTTTGATTTGACATTTCAACTCTAGAGAAGTGGGCCTCCACAGAGATCGCACATCATCTCCGGTGAAATGTGCCCCCGAAGAGGTCTTTATTTGGTATTTCAGTTCTGGAGAAGTGGGCCTCCGAAAAGTTTGCACTTCAGCTCTGGTGAAATGTGCCCCCGAAGAGGTCTTTATTTGGCATTTCAGTTCTGGAGAAGTGGGCCTCCGAAGAGTTTGCACTTCAGCCCTGGTGAAATGTGCCCCCAAAGAGGTCTTTATTTGTTTCCTTCCTGCTCGCCCATGTCTTTTCACCATTTGATCCTCAGTGATTCCCCGTTATCATTTCCAAACCCACATTTCCTTCTTTTGGAAGTAGTTTATTTTATCAAAAGAAGTGTACTTCATTGCTAAGTGGGCTTGGAGGGGAGGACACAAGCTACTTAATCGAATGTTCGTTTGCACAAACGATCTCAATTAGTTTGCAAGGGCCCACCTCCAGTTGAATCACTCACTGTTTGCTTGAAGCACTTCTTTTGTAGGATTTGGGTCTGGAATATTTGTGGCCTGATATTCGCCTGTTGAGCGATTTGTAGGAATCGCTTGGCTTTGTGATGTGTTGACTAGGTGAGCTTTGCTTTGATTGCCTACAACATTAAATCGACATTTTAGCAATATATTTTAAGATATTTGCATATCGAAATGAAACAAGCATTTTATCGTAATAGAAAGCTCAAGATTTATAGTTTCTATTATTTATTTGCACTGTTTTTACAATGGCATTTTATACAGGAATCATAAATCCAGTATTATTCTATGAATTTTAAGCAAAAGCCATTAAGTGAAATATGGTCATTTGGCATCATCTTCCAGAACAAGGATATTCTCTCCCTCCGGGGCTTGTCTCAAAGCACGAGCATATCTTTCCATCTCGTCCCAACTTTTGTCCGCTGGGTGAGGGCCCCCTGTGATAGCATTAATGATAAGCCTCTCAGATCCCTGCGTTGCAGTTCTTTCATTTGGGCCATAATGATGAGTGAGAAGTATTTGTCCCTGAGTGGATTAGGATGGATCATTCCTGTTTCTCCGGACATATTGCTGAAGTTTATTCTCTTTCAATAGCTTCTCAATCAGATCCTTCAAATGGAGACACTCGTCAGTGTCATGGCCAGGTTGATTGTGGAATTTACAGAATCTTTCACTTTGCGTGGCATTTTTCCTAAGTCTCAACTTTTGGGGTTTAGGATATTCAACAATATCCTTTGTTGCTAAGAAAATGTTCTCTGGAGTATCAGTTAAGGGAGTATAATCCGACGGTTCAAAGTGGCGGTTTTTCTTTGGATTTCCCTGCTTTTTCCCATCATCATTCTTCCTTTTCTGTCCTCCAGATTCTCCTTTATTAGAAGTAACATTGACATTCTGAATTTCGGTCACGACTGCTTTTGTTGGCACAGGAAAGCTTTCCAAGCGCATAAACTCGTCGGCCTTCTTATAGAATTTCTCAAGTGAGTTTGGCTCCTTCATTTTTAGCCATTTGCCAAATTCACTCGATTTATTGATAGCCCGCATCAGGTAAGTCAAAACCATCCGTGGCTCTGCGTTATCAACCTCGGCCAAGGCTATATTGAAGCGGTTTAAGAACGATCTGATAGACTCCCCGGGATTTTGTTCTAGACTAGAGAGTGACATTATATCCTTGGCCTTTGTAGCATATAGCCTGAACTGATCTTTGAACTTTCGTGTTAAGTCGGAAAATTGATCCACGGATCTAACTGGTAGCTTTGTGAACCAAAGTAAGGCCACTCCCTGTAAGTATATCGGAAAGTATCGACACTTGATTTCATCTGTTGCTCTTGCCCCTTTCATATGCCAATCGTACTTGTACAGGAACTGATTAGGGTCACTTGTGCCTCGATAGGCCGGGATAGTAGGAGGTACAAATTTCCTTGGAAACTCTGCCTTCAAGATCTTTTCGGTGAACAGTGTCTTACTTGGAGCAAACCCCCAATCATTTTCATCCTCTTGCCTCTGCATGCTCTCTTTCATAATTGAGCGAATCATCCCTGATAGGTACTCCTTATCGTTCAGAGGCTTTGCCGGGCAGAAGTCAGCTGCTCTTTCAGAAGTTTGCCTGGGCAAATGTTCACGAAAAATTGGCTGCGGCCTTGAACCTTCAGCTTGAGAAGGTGCCCCTACGGCGGTGCCAACTGCTCTTTGAGGGATACCTTTCTCTTGGGAATCATGGGCATCATCTGCAAAGGTCTCTTCATTATTTTCTGTTTGACGGTTGCCCCCAAGTAAAGCATTCATTCTTTCCAGCATTAGAGCGTTCTGGGCTTCCATTTGCTGATATAACCCAGAAACTGCAGCATCAAACACCTCTTGTGTAATTCCAACACTCGGAGCTGCTTCATTTAGAGCAAGAGAAGTGGTATTATTCTCATGAGCATCACCGGATCTATCAGATCTGAGCTGTCTTCCAGTAGCCATTATCTCGGATAAACTTCTGGTCTTTAGAGAGATTCTTTCAACAAACTTTCGTGAAGCAATGGTGAAAGTATTCCTGAGTTGGGTTCTCAGTGAAAGCACCAAAAATGTTAACGCTAAAATTTGAACGCTAACACCCCGGTGTATGAAGTGAGATTGTGAAAGCACCACCCGATAGCTCGGGAACAGATTATAAGCAGATAATAGTGAAAAAACAGTAAACAACAGCAATTTTATAGTGGTTCGGCTTAAGAGAGAGCCTACGTCCACTTTGAATATCTTTATTGACGATTTGATTACAAGTCAATGCAGTTACACTTTGATTACAACACACTTTGAGTTTCAAGTGACTTAGAACAAGTAGCCTAAACTTCAATGTCGATCCAAATCTTTGAACACATGTTAGACATGTTTGATTTCTTCGTGAAGTTCCTTGAAGGTGTTGAAGTAGTTCAGAATGCAGCAGAGTAACGGCGCTTGAAATGAATGAGCCAAAAGTCCCCTTTCTGTTGGAATTATGGGCGTATTTATAGGCATCTTCGGAGTTAGGTCGTAACTCGTATACGACTCACGATGAGTCGTAACTCGTGTACGACTCATGATGAGTCGTAACTCGTATACGACTCATGGTAGGTCGCGGCTGATTTACTGGGTTCATGGCTTGGCCCAGAGTTATGCACCCATCTGAATGAATGATACAAGTTCTAAGTCGTTCACGAGTTAATTAAATGCAGTTTCCTTTATGCTAGCATGAGTCGTACACGACTCATCATAGGTCGTAAGTCGTCAGCGATTCTTCTTACTACAGCGTGGTGTTGAACTTGTCTCCAAGTCTTAGGTCGTGAACAACTTATCTTTTGAGCCATAGACTTCCTGTCGCGCTATTTTCTAACTCGTAAGATTGTTATCTCGTAGACTCTTTAACTCGTGGAGGCCTTAACTCGTAGATCTTTTAACTCGTAGAGTCTTTAACCCGTAGATCCTTAACTCGTAGGTCGTTCAGCCCTTGAATTGTTAGGTCGTGAAGACCTTGAGTCGCACGGTTCTTCAGTCGTTGATCCACTGAGTCGGCCTGTCTCATGAACCGTTAACCCTCTTGAGTCGTTCCATTCCTCTAAGTCGCCTTGAACCTTTACTCGTTAAGTCGTGGCACTTCTTAGGTCGTCCAATCCTTGAGTCGTTAAGCTTATTGAGTCGGCAACCTTGTTAAGTCGGCAACCTTATTAAGTCGGCAACCTTATTAAGTTGGTAAGTCATGCCACTTGTTAGCTCGTTAACTCGCTTCATCAGTTAGGTCGTTGACTTCGAGTAGAAGATAGGTCGCTCCATTCTCTAAGTCGTATACCGTTTTGGACGGGGCGCTGCCCCGCACCCCGCCGGGGGCGCTGCTCCGTGGACCCGTGCGACCTGACCGGGCAGGTCGATCACCGTAGCGGTGGCGTTGCCCCCGCACCCCCACCTTGGGGGGTTGGCACCCCCCCGGACCCCCCCTCCGTAGGGGATCTTATCTGAAAAGCCATTCAACAAAACTTGCTTTGTTGGGATGCTTAGTTGACTATTCTTCGAGACGAACTATCATTGGTTTCTTGGTCGATTTTTGATATCACAACCATGCTGAAAAAGTGGAGTTGACAGTAAAGAGGGGACAGTTTTATTTGGAATCCGAACAGGGTAGGATCGCAAAAGTGACTTGCGATTAATTTGGGAATTTTTCTTAGGGTGATCTGTGTTGAGACTGAGAATTCTCATATGGATAGGAGCTACTGATGTAATCAGGAGTTTATTTACATCTGGAGTTGAGTTCCATTTTGTTTTGGTTCTAAAAGTAATTTTGGTAGTTAGCCTAGTAGTAGAGTTGGTGTAGCAACTCAGATATCTTTGGAATTTGGAATTGGACTGATCTAGCTTTTGGAATAGGATTCTGTTTTGAGGTTGTGTGACCAAGTCTGATGTGTCACTCAGATTTTTATGGATTTGATGAACAAAGTTTCCCGGAGATATTGGATAAGTTTGTACTCGTGTTCATCATCAGATATTTTCATCTATTTTAGAATCATAGTTGTGCAGCGGAAGCAAGGCAGCTGCTGTGCAAGGAAGGAAGCGAGTTCAGTATGCTATTGCTTGAATGGTAAAACTTGAATTCTGGATTTCGACGGATTTTGGAAGACTTTTCTGTTGAATAGGATCCATAGACTGCTTTGCTTTGGTCTAGTTGTTTCTGGAAGTTTCAGCATAGGTTGAGATGATCAGGAAGAAGCTTGGCTGCCCAGGATTGTCTGTTGAGTTATACAGATATGAAATAAGGAGTTTGGAAATTCGAAGTTAGAGACTTCAGTGTTGTTAAGAATTCTCTGGTTAAGACAACTGATATTGGATAAGATTGGTTGGTTAGTGCTGAGGCATTTAAGATTTCTTATCTATGCTTTTGATAGGATAAGACTGATTTGCCAGTTTGGATAGCTGGAATTCATTGTGTATCACGTAACTCTGATGGTACGTGTATGATTCATCGATGGGTTGTTGAATATGTAGTTCAGTTGGATTTGGAAGTTGAGCTAGATTTGAGAGTAATCTGATGTTCTGTTCAGATTGAAGGATCTAGAGATGAGTGAAGCTCTAGATTTTGGTTGTGTAGTTAGTTTGTTGGTTTTTGTAGAGCGAGTCTCCTGGTGATTTATACTTGGGAAACTCGAGATAGTATTAGAGATTTATTCTGATTTGTGTCAGAATAATTAGTTTAGTTTGTTTGTTTGATTGATTGCTATGGTTGATAGTTACTAGTTAAGTATGCTTTGCTAATTGAAATAAAAATCTGTACTGGGTTATTAAATTACCTTTGCTTTTAAATTTCGGGATGAAATTCTTTTAAGGGGGAAGGATTGTAACGACCCAGAATTTTGGGCAATAACAATTTAATAATCCGTGTTAATAATTTAATTGATTTGATAATTTTCTTTATGATTTTAATTTAAATTGGCTAATTTAATCTTTTAAAGGTTGATGAATTTTTAATATGGCAATATTGATAAGAATTATTTTCCAAAGCTAATCAAATTTTATTCTATTTATAATATATATCTGATATATACTGAATAGAAGATAATGTGTTTCAAATTAAAAATGAATTTTCAAATTGTAATATATATGTATGTATATATTATAGTTTGATATTATTTTGAAAATTTATTTTAATCCATTAATAATTTATATATGAATGATTTGTAATTTGAAGCTTTGTTTTAAAACTTAATATTTCTCAAAAGTTAATATAATGATTAATTTATTTGTCTTCAAAATATAAGATTTGTTATTTATTTTTCATGTGATGGTTAAAAGGGATTTAAATAAAGTGTTGTTTTGTTTTCTTTTATAATGCTTAATATAAATAGTTATAAGTGTATAAGTATAAATGTTTTAGATGTTTAAAACACAAGTATAAAGATTCATTTATATTATAATTAGTTTTTTTTAAATATTTTCTTTAAAGGATTAAATTTATATTCACATATGTAAGTATTAATTAATAAAGTAAATTAAATATGTTAGTTTATGTTAACATTTAAATTAAGAGAAAAATTAATTAAAACACTTAAAAAGGACATGTGTAAACATATCTTAATAACACTTGTAAGTAACTAAATCAATTAAATGACAAGTGTAAAACTTAAATAACAAGTGTCTTCTTTTTATAAAAAAATTCACTTTCTTTAATTTTTATTAAATCAAAATTAAGTTTATTAAACATAATTTCATCCATTATTTCTCAGCTGATAAAAGATAATGTTAAGTTGAAACCAAAAAGCAAAAATTTAAAATCCATAAGCAAGTCAATCTGTAATTCCAATCTGCATTTCAAAGATAAAGAATCAACCTGCAACTCCAAAATTCTGCAAATTCAAAAATGGAATCAAGTTCAATCTACAACAAAAATTTATGCATGCATAGTTTTCAACAGCAATTTTCAGATTTTATAAGGGCTTGGAAATAAAGAAAACTGCTCTGCATATATATCAGAGGTGAGTAAACCCTTTTTAAAAATAGTTTTAATAAATCTATTGTTGAATATGGATGCATATGTTGAATTGTGTTAAGATGATGAATTTATGTGTATATGAAATATTATATACATGCATATTAAAAGTGAGGAGTGTCTGGTAATTATCTATAAACTTCCATCTCTGTTCTTTACAGTTGTTATTTATGAAATAAAAATATCATATCTTCCAATCTATGCTATATTGAACTTGTGATGTGAATGAAAGTTGTAGATTTATGTTTGTTGGTAATATTAAAAATAGTTTCTGAAAATTTAAATTCACAACCAATTTTTAAAATGAAATTTACAGCAAAACCTTGTTTCATGCAAAAAAATCAACCACCTTGTTTTTAGATTTGGATTTCATGAATGTATTAAGAACCAAAAATTATGATTTTTAAGGTATACATCATAATTTTTAATTGAGAAATTCTTGTGAATTTGGTGTTTGTGTGGAAATTGGGTTTTTGTAAATTGCCGAGAAACGACTTGATGATTTTAGCTATGATTTGGTTTGAAGCAAGTATATGAGTTGAGGATCTAATGAAAAATGTGAAAGCATTTTTCAATTGAGTGGATCGTTGGGATTTGATGGAAATATGGTTTAAGTTTGCTTTTATCTGGGCTTTACAGTTGGGGAAATTTTGTCGCGAGCGTAGGACCCGAAGTGTTCGCACATGGGGGATTATGGAGTTTGAGTCATGGCGGTGATGTGGTGGGTACAGCGAGGCTCATCGGCGTTGTGATTGACCAGCGGCCATAGAATTTGTGAATGATGTTTCTGCAGATGTTCGAGCTCATTGCTCGAAATCGATTCGAGCGTGATTTCGTGATTCTAGGTTGAGGAATGAGTTATAGGGGTCACGTGTGGTTGGTCGGCGATGGGCTAGATGGTCAGAGGTATGGGGATCGGTGGCGCACGTACACGAGTGGACGTGTGTGCACGGGAAATTCGTTTGGAGAAGATGAGTTGGGGCTCGGGGAGACATTCATGTGGGTCGCGGGATCTACTCGAAGGAAGTGGAGTGAGGTATTACTTCGGGGTAGGCACGAGTTGGTGGGGGAGTTGTCTCGAGTTGTTCGGGAGATGATTGGCAGTTTAGTTCTGTAATGAAAGTGTTTACAGATGTAAACCTGTTGACTGAATGAAAAACAATTTCAAGTGTATAAAGAAGATGAATTATGTTAAAGTTTGTGGTTTTGAAAATAAAGTAAATCAAACTTTAAAATAATAATTGAATTTAATTTCAATTTTAAATTGTTAAGAGTATGTTTTGAAAGTAATTTAACTTAATTAAATTTGAATTTTAAATTTAAATGAAGAATGTTTTGAATTTAAATACTGAATCAAAATTTTAAGATAAATTTTTAACCAATGTTTAAAAACCAAGTTCAATTTATATTGAAATAAATAGGTTTAAAAATTAGATGATTTAAGTGTTTTAAAATTTGAAATTTGTTCCTGAATACCTTATTTTCAAATAAAGATTAAGTTATAATTATGTAAACCAAATTGAATAAATTTGTCTTTAAGGTTAATAAAATTTGATTTAATTTCAAATAATTTAATTATGAAAATAAATAGGGTTAATTTATCTTTGTTATTAACTTGAGAATATTTAATTGAATATGATTTGAAATTAAGTAAAGAATTAATTGAGTTAAATGTTTTCTTAACTAATTAAGGATTTTAAAATACAAGAAGTTAATTAATTAATTGTTTAATTAATTTTTAATAATTAGTTAATTATTTATTTAATTTTAAAAAAATCACTTAATTATGAATTAATTAAGTATATTTACTTAATAAAGCAATTAATGATTAACTATGAATGTAATTAAGGAAGTTAATTACTTATGGAAGTAATTAATGATAATTACTCGTGAAGTAATTAGTTGAAGTGATTATTGGTTAAACACTTAATGATATCAATTAAAGAATTGATTAATATAATTGATGAAGTTAATTAATTATGAATTGATTAATTAATTAATTAAGATCTATTTAATGATGAAGTTAATTGTTTGTTTAGTGATTAATTAAGGATGTAATTAAGATTTATTAATGAAAGTAATTAGAGATAATTACTTATGTAAGTAATTAAAAATTAATTACTTAATTTATTTTAGTTAATTTATAAATGAAATTAATTAATTAATGAATGTGATTAATTTAAGATTAATTACCAAGGGTAATTAATTAAAATGTAATTAATTAATTAAGTAATTAAATAAGGATTATTTGTTAATTTAAATTGTTTAATAATTACTTAATGAAGTAATTAAGGATTAATTAATTGAATTAATTAATTAAGGATTAAAATAATTAAGTTAGAAGTTAATTAATTTAGTTAAGTAATTACAAATTGTTAATTACTGATTACGATTTATGAGTTGATTAATTATAAGTTAATTATTTAATTAATTAAAGTAATTATTAATTAATAAGGATCATTAGTTAATGTAATTAATGATACTAATCAAGGTTGATTAGTATAAGTAACTAATTTAAGTGTGATTAATTAATTATAATTAATTAAGAATTAATGTAATTAATTATAGCTAATTAATTAATGTAGGATCATTAATTATTATAATTAATTATAGTAATTAAAAGGTAAATTACTTTATATGGTTAAGGTTAATTACCTAAATGTAATTAAAGATAATTAATCAAGGAAGATTAATTAAAGAAGATCATTAGAGATGATTAATTTATTTATTTGAAATAAATAAATGAAGAAGGTTTTAATTGATTAAAAGATAATCAATTCTGTTTTGGATGTTTGATTAATATGGATTGATTGATTAATATTGGATAATTGATTGATATTGAATAATCAATATTTGGAGATTGTTATTGGATGATTGGTTGATATTGGATGTTTGATATTGGGTGATACTGGTTGATATTGGATACCTTTGTTATATGATATGCTGCTTTGTGAAGATGAATGTTGTTATAATTATCTATTTTGATAATATGATTCATCTAATTTTTATATCATCCTGAATATGAGATTAAATAGTTTAAAACCTTAAGTATAACTTGGACATTAAAATGGCGTTTGGTTTCGGTGAGACCGGGATCGGGTTTCCATATTTGAAATTCGAAAACCACATCGTTCCAATTAAACGTTAGGTCGTAAATCCAAGTGGAGCAAGTGAAGACTTGAGGTGTAAGGGCTATACGTCAGTATAACTCTGTGGGTGATTCTGAAATGAGTTTGACGGAATAGTGCTTATAGATTCAAGATGGCGAATCATAGTGCAAGGGCTATGGTCGTTGACTCTGAGGGTGATTCCAAAACGAGTGCAATGCGATAGTGCCTTCGGTTTCGTTCGAACCCGGAACGAACTTGTATGGATTGAATGCTTTCAAAACATCGTCAGGTGGACGATGAGAATTCTAAGATGGATGTGTTCTATAAAGGTAATCGTAACCTCAAGTCTCATCAACCGGGAATGGCTAAAACAGGGGAGGTGCAGCAAGGCTTCGTGGGTAGCTCCCACTGGAGAGCAAGATTTCCCTCTGTCTAGAAGTCCCTTTTTATTCGGCTTTGTGGGCAGTTGGGTCGCGGCCAACTGCGGGGTTGTCTTGTTCGGGATTGTCCAGTAAGGGATGGTTCCGGCCTTGTGTTGCAGGGGAGTGGGCGTACTCCTCGGTACGTTGATCTAGGCCACGTACTATGACAGGCGGTACCCCAGTAGCCCTGCCATTGATGGAATCCAAAATCCAATAAGTTCATGTACGGTTTTGATTGTGCCCAACTATGTTGGAACGTGAGATGTAAACATTCCATCTATTTCTGTATTTTATTTTGAAAACCCTAGACACTATTATAATATCACTTTCCTGTCAAATGTTTTGGTTAGCGTAAGGTAAAAACTTTTCCATGTTTATGTGTGGGAAGTCTTATGTGATACCTTTTGTTTTCAAAGGATTTCTAAAGTTAAGCAACTTTTATCCCCGTTTACTCACACCCGACCCCTGTCTGACCTGAATGTTTATTTTTTGTTTTATTAAACTCTTGGGTACTCATATTACGTATGAGTAGTCAAGTGTTTCAGGATTGCTTTGATCGAGTTCTGGAGGAGATAATGGAGCAGGAGGCTTCAGCCTGTAGATATATTTAGTGTTCCGCTGTGTTTGAGTTGAGTCTGTTCTCTCTGATGTATTTGAATTGTAATTGCTAGACAGATGTTTATAACTGTCTGGTTTGTGTTGTATTAGCTGTTTAACTCTGATGTATATGATATTATGTAAAATTTTATGTGATATATTATAATTTATTCGATTCCGCTGTGAGATTCTGATGTTGTCTGTTCTTTCATTCCTTTCTTTTCTCTTTCTATCCCTTTCTTTCTTCAAGATGATGCGATTTTCTAGGAGTAGAAAGTCGGGTCGTCGCATCAATTACTGGGATTGGTTCATGTAGAAGTCTTGTCAGCCCAAGTATTAATGAAATGGAGATTGACTGGATCATGACTGTTTCTCAAGAGCAAGAATCGTGGTTGACTCCAATCAAGGAGTATTTGCGTAACGGCTCCCTTCCAAAAAATTCAAAAGAGCGTCAGAAGAAGTTAACGAAAGCCTCAAGATACGTAATGCAAGACGGTCGGTTGTACAGACGGGGATTCTTAATGTCATTACTCCGATGTGTAACCAAGGAAGAAGCTAAGACAATTTTAGCTGAAGTGCACGGAGTAGAGTGTAGGGATCATTCAGGTGGTCAAACTATAGCAAAGAAAGTTCTCCGTTACGGGTATTTTTGGCCAGACATTAATCGTGATGCTACAAGCTACGCCCGAAAGTGTGACCGATGCCAAAGATTTGAAAAAATCCCAAGAGCTCCTTCCACCGAGCTAAGGTAAGTGGTCAGTCCATGGCCATTTGCTATTTGGGGGATAGATCTCATTGGGCCTTTGCCAACAGCCAAGTCCGGAATCTGATATGCTATCGTTGCTGTTGATTATTTCACTAAATGGGCTGAATCTGAACCATTAGCTACTATTACCTCTAAAAAGATGATAAAATTTGTGACTGAGAATATCATTTGCAGGTATGGTGTACCTCAAAAGATAATCATAGACAAAGGTACCCAATTCGAAAGCGAAGAGTTCTAGGATTTTTGCAAGCGATTCTAGATCCAAAAAAGCTTCTCAGCAGTGGCTCATCCACAGGCAAACGGGCAAGTGGAAGCAGTAAACAAAATAATCAAGTCAACAATCAAAAAACAGTTGGAAAAAGCAAAAGGTAGTTGGGTCGATAAGCTGCCACTAGCACTATGGGCATACAGAACTACCCACAAAACTACGACTGGGCACACTCTATTTTCATTAGCATATGGATCAGAAGCAATGATTCCGGTGGAAATAGAAGTCCCTTCACACAGAAGAATTCATTTTAACCAAGATCAAAATGAAGAGTTGCAACTTGAAGCACTTGACTTCCTTGATGAAAAAAGGGAAGAGGCTTAGCTCAGAATTGTAGCTCATCAACAAAGGATTGCCAGGCACTTCAATTCCAATGTTCGCCGACGCAGCTTCGAGATTGGGGATCTAGTCTTGAAAATGATCATGATGGCAACAGGAGTGTTTGCGTCAAATTGGGAAGGGTCGTATGTCATAGGCAAAAAACTTCTTGATGGCGCTTTCAAACTGACAACTGCCGAAGGAGATCCAATTCCAAGAGCTTGGAATAGCAATCACTTGCGTCCATATTTTACTTAAAAGCTTTGCTTAAATTTGTAAAATGATTATGGATGTATGATTCTTGTATTGCAAGCTATCGTAAAACTAAGTGCAAATGAATAATAAGAATTTTAAGTGGATGTAGGCCCAGTTCTTGGCCGAACCACTATAAATCTTGTGTTGTCTACTATTACAAAATGCATGTTTTGTCTCGATGTGTAAATACTTTAAACGTATTGGTAAAATTTCGATTTAACATTGCAGGCTCTTAAAACAAAGCTTACCCATCACAAAGCTAAGCGATCCCTGAAATCACTCAATAAACAAACGTCAAGCCACAAAAATTCCAGATTCCAAATCCTATATAAGGAGTGCTTCATGCAAACAGTTAGTGATTCTGTCGAACTCGCTTAACAATAAAGTACACTTCTTTGGATGAGACAAACTATTTGCAAGAGAAAGGAACATGTGCTTGGAAAATGATAACAGGGAATCGCTAATGAGCAAACGACGTACAGACATGGGCGAGCAGATAGGAAACATCCAAAAAGGAGTCCTGCCTCTCAACAAAAAGGTTGGTGGAACCACCAGAGAAGCACCTTCCCAAAACGAAGGCACCGGGACCTTGCTAGCTAATTTCGATCGTTTGTGCAAACGAACATCCGATTGGATAGCTTGCGTCCACCCCATGGATCCACTTAACCGTGAGACGCAACCTTCATGGCAAGCCAACCACCCCAAAGAACTCTTTGGAGGTAAAAGACCTCTTCGGAGGCACAAGACCTCTTCGAAGGCACAACTCTTCGGAGGATAAAGACATCTAACGAGGCACACCGAAAAAGAAATTTCTCTACTCAACCAAAAAAGATTGGTGGAATCACCGAGGGCCCTTGTTAACTAGTTGCGATCGTTTGTGCAAATGGACATCCAATTAAGTAACTTGCGTCTGCCCCGTGAATCCATTCAACCATGAGAGAGTAACTTCTAGGCAATCAAATAAAGACCTCTTCGGAGGCACAAAACCTCTTCGGAGGCACAATACCTCTTCAGAGGCACTCGCCTTCACCAAAGGCACACGCATGCCCTCTTCGGAGGCAGAAGACCTCTCCTAAGGCACCATAAGACCTCTTCGGAGACACAAGACCTCTTCGGAGGCACGTCCCAAGAAAAGCACTTTCAAGTGAACGAAGCAAAAAAGCCCTCCAACGAGGCACAACAAGAATAAAAAAAGCCCTCTTCAGATGCACACTACAACTCTCAAGGGAAGATCAATTTCTCCATCTTGAAAAATATTCTTCCCCAGAAGTTGTAGTACCAATTCAAAGCCTTCTTTGGAAACTCGCTTCACCGCGTAGGAGAATCCACTTGTCAAAAATTAAAATTGACTATCTCCGAAAGTGAAGTGTAAAAACTTTTCCAAACAAAAAAGAGAGAAGACTTCTCCAATACAAGGCACAATCTACTAAAGCAGAGTAACATTTCCTTAAAATGAAAAAAATTATTCTCTAAAGAAAGAGTGCAAGCCTTCTCAAAATGGAAGAAGTGTTCTCCAAATTAAGAGTGCAAATCTTCTCGAAACAGAAGTTTTGTTCTCCAACTTAAGAGTACAAGTCTTCTCAAAACAGAAGAACTGTTCTCCAAGTTTTATCAAATGAAAGAAGTTGCAATAAGCCGTGGTATGAGGGCAATACGATACAATTAGCTACATTAATAAAAGCAATGCTCAAGCAACATACCACAAACTTATTGCAATATCACAGTGAAGAAACTTGTGCGAAAATAAGGAATAAATTCATGCACAAATACAGTCAAAGATTGTACAAGTAAAAAGAATCATTTCATTCCATACTATAAATTTTTTATACATGTGCAAGTTTCGAAAAAGCGGGGACCGGTGCCCGCACAAATTCCGGTCAATACAAGCCTTTATGTACAAGAAAAACGCAAAACAAGAAGGGTAGAACGAGACTCACTATTTCTTCTTCCCGCCACCTTTAGATCCCTCGCCTGGCCTAATGGTTAACTTTGGGATTCGGCTTGGTCGAGTCGGGAAAGAAGGAGATAGAGTTACAGCTGGGTCTACTTCCTCCTTCTCTTCGCCAGCAGAAGTGCTTTTCCTTCTCCTCTTCGAAATTGCACGCTTCCCCTTCTGCCTTGAAGAAGACTCGCTGCTCGGAGTGATAAGTGCAGACAGTTTTGTGTCATCATGAAATTGCTCCGGAATCTTTACACCTTCTTCAAGTTCCTCAGCCTTCTGCTCTTGCGAAGCAGCCGGGTCATCCAAGCCTTGAAGAACTTCTATCAATTCTTCTTGGGACCCCGGTTAAGAAGCAGAAGGATGAGTAATTTGAAGAGACGGAGGTGGAACAGCTGAAATAGTAGAAGTCTGCGTGGCACTTGGCGTCTTCACTACAGAAGAAGAGAAGTTAAAGTTAGCATTCCCCGCAAAGAGAGGAGATAGTGGCGCGTCAAGACTTAAGTAATAATCAAAAAGTTCGTCAAGTTCATGTGAAGTGAACAAGTAATCCACTTGAGCTAAATCAACGTTGAAGTTACCTAGAGAAGTTGGTTTTATAACGTCAACTTCAAGGCCTTGTGTTTCAGCGCTTTCTTGAGCCTCATCTCCAGTATGAGCAGTTACAATTTCAATGTCAGCTTTGGCAGGAGGCAAGGAATGGGAACTGGAGCCAATGATATCAATGTCGGCAGAAACCGAAGGAAGAGTCGGGTCGGTCGAATGTGCCTTCCCTAAAGGTTCTCCTTCCGCCATTCCGGCTCGCTGTTTAGCAAGTTGCTCCTTCCACCAGCAAGGGCAGCACGTGCATCATCATCCAGATAGTGTGCCTCAAGATCTTCTTCAGCATAGGCAGCGCCTCCAAGCATATCAATTACGGCCTCCCACACTTCGGCCAATGTGATTTCGCACTTCGGGCCCAAAAGCTAAAGGCTACCGCGCCCTAAAACACTATGTATGTAAAACTCGAATAAGGTAGAGCTGATGTTGGCCTTGGTCGCTTCATGAGATTCTTCGGCTGCTGCTTTGCCGGCGATAGCTTCATCACACTCTTTTTCAACTTCAGAAAGTCGAGCTTTTAACATTTCAATTTTCAAGTTCTGGGAGATGGTTTTTTCTCGCAACTGAGGAATGTCAGTTCGGTAGCTTTCTACAACTTGCTGTTGTGCTTCGAATTTAGCTTCAGCGTCTCTTTGTCCGGCATGAGCATCTCTCACTTATTTTTGAAGCACTTCTTCTTTTTGAGAATAAGAAGTGGAAGAAGTGGCAAGCTCTTCTTTGAGCTTCTCAATTTCCGCTTCAAGTATCTCATTGTAAGCGGCGATGCTCTTCATCTCTGCATCATGCTGGTCGAGAGTTTTCTGCCACTCGGATTTATCGTTTTCCATAGTCACCATGACTTCGAGATTTGCGCGGTTTACTCTTTGAAGCTCGTCAACAAGTTTTTGCCAACCAGAAATTCTCTCAATATAGAGTTTGACGGCATCAAGATTTCGCAACATAGCTTGCTTGTCGATTGGGACCAAATTAGGATCAAAACGCACTCTTTTTAAGCACCAGTGCGGAAATCGGCTTTGAAGAGTAGCCGGACCCTTTCCAACTTGATACGAAGGCCTACTGATGATCGTTTGAATATCCGCTCTTTGAAGGGCAGGAGAGCTGGAAGGGATTTCCAAAGAGATGGAAGCAGATGGCTTTTCAGAAATTGCAGACTCTGGCCTTTCACCAAGCTTGGCCCGTTTACTTAGATCTTCAGTGATGTGACTTTTCCCTTTGTCATCATGAGATTTTCATTTATCGGAATCATCAACTCTCTGGGAAGAATCATGTCGTTCATCCATTCTCCCATAGCGCTCCTCATAAGCCCGCCTCTCGCGAGCTTTTCTTGCGGCTCTTTCTTCATCAGTTTCCCTTGGGGCAGGAAGATACCGCTTGGCATCATAAGAGTCGCGCATTCCATAGCGCTGAAAATCATCATAGTAAGAGCCGCTACGTCCCATTGGAGAACCTAAAAATAAAGAAGAGACAAGTTAAGAAATCTTCAAAGCAGGGAAATCAAGTGCACAAAGCTGCTAAAGTCCTAAGTGTGCGTGGTGTGTGAACTACGCGCGTCAAACTACAAACCACTCTTCGGCTTAAGAGTTATCTCTTGGGTTGATGGAGTTGTTTGCAAAACTGATGTCACTTCATCCGCTGGAGAAGCAAGTTTAGAAGCGGTAGAATCATCCTTGAAGAGCTCATGTGAAGCAACCATCAAGTCGCTCAATCCCTCAAAAGTGTCATCACCGTCATGCCTAGCGGGACTCTTTCTCTCAGCTCCTGCATCAGCAGCCTTCCCGGAATGTTAAGGAGCTTCCTCTTCTTCGATAATCGGGGGAAGTGCAAATTTTCCGGATGACCCCACAACGTCAACGGAAGCAGAACATTTCACCAATGATGCCTCAGCAGTAGGTTCCTTCGGTGTAAGTTCTTCGGCGGAAACTGTGGCATCTAGGGTCTCTACTTGAGAACCAGGGGCATCATGAAGCTGGGTAGATCGGAAAGAATGCAAAAGTACGAATTGATGCAAAAATTCGTCCTTCAGCGGAAATTCAATGCTTCTCTCCTCAACCTCCACAGCACTTAGTCTTTCAAAAGTCGGCTTATGGCTGGAATCTTTAGAAAGTGGAGGAAGTGCTATAAAAGTAAAGAATGAAATTAGCACTTAACAACTCGGATTTTGGGAAGCTCAAAAATGGAAAGAACGAAAATAGGCAAGCTTACTTCCTACTCTCCAAATGATGTAGAATCCTCGGGGGCAACGGACGAAGAAAAATTGATTCAGAAACCCGTGGGCGCTTTCGGGAAGATCGGTGATCAATTTACGATTCCTTGCACTTCTCACAAGTATTATAGAAGGATGATCTTAATTCTTCGCAAATGTGCGTAAGCAACAAATTTCTTCGAAGCTTGGAAGACGGTCGAGTGTCCTCCTGAATAGTACACATAGTCAATCAAGATGGCGTAGCTATTGGGGTGCAACTGGAAGGGAGAGATAGTCAACCGGAGAAGGAGCTGTCGAAGATACTCATTAAAGGGAGGAATGGCTCCACTCGAGCACATCTGACGATTAATTGCGATGAAACCAAGAGGTGGCCTATCACCAGTACGTTTACCCCAGGAAGCAAAGCGTCAGCCTCAGCAATACCAAACTGGATACATAGTTGATTGAACACCCGTTGATTTAGAGTAGTCGGAGTTCTTTCCGGAGGATCATCCAAGGGGTTAGCTATTGGGAAGACTTCTTCGGCTTGCTATACTATCTCTTCTTGAGAAGTCATTCTGCACAAGGAACTGGATATTCAAATATGAAGGTGCATGTTTCCTAAATGTGTAAAGTGTTGTGCAAAACTAATAAAATCACAAGCAGATGTGACTGAAATTAAACTAATAGGCATTTGTCGATCATAAAGTTTCAGGGCTTGTTATTTTAGGTCCAAGTACAAGTGCAGTGTTGATGCAAACATATCAGCTTTAGTTGATTAATTTTTCTTTGCATTAATACTTCACTTGAATTTATTGATTCATAGCACTTCATTCGTATAATTTCTTTAAGTTGATTATTCTTTATCGACTAATCCGTCATTCGATGTGGGCAGTCAGTGGTAGTATATTCGCCCTAGTTTTCTGCAAATGTTGAATTTAACAGGTTACTAGCATTAAAAGTTAATATAATCTATAAAGAAGTGCAGCAAGTTCAGGCAAGTTATCTCGACAGTTCAAGTTGGGAATTCAAGTTAAAGCGCTGTCATATTTTTACAAGAAGTCAAGTTCAAGTGGCTTAGCATAAGTCAAAGCTTTCTTCAGTCACATTGTTCAGGTCAAAGAGTTCAAGGCATGAGACTCCAAGTCAAGGCAGTGCAAATTTGTTTAAGTACTAAGTCGCTTACGCGACCTAAGAGTTAAGTCGCAAAGGGTAATGCCACGAGAATTTAGGTCGCAAAGGTTGTTAGGTCAGACAAATCTGTCAGGTCATGAAGGTCTTTAGGTCGCTCAAATTCACTAGGTCGTTTCTGAAGTAATGCAGCGATATCAAGCTATCTCCCGTCAAAACCGCTATGCCTTGCTCTCCAATTACACTTTGCCACGCTTCCACCAACCATTGCGTCGCTTGAAGCATCATGACTAAACCTAAAACCCATTAACCCGATTAACCACGAATCCCTTTCTCTCCTCAAACCGCCTAAGGCCTCATCCTCTCCTCTGAATCTCTAGGAACCATTACTAAACCTCTCGAATTCAAAGTACTTACTAGCTTCGAAGCAATCATCGGCAATTTAACAAAAATCGAAGACAAATACGAGTGTGCTTTTAAAATTGGATAACAAAGATAGTATGGAGAAGATTATGGGGAATCAATGGTAAATAAAGAAAATGGATGCTCGAAATTACCTAAATTCACTGATTGGAGTTGACGATTGGGACGAAATAGAGCAAATTTTACAAGCTCAAGTGTGGTAATGGCGGAAGTAGTAAGCGATTAAGTGGAGTGGAAGAAGCAATCTAATAATTTATATAGGGGAAAGAAAGGAAGACATATCGTCATGCGACCTAGCGACTTAATGATCTAAGCGCCATAGCAACCTAATGAACTACGCGACCTAGCGAGCCTGTTGAGTCGCCTACGATCTAGAGAAAGTAGATTGAAGCACACGACCTATGACATAGGCGTGTACTTCGATGGGCAAGTGTTAATACCGATCTAAACGGCGACTCAAGCACCTAAGGAAAACGACCTAACGACTTGACAACCTAAAGGACTAAGCGACTCAGTGGTCCATTGACCTACAACATAAAGGGCTAAAGGCTCTAGTGATTCTACGGGTTGAAGGCCTACGACCTAACGACCTAGCTATCAACACAGGGCAACAGTATATCGCAACAGAGAAATGCAGCGACCTAGCGACTTAATGATCTAAGCGACCTAGCAACCTAATGAACTACGCGACCTAGCGAGCTAACGACCTAGCAAGTTTACGAACTAGCGGATCACAAGCTTCATATCCTTATATCGCTTAGTACTAGGTCCAAACTACACTAGATCGCTGCTGCTCCTAAACCCAGCCTAGGTCGCTCCACCGGGTGTTTCGACATGACTAGGTCACCTACCATCCTCCCATAGGTCGCTACGACCTACTTACTCGCTCGGTTGACCTAGTGCAACTCTGTTAAGCCGTAAACCATGTTCTCTAGGTCGCTCACGACCTACGACCTATCCCTAGGTCGCTCATGACCTATAACTTGTCCAGATTTCTCCCTATAAATACCTCACCTACTCCAACTGAAAAAGGGGCTTCGGCTCATTTCTGGAACACCTATACTCTACTGATTTCTCGACTCATCCGACACTTCAAACACGAAAGACACTTCAACGAACTTCAAGAAAAGATCTAATACATTCAACATGAATTTAAATAATTCTCCTACATCGGAGTTCTAGTTATTTGTCTAAGTGGTACTGTAATCGGAGATTGTTGTATAAGTTGTAATCGAATCAGCAACAAAGGAGATTAAAGTGGACGTAGGCTTAACTTGAAGTCGAACCACTATAAAACTATTGTCTCTTTACTGTTTTTTCTGTGAATTTTTTACTTAATTCTAATCCCCGTATTGACAGATGGTGCATTCACTTTATCTCTACTTACACCGGGGTGTTAGCGTTCAATTTTAGCATGAACAAATAATAAAAATAATAGTAAAAAAATTTAAAATTAAAATATCACACCAATTCAAAATCAATCAATAAAAAATCAAGCATCTAATTCTAAGCATGCAATTTCAACCAATTGTACTGTAAATGTGTACCTTTTTCTGAGTCTGTTTCTCTGAATTCGTTGGAGTCGTAAACTGCCGTGAAACACAAATTTGAATTATCCGTCTTCTGATAATCATCGCTTGAGGACGAGTCTGAGTCATCTAGAGTAGCAGTAAATGCACGCTTCCGTTTCATAACTAAATCATTGTTTATAGGAGGATTTTTCCTCTCTGGATATGGACAGTCTCTTATTATATGGCTTGATTCATCACAGTTGAAACATTTGGCATTGTTTGGCACTACATTCTTATTTCCAGAGTTATTAGTTGTTTCTCTTGAGATTATTCGTCTTTCTGTATTTCAAAAAATTTCGAAAATTCTTGGTCATAAAGGCTATCTCTTCATCACTATCGTTGTTTGAGTCTGATCCATAAGTCAGTGCATTAAATGCCATTGATTTCTTTTCAAATGCTTTGCTTTCTCTTCTTCCGATCATTTGGACTTCAAATGACATTAGATTTCCAATTAATTCTTCTATCTTTAAGGTACTGATGTCATTTGCCTCTTCAATCACAAGTTTCTTTTGATCCCATTCTAGAGTAAGAGAAATTTAAAAAATTCTAACTTGATCTTCTTCCGAAAATTTCTTTCCCAAGGATATTAGAGAATGCACAATATCCTGAAATCTACTATACATATCAGAAATAGACTCATTATAATTCATTTTAAATAATTGAAATTGATTTGTGAGCATGGAAATTTTGGTCTGTTTAACTTTGCTTGTTCCTTCGTGAGTAACTTGCAAAGTTTTCCATATTTCATATGCAGACTTACAAACTGACACTCTATTAAATTCATTTCTATCAAGTGAACAAAACATAATTTTCATTTCTTTAGAATTATTTTGTACAACATTCTTTTGCTCAGCAGTGCACTGTGAAAAATCAGTTATGCGTTTAGAACATTTAGTTCGTGTGATATTCCAAGTATCTAATCCTACAGATTGTAAATATATTTTCATCCTACTTGCCCAATACGCATAGTTAATGCCATTAAAAAATGGTGGTCTGACAGTAGACTGACCTCCTACAAATGAACTAGTGTCGGGGATACTGGTGTTAGTAACAGCACCAGTGTTGGTAGCCATTTCGAAAACATTTCAAAATTCAGGTTATAAATCTTTTGAAAACCTTGCTTTGGTACCAAATGTGAGAATTACGAATTACGGATCTTAAGACTAGGATAAACACTAGAGGGGGTGAATAGTGTTGTAAGGAATTATTAAATCTTTTTGAGTTTTTGTTAGTTTGAACACAAATGTATGCAAAATTCAGACACAGATATGATCAGATAATCAAACATATATGCAGAAATAAAGTAAAAGCAGTAAAGGAAAGAACACACTGGATTTTATACTGGTTCAGAGTTACCCTCCATCCATTCCCGCACACAAGTACGGATTTCCTTTCAAAACCAATTGTACAATTACACCCTCGATTTCAAGGCTACGAGGTACACCCTCCAGATTCACAATCCTATGGGTAGAGATACTTGATTTCACGGGCAACAAGTTCACCCAATTAATTTCCATGGCTATAATCACACCTTTTCTCGCTTGATTGATTTCCAAGGCTACAATCACACCTTTTCTCGTTTAACTGATTACAAAGAAGCCTATAACTCTGAATAGCACTGAGGGTCTTGTTGAGATAGTGATAGAGAATCAAACCAGAGATAATCTAGTTATATCCAATGTTGATTTCGATAGAGTAATGGTAGGAACACGTACAAAGAAATATGGAAGAAGAAGGGAAATGAAAACCAGAAAGTATGATTATAAATTCGTTGAAAATAGCCCCTATTTTTAGAAGAACAACAGCCATGTCCATTCGTAAAGAGATATGACGAATAGACACTTCTTTTGAAATCAAAATTTTGAAATTAATTGACATTATGTGAACATAGGTATGTTGAGTATGTCGACATCCTAAAGGAAATTTTGATGGTTTGTTTTTCTTTGAAAATAACTTTTATCTTATATTAAAACTATTTTAAACTTTTTTAAATATACTTAACCATAGTTAAAATACTTAAATAAATATAGAGAATAATATTTTGGTATATATAAAATTTTACTATAATTTTATATCTAAATATAAATATTAAAAACTGAATATATTATTATTAAAGAAATTTTAAAACTAAGGATAATTTGATTTTGAAATTAAAGATTATTTTGAGGCTAAAAGTATTTAAAATTCGGATAGATGTTTTTTATTCTTTTAAAAGGAAGGTTTTGAAAACATTTTGAAAACAAGACATAATTTTGTAAAATCATTTTGACTACAAAGTTAGCGGATACAAAATTATGATCCACTAGATTTTTCGTAGGTTCCATCCTACTTAGGGTTCCATCCTTTAACACCCTCGAAGTGGATTTCATTCCACGAATAAATTGGATTTTAAGATGCTAGTGCTTTTCTAGGAGTTTAAACGGAATTCTTAATTAATTAAAAAATAAATTATATGAAATCTTGAACTCTTGATAATCTTGATATTCTTGATACTCATGAGTCTTCAATCTTGATATCTTGAATCTCCATACTGTGCAGTCTTTATTCTTGGTACCTACATGGTTAAATCCAGCATATACACATATTTCTAAATAATAATATTAGTATTTATATTTTATAATCCTATTCTAAGGTTGTTGTCATCAAAACCATCATCTCACGGACTAACATAGCATACAAACCACAACAATCAGATACATGACGTCATCGCATGTAAAGATATAACTAGATGAGGATGATCATACCCTACTTGGGAGCAACCTACTTAGCCCTACTGCATCTAACCCTGTTTCGTTCATTTCCGCTTGATGAGGCCAGAGGTAACGATTACCTTTCACATATCACATCACATTGAATGCCACACTGTCATTTTCGTTGAGTAATAATTGCCTTCCACAAAAATACAACCCTTAAGCCCATACGTCTCAAGGAGGGTGTTAAGCTAAGAGAAGTGGCCTTCTCCGCCACCACTGATGTATGTTTGTGGAAACCTATGTGCCTAATCTTTAGAAATGCAATGTCAGAAAAACATCCATGCAAGTTGTCCAGGAACATGACAAACCAAAAGTACTTTCCTACCACATCCTGTCAAGAATTCCCTACGATTAGTAGCGAATAGTCCATGCACTGGATATTTCATAATGAAGAGACCACTGCTGCGATATGTATATTGGTATTTTAACCCCAAACGATCAACACGCAGACCCCTAATATGAAAATCCGGAATATCAATATCGTCATAAGAAACCTACACAATCATCACCTATACGTTGGTATGAAGTGGTTTTCAGATAAATCTGATCCCGGTCTCTTTGCACCAATAACGCAAAAGCATTTCTCAACCTCACATAGAAATTAAGTCTCATAGACTTACCACGTCTCCAACTTTCAAAATGCTATCCTTCAGGCCAAGATGGATGGACGATGGATTGGAGTAATACTCCGCACTATACAAATAAACATCGTCAACACAAACGATAATCAAGCCTACACAGAAGGCTACGTACCAAGTGCACGACTAAATCGTTCCCACATCAAGTTGAAGAACTAAAATGGCAATATTTGATAGTCAGTTATTTAACTATCAAAGCAACAAACAAATATCTAGCACTATAAACAATCACTGGGCCCTTTTAATTGATCTTTTATTAGTTAAATCATTTGCCAAATATTCACTTCAAATTATCTTCAAAATGATATATTCTCAAAACCATTTCAACATTTCTATATTGGAAAAAATTTCCATATACTTATATAATAATAAGTGATTCACAAATCTCTTTATTTTCAGCACTTAGAAAATATTCATATACTTAAATCACGTTTAAGTATATATTTAATTCTTTAAGGACAAGATTCTGTTAAACATCTTTATTTGAGTCAAAATGAATGTTGCGTAAAATATCATTACGACAACCCAAAATCACTACTATAGGGATTCGAAAATTAGACAGATATAGAAATCTCATATACTATACAAAACGTTTTCTTTCAGAAATCATTTAAAATAATAACAGTGTTGTAGTCCATCAATCTCTCAAAAATGTTTATTTCAACAAGTAATGTTGAAATCTATGGTTTCGATACTTAACACATTTTCAAAATAACCTCAAACCATTTTACATCATTTAAAATATCACTTTCAAAACATTTATTTAATTTCAAAAGATTGTTGATTGTATAAAATCTTGAATATATTTTCTAACCAAATTCAACACTTTTATATATTTAATTAAAGGATTATCCACAGTCCAAAATCATGGATATATTTGCTTTAATCCAAATTCATTACTTATGTTTATAGATATATATTATATTAAAGGATTATCCACTGTCAAAAGTCATGAATATATTTCCTTTAATAAACTATAATAACTAACTTACCAAATTCAATTGATTTTGGATTTTAAACAATGTTTATAAATTAACATTTCTATTTTATAAAAAATCAATTTATAAATTCCCTTTATTTACCAGTTCCATATGTATCTCGTTTATTGGCCAAAATCCAAATTATAAGCTAATTACTTATAAATTCTCATTATTTACAAAATCATTCTTTTATAACTTCATAAATTCATAAATCCATAAATCTTATTTACTCATAAGATTCAGTTATAACTTCATTTTAACATTTATAAAACTCCTTTATAATTCCATCACTTTTGATTTATAAAAATTCAATTTTATAAACCTTCTATATAAACCGTTTATAAAAATTCAAAACCCTCATTTTAACTTATTTTATAGAATAGTTAACTCCATATTTCAAAAACCATATTCTGATTATGTTTCCCAAATCATAATTTGTAACATAAAAATTATAAATTTTATTTATCCAAAATAAATTCATTTCCTTAACCATTCAAAATTTAAAAAACATCTATTTCCAAAATCACTTTAAAATCCTTTTTAATTCGAAATCACCACTTTAATATTTTTAAAGTCCAAAATATAAGCCCAATGCTGCAACAGCACTAAATACATGAATCACAGCATCCAAACCATCATATATCATATGATAACAGCATATATATCAATATTTGTAAAATAAACCAATACTGGTGAGGAATCCAGTTGGATCCCTCCAACCTGTCACCTACAACAAATATACATATGAGAATATATGTACAATGTCCGCTTTGAGGCGGATGCGCATATAAAGGGTCATCCGCTCATACATGGGAACCTATAGGGTCTCATATGCTCCAATAGGCAGGAATATATCCAAATGCGACTCAATATATATAATATATCAACCTCATCAAAACAACCACCAATCATCATAAATGATAATTATTTTCACTTATATAAAAATATCAGCGAGTCAGAAAGAGTGAGTTGTACTCACATTGATTCCAATAGCAGTTGTAGCATTTTATTTTGAATAAAATTAAACGGGCATTTAATTTTACCCAAAATTTACACTAGCTCCAGTCAACTCCAAACCAGCTCCATCGCGTAGTATTCGACAATACGAGCCCAATGCATTTGTTTCGTCGAAAAATGACCTCGTATGAAAAAGATATGACGTTTTAAAGTTCATACAAATTTATAATATAATAATTTACAATTTTCTTTTATTACCAAACCTTAAATTTACTTGGGACATTTGATTTGTTTCATGAGATCGTAGCCACTATTTTTCTTCTTCTTCTTCTTCTTCCCTACCTCCCTGCATTCTTGTTCGCCACACAACCCAAACGGTCGACATCCTCTATGAATTATCGCACCACCCATGATCACCTTGCCACTGATCGAACACCGCCATTCGAATGACTATAGCGAGCTCCCCTAAGGCCAAAACCTTGAACAACTCGGCTACCCCATCATGATGTGTAATGACCGTGGTTTTATTATCGTCAGTAAAAAATGGAACAAATTATTTTTTCAAGTCAGTAAACTCTTTAATAATAGCATATTGATTATGTGCATAAAAGAGTATATCTAACTGTATAACAATTTAAACCTTCTTGTGTTATCACTTTCAGTTCATAAAGCAAGTTGAATTCTTTGGTTGCATTTACGTACGTGTAACAAAGAAGAATTTTCAGTTCCGAAAGCTAGTGTTGGTCCAATTTATTAAACAAAATATACTTGCTGTCACTCATCTAAAAGTAAGAATAGAAACATATAGGAACATTTTTGCTCTGCTGCAACATTTTACAAAACAAATGTAAACACCTTGCTGCATCATATTTTTATAAAGCAAAAATTTAATGTGCAGCCATCATCATTTTATATGCTATTAGTGTGTCCTTTTTCCTTCCTTAAGCACGTTTCATTAGATGCAATTCTAACCAAAAGTGTTTGCCAGCACTTCATTTGACTTGTTCACAAAAATGAGAATGGGAAAGTAAAAATCTGCAACATTCTTCTGCTCATTCTTTTCCAATAGCACGGCAAAGGAAGTAATGTCAGTTCATATCGTTCTTTCTTCTTGGATCTCATTTGTTATTTGCTTTCAAAACCGAATTCTAGGTGAGTTCCAAACTCACTTCTCTAATTTATTCTCCTTTGTGCATGCATTGAATGCTAATGTTCTAACTTCTATCATTATTGCGTACCTATTTTATGGTTACCAGACTCTTATTCGAATCCGTGCATGCATACATCCTATTGTGCATGACATCTTGGTCAGATCTATTGTTTTATTTTTGTTGTTGTGAGCAAACGTTTTCATGCATAATTTTTTTTTTATTTGGTGTATTGGACTCTCGTTTCATTAAAATTGCTTGCGTGTCCAATTCTCCTGTCATGCTGCAGTTTATGTGTGTCAAAATGTTGTTCAAGCCTCACGTTTTCATATGTGAGTTAATTTTTGAAAGGCCATTTTGGATCTTGCTCGAAAGCTGTTTATATGCTCACCTGTATTGTGTCAGGTTGGTCAAAATTTTAGTAGCCAGGCATTGCTTAGTTTTCACCTCCTTAGTAAAACAAGCTTCAGGAAAAGAAAATTAAGTTTTAAAATAATGGAGTGGTTTAGAACAATACTTTCGATTTTCAAGTTATATTATTCGAAAATGTCTCTGGTCTACTTTTTGGTAATCTCTTATGTGTATGAATAAATATAGTCATTATCCAAATTCTTTTGGTTTTTGTTTAAAGTGTTAGTGCATGCATGGGTTATGCATTTCAGGCATTGCTTTTGGGTTTAATAATTAGTTGCATACGGGGGTAAACATGTGTTCAGCTAAGTGCAAGTTAAACAGAGGGGTAGTTATGTGATCATGCGTGAGTTAATAGTGTAAATTTTTTTTTATTGCATGCGCGTGTTAGCATTGTCCAGAAAATTTATGTGATCTTGCGTGAGTTAGTAGTGTAAATTGATTATTTTTTTACTACATGCGTGTGTTAGCATTGTCCAGAAAATTTATGTGATCATGAGTGAGTTTGTAGTGTAAATTGCTTTTTTTACTACATGCGTGCGTTAGCATTGTCCAAAAAATTTATGTTATCATGCGTGAGTTAGTAGTGTAAATTACTTTTTTTTACTACATGCGTGTGTTAGCATTGTCCAGAAAATTTTTGGTATAGATTGCCTTTTCACTAAAACATGTGTGGCGCAAAGCCTAGTACTGCAAGTTGAAGTTGTTTCGGTCCAATTTATTGCATTATACGTGCTTTGAAAATGGTCCATATGGTGAAAATAAAAGAAGTGAATAAGGCTCCAGGTCTTTTGTTTTTATTCCTTGCGTGTATAAATTACATGCAAAATTTTCAAATGCAAATGAACGTATAAATGAAAATGCAAGCGAACGTATAAATGAAAATGCAAGTGAACGTGTAAATATACATACAAGTGCAAGTGTAAGTAGCATAAATGGTTGTCATTTATAATAATGTAAGTGTAATATTTAGTAGTATGCATGCAAACTGGAACAAAAGGGTTATGTGTATTTTAATTTAGCCGAGCATTTCAATGTGTTACGTGCATATGGGAAGTATAATATCTCCATGCATCATATTTCATGTTTGAAAATTTTAATGCAGTCCGTTATTAAATTTGCACTGAACCGGTGTTACGTTGTAAAACCGATTTTGCGCCGTTATATTTTATAACGTAATTTTTTCTCCGGTGCTATATTTTTTCAACGCGTGTGATTTTGACGACAATTTTAATGAATAAAAATTATTGTTGTTTTGACTTCGATAACCGTCAATTTTAAAGTGAAATTTTCAAGCGGTTACCCTGCAACGTTGATTTAGTATCCATTTTTACGGTGTTTTGTGAAGCGTAATTTATTTGTCAAAATTGCTACAGATGTTCCTGATTTTAGTCACGTGATTTAAAAATCTTTTTAAAAATAAAATTGTTTCCAAAAATTTCACACTCTGCGCTTCCAAAAGAATGAAGAAGTGATTTAAACGCTTCAGTAAAATTGAGGACTATGAACCCTTACATTTGCTGATTCGCTTAATTTCGGACTTGTCCGTTTGAGAACGTAAAATGTTATTTATAAAACACACAATTTTGCACTTTCAAGGAAACGATGAAGAGATTTAAATGATTTAGCAAAGGTGCGGAGTATGGAACCACACTTTTACTATTTCGGTTAATTTCGGACTCGTTAATTGAAATATCTGTTGTTTGATGATTTTGTGGGCTTTCGAGCCACTCTGCTGTACCTTTGGGTCATATGTTGGACCTTCGGGTCAATAACAGTACTACACGTTCGGGTCATTTGTTGGACCTTCGGGTCATTAGTTGGACCTTTGGGTCATTTGTTGGGCGCCAAAAATTGTAGTACTTGGTAGGCTTCGGCCATATGAGATGCACGTGCGGCGTAGCTAAAACTCGCCATCTGCTGGGATCGATCCATCTTTTATTTTGATTTTCTGGTTATCTTATTTTGATTTCTATATTTTGTGACTGTTGCTTTGTCTATTTATCTTAATTGATTTCTAGATTTTTGTGTACTGCTGCTTCGAATTCAATTATGAATTTGGAAGCTGATTTTGATGATGTTTAATAGGATTTCTTCCTTTAAACTATGCTGACTACTATGTTGTATAGTCTCATCCGATATTATAATATTGTGTTTAGTCCCATAAGAGGTTATAAATTTACGTATTGCTGTTTTGAATTCAATTGGGAATTTAAAAGCTGATTTTGATGGAGTTTAAATTGAGATTTCTTTATTTAAACTATAGTGATTATTTTTGTAAATAGTCTCATTCGAGACTATTGATTTTGATGGAGTTTAGATTGCGATTTCTTATTTGAACTATGTTGATTATCTTTGTTGTATAATCTTTTTCGAGATTATAATTATTTGCTTACGTGTTGTTTATTATACACTTATTTTTTAAGATTAGATTAGACTGATCCGGTTATTATTTTCTTTTAAATAATACTCGGGTCAGACCGAGTATTTCAAGATAATTGCTATCTCTGATTCCGTTGTCGCTTCAGCTTTTGTGATTTTCTCCATCTTTTGCCTAGTTTTCGAGGAATACTTTTGGTTATTTGATTCTCGTCCTATGTATGTTGATGTATATGTTTATGTACATTTTGTTCATATTAATTATCGATTGTTGTAGCATGTATTCCAGACTTGTCTTTCGCTATATATCTGATATTTCTTTTCTTATGTGATTATACTACTAGTGTTGTTGTTATTATGAGTTGTTCTGGATTTATCTTTAGCAACTATAGTTTCGTTTTAGATTTGGATTGAATTTATATCTTTGGGAGTAATTTTCACAGCTCCTATCGATGTAATCAATACTCGTCTAAGGCATAACTTACAGATGGTCGCTTCTAACAAGCCTTATTCTTCGCAATAGCAGATGTTATTCCTTATAATAACCTTTGTTACTGTGAGCATAGAGGTGGGGCGCCACAACTTGGTATCAAAGCGAGGTTCAAAACAATTATAATAAACATAGAACAGAAACAGAATGGAACATGTGTAACAACAATTCGAGGGTTTTATTCGTGCCTTTCTAATCTATTCCTTCACTATTCTTAAACTTTTATCCTCTCTAACAAGTTGGAATATGCCTAGGAATATATTTCATATTTCCATAGTATTCCAATTGTTAAATTCCTTTTCAATCTTAGATTTGAAAGTAGGACATCGGGTTTCTGATTGTCTTACTGCTCCTAAGGGTTTCAAATCTGGGAAGCTTAATGTTCGTTAAGCTTCTGGTGATTCTTTCAGCCCAAAGGTATTACTCCTTCTATTTTGAAAGGTTATATTTTATTTCATGGCCATTCTATTAGAGTACTTTTCAATACGGGTGCATCATATTCATTCGTATCGAAGGAGCTTATAGATGATTATTCCTTTAGGTGTTGTTGTCTTTGCGACCCTTTGAGGATCGTAAATCCTATCGGTGCATCCGCTACTCTGGGTTTGTTATGTGTTGATGTTGAGATTATTCTTTGTGGTTTCTCCTTTCATGCGAATCTTCATGTTATGGATCATCTTTATTTTGATATGATTTTGGGAATGGATTGGCTCGTCCGTTGTGAAGTTCAATCATATGTCCCGAAAGAATTTTATATCTCAAGCATCCCGATGTTATCAAGCAGTTATCTATTATATTTCGAAGTATGGACCATCCTTCGAATGCTATCATTTCTTCCTTCGAATCGGAGGATACCTTAGCTAATATTCCAGTTGTTTATGATTTTTCTGTTGTCTTGGAGTCTGTTTCGAGTTCGCCGCCGAATAGGGCAATAGAGTTCCATCTTGATCTTATATCTGATGCTCAACCTGTTAGTCATCCTCCCACGAGGATGTCTGCTAAGGAAAATGAGGAACTCAAGCAACAATTATCTTAATTGGAAGACAAACGATTTATTCATTCTAGCTCTTCTCCCAACTCGATCTTGCTATCGGTTTTCATTTGGTTATGAGTTGCACAAGTAGCATTCCACATACCGCATTCCACACTCATTATGGTTCTGATGAATGAGTTATTAAGTCATTCAGTTTGCCCAACCTATTTCATCCAATTTATGGATCGAGTATTCTACGAATATCTCGATGACTCCATTTGGGTATTTATTGATTTTGGATGTAAACGGCAATTTAAAAAAAAAATTCAAATCTTTTTCGTAAGATATATTTACAAGTATAATTATCATATATAAGATGATTTTGTGATTGTATTGCCCATTTAGTGCTTTAAGAATTTTGGTCGATGCGCTTGATCAACGTTATCGATAGGAATCTCCTAAATGCTTTGATGAGACAATTTGACACAATAAATTGACCTATAAAAAGTAAAAAAATTCTAGAAAATGATTTCATAAAGATAGTTGTAAAATTTGGAAGTTTTAGCTTTTCAGGAAAGAAGATTATTTGAAAGAACTCTTTTCCGATACTCTTATTCTTGTGGTTTCCGAAGGGAACCAAGACTCTATTGTTTAAACCAATGCTAGTCGTATTGGTTTGAGTACCGTTCTCTTGCAAAACGTGCTGTCACTTATGCTTCTTTACAATTAAAGCTGATCGAGACTAGGTATGCCACTCGTGATCTAGTGCTCGAGGCTATTGTTTCGCTTTTAGAGTTTGACATCATTATTTTTGGAGAGGAGTGGTGTTCTCCAATTTGATCACAAATCTCTGAAATATCTATTCAGTCAGAAGAAACTTAGCATGAGACCACAGCGTTGGCTCGAATTTATTGCTTCATATGATTTCGATATTCAGTATACCCCTGATGCCCCACCTCTATACCCACGCTAGCTAAGGACACTATGGGGTAATGCCGTCAACTAGCGCGGAGACAAAGGCTGTTGAGGAGCGACCATCCGTGTAATTGCTTTATGCAAGTACTGATATGGCAGATTAAATATAACTTTTCATTTCATCTCAAGAGGAAATCCGACATACCGATGCAAACTCAAAGCTACTACACAGTGGCTATAATATCTTCGGAAACAAATATAGGAATAAGCATAACATAAATCAGTCACAGATAATTCATATCACATAAGCGGAAATAAATATGAATATTACACATAAAAGTGTACATCAGAGTTGTGGTCTATCAAGATCCACAATATAACAAAAGAATAGATACAAGTGCTAGACAAAAGACTAAGTATACCTCAAGGAGTCTCTATCTCGATTGTATACAAAACAAAAACTACCAATCTATAGTAGTTAGCCAAAAATCAAGCGACAATCCCTGATAAGTAGTCAAGAGGAAGCACCTGTAACATCTCGGTCTAACCCGAGTATTATTTAAGAAGAAAATAATAAACGGACCAGTCTAGCTATAATTATCAGATAAAATGAGATATAAGAAGAGATATAATAATAAAACGTATGATAACCAGAAAAATGTCACAATACGACAAGTATACATTAGAAAATCCACAAAAGTCATACAATATCTCAAGAATCTCATGGCATCAAAAAGAATGTCATATTCTTTATATAATTCACCAAGCCACACAAAATGACATATATATCAATGCCAATTGCAAAAGCAGGTGAAACATAAATTCCAGAAATCAATAATTAGAAATCCATAAATCAGAAGAAAAGGATGGCCAATCCCAAACGGAACATTATTCCATAAACCAAACATCGATGCACCTAAGTAGACGTGCCCCAAGCAAAGTCAAACATCGACGCACCTAGATAGATATGCCCCATGTAGTGTCTAACATCTATGCACCTCGAAAGATACACCCCATGCATAGTTGAAAATCGACGCACCTAGATAGATACTTCCCATGCATAAACAAACATCGACGCAGCTGAATAGGTACGACCCATGCATAAATAAACATTGACGCACCTAAATAGGTACGACCCATGCATAAATAAACACTGACGTAGCTAAATAGGTACGACCCATGCATAAATAAACATTGACACACGTAAATAGGTATGACTCATGCATAAATAAACATTGATGCACCTAAATAGTTACGACCTATGCATAATTAAACATTGACGCACCTAAATAGGTACGACCCATGCATAAATAAACAATGACACACCTAAATAGGTACGACCCATGCATAAATAGACATTGACGCACCTAGAAAGGTACGACCCAATGCGGACAAAGAGACACCGCATATCGCTAGTCTAAACCATAAAATGATCATCATCGATCATCAAGAAGTGTCAATTACACTAAGCTAGTATATATATGAGTTTAGCTTCATGTCCCATAACCACTAGCTTAACTTAAATATTTACGAACAAATTGTAGATCTCCAATAGAAAATTGTCACAAGAGATTCAATCGAACAAGTCCAAGAATTAACCGACGAAGTAAACACAAGCGTTTCATATCACTTGTTTTACTAAGCCGTTTAATTAGATTTCTCATATGAGTGAGGTAAAGGTTTGTATATACTAACAGATTGGAAAATGGTTTTATAAACGAGCTTTGTATTAAAAATAGAGTTTGAAATCATCTTTGTAAAAGAGTTTGATTATTTACTACTAGTATAGAAACATTTGTATTTCAAAGTGATAAATTACCAAAATGATCTTAGGAACAACCAACCATCAAAATTCACATACGAAGTCGTGAAGCAAATCCATAGAAATCGATACCAAATCCATCATGTTGGATATTCCTAAAAATCCTGAAAAATAAGTCATCAAAGTCAATAATAATTGATAACAACAAATCGAAAATCCACGGATCGATAAAAATTGGAAATCAACACAAAATAGGCTAAATAGGCAAATAAGAGCAGGTCAGTCGACTGACTGCAAATGGCCAGTCGTCTGAACCAGAAACTTGGAAATTTTATTTCCTGCAGCCAGTCGACTGATTACAGTGGCCAGTTGGCTGATTGCAGGAAACAGAGACTCCTTGTCTCTGAAAACATCCCCTGGAACGCTCATGAGCTACAGCCAGTCGACTGACCGTAAATGTCAGTCAACCGACTGACACTGGAGCAAATTTCCAGCCTATCAATTAAAGAGGAAACTCTTCCAAAATGCAACCGAATGAGCAATGGCGCTAGGGATTTATGCCAATCGTCAATCCGGCCTTATAGGCTCTTCGATACACCACTAAAAGCATGATCAAACATCAAAGTTATGATTTTTAAAGATTTGGATTCAAACACTAAAAATTGAACTATTCACAAAACCAATCCAAATCAAAAGCAATTGCACATGAATAAGTGTTAGGAATTCATACCTAACAATCAAAGATAGTTATAGACAAAGACATGAGATAAAAATCTCACCTTTGAACCCAAAACAAATGAAGAAGAAGCTATAGAGCAAAGGCAAGAACAATCACTCTTCAATTCCAACCTAAAGAGCTTGAATCTAAGCTTAAAAGAGAAACATTTCCTAAATTAGGTTTAGGAATTTTTGAAATTGGTAAGAGAATGAGTTGGAAAAGAAGAGGAGGAGGCTTACGAAAGCTTCTTCTATAAATTTCGAGCTAGAACTTGATTTGCAAATGGAGACTAGGGCTTGGAGTTTTAATCTCCTATTCCTCTCTCCGTTGTTTCTAAAGCTTGAGTATTAGGAAATACAGATGAAGTAATGAAGAGAAGAGGGGTGAAGCTAGGGTCTAGTAGGCTGAAACAAAACCAAAGCCCTAAGTGAAAAAGTAGCAAAATTCTACTATCTCCAAACATATCGAAGTTTATACTCAAAAAGATCGCAAACATCATTTTGAACTCAATGGGGGTGGTTTCGAGTCCTAATTTAACCGTTTGCAAAAAGTAGGTTTTCGAACTAAAATCCGACGAATAATGAAATATTTAAATAAAATATTTGAAGATACAATCGATAAATATGCGGGTTGTTACAAACTCCCCTCCTTAAAGAAATTGCATCCTCGCAATACTTAGGAAGAAAATAAAGAGTAACAACCATAAAAGCATATCAACACAAAAGAAATTTGAAATCGAAAGTTCACCATAAAGAGCATGAAAGAGTAAGCCTGAATGGGATGGCTCGATGAATCCCCAGGATTCCCAAGAGCAATCCATAGGATCTGAGAACCATTGAACTTTCGCAAGAAGAACATCTTTATTCCGAAGGTGCTCAACCTCCGAAGCAATGATGCGAATGGAATGTCGCTCATAAGTAAAATCTGGTGAAACTTCACTTTCCTCAATAACACCGGGCTCAAGAATAAAATTGTGAATCCCTAAGGCATTTCCGTAGTAGAAAGACGTGAGAAAATGTCATGAATAACAGAAAATTGAGCTGGTGCAACGACGTAGTATAATAACAGTACGCTCGAGGAACAAGAAACTCGAATAATTTGGTATAACAGCGTAGTACAATGACGGTACGCCAGATGAACCAAAGCTCAAAGAATTCGAAACACTGACGCAGTACAAAAACGGTACGTCCAATGAACCGAACATCATAAAAGAACATCTGAAGCAAGCCCATAAAAGAAATGGGACGAAGCTCAACAAAACAAAGTACATCGAAACGTCCGATGAACTTGATAAAAATATCATTCCATTCGGACATCATCAAAGAAACAACCACTTGTTGCTTACGACTAAGTGCATTGGCAACATGATTCTCCTTCCGGGAGTATACAAAGAATATTAAGATCATAAGATGCAAGGAACTCTAGCCAACATTAAGTTCCTTATGAGAATATAAATATTCCAAAGATTTATGATCGGGGTAGAGAACAAATTTCTCATCCAAAAATGATGATGCCAAATTCTAAAAGTGAAATCAATAACCGCGAGCACTAGATCATGAATGGCATATCTAGTCTCGATAGGCTTTAATGATTTAGAAACATAAAGGATAGCACGTTCTCTTTTGCAAGAGAACGACATTCAAACCAATACGGTAAGCATTGGTACAAAAGATAAAGTCTTGGTTCCCTTCGGGAATCACAAGAATAAGAGTATCGAAAAGGGTTCTTTTAAATAATCTTCTTTCCCAAAAAGCTAAAACTTTCAAAATTACAATTATCTCAATGTAAAAATCTTTCTAGAAAAATTTACATTTTACAAGTCAACATATCATGTTTGATTGTCTCATCAAAGCGTTTAGGATATTCCTATCGAAAACGTTGATCAAGCGCATCGGCCAAAATTCTTAAAGCACTCAACGGGCAATACAATCACAAAATCATCTTCTATATGATAAAAATATCTCTTAAAAACTTTACGAATATTCTTTGTTCGTTTCAAGAACAAAAATCCAATCATACTTATAAATAAATCTTATGAAAAAGATTTGTAAAATTTTTAAATTGCTATTTTCATCCAAAACCAATAAATACAAGAATGGTCTCACCGATATACTCATAGAATACTCGGTTTTTAAAATGGATGAAATAAGCTGGACGAACTGAATGACATAATAAGTCATTCACAAGAATCATAACGAGTGCAGAATGCGGTAAGTGGAATGCTAACTTCCGCAACTCGTAGCAAATGAAAACCGGTGGCATGGTCGAGCTAAAAAGATCTTAACACCACTCAAAAGATTGCTTAGGAGATAGTACTAAGACAAACTCAAAAATACCGAAAAGTTTCACAAACTTTTTAGATAAGAGAAATAACACTTTCCTCCTCATGAAGGCTTAAAGAACAAAATCGATGCCACCAAAAAGGGAATCAAAAATCACAAAGAAAAATAGAGATCCGCTTAACATATAGAAAATGTCAAGTATGAATATTCCACTTAGGATATAGGATATGATTTCATAGTAATCAAGCCAATCCTTTACAAAAATCAATTCCGAAGCCTAAGTAAAAATCGGCTCGGAAAGAAAAATCACATGAGATAATTTTGTCATCAAAAAAAAATTTGAGTGTTGCAAATCCATCAACCGGTTTCGCAATTCTCAGAGAAGTCTTCAAGCCCAAAAATGTTTAAAGAAAAAGAATCAACAAGTTCTTTTGATATAAAATAGTGAGATGGAACTCATATCAAAAAGAACTCAAATAAGATAACCACAAAACAAATGTCATCAAGGATGAATGAAAAATACCTTGACCAAGAGAAGTGCCACTAGGGGCTTGCACTACATTGAGCTTTCCCTCCTTCCTACTTTGAAGTATAGGACATGTAGTTATATGGTGACTCAAATTTTTTTAATAACGAAAAAAGAGAGGTTCCGGACACTCCCTTGCATGGTCCTTAGAATTACAATTGTAGCATCCTCCATAATTAGGGATTGGAGTCATTGCTACCAAAGTAGTTTTCTTCACCTTCTTATTGGGATAAGGGCTTTCTAACTTAATATGCCTCTTCTTGGAAATCCAAATATCACTTTCACCTCCTTTACCAACCTCTTCATGTCGAAGAGTAACATCCACAAGCTGATTGAAAGGAACTTCAGGTTTCAAGGGTAGAACCATTTCGGGGTTCTTACTCAAAGCAAAGATAAACTCTTGATTCTCTACGAGATCCAAAATTTGTTGGGCAGACATGAATGCACCATCCAGAGAAGGGCTACTGGATTGACCAGAGCTAGGACTGCTAGAACTAACCTGTTTGCACGAAAAATGGACAAACACCTCCAAGTCGTATTATTTAGTTGATTATATGTGATTTTCAGTGATTTTAGATGAGTATGTAAATATGAAAGAAGTAGGGGCTGAAATGTAAAAGACACACAGATTTATAGTGGTTCGGCCAGAATGTGCCTACGTCCACTTTATATGTTATTATCTTCTTTCTTTCAGATTACAGGTACAATGCTTCGTATATCAGTATATGAAAGTAGTTTGAAAAGTTCCTTCCTTGCTTGAGCTCTCAAACTTGTCCGCCATTGTTGTACCCCTGCCCCTCTATTTATAGAATGAGGTAGGGGGCAGGGGTCTTGGTTGTATATAGCTGCTAGTGGGCCCGGGCTGAAGCAATCTGGACTGGCAGTTGTCTGGTTCGGCGAGGTCTCATTCGGCATGGAGCATGGACCGGTGGTGGTGTGGTCCGGTGTAAGGCGTGCATCCGGTGGTTGTTTGGACCGGCTTGTGTAAAAGAGAGGGTTGGTTCGGTGACAACCTTGGTCCGGTCGTAGGTTGATTCGGCGATGGAGACTGGGCCTTGGTCCGGTGCTTGTCTGGACCGGCTGTGCAGAGGGGGTGCGTCCGGGCAAGTATGGCCGAATGGAGGGAGGCCGAATGGGAAGGAGGCCGAATGAGGTGGAAACCGAATGAGCAGGGGGCCGAATGAGCAGGGGGCCGAGCGTGCATGGGGCCGAATGAGCTTCTATACTGAGAATTTTGGATGGACTTCTAGGTTAGTGTTGAGCTCCTTGGCTGTCGAACGATGTGGAGGCTGCGAGCCTGGGTGAAATTGTGACTTCCTGGTCCCTAGATCTTCTGGGTGAGAATTCGCCCAACATTTGCCCCCCAAAGTGGGGCACGTGCTTGCACGTGTCGCGCTTTGTTCCCGGTGGTAGAAAGGCTTGTTTCGTAACGCCATGGGCTGGATGTTCGTATCCTGCTGCTGTCCTGCAAAGGAATTTAATTTATAGTTTTAGTGCGGTTCTAGGTAACGATCGTTCGGGATCGAGAAATTTGAGATGAAGCTAATCGTGCCGTTAGGGACGAGCAAGTGTGCCCCGAAGGGGCCTAGCATTGTCGATGCCAGGTTCACGTTAGAGTGGGTCCCCGGGTCGTTTGCCAAGGTGGTTTATCGCCAGCTCAGAGCATGCTTAGGGATTGTTCGCGACCCCGTACATGTGTAAGTAGCTTAGCCATTCCATAATTATCAGAATCAAATATCCGTTTCACCTATGAGTTTTAAAAAGGCGTGTCAAAGTGTAAACTCCCACGACGATAGGGTTAATAACTATTCAGAGCGTGCCTACGGACCATTCGTGGTCGCGTACACGTGTAAACGATTTAATCCATGTCGGTGAGAGTTTTACGACTTATTCATCGTTAGCATAATCTTATTTTATTAGTTAGTTCTAGAGTTCGGTACTTATCTGAGTGAAGCGCCTGCGTGCCCCCTGTTTCTGGTTTCTGCTGGTAGAGGTAGCTTCGTTCGGGTTCGAGTTGGCACAGGTTTCATTCGGTTGGAGGCTGGTCCGGTATGGATAGTTCCATTCGGTTTTCATTCGGTCCGGTATGTCGAATGCCTTGGTCCGGTCCTGAGCTCGCCTATATATAGAGGCCGTACCCCCCTCGTTTTTCATTACCGAACGAGTAGAGCCGAACCATATTGTGCTGCCGAACCAAAGTCTTCGCCGAACCAGCTTATACCGAACCAGGTATGTATACTTTCTGCCGAATGAACCTTTGCCACCGGATGGCCCTGTTTGCCGAATGTGTACGGAGTGTATTGAATAGCCGAATGAGGTATGCCGAATGACATGCATGCCGAATGACATGTATGCCGAATGAGCATTGGAGTTTGGTGCCGAATGAACTCGTCTTGCACCGCCGAATGAGACTTCATACTTGAACCTTGAGCGGAATCTTATGCTTTTATATGCTTTCTTTAGATACTTGCTTGTTTATCTTTCTATACTTCTTGCTCTAACACCGTGTTTTTCTTGTGCTGCAGAAAATGTCTCGCAAAGCGGAAACACGATCAGACAGAAAGAAGTCTAGAGGCACAAGAGAGCCCTCTTCTTCCTTGCCCCCAGTCCAATCAGGATCCGAGCAACATCGACCCATTCCAAGGTCTCTAGTGGATGGATATGGTCCACAGGAACTTTTGATCTCCCCCCATGATTGCTTTCCTAGCTCCTTAAAGGAGGAGCAACTTGACGTCATATCCCGTTCCTTTGGGATAGATAGGGCTCTTATGCTGCTGCCAGGAGATGGGGTGATGCCATATAATCCTCCCGAGGGCTACTTCGCTTTTAGCAGATACCATTGCATGTGCGGCGCTATCCCCCCTATCAACGCTTGGATAGTAAGCTTCACCACCTATTTGAAGGTGGCTCCTTTCCAGCTCCAGCCTAACTCATATGCCATCCTGGTGAGCCTCTTTGTTATCTTCCAGAGGAGGTACGGGCGTCCTCCTTCTAACCGGGAAATCCGATACTTGTACAACCTGAGAGGCTATAAGAAGGGGTCTCCGTATATTAGTCTGGAGGCGGTCGTGCCCTTCAAACCAGTTCTGGACTTGTATTCCAAGTTCACCATGTTCAAGAAAGAGTGGTTCTTCGTCAAGGACGATGCTGTTTCTTTCCGCCTTTTCACTTCCGGCTGTAAGATTGATTTCATTTATATTTTTCATGTGTTTTGACTGTAGTGTTTTTTCTGACATGCTTCTATTTCTGGCTAGCGACAGGTGGTATTGCAGTCGTGGAGGATGATTCCTTAGTGCGAATGGCTGCTGAACTAAAGGCTATTCCGGCACGGGACCGGTCGGCCTCTTTCTTGATCAGGAACGCAACCCTCTTGGAGTATAATTTGATCTTACCGCGCCAGTCCGTGGTTAAGCAAAGGGATACGGCTGAGGAGAGGGCTGCTAAAGCTAAGGAGGGGGCTACGGTAAAGAGCGGTAAGAGGGAGCCTTTCGCAGCGCGTCCTGCGGTTGGGGGGAAGAAACTGAAGAAGTCCGATGGCCCTTCTCCAAGTACTTGCCCGACTGTCCCGGAGGAGGAAGGTGTGGAAGAGGAGGAAGGAGGCGAAGTTGGAGAAGGGTCGGAGGGTAGAGGAGATGGCGATGGTCAAGGTGGTAGTGGTGTTGCTGCTCTAACCTCTGAACAAGACCTCGAACTGGATGAGGCTCTCCGTCGGGCCTTCGGGGAGTCGGAGGGAGAGTCGGAAACGGAGAAGGAAAAGGAGAAGGAAACGGAGAAGGCAAAGGAAACCGGCAAAGCTGTGGCTGGCACTGACCCATCCTCTAAGGGTTCCTCAGCTAGGGTGACTCCGGCGATGCAAGGTGAACTTTTGTCTTCTGCCGATTCCATTTTCGATAGGGACTTAGAAATTTTTTACGGTTCACTTCCGTCCTGGAATGAGATCCAGGACTTATTGCAGTATCCCACTCCTTCGCCGGGTTTGTATAATAGATGTGTTTCCTCACTTTTCTTTCTTTTTAACTTAGCACATTCTTTGAATTGCGGATTATTGTATGTTCGTAACACTTGTTCTTTATTCCAGGGGTAGGCCAGGCGGGTAAAACGTCGGATGTTCGACACCGCCTTGAACAATTTAAGTCGAGGAGAGCTTCCGCGAAACCTTCTACTGATCGCACTGGGGATGTAGTCAGTTACCGCCCTCTTCTTGGGGTCATCGAAGAGGGTATTCAGAAAAGGAAGCGGAGCCGTTCCTTATTTGAGTCTTCTTCTGCTTCGCAGCTTCCTATTCTGCCTCCCCCTACTCAGCCTCCTCGTGATACTACGGAGGAGAGCACGGAGCCCTGCCCCCCTCCTCCTCCTTCCAAGAGTTCTACTGTCATTCATATAAGGCGTCCCGATGTGCCTCGCCCCGTGCCTCGTGACCCTTTTGCCGGTCATCCTGATTTAGACCCAAGTTTTCGGGACATTTCATTCGATGAGACCATGGGCGAGCACCTCCTTCCCCGCAACCCCATGGTAAGAGTGTTGGACGAGGCCAAATCTTTAGATCTTGATTTACTTACTACACGGGTAGTCACTATGGGGGATGAGGCCAAGGCTAATATCGACCGAGTGGCCGCAGAGACCAAGAAGTTAATGGAGCATCATGCTAAGTTGGTCAAGGCCGGGGAAGAGATCGGGAGTGCTAACATTCGGTTGAGGTTAAAGGTTGCCGATCAGGCCAAGCAACTCGCCGACCAAGCCATCCAGATTTCTCAGCATGAGGAAGCCTCCAAGCGTCTGAAAGAGACCATGGAGAAGGCCAGTAGGGCGGAATTACGGAAGATGGAGGTCGCTTGCAGGGAACGGATTAACATAGCTATCGCAACGGTGGATGAGGTTCGAAATGCGGATCTCGAGCGGGTAGAGGAGTTGTCAGGGAGGCTCGAGGCTGCGGAGATGGCTCAGGTCGAGTTGAAGGAGGAGATGGAGGAGATGAGGAGGTCCCTCAGGTTGAAGGAAGAGGAAATGAGGAGGTCACTTCAGGCTGACTGCTTGAGATACCAGTCAGAGAGGGACGTCGCCGTCGCCAAGTTGCAAGCTTCCGAGGCCCGGGTGAGGGAGTTTGAGGAAAACGAGGGGATGATGGATGAGATGCTGCAGGATATGTACTTCCACACTTGGAAGGAGGGCGGCTTGTCTTGGATGGACGATTACCCTCGGGTCATGGCCAAGGTGTATCTCTAGCCTTTAGAGGAGGCCAGGGTGAACGCGGGTAAGGAAGGCGGAGAGGCTTTCAACTTGAGTGCGGTTACTGCTCAGTTCTCAAAGGAGGAGCAAGCGGCGGTGAAAGAGGGGAAGCGGCTGCTCGCTGCAGAGGAAGCAGGCGTGCAGTTGGATGATGAGGATCAAGCGGCGGATGCTGGTGAGTTATTCTTTTCCCTTTCTTTTCTTTCAGTGTTTTCATAACTTGATCGTTCGTTTAATGAATTCCTCTTCTGATCTGGACAGGTGGGACTTCAGATCCACATGCTGGGGGCTCTGATCCGGCGGCTAAGTAGGCTGGGGGAGTTGGTGATGGAGTGTGGATGCATCTGCCATCTTTTTGTTTCTTTTTTTTTTATCACTGTTTATGTTAGTCTTTGACATGCAACTGTAATAAAATTATTAGCAAAGAATAACTTCGTGTGATCTCGTAATATAAGCTGATTTTGCCATGTTTAAATGTTGTTGCTATCTTTATGTGCCGTGTGAGAAGTATAATTATGTATTTGCCTGTGATTCTAGTTGTGTTTGACGTTAAGTTTTTGCTTGAAATATAATTTCACGTTTTTGCAATGTCAGTGTATGAATAAGCTATAGTTACGCATTTATGTACAAGAGAAGAGAGTACCGCCCTTTATGTTTTATTCGCAGGCGGTAGCTTTGAGTGTCTTGTGTAACTGTTTACGGGTATAGCTGAGCGCCCTGCTACCCAGTACGCAGGCTTAGAGCCTCACGAGTGAATGCTTCCTATTTGGTTTCCTGTACTTTAGAGTTTGTTATACAGGATAGGAGAAAAATATTTAAATGAAATGGAAATATAGTAAAAGTAAAACTTCCAGTCACGGAAGGCCGTCGATGTGCTTAAGTTCGTGGCAAACGGGTTTTGTAGTCACTTTCCCTAGCTGTGGGTCTTGGAGACATTTGTCACCCATCTTACGCCTCCGCGGGGAGTTTTTCTTTTTTACCACAGCCGCACTTAAGACACATCGGAGCCGAGATCGCGCACGGTAACTACCCGAACCATTATGGTCCGTAATCGTGGGTATTATTCGATTTACCGTGGCCGGCTAGCGTGGGTGTCGTTGGCCGTGAACTACCCCTGGCTGGCCACACCTTATGTTGGGGCTTAAAGTAGGTTCACGGTTACCGACGAGCCGATCGCCGTAATGAGCTGCCATCGGCTATAGTCGGCCTTTATGATGACTTATAATCGGCTCATTACAGTTGGCTTTGAGGGCAGGCGCGCAATGAGTTAACCCGCAGCAGAGGGATGCTGGAGCAAAAGAGTCTCATTGGCGAGTGCATAGAATCGTGGCGTACCTGTTAGGCCTAGTCCAGATGAGGCCGCGGTGCGTCTTGAGTGGAGATGCCATAGGATTTTGTTCAACAGAAAGGGATAAAACTTAACAAGTAGCCAAGACATAAAGGAACAAGTTAAAAAGAGACAAGATTTTTTAAAGTGGTTCGGCACGAAAATGCCTACGTCCACTGATTCTCTTTGTTAATTCACTTCATATGGGCAGTACAAGTTAAGAAAAGTATCGACGGAGGTGTCGGATGTTCCATGCCCTCTGGAACACCTCTCCGTCCACTGTTGACAAAATGTAAGCTCCGTTGTGGAGATCTTTGTGAATTACATATGGTCCGTCCCAGATGGGGTCCAGTGCCCCGGGGCGCGGAAAGATTCGCCTGCGGACAAGATCTCCTTCTTGTAAGCCGCGATGCTTGACTTTGGAATTGTATAGTGCTGCCACTTTTTGTTTGTGAGCTGCTGCTTTGAGTGCTGCATCGTTTCTCCTTTCCTCAATCAGATCCAAAGACATGAGGAGGAGTTCTTCGTTTTCTTCTGGGTTGTAGTGGATCCTACGGTGGGAAGGCACAATAGTCTCAACTGGGAGCATTGCCTCCGATCCATATGCCAAAGAGAAAGGAGTATGTCCCGTTGATGTTCTGAAAGATGTGCGGTATGCCCATAGTGCCGTAGGAAGTTCGTCCACCCAAGCGCCTTTTGACTTTTCAAGTTTCTTCTTGATTAGGGTTTTGAGAATTTTGTTGACAGCTTCAACTTGCCCGTTTTCCTGAGGGTAAGCTACTGATGAGAAGCTTTTATGAATTCCATGCTCTTGGCACCAGTCGGCAAATTCTTCGCTGTCAAATTGGAGCCCGTTGTCTGATACGATCTTGAGGGGGACTCCATACCTGCACAGAATGTTTTTGATCAAGAAGTTGATAACTTTTGCTGTAGATATTTTATTTAAAGGTTCCGCTTCCACCCATTTGGTGAAATAATCGACTGCCACTATAGCATATTTGGCTCCGCCTCGGCCCGTTGGCAGTTCGCCAATTAAGTCAACTCCCCATACCGCAAAGGGCCAAGGGCTGGTTATTTGAGTAATTTCGTTTGTGGGTAGTCGAGGGATCTTGGCGAACTTCTGACATCTGTCCCATTTCTTAACGAAGTCTAGGGCATCTTTGTTTAGTGTGGGCCAGTAATATCCATATCGGAGTATCTTTCTTGCCAAAGTCTGTCCTCCAGTGTGATCTCCGCATCCTCCCTGATGGATGTTTGTTAATATCTCCTTGGCTTCCCTTCCGGCGACGCATCTTAATAGGGGGCTAGAGAAGCCACGCCGGTAGAGGATGCCTTCTTGTATTGTGTAGTGGGGAACTTTCCTCAAGATCTTCTTGGCTTCGTTACGCCTGTCGGGTAGTATGCCATCTCGCAAATATTTCCGGATAGGAGTCATCCAGGTTCCTTCTTCGATTGCAGTTATCAGATTCGCTTGTTCGAAACTCGGGGCTAGCTGCCTTGAGATTGCTAGTGCTCCGGGAATGGTGCTGTCCTTCATACTAGCTTGCTTTGCAAGTTCATCTGCCTCTTGGTTTTCTTCTCGAGGAATGTGTTTGATTAGATAATGGTCCAATCGATCGAGCAGCAGTCTGGTTTTCTTTAGGTATGCTGTGAGCCGTTCTCCTCGAGTCTGGAATTCTCCTAGTACCTGGTTTACGATAAGCTGAGAATCACTATGAATACATAAGGAATTGATTCCAATTTCTAGGGCCAGTTCCAATCCCGCTATTACTGCTTCATATTCAGCATCGTTGTTAGTGGCCGTGAACTCCAATCTTAATGCATAGTACAACTTTCTTCCCCTGGGGGTGATGATCACAATACCTGCCCCCGAGCCTTGTTCGTTTGATGCTCCGTCTACAAAGAGGTTCCATTTGATGTTTTTTGCTACTTCGGATTGTTCCTTGCCTTCGTTGGTAGTGAATTCGGCAATGAAATCAGCCATGGCTTGTCCTTTGATAGCGGTGCGGGGATGGTAGGTGACATCATACTGACTTAGTTCGATGCACCATTTGAGGAGTCGCCCAGAAGTGTCAGGACGATGGAGCACTTGTCTTAGTGGTTGATCGGTTAGAACCCTGATGGAGTGAGACTGGAAGTAGTGTCGCAGTTTTCGTGACGCGATCAATAAACAATATGCTAACTTCTCAAGTTTAGGATATCTGGCTTCTGCCCCTGTAAATCTCTTGCTTACAAAGTAAACCGGGCGTTGTGTGCGGTCTTCTTCTCTTACCAAGGCGGCGCTTAGAGCATGAGATGATACAGCGAGGTATAGGTACAACACTTCACCTTCATTTGGAGTTGAGAGTACTGGTGGTCTCTGAAGGTGTTTGATTAGGTTGAGGAAGGCTTTTAAGCATTCGTCGGTCCACTCGAACCTCCCTTTGTCTTTCTTGAGTGCTTCGAAGAAAGGGACACACTTGTCAGTTGCCTTTGAAATGAATCTGCTTAGGGCGGCCACCTTTCCGTTTAGGCTCTGCATTTCTTTTCGAGTGGAAGGTATCCTTATTTCTTTTAAAGCCCGGATTTGTTCAGGGTTTGCTTCGATTCCTCTGGCGTGGACGATGAATCCTAAGAATTTTCCCGATGATACTCCGAAGGAGCACTTTAGAGGATTCAGCTTCATTCCATACCGGCGAAGTACCTGAAATGTACCGTCCAGATGGCTTACATGGTCGTTGGCTTTCTTGGACTTTACCAACATGTCATCCACATATACCTCCATAGTTTGTCCTATCAACTCTGCGAACATTTTGTTGACGAGGCGTTGATAGGTAGCTCCAGCATTTTTGAGTCCAAAAGGCATTACTTTGTAACAATATAATCCGCGGTCGGTGATGAAGCTAGTGTGGTCCTGATCGGGGGCGTGCATGGGGATCTGGTTATATCCGGAGTATGCATCCATAAAAGATAGGAGGTCGTGCCCAGCTGTGCTGTCTACGAGTTGGTCAATTCGGGGAAGTGGGAAGCAGTCTTTCGGGCAAGCGTCATTCAGATTGGAGAAGTCAATACATGTTCGCCACTTTCCATTGGCCTTTTTTACTAGCACTGGGTTAGCGATCCATTCTGGGTAGATGGCTTCCCGTATGAAGCCATTAGCAAGTAGATTCTTTACTTCCTCATCAAGGGCTGCCGATCGCTCTGCCCCCATGCTCCTCTTTTTCTGCTTTACTGGTACCTTGGTGGGATCGATGTTCAACATGTGGCATGCTATGTCTGGGGAGATTCCTGTCATATCGGCATGAGTCCACGCAAATACATCTAAGTTGTGGCGGAGAAAGTCAATGAGTTGATCCTTCAATTCCGTTTCCAGCTGAGATCCGATTTTTAATAGTCTACTTGAATCATGCTTATCTACCGATACGAATTCCATAGCCTCTGCAGGCTCGGCGGTAGCCTCCTCCTCTTTATCCCTGGGGTCTAGTTCATTGAAGGGATCGCTTGTGTATCGAAGAGGAGGGGCTTTCTTTAGTTGCAATGCCTCCAAGCTTTTCATGCAGAGAGTAGTCTCTGCATCTTTTCCTTTATTCTTTCTGCGGTTATTGCGAAGTTCAGTTACGTAGCAGTCTCGGGCAGCATCTTGATCTCCTTCTACTTCTCCTACTCCGTTGTCTGTTGGAAATTTCATTTTCAGGCACCAGGGGGCTAATACAATCTGAAAGTCAGACAAGGCTGGTCTTCCCAAGAAAGCGTTGTAAGCCGAGTGGTTTTCTATTAGTACGAACGTTTGTTTTCGCACAACGGAGCGGGGATGACTTCCTATTTCGACGAAGAGGTCAAGTTGCCCGAGAGGCATCTTTGCATCTCCAGTGAAACCGTGCAGTGGTTTGTCACAGGGGGATACATCCTTCATTGATAACTTCATTTTGTCGAAAGCATGTTTGAACAGGATATTAACGGAGCTTCCCGTGTCTATCAGAATCCGAAAAACTTTAGCTGGACCAAACCAGGCAGAGATGACCATGGGATCCATATGTGGGTACTGTCTTCCTTCCAAATCATGCCTACTGAATACAATGTCATTGTTTTCTTTTCGTTTCGGGTGGCGTTCCTCCGTAATGGAGTTAACATATCCTTCGGCATTTCTAAGCGACTTGCCGTACCTTTCCATCTCTGCCCAACTTCTGTCGGCGATGTGTGGTCCTCGTGAGATGGTAAGGACCACTATCTTCTCTTGACTAGAGCCACTGGTGTTGTGATTGTTGCGATTCCCTCCGCCTACTTCTGGGAGGGGTTGCTTTGAGTTCTCATTGGCAGGAGTTGGAGTCCTGTTCTGACCTTTCACATAACGTTCCAGTCTTCTTCTTCTAATGTGTTCTTCGATCAAGTCCCGAAGATGGTGGCATTCATTGGTGTCATGTCCGTGGGATTCGTGGAAGCGACAGAACTTTCCGGACTTGAGTGCGTTATCTGATTCTTTCTTGTGCGGGGGGCGCTTGTATCCGAGTTCGCCCTGAGTGGCTAGGTAGATGTTTTCGATTGTTTCATTCAAAGGAGTGTAGGAGTCAAATCTTGGCCCTGGTCGATATTGGCGCTTCTCAACCTTCCTGCCCCCAGCATTGTCTCTAGATTCATTTCTTCGAGCGTCCTTAGCTGCAGTGGGAACCTTGTCCTGAACTATCTTGCCATGTTGCCCTGACTGCCTCTCCGTAGCAGCGTCTTCAAGTCTCATATACTTTCCAGCTTCATGGAAGAAATCAGGCAAGGTAGCTGGTTTTTCCTTAGTTAATCTTCTGGCAAACTTGGTGTCTGGATGTACACCACTACAGAGGGCCATTAGAGTGAGTTTTTCATCGGCATCTTGAACTGCTGCCGCTGCGGCGTTGAACCGTGTTAGATATTGTTGTAGCGTCTCTCCGGATTTCTGTTTGACATGGGATAGAGAATAAGCATCCTTGGGTTGTTCCACATGGATGCGGAACTGGCTAATAAACCTTTCTTTTAACATCTCCCATGAGCTGATGGATCCTTGGGGTAGATGGCAGAACCAGGAGGTAGCTAGATCTGATAGGAATAGCGGAAAGCATTTACATAATACTCCTTCTGTTGCTCCACTCATGAGCATATGCTGGGTGTATCTCTGCAGGTGTACGATGGGGTCGGAAGTTCCTTTGTAAGGTTCCATGGTTGGCATTTTCCATTCCCGGGGAGTGATGGCAGTTTCGATATTTCGGGTAAAGGGACTGGTGACCCTAGCGCCTATTCCCCGGTCCCTTTGCTCCCGTTGGACACATTCTCTGAATAATCGTGCCATTCGTTCGTCAGAACTTGGAGCGGACAAAAATGAGCTTGGTTCTTCCCTGCGGGATCTATCTCGTCCAGATGTCCTGTAGGGATGGTACAGTCTATCACCTCTAGCATTATCCAGTGGTTGTCTTTGGCTGCTTGGAGGCACGCTAGGACCAGCTACAGTTGCCCCCTGCCTTGATCTTCCCCTGTGGGGTTCTGTTTCGAGCACAACCATGGGGTCAACTTCGGGCTGGGTTCTAGCTCGGCTCCGTTCAGCAGGGTTTCTATGATTAGGTGGCATGACTGGCTCAGCTACATCCGACCCTCGCCTGGTGCCTCCCCTGCTAGGTTCGGTTCCAAGGGCTTCCTCGAGTCGGAATTCGGGCTGAGTCCGGGCGCGGCCCCTATCATCGTTTTTCCTGTTGATAGCTTGTTCGAAGAGTGAAGACCTTTGTTGCCTCCGGGATCCTCCGGATTGGGATTCACCCCATGATTCAGTGTTGCGGTTGGACTCTTCAGCATCCCTTAAGCGTGTCATGAGTTGGTCCACCAAAGTTTCTTGTTGGGATGTGAAGCGGTTAGTTACTTCAGTCACAACCCTGTCCAGATCTGCCCTAGTGATTGGTTGTTCCGTTGCGGGACCAGTTGGGTTTTCCTGATTTTCATCTGGCACTGCTGTTGAAGTGGGCTGATCTGTGATTGCCGGATCTGGAAGGCTGCTAGTTGCGATGTTCTTTCCTTTGTTAACATCCCTTCTTTGTTTGGAAGGCATGATTTCTAAGCAACGAGTGATGTTGTTAGGAAGAAGGTTGAGTTCTGAAGATGAAGTCTGAGTTCAGCTCTCAATGAAAGCACCAAAAATGTTTGCACGAAAAATGGACAAACACCTCCAAGTCGTATTATTTAGTTGATTATATGTGATTTTCAGTGATTTTAGATGAGTATGTAAATATGAAAGAAGTAGGGGCTGAAATGTAAAAGACACACAGATTTATAGTGGTTCGGCCAGAATGTGCCTACGTCCACTTTATATGTTATTATCTTCTTTCTTTCAGATTACAGGTACAATGCTTCGTATATCAGTATATGAAAGTAGTTTGAAAAGTTCCTTCCTTGCTTGAGCTCTCAAACTTGTCCGCCATTGTTGTACCCCTGCCCCTCTATTTATAGAATGAGGTAGGGGGCAGGGGTCTTGGTTGTATATAGCTGCTAGTGGGCCCGGGCTGAAGCAATCTGGACTGGCAGTTGTCTGGTTCGGCGAGGTCTCATTCGGCATGGAGCATGGACCGGTGGTGGTGTGGTCCGGTGTAAGGCGTGCATCCGGTGGTTGTTTGGACCGGCTTGTGTAAAAGAGAGGGTTGGTTCGGTGACAACCTTGGTCCGGTCGTAGGTTGATTCGGCGATGGAGACTGGGCCTTGGTCCGGTGCTTGTCTGGACCGGCTGTGCAGAGGGGGTGCGTCCGGGCAAGTATGGCCGAATGGAGGGAGGCCGAATGGGAAGGAGGCCGAATGAGGTGGAAACCGAATGAGCAGGGGGCCGAATGAGCAGGGGGCCGAGCGTGCATGGGGCCGAATGAGCTTCTATACTGAGAATTTTGGATGGACTTCTAGGTTAGTGTTGAGTTCCTTGGCTGTCGAACGATGTGGAGGCTGCGAGCCTGGGTGAAATTGTGACTTCCTGGTCCCTAGATCTTCTGGGTGAGAATTCGCCCAACATAACCATTTCTTCTTCTTTAAGAAAGAAAGAAAGAAGAAGAAAAAGGTTATTCTCAGAATGAATATCAAACAAACTTGATTGATAAAACAAGGCATCATAGAGAAAATAGGATAGAATGGATCCTAAGACTCGGATAAAATCCTAAGGCACGACTCCTAAGAAGAACTTAGGATGATGATCCTTGTTAAATTATTCTACATTGTTCCAAAGTTTGGCTTCGATACCAAGCTATGACGCCCCACCTCTATACCCACACTAGCTAAGGACACTACTGGGTAATGTCGTCAACTAGCGCGGAGAATAAGGCTGTTGAGGAGCGACCATCCATGTAATTGCTTTATGCGAGTACCGATATGCCAGATTAAATATAACTTTTCATTTCATCTCAAGAGGAAATCCGACATACCGATGCAAACTCAAAGCTACTACACAGTGGCTATAATATCTTCGGAAACAAATATAGAAATAAGAATAACATAAATCAGTCACAGATAATTCATATCACATAGGCGGAAATAGATATGAATATTACACATAAAAGTGTACAATAGAGTAGTGGTCTATCAAGATCCACGATATAACAAAAGAATAGATACAAGTGCTAGACAAAAGAATAAGTATAAATCAAGGAGTCTCTACCTCGAATGTATACAAAACAAAAACTACTAATCTAAAGTAGTTAGCCAAAAATCAAGTGACAGTCCCTGATAAGAAGTCAAGAGGAAGCACCTATAACATCTCGGTCAAACCCGAGTATTATTTAAGAGGAAAATAATAAATGGATCAATATAGCTATAATTATCAGATAAAGTGAGATATAAGAAGATATATAATAATAAAACATATGATAACCAGAAAAATGTCACACTACGACAAGTATACATTAGAAAATCCACAAAAATCATACAATATCTCAAGAATCTCATTGCGTCGAAAAGAATGTCATATTCTTTATTTAATTCACCAAGCCACACAAAATGACATATATATCAATGCCAATTGTAAAAGTAGGTGAAAAATAAATTCCAGAAATCAATAATTAGAAATCGAGAAATCACAAGAAAAGGATGGCCAATCCCAAACGGAACACTATTCCATAAACCGAACATCGACGAACCTAAATAGACGCGCCCCAAGCACAGTCAAACATCGACGCACCTAGATAGATACGCCCTATGTAGTGTCTAGCATCGATGCACCTCGAAAGTACACCCCATGCATAGTCGAACATCGACACACCTAGACAGATACGCCCCAAGCATAGACGAACATCGACGCACCTGAATAGGTACGCCACATGAATAGACGAACATCGACGCACCTGAATAGGTACGACCCATGTATAAATAAACATTGACGCACCTAAATAGGTACGATCCATGCATAAACAAATATTGACGCACCTAAATAGGTACGACCCATGCATAAATAAATATTGAAGCACCTAAATAGGTACGACCCATGCATAAATAAACATTGACGCACCTAAATAGGTACGACCCATGCATAAATAAACATTGACGCAACTAAATAGGTACAACCCATGTGTAAATAAACATTGACGCACTTAAGTAGGTACGACCCATGTATAAATAAACATTGACGCACCTAAATAGGTACGACCCATGCATAAATAAACATTGACGCACCTAAATAGGTACGACCCATGCATAAATAAACATTAACGCACCTAGAAAGGTACGACCCAATATGGACAAAGAAACATCGCATATCGCTAGTTTAAACCATAAAATGATCATCATCGATCATCAAAAAGTGTCAATTACACTAAGCTAGTAAATATATGAGTTTAGCTTCATGTCCCATAACCACTAGCTTAACTTAAATATTTACGAACAAATTGTAGATCTCCACTAGAAAATTGTCACAAGAGATTTAATTGAACAAGTCCAAGAATTAACCGACGAAGTAAATGCAAGCGTTTCATACCACCTGTTTTACTAAGCCGTTTAATTAGATTTCTCATACGAGTGAGGTAAAGGATTGTATAAGCTAATAGATTGGAAAACGGTTTTGTAAACGAGCTTTGTATTAAAAATAGAGTTTGAAATCATCTTTGCAAAAGAGTTTGATTATTTACTACTAGTATAGAAACTTTTGTATTTCAAAGTGACAAATTACAAAAATTATTGTAGAAACAACCAATCATCAAAATTCACATATGAAGTCATGAAGCAAATCCATAGAAATCGATATGAAATCTATCAGGTTGGATATTCCCAAAAATCCATAAAAAAGAATTCATCAAATTCAATAATAATTGATAACAACAAATCGAAAAACCACGAATCGATAAAAATTGGAAATCAACACAAAATAGGCTAAATAGGCAAACAGGAGCAGGTTAGTCGACTGACTGCAAATGGCCAGTCGACTGAACTAGAAACTTGGAAATTTTATTTCCTACAACCAGTCGACTGATTACAGTGGCCAGTCGACTGATTGCAGGAAACAGAAACTCCTTGTCTCTGAAAACAGCCCCGGGAACGCTCATGAGCTACATCCAGTCGACTGACTGCAAATGTCAGTTGACTGACTGGCACCAGAGCAAATTTCTAGCCTATCAATTGAAGAAGAAACTCTTCCAAAATGCAACCGAACGAGCAATCGCGCTTGGGGTTTATGCCAATCGACAACCCGGCCTTATAGGCTCTTCGATAAACCACTAAAAGCATGATCAAACATTAAAGTTATGATTTTTTAAAGATTTGGCTTCAAACACTAAAAATTGAACTATTCACAAAACCAATCCAAATCAAAAGTAATTGCACATGAATAAGTGTTAGGAATTCATATCTAACAATCAAAGATGGTTGTAGACGTAGATGTGAGATAAAAATCTCACCTTTGAACCCAAAACAAATGAAGAAGAAGCTATAGAGCAAAGGAAAGAACAACCACTCTTCAATTCTAACCTAAAGTGCTTGAATCTAAGCTTAAAAGAGAAACATTTCCTAAATTAGGTTTAGGAATATCTGAAATTGGTAAGAGAATGGGTTGGAGAAGAAGAAGAGGAGGAGGTTTACCAAAGCTTCCTCCATAAATTTGGAGCTAGAACTTGATTTGCAAATGGAAACTAGGGCTTGGAGTTTTAATTTCCCATTCCTCTCTCCATTGCTGCTAAAGCATGAGTATTAGGAAATAGAAATGAAGTAATGAAGAGAAGAGGGGCGAAGATAGGGTCTAATAGGCTGAAACAAAACCAAAGCCCTAAGTGAAAAAGTAGCAAAATTCTACTATCTCCAAACATATTGAAGTTTATACTCAAAAAGATCGCAAACGTCATTTTGAACTCAATGGGGATGGTCTCGAGTCCTAATTTAACCGTTTGCAAAAAGTAGGTTTTCGGACTAAAATCCGACGAACGATGAAAGATTTAAATAAAATATTTAAAGATACAATCGATAAATATGCATGTTGTTACAACCCCGGGTAAGGGTAATCGAGTTGCTGATGCGCTTAGTCGCAAGCAGCAAGTTGTTGTTTCCTTGATGCTAGTAGAGTGGAATATATTGGAAGCTTTATCCCTTTGTGATATTAGAGACCGTCCTTCAGTTTATGATACTCCCGTGCTTTTATTTAGCATGGAAGCTCGTCCTAGTTGGTTTGATCGTGTTGCCAATGCCTAGAAACAAGATCCAGATCTTGCTTACCTTATTCAGAGTTGTAAATCGGAATCTCGAAGTGATAGTCTAAAGGATTTCGATATTGATGTTCATAGTTGTATTCCAAAGAGGAGAATGTGGATCGTGCCTAGTATTTCTAATCTAAGAAATGACATTCTTGAGGACTGTCATCGTTCTAAGTATACCATTCATCCGGGTAGTTGTATGATGTATGATGATATGCAACGCTTATACTTTTGGGAGGGTATGAAGCGTGATGGTGCAAGTTATGTGAGTCGTTGCATGACTTGTTAACTTATTAAAGCAGAACACCATCGTCTTAGTGGTCTTTTGCAGCCTCTCGATATTCCATTATGGAAATTGGATCAAATTTATTTAGACTTCATTGATGGGCCACCTCGTTCGAGGTCGGGCCATATTAGTGTTTGGGTGATTGGTGATCGATTGATCAAATCGGCCCAATTTATTCCTATCAAGTCCAATCAGACTGCTTCTTGACTTTGGAGATAGTTGGGAAGGCCATTTTTCTCTTATTGAATTCTCTTATTACAACAGTTTTAAGTCAAGTATCGGTATAGCTCCTTTCGAAGCTCTTTATGGAAGGCCGTGTCGATCACCATCTTGTTGGTTGGAATCGGGAGAAAAGTTAGTTCTCGGCCTCGATTATATTCGTGATTCTTCTATGAGGGTTGACATTATCAGACAGAGAATGAAGGAGGCTCAGAATAAGCAGAAATCTTATACCGATCACCGTAGGAAGTCTTTTGAATTTTCTTTTGGCAATCGTTTATTCATTCGTGTTTCCCTGATGAAGGGTGTGGTGCGTTTTAGTAGCTCCGGGAAATTGGCTCCTCGTTATATTGGACAGTTTCCTATTACGGAACGTGTTGGCCCTGTTGCTTATCGTGTCTCACTACCTTTTCAGTTTTCGGGAATTCACGACGTATTTCATATATCTCAGCTTCGTCGATGCCTTCAAGATTCGGATTCTGTTATTGATCCTTATATGTTGTCAGATCTTGAGATCTCACCCGATTTGTCTATTGTATAAAATCCTATTCGTGTGCTAGCTTCGAGGTTAAACGCCTTCGGAACAAAGAGGTCCTGCTTGTGAAGATTCAATGGTCCGCAAACCCCAAGGATTGCACTTGGGAAACCAAAGAGTCCATCGAGCGTTCTTATCCGGGTTTTCTCTCCTCTCCGGGTGGGGGTGAGCATTCTTTACTATTTTAATCTTTGTTGTGATAAATTTTTTGTGTTATAGACCACTTCTAGTATGAAAAATGCAGTGACGCAATTTTTATAAGGAGGGATTCTGTAGCGACTGTGATTTTATTACCGTCGGTAAAAAATGGAACAAATTATTTTTTTAAGTCAGTAAACTCTTTAGTAATAGCATATTGATTATGAGCATAAAAGAGTAGATCCAACTGTATAACAATTTAAACCTTCTTGTGTTGTCACTTTCAGTTCATAAAGCAAGTTGAATTCTTTGGTTGCATTTACGTACGTGTAACAAAGAAGGTTGTTCAGTTCCAAAAGCTAGTGTTGGTTCAATTTATTAAACGAAATATATTTGCTGTCACTCATCTAAAAGTAAGAATAGAAACATATAGGAACATTTTTGCTCTGCTGCAATATTTTAAAAAAAAAATGTAAATACCTTGCTGCCTCATATTTTTATAAACCAAAAATTTAATGTGCAGCCATCATCATTTTATATGCTAGCAGTGTGTCCTTTTTCTTTCCTTAAGCACGTTTCATTAGATGCAATTGTACCCAAAAGTGTTTGCTAGTACTTCTTTTGACTTGTTCACAAAAATGAGAATGGAAAAGTAAAAATCTGCAACATTCTTCTGCTCATTCTTTTCCAATAGCACGGCAAAGGAAGTAATGTCAGTTCGTATTGTGCTTTCTTCTTGGATCTCAGTTGTTATTTGCTTTCGAAACCGAATTCAAGGTGATTTCCAAACTCACTTCTCTAATTTATTCTCCTTCGTGCGTGCATTGAATGCCAATGTTCTAACTTCTATCATTATTGCGTGCGTGTTTTATGGTTACCAGACTCTTATTCGAATCTGCCCATGCATACATCCTGTTGTGCATGACATCTTGCTCAGATCTATTGTTTTATTTTTTTTTGTTGTGAGCAAACATTTTCATGCATAATATTTTTTATATTTGGTGTATTGGACTCTGGTTTCATTAAAATTGTGTGCGTGTCCAATTCACCTATCATGCTGCAGTTTATGTGTGTCAAAATGTTGTTCAAGCCTCACGTTTTCATATGTGAGTTAATTTTTGGAAGGCCATATTTGGATCTTGCTCGAAAGTTGTTTATATGCTCACCTGTATTGTGTCAGGTTAGTCAAAATTTTAGTAGCTGGGCATTGCTTAGTTTTCACCTCCTTAGTATAACAAGCTTCAGGAAAGGCAAATTAAGTTTTAAATAATAGAGTAGTTAGAACAATACTTTCGAATTTCAAGTTATATCATTCAAAAATGTCTCTGGCCTACTTTTTGGTAATCCCTTATGTGTATGAATAAATATAGTCATTATCAAAATTCTTTTGGTTTGTGTTTAAAGTGTTAGTGTATGCGTGGGTAATGCATTTCAGGCATTGTTTTTGGGTTTAATAATTAGTTGCATACGTGGGTTAACATGTAATCAGGTAAGTGCAAGTTAAACAGAGGGGTGGTTATGTGATCATGCGTGAGTTTAGTAGTGTAAATTGTTTTTTCTACTACATGCGTGTGTTAGCATTGTACAGAAAATTTATGTGATCATGGGTGAGTTAGTAGTGTAAATTGCTTTTTTTTACGACATGCGTGTGTTAGCATTGTCCGGAAAATTTATGTGATCATGCGTGAGTTAGTAGTGTAAATTGCTTTTTTTTACTACATGCTTGTGTTAGCACTGTCCAGAAAGTTTATGTGATCATGCGTGAGTTAGTAGTGTAAATTGCTTTTTTTTTCACTACATGCGTGTGTTAGCATTGTCCAGAATTTTTTTGGTATAGATTGCATTTTCACTAAAACATGTAAGGCCCAAAGCCTAGTACTTCAAGTTGAAGTTGTTTCGGTCCATTTTATTGCATTATACGTGCTTTGAAAATGGTCCATATGGTGAAAATAAAAGAAGTGAATAAGGCTCCAGGTCTTTTGTTTTTATTCCTTCCGTGTATAAATTACATGCAAAATTTCGAAATGCAAATGAACGTATAAATGAAAATACAAGCAAACGTATAAATGAAAATGCAAGTAAACGTGTAAATATAAATACAAGTGCAAGGGCAGGTAGCATAAAAGGTTGTCATTTATAATAATGTAAGTGTAATATTTAGTAGTATGCATGCAAACTGAAACAAAAGGGTTACGTGTATTTTTATCTAGCCGAGCATTTCAATGTGTTACGTGCATATGGGAAGTATAATATCTCCAAGCATCATATTTCATGTTTGGAAATTTTAATGCAGTCCGTTATTAATTTTGTATTGGACCAGTGTTACGTTGTAAAACGTATTTTGCGCCATTACATTTTATAATGGAATTTTAACTCCGGTGCTATATTTTTGTAACGCGTGTGGTTTTGATGACAATTTTGACGAATAAAAATTACTGTTGTTTTGACTTCAACAACCGTCAATTTTAAAGTGAAATTTTCAAGCGGTTATCCCGCAACACTGATTTGATATCCGTTTTTATGGTGTTTTGTGAAGCGCAATTTCTTTGTCGAAATTGCTACAGATGTTGCTTTTTTAATCACGTACTTTAAAAATCGTTTTAAAAATAAAATTGTTTCCGAAAATTTCGCACTTTGCGCTTTCAAAAGAATGAGGAAGCGATTTAAACGCTTCAGCAAAATTGAGGACTATGAACCCTTACTTTTACTGATTCGCTTAATTCCCAACTTGTCCGTTTGAGAACGTAAAATGTTATTTATAAAATACACAATTTTGCACTTTCAAGGAAACGATGAGGAGATTTAAACGATTTAGGAAAAGTGCGGAGTATGGAACCACACTTTTACTATTTCGGTTAATTCCAAACTCGTTAATTGAAATATCTGTTGTTTGATGATTTTGATGATTTTGTGGGATTTCGAGCCATTCTGCTGGACCTTCGGGTCATATTGGACCTTCGGGTCATATGTTGGACCTTCGGGTCAATACCAATACTAGACCTTCGCGTCATTTGTTGGACCTTCGGGATATTTATTGGGCGGCAAAAATTATAGTACTTGGTAGGCTTCGGCCATATGAGATGCACATGCGGCATAGCTAAAACTCGCCATCTACTTGGATCGATCCATCTTTTATGTTGATTTTCTGGTTATCTTATTTTGATTTCTAGATTTTTTGACTGTTGATTTGTCTAGTTATCTTAATTGATTTCTAGATTTTTGTGTACTGCAGCTTTGAATTCAATTGTGAATTTGGAAGCTGATTTTGATGATGTTTAATAGGATTTCTTCCTTTAAACTATGATGACTACTATGTTGTATAGTCTCATCCGAGATTATAATTTTGTGTTTTTATTAATTACGTATTGCTGTTTTGAATTCAATTGGGAATTTAAAAGCTGATTTTGATCGAGTTTAAATTGAGATTTCTTTATTTAAACTATAGTGATTATTTATGTGAATAGTCTCATTCGAGGCTATTGATTTTGATGGAGTTTAAATTGCGATTTCTTATTTGAACTATGTTGAATATCTTTGTTGTATAATCTTATTCGAGATTATAATTATTTGCTTAAGTGTTGTTTATCATACACTTACTTCTAAAGATTAGATTAGACTGACCTGGTTATTATTTTCTTTTAAATAATACTCGGGTCAGACCGAGTATTTTAGGATAATTGCTATCTTTGATTATATTGTCGCTTCAGCTTTTGGGATTTTCTCCATCTTTTGCGTAGTCTTCGAGGAGTACTTTTGGTCATTTGATTCTCGTCCTATGTATGTTGATGTATATGTTTATGCACATTTGGTTCATATGAACCATCGATTGTTGTAGCATGTATTCCAGACTTGTCTTCCGCTATATATCTGTTATTTTTGTTCCGATGTGATTATACTACCAGTGTTGTTGTTATTATGAGTTGTTCTGGATTTTTCTTTAGCCACTGCAGTTTCGTTTTAGATTTGGATTGAATTTATATCTTTGGGAGTAATTTTCACAGCTCCTATCGATGTAATCAATACTCGTCTAAGGCATAACTTACAGATGGTCGCTTCTAACAAGTCTTATTCTTCGTAATAGCAGACGTTATTCCTTATAATAAACTTTGTTATTGTGAGCATAGAGGTGGGACGTCACACGATGCGGTATCCCCTGAAACGAATGACCTTTGAACCTCGATTTAGACCACCACGAAGCACCGTTGACGATCATAGCCGTTGATCCCCTAGATCCCACTACCCTCTACAGATCTCTAGTTGAAGTCTCAGTCCGAAAGTCGATCGATGGAGAAAAACTAAGGAGGAATAAGGATATTTTTAGCCATAGAAAAGAAGGTGGCAGCTTGCCCAAGAGGATTAGCGTTTTGTGAAAAAGTGAAAATATTTTGCCATTTTGTAGAAAATTTCGCAACACTATTCATTCGGAAAAAAATTCAAACCCCAAACGAAGCATGCCCCCCAGCGTTTATAATGATTTTCCCCTATTCCAAAGACAATGAAATATATATTGAAAGCCAATTCGATCGTAATTGGAAGATAAGTTTCTGAATCGACTTATTTAAATTTAAAAATTCACTTAAACAAATTTCTATGCATTTTAGCTTCGCCCAGACAAAGCATAAATCCGATTGACACAAAATTTGAAATCCTATAATAATTTAACATTATGGATCCAATGAAACTAATTTCATCAAAATCCGAGACTTTTTAAAAAATCACTATTTATAGGCGTTAATTAAATATTAAAAATATTCAATTTCTACAATTCAACTTTTAATCAATTTTAAAAGTTCTCTAACATCATTATAATTCAATTAGAATTTATTTCAACTTTATAAATAATTTTCATTCATTTATAAATCAAATTTCAAATTATTTGCATAATTTCAAATATTAAATTAACATTTTAATTATCTAATTAAATCTAGATATTTCAGATATAAGTTATTCAGCTAAAAAAAATTAACTTGTGAATATTTAAAATCAACTAAATATACGAATTTCAAACGATAGAAATTCTGGGTCATTACAGCTTATGGGCATTCTCTCTCCTTTATTAGAAGGAAGAATGCCCTTGCCACTTTTAGTAGGACAATTGATCCCTTCAATTGTGATATTTTGAAAGCCGTATGTCATAATATTATATAGAATTTGGAGATTTGAAAATCCAATCAATGAAATTTTCAAGTGTTGGGAAGACTATTCTTCTTCAACGGAAGTAACGATGAACTTTGGAATCATGGCAGTCTTTCTTTTACGAAGCTTGTACGCTAGCCTTTTCTTTCTCTTGGTGGGTGTGCGGGATTATGCACCTTGTGATGGTTCGGCCATAGGAGCCTTCCCTGAGCCTGCATCAACGTCGCCAGGTTTATTATCCTGGGAATCATTAATCTCACCCTTTTCAGTGTCATCCCGAGTCCCCTCAGCTAGAGGCACGATGGCATCCCTTCCTTGCTCTGCTACATTCCTTAGCAATGTTGAACTTCTGGGGAGCCTGATGCCACATCCTTCCTCCAACAGCCCGAATAAAGATAGTAAATCGTTAGTTACAAGAAGTTCGATGTCCCCATCTCGACAGGGGTAGCGCGAATGGCAGTGACTGCTCTTTAAAATTTGGTTCCTTCAGGACGTGGGTGGATACGTGAAAGAATCTCCAAACGTCATTAGATTTAATGGAAAACCTAAGACTTGGATTAACAGACTTGATAATAAAATGAAAATAAAACTTATGTTATTCTAGCCATCGCCCCACAAAGCTGAGTGGACATCGTATATAAAACTACTAGTGCATGAACAAAAAAAGTTTATTCCAAGTGCATGTGAACATTTGGCAATTCGAGAGGGGTCATGAAATACATAGGAAGGACTTCCTGACCGCTGTTTGAAGTTTTAAATGAATCTAATGTCTTCAGGAGTTGGTGGATGAAATAGAACACCCATAAAGAGCATGAAGGTTCCATATATAAAAGCATAACTGTTTGGATGGAGTTAAATGTGAGCTATTCCAAGGTATCTCAGCATCTCTTGATGGAAAGAGTTAAAGGGGGGTATGCATCCGGCCCAACACATAAATTTATTAGACGTTATGTTTCCCATTGAGGGAAAGTGAGGCATGTCGTTTATTTGAAGGGTCCTAGATATCTATGAATGGAATTCCATTAATAAAACATAGTAGGCGAAGGTCAGCCTCACCAACTAGGGAGGCATGTGAGTCTACTAGGTTATTTAGAAAAATAGCACCTTCTACTGCATCAGTAGCAAGAATTATATCCTTCATTAGGAGGCCCAGAACATTTAAGAAAAGGTCGGCCGGCGGGCTAGAAACTTTCGTCTATTCTTCTTGATCGCAAGGAGAAAGTGTAAAGGCTCGCAATCCGCACCCCTTTTTAGCTGGCAAAATTCCACAACAATTCATCTCAAAGAGGAACAAATGTATGAGTCTTTTGGGTTAAAGAAGAAAGAGGTAGAAAAATAAGAAACAGTAATAGAATCTCACATTTCGTAGCGGAAAACATATAATAGATAAGTGAATAATCTTTAAAACAAAAGGCTCGTGTAAGTTATTACAATACAACATCAAAGTACAACAACAACTCCCAACACTGGCAGTTATAATGACTTGCCTACATAGAAATTTGTCTCATACAAACCCGAACGGAGCAGATACTACATAGTATAGATAATACGTCTCGCCATCCAGCTTGCCTCTTGAGCTCCACAGCAACTCTTGAATTCCAGAATGACCTGATAACCTGACTCTAGGCTGCCCGTGAAGAAATTGGTTGGGATCCAGAGTTTAGAAAGGGAACAATAAACTCCAGGTCAGTCGGTGGACTGGTGTGAGATCTTAAAAACAGTTATTTTCATAAAGAAAATAAAAAGAAATCTGCTATGCTTTTTGGAAAATGAAACTACCATAAGGCCTCCCGCCACACACACAATGCAAACGCAGAATTGGAGGAGATTTCTCCTAGTGATAGTCAAACATGCTTGATACGTAAAATTCTTTAACATTATTATTATTAGTGCATAGTGTGGAAAACATTTCGAAAGTATAATATTAATCTTAGCCACCATAGGCATTTCGCACTTATGCCTACTTTAGCTACCATGTTCAATAGCAGGTTAGCGTCACATTCCATGGCAGGTTATGCAACTAAAATCGTACAGGGCGCGTATTGTTTCTTTGGATTTCCAACGAATGGTCAGGCTAAGGAACTTCCCACTGCCACATGGGTGCGCCTCTGGAGGGACGTCCCGAGAACTTAACCACTCCTATGCCAACACAAGGCATGTTACCTCTATAAGTAGGTAACTACTAATCGAGTATTCCATCCCCCGATCCTTTGGGACCTTTATCCGAGGATCCTCAACCATAAAGCAACAACAGCAAAGTATATATAAATTTGCGGCAATAACATAGGTTAAGTATCTCGGCTCCATACCATGATAACACCCTTTTCTAGAAGGAAATGACATACCCTAAAGGGCGCGACCCTCATAACCTTGCCGCATCTTTCCTGTTTTGACCATTTCCGGGGTGTGAGGTCCGACGAAGTCTCGTCCACAAAGCTACACTTTTCACAAAGTCATGCTTTGATCAACAAGTGATCAGCAGCACTTCGTATGTCACATTACTAAATTGGAAATGCATTACTAGTAATAATCAACAACACAACCTCTGAGCTCGTACGTCTCAGAGAAGGGTGTTAAGCTAAGAGAATAAATTCTCCGCCACTAATAGAATTGTATTTGATAGAAACCAGCTTTACATCTCAAAGTGTAACGTCAGACACACATCCATACAAGTCCGTTTTGGAATCGAACGGACCAAAGGCACTTCAAAGATGCCTTTACAAATCTGGATATTCACTAATCACGTCCGAAATCCCCATCACAAAGGATGATCAGATCTCTATACCGGAGGTACTCGGTGCAGAGACATTCGACAGGTAATCCTTTCGTTTTCGAAAATGCCCGGTCTTCAATACCGTCTTCAAATGCAATCCCATTTAGTCGTATCACTATTCGGAATGGGTTTTAGGACACAAGGTCCTCTCCCGGCTAATCCGAATAATGAGTGCTTATTTTAAAAATAAGTGTTCAATTAGATTTCAAACAAATCATAACAATTTCCACTTTGATCTTTTCAATAAAAGTTCCATCACAATCACAAAGGTTCCATGTGGTTTTCGGATATCCACTTGGAATCCGACCCCCGGTCGCACCGGAATTCAAATGTCGTTTAAAGGCAAATATTGATAGTCGGCTATTTAACTATCAATCAACATTCACAACAATTACCATATTTAAGTAATTATCCCAATTATTTATTTTCAAAATATCTTCGTAGGATATATTTCACACTTCAACCATTTGAAAACAAATTTCAAATTACTTTCCACATTTCAATCCTTTCAAAACAAATTTCAAATCATTTTCCACATTTCAATACTTTGAAAACAAATTTTAATTCATTTTCCTTACGCGGAATGCATTTCCAATATTTATTCATTTCCACTGAAAATCTGCCGAGTTCAAATACTTTAAAATAATTTAATTTACTTACCCAAACATATATACTTGGATATATTTAAAATAAAAACTATTTATAAACACTTATTTGAATATTAGTTATGAAAACATTATACCAATATCTAATATAAAATTTCATGTCCAAAATAATTTTAAAATAAAATTAATAGAATAGGATATAACTATTTAAATATCCAATTGCTAAAATTAATATCGACTTAAAACTATAAATAATCACTTTTATAATAGTTTAACATATATTTTACATTAAAGATTTTCAAAATAACCTATGTAAATAATTTTTCTTTTTCAAACATTCTATCCTTAAAACCATCTTAACAACTTCAATCTATATTTATAAACTATATTGAAAACATTCTCGGCTTTCAGGCGAAAGTACACATTCCATTCTAAAATGGTTCATTCAAATCAATTTATAAATCTTTCTGGATTTATTTTTAATTTTCTTTCCAAATCCGTAAATTCCTTTCCATACTTTTTTAAAACATAAAACAATATTAATTTTTTTAAATAGATTTCCCTTTCTTCTACAAAATTCCCATTTGTGGATTTAAATTTCCAAATATCCATAGATATATGAGTTTCAAATCGATTCCCAAATATTCTCTTTCAACACCAATTCCATTTTCAGAATTGGTTTTCCAAAATTTATTTTTAAACACCAAGTCGATTTTAGATCGATTTCACAAATAATTATTGTTTTTACCAAATCAATATCAAATTGATTTTCTAATTTATTTTCAAAACACCAAATCCAATTTCAAATTAATTCTCAAATTTATTTCAAACACCAAATTTATTATCTTTTGAAACAAATTCCTTCTTTTAAATTTATTCAATTTTCTAAAATTAATTTACTATAAATTTTCTACTAAATTCCAAAAAAATCAAATTTTATTTATTTCCGTATCATACGATACCAAAAATATATTCGACTAAATTTTAGCCTACAATAATTTCAATTACAATATAATCATGCAGAGATTATCAACACCCAACACATGAAAAAATTCAATATTTGAGGAATCCAGTTGGATCCCACCAGCCTGTTTCCCTACATCCACAGACGTTAGCATAACAATTAGATACCAATTCCACTTCGAGGTGGAATATCCCTGTATATGGGATTTATAAAATATCGTCCGCTATTATGCGGCGCATAGGGTCTAAACTAATATAATTGATAATAAATTAATCATCGAAACACACAATCAACAATTAAATTTAACTATCATAATTCAATCATCAATCACTAACTGAAATTTTCAATTATTATAATTTGAGTTAGAAAATCTCACCTTTGTTTTGTTTGCAGTCCACTCCATTTTGGTTTGTTTCTTCATAATTTTGACCTTGAATAAACATTATTCGATTTATTAATATCTTTAGTTAACCGAAAAATCTATTAGCGTTTAATAAATTTAAATTTAACAAATTCTCCTTAAATAAATTTATTTTTGGTGACTGAAATAAATTAAATCAGTTTATTAAACTAGTTAATTACTTAAACAAAAAAAATTATATTGAATAAAAATCAAGTTTTATACAAATCCCTAAATTTTTCAAAAGCCAAAAATTTCTGTCTATTATATATTTTAATGTGCATGTAAATGTATATATATGATTATTCTCTGGTATATGTGTTTAAATTAAAAGGTATGTGTATTTATCCTTATATTATATCTTTTTGCACACAACCAGACAGAATTTTTTTATATATATATACATAAACTGTATATTTAGATATACACATATATTTAGAATAGAAACTGAAATAGGTTTTAAACTTCATATTATTATCTTTTATTTTCTGTAATCTATAATATAAAAATAAATTTAATGGAATAATCAAAAATAAAATACTCATTGCAAAGCATGAATTCCAGATCCACCTGAAAGATACAAAAGCTTCCACCATCTCGAGCTTCGTCCCCGTTCACCACATTCGACATCTCAGAATCGAGCATCCCAAAGTCTCGACCGATCTAGAGTGACGAACCTTTCCCCAAATCGAGACCCAACTTCATACCATCTTCGAAGAAACGCCATCGTTGCCGAGCACAAAACGACATCGCGGCCCCGATTTCGAGCCCATGACCATCACTAGAATGCCACACGACAATGGCACCCCTACCTTTGTATCGTTCCTTCTGGCTAGCTCTCGCACGAGCGACAGCCTCGACTTTGAAATCACCCCATAGATGCTTGCTATTTTCCTCCGGTAATCGAATTTGATTCGATTTTGAGATAAGATTTGGAAGGCCAGCATTTTTTATTTTTTTACGTTTTTATAAATCGAACGAGACTGATTAAATTGAAAAGGGAAGCCGCCACTTGATCTGAAGCACACTCAAAATTTTGAACAAGATGGAAATCTCAAAATTGAATTTGAAAGGAGAAAAAAGTTTTCGTTTTGTTTTTGAATGACAAGAAGCGTATTATAGAAGGGATGAGAAGGCACGATAATAGGATAAGATAAAGTTTGACTAAAAATTTTGGTTGATAAGACATATGCAAATAATATATATTTTAATTTTTAAGTTCAAATCGTCTCGATAAATGCAACTTAAAATTTCGACCTCCTATCGAGGTATGCCACTAGGCATTTATAATGTTATACCCCTATTACGAACACAATGGAAAAAATTTCGAGTCCTAATTCGATCGTATGGAGAAGATAGCTTTTTAGACTCAGTCATTAAATTAAATTTCAATTTAATTTTCAGTGTGTTTGCTTATCGTACGGCCAAAAAACAACTCTGGATGCTATGAAAATTGAAATCCAATAATAATACAATATTATGGATCCAATGGAACTGCTTTCGTCGAATTCCGAGACTGTGCCTCGGTAGGCTATTTTTAAATATCGGTTTAAACGATATAATTTCAAAACCGAACAAATCATTTCCAGATTCAATTCTGAAGCTTCTATTATCTTCACCATTATCTCTATGAATTTTCTAAGCCATCGAATTATTTTTAACAAGCTAAAAATTGAAAATTCAAATTTTTTACCCATCGTTAATAAATCAAATTCAATAACTTAATTGCCAAATCCATAATTATATTTGAAATTCAAGTTAAACTAACTTCCGAATATTTAAAATCGATTAAATATTTCATTTTCAAATGTTAAAAATTTCCAGGTAGTCACATCCTTCCCCCTTAAAAGAATTTCGTCCCGAAATTACTAGTTAAGAAGAATGATCCTCAACCCGTTTAATATTTTCCAAACCAAAAGGTTTAATCAACTTGTCAAAACAAATCCTTTTATCAAAGATCCATTATAATTTCAACTAGCTTTCCAACTTCAATTGTAAGTTCCGAACAACATTGTTTTCTTTAACAATTCAAATTAAAATTTTAAACTTTCAAAATTTTCTCAAAATTTTCTAACTCGCTAAATTTTTGGAAAATTTCGCCAGCGTCTCCTTTCTGTGGCTAGCTCGGTACGACTACAAAATGGCACCACCGGCCCTCAGATTCAAAAATAAAACAAAAACCCAAGCGGTTGGGCAAGAAAATCACCAAATTTCATATAGAAATTTAAATACATACCTTTTGTCGAGCAATTTCAATTTTATCTTCGAAAATCAAATCCCAATTCATCCTTTGTCTTTAACATACCTGTATACCCAGATATCCATAATATCCATTCATAGCCTTTAAAATCATTTTATACATTTTCTTACAGAAGTTTTCATATCTACTTCTATTCAATTAGTTTCCCCATTACCATATGAATTCAATTTATCTTCAAATCTGAATATTGTATTTTATCTTTCAATTATAACTGACTCTTATTATTATTTTAAATTAGTTTCATTCATTAATTTACTTTAACCCAATTTGAAATCGTTTATCGCTAACAAAATATTTTCCTAAAATTTTTTTTCTACCTTTCAAAAATTTTGGAACATTTTGGTAGAGTCCCCTTTGTATGGAGGAGCTTTTGCAATTTGACAAAAGATATAAATATATATACATCGACCCACCCGGTCGGAAAAAACAAAAACAGTTCATTTCTCTTATTTTTATTGCGTAGGCATACCATATTTTGCATTTTTAAGCAAGTGGCTTATTTAATTAGAATTTTGCACAATTAAATCCAGCCCAACAACTTCCCTGAACCTGCATTTACTCAACTAAAACATGTCAGTGTCATATATATAAAGTTTAATGACATTTCACTTATTTGCAATAGTTAAACACATGAATTCTAAAAGCAATGCACACTAAACACTTTCCGTAAGTAATTTATATAGTTTTAATACTAATTCTACTGTTTTCAATTAATTCATATACCATTTCCATTCAATTTGAAGGGTTTACAACCCACTTGCTTACATTCAATTCATTTTTTATTTTAAACAAACCCATATTATTCCAATTGATATAAATTCAATTTTATTCACCTCTGTTAATATATTTACTTTCGTTTACAATTATTGAATTTCGATTCATTTCAAATCATATTCAATTTGGTCATTCCTTTAATTAGTTTTATTTAATAATTTTATTTCAATATTTCACTTTGTTTAATACAAACCAAATTCAATTCCAATTCTAGTTCTATTTACTTACAATTGTAAATTTATTCATTCATTCACAATTTTATTTTTCATCTTAATAAATTTTATTCCAATCGTTTAGTCTACAAGACTTCTCAGATTCACCTTTATTCAAATTAACTCAAGTTAATTTCAGTTTAAACCTACATTTCCTAAGTTTTCAAACTTACTTATTTCCATAACGATTTTAAATAGGATTCCAGAGTTTTAAACAATTTCTTAAATCATTTTGAAGTCAATTTTATATACAAAACCCTTTATATTTCCAAAACAAACCCAACTTTGGCAAACAATTTTCAATTTAAAATCATTTAGCAGCAATTCCTCTCCTGAAAACTCGAAAATGAACACCGATGATGTCGCGATCATCATCGGAATTATTTTCCAGCGACCGAAAAGAGTTTAGAGCTTTTATAAATCAAACCAATGTAAACGAATCAAAAGTTAATTATGTAATAAATTTTAAAGTTAATAGAGGAAAAATAGCCTATTTAAAATACACGTTTTATTTTGTACATTATATCCGTTTTGATTTATTTAGTTAGCATATAAATAGTACGTAGCTAATGAATATTCTTTAAAACGTATATTTTGCTTAAAATATAGCGTATACTTAAAATATTCTTTAAAAGATATGTTACTTTTGTTATAAATTTAGCGTATACTATACTAACTATATAAGAAATAAATAAATAAGAAACGAATAGTTTGTAATCACGTTACTTTTGTGAATTATTTGAGCATACGTTTCTGTAACATTCCAGTTTTAAATCTGGAAATAAATTTATTTTTTGGAATTTAATTATGATTTAAACAGGTGTTTTCCAAAAATTTAATAAATATTTGTTTGTTTATTTATGAAAATGAATGTAAATATGATTTTCAAATAGAATTTTTAATTTGAAATTCTAAAATAATTATTTTGAATAATATTTTAATTACAAATTTAATTTTGAATTTATTTGGAGATTTGAATAAATATATATATATATAAAGATTGATAACTTGATTCATTAATATATATATAAAGATTGTAAATAAATGTTTTTATCTTTAAAATAAATAAAGATTAATGATTTGGAATTCAAAAGTGAATATTTTATAAATAGATTTAATTTGAGATGTGAATTTGAAAATTCAAATGTTAATATATTTGAAATAAGTTTGATATCTTAAGTTTAAAAATATAAATTTAATGAAAATATAAAAATTGTATTCACTAACTTATAAATATTTATTAATAATGTGTAATTTAATTTCAAAACCATTTTTCTTTAATTTGTATAAGTATAAATATTACATAACAAAGTATTAAATAATTGTTTTTATCATTTAAAACATAATAAGTATAACTTGAATAAAATACATATGTGAATATAAAATAATTTACTACAAATAATTCACATTAGGGACTTAAACATAAATCTGCTTATTTTTTTTACAAGTATAAGCATTTTTGATAAAGAAGTTTACAACTGTTCACAAATTATTACAAGTGGCAAAATATGTTTCATAAATTAAAATCTATTTTCTTTTAAATTAAAATGTAAAGTGACAAATGACATTTGTAAAATATTAACTTAAACAATCAACAAGTGTAAAACAAAGAGAAACTAGAAAATTAAAATTTTAGTTAAAATTTCAAGAAGACAAAAGCTTCAACCTGAAACCTGAATACATTTCAAAAAGCATCAGGAACAAAGCAAAACCAAATTGATAACAAAATCTGATCAAAATATGAACAAAATTAAAGCTTGAATGAATTCAAGTAAGCAAGTTAAATTTGGAGGCTTTAAAACAAAACTGAATCAAAAGCAAACCTCGAACAAACAACTTAAAGCATGAATTCAACCTGAAATATGAAGCAAAAAGAAGCAATCAAACAAATCAAAGTTAGAAGAGAGTCTGCTACTTCAAGTTTAATTAAAGTAAAGAACAGATCAAGATCGGAAAACAAAATCAAATGCAAGTTTTAAAAAAAAACAGTTTTCAAAAGATCTGCCTTTTTCTAGATTTTTCCAGACCTGATCTCTGCTTCTCTGTGCAACTAATGATTGGTGAGCAAACTTCTTGACTTGATCTTTAAATTGATAAAATGAGTTATGTATACATGTTGATGAATTTGGGAGTGATAAGCATGCATGTCTGTTTACAGAGGCATGGCTCTGTCCTTGATAAAAAAAAATCAAGTTTTCTATATACATTCTATTATAAGTTGAGAATTTCAAACAGAAACATGTTGTTTAAACTCAAGATTAAGATTTGGAAATATGTTTGAGTAACATAGGTTTGCAAATTTTCTATAAAATTTAGGAAGAACAGTGAGCAAACCTTTCGAAAAAAAAATTAATTAAAACTTTAAATCGTATACATTTTGATGATTGAAGTTGCTATGAAAATATCTTTGAATGGCTGCATGTATATGTATCTATATATATACACACACACACACACATATATGTATATAGATGGATGTGTAAGCATCTGTATATATGCATGCTTATGTCTGGGTATTCACAGTTTCAAAGAAAAAAAATCTATATCTACTTAAATAAACATTACTGGGTTATGATTCTTGAATAAAAATGGTAATGGTGTAGTGTTATTTTTTTAAAATAAAAAAAAGAGAAATATTGAGAAATCCATCCGGAAATTAAAATTACAGTAAAATAATCAAACACTTAAAAATTTGATGTTCACAAATTTAAGTTTTGAATTCATAACCTAATTCAATTTGCGAAAAGATGAATTTTAATGATAGTTTTAGGATTTTTATCTTTGGAAATCATTGGGATTTTAGAGTTGAACGAAATTGTGAAAAACATCGATTTCGGACAATCAATAGGGAATCGAACTTCGGGATTCATGCCAGAGGAGGATTGGAAGGTGATGAGTACAGGAAAATTAGTAATGGAATTTATCATGGATCGTGGTGGTGGCATGGTGGATTTGTAGGGTTTAAGAATGGGTTTTTCTCGTCGAAGTTTGAAGAGGTGGTTTGCTAGTGAATCGACTCGAACCGGACCTAACGGAAATGAGAGAAGAGTGTCTGGCACAGGTTTGGGCGCGGTGCCGAGTGCATCGGTCGTGGGAGGTAACGATACGCGGTGGGTTTTCGACCAAGTTTGGTTCAGGGGTCGGTCGTATTACTCGATTACGTTTCATGGTTGAATTCGACAATCTAAGAGGTCAGGGAGGTTAGGTGGGTCGAAGATGATTTTCCGATGGCTGCGAAGTCGGTCGACGAAGTTGGGTTTAGATGTACACGTGCACGCCTCCACGTTGTTCCCGCTCGTTCAAGTTTTGAAAAAGAGGGGGGGCGAGTCGAAGTTGAACTCGAGAAAATAGACGATGGGCTCGAGTACACGGGTGCGTTTGCAATTTAGTGCCAGGTATAAAAGGACTAAACGCAGATCTAAGAAAAAATGAGAAAAAGAAGCATTGAACTGTTTCATTGGGAAGATTCGAAACTCATAGGCATTTTTCTCGGGTCTGTTTAAAGTACAAGAAGTTTTAGAGTTATAATGAAATTTTTGTTCAGTTTTAAAAGGCAATAGAAAGTAAACAAAGTTTTACAGGATTTTCAACTTTAAACTAAAATAACAATTTAAAAGGAAAAAAAAGGGAAAGGAAGATGGAAGATGGAGCTTGGGGGAAACTCAGGGAAGAATTGAAGTTAGCTCGAAGATTTAGGTTTTGGACTCGGCTTTATTGAAATTGTATTAACCAAGTTGTAAAGTTTGAAAAAAATGTATAAGTTTCAAACGAATATTCCCAAGTTCAAAGTTTAATTTATAAAGTTAATAAATTGTTTTGGTGATGAACAAATATGTATTCATTAATTAATGTAATTAGTTAACAAGTGTTTTTGAAATATAATGAAAGCAAATATAAAAAGGATAATTGTTTAATGTAAGTTAATTTATGGGGTTGATTAGAGATGATCATTTATTTTAATTAACTAAATTTTTAATCAAGGGTTAAAGGTAATTAATTACTTAAAAATAATTACTTAATTAAATAATTGACTTATGATTAATCAAGTAATTTAAAGAATAATTACTCAGTACAATTAATATATGATATAATTGATTAAAGATAATCACATAGGTTAATCTTAATTAATTTAATGTAATTAAGGGTTTATTTAATTAATGTAAGTAATTGGAGTAAATTAATTAGTAATTCAAGTTAAATCAAGTAATTAATGAATGAATGATTTAATAGTAATTACTTAGTGAAAGTAATAAAGAGAAGATAGTTAAAGGTTAATTAACTGAAAGTGATTAAGAAATCATTATTTATTAAAGAGTATTTAATTATTGTAATTAATTAAGGAATAAACCTATTTATTAATCAATTAAGAACAATTAATTATAATTAAGATTTAATTAATAATTAGGGGTTTATTAACTAAAGTAATAAATTAAGAAATAATTAATTAATAAAAGTAATTAAGATTTAATTAATTACAATTAAGAGTTAATTAACTTAGATAATTGATTGAGAAATGATTAATTAACAAGGTAATTAAGACTAAATCAATTTTAGTTGATAATAATTAATCATTGATTTCATACTTCTAATGAAAGTAATTATGTGGTTGGTAAATTTTAAAAAAAACCACCCAAATTATTCATCTTAATTATAGGTGTTTGATTTCTGTTGGATGCTATGCGATGGATTGATATATTTGATATGTGATGTGATTCTTTGTAATGCTTTGTGCTAAGCAGTTATATTTGTGATGTATATACCGTTGTCCCATAAAATGACATTTGGATTTTGATGCGACAGGGAGTCGGATTCCAGTTCGTTATCCGAAACCCACATCGAATCGTAATAATGAATATTTGTAATCGATAAATTTGCTTTATTTATGAATAAGGATAAGCGTTGTAGATTATACCGCTTATCGATACTTCTATGTTTGTATCTGTGATAATTGATGTTGTCGCACTATTTAGTAAAACCCTGCACTACACTATACACACACAAAAATGGATTGCACATGGAAATCGATTAAGTCATAGATTTTTAAATATCTTGAATCTTAATTTTAAATCCAAATGGTTTTGGAAATGGGTTGGGTTAAAGTGAAAAACTTTGGAAAAGTGTTTTAAAAAAAAAATGAAAGTTATTTTTGAATAAATTGATTAAGTCTTGAAATTCAAATAATTTAATTTGAATTCAAGATTTATAATTGAATTCTATGTTTGAAAATTTTGGTTTAAAAATGTTATTCAAGTGATAAGGTGTTTATATGGGTTTTGAACCATTTAAAAAAAAGGTATTGTTTTGGAAAATTTGAATTTAACCAAATGTTATACTTAAAGAGATATAACTCATGCAAATGAAATCGGATTTTTCCAAAAAGGAAGCAAGTGGTTTTAAATAATAATAGCTTTTATATAAGGAAAGAATTTTCCAAATTATGATAAAAAGTTTTAAAATTTGAAATGGAATGATTTTGAGAACTATAATTAAATCTTTGTGAAAGATAGTTGAACCATATTTTGAAATTGAAGAGAATTTTAAATGGTGTATCTTTTAAGTATAAAAGATTAAAACGAGAATTGTTTTGAAAATCTATGAATGAATCTTGATAAAAGATTAGTGAACCTTGTTTTAAATTGAAAATGGGACTTAAAAGTAAATCTTTTGTTTAAAAGATTTAAATGTATAAATTGTTTAAACCATTGAAGGTTTCTAAAATAAATCTTTTTGTTTAAAAGACCGGGAATGGTAATTTGTTTTAACCATCTGGGCGATGACCCGAAATTTTGGGCATTATAAATTTAATAATCTGCGTTAAAATTAAATTGATTTGATAATTTGTGTTAATAAAATTTGAATTGATTTAATAATCTTCTTTTAATAAATATTTAGTTTATGAATTTTATCTTTTAAAAGTTAATAAATTGTTTTCTATTTATAATGTATATATTTGTATACATTGTAAATAGATAATCTTTGGTTTGAATTTAATAAATAACTATATGGTTTGTAAATACTTAAGATAAATGTTATTTATTTAAAATTTTATCTTAGCTTAAATTAAAAAAAAAAGGTTTGTTTTATTTCTTTTTAAACATTACTTGATATATATGATTTAAAAATAGAAGTTTAAAATGCAATATTGCATATGATATATTAATTCATTTAATAATAAAAGTAATTTATAATCACTTTTATAAATTATTTAAAATTTCTAATAATAATTACAATACTTTGTTTTATAAACATAAATAGACTTATAGAAATAGATTTGTTATTTTTAAATTTAATATGTAGCTACACATGTATATAAATACTAATTACTAATTAGTTAAAATCTAATCTTTCGTTAACATAACTAATTAACCATAAAAGAGACATGTGTTAGATTGTTAAGAAACTTATATGACAAATGTTAAAATAAAGGACATGTGGCATTTCAAAAGTTAGTTTTTCTTTTTATCGTCATATAAAAAAAGAAGAAGAAAAACTTCAACTACAAAATCTTTTAACAAAAACACAAATCAGTAATCAAAACGTCTTCCTCAATCTAAAAATGTAAATCACCTATAAAATCAATTCAAAGTCTGTAAATTTCCTCAAAATCCAAATCAGCAATTCCCTCCTCAAACCAGAAACAAGATCTATAATTTATTTTCTGGGATCAACAACAAGCTATAGATCAACTCCTCAAAAAAAACATATAGAAAATCAAAGCATTTCAGTTTCAATAGCAAGTTTCCTCAGCATTCAAGTCTAAAGTTTGAAAGGAAAGGGCAATACAAGTTTCTAGATTTAAACACAATTCAAGCTTTCATAATTTAGTTGCTCTATTCTTCATCTTAAAACAGGTGAGTAAATTCACACATTTTAATGCTAGCCCTAATGCATAATCTCGTGCAGTATTGTGTGAATAAGGCTTGTTTTGGATAAATTCTTATGTTGATAAGGATATGTGCATACTTGTTTAAATAAATATACAGATAAGCCTCTGTTAACTGCAGATTCAAGCTTAAAACCCATGAAAATAAAATTCTTTTTGTATACTTAGTTTCAAGTTATGATCTTTAAAGGAATGATGTTTGTAATAACTTAAGAATATTTTTAAAAATATTTTTGAGTTTTAATAACAAACAGTTATCTGGAAATTTGAAATTTTAGTAGGATTTTCATACATACCAAAATTACGACCCTAACTAATTGTTGCTTCAGGAATATAATTTGATTTGTCATCAAAAACTGAGAATTTTAAAAGTGAAATTATGATTTTTAGACTTGTAAATCAAAAGGAATTGTCAGTTGACCGTGAATTGAGATTTCTCCATTCTTGGATGATCGGGGAAATTAGGGGTCGCGAGATTTTAGGTTCATCAAGTTTAGAGTCTTATGATCTTGACAAAAATTGTTTATGGTTTTTCTGACGATCGGAATCTCTTGGAGAAGCCAAAATAGGGTTTGGGCCGGTTTCTGGGATGGGGTTATTTCGGTCAAATCTTCGGCGCTGTGATGGCACATGGGGGTTTTGGTACTAGGGGATCAGGAAGACGAGTGTTATTCGGAGCTCCAGGCAAGGCGGTTTTGGGTCTAGAGGTCGTGAATGGTGGTACGAAGTGAAATAAGGAAAGGGTTTCCTTGGCTGATGATGGTGGTTCAACTCGTTTTTTTGTATCGAGTGTCATCGTTAAATCAGGATGGGTTGAGGGTTTGAGAACGTCGAGGGTGATTGGAGGGTGGGGTACCTGATGGTCGGTGTGACTCCGATGGAGTGTGCACATGCACGGCTTGTTCGTGTATCTGGTTGTTGTAGCAGGTAGGAAATGGAATAAAGGGGAGAAGTAAGAAAAGGAAAAAGAGAAGTAAAGCAGAAGGTTTGGGCCGAGAAAAAAAAAGATGGGCCGGGATTTCCTTTTTTTTCTTTCATTTGGGCTATGGAAATTAAGTTTAATTGGGGAAGTAAATTTCATTTTCAATTTAGGTGATGGGTAGGGGTTTCTTTGTTTTGGGCTCGGGAATTGTTTCGATCGTTTCCAAGTTTTGCAAGCTTTAATAATATTATAGCTGGTTTTAAATTTGATACCATTTTCAAGTTTGGTTAGTAACAAGTTCCTAAAGTATAAATATTTGTCAAATTTTCAAACGCGTTTCAAAATAAAATTATAATTCCATTGCATTGAGTTTAAATTGCTTTGACTTGAAGCGACTTTGTATTCCGAACATTTAAATTAAATTAAGTAATAATTAACTAAGGAGTTAATTAGTTAAGATAAATGTTCATCCTGATCAGGGTCTTCTTAATAAAGTAATTAAAGTATTATTACTTAATGTAATCTATAATGCATAATTACTTAGTGTAAGTAATTATTGGATTATTACTGAAGGATAATTAATTAATGGAAGTAATTTGGGTTTAATTACTTTGTGTAATTAATAAGAAGGTTAATTACTTTGGGGAAGTAAATAAGGATTAATTACTTAGTGTAATTAATTAAAGGTTTAATAAATTTTAAGAGTTATTTAAGGTAAGTAATTTAGGATTATTAATTACTGAATGTTATTAATCAAGATTGATTAATGAATCTGAGTGATTAAAGATTAATTATTAAATGTGATCAATTTGAACAATAATTAATTAACAAAGTAGTAATTAAGGTTTAATTTATGTAATTTATTGGGTAATAACTGATCAATAATAAGTTATTATAGAATAATTAATTAATGTAATTAATTGAGCATTAATGTAATTAATTATAGTTAATTAGTTAATGAAAGTAATTAAAAAGTTAATTACTGAAAAATAGTTAAGAATAATTAATTTGTGTAATTAATTAAATGTTAATTACTTAATGTAATTAGAGAATAATTAATCAAGGATGGTTTATTAAGACGGATAATTAGAGGATGATTGATTAATTGGTTTGTAATTAAGTAATGGTTAAGCAAGCATGATTTATAGCAATTAATTTAATTAGAGATGGAGTGATTAATTAATCTTGCATATGGATGATTGAATGGTATTGGATGCTTTAAATTTGTTGATATCTTTGATATGAGATGATTTGTGGTATAATGTGTTTGGTTTGAATAGTGATAAAGTGGTTATCTATCCCCGATGGATTACTGTGTAAAAGTTGGCATCCTGTGTTTAAAATTGAATGGTATTCACTTGTATAACTTGGGTTAAGATGACGTTGGATTTGAAGAGACCGGAGTCGGGTATTAATTAATATCCGAAACCACTTCGAATCTGTATAAATTGATATGTGGAATCAAAAGGTTGAAATTGAATGATTTAAGTGAATAGACCGTTTAATCTATGTTTTGGAACTTATAAATTGATGTGTGATGTAAGTGATGTTTATAATGACTTGTGGAATTGTAAATTGATATTAGTTACCCCGGGTTTAAATAAGTTGTATGTTTTAGTATTCCATGATTTGATGAGTTTACTCACGCTGGTTTCCAGCCTCACCCGGGTGTTACTTTGATGTAATGCTCGGGTGAGACCGAGTATTATAGATTTTCAGGTAAGGACGCTCTGGAGCTCAGGAGGCGAATTGGTGAGCAGGAACGTATGGAGAGTTTCTTTAGTGATATTTTAGTATATGAGACAAATTGATTTATCTTTCATGTGCTTGTAAATATGTTGTAACTCTAATGTATATTAAAGTGTAATGTGACAAGTACAGTTTTCCATTTGTATAATTATTATTTATGTGATATTATACTTTGATCCGCTGCGAATATGAGGTTTCTGTGCTTGTTTTCTATTTTCTTCTTCTTTCTTTTTTCTTCTTTTCTTAACTATCTGGAAATTTCAGGATCGAAATTTCCAGGTCGTTACATTTGGTATCAGAGCGAGAACCTTGGCTCTGGTGGGATTACTCATTAAGGATAGGGTAAGTGGTACCCTAGGATGAGTTGAGTATATATATGTATGAGAGCGTACTTGTTATTTTCTTATATAAAGATTTTAAAAGATTTTATTTAAAAATATATTTTGATATATAAAGCAATATTTCTTTCTAACAAATAGTAAGGGAATTAGTTGTTAAATTATTGAATTAAATTAGGAAGTAATAGAAATACAACCAAACTGAAATTAAATCTTGAATTTGGAAAAGGTTTCAGGACAAGAATAATCAATTATTTATGTAATTAATTAAACTTTATTTAATGAGATTAACTAATGGATAATAATTGGAAATGATAAATAAAGAGGGAGTTACTTGATGAAGTAACTAGAGGTAAGTAATTTAAAAGGAAAATTACTTAATGAAGGTAATTAAGAAATAAGTTAATTACCGAATGTGATTAATTGGAATTAATAATGACGTAATCAAGCTAAAGAAATAATAAATAATATTATTTAATGCATTTAAATGAAATGGTCCTATTTCAAACAAGAGTTGTTTGAAAATTTGAAGAAATTTGTTTTGAATTAAAAACAAAAGTGGTTTAAATTTTAAATTTTGGCTTGGTGGGCCAAGGAATAAATATTTATATGAGAGATATACATAATATCAAAGATGGTTTGAGATAAACTCTAAATATTGAGTTTTAAATTCGAAATGAGATGTGATACCTAAAAGTGATTAGTTTTTGAACCTATAAGTGGAAAAGAATTTTCAAATGTGAAATGGAAGTTCAAACTGGGTAAGGTTGACTGGGCTAAGTGAATTGAGTTTATCTTGGGAAAGGTTAAATATGTTGAAATGATCAACGTGATTTGGAAATTTCAAGATGAAATTAAGATTTAACTTGGAAAGTTAAATGGTTGATTGTAATTGAGAGTTTGAATGATCTCAAATTGGGTTTGATATCCGAAAATTGGAAATGGATGGATGTTTTGAAATAATTAGATGATATCATCCTATTGTTATTGAAAATCTTGAAATTGCAAATTGGACTTGTTTAAATGAATGAAGAAATGGACTGTACTAATATATCTATTATTGAGATAAAAAGAAAATTTAACTTTAATTTGAAAATAGAGAAATGGAATCACTTTGGACTTGAGATTTGGATGTTTAAAATAGTGTTTCAACTGAAATTGTTGAAAATTGGTTTTTGAAAGATTAAAGTAATTTAAAATGAAATTCTAGAATATTGACTTAAAAACTTGAATTTATATAATTTGAGATGGTTTAAATTTGGAATTTGAGTTGAAATTAGTTCAAATTGAATTTGATTTGAATTAATTGAAATTGTGATTGAAGATGTATAAGTATAAAATTCAAATGGAAAATTTGAATTGGATTAATTGGAAACGATTTGAAATTGAAGTGGGTTCAATTTGAAATTAGTCCGAATTGGTTTGAATGATTTGGAATTGTAATTAAAGATGAATAGTTTTAAATTTAAATGGAATTTGAACTGAATTTGGAAAGAAATTGAGATTAATTCAACTTGAATTGGGGTTAAATCTATTTCAATAGAAATTGAAGTTATTTAAATTGAATTGATTGGAAATGGAGGTGGGAATTTAATAGTTTTGACTTTGGACTATTTTTAATATAAATTGTTTTGAATATAAACCTATTTTTCCAAGCTATTCATATATATACTGTTGAATATGCGCTTATATGATTTTTGTTTGATGATAATAAACATATATACATTCGTTTAAATGTATTTGATAATATACTATTTTATTTTTCACAGATTAAATAAATATTTGCAGAATAAAATAAATAACACGGAATTTGAATTCAAACGAATATTTTATTCAAACAAATATTTATTACAATTTTTGATAGTACAAATTCAAGCTCTCACTATACATATGCATTTTTGATTACATCACAATTATATCACAATTCAGTTTACATTAATAACCTCACTACATATCACTCACACTCGTATTTATCTTCAACTTCATTCCAGTTTGAATCCAGCGTCTGGGCAATCCGCAAAAATATAAACTAACGCAGTAAAATTGAAAATAAAATATTCTTGCAATATAAAATAAAAGATGAATTTTGAAAATAATATTTGCCTCAGTTATTTGGGTTGTTCGTCATAATTTAAATTTGAATTCATCATACACGAACAACTTGTGACATACACAGTGTATTACTGTATATGCCACAAGGCCGTGCTCGCCGATATATACACTTGATTGTTTTATAGGGACAGGTGAGCACAAGGTCAAACCCAAATATATGGACAGGTTCAACTCAGGTGCAATAAATTCAAAAATACGACACGAGCACAATGTCAAATCCGAGTTTTGAAACTGGATTCAACACAAGTGAATCGAGTTCAAGTCAGACCAAATGCAATTTGCAACAGAACCAAGCAACAATGTGCACAGGTGAATCAAGTGACCAACCAGAAACTACTGAAGCTACTTCTAAGAGAGAAGCCAAAGCAAATGAACCAACTGCAAGTGCAAATGACCAGAAAACAATGCAACAGTATCGAGTACAGTATGCACAAGCGAAGAAACAAATGACAGTAAGCAATGAAGCAACAAGGTCAGAGAACCAAGCAACAATGTGCACAGGTGAATCAAGTGAACCATCAAAGAATGCAACACAGTAATAAGAACAGATACAAGCTAGTTCCAGTGCCAACATATTCAACTCAATGTGCAACTGCAAGTGTCGACCAAGTGACAATGCAAGCAAGATCAACACAGCAGCCAACTAAAGAACAAAATTACTCACAACATCGAAAACAGTGACAAATGCAGACACAACTGAAATGAGACAGGTGCAAGTGAATCAGAATGAAGCAGTGCAACATCTACGACAGCAAGCACATGAATTCGCAAATAAATTTCAGACTCAAAAAAAAAAAATCAACTACAAGCCCAATTGGCAACACAGCAGCAACATGTACACAGTAAACAAAGACCAAAGTGCATGAACACAGTGAAGACCACAAAGTGTGGCAAATGCAAACAGTGGTGAAGCAACAAAGATGAACCAGACAGTGATACAAGTTCGAACAATGCTCAATGCACAGCCAACAAGATATCATCAAAAACCAAACAAGGGACAGGCCATAACATGCAGACCAAACACATGAGTGTAAACAAATGAATCAGCAAGGCAATGCACAAATGCAATAGAATGCAATGCTCAATATCACTACAAACTGCGTTGGACAATGAAGGCAGCAACACACCACCAAGTGAATGCATCAGGCATTAACAAATGAGTAGTTCAAATGAACTCGATCAGTAACCAAGGCTACAACAATGAAAAGTAATGTATGCAACAGAATTTCAAATGAAACAAATCCAACTTTATATGCATCAGTAACCTATCAAGCAGAATAAATAATTCAACAGTGACAAACATCGTATGGAAATGCTCAACACAAATGACCAGAGACGAAGACTACAAGATGAACGAGTCAAGGCCGAAGCAGTAGAAATCAACATCGTGGTCATCACGAAAATGAATTAAAGCCGTGACCACCAAGCAAGAATATACATGCATATGAACAAGTCAACATCAAAGCCGTGGGACGCAAGAAATGAAATTATATGCATATGAAAAAGTCAGAATCGATCTCAATCATTCAAGCATCATCAAGTGGCCGAGATGAAGAATTTGACAAATTCAAATCAACATATACGAACGTAATTCTAGGAAATCAAATCCTATATAATACCCAAAATCATCATCGGCAAGAGTATGGAGTTCAAGAATCAACCAGCAAAGCAAAAGGAGGAAAATACATACCGAAGCAATCGAACTCGATCAAGGAGGAGAAGCCGCAAACAAATTGAAGCAAATCAGAGAAACAGTAATTGCAATCAACCAACAAAGGCAGCAACTTCAATTTAAAACCCTAATTTAAGAGCACGGCATCAAGAACGAAAGCCCCAATTTTGCAAAAGGAACGGTCGCCATTATACTCAAGCAAAGAAAAAGAACCGGGCCGATAAAATAAAAGGGAGAAAAAGGGAGACATATTTTTTAATTAGTGGGCCGTTTATTTTTGGGCTTAGTTGTTTTAAATTAGGGTTATTTGCTTTTTATGTTTGTTTTTCTTTTAATTTTAAAATTCTCTTTTAAACCGTTGTAAATTCTAGTCGTGTGACTATGGGACAAACTACGGTGTGTAGTTTGGGAATTCGCAACTCGGTGGTTGAGTTGTGGTCAGGGTTTTGAGCGTAGAGTTAGATTAGTCAATAGTGGGTATAGCGAGTTTACGTGTGTAAGAGAGGGACTATCTAATTTCTAGTAGAAACCTTGGGGGCAGCACGTAGGCAGGGTTTTGCCGAAGCTGGGTAAGTTCTGTGTTGTTCTGTTATTTATATTCTGCAATATCTGTGCTGCTATTCTGTGATCTGAATTGAATTTAATTCATAAGCTTCCGCGATTAATTTTTATAATTTACACTATCACCCTATTCACCCCCCCTCTAGGGTGAAATCGATCCTACAAGTGGTATCAGAGCTAGGAATAGAAGTCAACATTGGTTTTAAAAATTCTATTTTTTTGAAAAAATCAGTTTTTGTTTAAAAATTTGAATTTTTAAAATGGCTTCTCTTAATAATGCTTTTGCAGAAGGTCAATCCATAGTTAGACCACCAATGTTCAGTGGTGAATATGCTTTTTGGAAAAATAGGATGAATTTTTTTTTGAAAACCATTGACGCTTGGGATATTGTTGAGACAGGTTATAGAATACCAACTATAACTGTAGATGATCAGGAAATAGAGAAACCAAAGGAACAATGGACAGAACTAGAAAATAAATTACAGAATACTAATGCCAAAGCTATGAATTCTATTATCTGTTCATTAGATCAATTTGAATTTAATCGTGTCTCACATTGTCTAACTGCGCAGGAAATATGGCACATACTAGAAGTGACTCACGAAGGAACATCTCAAGTCAAAGAATCTCGCCTTGCCTTGCTAAGCAGCGAATACGAGAACTTTACAATGGCGAAAGAAGAAAATGTCAAAGAGATGTACGGACGACTTTCCAATATCGTATACAAATCAAAAGCTCTCGGAAAAACATACACCGAATTGGAAATAGTCCGGAAAATCCTCAGAGTCCTTCCACGAAGCTTTGAAGCAAAAGTAACTGCCATTCAAGAATCGAAAGATTTAAAACAACTCAAAGTCGAAGAACTCATCGGAAATCTCACCACTTATGAGCTAGAAATAAAATTCAAGGAAGAGCGTGAAGGTGGAGATACTCGAAAGAAATCAATAGCTCTCAAAGGAACAACTGAAAGTGATGATGATAATGATGATGATGATGATGGAGCAGCAGAGCTGGCGCTACTAATAAAGAAATTCAAAAGGTGGAATCGCAAATACGAAAATCCAGCTCGAAATCATGAATTAAAAAGCAGAATAGGCAAAGCACTAGACAACCCAGAAGAACAGAAAATCATCTGTTACAAATGCAATAAACCCGGCCATATCAAGCCACAATGTCCTCAAAAACGATCAAATCAAGGAAAGAAACTAAAGAAGAAAAGCTTTGCGGCTACTTGGGATGAAACTGACGAAGATGAAAGTGATAACACCGAGAGTGAGAGTGAAAAAGCAAACATGTGCCTTCATGGTGAAGTTACAGACAGTGATGACGACGAGCCAAGCAAGGTATCAAAACTCACTTATTCTGAATTACTAATTTATTTCCATGAAGTAAATGGCATTTATGAACGACTTAGGGAAAAATATGCTAAACTTGAATCTCAAAAGGATACTTTGATAGAATGCAATAAACAACTTGATCAATTAGTTAAGAACTATCAATGTAGAATCCCTAAGTGTGATAAGTGTCCAACATTCGAAGAAGAAATTAAAAAATCGGAAATCAATATAAAATCACTTGAAAATGAAATTCTGATTTTAAAAGAGAATGAAAATACTAGGAGAGAGAATTCTATTAAAAAGTGCACACAGTTGTTAAACGAAAATGAATCTCTCAAAACACAAGTCCAACAACTGTCAACGACCTTAGATAAATTTTCAAAAAGTGAAAAATCGTTGAATATGCTATTAGGAAAGCAAACTGTTAATATGGTTAGACAAGGACTTGGATATAATAATTCGAAAATTGTTGAAAGCAATATTAATCAAGTTAATTCTATGAGCACAATTTGTAAAAAATTTGGACACAATCACAATAATTGTTGGCATAGACCCAAACATATGAAAACTATACCGATTTGGGTTCCAAAAGGCACAAATATAAAATCTCTCAAAGTTAAACAAATTTGGGTGCCGAAGGGAACAATTATAAATAGTTTTGGGTATCCACAAAATTATCATTCTAAATATTTTGCTACTAACAATCATGGACCTATAAAAACAAATAGGTCACTAAACTCTCTTCTCGTGTAGGTATGCTGGCAGGCTAAGGAACAACAACAATGGTACTTGGATTCTGGCTGTTCCAGGCACATGACAGGCGATAAATCGAAGTTCCTTAGCCTAGAAAAGTACAAAGGTGGCAGAGTCACAATGGGGAACAATGACAAGTGTAAAATTGTCGGTAAAGGTAAAGTAGGTAACAATACATTTACCTTGAATGACGTACTATATGTTGAAAATCTGCACCACAATTTGATATCAATCAGCCAGCTATGTGATAAAGGTATGAATGTTATCTTTGATTCTGACTTGTGCAAAATTGTTGACAAATCATCAAAAGAAATCTTATTTTCAGGAAAAAGGAAAGGTAATATATATTCTCTATCTTTTGATGATCTCATCCTCTCTAAATGTTTGGTAGCTAAGGATATAGAAGTGAATTTATGGCATAGACGTTTAGGGCATGCTAGTATTAACTTATTAAACAAATTAAAAAGGAAAAGTTTGGTAAGAGGGTTGCCATCACATGAGTTTGAAACTGAAAACATCTGTAAAGCATGTACTTTGGGAAAACTTAAAAAATCATCGTTTCATGCCAAAAACAATGTAAGCACTTCTAGAGTTCTTGAACTAATTCATATGGATCTTTTTGGACCTAATGACATTGCTAGCTTAGGAGGTAAGAAATATTGCTTTGTGTTAGTTGATGATTACTCAAGATATACATGGGTTTATTTCTTAGCAAAAAAATCAGAAACTTTTTCATACTTCACAAGATTCGCAAAATTTGTGCAAAACGAAAAAGAAGTCTCTATTGTTTCGTGAAGAAGTGATCATGGTGGAGAATTTGAAAATTATGAATTTGAAACTTTCTGTGATGAAAACGGAATCAAACATGAGTTCTCTGCACCACGTACTCCACAACAAAATGGGGTAGTTGAGAGAAAGAATCGAACTTTACAAGAATTGGCTAGGTCTATGTTAAATGAATATGAACTACCTCCGCATCTCTGGGCAGAAGCTGTAAATACAGCATGTTATGTAATGAATAGAGTTATCATCAGATCGATTCTTAACAAAACCCCCTATGAGCTATGGTTCAACAAAAAACCAAACATCGCTTACTTCAAAGTGTTTGGATGTCCTTGCTATATTCTTAATACAGGTGATCAGTTAGGAAAATTTGAAGCAAAGGCTGATGATGGCAGCTTCATGGGTTACTCTTCGAGAAGCAAAGCTTATAGAGTCTACAACAAAAAGACTAAAACAATCGTAGAGTCAATCAATGTGAAATTTGATGAAGGCATTGACGATCAGGATACATCCAAAAGCAACGTTGAAGAGGAGAAAGAAAAAGATGAGTTCGAAAAACCAAAAGAAACTGCTGATGCTAGAGAAACTACCATAACTCAAGAAGTCCGAAGAAATCTGGATCCAGAAAAGGTGAAATACAAAACAGACCATCCACCAGAATTGGTAATTGGAAACCCTATAGCAGGTATACAAACTCGTTCATCCTTTAAAAATCTATGTGATCTGTGCTTATATAGTGGATTTATTTCAGAAATAGAACCAAATAACATAGATTCAGCCCTTAATGATGAAAACTGGTTCATGGCCATGCAAGAAGAGCTAAATCAGTTTGAACGAAATAATGTTTGGAGTCTAGCACCTAGACCTAAGGATTATCCAGTTATAAGAACAAAATGGATTTTTAAAAATAAATATGATGAATCTGGAAATATAATTAGAAATAAAGCTAGACTAGTTGCTAAAGGATACAATCAAATTGAAGGAGTTGACTTTGATGAAACTTTTGCGCCTGTAGCTAGACTAGAATCAATTAGAATATTGTTAGCTTTTGCTTGTTACAAAGGATTTAAACTAAGACAAATGGACATTAAGAGTGCTTTTCTTAACGGAGTTTTAAAAGAAGATGTGTTTGTTGAACAACCAGAAGGTTTTGAAAGTCATGAATATCCAAACCATGTATACAAACTAAAGAAGGCATTATATGGATTAAAACAAGCTCCCAGAGCTTGGTATGAATGTCTTACTTCTTATCTCCTTGAAAATGGTTTCAAAAAGGGATGTGTAGATACCACACTATTTCTGTTGCATGAAAACAATGATCTTTTGATTGTTCAAATATATGTTGATGACATCATTTATGGTGCTACTAACAAGTTATTGTATGAGAAATTTGAAAAAGTCATGCAGGAAAAATTCGAAATGAGCTTGGTTGGAGAGTTAAAATTCTTTTTAGGATTTCAAATCCAACAAAGCAATAAAGGAACATTCATTTCTCAAACAAAATATATTAGGGAACTTGTCAACAAATTTGGATTGAAAGATGCTAAACCAGCAAGAACTCCCATGAGTACAACACTTAAACTCGACAAGGATGAAAAGGGTAAGACAGTTGATCAAAAGCAGTACAGAGGTATGATTGGATCACTCCTTTATCTTACCGCCTCTAGACCTGACATCATGTTTTCTGTCTGCTTATGTGCGCGATTTCAATCTAATCCAAAAGAATCTCATTTAAAAGCTGTTAAAAGAATTATAAGATATTTATTGCACACCCCACGATTTGGTCTTTGGTATCCATCAAATGATAATTTTGAATTGAAAGGTTTTTCAGATGCTGATTATGCTGGAAATTTGGTTGATAGAAAAAGTACTAGTGGAGCATATTTTATGTTAGGACATTCATTAGTTGCATGGTCGAGTAGAAAACAAAATTGTATTGCATTATCCACAACAGAGGCAGAGTATATTGCTTTGAGCGGTTGCTCTGCTCAAATCTTATGGATGATACAAACTTTACATGACTATGGCCTAAATTTTAAACGTGTACCACTAATGTGTGATAGCAAAAGCGCAATTGATCTCACAAATAATCCTGTACATCACTCACGAACAAAACATATAGATGTAAGACATCATTTTATTAGAGATCATATTTCCAAAGAAAATATCTGCATAAATTTTATTTCAACTGATTCTCAATTGGTAGACATCTTTACAAAACCCCTACCAGAAAATAGATTTGTAAACTACGACTCAGTCTAGGTGTTTTAGAAATTTGCTGAATATTTAACATTTTTTTTCTCCCTACAAATCATCGAAGAAATAAATAGTGATTGAAAAATTGATGAGTATTGATATTTATCATATATTATTACTCGAGACGGTATAATTAGTAAATTTTTTAAATTAAACAAGAGTCATAAATTTTGTTGGTAAAAAATTCCATGACCATCTCGATTTCTATCATATTTCTAACGACCATCACTCATCAAAATTCTATATAATTTGTCAATGTGAGGTATTTTAAACAGGAATCATTCGTTTTTTTTTTCCATTTTCACATTTTTTTAAAAATAAAAAAAAAAGAAAAAAAAATATACCAAAGTATTCACTCTCATTTAAAAGTCCTCACGGTTATGCATGGGTGAATTACTTGGAATTTGTTATGTGCTTCCATGCTCATTTAAAAGTCCCCACGGTTATGCATGTATGGAACGCATATCAAAAGTTGATTTTTTAAAACTAAACAAGTTGATTCTAATCCCATTTAAAAGTCCTCAGGGTTATGCGTGGTTAGAAGATACTTGAATTCATTTTTAAAAAAAATAAAATTGGAATACTACTAATCTCATTTAAAAGTCCTAACGGTTATGCATGGTTAGTAGATATTCAAATTCCTGATATAAATATACCACAAATAGACACAACTGTATAGTTTTATATGATGATATCATTCCTATCATTCTAAAAGTGGAATATGCGCCTAACAAAATATTTATGATTTTTGTTTGATTTTTTTTGAAATTTAATATTTATATTCAATTGAGTTTTAACGTTGGTTAATATCAATAACTTTATCTCTATTTTCTCTAACACTATTATTCTTTTGCTGATAACAAAAGGGGGAGAGAAAAGTTAAGATTTTGTCAAATAAAATCAAGCAAAGGTCAAATAATTTTCTATTTGCATCTAGGATCATTATTTGCATCTAGGATCATTTGCATATTTTTATTTGTATGCATATATGTAGGGGGAGCATCGTATAGAGAGGAAGCATTTAAATAGGGGGAGCAATTAGAATATATCAATGATCAAATACATTCAACATATTCAAAATCTTAAATATATGTTTGTTATCATCAAAAGGGGGAGATTGTTGAATATGCGCTTATATGATTTTTGTTTGATGATAATAAACATATATACATTCGTTTAAATGTATTTGATAATATACTATTTTATTTTTCACAGATTAAATAAATATTTGCAGAATAAAATAAATAACATGGAATTTGAATTCAAACGAATATTTTATTCAAACAAATATTTATTACAATTTTTGATAGTACAAATTCAAGCTCTCACTATACATATGCATTTTTGATTACATCACAATTATATCACAATTCAATTTACATTAATAACCTCACTACATATCACTCACACTCGTATTTATCTTCAACTTCATTCCAGTTTGAATCCAGCATCTGGGCAATCTGCAAAAATATAAACTAACGCAGTAAAATTGAAAATAAAATATTTTTGCAATATAAAATAAAAGATGAATTTTGAAAATAATATTTGCCTCAGTTATTTGGGTTGTTCGTCATAATTTAAATTTGAATTCATCATACACGAACAACTTGTGACATACATAGTGTATTACTGTATAGGCCACAAGGCCGTGCTCGCCGATATATACACTTGATTGTTTTATAGGGACAGGTGAGCACAAGGTCAAACCCAAATATATGGACAGGTTCAACTCAGGTGCAATAAATTCAAAAATACGACACGAGCACAAGGTCAAATCCGAGTTTTGAAACTGGATTCAACACAAGTGAATCGAGTTCAAGTCAGACCAAATGCAATTTGCAACAGAACCAAGCAACAATGTGCACAGGTGAATCAAGTGACCAACCAGAAACTACTGAAGCTACTTCTAAGAGAGAAGCCAAAGCAAATGAACCAACTGCAAGTGCAAATGACCAGAAAACAATGCAACAGTATCGAGTACAGTATGCACAAGCGAAGAAACAAATGACAGTAAGCAATGAAGCAACAAGGTCAGAGAACCAAGCAACAATGTGCACAGGTGAATCAAGTGAACCATCAAAGAATGCAACACAGTAATAAGAACAGATACAAGCTAGTTCCGGTGCCAACATATTCAACTCAATGTGCAACTGCAAGTGTCGACCAAGTGACAATGCATGCAAGATCAACACAGCAGCCAACTAAAGAACAAAATTACTCACAACATCGACAACAGTGACAAATGCAGACACAACTGAAATGAGACAGGTGCAAGTGAATCAGAATGAAGCAGTGCAACATCTACGACAGCAAGCACATGAATTTGCAAATAAATTTCAGACTCAAAAAAAAAAATCAACTACAAGCCCAATTGGCAACACAGCAGCAACATGTACACAGTAAACAAAGACCAATGTGCATGAACACAGTGAAGACCACAAAGTGTGGCAAATGCAAACTGTGGTGAAGCAACAAAGATGAACCAGACAGTGATACAAGTTCGAACAATGCTCAATGCACAGCCAACAAGATATCATCAAAAACCAAACAAGGGACAGGCCATAACATGCAGACCAAACACATGAGTGTAAACAAATGAATCAGCAAGGCAATGCACAAATGCAATAGAATGCAATGCTCAATATCACTACAAACTGCGGTGGACAGTGAAGGCAGCAACACACCACCAAGTGAATGCATCAGGCATTAACAAATGAGTAGTTCAAATGAACTCGATCAGTAACCAAGGCTACAACAATGAAAAGTAATGTATGCAACAGAATTTCAAATGAAACAAATCCAACTTTATATGCATCAGTAACCTATCAAGAAGAATAAATAATTCAACAGTGACAAACATCGTATGGAAATGCTCAACACAAATGACCAGAGACGAAGACTACAAGATGAACGAGTCAAGGCCGAAGCAGTAGAAATCAACATCGTGGTCATCACGAAAATGAATTAAAGCCGTGACCACCAAGCAAGAATATACATGCATATGAACGAGTCAACATCAAAGCCGTGGGACGCAAGAAATGAAATTATACGCATATGAAAAAGTCAGAATCGATCTCAATCATTCAAGCATCATCAAGTGGCCGAGATGAAGAATTTGACAAATTCAAATAAACATAAACGAACGTAATTCTAGGAAATCAAATCCTATATAATACCCAAAATCATCATCGGCAAGAGTATCGAGTTCAAGAATCAACCAGCAAAGCAAAAGGAGGAAAATACATACCGAAGCAATCGAACTCGATCAAGGAGGAGAAGCCGCAAACAAATTGAAGCAAATCAGAGAAACAGTAATTGCAATCAACCAACAAAGGCAGCAACTTCAATTTAAAACCCTAATTTAAGAGCACGGAATCAAGAACGAAAGCCCCAATTTTGCAAAAGGAACGGTCGCCATTATACTCAAGCAAAGAAAAAGAACCGGGCCGATAAAATAAAAGGGAGAAAAAGGGAGACATATTTTTTAATTAGTGGGCCGTTTATTTTTGGGCTTAGTTGTTTTAAATTAGGGTTATTTGCTTTTTATGTTTGTTTTTCTTTTAATTTTAAAATTCTCTTTTAAACCGTTGTAAATTCTAGTCGTGTGACTAGGGGACAAACTACGGTGTGTAGTTTGGGAATTCGCAACTCGGTGGTTGAGTTGTGGTCAGGGTTTTGAGCGTAGAGTTAGATTAGTCAATAGCGGGTATAGCGAGTTTACGTGTGTAAGCGAGGGACTATCTAATTTCTAGTAGAAACCTTGGGGGCAGCACGTAGGCAGGGTTTTGCCGAAGCTGGGTAAATTCTGTGTTGTTCTGTTATTTATATTCTGCAATATCTGTGCTGCTATTCTGTGATCTGAATTGAATTTAATTCATAAGCTTCCGCGATTAATTTTTATAATTTACACTATCACCCTATTCAACCCCCCCTCTAGGGTGAAATCGATCCTACATATACAACCTTTCTTTTTAAAGCCAAACTATCTTATACTTGTTTTACAATTATTTTTGAAACTGTTTAACAATTTTCCCACTGTTTTATAAACTAATTACTATATTTCAACTATTTTACAAAACTAATTACTATCTTATTATTATTTTGCAGTTACCTAAAATTTCTATAATTATTTAACTATTTTCTAACTATTTTACAAACTAGTAATTATTTTCCAACTACTTATCTATTTTTACATTTTTCAAGTTATTTTCTAAATAAACTGGTCGGAGTTCAAACTGTTATTGGTTAAATACCCAATCGAGATAAGAATAGAGGTGATAATCCAAATGGATTGAAGCAAATGTGAGTAAGCGAATGAAAATCAAAGTGAATGTGAATAGAAATGGAATTGATTTGGCTAATAACCAATAAAGATAAATACATAGGGTGTACGTGTGTTATTCTATTCGCATAATGATTTGATCCAGATTCGAGCATAGAATTTCGAGATAGTATGTCGATCCGAGTTGGGATTTTTCACTCGATTTTCGACGGCGAACCTGGATATGGATTGTTGATTGGTTTTGGATATTCTCTATCATAGTTATGACTATTCAAGGAGAATGACGGTTTCTGATCAAGAAACCAGATCTGAGTCCGCACTAGGAAGTCGGGTGGACGATATTAGTTCGGAAATGGAATTGTGTGATCAAGTGAGCGATCAGATTGGTATAGCGTACGAATGATATGTGTACATCGTACGGATTTGAATAAAATTGATACCGGGAATTTATGGATTAGAAATGTGAAATGGTTTTTGAAATGAAAGTTATATTTTGTGAAGTATATGATGAAGTAAAGTGGAAAATTGGATATTTCTATGGTTGAAATTTTGTTTATGGAAGTAAGTGATATGATGAGTGGTTTTGTAAAGAGTAAACAAATTTGATTATTTGATTTTGAATAAACAAAGCCATATATCTTTGTTGTATGGGATAAATATCCCCTTGTTGAATCTATTGCCAGAAGAAAAGGATTTTAAAGGTATTTTGACGTATAAAAGGAGTCTTATACAAGTTCAGAAGAAAAGGATTTTAAAGGTATTTCGACGTATAAAAGGAGTCTTATACAAGTTTGAAATGATCCAAAGTTTTAAAAACTATATATCTGTATATATATATATATATATATATATATATATATATATATATGAAGGATCTTATGAGGATTTTGGAAAAGGTTTCGGGAACCTTTGGATTTGGAAAGTCTTTTGATTTTTGGGTAAAATCAATATGAGAAATTGAAAAGCCTAGTTTGAGAATTATCGATTTTAGAATAATCGATTTTGTATAAAGGAGCTTTGTATGAGTTCATACTAGGTGTATGATTTGAAAGATACTATATGTTTATACTATAAAATGTTTTGATGATGGCTCTGGGGAAAAAGGCGCTCCCTTGAAATGAACTTCTCTGGAGTGCCACCGGGTGGTGCTGCCTTAAGCCCTAAGGGGGGGTTCTAAAGTTGATCCTTTGAGGAGCACGGACAAAACTAGTTCCTGGGTATTATGATTAGTGTACCATAGCGAAGGTCGTGTGTGCCGCTGAGTGCCAACAATCTGCGTTTAATTTTATATCGATAGACCGCGACCTGTGTAGGAGTGGAGAAGTTTCATTTCGACAGCAAAAATCAGAGGCCGCGGAGAGCCTGAAGTTACAGGGACTTTTGCTGTGATGGCAACGTAACCCTGGAATGTAACTGCGATCTGTCGTGGGTTCCATGGCGTAATCGAGAGGCTGCGGAGAGCCTGTAGTTACATGGACTTTTGCTGCGATGACAACGTAACCCAGGATGTAACCGCGACCATGGATAGGGGTGATGATTTCCAAAGCATTCACACCAAAGATATTTCCTCTATTTTCAAAAACGGTTTTTTATATTTTCAATAAAATTATTTTTTCAAGTATTTTCACCGAATGTTGAAAATGAGTTTGCTAAGTATTTATAGATTTTCAGTCTTACGCCTGATCGACGTATGAACGAATTTCTAAGAGAACGAGGATGGACTTGTTGAGACATCGAGTTATAAAAATAAATAAAATATTTTTATAAAAACTATTTATAATATAAAATAGATTTTAAAAATGTTTTAAAAATGATCAAAGAAAATATATATGATTTTAGTCATTTTAATAAATTCGGTTTCGTTCCTTTTCGAGGGCGAAAAGATTCTAGGGGAGGAATATGATGACCTGAAATTTTGGGCATTATAAATTTAATAATCTGCATTAAAATTAAATTGATTTGATAATTTGTGTTAATAAAATTTGAATTGATTTAATAATCTTCTTTTAATAAATATTTAATTTATGAATTTTATCTTTTAAAAGTTAATAAATTGTTTTCCATTTATAATGTATACATTTGTATACATTGTAAATAGATAATCTTTGGTTTGAATTTAATAAATAAGTATATGGTTTGTAAATACTTTAGATAAATGCTATTTCTTTAAAATTTTATCTTAGCTTAAGTGAAAAAAATTAAATAAAAGGTTTGTTTTATTTCTTTTTAAACATTACTTGATATATATGATTTAAAAATAGAAGTTTAAAATGTAATATAGCATATGATATATTAATTCATTTAATAATAAAAGTAATTTATTATCTCTTTTATAAATTATTTAAAATTTCTAATAATAATTACAATACTTTGTTTTTATAAACATAAATAGACTTATAGAAATAGATTTGTTATTTTTAAATTTAATATGTAGCTATACATGTATATAGATACTAATTAACTAATTAGTTAAAATCTAATCTTTCATTAACATAACTAATTAACCATAAAAGAGACATGTGTTAGATTGTTAAGAAACTTATATGACATACGTTAAAATAAAGGACATGTGGCATTTAAAAAGTTAGTTTTCTTTTAATCTTTATATAAAAAAAGAAAAAAACTTAAGTTGCAAAATCTTTTAACAAAAACAAAAATCAGTAATCAAAACATCTTCCTCAATCTAAAAATTAAAATCACCTCCAAAATCAATTCAAAGACTGTAAATTTCCTCAAAATCCAAATCAGTAATTCCCCCCTCAAACCAGAAACAAGATCTATAATTTATTTTCTGGGATCAAAAACAAGTTGTAGATTAACTCCTAAAAAACAGATAGAAAATCAAAGCATTTCAGTTTCAATAGCAAGTTTCCTCAGCATTCAAGTCTAAAGTTTGAAAGGAAAGGGCAATACAAGTTTGTTGATTTAAACACAATTCAAGCTTTCATAATTTAATTGCTATGTTCTTCATCTTAAAATAGGTGAGTAAATTCACATCTTTTAATGCTAGCTCTGATGCATAATCTCATGCAGTATTGTGTGAATAAGGCTTGTTTTGGATAAATTCTTATGTTGATAAGGATATGTGCATACTTGTTTATATAAATATACAGATAAGCCTCTGTTAACTACAGATTCAAGCTTAAAACCCATGAAAATCAAATTCTCTTCGTATACTTAGTTTCAAGTTATGATCTTTAAAGGAATGATGTTTGTAATAACTTAAGAATATTTTTAAAAGTATTTTTGAGTGTTAATAACAAACAGTTATCTGGAAATTTGAAATTTTAGTAGGATTTTCATACATACCAAAATCTCGACACTAACTAATTGTTGTTTCAGGAATATAATTTGATTTGTCATCGAAAACTAAGAATTTTAAAAGTGAAATCCTGATTTTTAGGCTTGTAAATCAAAAGGAATTGTCAGTTGGCCGTGAATTGAGATTTCGTCATTCTCGGATGATCGAGGAAATTAGGGGTCGCGAGATTTTAGGTGGAGCAAGTTTAGAGTCTTGTGATCTCAACAAAAAAAATTCATGATTTTTCTTACGATCGGAATCTCTTGGAGAAGCCAAAATAAGGTTTGGGCCGGTTTCTGGGATGGGGTTATTTCGCTGAAATCTTCGGCGCCGTGATGGCAAAAGGGGGTTGCGATACTGGGGGATCAAGAAGATAAGTGTTATTCGGAGCTCCAGGCAGGGCGGTGTTGGGTCTAGAGGTCGCGAATGGTGGTATGAGGTGAAGTAAGGAAAGTGTTTCCTTGGCTGATGATGGTGGCTCAACTCGTTATTTTGTATCGAGTGTCATCGTGAAATCAGGATGGGCGGGGTGTTTGAGAACGTCGAGGGTGACTGGAGGGTGGGGTAGCCGATGGTCGGTGCGACTCCAATGGAGTGTGCACATGCACGGCTTGTTCGTGTATCTGGTTGTTATAGCAGGTAGGAAATGGAATAAAGGGGAGAGGTAAGAAAAGGCAAAAGAGAAGTAAAGCAGAAGGTTTGGGCCGAGGAAAAAAAAGATGGGCCGGGATTTCTTTTTTTCTTTCGTTTGGGCTATGGAAATTAAGTTTAATTGGGAAAGAAAATTTCGTTTTCGATTTAGGTGATGGGTCGAGGTTTCTGGGTTTTGGGCTCGGTTATTGTTTCGACTAGTTCCAAGTTTTGCAAGCTTTAATAATATTATAGCTGGTTTTAAATTTGATACCAGTTTCAAGTTTGGTTAGTAACAAGTTCCCAAAGTATAAATATTTCTCAAATTTTCAAACGCGTTTGAAAATAAAATTATAATTCCATTGTGTTGAGTTTAAATTGCTTTGACTTGAGGTGATTTTGTATTCCGAACATTTAATTTAAATTAAGTAATAATTAACTAAGGAGTTAATAAGTTAAGATAAATGTTCATCCTGATCAAGGTCTTATTAATAAAGTAATTAAAGTATTATTACTTAATGTAATCTATAATGCATAATTACTTAGTGCAAGTGATAATTGGATTATTACTGAAGGATAATTAATTAATGGAAGCAATTTGGGTTCAATTACTTTGTGTAATTAATAAGAAGGTTAATTACTTTGGGGAAGTAATTAAGAAAAGGATTTTTGCCCGACCTCCTATCTCCAGGAAGACGCATCGCTAATGAAGAAAGAAAGGGAAGAAGATAAGAAAGAGAAAGAAGAAACACAACATCAGATAACTCATAATGGAACGGATGAAATATAATATATCTCATAAAACATTACATAGTATCATATTACATTAGAGCACACAACTTAAAACAACACGTATTAGATAGTTATAAACATCTGTCTAACTATACAACTCAAGTACAACACATACAGATACCAAACAAACACAGCGGAACCATAATATATCTACACGTGGAAGCCTCCTGCTCCATATCTTCTCTAGAATTCGTCAAGCAAACCTGAATCACTTGACCACTCATACATAATGTGAGTACCCAAGAGTCTAATAAAACAGAAAGTAAACACTCGGGTCAGACAGGGGTCTGGTGTGAGTAAACGGGTTAAAATTGCTTAACTGTTGAAAAACCTTTGAAAAGAAAAGGTATCACTTAAGACTTCCCACACATAAACATGGAAAAGTTTTTACCTTACGCTAACCAAAACATTTGATAGGAAATCCAGAGATATTATAATAGTGTCTACGATTTTCAAAATAAAATGCAGAAATAGCTCGAATGCTTACATCTCGCGTTCCAACATAGTTGGGCACTATCAAAACCGTACGGGCACTTATTGGATTTTGGATTCCATCAATGGCAGGGCTACTGGGGTACCGCCCGTCACAGTACGTGGCGTAGATCAACTGTAACATTCCTGAATTTTGAACAAGTTTAATTTGACAATTTATTTAATTTTGAAAATATAATTGTGGATTTAATTACGAATTTATTAGAAAATTTCTATTTTTGAATTATAAATAGAATTGAATTGGGAATTTAAGATTAAAAATATAATTGTGTTTAAATTTTCAAAATTAATAAAGATGTATTTTTTTCATATAAATATATTTTAAGATAGAATATTTGAAAATAAAATTGAGATTATCTTTTGAAAATTTGAATGAATAAATATATCTATTGTAAATAAAATTTATTAATTTGACATCAAATGGAATGTAAAGATATATTTAAAAAGGTATTTGATTATTTATTTATTTATAAGTACAAATTTATTCTATATTAAATTTTGAATTTGAATTAAAAATGTAAAAATTAGATTTGAATATAAAATTTGATTTGATTAAAAGATTTATACCATTGGAACATAAAAAAAAAATGTTATATTCAAATAAAACATGAACATGATTTGTAAGTTAAAAATAAAACAAGGTTTAAAAACAATTTGTAAATAAATTTATGAAAAGGGACTTTACATAATTTTGTTTAAACATAACAAATGTAAGAAAACTAACAAATGAAATTACAAATGTCAAACAAAGTTAAACAAGTGGCAAACCCATATTTATTCTAAAATAAAATTTAATTAGAATGTAATTAAAAGAAAAACAAATTCTTTTCTTATCTTTTCAAGTCCTGTTAACAAAATTACAAGAACAGAAATTAAATTTAAAACAAGTCTTTTTCTCAAGAAAACAAACCTGGGAATGAATTCATCTCAGAAATCAAAGCAAAGAAATTCAAAGAGAAATCAAAAACTTTCAAACTGCAATCTGAAGCAAGTTACAGATCAAAATTCAACAAACAAAAAAAATTCAAACTGCAGACTTATGAAAGTGTAGAGCTGCAGTTTGACAGTGCAGAATTTCTGGGAAACAATCTAAAGGCAAGTGAATTTCATTCTTTTTAAAATTTGAATTAAATGTTAGTAATCAGAAAATGAAACAAAGGTTTAAACAACTTTATCAAATCTAAGTTGCAGGGAAATTTAAGATCAAAGACAAAACCATTTCCAGTTTCAAGTTCCAGACAAGAAAGCTCTCTGTTCAAAAATTAAACTGTAAGTAAAAAAATCAAAATTGTTGGTTATTGTTAAGGAATGTTAGTAAATACAATAGGAAATTAAGCAAAGATCTGTATTTATGAATTTGCAGATCTAAACTTCAGGAATTAAAGTAAAAAAAAAAAAATGCAGGCTTGTTCCTCTCTGTTCTTCTCTGGTACAAATACCCAGGTGAGCAAACACACTTGAACACATTCTTATGCTTTGATATTTGAGTTGATGCTTGAAATATGTGTTTAGTTGATGACCATGTCAGTATGTTTGCCTGTCTGTGAATTTGCTTGTGCATGCTTGTTTTTCATCTGAAATATTTCTGTCTTAGACCTCAAGTTTATGTCAAAATTCATTGGCTTTTGAATTAAATCACTGTTAGGTTCTAGAATGTAAATAAAATTTGTTGTTAATTGGTAGAGTAAGTTTAAAAATTTATTTAAGATGAAATAAAATTTGGGACCTCACTGGAAAACTAAGATTATTTAGAATCCATTACCACCTGATTTGGTATTAACTAGAATTTGTAGTATGAACAAACTTTGTTGTTTAGAATGAAGTGTTAGCTATAAATCTAAAATTTAACTATATTAAACTCTGTAGTCCCTGGAAAACATGTATAACAGTAGATATTTTCTAGAAGTAAGTATATCAAACTTTTAAAAACATTTAAAACAGTTTGTAACAGGATGCATGATTGAATTCATGGATTTTGGAAACTAATATTATAAATAAACTGTTAAGGGAAAGGCAGTTTTGTTTTAAACAGAAAATTGAAATTTTGAAATAATCTGTTAAGCCAGTGGATCTTAGGTGTTTAGATTCTTCTTGTTAGTGGTGTTTTGATGTGAGAAACAAGGAGATGTTGGTGATGGATGATCAGTGTGAGAGAGAGGAGTTGGTCAGAGTGACAGTGTATGTGTACATTTCAAATTGAAGTTCTGGTAAACTTCAGGTGTGCAGGGTATTTTGACCCGGGGATTGCTCGGGTATTTTTTGTATTTGACTCGGAGTCGATGGGATGAGAACTCAAAGTAATACTATAAGTTGCTCGGGTAGTTGGCTACAGGTATATCAGAGAGTATCTGCAGTTTTTTTTTTTTTTTATGGAATTCATATTTAAGTTGGAACTGAATTTAAGCATGAATTGGAATTGAATTCAAATGGAGTTCTGAGTTCAAAGTTTTAAAGATGAAATTTTTAAATTTAAACAAAGTTTTAATTTCTGTTTAAATCAAAATTAAACAGTTTCAGGTTTTAAACCTGAAAGATGTTTTGTAGTTTTTAATGTTTTAATGAAACTCCTATTTTAAGTTGTAATTTGATTTAAATGCAAGTTAAATCTGAATTCAAATAGAGTTTGGAATTCAAAGTTTTCAAAAGTGAAATATGTTAAATTTAAACAAGTTTTAAATTTGGTTCTAAATCAATATTAAAACAGTTGCAGGTTTTTGAACCTGTAATTCTGCAGTTTGAAGTATTAAATAAAATTCACATTTTAAAGGTTTTTAAATTAAATCAAATGTAAGATTTAACTGAATTCAAATGAATTTTGAGTTCAAAGTTTTTAATTCTGTTTCTTTGAAATAATCTAGATTCAGAAAATTTTAAAGTTTGGTTTTCAAATTTAACAGAAACTGTTTTTCTGTTTTAAAATGTAAAAGTGAATTTAAATTGCAAGTGGAGATTGAGATGGAGTTTAATCTGAAAATTTTGAATATGAATTCAAATAAGATTATTTGAGATTTGAAATCATTTAAGCTTTTAAATTTAAATTTGATTTGAAAATCTCAAGCATAAATGCATTGTGTTTTGGCATTTGAAATTGAAAGGTTAAGTATCTAAATTAGGAAATTCAAAATGAATTCAATCTGAGTTTTTAAATCTGAATTTAAAATTTTAAACTTCAGTTTTAACATAAAGATTTAAGTTTAAATTTCTTTTAAATGATTAAGTGATTTGCATTGAATGGAAGGTGTAATTGTAAGAAGCATTTTAAAGAGTTTGAATTTAAATTTGAAATTGAGATATGAAGTAATGTTTATATAAAGTTAAATTTGATTCAAATCTAATTTTGAATCTTGGTTTTAAAATGAATTTAAGTTTTATAAATTTAAGAGTTTAAACCAAATTTGGTTGATAATGTAAGAATTTAAATGGTTTAATTTTAAAAAGAAATTTATTTTAACTTTTGTAAATTTCTTTCATAATTAAGGAATTATTATCAATTAAGGATTTTAGATTGATTTTAATAAATGAATGATTTATATTTCATTTAATTATTAGGTTAATTAAATGAATAATTAAATTATTTAATAAATTAATGAAATAAGTGATTACTTAAGGTAATTAAGGATTAAGGGTTTAGGATTAATTATTCTGTGAATAATTAACTTGTAATTAAGAATGATTTATTAAATAAAATTAGTTTTTAATTAATGATTAATAATTAATTAATCAAGTAATAAATAAATGATTAAATAAAATAACCATTGCTTAGTGAAAGTAATTATAGTACATAATTAAAGATTGATTTATCAGATATTAGGGTTAATTATTTTAAGGTAATGAAATCAAGGATAATAAATAAGGATAAATTAACTTAAAATGATTAAGAAATCATTATCAATTAAGGATTAATTAAGTATTGTAGTTAATTAAAGAATAAGTAACTAAGATTAAATTAATTTCAATTAAAGGTTAATTAATTAAGATAATTAATTAAATAAATGATTGATAAATGAAGATGGTTAAGGCTTAATTTATGTAGTTAATGATAATTAATCATTAATTTAAAAGATTACAAACAGAAGTAATTATATGAATAAATAATTTATAACCACACGGTTTATTCATTTTAATTAAAGATGTTTGATTGTTACTGGATGTTCTAAGATGGATTGATATATTTGATACGTGATGTGATGCTATGTGATGTTTGTGCTAAGCTGTCATATCTGTGATATATACATATTGTTATTGTAACGTCAACGGATTTTCGTTCTTCGAAAATTCGACATCGATACTCACTTTATCGACTGCCGAGAAATCAAAGGCCGAAAACCGAGATGTTATGGGTTTTAAAAAGAAAATTTAAGAAAAGAAAAGAAAGAAGAGAGAAAAAGAAGAAAGATAATAGAGAGGAAAGAAGATAGACGATTTTTTTTTTTGAAAACAGAGAAAGAAAACAGAGAATTTGAAAAATAGAAGATAGAAGAATTTTAAAAAAATAGAACGGACAGAAAGGAAACAACAGAACAACAGAATCTCACAATTCGCAGCGGAACAACATATAATAATAAATGAATAATCTTTAAACAAAGAACTATATCAGTTATTACATTACATTTCATTTCATTACATCATATCATCAGAGTGTACAACAACATACAACATCAACAAACAGTGCAGCGGAAAAAGAAATACTATATACTAGTAATACGCCATGCCATCCAGCTTGCCTCCAGCAACTCCAGAATATCCAGAATATCCTGATAAACCTAACTCTTAACTGCCCGTGTGGAAATTGGTGGGCACCCAGAGTTTAGGAAGGAAAACAATAAACTCCAAGTCAGTCATGTGACTGGTGTGAGAACTCAAAACAGTTTATTTAACTTTAAAATCAAAATAGGAATATTTTTAATCAATTCGCAATGCTTTTAAAAATGAGACTACCATAAGGCCTCCCGCACACACACACAATGCAAACGCAGAATCGGAGGAGATTTCTCCTTATGATAGTCAAAGATGCTTGATACGCATTTAAAAGAACATTTTATATTATTACTAGTGCATAGTGTAGAGAAAAATTCATTTCGAAAGTAGAATATAAATCTTAGCCAACATAGACATTTCGAACTATGTCTACTATAGCTACCATCCAAACAGTGGTGACCACCATAAGTGAATGGCAGGTTCTACAACTAATACCGTACAAGTTTCGTATGGGGAATTGGATTTCCAACAAATGGTCAGGCTAAGGAACTTCCTACTGCCACATGGGATCGCCTCTGGCTGGACGTCCCGAGAACTTAACCAGCTCTCTGCCAACACAAGGCCGGGTTACCTTTATCACTAGGTAACTACTACACGAATATGGCATCCCCCGGTCCCATCGGACCTTTAACCGAGCGCTCGTCACCAACAACACCACACAGAAATAGATATAGTGTATCAACATGAGTAAGTATCTGGGCTCCATACCATGATACCACCCTTTCCAGAAGGAAATGCACATACCCTAAAGGGAGCTACCCCTCATAACCTTGCCGCATCTTTCCTGTTTTGACCATTAACGGGATGTGAGGCTCGATGAATTCACGTCCACAAAAACATACTTTATACAAAAGCCATGCTTTGGGTCAACAAATGATCAACACAATGATCACTAGGATAGACGATCAAATAAACGATCCTATCACAAATAATCAACACAATGATCATTTCAGCATCACTCAGCATGTCACATTACCAAAATGGGATATATCGCTGATAACTTCAACTATATAACCTTTGAGCTCGTACGTCTCAAAGAAGGGTGTTAAGCAAAGAATAAATTCTCCGCCACCAACAGAAATATATTTGAAAGAAATCGGCTTTATATCTCAACTTGTAATGTCAGACATACAATCCATACAAGTTTGTTCCGGGCTCGAACAAAACCGAAGGCACTTCTTACGAAGCCCTTGCAATACGGGTATTCACAATCCCGATCGAATTTCCCATCACTTAAGAGATCTCTATACCAGGAGCTACCCAGTGCAGAGACAATCGATAGGTCATCCTATCGCTTTCACAAATACTCGGTCTTCAACACCGATCTTCAAATGCAATTCATAACGACGTATCACATATTCGGAATGGGTTATACGACCCCATGGTCCTTTCCCGGTTAACCCGAATAGTGAGCGCTTATTCAAAAATAAGTGTGCATTCAATTTCAAACAATTCACATCAAATACCCATTTAAAGGGAAATACTGATAGTCGGTTATTGAACTATCAATTGATATGCATACATCACCAGATTCCAAATAATTTTCCAAATTATTTATTTTCCAAAATATCTTTACAAGATATATAATTTCAACACTTTAAAAATAAATCAATATTTATTTTCAAACAAATTCCACTTCACATATAAATTCCATAATGAATTTATATTTCAAAATATTCATGCATATGATTTCAATTTATTCATTTCAATTTATCTTCAAAAAGATAAATTCTAAATATTCACTTCATATTGGAAAATATTTCCATACTTATTTATTCATAAGTAATTCACAAATCTCTTTTATTTTCAACACTTAGAAAATATTCAATATACTTAAATCGAATTAAGTATATATTCCATTCTTTAAGGAAATCATTCACTTAAACATTTTTATTTGGGCCAAAACGAATGTTGCGTAAAACATCGTTACGACAACCCAAAATCACTAGTATAGGGATTCGAAATTAAAATAGATATATAAATCCCAATACTAAACCAAAACATTTCCATTCGGAAATCATTTACTATAACAACAGTGTTATAGTCCACTATTTCCTTTTATTTCTCGAAACATCTATTTCAACAATAAATGTTGAAATCTATGGTTTCGAATCTCAATACCTTTTAAAACATCGTTGGATCGTTTTAATTCTATTTAAAACATTCACATTCTAAACAATTTCTTTAACGTGTTATTCACTATTCAAAAACGTGAATAAACTACGTTAACCAATTTCATTCTTTTATTCATTTTAATTCAAAGGATTATTCACTATTAAAAAATGTGAATATAACTCCATTTCTAAGTTATAACAATTAACTTGTCAAAATAAGTCATTTGCGAATTTATAAAACAACGTTTATAAATTCCATTTCTATTTATTTATAAAAACTTCTTTTTTTATAAATTCCTTTATTAACCTATTCCCGTTTATAACTAAATTATAAACTAAACGTTCACATTATAAGTTAATTACTTATAAAACGATTATTTTACAAAATCGTTCTTTTTAAAGACTTTTCAATTTATAAACCTTATAACTTATAAGATTTATTTATTTAACCAAATCTATTCTTAAATTAACTTCACAAATTTATAATCTTACTATTTATAAATTTCATTTATAACTTCACAGTTTATAATTCTATAAATTTCATTCATTTATGAAATTCACTTTCACTACATTCAAACACTTATAAAAACTCGTTTTATAATGTCTATATTTCAATTTATAAATATCCATTTATAAATCTCTTAATATAAATCAGTTTATATTATTATTCTAAAACGTCTTTAAATTCCTTTATAATTTCATCATTTCGATTTATAAAATAATCAAATTTTATAAATCCTATATTCAAACTTTTATCATATATTCAAAAATCCAATCTAAATTATTTTATAAAATCATTAGTTCATATTTCTCAAAAATCGACTTTTAATCGTATTTCTAAAAATCAGCTTTTTAACTATATTTCACAAAAACCATAATTTTTATAACTTTAAAAATTATAACGTTTATTTATTTGAAATGGATCAATTCCAAAAATATTTTATAAACGTATATTTTCAAAAAATCACTTTAAAACCATTTTAAAATCCCAAAATCTGGGTCCAATGATACTACACACCAAATAGTCAATCACGACTAACAACGATATCATATATCGATATGATAATCCATCAAATATCAAAATATCTGAAATAAAATAAATACTGTTGAGGAATCCAGTTGGATCCCTCCAACCTGTTTCCTGCATCCAAAAACATTAGCACAATACCAATTTCGCTCCAGTACGAAATTATCGCGGTACATGTTCTTAATAAATATTATCCGCTTACTAACGGCGTAATAGGGTCTCATCCGCTAAACAAAAAATGCGGGAAATCAACAACTGCAATATATACATATTCCAATATATATATATATTGATATTATATATAATACCAATTTCACTGTTTATGAAATATTCGCGGTATATGTTTATAATAAATAACATCCGCTTACTAACGGCGCATAATGTCTATTTTAACAATCAATAATTTACAGTCATCATTCAAACATGCATTCAAATATTTTAAATCTAACTATTTAAAATAAAATCGAAATCTATTCGATTGAGTGAGAAATTCTCACCTTGGTTTTAATTTCCGTTTTAGCTTTTATTTCGAATAAAATTAAACGCGCGTTTAATTTTACCCGAAATTCTCACTAACTCCAAACGACTCCAAACCAACTCCATCGCGTAGTGCTCGTCCATACGATTCCAACGCAACTGGATTTGCATTTTTTCGACCTCGTATGAAAAAGTTATGAATTTTACAAGTTTGCACACGATTTAAACTAAAATTTACAATATAAAATTTCCTTTTAAACCTAACTTTAAATCATGGCCATAGATCACAAGCTCATTTACATCAGAACCGTGCGTGCTCCCCCCTTCTCCTTCTTCTCATTCACGTCTACAGGAACAAAACGCACATGAACCCAACACGCACGCCATCTAGGGTTACATGCCGCTCCACCTGCCGACGTCGAGGGTTCATCAGACCACCTCCATTCGAAAGCTAGCGTCGAGCTCCACCACCGCCGTGAGTAGGGCCAAACTCGGCCACCCCCTGAGCACAGAAAACCGTGCCGAACGCCTGGCCTTTGAGCCCAAATCCCCATCGATCCACAACTCCGTTTAACATCACCACCGTTGAATCTGTAGAGTTCAACGCGCTCTATAATATCCTAGTTGAAACTATTTCGAATCGATGAGTGGATTGAAAGATATTTGGGGAGGAAGGTAGGACATTTTCGGCCGTGGGTTGAGTTACTGGCGGCTGTGAATTTTTTAGGGTTTAGTTTTATATTTTTTTTTTTTTTAATGAAGGGTGGGCTATTTATAGAGTTTCGTTCAACACTATTCACCCGGGTTTTACAAACTCCGATTTACGCGCCGAAACCAGCGTACCTAGGGTTTATCCCGCGTTCCGGACACAATGGAACAGGTTTCGGAAGCTAATTCGGAAGTATGTGCGAGTTATGGCTGAAAACGCTCAATTTGAATTAAACCGATTTAAACCGATTTCTAGGCGTTTTAATTTGTACCGGACAAACGGTAAATCCAATTGACTTGAAATTTGAAACCTTATAATAATATCACATTACGGATCCGATGAAACTGGTTTCGTCGAATTCCGAGACTTTTTGAAAAATGGCTATTTTGACTCGCCAAATTTAAATTAAAAATAAATCGATGCGTTTCGAGCTGCCACGCTCAAACGATAACTCCGATTGACATGAAAATTGAAATCCGGTAATAACTAACTATTACGGATCCAATGGAACTGGTTTCGTTCAATTCTGAGACTGTTCAGAAATTGGCTATTTTACAGTCGATTATTAAATATTAAAATATTCAATTTTCACAAATAAACTTTTAATTCAATTTTAAAAGTTCTAAAATATCTCTATAACTCCAGTATGATTAAATAAAATTTTCCAAATTATTTCTAATCATATTTAACTCGATTTTCAATTATTTCCATAATTTAACATATTAAATTATCGATTTAATAATCCAATTAAATCCAAAAATTCAAATAAAAATTTATTTGACTTATAAATTCACTTATAAATATTTAAAATTAATTAAATATTCAAATTTTAATTTAATAAAATTCTGGGTCGTTACAATCTTCCCCCCTTAAAAGAATTTCGTCCTCGAAATTACAAGTAAGAAAGGTTACAGAATTTATTAATTTTCCAAAATTTATAATTAAACTTCTTTCAAATCTTTACTAAGTTTTCAAATCATACTTAGTTATCTTTTCAAAAACAACTACTATAGTTTAACTTTCAATTCCAAAATCAAAGTTAAAGTTTTCAAAATTTTCCAAATTTTCTCAAAATTTTTTTCTAACGCCTTAAATTTCCGGAAAAATTCGCCATAGTCTCCTTTGCGCGGCTCGATCCGAAAAAAAAAATGACAATATATATATCACAAATATACATCTCATCAAGTAATGAGGTATCCCGAAGGGAAAAAAGTGTAAAAGTACGATATTTAATCCGAGATATGTACCTTATATTTTATTAGCGAGCATATACGGCTAATATAGCGCTAAAGCGAACTTCAAATGCGAAGCAAACGCGATCCGCACCTACTAATCACTCAACAAACACATGAGAACATGCACATATGCAAATAATCTCAATATACAACATATAGCAACATAACAACTATATATATCACATAACAAATGCAACAATAGCAATATATATTCAACCATCAACCAACTAACATCCAACAAATTCATAATCAATATATATTCATTTATATTCTCATTAATATTAATGAAATGGTTTTCAATTTAATCACATTTGATTCATTTACATTGGATTTACTAACATTCATTCTCAATTTTAATTAGTTTGCATTCACTAATTAAATCCAATTCACATTCAATTCTATTCAAATTTATTTACTTTCAATTTGAATTTAATTTCATAGCTTTCAATTTCATTTATACTTAATGAATTATATACAATCAACTAGCAATCATATAACAACCAATGTATATCAATTACAACCAAATTTCTTTGCTTCACTTACATTCATTTTGGTTTAATATCTTTACTTTCCAATTGGTTTTATTAAATTGATTTTTCATTCAATTATTCAACTTTCAATAACATTAGGTTTCAATGAATTTACACTTACATTCATTATTTCATATCAATTCTATTTTCCATTCAATTGATTCACAATTCAATTCATTCATTCAATTCAATTTCTAAAGTTGAATTTCATTTACATAACTTAAGTTCCCATTTATCACTTAGCTTTATTTTTACTTCGATACCAAAATCAATTCCATTCAACAACATTTAAGTTATATTCCATTTAAATTTAAATTTACCTTTATTTACAACTCATATTTTATATAGTTTCACTTCTTATATATATAAGTTTATTCACAATTGTAAATCATTTTAATTATAATTCAATTCTTATAATTCCTTTGGTTATACAATTATTCTTTATTTAGATTATTCAAACAACTAAACAATCAACTTACATACACTTTAATAATTCTGAAAAATTATTCCTTTATATATAAAATATAATCGAGGTAAAATTATGTCATTTACCCAATTTTAAAACAATATTATGTCGAATTGTTCTATTCAAGTGTTTAGAAACCCCTTCGGCATAGTCTTGCGGACCACGCTGACGAAAGTTCATATGCCACTCAATAAACCAATCATCACAATATAAAACAATTTTATATTCACTAACAAATACGCTCTCATAGCTATTATTACACTCAAACTCATTCTAGAGTACTACTGACTCTATCTCTAATGAATTAATACCCAACAGAACCATGGTTGTCGCTTAACCATCAGAGCTCTGATACCAAATGTAACGTCAACGGATTTTCGTTCTTCGAAAATTCGACATCGATACTCACTTTATCGACTGCCGAGAAATCAAAGGCCGAAAACCGAGATGTTATGGGTTTTAAAAAGAAAATTTAAGAAAAGAAAAGAAAGAAGAGAGAAAAAGAAGAAAGAAAATAGAGAGGAAAGAAGATAGACGATTTTTTTTTTGAAAACAGAGAAAGAAAACAGAGAATTTGAAAAATAGAAGATAGAAGAATTTTAAAAAAATAGAACGGACAGAAAGGAAACAACAGAACAACAGAATCTCACAATTCGCAGCGGAACAACATATAATAATAAATGAATAATCTTTAAACAAAGAACTATATCAGTTATTACATTACATTTCATTTCATTACATCATATCATCAGAGTGTACAACAACATACAACATCAACAAACAGTGCAGCGGAAAAAGAAATACTATATACTAGTAATACGCCATGCCATCCAGCTTGCCTCCAGCAACTCCAGAATATCCAGAATATCCTGATAAACCTAACTCTTAACTGCCCGTGTGGAAATTGGTGGGCACCCAGAGTTTAGGAAGGAAAACAATAAACTCCAAGTCAGTCATGTGACTGGTGTGAGAACTCAAAACAGTTTATTTAACTTTAAAATCAAAATAGGAATATTTTTAATCAATTCGCAATGCTTTTAAAAATGAGACTACCATAAGGCCTCCCGCACACACACACAATGCAAACGCAGAATCGGAGGAGATTTCTCCTTATGATAGTCAAAGATGCTTGATACGCATTTAAAAGAACATTTTATATTATTACTAGTGCATAGTGTAGAGAAAAATTCATTTCGAAAGTAGAATATAAATCTTAGCCAACATAGACATTTCGAACTATGTCTACTATAGCTACCATCCAAACAGTGGTGACCACCATAAGTGAATGGCAGGTTCTACAACTAATACCGTACAAGTTTCGTATAGGGAATTGGATTTCCAACAAATGGTCAGGCTAAGGAACTTCCTACTGCCACATGGGATCGCCTCTGGCTGGACGTCCCGAGAACTTAACCAGCTCTCTGCCAACACAAGGCCGGGTTACCTTTATCACTAGGTAACTACTACACGAATATGGCATCCCCCGGTCCCATCGGACCTTTAACCGAGCGCTCGTCACCAACAACACCACACAGAAATAGATATAGTGTATCAACATGAGTAAGTATCTGGGCTCCATACCATGATACCACCCTTTCTAGAAGGAAATGCACATACCCTAAAGGGAGCTACCCCTCATAACCTTGCCGCATCTTTCCTGTTTTGACCATTAACGGGATGTGAGGCTCGATGAATTCACGTCCACAAAAACATACTTTATACAAAAGCCATGCTTTGGGTCAACAAATGATCAACACAATGATCACTAGGATAGACGATCAAATAAACGATCCTATCACAAATAATCAACACAATGATCATTTCAGCATCACTCAGCATGTCACATTACCAAAATGGGATATATCGCTGATAACTTCAACTATATAACCTTTGAGCTCGTACGTCTCAAAGAAGGGTGTTAAGCAAAGAATAAATTCTCCGCCACCAACAGAAATATATTTGAAAGAAATCGGCTTTATATCTCAACTTGTAATGTCAGACATACAATCCATACAAGTTTGTTCCGGGCTCGAACAAAACCGAAGGCACTTCTTACGAAGCCCTTGCAATACGGGTATTCACAATCCCGATCGAATTTCCCATCACTTAAGAGATCTCTATACCAGGAGCTACCCAGTGCAGAGACAATCGATAGGTCATCCTATCGCTTTCACAAATACTCGGTCTTCAACACCGATCTTCAAATGCAATTCATAACGACGTATCACATATTCGGAATGGGTTATACGACCCCATGGTCCTTTCCCGGTTAACCCGAATAGTGAGCGCTTATTCAAAAATAAGTGTGCATTCAATTTCAAACAATTCACATCAAATACCCATTTAAAGGGAAATACTGATAGTCGGTTATTGAACTATCAATTGATATGCATACATCACCAGATTCCAAATAATTTTCCAAATTATTTATTTTCCAAAATATCTTTACAAGATATATAATTTCAACACTTTAAAAATAAATCAATATTTATTTTCAAACAAATTCCACTTCACATATAAATTCCATAATGAATTTATATTTCAAAATATTCATGCATATGATTTCAATTTATTCATTTCAATTTATCTTCAAAAAGATAAATTCTAAATATTCACTTCATATTGGAAAATATTTCCATACTTATTTATTCATAAGTAATTCACAAATCTCTTTTATTTTCAACACTTAGAAAATATTCAATATACTTAAATCGAATTAAGTATATATTCCATTCTTTAAGGAAATCATTCACTTAAACATTTTTATTTGGGCCAAAATGAATGTTGCGTAAAACATCGTTACGACAACCCAAAATCACTAGTATAGGGATTCGAAATTAAAATAGATATATAAATCCCAATACTAAACCAAAACATTTCCATTCGGAAATCATTTACTATAACAACAGTGTTATAGTCCACTATTTCCTTTTATTTCTCGAAACATCTATTTCAACAATAAATGTTGAAATCTATGGTTTCGAATCTCAATACCTTTTAAAACATCGTTGGATCGTTTTAATTCTATTTAAAACATTCACATTCTAAACAATTTCTTTAACGTGTTATTCACTATTCAAAAACGTGAATAAACTACGTTAACCAATTTCATTCTTTTATTCATTTTAATTCAAAGGATTATTCACTATTAAAAAATGTGAATATAACTCCATTTCTAAGTTATAACAATTAACTTGTCAAAATAAGTCATTTGCGAATTTATAAAACAACGTTTATAAATTCCATTTCTATTTATTTATAAAAACTTCTTTTTTTATAAATTCCTTTATTAACCTATTCTCGTTTATAACTAAATTATAAACTAAACGTTCACATTATAAGTTAATTACTTATAAAACGATTATTTTACAAAATCGTTCTTTTTAAAGACTTTTCAATTTATAAACCTTATAACTTATAAGATTTATTTATTTAACCAAATCTATTCTTAAATTAACTTCACAAATTTATAATCTTACTATTTATAAATTTCATTTATAACTTCACAGTTTATAATTCTATAAATTTCATTCATTTATGAAATTCACTTTCACTACATTCAAACACTTATAAAAACTCGTTTTATAATGTCTATATTTCAATTTATAAATATCCATTTATAAATCTCTTAATATAAATCAGTTTATATTATTATTCTAAAACGTCTTTAAATTCCTTTATAATTTCATCATTTCGATTTATAAAATAATCAAATTTTATAAATCCTATATTCAAACTTTTATCATATATTCAAAAATCCAATATAAATTATTTTATAAAATCATTAGTTCATATTTCTCAAAAATCGACTTTTAATCGTATTTCTAAAAATCAGCTTTTTAACTATATTTCACAAAAACCATAATTTTTATAACTTTAAAAATTATAACGTTTATTTATTTGAAATGGATCAATTCCAAAAATATTTTATAAACGTATATTTTCAAAAAATCACTTTAAAACCATTTTAAAATCCCAAAATCTGGGTCCAATGATACTACACACCAAATAGTCAATCACGACTAACAACGATATCATATATCGATATGATAATCCATCAAATATCAAAATATCTGAAATAAAATAAATACTGTTGAGGAATCCAGTTGGATCCCTCCAACCTGTTTCCTGCATCCAAAAACATTAGCACAATACCAATTTCGCTCCAGTACGAAATTATCGCGGTACATGTTCTTAATAAATATTATCCGCTTACTAACGGCGTAATAGGGTCTCATCCGCTAAACAAAAAATGCGGGAAATCAACAACTGCAATATATACATATGCCAATATATATATATTGATATTATATATAATACCAATTTCACTGTTTATGAAATATTCGCGGTATATGTTTATAATAAATAACATCCGCTTACTAACGGCGCATAATGTCTATTTTAACAATCAATAATTTACAGTCATCATTCAAACATGCATTCAAATATTTTAAATCTAACTATTTAAAATAAAATCGAAATCTATTCGATTGAGTGAGAAATTCTCACCTTGGTTTTAATTTCCGTTTTAGCTTTTATTTCGAATAAAATTAAACGCGCGTTTAATTTTACCCGAAATTCTCACTAACTCCAAACGACTCCAAACCAACTCCATCGCGTAGTGCTCGTCCATACGATTCCAACGCAACTGGATTTGCATTTTTTCGACCTCGTATGAAAAAGTTATGAATTTTACAAGTTTGCACACGATTTAAACTAAAATTTACAATATAAAATTTCCTTTTAAACCTAACTTTAAATCATGGCCATAGATCACAAGCTCATTTACATCAGAACCGTGCGTGCTCCCCCCTTCTCCTTCTTCTCATTCACGTCTACAGGAACAAAACGCACATGAACCCAACACGCACGCCATCTAGGGTTACATGCCGCTCCACCTGCCGACGTCGAGGGTTCATCAGACCACCTCCATTCGAAAGCTAGCGTCGAGCTCCACCACCGCCGTGAGTAGGGCCAAACTCGGCCACCCCCTGAGCACAGAAAACCGTGCCGAACGCCTGGCCTTTGAGCCCAAATCCCCATCGATCCACAACTCCGTTTAACATCACCACCGTTGAATCTGTAGAGTTCAACGCGCTCTACAATATCCTAGTTGAAACTATTTCGAATCGATGAGTGGATTGAAAGATATTTGGGGAGGAAGGTAGGACATTTTCGGCCGTGGGTTGAGTTACTGGCGGCTGTGAATTTTTTAGGGTTTAGTTTTATATTTTTTTTTTTTTTAATGAAGGGTGGGCTATTTATAGAGTTTCGTTCAACACTATTCACCCGGGTTTTACAAACTCCGATTTACGCGGCGAAACCAGCGTACCTAGGGTTTATCCCGCGTTCCGGACACAATGGAACAGGTTTCGGAAGCTAATTCGGAAGTATGTGCGAGTTATGGCTGAAAACGCTCAATTTGAATTAAACCGATTTAAACCGATTTCTAGGCGTTTTAATTTGTACCGGACAAACGGTAAATCCAATTGACTTGAAATTTGAAACCTTACAATAATATCACATTACGGATCCGATGAAACTGGTTTCGTCGAATTCCGAGACTTTTTGAAAAATGGCTATTTTGACTCGCCAAATTTAAATTAAAAATAAATCGATGCGTTTCGAGCTGCCACGCTCAAACGATAACTCCGATTGACACGAAAATTGAAATCCGGTAATAACTAACTATTACGGATCCAATGGAACTGGTTTCGTTCAATTCTGAGACTGTTCAGAAATTGGCTATTTTACAGTCGATTATTAAATATTAAAATATTCAATTTTCACAAATAAACCTTTAATTCAATTTTAAAAGTTCTAAAATATCTCTATAACTCCAGTATGATTAAATAAAATTTTCCAAATTATTTCTAATCATATTTAACTCGATTTTCAATTATTTCCATAATTTAACATATTAAATTATCGATTTAATAATCCAATTAAATCCAAAAATTCAAATAAAAATTTATTTGACTTATAAATTCACTTATAAATATTTAAAATTAATTAAATATTCAAATTTTAATTTAATAAAATTCTGGGTCGTTACAGTTATGCAAACCCCTTGACCCGTAGAATGACATTTGGTTTTCGATGCGACAGGGAGTCGGATTCCAATCGGTTATCCGAAACCCACATCGAATCATATTAGTTAATCTTTGTGAATGATATTTTACTTTATCTATGAATCTGTGAATATAGATAAGCGTTATGGGTTATACCGCTTATCGATATGATTGAACCTGTGATGATGATGTTGTGCACTATTGTGTTGAACCCCTGGACCACACTTATACACACACAAATATGGATTGCACGTGGAAATGGGTTAAGTCACAGATTTTTGAAATTGTTTTAAAAATTTGATTTTTGAATCCAAATTAGTTTTGGAATTGGAATTGAAGCTTTTGAAAATGAGTTTTCAAAAATGATAGTTATTTTAAATAACCTGATTGAATCTTGAAAATTAAATGAATTGGTATAAATTTGAATTCAATATTTGAAATTGAATTCTAAAATTTGGAAACTATTGTTTAAAAAGTTATTCAACTTACAAATGGGTTTATATGGGTTTTAAACCATTTTTAAAGGTGATGTTTTGAAATTTAAATTCAACTCAAGATTTCAACTTGTATAAATTAGATTTGCTTTCCTATAAGAAATGAACTTTCAATTTGTGTTAAAGGGCTTCAAGTCTAAAAATGAAAATGGTTTTCCAAGTTATAGATAAATCTTTGGAAACATGTTTTGAAAGCTATATATCTTTAATTTAAAGATTTAATTGGGTTAATCCAAATTGAACGGGAATTGTTTTGAAATCTAGGGATAGATCTTTGTGAAACCGGGTGAAACTTTGTGAAATAAATCTTTTTGTTTAAAGATTTAAAGATGGTAATTTGTTTAACCATTTGAAAGAAAAGTTTTGGATGTTATAAGTTGTGACTTAGCTAAAATCCCATATCCATATGTTTTAAAAATATGACGCTCATTATTCGGTTTAGCCGGGAGAGGACCTTGTGTCATATAACCCATTCCGAATAGTGATACGACGTTATGGATAGCAATTGAAGACCGGTGGTGAAGGCCGGGTATTTGTGAGAACGATATGATAACCTATCGATTGTCTCTGCACCGAGTAGCTACGGTATAGAGATTCCCTTAGTGATGGGAAGTCCGATCGGGATTGTGGATACCCGGATTTGCAAGGGCTTCTTCGGAAGTGCCTTCGGTTCTGTTCGAACCCGGAACAGACTTGTATGGTTGTATGTCCGACATTACACTTTGAGATGTTAACTGATTTCTATCAAATACATTTCTGCTTGGTGGCGGAGAATTTATTCTCTTAGCTTAACACCCTTCTCTGAGACGTACGAACTCAGAGGTTTTGTAGTTGATATTTATCAGTGATATTCCCAATTTGGTAATGTGGCATGCTGAGTGTTGCTGTGTGATGATCATTGGTTGATCATTTGTGATATGATCATTTGTTTGATCATTTATCTTTGTGATCATTGCTTTGGTCATCTGTTGACCCAAAGCATGGCTTTGTTGCACAAAGCGTAGCTTTGTGGACGAGACTGCATCAGGACCTCACACCCCGGAAATGGTCGAAACAGGAAAGATGCGGCAAGGTTATGAGGGTCGCGCCCTTTAGGGTATGTCATTCCCTTCTGGTAAAGGGTGGTATCATGGTATGGAGCCCAGATACTTACTCATGTTGATACACTATACCTATTACTGTGTGGTGTTGTTGTTGCGAGCGCTCGGATAAAGGTCCCAAAGGACCGGGGGATGGCATATTCGTGTAGTAGTTACCTAGTTACAGAGGTAACCCGGCCTTGTGTTGGCAGAGATCTAACCGTAACGTTAGTTCTCGGGACGTCCCGCCAGAGGCGATCCCATGTGGCAGTAGGAAGTTCCTTAGCCTGACCATTTGTTGGAAATCCATTCATCCAATACGCGCCTTGTACGGTTTTAGTTGTAGAACCTGCCATTTAACATGGCAGCTATAGTAGGCATAGCATCATGGTACCTATGCTGGCTAGGATTTATATTATACTTTCGAAAGATTTTCCACTATGCACTAGTAATAATATCAAAGAATTTTCCTCGTAGTAAGCATGTTTGACTATCATAAGGAGAAATCTCCCCCATGTGTGCGTTTGCATTGTGTGTGTGCCGGGAGGCCTTATGGTAGTTTCATTTTCCAAAAAGCATTGCGGGTTTCAAATTTAAATTCTTTAGTTTGTTTTAAAGACCAAATGCTTTTGTTTGCTCATACCAGTCCCATGACTGACCTGGAGTTTATTGTTCCTTTCCTAAACTCTGGGTGCCCACTATTTTCCCACACGGGCAGTCTAGAGTTGGGTTTTTCAGATAGTCAGGTTTAGTAGATTATCTGGAGCTAGTTCCGTCTTTGGATCGGGACTGCACTTGCTTAGCTTTGTGCATCGTTATTGAGAGTCCGAGCTATCGCTGGATTGGTGATTTGGAGATGGAGATTACCGAAGCTGGAGTTCTTCCTTGAAGACTATTTTGGAGATTTGTTCCGCTGCTGGTGTTATCTTTTGTTTCCGCTGCTATTCTTTGTATCTCTGATAATGTTGATATCTATTGTACCATTCTGTTGTATCATTCATGTTGTATCGGTTATTGTATCAAATGTTGTATTTTGATATGCATATTCTTTTCCTTCCGCTATGTTATTTACTTAATGCGTTATAAGCTCCGGCGAACCAGGTTCGACGTTTGGATCTGCGGCATTTGAATACGAGTGTCGTATTCGGTGCCGATTTTCGAAGGTCGAGTCAGGGTCGTTATAAGTGGTATCAGAGCTGATGGTTAAAACCTTAGCTCAGGAGTATAACACATTAAGTAACTCATTAGAGATAGGGTGAAGTAAACCCTAGAATGAGTATATCCCTAAGATATCTGTTCGAACGCCTCAGTAAATTCTCTTACTATCCACTGATAGTGAGTATGAGTGCGAGAAGAGGACGAGATAGGGGACAGGGGAGTACCACTACAAATGGTCAATACCCTGCAACAGTGGAAATATCTTTTCTCTATCAATTTCCTTTGATTCGTCTTTTCAATTCTTTGATTACTTCGTAGCAGCTCGAGGAGTAGCTTCGGTGTGATGATGGCCCTACGAATCGTTGCAAGAAATTCTTACTTTGTATCTTCATCCGTTTCTTATCAGCTTTTCGTTCTAGACTCTAATAAATTTGAAATTGAAATTGAAAATTTTAAATAAGTTAGAGATTTTAAATAAATTGGGTAAGATTGGTTAACAAATATAAAGTTAAATTTGTTATATATCAATAAATCGATATCGGTTAAAAACAAATTCGAAATTCTATGGTAATTTCTTGTGTATATCAAATTCGAAGAGGTACAAATTGGTATATACTTTGGGATATTCCGACCTGAATTTTGAATCCATATCTAGCATTTGAGGAATTGTGAAAGATTGAGTCCATCTATCTTTTCTCTGGGATCCGATATATTCTACGAACGATTAGTTATCCCTTCGAACTAATCAATGCCCTTGCATATTCGTAGACAGGTGAACCCAAATATCTTGTGTAATATTGTATGAGTTTGTTCTCATATTTTCGATATTCTTATTTGTAAGCCGAATGCAGAATAAATATTTCGATCTGATCTGGTCAATCATTTCTTTATCTATTATCTTTTCTTTCTCGTCTTCCTTGCAATTTCGAGGACGAAATTCTTTTAAGGGGGGAAATCTGTAACATTCCTGAATTTTGAACAAGTTTAATTTGACAATTTATTTAATTTTGAAAATATAATTGTGGATTTAATTACGAATTTATTAGAAAATTTCTATTTTTGAATTATAAATAGAATTGAATTGGGAATTTAAGATTAAAAATATAATTGTGTTTAAATTTTCAAAATTAATAAAGATGTATTTTTTTCATATAAATATATTTTAAGATAGAATATTTGAAAATAAAATTGAGATTATCTTTTGAAAATTTGAATGAATAAATATATCTATTGTAAATAAAATTTATTAATTTGACATCAAATGGAATGTAAAGATATATTTAAAAAGGTATTTGATTATTTATTCATTTATAAGTACAAATTTATTCTATATTAAATTTTGAATTTGAATTAAAAATGTAAAAATTAGATTTGAATATAAAATTTGATTTGATTAAAAGATTTAAACCATTGGAACATAAAAAAAAAATGTTATATTCAAATAAAACATGAACATGATTTGTAAGTTAAAAATAAAACAAGGTTTAAAAACAATTTGTAAATAAATTTATGAAAAGGGACTTTACATAATTTTGTTTAAACATAACAAATGTAAGAAAACTAACAAATGAAATTACAAATGTCAAACAAAGTTAAACAAGTGGCAAACCCATATTTATTCTAAAATAAAATTTAATTAGAATGTAATTAAAAGAAAAACAAATTCTTTTCTTATCTTTTCAAGTCCTGTTAACAAAATTACAAGAACAGAAATTAAATTTAAAACAAGTCTTTTTCTCAAGAAAACAAACCTGGGAATGAATTCATCTCAGAAATCAAAGCAAAGAAATTCAAAGAGAAATCAAAAACTTTCAAACTACAATCTGAAGCAAGTTACAGATCAAAATTCAACAAACAAAAAAAATTCAAACTGCAGACTTATGAAAGTGTAGAGCTGCAGTTTGACAGTGCAGAATTTCTGGGAAACAATCTAAAGGCAAGTGAATTTCATTCTTTTTAAAATTTGAATTAAATGTTAGTAATCAGAAAATGAAACAAAGGTTTAAACAACTTTATCAAATCTAAGTTGCAGGGAAATTTAAGATCAAAGACAAAACCATTTCCAGTTTCAAGTTCCAAACAAGAAAGCTCTCTGTTCAAAAATTAAACTGTAAGTAAAAAAATCAAAATTGTTGGTTATTGTTAAGGAATGTTAGTAAATACAATAGGAAATTAAGCAAAGATCTGTATTTATGAATTTGCAGATCTAAACTTCAGGAATTAAAGTAAAAAAAAAAAAATGCAGGCTTGTTCCTCTCTGTTCTTCTCTGGTACAAATACCCAGGTGAGCAAACACACTTGAACACATTCTTATGCTTTGATATTTGAGTTGATGCTTGAAATATGTGTTTAGTTGATGACCATGTCAGTATGTTTGCCTGTCTGTGAATTTGCTTGTGCATGCTTGTTTTTCATCTGAAATATTTCTGTCTTAGACCTCAAGTTTATGTCAAAATTCATTGGCTTTTGAATTAAATCACTGTTAGGTTCTAGAATGTAAATAAAATTTGTTGTTAATTGGTAGAGTAAGTTTAAAAATTTATTTAAGATGAAATAAAATTTGGGACCTCACTGGAAAACTAAGATTATTTAGAATCCATTACCACCTGATTTGGTATTAACTAGAATTTGTAGTATGAACAAACTTTGTTGTTTAGAATGAAGTGTTAGCTATAAATCTAAAATTTAACTATATTAAACTCTGTAGTCCCTGGAAAACATGTATAACAGTAGATATTTTCTAGAAGTAAGTATATCAAACTTTTAAAAACATTTAAAACAGTTTGTAACAGGATGCATGATTGAATTCATGGATTTTGGAAACTAATATTATAAATAAACTATTAAGGGAAAGGCAGTTTTGTTTTAAACAGAAAATGGAAATTTTGAAATAATCTGTTAAGCCAGTGGATCTTAGGTGTTTAGATGCTTCTTGTTAGTGGTGTTTTGATGTGAGAAACAAGGAGATGTTGGTGATGGATGATCAGTGTGAGAGAGAGGAGTTGGTCAGAGTGACAGTGTATGTGTACATTTCAAATTGAAGTTCTGGTAAACTTCAGGTGTGCAGGGTATTTTGACCCGGGGATTGCTCGGGTATTTTTTGTATTTGACTCGGAGTCGATGGGATGAGAACTCAAAGTAATACTATAAGTTGCTCGGGTAGTTGGCTACAGGTATATCAGAGAGTATCTGCAGTTTTTTTTTTTTTATGGAATTCATATTTAAGTTGGAACTGAATTTAAGCATGAATTGGAATTGAATTCAAATGGAGTTCTGAGTTCAAAGTTTTAAAGATGAAATTTTTAAATTTAAACAAAGTTTTAATTTCTGTTTAAATCAAAATTAAACAGTTTCAGGTTTTAAACCTGAAAGATGTTTTGTAGTTTTTAATGTTTTAATGAAACTCCTATTTTAAGTTGTAATTTGATTTAAATGCAAGTTAAATCTGAATTCAAATAGAGTTTGGAATTCAAAGTTTTCAAAAGTGAAATATGTTAAATTTAAACAAGTTTTAAATTTGGTTCTAAATCAATATTAAAACAGTTGCAGGTTTTTGAACCTGTAATTCTGCAGTTTGAAGTATTAAATAAAATTCACATTTTAAAGGTTTTTAAATTAAATCAAATGTAAGATTTAACTGAATTCAAATGAATTTTGAGTTCAAAGTTTTTAATTCTGTTTCTTTGAAATAATCTAGATTCAGAAAATTTTAAAGTTTGGTTTTCAAATTTAACAGAAACTGTTTTTCTGTTTTAAAATGTAAAAGTGAATTTAAATTGCAAGTGGAGATTGAGATGGAGTTTAATCTGAAAATTTTGAATATGAATTCAAATAAGATTATTTGAGATTTGAAATCATTTAAGCTTTTAAATTTAAATTTGATTTGAAAATCTCAAGCATAAATGCATTGTGTTTTGGCATTTGAAATTGAAAGGTTAAGTATCTAAATTAGGAAATTCAAAATGAATTCAATCTGAGTTTTTAAATCTGAATTTAAAATTTTAAACTTCAGTTTTAACATAAAGATTTAAGTTTAAATTTCTTTTAAATGATTAAGTGATTTGCATTGAATGGAAGGTGTAATTGTAAGAAGCATTTTAAAGAGTTTGAATTTAAATTTGAAATTGAGATATGAAGTAATGTTTATATAAAGTTAAATTTGATTCAAATCTAATTTTGAATCTTGGTTTTAAAATGAATTTAAGTTTTATAAATTTAAGAGTTTAAACCAAATTTGGTTGATAATGTAAGAATTTAAATGGTTTAATTTTAAAAAGAAATTTATTTTAACTTTTGTAAATTTCTTTCATAATTAAGGAATTATCATCAATTAAGGATTTTAGATTGATTTTAATAAATGAATGATTTATATTTCATTTAATTATTAGGTTAATTAAATGAATAATTAAATTATTTAATAAATTAATGAAATAAGTGATTACTTAAGGTAATTAAGGATTAAGGGTTTAGGATTAATTATTCTGTGAATAATTAACTTGTAATTAAGAATGATTTATTAAATAAAATTAGTTTTTAATTAATGATTAATAATTAATTAATCAAGTAATAAATAAATGATTAAATAAAATAACCATTTCTTAGTGAAAGTAATTATAGTAGATAATTAAAGATTGATTTATCAGATATTTGGGTTAATTATTTTAAGGTAATGAAATCAAGGATAATAAATAAGGATAAATTAACTTAAAATGATTAAGAAATCATTATCAATTAAGGATTAATTAAGTATTGTAGTTAATTAAAGAATAAGTAACTAAGATTAAATTAATTTCAATTAAAGGTTAATTAATTAAGATAATTAATTAAATAAATGATTGATAAATGAAGATGGTTAAGGCTTAATTTATGTAGTTAATGATAATTAATCATTAATTTAAAAGATTACAAACAGAAGTAATTATATGAATAAATAATTTATAACCACACGGTTTATTCATCTTAATTAAAGATGTTTGATTGTTACTGGATGTTCTAAGATGGATTGATATATTTGATACGTGATGTGATGCTATGTGATGTTTGTGCTAAGCTGTCATATCTGTGATATATACATATTGTTATGCAAACCCCTTGACCCGTAGAATGACATTTGGTTTTCGATGCGACAGGGAGTCGGATTCCAATCGGTTATCCGAAACCCACATCGAATCATATTAGTTAATCTTTGTGAATGATATTTTACTTTATCTATGAATCTGTGAATATAGATAAGCGTTATGGGTTATACCGCTTATCGATATGATTGAACCTGTGATGATGATGTTGTGCACTATTGTGTTGAACCCCTGGACCACACTTATACACACACAAATATGGATTGCACGTGGAAATGGGTTAAGTCACAGATTTTTGAAATTGTTTTAAAAATTTGATTTTTGAATCCAAATTAGTTTTGGAATTGGAATTGAAGCTTTTGAAAATGAGTTTTCAAAAATGATAGTTATTTTAAATAACCTGATTGAATCTTGAAAATTAAATGAATTGGTATAAATTTGAATTCAATATTTGAAATTGAATTCTAAAATTTGGAAACTATTGTTTAAAAAGTTATTCAACTTACAAATGGGTTTATATGGGTTTTAAACCATTTTTAAAGGTGATGTTTTGAAATTTAAATTCAACTCAAGATTTCAACTTGTATAAATTAGATTTGCTTTCCTATAAGAAATGAACTTTCAATTTGTGTTAAAGGGCTTCAAGTCTAAAAATGAAAATGGTTTTCCAAGTTATAGATAAATCTTTGGAAACATGTTTTGAAAGCTATATATCTTTAATTTAAAGATTTAATTGGGTTAATCCAAATTGAACGGGAATTGTTTTGAAATCTAGGGATAGATCTTTGTGAAACCGGGTGAAACTTTGTGAAATAAATCTTTTTGTTTAAAGATTTAAAGATGGTAATTTGTTTAACCATTTGAAAGAAAAGTTTTGGATGTTATAAGTTGTGACTTAGCTAAAATCCCATATCCATATGTTTTAAAAATATGACGCTCATTATTCGGTTTAGCCGGGAGAGGACCTTGTGTCATATAACCCATTCCGAATAGTGATACGACGTTATGGATAGCAATTGAAGACCGGTGGTGAAGGCCGGGTATTTGTGAGAACGATATGATAACCTATCGATTGTCTCTGCACCGAGTAGCTACGGTATAGAGATTCCCTTAGTGATGGGAAGTCCGATCGGGATTGTGGATACCCGGATTTGCAAGGGCTTCTTCGGAAGTGCCTTTGGTTCTGTTCGAACCCGGAACAGACTTGTATGGTTGTATGTCCGACATTACACTTTGAGATGTTAACTGATTTCTATCAAATACATTTCTGCTTGGTGGCGGAGAATTTATTCTCTTAGCTTAACACCCTTCTCTGAGACGTACGAACTCAGAGGTTTTGTAGTTGATATTTATCAGTGATATTCCCAATTTGGTAATGTGGCATGCTGAGTGCTGCTGTGTGATGATCATTGGTTGATCATTTGTGATATGATCATTTGTTTGATCATTTATCTTTGTGATCATTGCTTTGGTCATCTGTTGACCCAAAGCATGGCTTTGTTGCACAAAGCGTAGCTTTGTGGACGAGACTGCATCAGGACCTCACACCCCGGAAATGGTCGAAACAGGAAAGATGCGGCAAGGTTATGAGGGTCGCGCCCTTTAGGGTATGTCATTCCCTTCTGGTAAAGGGTGGTATCATGGTATGGAGCCCAGATACTTACTCATGTTGATACACTATACCTATTACTGTGTGGTGTTGTTGTTGCGAGCGCTCGGATAAAGGTCCCAAAGGACCGGGGGATGGCATATTCGTGTAGTAGTTACCTAGTTACAGAGGTAACCCGGCCTTGTGTTGGCAGAGATCTAACCGTAACGTTAGTTCTCGGGACGTCCCGCCAGAGGCGATCCCATGTGGCAGTAGGAAGTTCCTTAGCCTGACCATTTGTTGGAAATCCATTCATCCAATACGCGCCTTGTACGGTTTTAGTTGTAGAACCTGCCATTTAACATGGCAGCTATAGTAGGCATAGCATCATGGTACCTATGCTGGCTAGGATTTATATTATACTTTCGAAAGATTTTCCACTATGCACTAGTAATAATATCAAAGAATTTTCCTCGTAGTAAGCATGTTTGACTATCATAAGGAGAAATCTCCCCCATGTGTGCGTTTGCATTGTGTGTGTGCCGGGAGGCCTTATGGTAGTTTCATTTTCCAAAAAGCATTGCGGGTTTCAAATTTAAATTCTTTAGTTTGTTTTAAAGACCAAATGCTTTTGTTTGCTCATACCAGTCCCATGACTGACCTGGAGTTTATTGTTCCTTTCCTAAACTCTGGGTGCCCACTATTTTCCCACACGGGCAGTCTAGAGTTGGGTTTTTCAGATAGTCAGGTTTAGTAGATTATCTGGAGCTAGTTCCGTCTTTGGATCGGGACTGCACTTGCTTAGCTTTGTGCATCGTTATTGAGAGTCCGAGCTATCGCTGGATTGGTGATTTGGAGATGGAGATTACCGAAGCTGGAGTTCTTCCTTGAAGACTATTTTGGAGATTTGTTCCGCTGCTGGTGTTTTCTTTTGTTTCCGCTGCTATTCTTTGTATCTCTGATAATGTTGATATCTATTGTACCATTCTGTTGTATCATTCATGTTGTATCGGTTATTGTATCAAATGTTGTATTTTGATATGCATATTCTTTTCCTTCCGCTATGTTATTTACTTAATGCGTTATAAGCTCCGGCGAACCAGGTTCGACGTTTGGATCTGCGGCATTTGAATACGAGTGTCGTATTCGGTGCCGATTTTCGAAGGTCGAGTCAGGGTCGTTATATCAACGTACCGAGGAGCCACCCTAACTCCCCTCCAACACAAGGCCGGAACCATCCCTTACTGGACAGTCCCGAATAAGACCACCCCGTAGTTGGCGCGATCAACCACACACTAAGCTGAAATAGAAAGGGACCTTTAAACAGGGGTAAATCTCACTCTCCAGTGGGGTCTACCCACGAAGCCTTGCAGCACCTCCCCTGTTTTAGCTATTCCCTGTTGATGAGACTTGAGGCTGCGATTACCTTTATAGAACACATCTATCTTAGAGTGCTCATCGTCCACCGGACGATGTTCTAAAAGCATTCAATCCGTACAAGTTCGTTCGGGGTTCGAACGAAATCGAAGGCACTATCTCGTTGCACTCATATTGGAATCACCCTCAGAGTCAACGACCATAGCCCTTGCACTCTAAATCACCATCTCGAACCTATAAGTACTATTCCGTCAAACTCATTACGGAATCACCCACAGAGTTATACTGACGTATAGTTCTTACACCTCGAGTCTTCACTTGCTCCACTTTGATTCACGACCTAACGTTTAATTGGAATCGATGTGGTTTTCGGATCCCAAATATGGAAATCTGATCCCGGTCTCACCGAAACCAAACGCCATTTTAATGTCCAAGTTGTACTTAAGGGTTTAAACAGTTTAACTTATATTCAGGATGATATAAACAGCTAGATGAATCACATTATCACAATACATAATTCATAACAAACATTCATCTCACAACAGCATATCACATGCATAGATATCCAAATCATCCAGTATCAACCAATCACCCAATATTAAACATCAATCAACATCGATCAATCAATCATCCAATATCAATCAATCATCCAATACAGAATTGATTAACTCTAAACCAATTGGATTAACCTTAATCCTTCTTCATTTATTTATTCCAAATAAATAAATCATCCCTTGATGATCTTTCTTAATTAATCTTCTTTGATTAATTATCTTCTAATTACATTCAAGTAATTATCCATAACCATATAAAGTAATTAATCTTTTAATTACTACCAATAATTACAATAATTAATGATCCTTCATTTGCTTTTATTAATTAATCAATTATAATTAATTACATTAAACCTCAATTAATTAAGCACACTTAAATTAATTACTTTTATTAATCAACTTTGATTAATTTCATTAATTAACAAATGATCCTTATTAATTTATTAACCCTTTAATTAATTAAATTATTAATTTATAATTAATCATTTCATTAATCATAAACCGTAAATAACAATTTGTACTTACTTATCTTAATTAATTAACTTCTTAATTAATAATATTAACCCCTTTTGATTAATTAATCTCATTAATTAATCTTTGGTTACTTCATTAGGTAATTATTAATTAATTTATTTACTAAATAATCCTTAATTAATTACTTTATTAATTAATTAATTACTCTATAATTAATTAACTTAAAAACAAATATATTAATTAATTTCTTAATTAATAACATCATATTGATTAACCATTAATCACCTCGACTTTGATTACTCCCATGTGCAATTTCTATTAATTACTTCCATAAGTAATTTCCATTCTTAATTACATTCAATAATTAACCATTAATTACTTCATTAAGTAATTACACTTAATTAATTCATAATTAAGTGAATATTACAAATTAAATAAACAATTAACTAATTATTTAAAATTAATTAACTTACTTCTTATATTTTCAAAATCCTTAATTACCTAAGAAAACCTTAATCTAAATTAATCTTTTACTTATTAACGAATCATGTAGTCAAGTATTCTTAAGTTCATATCAAAATAAATAAACCATATTTACTTACATAAATTAATTATTTGAATTTAAATCAAATTTTAACAACTTAACAATAACTATTCAATTTGGTTTACAAAATTATAACTTAAACTTTATTTGAAAATTTTAACATAAAGAAAACTTGTTTTCCTCTTTTAATTTCCAAACTTCTTTCTTCTTCTTAAATTAATTTCTTCCTTCATGAATTAAAAAGCAAATTAAGATCTGAAAAAAAATCTGCAGTTTACAAAGCAAAGATGAAATCTGCATTTATTAAAGCTTCAACCTGCAATTCTAGTTAAAGATCAATTGCAACATTTTTAATCAACCTGCAAATTTACAGCCAGAAAATTCAAATGAAAATCAAACCTGAGAATTAAAATCTGCAAGATCAATCTGCAAAGAAAATCAAAGGTGGAATATGCATTTTTCAAAATCTACAACTTCAACGACCTGCATTTCAAAGTTCAAGATCAAGATATATTCAATCTTTTAAAACAATCAATCTGTAAGCGTGCATGGGTTTAATTTCATCACCTAGCAAGATCAGAGCACAGTTTTTTTTCAAATTAAAGTTGTTCAAAGCCTGGAATCAAAACTGCTCTGCAAAACTTTAAAAGGTGAGTAAACATTTTTAAAAATAAATCCTTTGGTGTTGATTGATCTGTGTGATGATGTTATAAACATGATTGTTGCTTATATTTTTCATCTAGAATCTGTTTGTGTTGTATAAATGTGAATGCATGCCAGTTGTATTGTAACATCCCGCCTTTTCACACGATTTAAATCGACACACGTGCCAATTCAAACCATACGGAAGGGCGGGTTGTTATGTGGTAAATAAAAAACGAGAAAGAAATAAAACTAAAAAGAATCTCACAACGAAAGGATAAAATATAATAATCAAAATATACAGTTCATGAAGCTGTTTTACAAAACCTTTGATTTTATCTATACAATACATATCAGAGTACACATACCATATAACAATGCAGCGGAGCAATATGAGTGTAGTGGAATATAATTAACAATAATAATAGAAATCTACGTCTTCGTCCTCCAGAGCTAAAGTCTTCGATCCTGAAACACTCGGACTGACCCGAGCGAATTTTAAAAGACAAAAACACTCGAGTCAGAACTAAAAGATCTTATGTGAGTTAAATTAACAGAAATAGATATGAGTGCAGTAACTCAAGAGATGCTCGGGATTTACATCTCCTAAGGATCCGTTAAACTATTTACTATATAGTGTATTTCGCTATTATAATAGTGTCTAATTGTAAAATAAACTTACTTTTTAATAGCGTTAAGGGGTTACCCATATAGCCCTTAACACAAATAATGCCAATAGTCTATACAGTGCCTGCATATCTCCTGATCGGGAGACTACGAGAAGACACTCCATGGGTATGACACAAATAGAAACTCGTACAAGGCGCGATAGGGTAGGTGACACGGCACAACTAGGCAATGCCAAGGTAGATATACCAATTACGCTTTCGGGTCGGTGGTAACGCGTAGCGTGCAGCTACTGCCCACCTCGAGCCACACCCCTAAATAAAGTCAAAAGTGGCCACCGAATCAATCCAAGAGTCATAGTATAATATCGATGGGATGTGTCCGATCAAAGGTGCTACCTTATTAACCCGTCAATCGCTCCTGTTTTAGCCACCTTATGCCAACTCACGGGAGTTGGGTCCACGTATCTACCTTACAGGAAACGCCGCCACCAACCTACTTCATTCTTGAATCTCCACCGCGTACACGGTTGTTAAAGTGGTTTTCGGAGTTGGCAGAGAGTATGACAACTTCCAATCCCGGTCTCTTCAACAACCAAATGTTATGAAAACACCGCGGTCATTTAAAAATTAATTATACTTTCAAAAACCAGAATATAATTATCCATTTCAGAACCCATAAATACGATATCATTTTCTTTCCAAAAAAAACTCATTTGATATTATTTTTATAAAAACCCAAATAAATATAATATCATTTTATTTCAAATATATATTTCTTTTCCAAAATCATATTGTTTTCAAACTTATAATAATCGAAAACCAAACATAGAATTATAACTCTCAAACTATAATACTTCGAAAATTCATAGCTTTAAACCATAATTTCTAAAACTTCAATGGTTTGGATATTCAAACAGCATATAGCATCAATAGTTTGGATTCAAAATTTCTTTATGAAATAAAATAATTTCCGCGACTTACAATTTATTTCATTTAAGATTAAGTCAAAATCCATAAATTTTAAAATCGCTTTCAGTTTAAATAAACCACTTCAGTTTCAATATATTTCAAACTTTGAATATTAAACAATTGGAACTAAGGTTGGAAATTTCTATTTCACCAATTTAAAGTCCTATTATTTAGTTTGAAATAATAAGTGCATAATAAACCCATAATCATTTAAGTAAAACTCAAATTTACTTAAAAAGAAAATTGTCCTTAAATTTTTATACTAGAAATAATCATTTAATTTACCTTGAATAGAATTCAGTTATAAATATCATACCCTTTTTAACATTTCAAGTTAATAAATTTTACATCAACTTATGAAGTTAACTCCTTAATTAAGCTAAATTCCAAATAAATTTTCCAATTTAACTCCAATTCTTAATTAATTTAAATCCTTTAAAATTATATGTAATTTCAATATCTTAACATGTACTTAACCATATAATATAAAATAATCAAACCCCGTCACTCAACTTATTTATTTTATTTAACAAATCCATACATAGCTTATCCTCAATACTTTAACTATAGATGTATATATAAAATAAGATTTTATATAATATCAAAATCTATATTTATTAACTGTATCCTATCCAAACAATAGAAAAATCATTTCAAAAATAATATATATACATACATATACATATATATATACACCGCGGTGCCTATATATAATTCTCTATCCTATGGTCAAGTGATACGGATATTTATCATTTCAATCCGCAATTTAAAAATAAAAAAAATGCGGTTGTATATCATTTCAAACCGCAATCCCGAATGAATGAAATACATGATAACTTGCAAATTTTAAAATATAGTACACATCATCCATTGACCAAACATCAATCATCAATCATTAATTATAATCCTCATCAATTTATTTCAATCATCATCAATTTAAACAAACATCAATATATGACATATACAATATAATAGGAAATAAATGACAATTATTAACTAACAGTTTATATTCAAAGTAAATTTATTAACTGTTAACTATCAGCATATATGGAAAATAAATAAATTTAACCGTCAATTTATATGTAATAATAAAATTAATTAACAGTTATATTAAATAAATGCGATTTAACAGAGATGATGAATTAAACATGCCAAATAGTCATAAATAAATTTCTACTCATATCTAAAATCAATTTAAAAGACATAGGAAATTTTAGAAATTGTGAGTGGGTTAAAACACTCACCTTTGGGATCTAAATCGAATTTAAATCCGATTTAAACCCAAAAATTCAACAGTCTCAGAATACGTTCAAACTAGCGTCTAAATGTCTGGAATTCCAATGCGAACCTAGCGGAGAAAACCGCGTGTGAAACTGAGTTCGTAGGAGAAAGTTATACGCATTAATGGTGATTGAAATTTCAAAAAAAAAGAAAAAAGAATTTATATATCACATCATACATTTTATTTAACTTGCAATGGAATTTTTAGTATTGCGTACGTTTTGCTTAGCCAGATTTGGATCTGCAACTACTTTCTCATTTTGTTTTGTTTCCTTGCTATCTTAATATATTTTTTTATAGAAAGTTTTGAAGAGAAGATTATATAAATCTAGATCTGAAGAAAAAGACATGGAAAGAAGAGAAGGTTTAAAAGAGAAAAAAATTTAAAGAAGAAGAAGAACAACAAAGAAAAGAAAAAAACAAGAAAAGGAAACTTTGAAAAAGAAGAAGATTTGAAGAACAAGAAGAAGAAAGAGGAAAAAAAGCTTTGGAAAAAAAAGAGAGAAAGGAGATTTGAAGAAGAAACATGAAAAAAGGAAGGAGGAAGGTGAAGAGTGACAAAAAAATGAAGCTATAGAAGATGAAATTTAAAAAAAATGAAATGAAGCTACAAGAATGAGGAATGAAACTAGTGAAAAGCTAATAAAGCTAAATATAAACAACGTAGGAATTGAAATAAAGTAAAATTATGAACAACCCGATAAAAATGGTAGATATTAAAAGAGGTGAAAGAAAGAATTAAAAATATGAAAAGTATGTAATGTTCATGAAATGAAAAGGCTTTAGACCATGTAAATGGAAATGAGTAGTGCAACAAATGAGGAAACAATGAAAAAAAATAAGTGTGACAATTATTAATTAGAAAGGGAATGAATGGACCAACTCTACTCTATAAACAAACTTTTAGAATTCAAATTTCAAAATATTTGTTCACCCAATTAATTTTTTTTAACCCCAAACATACCAAATTTGACATTCATTAAAGATTTAACTACTACAACATAACTAAATTTAAAAAGACCAATTTACATAACGGGGACAACGGATACATAAATAAAATAGGAACCATAATTTAAAAATTCAAATTTAAAAATAACATTTTTCTCGACACGTAATTATGAACTCAATTATTTAATTTATTTTAAATTTCAAGGTTAGTAATAAAATCACTTCCTGCAACCTATGCCTGCTATTTAACTACCGTAAAATATTGTTTTAAAAATTCAATTTTCTCTTTTCACAACGTTATATTTATATTCAGAATGGAAGCGTTCACTTTATTTCCTCAACATTCTTTTATTTTCCTTAAAATGCTTATTCGTTACTTGCAATTCATAAATGTAAACATTCTTATACCCTAAAATGATCAACTTATACAATATTAAATCCATTCTTATATTTCCAAATAATGTACATTCATAATGAAAACATTTTTACATTAATTTTATTAATTGCACTTCGTTTCTTTTCCTTTTTCAATTGAAAGATTTTAATAAATTTATTTCCAATTAATTTTAATCTTCCACTTCAAAACATACCCTAATTGATGAAATCAATTAAATAAATACGTGAACATTGTAATCCTTATTTATAGTCAAGCAAACATGTTTATAAAATTACAGTTTCCAACAAGCATTAAATTACATACTAAATAAATCTTTTTCTCTATCAATCAATATTCATTTAACTCATCATTAAAATTGACATTTAGTATTCTAATTCTTGTTATTAAATTATATTCTAATACGCGTTAGAACCTTCCAGTTCATTGCTTCATTGTAGTTGTATTGTTTTTTTAGAATTTTATTTATGGTCCAAACTTATGATCTAATAACATAGTTGACATTTGTTCTACATTTCATTACGTTAATATACCCCAGTTTCCATTCTTTATTTGCATTAACTACTATATTTCCATTTTATTGAACGTTGGTCAATTTCACACATTAATTATAATTAAAGTCTCAATTAATTAATTTACCTTGGTTTCATTCTCTTATTAAATCAATTATTACCTTATATGCATAGTCAACATTGTTATATCGTCCATTACATCAATATTTTACATTTCATCTTACCATTCATTTACGTAACCTTTTATTTCATTGATTGTAATAAATTCACTTATTAAAATTTCCAATTCCAATAAATTTGAGTAAACTGATTTCCATCCTTTTATTCAAATCAAAGGTCATACTATGATAAAAATTTACGTTGGTTACACTTTATATTATCAACCTTTTTACCATTATCAATTAAACATACATTAACTGCACTAATTAAAGGAATTAATTGACATTTATATCCAATTAAATTTAATAGACCAAATAAATAGGTAATATATATAATAGTTGCACCATTTAGCCTTTAATTACGTTTATAAGTTTATTACTTACAAACAAATGTTACCATTTCTTTCATAACACGAATTTTATTCAATTTCCATTAACAGTGTATCATTTCATTAATGAATTCAATATTTACATTCTTTTTCCCTATGTTCGCTTTATAACCAAATATAACCTTACTCTATTTCAATTAATTGGAATTCCATCCAAATTGTTAATAATTTGCTTTAATTAATATTGTTGCATTTCATTTTAGTATTTTTCCAGTTAAAAATCTTAAATTTTAATTTCTTCCATATTTAACTACAAAATCTTATTAAATTTACTATTTTTAATTGTCAAAATTACGGGTCGTTACACTCTCCCCCACTCAAAACTTTTCGTTCCCGAAAAGAGGAAAGAAGGGAAAAGAAAATTAAGAAATTAAATAGACAATATATCTTATTCAAAATATTAAATTTATAAAACAATAATTTATAAAATTAATTAATTAAAATAACGTATACCAATTTATAACAATTAAATCTTTTTTTCATATACTCAAATTACTAAAGTTTGGAAAACACTTAAAAAATTTCTAAGTCCAAAATTTACGAAAATTTTGGCAGAGACTCCTTTGTACATCGAGGCTCGGGAGAAAATAAAATATCAAAATATAACAATTATATCACATATAATATCCAAAATAGTATATCCCAGCACGGGAAAATATATAATAAAGCGCTATAATCGTAATCCGAAACGTACCTATTTGTCGGGCAATTTACGCTTAATTTATGGAACCAAAAGCAGTAGCAATTGCTTACATAACCTGCATTTCACTTATAAAATCTAAAGGGTTAACAATTAATATAATGTGAAATATTTAAGTGATTTTAATCACTAACAACAAATCAATGCAATAACCAACAATTTCACAACAGCATACACCACAAATACAAAGCAATCATTCAATCAAACAACGGATAGTTGTTCGGGTTCAAAACTTTTAAATTGTACGTAATGAAGAATAAACTGCTAGCGCAACATTTACTCAACAGTCTTAGATAAAGCTAAATAAATTATTCATTCATTCTTACAAATTTAAAGTATCCTTACCCAAACAACTAAAACCCAAAACAAACAACAAATTTTTGTTTTATCCTTATTAATTTCATTCATACATTTGTTGTTTGATTCTTTTCGCTCATATAACAGTTTATCTTTCTATTTTCATTTATTTCTTTCAATTTTATTTAGAAATAACTTCAACCCTTTTTCTTAAGTTTACAATTTCTCTTATTTATATTACATTCATTTATTTTCACTTACTACTTACTATTTTTCATTTCCACTAACTCAGGTCGTGCCAGTTCTTTTTATTTCATTATAAGTATTCATTCATTTATTGCATGCCTTCGTTTATTTACATTTGTTTATCAATATTATTCATGTCCCATTTAATTTCCTAGCATTTCCATTTTATTTACTTAAGTTGATAATCATCTATTTGAATTACTTACCTTTAATTATATCCACTTATAGTAAAATTTCAATTATAACTTTAGTTTATAACATTAAATTCTCATTTATAATAGCAAATTCATTGAATACTTCATTACCTACTTTTACTTGTACAATTTTCATTACATTTCTTATTAAACATTTCAACTTTTTTGTATTTGGTAAGTTATATATGTTAAAGAAAATGCAAATGAACTTATACAAGTTTTATCTCATCCTTTAATTAAATTTAATGTTCAACAATATTACTCTTTGTTTCATATGTTACAAATTTTAAATTCCGTTTAATTTACATTTATAACTTAGCATTAAATCTCTTACCTAAATTAGAGGTTTCAATTTATTAACCACTTACCTTTCATTTCACTACAATAATTGAAACAATCAATTAACGGAAATTTGACAATTTAATAACGGGTTAAATTTCAAATTATTTTAAAATAATAGATAAATATATTCTTACAACTTATATATCCCTAATTATATTTAAACAATTCAAAATTTATATATTTTTCAAAATGAATCTGCAGTAAAACTACTATAGTGGCCCTCCCCCTTTGAAACTCGAAAATGGAAGTCGATGATGCGGCCGCCATCACCGAAATTATTTTCCAATGACAGAGAGGAAAGTACAAAACTTATTTTTTTTCCAAAATCTTCTTTAAAACATTTCGTCTGAAATATACTAAATATTTATATCAGAAGATATTTATAAACAATATTATTATATTCTAAAATTTATTCGAAAGAAATTTCAAAACCTCGGATCTTAAGTTCTATATTTCCCAAATTCATTTATTTTATTTTTTCAAATATTATTTCAACCAATCTATTGCAGCCAAATATAGATATTATTTGAAAAAAATTATTTTATATATAGAAAATATAATAGGAAAAATTATTTCATTCACCTATATTAAAACAAATATTATGTCGGTCTGTCCTGTTAAGTGTTTCGAAATCCCTATTGATGTCATAGTGTCCCATGCATCAACCAGAATTTATAAATACAAAACGGAACAGATTAACACAATATTAAAACCTTTTTATAAAACTAACAAATACGCTCTCTCATATATATACACTCAGTGTAACGATCTTGAATTTTTGAACAATTTAAATTGAAAATATTTAATTAATTTTAAATATTTGAATGATAATTTAAATTGAATTCCCAATATAACTGTGAATTTGGCGATTAAATATTAAGATTTGATCTATAAAAAGTTGAATAAAATTTAAATTTGACTTTGGAGTTGAAATTGAATATTGAATTTGTATTTTAAATTCAAACTAATGACTTAGGAAAATAATTTGGATACAAGTATTATTTATGTGAATTTATAAATGGATGGTTAGTTTTAAATAACATTTTTCTTTTCTTTAAAATAGAAAGGAATAAAATTTTAATCAATACAATATAAATAAATACACATAGTTAAAATTCAAATAACATATTTATAAACTTTGTAAAATATAATGTAACTACATTGAAGAAATTTTAACAACATAATTTAAGCAAGACAAAACAAAGCAAAGAAATAACAAAACCAAGTTGAAATTCTTTTAAAAAAAAAAAATTTGGCTAAGTGTTGTTGAGCTTTGAAATTGTGAATCTCGGCCCATATGCTTTTGAATGCCGTTTTCTTTTTACCTCCATTCGACCCGTTTCCCTTTTCCATTCATTCGAAACCCTAAATCTAACGAAAAATAATGGCGGCCACGAGTTCTTCGTTCGTTCCTTCTCGAGATAATGGCAGCTTCGATTCTCATTTTCGTTCCTCTCCGAAACTAGGGCTTGTGTAGAAATCGAAGTGGCCGACCTTCAACAAATTAGGGCTTCGGCTTCAATTTTGCTCGACACCTCCTTCGCCTCGTCGCGGCTGCTCCAATTCGCTTCGACAAAGGTGAGTTTTTTTTTCTCACGATTAATTTTTATTCAAGTTTTTAGATTTGCTTGAATTGAGTGCTTGGTTGCATGCTATGATTTGGGGTGTCATTTGTTATCATTTGCTCGTTATTTGAACTTAAACTAATATGAACAGATAAAACACTGCATGTTGTTTGTTGGGTGTTATTTACTTTCATTTGCTCTGATAATTTGATTTAAACTGATGAGAACAGATGTTATAAATTTTGTTTTCAAACTGATGAGAACAGATGCTATAAATTTGTTTTAAACTGATAAGAACAGATGCTTTTTGAAATTTGTTTTTAAACTGATAAGTACAGATAAGTCTCTACATGTATGTTTGTTGGGTGTATTTGCTATCACTTGCATGCTATCATTAAAATCTGATAAGAACAGATGCTATATCAAAACTTTGCTTGTTTGTTGTTGCTGCATGTGATGGATCTTTAAATTTGGTTAAGGAAAATGTAGTAAGGAAATAAAAATACTTTAGTTCTGAAAATACTTGTGAGCAACTTTCCCTTTAAAGCCTAATGTGTTGATACATTGTGATGTTGTGATGATTGTTTGATTTTGTGATGGTGATGAATGAATGCAAATGTGTTTGTATATGCTCATATATGTGCAAGTGTTGTTGCATGTCCCTGTTTCTAGCCTACAGGTTAAAAGAAATCAACTTCAAAACTTATCCAATTTTTATTTTTTTTTGGGATCTGATATCTAAATGGAAACTGGTTATTAAACTATAATCCCCATTTTAAAAATGATTTCAAACAAGTTATGTTAAGTAATTAGAAGTAAAAAATATAGAGAAAAAAAAGAAAAAAAGATTCCTGGGGAAACTTAAATTTTTTCTCTGTCTTTGTTTCTACAATGTAAGCAAATTTTCAACCTTTAATACTTTGTTGCCTGTGGGCAACAACTTTGTTAAAACTTAAGTAGGATTTCGTTACAGGATTTATATCTGAAAATATATACATGTTGTGTGAATAAATAAGTACATTACTGGTGCATACATATGAATGTATGTTGTAATGCATGCTGCAGTGTGAATGTGTTTTCTGTTTTTAAGTTCCAGGTTCTTGAATTTGCTTAAAATTCCATTTCAGATGATTTAATATGCTTTAAGTTGATTTATGGTTGTTGCCTATAAAATCTTTGTGAAGATGATGACTGCATGTGTATAAATTAGTGAATATGATTTTTATTTAAGTGTGCATGCCTGGTATATCCATGTCACCCCTCTGTTTCATAGTTCAGAGTAAAAAAAAAATTGATCAAAATTCTGTTCCTTCATCCCTGGTCTCTGATAGGCCTTAGTTTTTTTATAAAAAAAAATTTGGCTTGTTCAAGTATGAACTAGGAAAAAAAATAGTCAAACATGTATATATATAGATAGTAACTGGAAAGCAAGAGTGTATAGGCATTTATTATTATTGCTTGATTTGACTAGTGCAATAACCAAAGTTTTGTTACTTCTTGCCTGAACATATTTTACCAAATAAGTGTATATATAAGTTTTGAAGGTTGCATGTTGTTATTTCCAGTTGCACTTACCCCTTAGTTTGCACTGTGTCTTGCATTTAGTCTGTACTTGTGTACATCTTAGTTTGCATCCAACTGAGTTATATCTCCTCTAGAAATAATTAAGCATCAACAAGCTAAAAAAATGAACTGAGTGCATATGCTTGTATAAATATATATAAGAGAAAAAAAAAGTCCTGTTAACTTGTGCACTGTTTTGAGTTTCACTGTCATACTTCCATGTATTCAGTTGAGTTGATTGTTGCATTTGTTTGCGTTTGACATTGTCGAACTCAGTGTTGTAACTGGATTTGTGTTCTGTTTCTGTTGTTGTAGCATGCATTGCAGTCTTCTTCTGTCAACATTATGATGCATATAACTTGACCTTTGTAGTTGTAGTTGTGTTCATATAAACTACTGCCTCGAACTTCTGGTTTCTATTGTTGTAGCATGCATTGCAGTCTTCTTCTGTCAACATTATGATGCATATAACTTGACCTTTGTAGTTGTAGTTGTGTTCATATACACTACTGCCTCGAACTTCTGTTGGACACTTGATTTAGTAGTTTGTTTTCATTTGGCTTGAGTGTTGTCTCTGACCTGAGGGCTTGTTTCCCATTGTCCACACATGTTCATGCTTTATGGCTGTTACCATTTTAATTCAGTTCATTCCAAATTTATTTACTTGAATAAAGATTAATCCTGACTCGAGTGTTTTTGTGTTTTGCATAAAACGCTCGGGTCAGACCGAGTATTTTTGCAGCTCAGAGATTTTCTCGCAGCGAAGTTAGAGAGAGAGAGGGGAAAGCACTTCACTAAAGTTTTTCAAGAGATTTTTCTTGTACTTTAAAAAGATATAGGTTTGTTCCGCTGTATAAAATGTAATTCATTGTATAAAACTCTGATATTTGTATATAAAAGAAAAAGCTCATTTATGTAAAATATATTATTGTTCTGTGATTCTGTGACTGATTCTATTTAAATGTTATAAACTAAATAACAATCCGTCATTTGAACGTTTCTAGTTGGTTTAATTACCGACTAGAGGTGGTCAGAGCGGCGGGTCGTTACAAAAGTGGTATCAGAGCTTTGGTTTACACAAAGTGTAACAACCCACATATTTATCGATTTTATATTTAAATATTTTATCGTTAGTCGGATTTTAGTCCAAAAAGCTACTTTTTGCATACGGTCGAATTAGGACTCGGGACCACTCCCATTGAGTTTAAAATGCCGTTTGCGACCTTTTTGAGTATAAGCTTCGATATGTTTGGAGAAAGTTGATTTTTGCTACTTTTTACTTTGGGTTTGGTTTTTGGGCTCAGCCCTATGTTAACTTATACTCCAAAACTGAACCACACTCCCCATTCTCCCTCACTTCTTTCTCTTTTCAGTTTTCTTAGCTTTAATGGTGGGAGAGATTGGAAATTAAAAGTCCAAAACCCTAGTTTCTCTTGCAAATCAAATTCCTAGCTCCAAACTCAAGAAGAACCCATTGATATGCTTCTCTTCTTCTTCTCCAACTTGTTCTCTTACCAATTTCAGAAATTCCTAAACCTAATTTTGGGAATGTTCTTGTTTTTGAGCATAGATTCAAGCTCATTTGGGTTGTGTTGAAGAGAGGTTGATTCTCCATTTGCTTTCAAGCTTCTTCTTGTTTGATTTTGAGAAAAGGTGAGATTTTTATCTCACATCTATGACTATAATTATCTTTGGTTGTTGGGTATGAATTCCTAACACTTCTTCATGTGCATTTGCTCTTGATTTGGATTGGTTTTGTGAATACTCCAATTTTTGGGTTTTTAAGTCAAATTTGTGTGAAATCCTTTTATGGATGTTTGATCATGCTTTTGGTGATGCATCGAGGAGTATATAGGGCCGGGTTGCCGATTGGCATAAACCCTTAGAGCCAATGTTCGTCCGGTTGCATTTTGGAAGAGTTTCCTCTTCATTTGCAAGAGGTTGAAAAACAGCCCAGGCATGATTCAGTCGACTGAAAACTCTGTTCGGTCGACTGAACCTGAAACCCGAAAGTTTCCAGGCATGATTCAGTCGACTGAAAAACTCTGCACAGTCGACTGAAACTGGAAACAGAAAGTTTCCTGAACCTGGAAAATTTCCAGGCACAGGGTCAGTCGACTGAAAACTCTGTTCAGTCGACTGAACCTACTGTTTGAGTCCAATTTGCCTTTTTGGATTGAAATTCCAATTTAAATCGATTCGTGATAATCCAATTTGTTGTTATCATCTATTATGACTTTGATGACTCTTTTTAGGGATTTTTGAATATCCATTTCCATGGATACTTTATCGATTTCTTTGGATTTTATTCACGTCTTCGTATGTGAATTTTTGTGATTGATTGTTCTTACAATCTTCTTCGTGATTTGTCACTTTAAAAATATAAAGGTTTTCTATACTAGTAGTAAATATCAAAACTCTTTCCTCAAACAATTTCAGTACTATTTTAATACCAAATTCGTTTATAAAACCGTTTTCCAATCTATTAGTATATACAAACCTTTACCTCACTCGTATGAGAAATCTAATTAAACGGCTTAGTAAAACAAGTGGTATGAAACGCTTGCGTTTACTTTGTTGGTTAATTCTTGGACTTGTTCGATTGAACCTCTTGTGACAATTTTCTAGTCGAGATTTACAGTTTGTTCGTAAATATTTAAGTTAAGCAAGTGGTTATGGGACATGAAGCTAAACTCATATATTTACTAACTTAGTGTAATTGACACTTCTCGTTGATCATGACGATCATCTTTGTGATTTAGACTAGCAATGTGCGATGTCTCTTTGTCTGCGAGGGAGACTAAACCCCGTTTTGTGGAGTTTCGACTCAATTTGTGATGGGGTAGCAACCCATGGTCTTCGGGCCGTTTGTGGAGCTTCGGCTCAATTTGTGATGGTTAGCGACCATGGAATTAGCGTTCCGTTTGTGATACGCGTGTTGGTGGGCTTTATGCTCCCGTTTGTGATAGGCCTCCACCCCTTTGTGATTTTTGGATTTCTTGTGTAGATTCCTAGAATTTGTGTTTCACCAATTTTCGTGATTTCCATTGATAAGTTTTATCAATATTTGTGCATTGGTGAATTTGTGTGTCATTGACTTTAGTGATTTCTGGATTTCTTGGGTAGTCTTCTGGAATTTGTGTGTCATTGACTTTTGTGATTGATATTGATATTAGCGTCAATATTTATGGTATGGTGATCGAAATAAGGAGTATGACGTTTCTTTGATTCTTGTGTAGATTTGGTGACATTGATTAATCTCTTGATGATTATCAACTAAGTATATATACACATATATATATATATATATATATATATATATATATATATATATATATATATATATGTATCACAGCTTGGCATTGTGATTATTATGTGTTTAGTCATATCTCTTATTCTATATCGTTTCATCTGATATTTGTAGTTAGACTGATCCGTTTATTATTTTCTTATTAAATAATACTCGGGTCAGACCGAGATGTTACAGGTGCTTCTGCTTGACTTCTCTCTTGGGATTGATTTCTCTTGCTTTTGGTTAACTACTTAGATTAGTAGTTTTTTGTTGTATACATTTGAGATATAGACTCCATAATGTATACTTATTCTTTTGTGTAGTTCATGTAACTATTCTTTTGTGATATTGTGGTTCTTTTTTGACCACTACTCTGATGTACACTTTCTAGTGTAATATTCATATCTTATTCCGCCTTTGTGATATGAATTGTCTGTGACTGATTTGTGTTATGCTTATTTCTATATTTGTTTTCCGAAGGATTTATATAGCCACCGTGTAGTAGCTTTGAGTTTGTGTCGGTATGTCGGATTTCCTCTTGAAATAGAATGCATGTTATATTATCTGACATATCGGTGCTCGCGCAAAGAAATTACACGGATGGTCGGTCCTCAATAGCCTTATTCTCCGTGCTAGTCGACAGAATTCACCGTAATGTTCTTGGCTAGCGTGGGTATAGAGGTGGGGCGTCACAGCTTGGTATCAGAGCCAAACTTCGGAACAATATGGAATATTATAACAAGGATCATCGTCCTAAGTTCTTCTTAGGAGTCGTGCTTTAGGATTTTATTCGGGTCTGCGTACCGTTCTATCCTATTTTCTTTTATGATTCCTTGTTTTGTCTATCAAGATTGCTTGATATTCAATTTGGTGAATAACCTTTTTCTTCCTCTTCTTTCTTTCTAAAGGAAGAGAAATGTCTAGACCTGGCCGCCCCAGAGCCGTGCCATCTAGCACTCCGCCCCAGGATGGTGTTTTTATGACTGCTCAATGGCTTCTTGATTTAGTGACAAATGCTCAAGCAGCTGGAGCTAACCCAGAACCTACTCACCCAAAGTCGGGATTTGCACGCTTGTGTAGCGATTACACTAATTTGGGTGGGGAGCCATTCAGAGGTTCCAAAACTGTTATTGAAGTACAGGCCTGGCTAAGGTCATGCGATCGAATCTTTTCTCGCATGAATCTTATTGACCTTCACCGAGTTCAGGTGGCCTCTAGTATGCCCCAAGAAAGAGCATTGGATTGTACGAACTTCTTATTTCTGAGAATAATGAAGCGGATCTCACCTGGGAGAAATTCCGAGAGCGCTTCGAGTTAAAATTCGTACCAGAAGCAGAAAAAGTGACATTGGCTCGACGATTTATAGACCTTGTTCAAGGTGAGTCATCCGTGACTGATTATGTCGCCTCCTTCGAGTCGCTTTCCAAATATGGGGTTGAATACATCAACACCCCTCTTAAGAAGAATCAGAGATTTGTCTATGGCTTAAACAAAAGTCTCAAGAAGCCATTACTTCTAAAGTTAGAAGTTTCTTTCGACCAACTCATTGATATCGCTCTTCGTCTTGAAGAGGCGGATAGAGAGAATGATGTTGAAGTGGTGGGTTCCAAACCAAACTTCAACAACAGAAAGAGGCCAAACAAATTTAAAGGCCCTTATCCCAATAAGAAAGGGAAGCAAGCAACCTCCGTGGCAAAGACTTCTTCCTTTGGTCGTGGGGAATGCTATAATTGTGGTTCGAATGACCATTATGCGAACAGGTGCCCAAAGTCTCTTTCTTGTCGCTACTGCAAAGTTCCCGGTCATGTTATATCTTCATGCCCCAAGCTTCAGGGCAAGAAGGAGGGAAAGTTAAATGTTGCTCAAGCCCCTGGCAACACATCTCGTGGCCAAGGTATTTCTCATTCTATTCTAGATGGAATTATTTTATTTCGTGATCATCCTATTCGAGTTCTTTTTGATACGGGTGCGACCCATTCTTTTGTATCAAAAGAACTTGTTGATACTTTTTCTTTGGATGTTTTGTGTTTAATGACTTCTTTGAGAATTGCGAATCCGGTTGGTGGACCCGCAACAATCAGTTTATTGTGTAAAGATGTCGAGATTATTTTGTGTGATTTTTCTTTCCGAGCCGATTTGCATGTCATGCGTTATTTAGGCTTTGGAATGATTTTGGGAATGGATTGGCTTAACCGTTATGAAGCTCATATCCTATGTCCTGAGCGGACTATTCATCTTCGACATCCTCAATCTGTTAATCAGGTTTCTGTTATTCTTAAAGATTCAGATTCTACTTTGGTTGCATCTTTATATTCTTTAAATCCTCATGATGACGATGATGATGATGAGGGTGATATTATTTCTTTTATTCACGTCGTTTGTGAATTTTCCGACATATTCGAGCCCGTTTTAGGTTTACCACCTAAGCGAGCAATTGAGTTCAGAATTAATCTTATTCCTGGAGCTCAACCTATCACTCGTCCTCCTTATCGTATGTCCAATAAAGAAAACGAGGAGATGCGTAAACAATTATCTGAATTGGAAACGAAGAAATTTATTCGCTCTAGTTCCTCACCTTTGGGAGCTTCAGCTATTTTTGTGAAGAAATCCGATGGTACACTTAGGTTTTGCGTTGACTACCGCAAGCTTAATGATCTTACTATCAAAAATAAATATCCTTTACCTCGGATTGATGATCTATTCGACCAACTTAGTGGTGCTAGAGTCTTTTCATAATTGGACTTGGCTACCGGTTTTCATCAGCTTCGTATTGTAGAGGATAGCATTCCTTTGACATCGTTCCGTACTCGGTATGGATCTTATGAATGGCTTGTTATGCCATTTGGGTTAACGAATGCCCCGGCTTATTTCGTAGACTTAATGAATCGAGTTTTTAAAGACTTTCTCGACCGGTTTGTTCTCATATTTATCGATGATATTCTTGTGTATTCTAAAACCGAGGAGGAGCATGAAAAACATCTTCGGATTGTGTTGGAAACTCTTAGGAGTAATCAATTAAAGGCAAAATTTTCTAAATGCCACTTTTGGCAATCTCGTGTGAAGTTTCTCGGTCACATTATTTCCGAATCCGGAATTTCCATGGATCCTTCAAAGATTGAAGCGATTCAAGATTGGAAGAGACCGGAGAGTGTGACAGAGATTCGTAGTTTTCTTGGATTGGCGGGCTATTACCGTCGTTTTATTAAAGACTTTTCTAAAATTGTCGTGCCTCTCACTAGCTTGACGAAGAAAGGTGTTAAATACATTTGGTCGGACAAATGTGAAGCTTCTTTTAAGAAATTAAAAGAGCTTCTTTCTGATGCTCCTATTCTTGTTATTCCCGAGGGGAATCAGGATTTCGTTGTTTATACCGATGCTAGTCCCGTTGGTTTGGGTGCCGTTCTTATGCAAAGAGAACGTGTTATTGCTTATGCTTCTAGGCAATTGAAGCCTGCTGAGACTAGATATGCCACTCATGATTTAGAACTCGCGGCTATTGTTTTTGCTCTTCGGATTTGGCGTCATTATCTTTTAGGAGAGAAATTTTTTCTTTACACAGATCATAAGTCTTTGAAATATTTATTCTCTCAAAAGGAACTTAATTTGCGTCAACAGCGTTGGCTCGAATTTCTTGCACCATATGATCTTGACATTCTTTATACTCCCGGTAAGGGTAATCGTGTCGCCGATGCTCTTAGCCGTAAACAACAAGCTGTTATTTCTATGATGATATCCGAATGGAACGATATCGAGATCTTAACCACTTGTGAGATTCGAGAGCGTGTTCCCGATTTATGTTCATCTCTTGTTTTATGTAGCCTTGAGGCTCATCCTTCTCTTTTGGACCGTATTCTTGAAGCTCAAAGGCTAGATCCCGAATTGGCTCTTCTTGGCCAAAATATTAAGGATAAAATTGATATTGAAGGTTTGAAAGACTTTGATATCGATTCTCGTGGCGGCATTCAGAGATTTGGTAGACTCATCGTGCCAGATATTAGTGATCTTCGTAAAGATATTTTAGAAGATTCACATCGTTCTAAATTCACCATTCATCCCGGTAGTAGTAAAATGTACGCGGATATGAAGCGGCTTTATTATTGGGAGGGAATGAAACTCGATATTGCTAACTTTGTTAAGTGTTGCATGACTTGCCAACTCGTTAAGGCCGAACATCAAAGGCCCGGTGGGTTATTGCAACCTTTAGAAATTCCAGTTTGGAAGTGGAATCAAATTTCCATGGATTTTATAGATGGCCTTCCCCGTTCTCGTTCGGGTCATGATAGCTTATGGGTGATTGTAGATAGGCTTACTAAATCTGCCCATTTTATTCCCGTTCGGTCTAACCGAACCGTTCCTCTTTTGGCCAAACTCTTTATCAAAGAGATTGTTAAATTGCATGGAGTCCCTACTTCTATTGTTAGTGATCGTGATCCATTGTTTACTAGTGGATTTTGGAAGAGTCTTCAAAAAGCTTTGAGAACGAAGCTCAATTTTAGCACCGCTTATCATCCTCAGTCCGATGGACAAACCGAGCGTGTGAATCAAACTCTTGAAGATCTTCTTCGTGCTTGTGTTCTTGATTTTGGTGGAAGTTGGGAAGATCATATTTCTCTTGTTGAATTTTCCTATAATAATAGCTTCCAATCTAGTATTGGTATGGCACCTTTCGAGGCACTCTATGGAAGGCCATGCCGATCTCCTTCTTGTTGGCTTGAGGCCGGTGAGAAGCTGGTTTTAGGTCCAGATCTTATTCGTGATTCCATAGAAAAGATTAATCTTATTCGTCATAGGATGAAAGAAGCCCAGAGTAGACAAAAATCCTATGCCGATAACCGAAGAAGGAAGTTAGAATTTTCTGTGGGAGATCTTGTGTTCATTCGTGTGTCACCTATGAAAGGTGTTGTACGTTTCAGTCAATCGGGAAAACTAGCGCCTCGATATATTGGGCCATTTCCTATCACCGAACGTATTGGTTCCATGGCTTATCGCCTTTTATTACCGGCTCAGTTTTCTGCTATGCATGACGTGTTTCACGTTTCTCAACTTCGGAAATGTCTTCGAGATTCCGATTCTGTTCTTGAGCCCGGTGTTGTGGAAGAGATTAAAGTTTCGCCTAATTTAACTTATGAGCAACATCCTATTCGTATCATTGCTTCGGAAGTCAAACGACTTCGAAATAAAGATGTTCCGCTTGTTAAAGTTCAATGGTCTTCAAATCCTAAGGATTGTTCTTGGGAATCTAGAGAGTACATCGAGCGTACACATCCGGACTTACTTTCTCGTGCTCTTTGAGGTGAACTTCTTATTTCAAACTTCTTTTGTGTTGAATATTCTTTTATGGTTGTTACTATATATCTTCTTCTTGTAATATTGCGAGGACGCAATTTCTTTAAGGAGGGGAGTCTGTAACAACCCGCATATTTATCGATTTTATATTTAAATATTTTATTTAAATATTTTATCGTTAGTCAGATTTTAGTCCGAAAAGCTACTTTTTGCATACGTTCGAATTAGGACTCGGGACCACTCCCATTGAGTTTAAAATGCCGTTTGCGACCTTTTTGAGTATAAGCTTCGATATGTTTGGAGAAAGTTGATTTTTGCTACTTTTTACTTTGGGTTTGGTTTTTGGGCTCAGCCCTATGTTAACTTATACTCCAAAACTGAACCACTCTCCCCATTCTCCCTCACTTCTTTCTCTTTTCAGTTTGCTTAGCTTTAATGGTGGGAGAGATTGGAAATTAAAACTCCAAAAGCCTAGTTTCTCTTGCAAATCAAATTCCTAGCTCCAAACTCAAGAAGAACCCATTGGTAAGCTTCTCTTCTTCATCTCCAACTTGTTCTCGTACCAATTTCAGAAATTCCTAAACCTAATTTTGGGAATGTTCTTGTTTTTGAGCATAGATTCAAGCTCATTTGGGTTGTGTTGAAGAGAGGTTGATTCTCCATTTGCTTTCAAGCTTCTTCTTGTTGATTTTGAGAAAAGGTGAGATTTTTATCTCACATCTATGACTATAATTATCTTTGGTTGTTGGGTATGAATTTCTAACACTTCTTCATGTGCATTTGCTCTTGATTTGGATTGGTTTTGTGAATACTCCAATTTTTGGGTTTTTAAGTCAAATTTGTGTGAAATCCTTTTATGGATGTTTGATCATGCTTTTGGTGATGCATCGAGGAGCATATAGGGCCGGGTTGCCGATTGGCATAAACCCTTAGAGCCAATGTTCGTCCGGTTGCATTTTGGAAGAGTTTCCTCTTCATTTGCATGAGGTTGAAAAACAGCCCAGGCATGATTCAGTGGACTGAAAACTCTGTTCGGTCGACTGAACCTGAAACCCGAGAGTTTCCAGGCATGATTCAGTCGACTGAAAAACTCTGCACAGTCGACTGAAACTGGAAACAGAAAGTTTCCTGAACCTGAAAAATTTCCAGGCATAGGGTCAGTCGACCGAAAACTCTGTTCAGTCGACTGAACCCGCTGTTTGAGTCCAATTTGCCTTTTTGTATTGAAATTCCAATTTAAATCGATTCGTGATAATCCTATTTGTTGTTATCATCTATTATGACTTTGATGACTCTTTTTAGGGATTTTTGAATATCCATTTCGATGGATCCTTTATCGATTTCTTTGGATTTTATTCACGTCTTCGTATGTGAATTTTTGTGATTGATTGTTCTTACAATCTTCTTCGTGATTTGTCACTTTAAAAATATAAAGGTTTTCTATACTAGTAGTAAATATCAAAACTCTTTCCTCAAACGATTTCAGTACTATTTTAATACTAAATTCGTTTATAAAACCGTTTTCCAATCTATTAGTATATACAAACCTTTACCTCACGCGTATGACAAATCTAATTAAACGGCTTAGTAAAACAAGTGGTATGAAACGCTTGCGTTTACTTTGTTGGTTAATTCTTGGACTTGTTCGATTGAACCTCTTGTGACAATTTTCTAGTGGAGATTTACAGTTTGTTCGTAAATATTTAAGTTAAGCAAGTGGTTATGGGACATGAAGCTAAACTCATATATTTACTAGCTTAGTGTAATTGACACTTCTCGTTGATCATGACGATCATCTTTGTGATTTAGACTAGCAATGTGCGATGTCTCTTTGTCTGCGAGGGAGACTAAACCCAGTTTTGTGGAGTTTCGACTCAATTTGTGATGGGGTAGCAACCCATGGTCTTCGGGCCGTTTGTGGAGCTTCGGCTGAATTTGTGATGGTTAGCGACCATGGAATTAGCGTTCCGTTTGTGATACACGTGTTGGTGGGCTTTATGCTCCCGTTTGTGATAGGCCTCCCCCCTTTGTGATTTCTGGATTTCTTGTGTAGATTCCTAGAATTTGTGTTTCACCAATTTTCGTGGTTTCCATTGATAAGTTTTATCAATATTTGTGCATTGGTGAATTTGTGTGTCATTGACTTTAGTGATTTCTGGATTTCTTGTGTAGTCTTTTGGAATTTGTGTGTCATTGACTTTTGTGATTGATATTGATATTAGCGTCAATATTTATGGTATGGTGATCGAAATAAGGAGTATGACGTTTCTTTGATTCTTGTGTAGATTTGGTGACATTGATTAATCTCTTGATGATTATCAACTAAGTGTGTGTGTATATATATATATATATATATATATATATATATATATATATATCACAGCTTGGCATTGTGATTATTATGTGTTTAGTCATATCTCTTATTCTATATCGTTTCATCTGATATTTATAGTTAGACTGATCCGTTTATTATTTTCTTATTAAATAATACTCGGGTCAGACCGAGATGTTACAGGTGCTTCTGCTTGACTTCTCTCTTGGGATTGATTTCTCTTGCTTATGGTTAACTACTTAGATTAGTAGTTTTTTGTTGTATACATTTGAGATATAGACTCCATAATGTATACTTATTCTTTTGTGTAGTTCATGTAACTATTCTTTTGTGATATTATGGATCTTTTTAGACCACTACTCTGATGTACACTTTCTAGTGTAATATTCATATCTTATTCCGCCTTTGTGATATGAATTGTCTGTGACTGATTTGTGTTATGCTTATTTCTATATTTGTTTTCCGAAGGATTTATATAGCCACCGTGTAGTAGCTTTGAGTTTGTGTCGGTATGTCGGATTTCCTCTTGAAATAGAATGCATGTTATATTATCTGACATATCGGTGCTCGCACAAAGAAATTACACGGATGGTCGCTCCTCAACAGCCTTATTCTCCGTGCTAGTCGACAGCATTCACTGTAATGTTCTTGGCTAGCGTGGGTATAGAGGTGGGGCGTCACACAAAGCTTAGTTTATGGCGTTTAATATGAATAGTTACTAGAATCACTTTAAAGAAAGTGTTTTCAAAATCTAAAGAAGTTTAAAATTGTTTTCTTTAAAATAAAAAGTATTTTGAAAATTAGAACTATTTTCGGAAATTCCCCTCTCTAAATTTAGGTTTGCGATAGTTTCTCTTCGGTGAGGTCTCCTTAGATTTGAGTCCTGATCGTTCGAAAACTCGTTATCGAATTGTTGAGATTTATGGAAAGTGAAATATAAGTTAAGTGAATTGATAAATTGGTTTAAACCAAATACTTTGAATATCTCCGAAGCAATTGGGAAATGAAATGACATGTCAATTTGGTTATAATCAAGAGAATTATTGAACTATAACTTGGAAATTTGATTCTGAATTCTTTTGAGAAATTGATTTCAAATGTTGTGAAGAATGGTTTAGTAAATAAATGGATTATAAGTATTTAACTTATAATATGGATTTTGGTATATAACTGAGTTATATAGATTGAATCAAATTAATGAAGGAGATTATAATCGAAGTTTTATAAATAGAAGTGGAATTGGTAAAGATTGTTTATAAATTTGAAACCAATTGAATTTGATAAATGGAACATAAAAGTTGTTAAAGGAGATATATTCATGATTTTGGACATCGAATTATCTTTTAAGTTGAATATTGTGATAATAAAAAGTTAAATGGGAATTTTATTCACAATTTTGGGACAGTGAATATATTATTACATAAAACGGATATGTCTTGGGAAAATGATTGAATAATCCAACCTTCGCTAATAAGGATTGCAAAATTTTGATAGGAAATTTAATTGTCGACTTAACTGTATGAATAAAACAAGTTTTGATGTAAAGCTTATATTTCAAGTTTAGACTAATGTCTAAAATAGTTAATATGGTGATATAAATCTAATGAAACCAAGTTGATAAATGGTTTACTAAAGAACTAGTTGACTATTTTTGAAATAGAAAGCAAATGCAAAGTTCAAATGAGATTTAGATTTCAAATTAAAATTTGTCAACATGAAAATCCATAATAGATTTAATAGATTCAGTGATGAATTTGAATTTGAACGGGCATGGAATTAAGTTAAGTGGAAAACTTAATATTGGAAAATTTGAAGTTGGCTTAAAACCAATATTGTGAAATGTATGCAGAATTCAAACTATGAATTAAGTCGAAGTTGAAAAACTTAAATGGGAATGTTTTGGGGAAATAACATTATGAAATGGAGTAAATCCATTTGAAGTTGTTTTAAAATGTGTTAAGAATCGAAAGCATAGATTTCAACATTCATTGTTGAAATAGACGTTTTCGAGAGAAATCAAAGGAAATGGTGGACTATAACACTGTTGTTATAGTAAATGGTTTACAAAAGGAAATGTTTTATATAGTATTGGGATTTATATATCAATCTTAAATTCGAATCCCTATACTAATGATTTTGGGTCGTCGTAACGACGTTTTACGCAACATTCGTTTTGACGCAAGTTAATGTGTTTAAAAGAATGATTTCCTTTAAGAATGAAATATATACTTGATTATGATTTAAGTATATTTAATGTTTTCCAAGTGTTGGAAATAAATGGGTTTGTGAATTACTTATTATTGAATAAGTATGGAAATATTTTCCAATATGAAATGAAAGGTTTGAAATTTTATCTTTTAAAGATAAAGTGAAAAGTGAATGTTTTGAGATTTTATCTTTTAAAGATAAATTGATAATGAATATTTTATATTCATAGATATTTTGGAAAGGTAAATTCACTATGGAATTTATAAAAGAAAGGGAAATTTGTTAAAAATAAACATTGATTTATTTTTTGAAATGTGGAAATAAATTTACGGATTTGGAACGTAAGTTCAAAATAAATCGGTAAGGATTTATTTGATTGATTTAAGTGATCCATTTTAAGTTTAAAATGGATAAATATTTAGAAATGTTTCCGTTTAAGGAAATTGATTTGAAATTTGTTTTCAAAGATTGAAAGGTGAAAAATGATTTGAAATTTATTTTCAAATGGTTAAGTGAGGAAAATTATATATATCTTGTGTAGATATTTCTGGGAAATTTGAACAATTAGTTCAACTTGAAAATTTTCAAAATGGTTGAATCTTGAGTTAAATTGAGTTTAACTTCGACACCCAAAGACAATATAAGTTGAACTTTGAATTTTGAATGATTGATTTGGATTGTATGTCTAACATTGTGAATTGACGACATAGCAATTGATCTCTATTAAATATATATTATGTTGGTGGCGGATAATTTATTCTCTTAGCTTAACACCCTTCTCTGAGACGTACGAGCTCAGAGGTTATATATCGATAGAAATCAATTATGTGTTGAGAATTGACGATGTAACGTGAAATCCAAATCGAGTGTGAAGTCGATAATAAATTGGATTATGAATGTGAATTAGGTTTGAGATAACCTTAAATTTCCAAATCGACTTAGAGGAAAATTTTAAATGGATAATGAAATGGAAAATTTGTGAATCCTCTTTTTGTTATGGGTATGAGATATTGAGGTTTTCAGAACGTATATATGAGAATACGATAAATTCGAAAACCATTAGTTTGGAAAGAAATTGTTATGGAAAACTTATGTAAGTACATGAGTATGATATGTACGAAATGTGAAATGAAATATTATATATGTATATATGATATTATGTTTTCCAAATTGAGGATATGGAAAAGTAACTTCCATTTAAAATTTGTGAAGGTTGTTGGAACTCGAGATGAGTGTCCATTTGAAAATCGTAGCTACGTAGAATTCCATTAGTTGGATTGACCATTTGTATTCCATTAGTTGGATTGACCATTTGATTTCCATTAGTTGGATTGGCCATTTGTTTTCCATTAGTTGGATTGGCCATTTGTTTTCCATTAGTTGGAGTGACTAGCGTAATTGAGGGGCGAGATGCCTACAGTTACAAGCGATTCCACTGGGATAGTGGCGTAACCGCCGAGTAAACTGCAATCTAGAAGCCAAAGCGAAATTCGAGGGGCGAGATGCCTACGGTCACAAGCGATTCTACTGGGATAGTAGCGTAACCGCCGTGTGGACCGCGATCTTTGGCAACAACCATGGCGAAATTCAAGAGATGAGAAATCTATAGTTTACAAGCGATTCTACTGGGATAGTAGCGAAACCGTCGGGTAAACTATGATCCATGGGGGAATGTGCTTTCCATATCCATTTAAAAAAAAAGATTTTTAAAGTATTTTCACTGGGAATTGAAGCAAGTATATTTAGTACTTGGAGATTTTTAGACTTGCGCCTGGCCAGCGTATGCCTAATGTCTTTAAGAACGACAATAGACTTGTTAAATTTCGAGTTAGTAAGTATTTTCAAAATTTAAATAGCAAATCAATAGTCTGAAATTAAAGTAACATAAATTCCAACCTAATGAACTAAGGAAGAGGATTTTTGAAATGTTTTGAAAGTCCACAGCTTTGGAAAAGTTATACTATGTAAATTTCCTAAATGAAGAATTTCAAATTTAAAATTTGAGTTTTGTAAGTTGAAAACTTTAGTAAAAGACTTTTGCGTCTTGATTGTAGAAAATGATGAGTGAATGAGTTAATTAACAAAGCTAGTAAGACAAAACAAATAGAATGAATCCTATACTTATTTATTTATTTTTAATAAGTTTCAAACTTAATAAAATTGAGTAGGGTATAAATATTAGTGAAATTTTAACAATCATTTTTCCTTACTTGTAATTTCGGGACGAAATTCTTTTAAGGAGGGGAGATTGTAACGATTCTGAATTTTTGAACAATTTAAATTGAAAATATTTAATTAATTTTAAATATTTGAATGATAATTTAAATTTAATTCCCAATATAACTGTGAATTTGGCGATTAAATATTAAGATTTGATCCATAAAAAGTTGAATAAAATTTAAATTTGACTTTGGAGTTGAAATTGAATATTGAATTTGTATTTTAAATTCAAACTAATGACTTAGGAAAATAATTTGGATACAAGTATTATTTATGTGAATTTATAAATGGATGGTTAGTTTTAAATAACATTTTTCTTTTCTTTAAAATAGAAAGGAATAAAATTTTAATCAATACAAGATAAATAAATACACATAGTTAAAATTCAAATAACATATTTATAAACTTTGTAACATATAATGTAACTACATTGAAGAAATTTTAACAACATAATTTAAGCAAGACAAAACAAAGCAAAGAAATAACAAAACCAAGTTGAAATTCTTTAAAAAAAAAAAATTGGCTAAGTGTTGTTGAGCTTTGAATTGTGAATCTCGGCCCATTTTCTTTTGATGCCGTTTTCTTTTTACCTCCATTCGACCCGTTTCCCTTTTCCATTCATTCGAAACCTTAAATCTAATGAAAAATAAAGGCGGCCACGAGTTCTTCGTTCGTTCCTTCTCGAGATAATGGCGGCTTCGATTCTCATTTTCGTTCCTCTCTGAAACTAGGGCTTGTGTAGAAATCGAAGTGGCCGACTTTCAAAAAATTAGGGCTTCGGCTTCAATTTTGCTCGACACCTCCTTCGCCTCGTCGCGGCTGCTCCAATTCGCTTCGACAAAGGTGAGTTTTTTTTTTCTCACGATTAATTTTTATTCAAGTTTTTAGATTTGCTTGAATTGAGTGCTTGGTTGCATGCTATGATTTGGGGTGTCATTTGTTATCATTTGCTCGGTTATTTGAACTTAAACTAATAAGAACAGATAAAACACTGCATGTTGTTTGTTGGGTGTTATTTGCTATCATTTGCTCTGATAATTTGATTTAAACTGATGAGAACAGATGTTATAAATTTTGTTTTCAAACTGATGAGAACAGATGCTATAAATTTGTTTTAAACTGATAAGAACAGATGCTTTTTGAAATTTGTTTTTAAACTGATAAGTACAGATAAGTCTCTGCATGTATGTTTGTTGGGTGTATTTGCTATCACTTGCTCGATTGCTTGAATTTAAACCGTTGAGAGCAGATGCTATCATTAAAATATGATAATAACAGATGCTATATCAAAACTTTGCTTGTTTGTTGTTGCTGCATGTGATGGATCCTTAAATTTGGTTAAGGAAAATGTAGTAAGAAAATAAAAATACTTTAGTTCTGAAAATACTTGTGAGCAACGTTCCCTTTAAAGCCTAATGTGTTGATACATTGTGATGTTGTGATGATTGTTTGATTTTGTGATGGTGATGAATGAATGCAAATGTGTCTGTATACGCTCATATATGTGCAAGTGTTGTTGCATGTCCCTGTTTCTAGCCTACAGGTTAAAAGAAATCAACTTCAAAACTTATCCAAAATTTTTTTTGGGATCTGATATATAAATGGAAACTGGTTATTAAACTATAACCCCATTTTAAAAATGATTTCAAACAAGTTATGTTAAGTAATTAGAAGTAAAATACAGAGAAAAAAAAGAAAAAAAGAATCCTGGGCAAACTTAAATTTGTTCTCTGTCTCTGTTTCTACAATGTAAGCAAATTTTCAAACTTTAATACCTTGTTGCCTGTGGGCAACAACTTTGTTAAAACTTAAGTAGGATTTCGTTACAGGATTTATATCTGAAAATATATACATGTTGTGTGAATATATAAGTACATTACTGGTGCATATATATGAATGTATGTTGTAATGCATGCTGCAGTGTGAATGTGTTTTCTGTTTTTAAGTTCCAGGTTCTGGAATTTGCTTAAAATTCCATTTCAGATGATTTAATATGCTTTAAGTTGATTTATGGTTGTTGCCTATAAAATCTTTGTGAAGATGATGACTGCATGTGTATAAATTAGTGAATATGATTTTTATTTAAGTGTGCATGCCTGGTATATCCATGTCACCCCTCTGTTACATAGTTCAGAGTAAAAAAAAAAAAAAAATTGATCAAAATTATGTTCCTTCATCACTGGTCTCTGATAGGCCTTAGTTTTTTTTTAAAAAAAATTTTTGGCTTGTTCAAGTATGAACTAGGAAAAAAAAAATAGTCAAACATGTATATATATACATAGTAACTGGAAAGCAAGAGTGTATAGGCATTTATTATTATTGTTTGATTTGACTAGTGCAATAACCAAAGTTTTGTTACTTCTTGCTTGAACATATTTTACCAAATAAGTGTATATATAAGTTTTGAAGGTTGCATGTTGTTATTTCCAGTTGCACCTACCCCTTAGTTTGCACTGTGTCTTGCATTTAGTCTGTACTTGTGTACATCTTAGTTTGCATCCAACTGAGTTATATCTCCTCTGGAAATAATTAAGCATCAACAAGCTAAAAAAATGAACTGAGTGCATATGCTTGTATAAATATATATAAGAGAAAAAAAAGTCCTGTTAACTTGTGCACTGTTTTGAGTTTCACTGTCATACTTCCATGTAGTCAGTTGAGTTGATTGTTGCATTTGTTTGCGTTTGACATTGTCGAACTCAGTGTTGTAACTGGATTTGTGTTCTGGTTCATGTATCACTTTTATACATTTGCCGCCATCTTGATTGCTGCTGTGTTGTGTAGTAGCTGTGGTTTCTGTTGTTGTAGCATGCATTGCAGTCTTCTTCTGTCAACATTATGATGCATATAACTTGACCTTTGTAGTTGTAGTTGTGTTCATATACACTACTGCCTCGAACTTCTGGTTTCTGTTGTTGTAGCATGCATTGCAGTCTTCTTCTGTCAACATTATGATGCATATAACTTGACCTTTGTAGTTGTAGTTGTGTTCATATACACTACTGCCTCGAACTTCTGTTGGACACTTGATTCAGTAGTTTGTTTTCATTTGGCTTGAGTGTTGTCTCTGACCTGAGGGCTTGTTTCCCATTGTCCACACATGTTCATGCTTTATGGTTGTTACCATTTTAATTCAGTTCATTCTAAATTTATTTACTTGAATAAAGATTAATCCTGACTCGAGTGTTTTTGTGTTTTGCATAAAACGCTCGGGTCAGACCGAGTATTTTTGCAGCTTGGAGATTTTCTCGTAGCGAAGTTAGAGAGAGAGGGGATAGCACTTCACTAAAGTTTTTCAAGAGATTTTTCTTGTACTTTAAAAAGATATAGGTTTGTTCCGCTGTATAAAATGTAATTCATTATATAAAACTCTGATATTTGTATATAATAGAAAAAGCTCATTTATGTAAAATATATTATTGTTCTGTGATTCTGTGACTGATTCTGTTTAAATGTTATAAACTAAATAACAATCCGTCATTTGAACGTTTCTAGTTGGTTTAATTACCGACCATAGGTGGTCAGAGCGGCGGGTCGTTACACTCAACGACTCCCATAGGGTATTACTACCCTATTAATAAAGAGTCAGACCCCACGAAGCTAAGGTTTATCGCTAAACCAAAGCTCTGATGCCAGATGTAACGTCCCACCATTTCCCATGATTTAAATCGACACACGTGCCAATTCAAACCATACGGAAGGGCGGATTGTTATAGGGTAAATAAGAAAACGTGAAAAAATAAAACTAAACAGAATCTCACATCAGAAGGATAAAATATAATAATCAAAACATACAGTTCATGAAGCTGTTTTACAAAACCTTTGATTTTATCTATACAATACATATCAGAGTATACATACCATATAACAATGCAGCGGAACAATATGAGTGTAGTGGAATATAATTAATAATAATAATAATAGAAATCTCCGTCTCCGTCCTCCAGAGCTAAAGTCTTCGATCCTGAAACGCTCGGACTGACCCGAGCAAATTTGAAAAGACAAAAACACTCGAGTCAGAACTAAAAGAACTTATGTGAGTTAAATTAACAGAAATAGATATGAGTGCAGTAACTCAAGAGATGCTCGGGATTTACATCTCCTAAGGATCCGTTAAACTATATACTATATAGTATATTTCGCTATTATAATAGTGTCTAATTGTAAAATAAACTTACTTTTTAATAGCGTTAAGGGGTTACCCATATAGCCCTTAACACAAATAATGCCAATATTCTATACAGTGCCTGCATATCCCCTGATCGGGAGAGTACGAGAAGACACTCCATAGGTACGACACAAATAGAAACTCGTACAAGGCGCGATAGGTTAGGTGACACGGCACAAATAGGAAATGCCAAGGTAGATATACCAATTACGCTTCCGGGTCGGTGGTAACGCGTAGCGCGCAGCTACCGCCCACCTCGAGCCACACCCCCAAATAAAATCATAAGTGGCCGCCGAATCAATCCAAGAGTCAAAGTATAATATCGAAGGGATGTGTCTGATCAAAGGTGCTACCTTATTAACCCGCCAATCGCTCCTGTTTTAGCCACCTTATGCCAACTCATGGGAGTTGGGTCCACGTATTTACCTTACAGGAAACGCCGCCGCCAACCTACTTCATTCTGGAATCTCCACCGCGTACACGGTTGTTAGAGTGGTTTTCGGAGTTGGCGGAGAGTATGACAACTTCCGATCCCGGTCTATTCAACAACCAAACGTTATGATAACACCGCGGTCATTTAAAAATTAATAATAATTTCAAAAGCCATAATATAATTATCCATTTCAAAACCCATACGATATCGTTTTCTTTACAAAACAAACTCATTTGATATTATTTTTATAAAAACCCAAATTAATATAATATCATTTTATTTCAAATATATATTTCTTTTCCAAAATCATATTGTTTTCAAACTTATAATAATCGAAAACCACACATTGAATTATAACTTTCAAACTATAATACTTCGAAAATTCATAGCTTCAAACCATAATTTCTAAAACTTAAATGGTTTGGATATTCAAAAAGTATATAACATCAATAGTTTGGATTCAAAATTTCTTGATAAAACAAAATAATTTCCGCGACTTACAATTTATTTCATTTAAGATTAAGTCAAAATCCATAAATTTTTAAATCGCTTTCAGTTTAAATAAACCACTTCAGTTTCAATATATTTCAAACTTTGAATATTAAACAATTGGAACTAATGTTGGAAATTTCTATTTCACCAATTTGAAGTCCAATTATTTAGTATGAAATAATAATTGCATAATAAACCCGTAACCATTTAAGTAAAACTCAAATTTACTTAAAAAGGAAAATTTCCTTAAATTTTTATACTAGAAATATTCATTTAATTCACCTTGAATAGAATTTAGTTATAAATATCATACCTTTTTTAAAATTTCAAGTTAAGAAATTTTACATCAACTTATGAAGTTAACTTCTTAATTAAGCTAAATTCCAAATAAATTTTCCAATTTAACTCCAATTCTTAATTAATTTAAATCCTTTAAAATTATATGTAATTTCAATATCTTAACATGTACTTAACCATATAATATAAAATAATCAAACCCTGTCATTCAACTTATTTATTTTATTTAACAAATCCATACATAGCTTATCTTCAATACTTTAACTATAGATGTATATATAAAATAAGATTTTATAGAATATCAAAATCTATATTTATTAACCGTATCCTATCCAAACCATAGAAAAATCATTTCAAAAATAATTTATATATATATATACCGCGGTGCCTGTATATAATTTTCTATCCTATGGTCAAGTGATACGGATATTTATCATTTCAAACTGCAATTTAAAAATAATAAAAATGCGGTTGTATATCATTTCAAACCGCAATCCCGAATGAATGAAATACATGATAACATGCGGATTTTAAAATATAGTACACATCATCCATTCACCAAACATCAATCATCAATCATTATTTATAATCCTCATCAATTTATTTCAATCATTATCAATTTAAACAAACATCAATATATGGCATATACAATATAACAGGAAATAAATGACAGTTATTAACTTACAGTTTATATTCAAAATAAATTTATTAACCGTTAACTATTAGTTTATATGCAAAATAAATAAATTTAACTGTCAATTTATATGCCATAATAAAATTAATTAACAGTTATATTAAATAAATGCGATTTAACAGAGATGATGAATAAAACATGCCAAATAGTCATAAATAAATTTCTACTCATATCTAAAATCAATTTAAAAGACATAGGAAATTTCAGAAATTGTGAGCGGGTTACAACACTCACCTTTGGGATCTAAATCGAATTTAAATCCGATCTAAATCCAAAAATTCGACGGTCTTTGAATTCATTCAAACTAGCGTCTAAATGTCTGGAATTCCAATACGAACCTAGCGGAGAAAACCGCGTGTGAAACTGAGTTCGTAGAAGAAAGTTATACGCATTAATGGTGATTGAAATTTCAAAAAAAAGAAAAAAATTATATATCACATCATATATTTTATTTAACTTGCAATGGAATTTTTAGTATTGCGTACCTTTTTGCTTAGCCAGATTTGGATCTGCAACTACTTTCTCATTTTGTTTTTGTTTCCTTGCTATCTTAATATATATTTTTATAGAAAGTTTTGAAGAGAAGATTATATAAATCTGGATTTGAAGAAAAAGACATGGAAAGAAGAGAAGGTTTAAAAGAGAAAAAAAATTAAAGAAGAAGAAGAACAATAAAAAAAAATAAAGAAAGAAAAGGAAACATTGTGAAAGAAGAAGATTTGAAGAATAAGAAGAAGAAAGAGGAAAAAAAGCTTTGGAAAAAAAAGAGAGAAAGGAGATTTGAAGAAGAAACATGAAAAAAGGAAGGAGGAAGGTGAAGAGTGACAAAAAATGAAGCTACAAAAGATGAAATTTAAAAAAAATGAAACGAAGCTACAAGAATGAGGAATGAAACTAGTGAAAAGCTAATAAAGCTAAACATAAACAAAGTAGGAATTGAAATAAAGTAAAAATATGAACAACCCAATAAAAATGGTAGATATTAAAAGAGGTGAAAGAAAGAATTAAAAATATGAAAAGTATGTAACGTTCATGAAATGAAAAGGCTTTAGACCATGTAAATGGAAATGAGTAATGGAACAAATGAGGAAACAATGAAAAAAAAAGTGTGACAATTATTAATTAGAAAGGGAATGAATGGACCAACTCTACTCTATAAACAAACTTTTAGAATTCAAATTTCAAAACATTTGTTCACCCAATTAATTTTTTTAACCCCAAACATACCAAATTTGACATTCATTAAAGATTTAATTACCACAACATAACTAAATTTAAAAAGACCAATTTACATAACGGGGACAGCGGATACATAAATAAAATATGAACCATGATTTAAAAATTCAAATTTAAAAATAACATTTTTCTCAACACGTAATTATGAACTCAATTATTTAATTTATTTTAATTTTCAAGGTTAGTAATAAAATCACTTCCGTGCAACCTATGCCTGCTATTTAACTACCATAAAATGTTGTTTTAAAAATTCAATATTCTCTTTTTACAACATTATATTTATATTCAGAGTGGAAATGTTCACTTTATTTCCTCAAAATTCTTTTATTTTCCTTAAAATGCTTATTCGTTACTTGCAATTCATAAATGTAAACATTCTTATATTCTAAAATGATCAATTTATACAATATTAAATCCATTCTTATATTTCCAAATAATGTACATTCATAATGAAAACAATCTTACATTAATTTTATTAATTGCACTTTGTTTCTTTTCCTTTTTCAATTGAAAGATTTTAATAAATTTATTTCCAATTAATTTTAATCTTCCACTTCAAAACATACCCTAATTGATGAAATCAATTAAATAAGTACGTGAACATTGTAATCCTTATTTATAGTCAAGCGAACATGTTTATAAAATTACAGTTTCCAACAAGCATTAAATTACATACTAAATAAATCTTTTTCTCTATCAATTAATATTCATTTAACTCATCATTAAAACTGACATTTAGTATTCCAATTCCTGTTATTAAATTATATTCTAATACGCGTTAGAACCATCCAGTTCATTGCTTCATTGTAGTTTTGTTGTTTTTTTAGAATTTTATTTATGGTCCAAACTTATGATCTAATAACATAGTTGACATTTGTTCTATATTTCATTACGTTAATATACCCCAATTTCCATCCTTTATTTGCATTAACTACTATATTTCCATTTTATTGAACTTTGATCAATTTCACACATTAATTATAATTAAAGTCTCAATTAATTAATTTACCTTGGTTTCATTCTCTTATTAAATCAATTATTACCTTATATGCATAGTCACGATTCTTATATCTTCCATTACATCAATATTTTACCATTTCATCTTACCATTCATTTACGTAACCTTTTATTTCATTGATTGTAATAAATTCACTTATTAAAATTTCCAATTCCAATAAATTTGAGTAAACTGATTTCCATCATTTTATTCAAATCGAAGGTCATACTATGATAAAAATTTACGTTGGTTACACTGTATATAATCAACCTTTTTACCATTATCAATTAAACATACATTAATTGCACTAATTAAAGGAATTAATTGACATTTATATCCAATTAAATCTAATAGACCAAATAAATAGGTAATATATATAATAGTTGCACTATTTAGCCTTTAATTACATTTATAAGTTTATTACTTACAAACAAATGTTACCATTCCTTTCATAGCACGAATTTTATTCAATTTCCATTAACAGTGTATCATTTCATTAATGAATTCAATATTTACATTCTTTTTCCCTATGTTCACTTTATAACCAAATATAACCTTACTCTATTTCAATTAATCGGAATTCCATCCAAATTGTTAATAATTTTCTTTAATTAATATTGTTGCATTTCATTTTAGTATTATTCCAGTTATAAATCTTAAATTTTAATTTCTTCCACATTTAGCTACAAAATCTTATTAAATTTACTATTTTTAATTGTCAAAATTACGGGTCGTTACATGTATAATCTCCGTAATGGTCTGCTTCAAGATTAACTACAAATTAATCCATATATCTCTGCAAAATCAAAATTGGAGTTTGTTTATAGAAAGAGAAAGGTAAATAACAATGTATTCTTGCTTTTAAAAATAATTATAAGTGATTATATTTGATAATATACTATAAATTTCAAAGTTACAGTGAAAATTGAATATTTTTAAAAAATTAACTATCTTAAATTCAAAATTGAATTACATATATGTAATCGTGATAAAGAATCACGAATTTAAACATGCATTTCATAATTTTTAGTTTGATGAATCATGAGAATTTTTGGTTTGAATGTTTTGGGTTTTTTTTTTGTGAATCGCCAATGATATACTAAATAATTTGATTTGATACTTGGGTTGAAGCTTGCATGTATGTTATAGATTAAGGGAAAAATGCAAGGGAATTTTTCCAATGTTCAATTTGTTTGAATTAGATTAAATTAGGGTTTAAGCTTGCTTTTTATACTGTTGATATGATTGCGTCGTGAATGAAGGATCGGGGGTGTTCGCACATGAGGGAAAATAGAGTTGGAAACGTGGCATTTCGATGGAGAGGTTGGCAAGGAACATTGTTGCCGTGATGGTCGGCGGTGGGTTTGGATTTGTACTCGTGTTTCTATAGTTTCGTGCTCGAGTATGAAATTTTGATTCGATTAGTATTTCGTGATTCTAGGTTTGGTTTTGAGTTCGTACGCGATCGTGTGATCGGCATTGATGGTCGCAACGTCCAAGTTTGGCCGGATGGTGATAGACATGTGCACGCGTTTTTATTGTGCACTGGAGTTTTGTTTTGGGGAAGATAGGGTTGTCCCGAGGTTTTGCTCGCGTCTTCACCATGCTTGACTCGAAGTGGGATGGAAGCTGGTTTGTCTCGGGGGGTAGCACGGGGTATTTGGGTGTTGTCTCGGGTTTTAGGACGTTTGCTTTTGGTTAATACTATAATGATTGGGATTACAAATTTAAACCTGTTAATGAAATAAAGTTGCTAAGTAACTTGTAGTTGAAACTATGAAACCGAGCTTGAGTTTTATAATAGAAGACAAGTTAAAACTTGTTGTTTTGAATCAAAATGGTAAATCAAACTTTAAAAAGTATTGATTGAATTTATTTTTAATTTTAAAATTTTTTAAAATGATTTCTTTTTGGAGTAATTAACATCATTTAATTCTGAATGTTAATTTTAAAAGGAAAATGTTTGAATTTAAATATTAATCAAAGTTTTAAGTAAATTGTTAAGTAAGTTTTCAAATTATTTTGAAAATTTATAAGTTTAAAATTAGATGTTCAAAGTGTATTAAATTTTAAATTTGATTTCTAAATGCTTTTTCTGATCAGCACAACTCTTGCTGATTCCGCTAGAAACAAACTGGATCAAAACAACCCATCACAAAGATCTCCTCAAGATCAATCCAAAACCAGGAACACAAACACTACTCCTCAACAACAGAAGACATAACAAACTTCTCCTTATCTGAAAAAAGACAAAACAGATGCACCCTCAAACTGCTTCCGCTGCACAACTCTGATCCGAAGTAAAAGAAAATACCAATGAAGAACACGAGCACAAACTGGACAACCCAGCACGGAAATATGGTTCTACAGATTCATGAGAAAATTCAGACGTTCCTCCGAACCCTGAGTTGCTACACCAACTTCTATCTCAAGGAACAATCCTTCTACTAAACCGAACCACCGAACCAATCCTGGAATACTAGCTGATAAGAAAACTTGATCTTCGGATGCAGACAAATCTCTGACTTCCTAGAAGACATCCAGACAATCTCCAACAATCAAGAGAACACTCATCTATCGCAAGTCACTTTTGCGATCAACTCAGCCTAATCCAAAGAAACTTCTCTCTCTCTACAAAACAGAACAGCTTATGCTGGCCTAGCCAATTTACCGAAGAAACGGATCCACTCTGCTGCATCAGAACTCCACTTCAGAAAAACTACTCAGCTAGAAAACTTCCTGCCAACACAGAACACTCCGAGCTGCTCCTCTAACACCAATGCGAAAGAATTCTCAATCCAAAGCTCTTTGAGAAACTCGGACTTCAAAGCAAACAGAAACACCATACTGGACTTAGCCACTCACCGAACAGACTCACTTCCAATCTTGTTCCAAAGAAACATCTTCGGAAACATCCATAGTCACTGCGTCTCATCACGCAGCTACTACTTCCTGAGGTATCAAGATACGATCACTCGCTTGCTTCTGCCCAACTGATAGATCAAAACTCAACTCATCCAACTCCGCACTTCAAAAATGAACTCCGAACCTTAATAGGTTTCCTTCAAAGATCGATGAAGTCCTTACTCCAAGCAAAACCCACTTGAGACCGTATTAGATCTATAGTCTCGACAAATACACTTCCAACCAATGGTAGTCGTGTTACACACCACTACCTCATCTACCTTTATAACTTATATTGGAAAATCCCAACAAATAGGTAGAAATATTAAAACATACATACATATATATATATATTAAAAATACAAATACGCTCTCTCAAGATAGACACCACTCCAGAGACTAGGTATTCGCTCAACCTAGCGCTCTGATACCAAATGAGACGACCCAGCTTTTTCTCCACAAAAAGTCGTATCATCTTTAAGAAAGAAAGGGATAGAAAAGAGAAAAGAAAGAAGAGAAGAAGTAACAACACTAGATTCTCAACAGTGGAACGAATAAATTATATTAATAACTTAAATATTACGTAGTATACAACAATTATCAGAGTTACACGGACATACAACACATACTAGACAGTAATAAACAACTGTCTAGTTATTACAACTCAATACATAATACAGAAACTACTCAGAGATACCAACACAGCGGAAAACTATACATCTATACGCAGAAGCCTCCTGCTCCATTGCTCCTCCATAATTCGTCAAAGCTAACCTGAATCACATGGCTACTCGTAAAAATTTGAGTACCCAAGAGTTAAAGAAAAACATAAATAACTCCGGGTCAGACATGGGCCTGGTGTGAGTAACAGGTTAAAGTTGCTTAACTTTTGAAAAACCTTTGAAAACACAAGGTATCACATAAGACTTCCCACACATAAACATGGAAAAGTTTTTACCTTACGCTAACCAAAACATTTGATAGGAAATCCAGTGATATTATAATAGTGTCTAGGGTTTTCAAGTAAAATACAGAAATAGCTGGAATACTTACATCTCACATTATAGCATAGTTGGGCACAACTAATGCGTACGTCACTTGTTGGATTTTGGATTCCATATAATCGCAGGGTTACTGGGGTACCACCCGTCACGGTACGTGGCCTAGATCACCGTACCGATGAATATGCCCGCTCCCCTGCAACACAAAGCTGGAACCATTCCTTACTGAACAGTTCCGAACAAGACCACCCCGCAGTTGTGATCAGCAACCGCACCACTAAGCCGAAATAAAGGTACATCTAGACAGCGGTAAATCTCGTCCTAATTGGGCATGACCCACTTAGTCTTGCTGCACCTCCCCTGTTTTAGCCATTCCCGGTTGATGAGGCTTGAGCCTACGATTACCTTTAATAGGACATATCATTTAGAATGATCATCGTCCACCTGACGATGTTCTGAAAGCATTTAATCCATACAAGTTCGTTCCAGGTTCGAACGAAACCGAAGGCATTATCTCGTTACACTCATTTTGGAATCACCCTCAGAGTTAACGACGATAACCCTTGCACTACGAATCATCACCTTCACTTCAGATTCACGACCTAACGTTAATTTGGATCGATGTGGTTTTCGTATATTCAAATGTGGAAACCCGATCCCAGTCTTATCGAAATCCAAAACGTGTCTTTTAAGGCCAAGATGTTTTAGAGTTTAAAACAATTCAATTCATTGTCTATATACACACATATAGATAATTTACATCACAATAGATAATCAGCATTATCATTCTCAACAGATAATCCATATCAGTGTTATAAACAGATAATCTATATTATCATCCCAATGCAACCAATGCATCCATATCACATACATTTACTCATCTCATAGCTGAGATTACAAATCAAACAAGGTAACCAATATCAATCATCAAACATTAGCAATGATCTAATGATCATACCATATATAATTAATTTAAAATGAATTAAATTAATTGCACCATCTTTCTAATCCTGCTTACTTAACCATTAATTGATTACAAATCAATTAAATAATCACCGTCTAAATAATCAATTCAATTAATCATTACTGATTAATAATATTTCTAATTACAATAAGTAATTAGCCTTTAATATTAATTACACAAGTTAATTATACTTAACAATTTACAATAATTAACTTTTAATTACTAAATCAATTAATTAACTAAAGTTAATCACATTAATCCTTTAATTAATTAATTACTTCATTTATTAATTATTCCTAAATTATCAATTCATCATTAATTTGTTAGTTAATGACTTCTAATAACATTTAATAAATCTCTCCATATAAATTAATTACCTAAGTAATTAATTTGCAATTAACCACATATATTAATCACACTTGATTAATAACAATCCAGTAATTAACTACCCTTAATTACTCATTCCATAAATTAATTACTCTTAATTAATTATCTCAATTAATTCCTTGATTAATTTAAAAGTAATTTAAATCCAAATTACTTCCATAAATAAACATCTTTAATTACATTCAGTAATTATCAATTAATTACTTCCCTAAGTAATTACAACTCCATTAATTACATAAAGTAATTATCAATCAATCCTCAAGTATTTAAATTAAGTAAACTTAATTAATTAATCTAAATTAATCACATTAACACAATTAATTACAGTAAGTAATTAATTCATTAATTACTTTTATAAAGTAACTAAACTTAACAAATGATTATTGTTAATTAATTAATCTAATAAATTATTAAAAATTTATCACATTAATTAATTGTTAAATAATCTCAAGTTAATGACCTTCATTCACATTTCTTAATTACTTAATTAAGAAATTAATTCAGATTAACCATTATTAATTACAAATTAATTAATATTTAATTACAATTTAATTAATCTCTAATTATTAATTAATTAAGTGTTAATTACAATCTTAATTAATCTTTAATCACTTGATTATTAAATCTTAATCATTAATTAAAATTTAATTAACAATCCTTAATTATAGAATAATTAACCTTAATTAATTAATCTTAAGTCTTTAATTAATTAACTTAAAAATTATTAATTACTTAATTAATCAATCACATTATTAATTAATTAAATAATTAATTACCTACTTAATTATCTTAATAATTCAATGAATCCAAACATTAAATTTTATTTATCCTTTAGCTAAATATTTCTTACTTAATTAAGCATTTAAAAACAAATTATTTAAATTTTTTATTTTAAACTCCATTTAAACTTCATTTTAAAATTTGAGATTTTAAAATGAATACATATTTTAATTTAAGCAAGGTTTTAGAATCAATTCAAAACCTTTATCTCATATGTTAAAAGAAAAATCTACTTTATAAAATAAGTTTAAAAGAATTTAAATCCCAATTTAAATTTAAATTTAAATTAATTTAAAAATTAATTTTAAATTTTCAAAACTGAAATACAGCCTGAACCTTAATTACAGATTTAAACTTAAATCCTTGAAAACTTACTTACATAAATCTTCAAATCATTTAACCTTTCAATGTAATTAAATGATTTAAATCTAAACTTATTTTATTTTAAAAAACTGAAGTTCAAATTTAATTACAGATTTAAAAACTCCGATTTAATCTCATTTTAAATTTCTAATTTAAAATTTTAAACTTCCAATTCAAACCCAAAGCACACATATGCTTTTACACTTATGAGTTTTGAAATCAAATTTAAATCTAAAAACATAAATGATTTTAAATCTCAGACAATCTAATTTGAATTCATATTCAAATTTCAGATTTTAAAAACCCAGTTTAAATTTCAATTTGCATTTCATACTTTCTTTTAATTTTAAAAAAAGAAAACAGGTTTCTGTTTTGCTTAAGACCAAACTAAAATTTTCAGAATTTAAATTATTTCAAAACCAACGATTTTAACTAATTGAATTCATAATTTAAATTCAATTTTTAAATCTTAGTTTAAATTTTAGTTTGCATTTAAACTTTTACTTTAAAAAATTTAAAAATAGAAGCAGATCTGGTTCCTATTTATATTGAAAACCTAAAACAAAGTTTTACTCGAGCCTACCCTTTATTTACTTCGAGTCAATAACCTATATGCTTCGAGCTACAACCCAAATCCCTCGAGACACATGCGAGGCACCAAAAATTGAAACCAACAACACCATCATCATATACACCTATGCACTATGCACCTGCACATCACCTCCGGCCATCGCTGCCAACCTCACGACCATCCCACAGTCAACAACCATCCCCTCAGGCCAACCAAACACCAATTCCAAAAACATTCGCTCTAATTCAAGATCGAGACACAGTATTCAAACCTGGAACAACATGCAATCTTCTTCTCCCAAACCTGCAAACGGCTCCATCACGCGCCACTGGCCACCGGAAAGACAGCAACTCCGGCGATGACTTCCTCACACCACCATCTATCAATACCCAAGAAATTGTAGGACTCGATCCATTGTCGAAGCCGTAGTGTTCAATTTCCTCAAACCCAGTAAACTAGGGTTCAAAACTGTAAAACCCAATCACCACCTCAAAAACAAATTGCAACCCAATCTAAGAATTTTCCCATAATTTACTCAACATCTCTGATATCTCCACCACTTCCAGGAGCAAAATCAAACCATTCGATCCCATAGATTATCAATTAGAACTCAAAATGCAAAATACAGTCATATCAAAACTGCATTATATTCTTAACTCTAAAAATTGAAATATTGCTTTTACAAATCATGCTTTTGTATTATGATTTAATTTATAACTCTGAAACATTAAGTTGTAATGCTTGAGATTTTCTTATTTCAAAACTTGCTTGTTTTTTTTCAAATTTCAGAACCAATTTACTAACATCTATCTTAAGTGAAAAAATTAGTCTATGGTTTGTGATAAAAAAATGAGTATACCTTGAGTCACAGTCAAAACTGAAAGTTTTAATTTAAATTAAAACAAGAAGCTACAAAATTTTGAAACAGAGAGGGCTATAGATATCACATGCATAAATAACATACAAAATATTTATTTCATACATCTAACATGCAACCTGTTTTGATATTAAAATTTTTAAATAAAGTTACCCACCTTTTAAAACAATGCAGAACAAAGCACCAGTTTTGAAAAGCTTCTGAATTCTTCAAACTCTTGAATGAATGCTTTAAAACTTGCTTTTGTTTGCCTTTAATCTTGATTGTTACTGATGACTTAACTTGCTTTAGATCCAGGTTTTGATGAAATGCAGACTTTCTTGCTTGTAGTTGCCATTTCCTAGATAAAATGCGGGCTTTAATTGATGCATGCAGGCAAATTTCTCCAGATTCTGAATGAATTGAATGCAAGCTTTCATGATTTCTAGATTTTAGAAAAGTTGAATGCATTTGATTTTTGAAGATATGGAAAAAGGGTTTTTTCTGATTTTTGAAAATTTGATCAGGATTTGACTCAGTATGTGTTATAGATTTGAGGAATGTAGAATGCAGATTTGAGGATTGTTTAGAAAGATGGAATGGTTTTTAGCTGGAAGAAAATTTTCTTAGTTTTAGAATTTGTAAATGAGAAAAGAAGAAATGGGAAAATGCATGTTCATATAACTTCTTTATGAATTTTTTTTTAAAACAAAGAAAAAAATAAAATTAAACATGACACATGTCTTGAATCTTACACTTGTCATTTTAAAATGATATTTAGTTTACATTTGTCCTTTAAGTGATAAGTATTTTGATTACGTGTTAAAGAAACTTTAAGCATGGTTAATTAGTTTTAATACTTTGTTATGTTTAGATAAATAATTAAAGAAATAAACCAATTACAGTTATAAATAAAAACAATATACAAATTAATCGTTTAAATAATATTTTTAATCATTTAAAATAAATTTATATAGGAGATTATAACGTATTATTTATTTAAATGAATACATGATTCATATATAAACTGTATTTTAAATTCTCATATTTGTTCAACAAATCACATTTATATATTAATATTTTAAAAAGAATTAAACAAACATTTTTGTAGTTTTATTTTAATCTAAATTAAAAACAAAACTTAAGTCAAAATATTTTAAACACATAAAACCTTTATCTTATGTATTTTAAAATCATTTAGTTATTTTATTAAATAGTTTTTTAAAAGCTTAATTCAAAAATAAATCACAATTTCTCAATTTTAAAATATTAAAATTAGAAAGTATGCTACATTAGTTATATTTAAAACCAAACTTATATATTTAAAATATGTATAAATATATATACATTATAAATAGAAAGCAGATTTACTAGCTTATTAAAAATAAATTCACTAATTAAATATTTATTAAAGTAAAATTATTAAATCAATTCAAATTTATCTACATAAATTATCAAATTAAATTAAATTTAAACACGGATTATTAAATTTATATTGCCATAAATTCCAGGATATTACTATCCTCCCCCTTATAAGAATTTCGTCCCCGAAATTTAAAACAAAGATAATCTAATAATCTATTTAAGGATTTAATTTTAAAATACAGCATATGTTAATCATATGCTGACAACCAAAGCATTCAATTCACAAAATCAAAACAAATCTAACTATCCAAAAGAATTTTGGATAGAACTTTCACCAGTTTCCCCGGTATAAATATCAGGATACTCCCTCTATATAATCCAAACAATCAATACTACTAAGCTATAGAGCTCCTATCCATCTATATCTACAACTCTAAACAAAATATCAGACTACAGATGAGTCTTACTCAACACCCAACCCTCCTGAACTGCTGGTTCTAAAACCAGAGACATCAAACACGTACTCCCTTAGAGATACGTGAAACACTCTGAATCCCAGTTATCCAAACTGGCAATTCAACTCTTGAAAATCAAACACTTATCTTACCAAAACACAGAAGAAATCCAAAACACTTCGGAGCTAGCTTCACAGATTTCCCAAATCTTATAGCTCCTTGGATCGGAGAAAAACTTATCCAAAACCAAATCTCCGATTCCAGAATCCAAATTCCTCCGCCTCTTATCCATAAAATTTCTTTGGACGATCCTATGGTCGGTGCGACTCCGATGGAGTGTGCACATGCATGGGTTGTTCGTGTATCTGGTTGTTGTAACAGGTAGGAAATGGAATAAAGGGGAGAATTAAGAAAGGGAAAAAGAGAAGTAAAGAAAAAGGTTTGGGCTGAGACAAAAAAATCGGCCGAGATTTCTTTTTTTTCTTTCGTTTGGGCTATGGAAATTAAGTTTAATTGGGGAAGTAAATTTCGTTTTCGATTTAGGTGATGGGTCGGGGTTTCTGGGTTTTGGTCTCGGGATATGTTTCGATCAGTTCCAAGTTTTGCAAGCTTTAATAATATGATAGCTGGTTTTAAATTTCATAACACTTTCAAGTTTGGTTAGTAACAAGTTCCCAAAGTATAAATATTTGTCAAATTTTCAAACGCGTTTCAAAATAAAATTATAATTCCGTTGTGTTGCGTTTAAATTGCTTCGACTTGAAGTGATTTTGTATTCCGAACATTTAATTTAAATTAAGTAATAACTAACTAAGGAGTTAATTAGTTAAGATAAGTGTTCATCCTGATCAAGGTCTTATTGATAAAGTAATTAAAGCATTATTACTTAATGTAATATATAATGCATAATTACTTAAGGTAAGTAATTATTGGATTATTACCGAAGGATAATTAATTAATGGAAGTAATTTGGGTTTAGTTACTTTGTGTAATTAATAAGAAGGTTAATTACTTTAGGGAAGTAATTAAGGATTAATTACTTAGTGTAATTAATTAAAGGTTTAATAAATTTTAAGAGTAATTTAAGGTAAGTAATTAAGGATTGTTAATTACTGAATGTCATTAATCAAGATTGATTAATGAATGTGAATGATTGAAGATTAATTATTAAATGTGATCAATTTGAACAATAATTAATTAAAAAGGTAATTAGAGGATCATTAATTAATATAATTAATGATTGTAATTAAGGTTTAATTTATGTAATTAATTGAATAATAACTGATCAATAATAAGTTACTATAGAATAATTAATTAATGTAATTAATCGAGCATTAATGTAATTAATTTTAGTTAATTAGTTAATGAAAGTAATGAAAAAGTTAATTACTGTAAATAGTTAAGAATAATTAATTTGTGTAATTAATTAAAGGCCAATTACTTAATGTAATTAGAGAATAATCAATCAAGGATGATTTATTAAGACGGATAATTAGAGGATGATTGATTAATTGGTTTGTAATTAATTAATGGATAAGCAAGCAGGATTTATAGTAATTAATTTAATAAGAGATTGAGTGATTAATTAATCTTGCATATGGATGATTGAATGGTATTAGATGCTTTAAATTTGTTGATATCTCTGATATGAGATGATTTGTGGTATAATGTGTTTGGTTTGAACAGTGACAAAGTGGTTATCTATCCCTGATGGATTACTGTGTAAAAGTTGGCATCATGTGTTTAAAATTGAATGGTATTCACTTGTATAACTTGGGTTAAGATGACATTGGATTTGAAGAAACCGGAGTCGGGTATTAATTAATACCCGAAACCACTTCGAATCTGTATAAATTGATATGTGGAATCAAAAGGCTGAAATGGAATGATTTAAGTGAATTGGACCATTTAATCTAAGTCTTGGAACTTATAAATTGATGTGTGATGTAAGTGATGTTTATAATGACTTGTGGAATTGTAAATCGATACTAGTTACCCCGGGTTTAAATAAGTTGTATGTTTTAGTATTCCATGATTTGATGAGTTTACTCACGCTGGTTTCCAGCCTGACCCGAGTGTTACTTTAATGTAATGCTCGGGTCAGACCGAGTATTACAGATTTTCAGGTAAGGATGCTCTGGAGCTCAGGAGGCGAGTTGGAGACCAGGAACGTATGGAGAGTTTCTGCAGTGATATTTAAGTATATGAGACAGATTGATTTATCTGTCATGTGCTTGTAAATATGTTATAACTCTGATGTATATTAAAATGTAATGTAACAAGTACAGTTTTCCATTTGTATAATTATTATTTATGTGATATTATATTTTGACCCGCTGCGAATGTGAGGTTTCTGTGCTTGTTTTCTTCTTCTTTGTCTTTTCTTCTTTTCTTAACTATCTGGAAATTTCAGGATCGGAATTTCCGGGTCGTTACAATTTGAATGAAAGGTTTTGGGTTTTAAGTTGTGACTTAACTAAAATCCCATATCCATATGGTTTTTAAATATATTGCGCTCACTATTCGGTTTAGCCGGGAGAGGACCTTTGTGTCATATAACCCATTCCGAATATGCGATACGACGTTATGGATAACATTTGAAGACCGGTGATGAAGACCGGGTATTTGCGAGAATGATAGGATAACCTATCGATTTTCTCTGCACCGAGTAGCTACGGTATAGAGATTCCCTAAGTGATGGGAAGTCCGATCGGGATTGTGGATTCCAGGATTGCAAGGACTTCTTTGGAAGTGCCTTCGGTTCTGTTCGAACCAGGAATAGACTTGTATGGATGTGTTCTGACATTACACTTTGAGATGTAAAACCGGTTTCTATCAAATACATTTCTGTTTGGTGGCGGAGATTTATTCTCTTAGCTTAACACCCTTCTCTGAGACATATGAGCTCAGAGGTTATGTAATTGATTGTTACCAGCGATATATTCCCAATTTGGTAATGTGGCATACGAAGTGCTGCTAATCATTTATAGATCGAAGCATGGCTTTTGTGAAAAGCGTAGCTTTGTTGACGAGACTTCGTCGAACTTCACAACCCGGAATTGTCAAAACAGGAAGAATACGGCAAGGTTATTTAGGGGTAGCTCCCCCGAGGGTATGTTCATTTCCTTCTGGATAGAGGTGGTATCATGGTATGGAGCCCAAATACTTAACCTATGTGGTTGCTGCAAATTTATTACTTTGTGGCTGTTGGTGAATCCCGGGTTAAGGTTGGTTACGACCAGAGGATGACATACTCGTGTCAGTAGTTACCTAGTTACAGAGGTAACTCGGCCTTGTGTTGGAAGAGATCCGGTTAGGTTCTCGGGGCGTCCCTCCAGAGCCGTACCCATGTGGCCCAGGAAGTTCCTTAGCCTGACCACTTGTTGGAAATCCAAAGAAACAATGCGAACCCTTTACGATTGCAATTGTATAACCTGCCTCCTCAGGAGGTAGCTATAGCTGGCATAGTATGATGGTACCTATGCTGGTTAGGATTAATATTATACTTTCGAAATATTTTCCATTATGCACTAATAATAATATCAAATGGTTTTCGCGTATCAAGCATATTTGACTGTCATAAGGAGAAATCTCCTCCAAGTCTGCATTTGCATTTTGTTTGTGGCAGGAGGCCATATGGTAGTTTCATTTTCCAAAAAAAAGCATTGCGATTTTCAACTTAAAAATTTCTTTTGTTTGTTTTAAAGATAAAACTGTTTTTGTTTACTCATACCAGTCCCATGACGGACCCGGAGTTTATTGTTCCTTTCCTAAACTATGGGTGCCCATAATTTTCCACACGGGCAGTCTAGAGTTGGGTTTTTAGATAGTAGATATAGGATCGATTCTGTAGCTTTCAGCTTTCTCTTTGGTATTTCTTTGGAGATCTTGGTTATTGGAGTCTTTGGATTCGTGTACGGTACTTGCTTAGCTTGGTGCAATTTAATGGTGGTTCGAGCTATTGCTGGATTGGTGCTTTTGGAAATAGAGGTGCTGTTGCCGTTTTGAAGTTATCTCTTGGCAATTTGTTTTACGCTGCTGTATCATATTTTTATTCCCCTGCAGCATTATTATCTTGTATCTCTGATATTGATTCATATTGTATCATTGTTGTATCGAATGTTGTATATCAATGATATTTATTTCTTTTTCTTCCGCTGTGTTGTTATACTTAATTGTGTTATAAGCTCCGGCGAACCAGATTCGACGTTTGAATCTGCGGCATTTGAATACAAGTGTCATATTCGGTGTCGATTTTCCAAGGTCGAGTCAGGGCCGTCACATTTGGTATCAGAGCTGAAGGTTGAAACTTTAGCTCAGGAGTATAACACATTGAGTAACTCATTAGAGATAGGGTGAAGTATACCTTAAAATGAGTACATCGGTAAGATATCCATTCGAATGCCTCAGTAAATTACCTTACTATCCACTAATAGTGAGTATGAGTGCAAAAAGAGGACGAGATAGGGGACAGGGGAGTACGACTACAAATGGTCGATACCCTACAATAGCAGAAACAATCTTTCTCTATCAATCTCCCTTGATTCGTCTTTTCAATCCTTTGATGATTCCTGGCAGCTCCAGGAAGAAGCTTTGATATATTTGCATAGGACACAAACTCCAGATGGGTTAGAGTTGTTTGTTTGGGTAAATTGTTTGCTTTGGTTGATAGATATATTTTGGTTGTTTAAACTAAAAGACTTGGATTGCATCCATATATCTGTTTATTTTGTTGGGTTCCGGTATATTCTACGAGTGGTTAGTTATCTTTTGAACTAATCAATATCCTTGTATGTTCGTAGATCTGGCGACCCGAGTATCTTGATTCGTTCTTGTATTCATCATTGATATTCTGATTTGGTAAGCCAAATGCAGAATAGATATTCAATTTTATCGGAAAGAAAATTTCTCTGTCTTTCATCTGTTCTTGATTGTCTCCCTTTCAAATTTCGAGGACGAAATTTTCTAGGGGGGAATCTTTAACATTCCCGTTTTTAAATCAAATTGAAATTGGAAATAAATTTAATTTTTGAAATTTAATTATGATTTAAATTGGTGTTTTCCAAAAATTTAATAAATATTTGTTTGTTTATTTATGAAAATAAATGTAAATATTATCTTTAAATAGAATTTTTAATTTGAAATTCTGAAATAAATATTTTGAATAATATTTTAATTACAAATTTAATTTTGAATTTATTTGAAGATTTGAATAAATATATATATATAAAGATTGATAACTTGATTCATTAATATATATAAAGATTGTAAATAAATGTTTTTATTTTTAAAGTAAATAAAGATTAATATTTGGAATTCAAAAGTGAATGTTTTATAAATAGATTTAATTTGAGATTTCAATTTGAAAATTCAAATGTTAATATATTTGAAATAAGTTTGATATCTTAAGTTTTAAAATATAAATGTATTGAAAATAAAAAATTGTATTCACTACCTTATAAATATTTATTAATAACGTGTAATTTAATTTCAAAACCATTTTTTTCAATTTGTATAAGTATAAATAATACATAAGAAAGTATTAAATAATTGTTTTAATCATTTAAAACATAATAAGTATAACTTGAATAAAATACATATGTGAATATAAAATAATTTACTACAAATAATTCACATTAGGGACTTAAACATAAATCTCCTTATTTTTTTACAAATGTAAACAAATGTAAGCATTTTTGATAAAGAAGTTTACAAGTGTTCACAAATTATTACAAGTGGCAAAAATTTGTTTCATAAATTTAAATTTATTTTCCTTTAAATTAAAATGTAAAGTGACAAATGATGTTTGTAAAATATTAACTTAAACAATCAAAAAGCGTAAAACAAAGAGAAACCAGAAAATAAAAATTTCAGCTAAAATTTCAAGAAGACAAAAGCTTCAACCTTAAACCTAAATACATTTCAAAAAGCATCAGGAACAAAGCAAAACCAAACTGAAAACAAAACCTGATCAAAATATGAACAAAATTAAAGCTTGAATGAATTCAAATAAGCAAGTTAAATCCGGAGACTTTAAAACAAAACTGAATCAAAAGCAGACCTGGAACAAACAACTTAAAGCATGAATTCAACCTGAAATCTGAAGCAACAAGAAGTAATCAAAAAAAGCAAAGATAAAAGAGAGTCTGCAACTTCAAGTTTAACTAAAGTAAATAACAGATCAAGATTGGAAAACAAAATCAAATGCAAGTTTTGAAAAAAAAACAGATTTCAAAAGCTCTGCCTTTTTCCAGGTTTTTCCAGACCTGATCTCTGCTTCACTGTGCAACTAATGATTGGTGAGCAAACTTCTTGACTTGATCTTTAAATTGATAAAATGAGTTAAGTTTGCATGTTGATAAATTTGGGAGTGATAAGCATGCATGTCTGTTTTCAGAGGCATGGCTCTGTCCTTGATAAAAAATTCAAGTTTTCTATATACATTCTCTTATAAGTTGAGAATTTCAAACAAAAACATGTTGTTTAAACTCAAGATTAAGATTTGGAAATAAGTTTGAGTATCATAGGTTTGCAAATTTTCTGTAAAATTTAGGAAGAACAGTGAGCAAACCTTTGAAAAAAAATGTGACGCCCCACCTCCATGATCACAATAACAAAGGTTATTATAAGGAATAACATCTGCTATTGCGAAGAATATGGCTTGTAAGAAGCGACCATCTGTAATTTATGCCTTAGACGAGTATCCATTGCATCGATAGGAGTTGTGAAAATTACTCCCAAAGATATAAATTCAATCCAAATCTAAAATGAAACTATAGTGGCTAAAGGAAAATCCAGAACAACTCATAATAGCAACAACACTGATAGTATATTCACATCAGAACAGAAATATCAGATATATAGCGGAAGACAAATCTGGAATACATGTTACAACATTCAATGGTCCACCAGAACCAATGTACATATACATATACATCAACGTACACGAGTTGAGAGTCAAAACCAAGAGAAACATCTCGAAGTTAGACAAACGATGAAGTGAAATCCCAAAAGCTGAAGCTGCAAAAGAATCAGAGATAGCGAATATCCTGAAATAACTCGATCTGACCCAAGTACTATTTAAAAGAAAATAATAAACAGATTTTCACCATAGTCTTGAATGCGACTATTCAACATAAGAAATCAACATAGTTCAAAATAAAGAAATCTCAATTTAAACTCCATCAAAATCGATAATCTCGACTGAGACTATTCAACGTAAATAATCACCATAGTTTAATTGAAATAATCTCAATTTATACTCCATCAAAATCAGCTTTTGAATTCCCAATTGAATCCAAAAACAGCAATACGCAAATTTATAATCTCGGATGAGACTATACACAAAATTATAATCTCAGAAGAGACTATACAACATAGTAATCAACATAGTTTAAAGGAAGAAATCCCATTAGACATCATCAAAATAAGTTTCCAAATTCACAATTGAATTCGAAACAGCAATATACAAAAATCTAGAAATCGGTCAAGATAACTAGAAAATCATCATTCACAAAATCTAGAAATCAAAATAAGATAACAAGAAAATCAACATAAAAGATGGATCAATCCCAGCAGATAGCGAGTATTAGCTACGCCACACGTGCATCAACATATGGCCGAAGCCTACCAAGTACTATATTTTTGGCGCCAAACAAATGACCCGAAGGTCCAACAAATGACCCGAAGGTCTAGTACTGGTATTGACCCAAAGGTCCAACATATGACCCGAAGGTCCAACAAATGACCCTAAGGTCCAACAGAGTGGCTCGAAAGCCAAATAAAATCATCAAAATCATCAACAACAAATATTTCAATCAACGAGTCCGGAATTAACCGAAATAGTAAAAGTGCAGTTCCATACTCCGCACTTTTGCTAAATCATTTAAATATCTTCATCATTTCCTTGAAAGTGCAAAATTGTGTATTCTAAATAAATTACATTTTACGTTCTCAAACGGACAAGTCCGGAATTAAGCGAATCAGTAAATGTGAGGGTTCATAGACCTCAATTTCGCTGAAGCATTTAAATCGCTTCCTCATTCTTTTGAAAGAATAAACTATAAAAATTTTGAAAACCATTTTATTTTAAAACGATTTTTGAAACACATGATTAAAACAACAATATATGTAGCAATTTCGACAAGAAAATTGCACTTCTCAAAACACCGTAAAAACGGATACCAAATCAGCGTTGTGGATAACCGCTTGAAAAGTCACTTTAATTTAACGGTTACAGACGTTAAAATAACAGTGAATTTTCATTCATCGAAAATGCCACCAAAACACCGCGCTTTAAAATTATAGCACCGGTGTAAAAATTTCGTTATAAAAATAATGGAGCAAAAATACATTTTAAAACGTACACCGGTTCAAAGCAAATTGATCAGTAGTTTGAACTACTGTATATTCACCAAAATATTGCACAGTCCGGGAAAAAGCTACATGCTGGCAGTAAAAACGATCTGATCTTGTTATAATGTTCTCAAGTCAAAGTGAAATAACTAAACAAATCAATATGGCTTCTTACTTAATTAAGCGCCTGCATGTGAACAAAGCAATGTACGAGATAAGGATAAATGGTCAAGACAACACTTGACTAATGTGTCACGCATACACACTTTAATATATGCTAGCTATGCACGCACATAACTTGTACGCAAGTTTGACCAAGCCATATTTTTATGCAAAAGATTTATAAAACTATAACCTTGTAACATTTTCGTATAACAGTAATTACACTCATGCATGCACTACATTTTTGAACCCAAAAAATCACGCAGGCACTACATTTTAGAACCCAAAAACAATGCCTGATAGTATAATACGCATGCAATTGAACAATTGCCTTTTAGTGTATTTTTTTATAACCTATGCTCTTGTTCTAAGAATTAAGGTTCCATTTATAATGACCTGGCATAGAAACAAAGCAAGTATAAAAAAATATCATGCATGCATGCAAGAACATATTTGGTGTAATAAAAAATGAAGAGTTTTTAAACTGAAAGACATGTAAACATTTTCACGCATGATGTAAACTGAAGGACATGTAAACTTAGCATATCTATACTGACACATGTATCTATACTGATACATGTAAACATATTCACGTCATTGTCTACATATGTTTGATTAAGTAACTGATATACTATGGATACCCCCGAATCTTTTAGCTCGCAAACCAATATGAATCCAAACATCGAATGGCTTGAAAAATATAATTAAGTTATCATGCAAACAAGAATTTCATACATTATACAATATGCTATAGTGAGAAAAACTGTACCCAACAAGCATGTGTAAGCTATGTTTAGAATAACAGAAGAACATACTTACGTGTATTATCATCAACAATGTAAAAATAATACGAAAGAGACATTAGGCAAAGATACATTCCCTTTAAGCGTTCTGCTTTGATAGCAAACGAAAAGTAAAATGGTTGAAATTGTTTTCTTCTCATAGTGATATCAAGTGAAAAACATGTGAAAATAAGTTCTAACATCTTATGGGTAAAATAACCTACATACTTCAATGCTAATCTCTGTTATGTAGTTTCCATTGCAGTGTTCATGCCAAAATTAACATCCATCAAAGGACAGACTGTTCAACTCCGTTAGTGGACTTAGACACATGGACACCTTCATGTTTTGCATTAAATCTGTACTCTAAAAGATATGTTATATGTGGTGCAGTAGATTAAATATTTTTGCATCTCCAAGATGTTTTGATTAACGTTCCGATTTATTATATGGATATTCCCATAAAGTAAGACTAATGAGGCTACTATGAGAATGTTACCCTGAGTAGTGAGAATAAAGTCTTCAAATTATATGATGCACGCAAAGAAGAAGAATAAATTAGAAAATGTGAGTTTGGCACTCACCTTTAACACGCTTCAAAAGCAACTAGAAACCCTAAAAGGAGAAAGTGAGCTGCCATTGATGCCTCACTGAGCTTTAGGATAACGAAATTGCAGCCTACTCCAAAATGAAAACAAAATAAAGAACGTTTCATTTCACAAATATGTGCCCAAGTCACAGTATGATGCATGCTTGGTACTTTTGCATTAAAGGAGATGTGCAACAATACATAAAAGGACATGGATGCACTTTTTGAACAAAGCAAACGTGCAGGTGTTTCTACTTTCTAGCCTAAAACGATGATGGCTGATAAAGTGACTTCATGCTTTCCAATTAAAGTGACAGCAAAGCACACAAAAATGTTTCACTTTGTTTTACAAACTTTTCCACAAAATTGCGTCCAAACTTTGCTTTACAAAAATATGATAGCAATAGATTAATTTTCTTGTTCTTAAATTGAACTGAGACCATACACGTGAAACAAACAAATGCAGTGCATTATTACGTTCACCAATTTAAGCATTTACTGAATTTGCCAAATGATTTGTTTTTACTATTTTTTTTCGAATTTTTTATTTTTAGAATTTCTAATTAAAATATTTATTATGACAGTAATTCAAAAATCACGGTTGGTACAGACTCCCCCCTTATAAAAATTGCATCCCGCAATTTTCATACCAGAAGCAGCCAATGACACAAATAATTCATCACAACCAAGACTAAAATAGAAAAATGGATAAGAATGCTCACCCCCACCCGAAGATGAGAGAATACCCGGGTAAGAATACTTGATGAATTCTCTGGTTTCCCAAGTGCAATCTTTCGGTTTTGCGGACCATTGAATTTTCACAAGCGAGATTTCTCTATTCTGAAGGCGATTAACCTCCGAAACTAGCACACGAATAGGATTGTGCACAATAGACAAGTCAGGTGAGATCTCAAGATCTTGCAACATATGAGGATTAATAATAGAATATGAATCTCGAAGCCATCGACGAAGCTGAGATATATGAAATACGTTGTGTATTCCTGAAAATTGGATAGGTAGCGATATACGATAAGCAACAGGGCTAATGCGTTCCATAGTAGGAAACGGTCCAATATAACGAGGAGCCAATTTCCCGAAGCTATAAAACGCACCACACCCTTCATCGGGGAAACACGAATGAATACAAGATCGCCAACAGAAAATTCCAATGGCTTCCTACAATGATTGGCAAAAGATCTTTGCCTAATATGAGCCTCCTTCATTCTCTGTCTGATAGTATTAATATTCGCATAAGATTCACGAATCAAATCGGAGCCGAGAACTAACTTTTTCCCAAATTCCAACCAACAAGATGGTGATCGATATGGTCTTCCGTAAAGGGCTTCGAAAGGAGCCATATCGATACTGGATTGAAAACTATTGTTATAAGCAAATCCAACAAGAGATAAGTGGTCTTCCCATTACCACCAAAATCCAGAAGCAATTCGATTGGACTTGATAAGAATAAAATGGACTGATTTGGTCAATCGGTCAAAAATCACCCAAACATTAATATGGCCCGACCTCAAACTAGGTAGACTATCAATGAAGTTCATAGAAATTTGATCCCATTTCAATAATGGAATCTCAAGAGGTTGCAAAAGACCACTGGGATGCTGGTGTTATGCTTTAACAAGTTGACAAGTCATGCAATGACTTACATAACTTGCAATATCACGCTTCACACCCTCCCATTAGTACAAGCGTTTCATATCAGCGTACATCTTACTACTACCCAGATGGATAGTATACTTAGAACGATGACAATCCTCGAGAATGTCATTTCTAAGATTAGAAACATCAGGCACAATCAATCTACGATTCTTCCGAATACAACCATGAACATCAATATCAAAATCCTTCAGATCATCACTTCGGGATTCTGATTCACAACTCTGAGTAAGATAAACAATATGTGGATCTTGTTTCTGGGAATCGGCAACACGATCCAACAAACTAGGACGAGCTTCCATGCTAAATAAAAGCACGGGAGAATCAGAATATGAAGGACAGTCTCTAATCACAAAGAGATAAAGCTTCCAACATATTCCACTCTACTAGCATCATGGAAACAACAACTTGCTGCTTGCGACTAAGCGCATCATTAACTCGATTACCCTTACTAGGGGTATACTGAACATCAAAAACATAAAAAGCTAGAAATTCGAGCCAACGCTGTTGTCTCAAATTAAATTCTTTCAGATAATCTTCATTATGAAATCACTTTCTGGAAAAATTTACTTTTTATAAATCAATTTATTGTGTCAAATTGTCTCATCAAAGCATTTAAGAGATTCCTATCGACAACGTTGATCAAGTGCATCGACCAGAATTCTTAAAGCACTCAATGGGCAATACAATCACAAAATCATCTTCTATATGATAAACACAAATCCAATTATGCTTGTGAATAAATCTTATGAAAAAGATTTGCAAAATTTTAAATTGTTTTTTCATCAAAATCAATAAATACACAAATGGAGTCATTGAGATATTCGTAGAATACTCGATTCATAAAATGGATGAAATAGGCTGTGCAAACTGAATGACGCAATCAGTCATTCATAAGAATCATAACGAGTGCGGAATACGATAAGTGGAATGCTATCTTACGCCACTCGTAACTAATGAAAACCGGTGGTAAGGTTAAGTTGGGATGAGAGCTAGAACAAATAAATTGCTTGGCTTCTAACTCAGGTAATTGTTGCTTGAGTTCCTAATTTTCCTTAACAGACATCCTCGTTGGAGGACGACTGACAGGATGATCACCAGAGATAAAAAGCAATACGGAACTCAATTTCCCTATTTGGCGGTAAACTCGAAATAGGCTTAAAGGTCAGAAAAATCGCAAAAACTGGAATATTAGCTATGACATCCTCCGATTCGAAGGAAGATTATAGGAGCATTGGAAGGATGGTCCATACTTCGAAATATAATAGATAGCTACTCGATAGCTTTGGGATGCTTGAGATACAAAGTTCTTTCGGGACATAGGATTGAACTTCATAACGGACGAGCCAATCCATTCCCAAAATTGTAACAAAACCAAGATGATCCATAACATGCAGATTTGCATGAAAGGAAAAACCACAAATAATAATCTCAACATCAACACATAACAAACCAAGAGTCGGGGATCTACCAATAGGATTCACAATCCTCAAAGGGTCGCAAAGAGTAACAACATCTAAAAGAATAACAACAACAAGCTCCTTCGACACGAATGAATGTGATGCACCCGTATCAAAAAGAACTCTAATAGAACGATTATGAAATAAAGTAAAACCTTCCAAAATAGAAGGAGTAAAACCTTTGGGCTAAGAAGAATCACCAGAAGCTTAACCAACCTTAAGCTTCCCAGATTTGAAACCCTTAGGAGCAGTAAGACAATCAGAAACCTGATGTCCTACTTTCAAAGCTAAGATTGAAAAGGAATTTAACAATTGGAATACTACGGAAATATGAAATATATTCCTAGGCATATTCCAACTTCTTAGAGAGTATGAAAGTTTAAGAACACGAAGGAATTGATTAGAAAGGCACGAACAAAACCCTCGTATAGTTGTAACACATGTTCCATCCTACTTCTGTTATGTGTTTATGTTAATTTGTTCTGAATCTCAGCTCTGATACCAAGCTGTAACGCCCCACCTCTATGCTCACAATAACAAAGGTTATTATAAGGAATAACGTCTGCTATTGCAAAGAATAAGGCTTGTAAGAAGCGACCATATGTAAGTTATGCCTTAGACGAGTATTGATTGCATCGATAGGAATTGTGAAAATTACTCCCAAAGATATAAATTCAACCCAAATCTAAAACGAAACTACGGTGGCTAAAGAAAAATCCAGAACAACTCATAATAGCAACAACACCGATAGTATATTCACATCAGAACAGAAGTATCAGATGTATAGCGGAAGACAAATATGGAATACATGCTACAACACTCAATGGTTCACTAGAACCAATGTACATATACATATACATCAACATACACGAGATGAGAGTCAACCCTAAGAGAAACATTTCGAAGTTAGACAAACGATGAAGTGAAATCTCAAAAGCTGAAGCTGCAACAGAATCAGAGATAGCGAATATCCTGAAATAACTCGGTCTGACCCGAGTATTATTTAAAGGAAAATAATAAACGGATCAGTCTAATTTATTCTTAGAAGTGAATGCATTATAACAATATCTAGCAAAATAATAGTAATAGTCTTGAATGAGACTATTCAACATAAGAAATCAACATAGTTCAAAATAATGAAATCTCAATTTAAACTCCATCAAAATCAATAATCTCGAATGAGACTATTCAACATAAATAATCACCATAGTTTAATTGAAATAATCTCAATTTAAACTCCACCAAAATCAGCTTTTAAATTCCCAATTGAATCTAAAACAACAATATGCAAATTTATAATCTCGAATGAGACTATACACAAAATTATAATATCAGAAGAGACTATACAACATAGTAATCAACATAGTTTAAAGGAAGAAATCCCATTAGACATCATCAAAATAAGTTTCCAAATTCACAATTGAATTCAAACAGAATTATACAAAAATCTAGAAATCGGTCAAGATAACTAGATAATCAGCATTCACAAAATCTAGAAATCAAAATAAGATAACTAGAATATCAACATAAAAGATGGATCAATCCCAGCAGATGTCGAGTTTTAGCTGCGCCGCACGTGCGTCAACATATGGCCGAAGCCTACCAAGTACTATATTTTTGGCGCCCAACAGATGACCTAAAGGTCCAACAAATGACTCGAAGGTCCAACAAATGACCCGAAGGTTCAACAAATGACCCGTAAGTCTAGTACTGGTATTGACTCGAAGGTCCAACATATGACCCGAAGGTCCAACAAATGACCCGAAGGTCCAGCAGAGTGGCTCGAACGCCAAATAAAATCTTCAAAATCATCAACAACAAATATTTCAATTAACGAGTCCGGAATTAACCGAAATAGTAAAAGTGTGGTTCCATACTCTGCACTTTTGCTAAATCGTTTAAATCTCTTCATCATTTCGTTGAAAGTGAAATTTTTTGTATTTTAAATAAATAACATTTTACGTTCTCAAACGGACAAGTCCGGAATTAAGCGAATCAGTAAAAGTGAGGGTTCATAATCCTCAATTTTGCTGAAGCGTTTAAATCGCTTCCTCATTCTTTTGAAAGTGCAAACTATAAATTTTTGAAAACCATTTTATTTTAAAATGATTTTTAAAACACGTGATTAAAAAAGCAATATCTGTAGCAATTTTGACAAGGAAATTGCACTTCTCAAAACATCGTAAAAACGGATACAAAATCAGCGTTGCGGGATAACCGCTTGAAAAGTCACTTTAAATTAACGGTTACTGACGTTAAAATAACAGTGAATTTTCGTTCATTGAAAATGTCACCAAAACACCGCGCTTCAAAATTACAGCACCGGTGTAAAAATTTCGTTATAAAAATTACGTAGCAAAAATACGTTTTAAAATGTACACCGGTTCAAAGCAAATTAATCAGTAGTTTGAACTACTGTATATTCACCAAAATATTACACAGTCTGGGAAAAAGCTACATTCAGGCACTGAAAACGATCTGATCTTGTTATAATGTTCTCAAGTCAAAGTGAAATAATTAAACAAATCAATATGGCTTCTTACTTAATTAAGCGCCTGCATGTGAACAAAGCAATGTACAAGGTAAAGATAAATGGTCAGGACAACACTTGACTAACGTGTCACACATACACACTTTAATATATGCTAGCTGTGCACACACATAACTTGTACGCAAGTTTGGCCAAGCTATATTTTCATGCAAAAGTTTTATAAAACTATAACCTGGTAACATTTTCGTATAACAGTAACTACACTCACGCATGCACCACATTTTTGAACCCAAAAAATCACGCAGGCACTACATTTTAGAACCCAAAACAATGCCTGATAGTATAATATGCATGCAATTGAACAATTGCCCGTTAGTGTAATTTTTTATAACCTATGCTCTTGTTCTATGAATTTAGGTTCCATTTATAATGACTTGGCATAGAAACAAAGCAAGTATAAAACAACATCATGCATGCACGCAAGAACATATTTGGTGTAATAAAAAATGAAGAGTTTTTAAACTAAAAGACATGTAAACATTTTCATGCATGATGTAAACTAAAAGACATGTAAACTTAGCATATCTATACTGACACATGTATCTATACTGATACATGTAAACATATTCACGTCATTGTCTATATATGTTTGATTAAGTAACTGATATACTGTGGATACTCCCGAATCTTTTAGCTCACAAACCAACATGAATCCAAACATCGAATGGCATGTAAAATATAATTAAGTTATCATACAAATAAGAATTTTATACATTATACAATATGCTATAATGAGAAAAATTGTACCCAACAAGCACGCGTGAGCTATGTTTAGAATAACATAAAAACATACTTACGTGTATTATCTCAACAATGTAAAAATAATATAAAAGAGACATTAGGCAAAGATACATTCCCCTTAAGCGTTTCTGCTTTGATAGCAAACGAAAAGTAAAATGGTTGAAATTGTTTTCTTCTCATAGTGATATCAAGTGAAAAACATGTGAAAATAAGTTCTAACATCTTATGGGTAAAATAACCGACATACTTCAATGCTAGTCTCTGTTATGTAGTTTCTATTGCAGTGTTCATGCCAAAATTAACATCCATCAAAGGACAGACGGTTCAACTCCGTTGGTGGACTTAGACACATGAACACCTTCACGTTTTGCATTAAATCTGTACTCTAAAAGATATATTATATGTGGTGCAGCGGATTAAATATCTTTGCATCTCCAAGATGTTTTGATTAACGTTCCGATTTATTGTATGGGTATTCCCTTAAAGTAAGACTAATGAGGCTACTATGAGAATGCTACCCTGAGTAGTGAGAATAAAGACTTCAAATTATATGAGCATGCAAAGTAGAAGAATAAATTAGAAAATGTGAGTTTGGCACTCACCTTTAACACGCTTCAAAAGCAACTAGAAACCTAAAAGAGAGAAAGTGAGCTGCCATTAATGCCTCACTGAGCTTCAGGATAACGAAATTGCAGGCTACTCCAAAATGAAAATAATATAAAGAATGTTTCTTTTCCCAAATATGTGCCCAAGTCACAGTATGATGTGCGCTTGGTACTTTTGCATTAAAGGAGATGTGCAATAATACAAAAAAGGACACGACTGCACTTTTTGAACAAAGCAAACGTGCAAGTGTTTCTACTTTCCAGCCTAAAATGATGATAGCTGATAAAGTGACTTCATGCTTTCCAATTAAAGTTAAAGCAAAGCACACAAAAATGTTTTACTTTGTTTTACAAACTTTGTCACAAAATTGCGTCCAAACTTTGCTTTACAAAATTGTGACAGCAATAGATCAATTTTCTTGTTCTAGAATTGAACCGAGACCATACACGTGAAACAAACAAATGTAGTGCGTTATCACTTTCACCAATTTAAGCATTTACTGACTTTGCCAAATGATTTTTTTTTTACTATTTTTTTTCGAATTTTTTATTTTTATAATTTCTAGTTAAAATATTTGTTACGACAGTAATTCAAAAATCACGGTCGTTACAAAAAATTTAATTAAAACTTTAAATCATATACATTTTGATGATTGAAGTTGCTATGAAAATATCTTTGAATGGCTGCAGGTATATGTGTCTATACACACACACACACACACACACATATGTATATAGATGGATGTGTAAGCATCTGTATATATGCATGCTTATGTCTGGGTATTCACAGTTTCAAAGAAAAGAATCTATATCTACCTAAATAAACATTACTGGGTTATGATTCTTGAATAAAAAATTGTAATAGTGTGGTTTTATTTTATTTTAAATAAAAACAAAGAGAAATATTGAGAAATCCATCTGGAAATTAAAATTACAGTAAAATAAATCAAACACTTAAAAATTTGATGTTCACAAATTTTTGTTTGGAATTCATAACCTGATTCAAGTTGCGAAAAGATGAATTTTAATGATAGTTTTAGGATTTTTAGCTTTGGAAATCATTGGGATTTTAGAGTTGAACAAAATTGTGAAAAACATCGATTTCTGACGATCAATAGGGAATCGAACTTCGGGGTTCATGCCGGAGGAGGATTCGACGGTGATGAGTATAGGAAAATTAGTAATTGAATTTATCATGGATCGTGGTGGTGTAATGGTGGTTTTGTAGGGTTTAAGAATAGGTTTTTCTCATCGAAGTTTAAAGAGCTGGTTTGCTGGCGTAGGTGAATCGAGTCGCACCGGACCTAAGGGAAATGGGTGAAGAGTGTCTGGCGCAGGTTTGGGCGCGGCGTCGAGTGCATCGGTGGTGGGAGGTGACGATACGCGGTGGCTTTTCGACCAAGCTTGGTTCAGGGGTCGGTCGTATTACTGGATTACGTTTCATGGTTGAATTCGACAATCTAGGAGGTCGGGGAGGTTAGGTGGGTCGATGATGATTTACCGGTGGTTGCAAAGTTGGTCGAAGACATTGGGTTCGGATGTACACATGCACACCTCCATGTTATTTACGGTCGTTCAAATTTTGAAAAAGACAGGGGGCGACTCGAAGTTGAACTCGAGAAAATGGATGATGGGCTCGAGTACGCGGTGCGTTTGCAAATTTAGTGCCTGGTATAACAAAACTAAATGCAGATCTAAGAAAAAAAGAGAAGAAGAAGCATTGAACTGTTTTACGGGGAAGATTCGAAACACATAAGCATTTTTCTCTTTTCTGTTTAACGTACAAGAAGTTTTAGAGTTATAATGAAATTTTTGTTCAGTTTTAAAAGGCAATAGAAAGTAAACAAAGTTTTATAGGATTTTCAACTTTAAACTAAAATAACAATTTAAAAGAAAAAAAGGGAAACGAAGATGAAAGATGAAGCTTTGGGGAAACTCAAGGAAGAATTAAAGTTAGCTCGAAGATTTAGTTTTCGGACAAGGCTTTATTCAAATTGTATTAACCAAGTTGTAAAGTTTGAAAAAAATGGATAAGTTTCAAACGGATATTCCCAGGTTCAAAGTTTAATTTTTAAGTTAATAAATTGTTTTGGTGATGAATACATACGTATTCGTTAATTAATGTAATTAATTAATAAGTGTTTTTGAAATATAATGACAGCAAATATAAAAAGGATAATCGTTTAATGTAAGTTAATTTATGGGATTGATTAGAGATGATCATTTATTATAATTAATTAAATTTTTAATCAAGGGTTAAAGGTAATTAATTACTTAAGAATAATTACTTAATTCAATAATTTATTTATGACTAATCAAGTAATTTAAAGAATAATTACTCACTATAATTAATATATGATATAAGTGATTAAAGATAATCACATAAGTTAATCTTAATTAATTTAATGTAATTAGGGTTTATTTAATTAATGTAAATAATTAGAGTAAATTAATTAGTAATTCAAGTTAATTAATCAAGTAATTAATGAATGAATGATTTAATGGTAATTACTTAGTGAAAGTAATTAAGAGAAGATATATAAAGGTTAATTGACTAAAAGTGATTAAGAAATCATTATTTATTAAGGAGTATTTAATTATTGTAATTAATTAAGAAATAAACCTAGTAATTAATCAATTAAGAACAATTAATTATAATTAAGCTTTAATTAATAATTAGCGGTTTATTAACTAATAAAAGTAATTAAGATTTAATTAATTATAATTAAGAGTCAATTAACTTTGATAATAGATTTAGAAATGATTAAGTAACAATTTAATTAAGACTAAATCAATTTTAGTTAATAATAATTAATCATTGATTTCAGACTTCTAATGAAAGCAATTATGTGGTTGGTAAGTTTAAAAAAAATTCACCCAAATTATTCATCTCAATTATAGATGTTTGATTTCTGTTGGATGCTATGTGATGGATTGATATATTTGATATGTGATGTGATGCTTTATAATGCTTTGTGCCGAGCTTTTATATTTGTGATGTATATACTGTTGTCCCGTAAAATGACGTTTGGATTTCGATGCGACAGGGAGTCGGATTACAGTTGGTTATCCGATACCCACATCGAATCGTAATAATGAATATTATTAATCGATAAATTTGCTTTATTTATGAATAAGGATAAGCGTTGTAGATTATACAGCTTATCGATACTTCTGTGTTTGTATCTGTGATAATTGATGTTGTCGCACTATTGAGTAAAACCCTAGACTACACTATGCACACAAAAATATGGATTGCACGTGGAAAACGATTAAGTCACAGATTTTTAAATATCTTGAATCTGAATTTTAAATCCAAATGGTTTTGGAAATGGGTTGGGTTAAAGTGAAAAACTTTAGAAAAGTGTTTTAAAAAAAATGAAAGTTATTTTTGAATAACTTGATTAAGTCTTGAAGTTTAAATAATTTAATTTGAATTCAAGATTTAGAATTGAATTCTATGTTTGAAAATTTTGGTTTAAAAATGTTATTCAAGTGATAACGTGTTTATATGGATTTTGAACCATTTAAAAAAAAGGTATCATTTTGGGAAATTTGAATTTAACCAAATGTTATACTTAAAGAGATATAACTCGTGCAAATGAAATTGGATTTTTCCGAGACGGAAGCAAGTGGTTTTAAATAATAATGCTTTTATATAAGGAAAGAATTTTCCAAATTATGATAAAAAGTTTTCAAATTTGAAATGGAATGATTTTGAGAACTATAATTGAATCTTTGTGAAAGATGGTTGAACCTTATTTTGAAATTGAAGAGAATTTTAAATGGTGTATCTTTTATATATAAAAGATTGAAACGAGAATTGTTTTGAAAAGCAATGATTGAATCTTGATAAAAGATTACTGAACCTTGTTTTAAATTGAAAAGGGGACTTAAAAGTAAATTTTTGTTTAAAAGATTTAAATGTAGAAATTGTTTAAACCATTGAAGGTTTCTGAAATAAATCTTTTTGTTTAAAAGATTGGGAATGGTAATTTGTTTTAACCATTTGAATGAAAGGTTTTGGGTTTTAAGTTGTGACTTAACTAAAATCCCATATCCATATGGTTTGTAAATATATTGCGCTCACTATTTGGTTTAGCGGGGAGAGGACCTTTGTGTCATATAACCCGTTCCGAATATGTGATACGATGTTATGGATAGCATTTGCAGACCGGTGGTGAAGACCGGGTATTTGCGAGAACGATAGGATAACCTACGATTTTCTCTGCACCAAGTAGCTACGGTATAGAGATTCCCTAATGATGGGAAGTCCGATCGAGATGGCGGATTCCCGGATTGCAAGGACTTCTTTGGAAGTGCCTTCTGTTATGTTCGAACCTGGAACAGACTTGTATGGATGTGTCTCTGACATTACACTTTGAGATGTAAAACCGGTTTATATCAAATACATTTCTGTTTAGCGGCGGGGATTTATTCTCTTAGCTTAACACCCTTCTCTGAGACATATGAGCTCAGAGGTTATGTAATTTATGGTTACCCGTGATACATTCCCAATTTGGTAATGTGGCATGCGAAGTGCTGCTGATCATTTATCGTTCAAAGCATGGCTTTTGTGAATAGCGTAGCTTTGTGGACGAGACTTCGTCGAACTTCACAACCCGGAATGGTCAAAAAAGGAACAATGCAGCAAGGTTATTTAAGGGTAGCGCTTCCTGAGGGTATGTTCGTTTCCTTCTGGATAGAGGTGGTATCATGGTATGGAGCCAAGATGCTTAACCTATGTGGTTGCTGTAAATTTATTACTTTGTGGTTGTTGGTGAATCCCAGGATAAAGGTTGGTTACGACCGGGGGATGACATGCTCGTGTCAGTAGTTACCTAGTCATAGAGGTAACCCGGCTTTGTGTTGGCAGAGATCCGGTTAGGTTCTCGAGGCGTCCCTCCAGAGGCATACCCATATGGCCCAGGAAGTTCCTTAGCCTTCCATTTGCTGGAATCCAAAGAAACAATACAAACTCTTTACGATTGCAGTTGTATAACCTGCTTCCTCAGGAGGTAGGTATAGCTGGCATAATATAATGGTAACTATGCTGGTTAAGATTAATATTATACTTTCGAAATATTTTCCACAATGCACTAGTAATAATATCAAATGGTTTTCGCGTATCAAGCATATTTGACTATCATAAGGAGAAATCTCCTCCAAGTCTGCGTTTGCATTGTCTGTGTGGCAGGAGGCCTTATGGTAGTTTCGTTTTCCAAAAAAAGCATTGCGGTTTTTAACTTAAAAATTTCTTTTGTTTGTTTTAAAGATAAAACTGTTTTTGTTTGCTCATACCAGTCCCATAAGTGACCCGGCGTTTATTGTTCCTTTCCTAAACTTCGGGTGCCCACAATTTTCCACACGGGCTGTCTAGAGTTGGGTTTTTCAGATAGTAGATATAGGATCGATTCTGTAGCTTTTAGCTTTCTCTTTGGTATTTCTTTGGAGATCTTGGTTATTGGAGTCTTTGGATTCATAGACGAGACTTGCTTAGCTTGGTGCAATTTGATGGTGGTTCGAGCTATTGCTGGATTGGTGCTTTTGGAGTTAGAGTTGTTGTTGCCGTTTTGAAGTTATCTCTTGGCAATTTGTTTTCCGCTGCTATATAATATTTTTATTCTATTGTAGCATTATTATCTTGTATCTCTGATATTGATTCATATTTTATCATTGTTGTATCGAATGTTGTATATCAATGATAATCATTTCCTTTTCTTCCGCTGTGTTGTTATACTTAATTGTGTAATAAGCTCCGGCGAACCAGATTCGACGTTTGGATCTGTGGCATTTGAATACAAGTGTCGTATTCGGTGCCGATTTTCGAAGGTCGAGTCAGGGCCCTCACAGTTTCAATTAAAATTCCGCATCTATTACACGCTCATAAATTTCTTACCTTAGATACTAAAAATAAATTAGTAGCCGCGATTTTTGGAAGAAAGTTTTTGACCGTTGCTTCTAAAACTGCTCATATTTAATTTGATACGTTTCATTTCTATTTGTTCCGTTTTTTTTCCCTGTTGCCTTTTTTCGTTCCTTGATTTTTGGTGCTATTGGCTTCAACAAACGTATCATATTCTATACAAAATTTATATACATATTCCTTACCTTATCTGTGTCAGCCTAAATTGTGAACAGTACCAAAATTTTTGACTCTTCAATCTCCTTCCGTAAAAAAATCAAAACGTGTTGTCCAATCAATTTATTGCTTTAATTAACCTTCAGCAAATCAAGGGATTTGACGGTTGCTATTTGTTTATCTTCATCTGACTATTCATTGTTTGAAACTAATCAATTTGATTTAATATTTGCATTTATTTATGAGATCTTCCATTTTGTTTCTTCCCTCGGCGTAGAGTTCTCCCTTTACCTATGGTTCTACACAATCACTAGAAGAAACGTATAACGTACATACGTTTTTCCTCTTTTCATTATTTGATTTGGCTACAGCTCATATTTATTTGTGTGTAAAAATCAACGTGAATATTTATTGCCTAAAATCTTCACCTGCTACTTTATATTTATTATTTATGTGATACGTTTTCCAATTTGTGCCTATTCGTTTTTCCTACGTTACTTGTTTTAACCGCTGAAACATTTGTTTTTCATTTTTTAACTTTTGGCGGTTCAGTTTTTCCACTTTACCCATTTTATATTTCTTTGCTTCTCCCCTCCCTGTCCTCTTCTTTCAATATATTTGACAAATCCATCTTCATATTTCACTCGGCAAGAAGAGAAGGAAAAAAAATTTAGAATAAAAAAATAAAACCGTCGATGCCTTCCTTACCTCCAAAACCACGCACAACCACCCTTTGCCGAGCCATCAACAGACCTGCCTCCAACTTCTTCTCCCCACCTTGCAATTTCCTCCGCCTCTCCCATCACGTGGCCACTTTTATTCAGCTACATGCTCCTTTCTTTTGACGTGCCATCAAACTGTAGGGAGCTGATGCATAAAGCCTGTTGCGTTTGAACTTGCGTGCACATATGACTCTATATGTATATCATATGTCATGTAAGTATTTGATAACTTAGTTATTTATTAAGACAATTTTGAATTCATACTGTGGCATGCATTTTAGTAGGAGGTATATTAAATTTTTATATAGGAGTAATTTTTTTTAATAACAATAAAGTAAGTTATTTGGATTACAGTATTATATTTACATGCTTAAATAGCTTGTTGTTGATATTAGAGCTTGGCTCTAGGCAAACATAGCATACATGCTAAATTTATTTACAGAATCACTTTCGTTCGAGCTTGAATCTCTTCCTATTTGATTCGGTTCTTCTTTGAATTTTGGAACATCCCCCTCGGTTCCAAAACCATTCTTGTCTTTCCCTATTCATGTTTTCCAGATTTTGGAGTATCCCATAGCTCCACTGAATGACTGTAAAGGGGTGAAACTCCTTTACAATAGCATCGATTCACCGAAGATTTAATATCCTCGGTTTAAATGCTGCTATCTCTGGTTATGCCGAATTCTACACCTGGCGATCAAATGTTGATTTGCCTTGGAATTCCGCAACGATCATATTCTTGAAGTCACAGTTGACCCGGTTAAGGTCGCCCGCGATTAATATCCATCTTATATTTTGAAATTTAATTATCTCATCTTCGTTTAGGCCTAGCTTTGAATCAGAATTCTATTTGATTAGAGTTCCTCTAATTTGAATCTCCATCTTTGTTTTGAAATACATCATTGAATCATCCTTTGAAAATCGGGCTTTTTTTTATTTTAGAAATTGTTTTATATACCGAAATTATTATTTTGATAACTATGATTTTATTCGATATATGAAAGTGAAAATGTTTTCGAAAGGATTATATACCTTTTAATAAACTAGAATTAGAAATTTCGAAAGGATTTGAAATTTTGAAAATTTTATAAGAAATTTAATTTATATAAAAATTATTTATAACTAAAGTGTTCCGAATTTGAAATTTGAGAGATTGAACTCCATTATTTTGAAATTGGTTTTAAGATTTTTGAAAATGTATAATGATACGAATTGAAAGTATTTACCGAATAGGAAGTGTTTCAAATGACTCAAACGAGTTCCAATGATTTCAAAGAAACTTCAAAAAAGTTTTAAGAAAATAGAAGTCCAGAACTCACTTATGTCGCTGGAGAATAATTTCGGTGATGAGTGCACGCATCATCGACATTGATTTTCGAGTTTCAAAGTGGGGGAGAGGCCACTTTAATAGCTTTGTTATGCGAGTGATTTTATGAAACCAATTTAGATTTCAAATTCCGAAGTATGATTTGATATTCGAAGGATATATGTATATATATTTGAAACGATTTGAAATGAACCGGTGTTCAGTCCTCGGATTTCGAATTTGATTGGTATAACCCTATCTATTAAACTGATTTACTGATTTGTTACTGATATCCAACTCATGGATTTGAAATTTGATTCACCGACTATTTTGAATGTTCGAACACTTTCGAATCGAGGATTAATTTTTCAAAGCTAAGTAATTTCGAAGAGTATAAAGTATTTGATTAGTATATAAGATTAGTTTTGTTTGTTTTAATATGATTTAAATAAGATTGAAACTTCTTTGTTAAGTAAATGAATAAGACTATTTTGAATTATACTAGTATGAAATATTGATTTTAATGTTTTGAATAAAGTGTGTATATATATATATAGAATAATAATCTTTACAATGGTAAATTGGATTTTTTCATATAGAAATAAATAGTTTAAAGGTTTTAAAGGGATAATTATAAATTTGGAAACCATTTTGAGTATAATTGATTTTGAGAAAAATATTTGGTTTTGAAATTAGAATGGAATTAAAACCAGTACTTATATGGTGATTTTGGAAATAAGTTTGTGAAATATAAATTTACAACCTGATAGTCTGAGCAATTCAAGTCCGACATGTGTGGATGCGAATGGTTGAAAATAGCAGGGCGTTAGGGAATTTAAACTTTCCAAATCTCCAAAATTTTCAAATTCTTTTCAAAACATTTCTCTGGAATTCCATTTCAAATTACAAATCACAATCACTATTTACATTCTCAAATTCCTTTTGTATGTGATTTTATTTCTTAACTTTGGTGTTACGATTTCAATTTCTCATTCAATAATCAATGATACTAATTTAATATTAATTCCTAACATCCAAGCAACAATATATTACCATAATAATTTACAAAGATTATTTCCTTTATCTACGAAAATAGTTTTGGGTAAAATTTATCTCGTTTACCCGATTTTAAAACAATATTGTGTCGGTTTATCTTATTTAAGAGTTTAGGAACTCCTATCGATATAGTTGGCCAAACTGCATTGACCTGTATCTATAAACAATCAACCGATAAGTCAACATAATATAAAATCATTTTATATTCACTAACAAATACGCGCTCATATCTATTAACACTCTCAAACTCATTTTAGAGTACTACCGAATCTATCTCTAATGAGTAACACCCAACAGAGCAAGGGTTTTCGCTTAACCAAATGCTCCGATACCACTTGTAAAGGCCCGCAATCCGCACCCCTTTTTAGCTGGCAAAATTCCACAACAATTCAGCCCAAAGAGGAACAAATGTACGAGTCTTTAGGGTTAAAGAAGAAAGAGGTAGAAGAAGAAGAAACAATAACAGAATTTCACATTTCGCAGCGGAACAACATATAATAGATGAGTGAATAAACATTAAAACAAAAGGCCCGTATATGTTATTACAATACAACAACAGAGTACAACAACAACTCCCAACCAGTTATAATGACTTACCTACATAGAAATTTGTCTCACACAAACCCGAACGCAGCAGATACTACATATTATAGATAATACGTCTCCCCATCCAGCTTGCCTCATGTGCTCCACAGCAACTCTTGAATTCCAGAATGACCTGATAACCTGACAGGCTGCCCGTATAGAAATTGTGGGCACCCAGAGTTTAGAAAGGGAACCATAAACTCCAGGTCATTCGGTGGACTGGTGTGAGATCTTAAAAACAATTATTTTCACAAAGAAAATAAAAAGAAATCTGCTATGCTTTTTGAAAAATGAAACTACCATAAGGCTTCCCGCCACACACACAATGCAAACACAGAATTGGAGGAGACTTCTCCTTATGATAGTAAAAAATGCTTGATATGCAAATCCTTTAATATTATTATTATTAGTGCACAGTGTGGAAAACATTTCAAAAGTATAATATTAATCTTAGCCAGCATAGGCATTTCGCTCTTATGTCTACTATAGCTACCATGTTCAATAGCAGGTTACCGCCACATTCCATGGCAGGTTATACAACTAAAACCGTACAGGGCGCGTATTATTTCTTTGGATTTCTAACAAATGGTAAGGCTAAGGAACTTCTTACTGCCACATGGGTACGCCTTTGGAGGGACGTCCCTTGAACTTAACCAGCTCTCTGCCAACACAAGGCTGGGTTACCTCTGTAGCCAGGTAACTACTACTCGAGTATGCCATCCCTCGGTCCTTTGGGACCTTTATCCGAGGATCCTCAACCATAAAGCAACAACCACAAAGTATATATAAATTTGCGGCAACAACATAGGTTAAGTATATGGGCTCCATACCATGATAACACCCTTTTACAGAAGGAAATGACATACCCTAAAGGGCACGACCCTCATTATCATGCGGCATCTTTCCTGTTTTAACCATTTCTGGGTGTGCAGTCTGACGAAGTCTCGTCCACAAAGCTACAATTTTCACAAAGTCATGCTTTGATCAACAAATGATCAGCAACACTTCGCATGTCACGTTACCAAATCGGGAATGCATTACTAGTAACAATCAACCGCGTAACCTCTGAGCTCGTACGTCTCAGAGAAGGATGTTAAGCTAAGAGAATAAATTCTCCGCCACTAATAGAAATGTATTTGATAGAAACCAGCTTTACATCTCAAAGTGTAACGTCCGACACACATCCATACAAGTACGTTCCGGGATCGAACGTAACCGAAGGCACTTCAAAGAAGCCCTTGCAAATCTGGATATTCACAAATCACGTCTGGAATCCCCATCACAAAGGGTGATCAAATCTTTATACCGGAGTAACTCGGTGCAGAGACATTCGAAGGTAATCTTTTCGTTTTCGAAGATACCCGGTCTTCAACACCGTCTTCAAACGCAATCCTATTTCATTGTGTCATTATTCGGAATGGGTTTTATGACACAAGATCCTCTCCCGGCTAATCCGAATAATGAGCGCTTATTTTAAAAATAAGTGTTCAATCAGATTTCAAACTAATCACAACAATTTCCACTTTGATCTTTTAGATAAAAGATCCATCACAATCACAAACGTTCGATGTGGTTTTTGGATATCCACTTGGAATCCGACCGCCGGTCGCATCGAAATTCAAATGTCGTTCAAATGCAAGTATTGATAGTCGGTTATTTAACTATGAATCAACATTCACAACAATCACTAGATTTAAATAATTTTCCCAATTATTTATTTTCAAAATATCTTCGCAAGATATATTTCGCACTTCAACCATTTGAAAACAAAATTCAAATTACTTTCCACATTTCAATCCTTTGAAAAAAAATTCAAACATTTTCCAAATTTCAATACTTTGAAAACAAATTTCAAATATTTTCCTTACGCGTAATGCATTTCCAATATTTATTCATTTTCATTGAAAATTTGCCGAATTCAAATACTTTAAAATAATTTGATCTACTTACGTGAACATATATACTTGGATATATTTAAAATAAAAACTATTTCTAAACACTTATTTGAATATTAGTTATGAAAATATTATACCAATATCTAATATAAAATTTCAAGTCCAAACTAATTTTAAAATAAAATTAATAGAATAAGATATAACTATTTAAATATCCAATTTCTAAAATAAATATCGACTTAAAACTTAAAATAATCACTTCTATAATTGTTTAAAATATATTTTACATTAAAGATTTTCAAAATAACCTATGTAAATAATTTTTCTTTTTCAAACATTCTATCCTTAAAACCATCTTTACAACTTCATTCTATATTTATAAACTATATTGAAAACATTCTCGGCTTTCATGGGAAAGTACACATTCCATTCTAAAATGGTCCATTCAAATAAATTTATAAATCTTTCTGGATTTATTTTAATTTTTCGTTTCGAATCCGTAAATTCCTTTCCACACTTTTTTTAAAAATAAAACAATATTCATTTTTTTAAACAGATTTCCCTATCTTCTATAAAATTCCCATTTGTGGATTTGAATTTCCAAATGTCCACAGATATATGATTTTCAAATCGATTTCCTAACATTCACTTTCAACACTAAATCCATTTCCAGAATTGGTTTTCCAAAATTTATTTTTAAACACCAAGTCAATTTTAGATCGATTTCCCAATTATTTATTATTTTTACTAAATCAATATCAAATTGATTTTCTAATTTATTTTTAAAACACCAAATCCAATTTCAAATTGATTCTCAAATTTATTTCAAACACCAAATTTATTATCTTTTGAAACAAATTCCTTCTTTTAAATTTATTCAATTTTCTAAAATTAATTTACTATAAATTTTCTACTAAATTCCAAAAAAATCAACATTTATTTATTTCGGGTATCCTACGATACTAAAAATATATTCAGCCAAATTTTATCCTATAATAATTTCAATTACAACATAATCACATAGAGATTATCAACACACAACACATGAAGAAAATTCAATATTTGAGGATTCCAGTTGGATCCCTCCAACCTGTTTCCCTACATCCCGGACGTAAGCATGCCAATTAAATACCAATTCCACTTCGAGGTGGAATATCGTGGTATATGGGATTTATAAAATATCATCCTCTATTATGCGGCGCATAGGGTCTAAACTAATATAACTGATAATAAATTAGTCATCCAAACACATAATCAACAATTAAATTTAACTATCATAATTCAATCATCAATCAATAACTGAAATTTTCAATTATTATAATTTGAGTGAGAAGAACTCACCTTTGTTTTGTTTGCAGTCCACTCCATTTTGGTTTGTTTCTTCATAATTTTGGCTTTGAATAAACATTATTCGATTTATTAATATATTTTGTTAACCGAAAAATCTAATAGCATTTAATAAATTTGAATTTAACATATTCTCCTTAAATAAATTCTTTTTTGGTGACCAAAATAAATTAAATCAGTTTATTAAACCAGCTAATTACTTATGTAAAAAATATATTATATTGATTAAAAATCAAGTTTTATACAAGTCCCTATATTTTTCAAAAGCTATGAATTTATGTCTACTATATATTTTAAGATGTGTGTAAATGTGTGTGTGTGTGTGTGTGTGTGTATGTTTATTCTCTGGTATATGTGTTTAAATTAAAGGGTATGTCTGTTTATCCTTATATTATATCATTTTGCACACAACTAGACAGATTTTTTATATATATACATAAACTGTATATTTAGATATACACATATATTTAGAATAGAAACTGAAATAGGTTTTAAACCTTCCTATTATTATCATTTATTTTCTGTAATCTGTAATATAAAAATAAATTTAATGGAATAATCCAAAATAAAATACTCACTGCAAAGCATGAATTCCAGATCCAGCTGAAAGATACAGAAGCTTCTACCATCTCGAGCTTCGTCGTCGTTAACCGCATTCGACATCTCAGAATCGAGCATCCCAAAGTCTCGACCGATCCAGAGTGACGAGCCTTTCCTTAAATCGAGACCCAACTTCATACCATCGTCGAAGAAACGCCATCGTTGCCGAGCACGAATCGACATCACGGCCTCGATTACGAACCCATGACCATCATTAGAATGCCACGCGACAACGGTACCCCTACCTTTGTATCGTTCCTTCTTGCTTGCTCTCTCACGAGCGACAGCCTCGACTTTGAAATTGCTCCCTGGATGCTTGCTATTTTCCTCCGGCAATCGAATTTGATTCGATTTTGGGATAAGATTTGGAAGGCCGATATTTTTATTTTATTTTTTTATAAATCGAACGAGACAAATTCAATTGAAAAGGGAAGCCGCCACTTGATTCTGAAGCACGCTCAAAATTTTAAACGAGATGGAAATCTCGAAATTGAATTTAAAAGAAGAAAAAAAATTTCGTTTTGTTTTTGAATGAGAAGACAGAAGGGATTAGAAGGCACAAGAATAGGATAAGATATAGTTTGACTAAGAATTTCGGATGATAAGACATTTGCAAATAATATATACATATATATTAATTTTTAAATTCAAATCGTCTCGATAAATGCAACTTAATATTTCGACCACCTATCGAGGTGTGTTGCTAGGCATTTTTAATGTTATACCCGTATTACGAACACAATAGAAAAGGTTTCGAGTCCTAATTCGATCGTATGGAGAAGATAGCTTTTTAGACTCAGTTATTAAATTTAATTTCGATTTAATTTTCGGCGTGTTTGCTTATCGTACGACCAAAAGACAACTCTGAATGCTACGAAAATTGAAATCCGATAATAATACAATATTACGGATCCAATGGAACTGGTTTCGTCGAATTCTGAGACTGTGCCTTGGAAGGCTATTTTTAAATATCGATTTAAACGATATAATTCCAAAACTGAACAAATCATTTCCAAATTCAATTCTGAAGCTTCTATTATCTCCAGCATTATCTATATGAATTTACTTAGCCATCAAATTATTTTTAACAAGCTAAAAATTGAAAATTCGAATTTTCTACCCATCATTAATAAATCAAATTCAATAATTTAATTGCCAAATCCATAGTTATATTTGAAATTCAAGTTAAACTAACCTCCAAACATTTTAAAATCGATTAAATATTTCATTTTGAAATGTTAAAAATTTCAGGGTCGTCACAAAATGCCCGCTGGATATAGTCATAGAACTTGACTTTGCTTCAGAATCGATGTTTTGCATTGCCGAATTAGAAGACATACCAGCTAAATGATCTGAGTGTCTGGAATCCGTATTAGCTATACATAGTAGATGATTGAGGTTATAAAAGTTAACTTGTTTGCCTTATGCTAAGCATGTGCTAATATAGTGCAATGTCATGTAATGTAAAGATAAACTTTTCAGAATTAATGGTGAAAGTAGTAACGAGACTTGGAAGTTCGACCAAAGTGACTGTCATCGCTGACCATCTCAACTGGCAAAAACATTGATAGTTATGAAAATTTGTGATCGACTATCCGCTTATCGGAGTGTGAAATTTATGTTTTAAGACCATACGCAAATTTTAGTCTATATTGAAAGTTTAGGGATTTAATTTTTCGAGTTCAAGTTTGACAGTGAATATGCACGTTTTATTGTTCATCATCACCATATGTTTAAGCTTGTTGAGGTAAATTAATGCTAAGTGTTCTTGATTATTTTATAAGTCCAAAGAGTTGATCCCTAATTATATGTCGATCCCAATGTTTGTGCCAAACTGTATCCTATAGCCTCAATACCAATCCCTACTCCAAAAGCTCACATACCGATCCTTAAACCAATACTGATCACTCTCTTAAACTAAATTAAATTGAACCCTATAGATAGGCATACCCATGTCGATAGGCCAATCCATTTCCAAAGCCATATGGCCAAACTCCCTCTTCAACCTAAGTACACAAATCCTCTCTGCTTCGTCCTTAATTCGCCTGGCCTCTATGACGAGGGATCGACATCGAACCAAGCATCCAATACTAATCCTTTCTCCATGCCATCGACAAGTCTCCTTTTATTTTCCTTCTCCTTGCTTATATTTACCAACCTTATGTTTGCAGTGATCGACATAGGTCCAGACCCAAAACCGAACCCTCCTCTACTCCATCTTCTTCTTCCATCCTCATCCTTTGCCCTACCGATCTCCTCCAAATCCAAAATTTCACCTCTCCCAAACCAGTTCAAGTTAAGGATTAACGGGTTTGGATTCGCAAGTGAAAACGGAGGGATCAGTGTAGAGAAAGAAGTTAGAAAAGTTGGGCAAGTGGAAAAAGGATGTTAAAGGGGTGGCGTATATATATGAAGTGGGAGAGGGATTTAGGGTTGTGTAAAGAGAATTGGGTTCGGCCCATGTATTTGCGGTAAATAGAGAGGGATTGACAATAAGTATCTCGATCCCAAAGGTGTAAAATTGGAATGGAAGGATTGGCATAGCACATGCTGACCCCTACAAATGTTTCTAAAAAAAGAGAGAAAGGAAAAAAAAGAGGGAAAGAGAGGTCAAAATGAATGAATGAATGAATGATGACAAAATGATTTTGAGGTTTTGGTTATAAACATATACATACAAAATAGAGGAAAGTTTACGACGACTCATGAATGTGCGAGAATGTCCAAGTGCCAACAACAAAATACGTGTGTATGAATGTGCGCATGAACGACCTGAAAGTACAATTTTTCGTAAATCGACGGAGATTGAATCAAACCTAAAACCTTCAAGTTCGGGGTCAGACCAGATGATCACAACTTATTAGTTTTGCAGAACTAGAATTATATATATAAAGTATGGCACTAGAACTATATTATCGGAAATCGACCAAGTGCAATGGCAATCAATGAAAATTAAATACCTTGAAAAAATGATTCGACAAAGGAATAGCAATCATTCAAAAAGCTTGATGGACCTCTTTTTGAAAATTCAAACTTGATTTGATTTAAAGCACGTCATGTTAATCACAAGGCGTACTTTAGGGGAAGCGTTATCTGGCAATTTAGCCCAGCTCTATTAAACTGGTTGCACAAGTTAGATCCAACTACTATCATGGTCGATGATTCTAATGCATGTTTGTGGGACCTGGAAGTCAAGTGCAGAAGGTTATATGAAGTCAAAGTTTAATGAAATTGGTAGATAAAAAACGTAAAATATTTAAAGTATGGAATATAACTTGGTGAATGGAAGGGATCGGTATGGATTGGCTCCTTAAGAGGGATCACATACTTCAGCTCATAAAGAAAGGGCTCGGCATAGTTTGGTAAGATGGATCGGCGTATTTTATGAAACACAATGGATCGTCATATTTTATGAAAGAGGATGGATTGGCATACATTGGCCTATAAGAGAGGGATAAGCATGCTTTGTTGAAAGATATGGGTCGGCATATAGTAAAGTCGTCCAATACATTCTTACATACAAAGATCAATATCTTAAGATCTATAAGACTATAGCATAGGAAATTTGGGGAGCAAAGTATATGGACCCTAGGGAACCTACCCTAGGGATCACGCATAAAATAGGAAAAGATAGAGGGATAGGTGTACAACCCTATAGAGGGTTCGACAGCAAGCAGTTCATAAGTAGTATTAAATCAAAGGCAAACCAATAACATGACATTCAGCGGTTGTGTAACATCCCCCGACTTGGAGGACAAAAAATGACGGCTATAGATGCTGCACTCATCCATTGTTATTAATCCTTGCAATCAAATAAGGCAGTGTTAGATTCATTGATACATAGAAATACATGAATATAGAAAAAATTTAAAATAATGAATAGGATCACATTCGAATTCAAAGCATTTCCAATTCATTACATGACCCAATAAAAATTAACCACTTTCATAGATAATATATATTTATTGCAACATACTCAAAGAGGGACATATAAAGATATGCCCTTGGATGATCAGAGTATATATAGGCAACGTAACAACTTTGCCGTTACAAACTACACAGTGAATAAAAACAAAAGAGAACTCTAGATATCTATCATGCCTCCTGGACATCTCCAGAAGCTTTATTCGTCTAATGAGGTACCAAAAAAGCTTAACTTTCAAACTACTATAAATCAACTGAGTACCCAAGAGTTTAAGGGGAAAATATAAACTTCGAGTCGGACAAAAAGCCTAGTATGAATAATAATCTTCCATCTCAAAATGTTTAGATATCTAGCGAGACCACGACGCTTACCAGCGCGGATTTCCCCTCACTAATATCTTAAAACCTTTATAAAACCATATATTACGCCCCTGCATCCACAAAGGGTAAAACAATTCAAAACAATATGATACGATGATATGCAAAACATGTGAATCAATTCTGCATTACCCATCCCCATTCATTTTGACTAACTACATCGGTTATAACTTCTAGGATTACTATTAACCTAATAGTTTTCATGGTCCAACTAATAACTGATAAAATGTTTAAGGACCTGTTCAATTACATATTTCTCATGGGATCACTATGAGCCTAATGGTAACTCCAATACCTTTACTCTTATCCTAGTTTTCATGGGTTGACTAGGAACTTATCGGTAACTTCCAGTATCTTTTCCTCTTACCCTAGTTTTCATGGGCTGACTAGGAACCTATTGATTTTGTCAATATCTTTATCCGAATATATTTTTCATGGGTTCAATAAAAACCTAATGGCCCCTGCCAATATCAAATCATAGTTTTCATGGGCTAACTATGAACCTATTGGCTCCTGCCAATATCTTTTCCAATACACAGTTTTCATAAGTTGACTGAGAAACTATCGGCCCCCGCCAATACCTTCCTTTAATGTTTCAGTATCCTATATTCTGGTCATCCTAACTTCCGGGATGCAATTCTACTCAGTCAGGAGTTAACTAAATTTATATTCTATAGTGGAACAACCTAACTAGTTATTTTTCCTTCCCCAAAATACAGTTATAGGCCTATTACAATGTGAATATATACATATTTAAAGAAGCAAACACAATAACTTTGTTAATCCCTTTAAGCTTTTGATCAAAGAAAACTTCTTCAAAAACTCCTTTTCAAAGTACTTTATTTATTTATGCCATGGTTTGCTATAAAAACATATTGGGTTAATTGTTCTGAAAACTAAAGTTGTCGAAACCTTCAAAACCTTGCTTTCGACCTCACTGGATAACCTCCATCGAAAGCATATGAATCTCTTTTCAAACCATTAGGGCCCAGCCTTTTGAAACACTTTAAAACTTCTCTTTCGACACCTTTTGAATGTATTAAAGTATTACTTATTAACACTTAGAAGCATGGCTTCGGAACCCTTGAAGTACCCCTTTTGAAACGTTCAGAAGTATCCCTTCCGAAACCATTAAAAATCCCCCTTTCGAAGCCATTGGGTTTATACTTAAAAATATCATTTGGGTCAAAGTGAATATAAAAGAAAGCACCTCTTTCTAAAGCATCAATTATCATATATAAATTTTTGGGGAATACTTGATGGCGTCCGCACTATCCCTTTAGAAAGCTTCAAATCATTTAAGTAAAGCATTGAAGGACAGTGTCGAAACCCCCTTTCGAAGCCATTGCCTTCGAAACCCTTAAACCCTTTCGAAAGCATTTAGGAAGTGGCTTAAAAAATCTTTGAATCAAAACTACCCGTTGAAAGCATTGATGACCTCAATACACTCGAAAGGCAAAAGAAAGGTAGTAGGGCTTCGACTAGGTCGGAATCTATACTTTCGAAAGCATTATTTTATAAGTAAAGAAGCCCGTTAGAAAGATTTTTCATTAAAACATAAGTTGGCAATCCCTTCGAAGTCCTTTAGAAAACCACTTTCAAAAACATATTCTTCGACTCCTTGGAAGGCTTAAATAAAACAAAGGCAGATGCTTCTCTTTCTAAAATAAACAAAGGTATCGAACCCATCGGAAGCAATGCTTTCGACACCAAGGCTTCCGCCTTTCTCCAACACACTACGTAACATCTACGTTATACCTTGTTCGACTTAATCGGTTTCGACTTAACTGAAGACGGAAGCCTAAGTCGAAAGTTACTTCTAAAGGAGGCGGAACCAACTTTTCTGGGTAAACCTGATTTAATACTAATTAAAGCAAACACTTTCTAACTAACCTGCCACGTGCAAATTTATGATTGGTTTCCTTAACTTTTCAAATTCTTTACTAAAAAACTGCTGCTAAATTTAGATCTAAACCATGGTTAAGTTAGCAAAAAAGCCCTTCCATTAAGTAAAACCAATATTGCAAATAATTCCTTCTTCTAAAATAATTTAATTTGAGTAGCGAATTACATAGCAAAATTCCCTAAAATTTCCAGAGACTCACTTTAATCATGTTGTCTAACATATCAAAATTTCAGACCCAAATTCTCAAGATAATTTTCGAAATAAATTTGTAAACACAATATTTTCCTCTGAAAATTCATAATAATCTTTCCATAGCTTGAAAATTATCAAAATTGAAATCTTACTCCAAAATCATGTTTTACACAAGATAATTTTTTTCCACGGCATTTAAACATCAATATAAATCGATTTTTCCCTAAAACCGCCTATAATCATATTTAAACATTCTTGTTTAAATCAAACAAATTGTAATTAAGCATATCATCCAAATCATCATAAAAATGAATTTAACCTTAAATCTGAAACATATAATTGTAAAAAATGTAGAGATGAGTGAACTAATATTCACCTTGATTAAGATAAGAAGACTGGATTGAGATTTATTCCCCTAGCTTTCTTTAATTTCTCCTCTCTTTTCCTTGTTAATGGTCGGCTTACCTTAATATTTGCGTTTTTTTTAATCGTGAATGGGAAAAATGAAATGTGAATTGGGAACGAGAATGTATATATAACGCTAAGGGTTATGTGTGGCAAATTCACAATATACCCTTATGTAAATTAGTTGACTTTTGACCTATTGTTAAGCCTATTTAATTATTTAATTGAGCATGACCTTTATTCATATATCAACCCCATTATCGCTCACTATTTAAATTATTCTATTTAATTTATCTAATTAAATCACTTGAATAATGTTATCAAAAATTAGGAGTGTTACAGCCTCCCCTCCTTGAAGAATTTCATCCTCAAAATTCAGTAAGGACTAAATACTAAACATGGCAGTCATTTGTAACGAATCCTACCAACCATACTAGTCTACCTGACTAGGAATTATCTATATAAATCTAATATAGACATACCCTCAAAGAAGATCAGGAAAAGTATCTCAAACCATGTCCTTTGACTCCTAAGTACAGTCCTTCTCATTGTCGCTCCACTAGATTTTCACCAACTTGACTGTCTTGTTCCTCAATCTTTTCTCATCTCTCGCTATATCCTGAACTGGTTGTCTAACAAAAGTCTAATTAGGCTCTACTACAAAATCTTCCAACCGTGTCGAAGGAATAGTAGTCTCTGGATCATGCACATACCTGCGAAGATGAGACTCATGAAATACATTATGGACACATGCCATACTGCTCAACAATTCTACTATGTATGAGAGCTTTCTTATCCTCATTATAATCTAGAATGGACCCATATACCTCGATGCTAGTTTCCCTGACTTTTCGAACAGTACCACACCCTTCATCGGTGATATATTAATGAAACCCTGTCTCCAACTGAGAACTCTAGGTCTTTACGCCTTTTATCTACGTAACTAATCTGTCTGGATTAAGCTTCCGCGATCCTTTATCGTATCAAATCAATCTTCTCTGATGCCTCCATAACCAATTCTAGACCTAATACCAATCTATCTCCAGTCTCCAACCAACATGCTAGTGATTTGCATGGCCTTCCATAGAAAGCTCCAAATGTTGCCATTCCAATACTAGTTTGTTAACTATTATTACAGGAAAACTCAACCAAATGTAGGTGATCTTCCCCAGATCCACCAAAGTCCAATGAACAAGCTCTTAACAAATCCTTAAGTACCTCATTGACTCTCTCTGTCTGCCCATCCGTCTAAGGGTGATATGTAATACTTATCTTGAGCTCAGTACCTAACACATCATGTAGACTCTTCCAGAATTCGCTAATGAACAAAGCATCTCTGTCACTGACTATGCTACTAGGAATCCCATGTAGTCTAACTATGTTATTCATGAACAACTTAGCTAAAACCGGTGTCATCCTGGTAACTAGAATGAAATAGGCACTCTTGGCCAACCTGTCCACTATAACCCATATACTTTCATTTCCAAAATTCGATCTTTGCAACCCGTCTATAAAATCCATGGTTATTGAATTTCATTTCCAAACTGTAATCTCTAAAGGCTGAAGCAATCAACTCGAGATCTGATGTTTGGCCCTCACTTATTGATAGTTTGCATTACTTAACTCATAAGTCAACATCCCTCTTCATACTTTCCCAATAGAAGCCCTCTTCATATCTTGATACATCTTGGTCCCTCCAGGATGAATCATAAACTTGGACCGATGACCTTCCCTAAGAACTTTTTCCTCAAGTTCTCAACATCTAGAACACATAATCGCCCATTCTTTCTCAACCATCCTCTTTGGTCAAGACGAAAATCTTTCAAATCATCGGTCTCGGTTCCAACCTCAAGCCTTCTAATCTTCCCAGAAATAATGGATCTGCCTTCTACTTAGAAAACTTCTCTCGATCAACACTAGTCGAACTTCTAAATAGGACAACATTGCAGTACTCTGACTAGAACTAGCAGTTGATCTTAACTTCACACCACAACTGGCCAAAGCTACTACATTCTTCCATTCTACCAGCATAGCTAACACCACATTCAAATGTCTTCTGCTAAGAGCGTCTACTACTAAATTACCATTTCCACGTGTATACTCTATACCAAAATCATAAGCAGCTAAAAACTCCAGCCACTCATGCTATCTCATATTCATCTCCTTTTGCAAGAATAAGTATCTTAAAAACTTAAGATATGTGTATAGCTAAAATCTCTACTCTAAAAGATAATGCCTCCAAATCTTCAACGTGAAGATCACCGCAGCCATCTCCAAATCATGAGTAGGATCTCTCACTTCATGTGGTCCAGGATGTCGTGAAGCGTAGGAAATCACTTTACCCTTCCACATCAACACAACTCCCAATCCAGTCCCACATTCATCCGTCTTTTCCACTAACCCTTGGTTTCTGTCTGTAACTGCTAACACCGGTGCATTGGTCAACAAATGCTTTAACTTATCTGATCGAACAAATCATCACTTCTCAGCAATGGATATTGGTTCTTTATCATCTTCTCATTCAACTTACGATAATCGATACATAGCCTTAATAATCTGTCTGGCTTCTTAGCAAATACAGTGGGAACTCCCCATGGCGAACTACTTGTTTGGATAAGACACTTGCCTTCCAAATAAACCAACTGTGCCTTCAACTCTCTCATCTCCGTGGGGGTCATTCTACTTGGCAGTCTACTTACCGGTTCTACTCCAGGCACTAAATCAATCCGAAACATAATAGCTCATTTCGGTGGCGACCCAGTTACCGGCTCAAACATTTCTGTGAATTCTCTAACTACAAAGACTCGATGCAACTCATTCTCTAACTCCATAGTACCCAATAAAACATACATTTCACAATTTGGTTTCTCTACGGTATAAACTATCTAATCACAATAATTCGGGTGGCTAAGTGATATTTTCCTATCATGCAAAAATATCCGAGCATCATATTTACTTAACCAATCCATCCCAAGGATGATCCCAAATCTCCTAAAGTAAAACACATGCAAACAACACTCAAAAGTATGGCCTAGCAAATCAAGCCCTAAATGGCCACACCTCATCCCAAGCATTGCACACCCTCCTATTGGATTTGCAAACCTTAAGGAAGCAACTAGATACGAGGGTTCTAGGTTAAGATTATCTAACAAACATTGAGAAATAAAAGAGAGAGATGCTCTAATATCAAATTGAATGCTAATAGACAAACGTGAATCTACAGCGAGCCTCTAAAATAGCCTTCCCCTTGTCCTGCACAACTAGCCATGAGGTTGTGGGCTCCAAAGCATAAACTTGACCCTTTTTCCTCTCTTATAGGCTTTGGGCACTTGTTCTTGTAATGACCGACCCGATCACAATTAAACCATCTAATTTCTTTATTCCCCCAGCCTCTTTTCCTTTTCTTTTACTGGTTCGACACTCGCTAGCAGAGTGTCCCTTTTTGTCGCATTTGTGGCAAACCACTTCAGCCTTTCCTTTCTTATGTGCTTCCTTTTCTAAGCATTCTTTTTCTGGAAAAACTTCCTTTTCTCGCCCTGTCCCATCTAGGCCTCTTTCATCTTCTTCCTTAAGTAAGCCAACGCCTCTTCCTATCTTAATGCCACTTCAGCTACTGCATCACTTAGATCTCTCAAATGCAGCAAAGTGGCACTTATCAACTCTGGCCTTAAGCCCGTTATAAACTTCTCATTCCTCTTGATCATGGTGTCAACCAAAGCATACCTCTATCAGGCCAACTCCTTAAACTTTCTCGCATACTCTAACACGAACGTACTTCCTTGTTCCAATTATGTAAACTTCCTCATCAAAGGCGACCGCACCATTACAGACATCAATCTTTTTGAAAACCTTCTCCTAAACTCCTCCCAGGTTATGGTTTTCCCATCAACCCAAGTAGCGATAGTATTCCACCAGAATAAAATAGTTCCCTACTGCTGCCTCGAAACAAATCTTGTGACGACCCGCCCTTCTACTACCAGAAAGACGTATCATCATTAAGAAAGGAAGGGATAGAAAATAGAAAAGAAAGAGAAAGAAAGGACAACAACATCAGAATCTCACAGCGGAACGGAATAAAATATAATATATCACACAAATATTACATAGTTTTTATATATAACAGAGCTATACAGATCATACAACACATACTAGACAGTTATAAACACCTGTCTAGTTAACACAAGTCAATATACAATACAGATAAACAGCTCATAGATATCAACACAACGGAACACCATATATATACATATATCTACAACGTAGAAGCCTCCTGCTCCATTGCTCCTCCAGAATTCGTCAAATCTAACCTGAATCCCTTGGCTACCCGTAAAAATTTGGGTACCCGAGAGTTTATGAAAACAAAAATAAACTCCGGGTCAGACATGGATCTGGTATGAGTAAACGGTTTAAGGTTGTTTAACTTTGAAAGACATTTGAAAATAAAGGTATCACGTAAGACTTCCCACAAATAAATACGGGTAAGTTTTTACCTTACGCTAACCAAAACATTTCATAGGAAATCCAGTGATATTATAATAGTGTCTAGGGTTTTTAAGTAAATAGAAAATAGCCGAAATTGCTGCATGATTAAATTCCAGCTACTAGCCACCAAAGTGGGTAATACAAATCAAAACCATAGGGTCTCGTAGGGAAAATGGACTTCCAACAATGGCAGGGCTACTGGGGTACCGCCCGTCACAGTACGGGGCCTAGATCACCGTACCGAGGATTACTCCCTCCATCCCCTGCAACACAAGGCCGGAACCATTCCTTACTGAACAGTTCCGAACAAGATAAACCCCGTGGTTGGCGCGACCAACCACCCACTAAGCCGAAATATATAAGGGACATCTAGACAGGGGAAATATCTTGTCCTGCTTGGGCATGACCCACCTAACCATGCTGCATCTCCCCTGTTTTAGCCATTCTCGGTTGATGAGGCTTGAGGCTGCGTTTACCTTTATAGAACATATTCTTAGAATGCTCATCGTCCGCCTGACGATGTGTTGAAAGCATTCAATCCATACAAGTTCGTTCCGGGTTCGAACGAAACCGAAGGCATTATCTCGTTGCACTCATTTTGGAATCACCCTCAGAGTCAACGACGATAACCCTCGCATTCTGAAGGCACCATCTCGTTCTTCGTTTCAGGATTCATGACCTATCGTTTAAATTGGATTGATGTGGTTTTCGGAGAATCAAATTTGATTCTTCCGATCCCGGACACATCGAATCCAAACGCCATTTTAAGGGCCAAGTTGTCTAACTAACTTAACAGTTTAAGAAATTTACATTCAACAATTGAATTAATATAGCATGTATCATAGATAAAACATATGCAAGCATCATGGATATATCACGGCATATCAGAGAACATCACAGAGTAACATATAATATCATCTCATAAATATCACAATCAGGTATTCAATCACAACGGTCCATAAGCAATTACCTTAAAATCTTGTGGTAATCAATTCAATTTAGAATTAATTATTTGAGAGTTAATCGCTTAACTCTATTTAATTAATTATTAAATAACAATTAATTACCTATTTCAGTTCAAATCATCCAATTGATGATTCCTTAATTTATTATTGAGTCTAAATTTTATTTCATGCTATTAATTAACTATTACCTTAATTATGTGACTTATCTTAAATTACTTAATTAACTATTCCCTTATCACTACTTAATATCTTAAATTATTTATCGATAAAACTTAATTATCCAATTATTGTCTGCTAATTACTTAATCAATCAACAATTAATTGTTCAACAAACTACATAATTAATTATCTATCAATTCATGATTAAATTAATTGATTAACTAACCATTAATTCATTCATTAATTAACTTACGTAGTTGATTTCCATTTATTTATTTACTTATAATCCATCACTAACTATGTTTGAATTATTTTTAATTACTCACTACTAATCATTTATTTATTTCCTTAAGTAGCTAATTACTATTTATTCTTCACAAAATAGTTACATAACCCAAACTTTGTTTAGGTTAAAAAAAAATCGTTAAACTTTTGACTATAATAATTAAAATTTGAACAAATCTTAGCTTAACCCTCCTTTTAACATTTCTAACCTTATCATGTTTAAACAAATTTGAGGAAACAAATTTGCTCAACTCTGAAATACTGCAGTTTACCAATTCCGGGTTTGCTCCTATTCAATCTCGAGTGCAACTTCGGTTGCACGCGAATTCTTCTCGAGTCGCCTCCTGGAAACCTTCTTCTTCTCCTTATATATATTTTTTTTTAGTAAAAACTGTACTAAGTATAAAAGAAAATATCAGCAACTCACGCGACTCAACGCGATAAGGCCTGAGTCTTCTTCCCATTCCACTCGAGCACAGCTCGAGTATTACTTCGAGTAAACCTCATATATTACCCGAGACTCTCGTACTTCCCAAAACTTCCACTGACACACACTGGCACGTTGTGCACGTGCACGTAGCGGCGGTGCCACGCTGGTGACCCATGAGGTTCCCCACAAACCCCAAACTTCCTCAGCGTCGAACTCGAGGCGTTGAACCATCTGATCGCACTCTCAAACAAAATCGAGCTATGCCTGGAAAATCGATTCCCAAACACTGATCACAAAACATACACTCGAACCCAATCCATGCCATCTGATGCCGAGATACTCCGTACATACCTCCACCACGCCCCATGCTCCGTTCCCTTCCACTGGCAGACAGCTCGGCACAAGGTGAAGGTCGCGGTGGCCAATAGTTCGAGCAACCCAAAATTAGGTCTACGAAAAAAGAAACCACCACCGTAGTCACCACCGTTGATGATTCTACCACCTCCTATTTTTCCTGTGACCGCCGTAGGCTACTCCTCCATCCCTAGCAACCCCGGTTACCCAAATGCATCACATCACCAGAATTCGATCGTAAAGTCAAATTCGAACCTTGCCGAACTGCTCTCAAACCCTTCCACCAAAAATCACCAACTTCACCTTAAAAATCATAGTTTGTGGTAAGGATTTCAGTTATGCTCATGAATCCCTAGTTTATTGGGTTCGAAATTTTCAAATTTTAAATAGCCTACTGCATAAATTTAATTTTAACCTGTATGTATATTTATATTTTCTGAACTTATTTTTAAAAATACATTCTTACCTGAATATACATATTCACTTTAGACATGGAAGCTTGAAATTGATTAGAATTGGAGGAATTGATTTGCTTGCAAAGTTAATTTATCCCGGACTTTATACAGAGTAAAAACAAGACTCTGTAGTGCCAAACAAATTTATACATACAAAGCTTAAGAAGATAATTAACACCATACACAGATAATCCCTCACAAATTATACAAAGTTGAAGTTGTTTTTACATACTTAAATTTTAAAATGAATAGAAATGTTTACTCACCTGAATATGGACAGGAAGCATTGTGTTGGAACCTTGTTGATTGAAACAAAAGTTTGAACTTTCTTAAGATCCTCTCTGCTTCTTTTTGTTTTCGAATTAAAAATCTGAACTTGCTCTTCCTTTATTTTTATTTTCAGGTTTGCTAATTTATTTTCTTACTCAACGAACTAATTTGGTCAGTTGTACCTATATATAAATAAGAAAAGGACTGAAAGCAAGTAGGTAATAACCAGTTAGGCCTTTTCTCATTTTTGTTTTGATATGAGCAAATCTAGAAAAAAAATATTTTGAGCTGATATTTAGTACATACTTTGTTTTATAATATGTTTACACAATTATTAATTGTGTTGCTGTATAAAGACACTACCTGCAATCATGTACATATGCAGGTTTGGCTTGTGTATGAAGCTTGTTCATATATATCTATATCTGTCTTATTATCTTTGGTTCGAACTCTATGAACATATGCTTGTCTAAAATATATACTTGCAGGTCAGAATTTGCCTCGCACAAAAATTACACAGTACTTTGATTTAGAGATGTTTCCATATTTGATACCCTGCATATTCTGGTCTGTAAATGTTCTTTTTTTTTTATGAGTACAACTATATATATAACTTTGTTCATTTCATATTACATTGCTAAGTATTTTATTCTTTTACTTCATCACTTACTTTCATATTTTATTTATAAACTTATTCATTTGGCTATTATTTTTATTTTTATTTTGTATTTTAGCTTTCCACATTTAAATTATATTTCATAAGTTTACTTACTTATATTTATATCTTATATTCTAACTATCAATTTTGTAAATTACATCATATGTTTGGTTTACATTTTACATTTATTATTTAATATTGCTAGGATTAGATTTTAAACTTTAAACATTATCAAGCATGTGTATTCATTTAACAATATTAACAATATATAGCATTTTAAATTAATTATATGAGTTAAATTTATCAAAAATATTGTTAAGAAACTTATTTTATAATTTCATACATTATCATCTATATATATTATTTTATACTAAATATAAACAATGTAAAGTATCTTAAGTAATTATATAAGATAGATTTTTATTGGGCATATTATTGAAATACTTATTTCAATTTCCCAATTAATCTTCTTTTTAAAATACAGTTTATATAAGTAAACAACAATAAATCCCAAGATCACATTCATTTTAATATGATCAATTTACATTTCTAATTAATTAGATTAATCATTTATTAAAATAACTGGGGCCGAAATCCAGGGTCGTTACATTCCTCCCCCCTTAAAAGAATTTCGTCCCCGAAATTTAAAACAAAGATAAATTAAAAGCTATTATTCCAACCATTCAAACATACATATTATTCATACAATAACAAAATCAAACAGTCTACTCTAACAAACATCACTAGTTATCCGAACATAAATCCATATGAACTGCCCTAAAATTATCGAGAGCTGTTTTCTTGATGATCAATAATCCAAACTGGATTCCTGACCACAGTTAAATCTGATTCAACTACCAAATTCTTGAATTACTAGTTTAACAACTAATGATGAATCATAAACACATTTCCCTAGGTGGGGTATATGGAATATACAATACATTCCAGGTATTCACTCTGGCAGTTCAATTCTGAAATCTAAAGTATTAACTCTTTCCCAAATTTTATTGACTTCTTTACAAAATTTCAATATCTATTTTAATCAGGCCCGTACGATGTACATATACCATTCGTACGCAATATAAAATTTGATCGCTCGCTCGATCACACAATTTCACTTCCGAACTAGTATCGTCCACCCAACTTCCTAGTGCGGCCTCGGAACTGGTTTCTTGATCGAAAACTGTTGTTCTCCTTGCATAGTCACAGCTATGATAGAGAATTTCCAGGATCAATCAAAATCCAAATCCATGGTTCGTCGTCGAAAATCGAGTGAAAAATCCTAACTCGGATCGATATAACTATCTCGAAATTCTGTGCTCGAATCTGGATCAAATTGTTATGCGAATAAATTAATATACGTACATCCTACGTATTTATATCCATTGATTATCAACTATATAACTTTCTTTTATTCCCATTATTCTGATTTCCATCCACTTAGAAATTTTCTCAATACCAAATTTTACTCAAGAATTTCACCATTCATTTCTTAAGCTTAATATAAACATTATATATACTCTTATATTATTGCTCTGCCACTTTAGCCATTATATCTTCTTATTTAAATCTGAATTACCAATTCTATATGAATCCAATTTTCTTAACTCTAAATATTGAACTTTTATTGACTATCTCCATTTATAACTGATTCCTATTATTATTTTTAAATTAGTTTCATTCATTAGTTTACTTTAACTTTCCAATTTGAAATTGTTTTGTTGCTAATAATTTTTCTTATTTGTTTGTTTTTTTTATACAGTTTTCAAATTCTGAAAAGTTTTTGTCAGAGTCTCCATTACATATTTTCATAAGCACATATGTAAAGTTCAATTCCTCAACACAATTAATTTCAATCAATTCTCAAACCATTCCTTTTAATTAAAAGGAATTTACAACTTACTTGCTTATATAATCCATTTACGCAATATAAACTCATATCCAAAATCATCTTATTTTGCTTCCAATAATTCATAGAATTTTATTCAATCTCATTTACATCAAACAACCCATTTCCATATGCAATTCAACAATATTATTGTGAATAGATAATCACTTAAGCTTTATAACAAATTTTAAATTGATTCCAATTCAATTTACACTTGATTCCATCCTAATTAAATTATTCACAACCTTCTCATTGCATTTCCTTTCATTTCAACAGGTTTGATTACAAACCTTTTTATTAAACACAACAACCAATGCTTTAAATAATCATTTCACAATTTACTTAAGTCATTATTTACTTCAAACTGTTCCACCCAATAACTTAAGTTTATTCTATTCCACCAATTTCCATTCAAATCTTTGATTTGATTTTCCTTTAATCAAATCCCAATTATTTACTGATTAGTTTATTCTTTTATCCCTTTTTAAATTTTTAATTTACATTAAAATTCATTATTGAATTTATTCATAATAAGGTTATTCAATTTATACTTGAATTAGATTTGTTTACAACTCACACCATTTCTATTTAAATCCAAATTCAAGACTTACTTGATTTATATTTACTCATTTACATAGAATTTTATTTCATTCAATTTTATAACTCGATTGAATTTATTGAAATTCAATTTTATTCTAACTCGGCTTCAGTTAACTTTAGCTACTTACCATTTCTCAATATATGAGCTCAAAACATATTTGTTTACTTTTAAAGTTTATATTACTCATTTGGGTCATTTCAACTTATAACCACAATATATAACACTTACTATCGTAAGGTATAAATTTCCACCTCACAATTTACAATCATTTTACCCTCCAATTTTATATCCAATTAAACTCGTTTCGAACCTCAATTCCATTTAACTTATCTCAGGTTAAACTCAAATATATTTTCTTTACTCTCATTTACTTAAATTAAATTTTAATTCCGGGATTAAAAATTCCCGATTTCTTCTTACTAATATCAATTTTACTTTATAGGTTCAATAGTTAATTCATTCAAAACTTTCACATTATTAATTAGAATTCTTAGAATTCAAATGCCCGGTTTTCATTTCCAAAACCATTTAAATTGACAATCAAATTTCAAACACTTGTTTGCACCAAAACAAATTTTCCCTTCGAAATTTCTAAAATAACTTGTATACCCAACAAGCCCAAACAATTTATCATGACCAATATCCTGGTAGCAACCCATCACTTTAGAAACTCGAAAATGAATATTAATGATGTGGCAATCACCATCAGGATTATTTTCCAGCGACTGAAGTGAGTTCAGTGCTTTCTTACTTTCACAAATTCTTTCCAAAACAATTTTCATTCAATCATATTTTCCAAAACAAAATCCCATTATTTCCTTCAACTCTTTTGGAAAAACACATTTTCAAACATTCCTAAGATTGTAAATTCCCAAATTCATTTAAACACTTTCAAATTTCCGGGACTTAAATTCTAGTTTAAATCAGATTTCAGTTATATTCCTTTTTATTTAAAATCATTCTTAAATAATTTTATTTGGTTATAAACCACTCACATTTAAAATTTTATTTGATTGTACTATTAACAATCAAATATCCAAGTATATATATTTATTTCAGAAAAATATTTCTTTTATATCAAAATATAATTTTGGGTAAAATTATTTCATTTACCCTACCTTTAAAAACAATACTGTGTCGGTCTACCTTGTTTAAGAGTTTAGAAATCCCTATCGATGAAATGGCGTCCCACACATCGACCAGAATCCATAAACACTCAACAGATAGATCAACACAATATAAAAACAATTTTATATTCACTAACAAATACGCGCTCATATCTATTAATACACTCAAACTCATTTTAGAGTTTTACAAACTCTATTCTATGAGTACTTTCCCACCAGAGCCAAGGTTATCACCAACCTATGCTCTGATACAAACTGTGACGACCCGCCCTTCTACTACCAGAAAGACGTATCATCATTAAGAAAGGAAGGTATAGAAAATAGAAAAGAAAGAGAAAGAAAGGACAACAACATCAAAATCTCACAGTGGAACGGAATAAAATATAATATATTACATAAATATTACATAGTTTTTATATATATCAGAGCTATACAGATCATACAACACATACTAGACAGTTATAAACACCTGTCTAGTTAGCACAAGTCAATATACAATACAGATAAACAGCATAGAGATATCAACACAAAGGAACACCATATATATACATATATCTACAACGTAGAAGCCTCCTGCTCCATTGCTCCTCCAGAATTCGTCAAATCTAACCTGAATCCCTTGGCTACCCGTAAAAATTTGGGTACCCGAGAGTTTATGAAAACAAAAATAAACTCTGGGTCAGACATGGGTCTGGTATGAGTGAACAGTTTAAGGTTGTTTAACTTTGAAAGACATTTGAAAATAAAGGTATCACGTAAGACTTCCTACAAATAAATACGGGTAAGGTTTTACCTTACGCTAACCAGAACATTTCATAGGAAATCCAGTGATATTATAATAGTGTCTAGGGTTTTCAAGTAAATAGAAAATAGCCGAAATTGTTACATGATTAAATTCCAGCTACCGGCCACCAAAGAGGGTAATACAAATCAAAACCTTAGGGTCTCGTAGGGAAAATGGATTTCCAACAATGGCAAGGCTACTGGGTACAGCCCGTCACAGTACGGGGCCTAGATCACCCTACCGAGGATTACTCCCTTCATCCCCTGTAACACAAGGCCGGAACCATTCCTTACTGAATAGTTCCGAACAAGATGAACCCCGTGGTTGGCGCGACCAACCACCCACTAAGCCGAAATATATAAGGGACATCTAGACAGGGGAAATATCTTGTCCTGCTTGGGCATGACCCACCTAACCATGCTGCATCTCCCCTGTTTTAGCCATTCCCGGTTGATGAGGCTTGAGGCTGCATTTACCTTTATAGAACATATTCTTAGAATGCTCATCGTCCGCCTGACGATGTGTTGAAAGCATTCAATCCATACAAGTTCGTTCCGGGTTCGAACGAAAACGAAGGCATTATCTCGTTGCACTCATTTTGGAATCACCCTCAGAGTCAACGACGATAACCCTTGCATTCTGAAGGCACCATCTCATTCTTCATTTTAGGATTCACGAGCTATCGTTTAAATTGGATTGATGTGGTTTTCGGAGAATCAAATTTGATTCTTCCGATCCCGGACTCATCGAATCCAAACGCCATTTTAAGGGCCAAGTTGTCTAACTAACTTAACAGTTTAAGTAATTTACATTCAACAATTGAATTAATATAGCATGTATCATAGATAAAACATATGCAAGCATCATGGATATATCACGGCATATCAGAGAACATCACAGAGTAACATATAATATCATCTCATAAATATCACAATCAGGTATTCAATCACAACGGTCCATAAGCAATTACCTTAAAATCTTGTTGTAATTAATTCAATTTAGAATTAATTATTTGAGAGTCAATCGCTTAACTCTATTTAATTAATTATTAAATAACAATTAGTTACCTATTTCAGTTCAAATCATCCAATTGATGATTCCTTAATTTATTATTGAGTCTATATTTTATTTCATGCTATTAATTAACTATTACCTTAATTATGTGACTTAACTTAAATTACTTAATTAACTATTCCCTGATCACTAATTAATATCTTAAATTATTTATCGATAAAACTTAATTATCCAATTATTGTCTGCTAATTACTTAATTAATGAACAATTAATTCTTCAACAAACTACTTAATTAATTATCTATCAATTCATCATTAAATTACTTGATTAACTATCCATTAATACATTCATTAATTAACTTACGTAGTTGATTTCCATTTATTTATTTACTTATAATCCATCACTAACTATGTTTGAATTATTTTTAATTACTCACTACTAATCATTTATTTATTTCCTTAAGTAGCTAATTACTATTTATTCTTCACAAAATAGTTACATAACCCAAACTTTGTTTAGGTTAAAAAAAAAATCGTTAAACTTTTGACTATAATAATTAAAATTTGAACAAATCTTAGCTTAACCCTCCTTTTAACATTTCTAACCTTATCATGTTTAAACAAATTTGAGGAAACAAATTTGAGGAAACAAATTTGCTCAACTCTGAAATACTGCAGTTTACCAATTCCGGGTTTGTTCCTATTCAATCTCGAGTGCAACTTCGGTTGCACACGAATTCTTCCCGAGTCGCCTCCTGGAAACCTTCTTCTTCTCCTTATATTTTTTTTTATAGTAAAAACTGTACTAAGTATAAAAGAAAATATCAGCAACTCACGCGACTCAATGCGATAAGGCACGAGTCTTCTTCCCATTCCACTCGAGCGCAGCTCGAGTATTACTTCGAATAAACCTCCTATATTACCCGAGACTCTCGTACTTCCCAAAACTTCCACTGACACACACTGGCACGTTGTGCACGTGCACGTAGCGCCGGCGCCACGATGGTGACCCATGAGGTTCCCCACAAACCCCAAACTTCCTCAGCGTCGAACTCGAGAACCATCTGATCGCACTCTCAAACAAAATCGAGCTATGTCTGGAAAATTGATTCCCAAACACTGATCACAAAACGTACAGTTGAAACCAATCCATGCCATCTGATGCCGAGATACTCCGTACATACCTCCACCACGCCCCAAGCTCTGTTCCCTTCCACTGGCAGACAGCTCGGCACACGGTGAAGGTCGCGGTGGCCAATAGTTCGAGCAACCCAAAATTAGGTCTACGAAAAAAGAAACCACCACCGTAGTCACCACCGTTGATGATTCTACCACCTCCTATTTTTCCTATGACCACCGTAGGCTACTCCTCCATCCCTAGCAACCCCGGTTACCCAAATGCATCACATCACTAGAATTCGACCGTAAAGTCAAATTCGAACCTTGCCGAACTGCTCTCAAACCCTTCCACCAAAAATCACCAACTTCACGTTAAAAATCATAGTTTGTGGTAAGGATTTCAGTTATGCTCATGAATCCCTAGTTTATTGGGTTCGAAATTTTCAAATTTTAAATAGCCTACTGCAAAAATTTAATTTTAACCTGTATGTATATTTATATTTTCTGAACTTATTTTTAAAAATACATTCTTACCTGAATACACATATTAACTTTAGACATGAAAGCTTGAAATTGATTAGAATTGGAGGAACTGATTTGCTTGCAAAGTTAATTTATCCTGGACTTTATACAGAGTAAAAACAAGACTCTGTAGTGCCAAACAAATTTATACATACAAAGCTTAAGAAGATAATTAACACCATACACAGATAATCCCTCACAAATTATACAAAGTTGAAGTTGTTTTTACATACTTAAATTTTAAAATGAATAGAAATGTTTACTCACCTGAATATGTACAGGAAGCATTGTGTTGGAACCTTGTTGATTGAAACAGAAGTTTGAACTGTCTTAAGATCCTCTCTGCTTCTTCTTTTTTTTGAATTAAAAATATGAACTTGCTCTTCCTTTATTTTTATTTTCAGGTTTGCTAATTTATTTTCTTACTCAACGAACTAATTTGGTCAGTTGTACCTAAATATAAATAAGAAAAGGACCGAAAGCAGGTAGGTAATAACTAGTTAGGCTTTTTCTCATTTTTGTTTTGATATGAGCAAATCTAGAAAAAAATATTTTGAGCTGATATTAAGTACATACTTTGTTTTATAATATGTTTGCACAATTATTAATTGTGTTGCTGTATAAAGACACTACCTGCAATCATGTACATATGCAGGTTTGGCTTGTGTATGAAGCTTGTTCATATATATCTATATCTGTCTTATTATCTTTGGTTCGAACTCTATGAACATATGCTTGTCTAAAATATATACTTGCAGGTCAGAATTTCCCTTGCCCAAAAATTACACAGTACTTTGATTTAGAGATGTTTCCATATTTGATACCCTGCAGATTCTGGTCTGTAAATGTTCTCTTTTTTTTATGAGTACAACTATATATTTAACTTTGTTCATTCCATATTACATTGCTAAGTATTTTATTCTTTTACTTCATCACTTACTTTTATATTTTATTTATAAACTTATTCATTTGGCTATTATTTTTATTTTTATTTTGTATTTTAGCCTTCCACATTTAAATTATATTTCATAAGTTTACTTACTTATATTTATATCTTATATTCTAACTATCAATTTTTTAAATTACATTCATATGTTTGGTTTACATTTTACATTTATTATTTAATATTGCTAGGATTAGATTTTAAACTTTAAACATTATCAAGCATGTGTATTCATTTAACAATATTAACAATATATAGCATTTTAAATTAATTATATGAGTTAAATTTATCAAAAATATTGTTAAGAAACTTATTTTATAATTTCATACATTATCATCTATATATATTATTTTATACTAAATATAAACAATGTAAAGTATCTTAAGTAATTATATAAGATAGATTGTTATTGGGCATATTATTGAAATACTTATTTCAATTTCGCAATTAATCTTCTTTTTAAAATACAGTTTATATAAGTAAACAACAATAAATCCCAAGATCACATTCATTTTAATATGATCAATTTACATTTCTAATTAATTAGATTAATCATTTATTAAAATAACCGGGGCCGAAATCCAGGGTCGTTACAAATCTCCACTTTTGTGCGTCATTCAAGCCTAAGTCAGCAAAAATTCTCTCACAATGCAATAGCCAATTTTCCATCTCGATCGCATCTTTAGTACCAATAAATAGCTTCCCTCCAAGCCTGAGGTAATCCCTACTTAGGTTATCATACTAATTGGCTATCAGAACTTCCCGAGCTCCAGCTCTGATAGCATTACCTTCGATTACTCCGGCTGCAATTCTAGCTTGCATCATGTTCACAAAGAACTAATACATTGCCCCTATGTCCATCAGGGAAATTCCTACACTAAAGGTTTCAACTTGTACCTGACCGGAACCTCTTCTAGTGTTTGGTTGGGCATTTCCATTAGCGATGGTGCTATCTCCTCCGAGATTAGCTTTGCCTTTCCTTCCTTCCATATTTGTATTCAAAACATGGGAGAGATGAATAGCCTGACTAAGATAGGATTTTAGAGATATAGTGTATACTTATATATGTAGCAAATATAGGTATATTACTATAGCATTATCTCATACCCTGATCTTAATTCTAATTTCAAAGGATTATGTTTTTAAAAATCATTTTAGTTAAAGTATTTCATAAACCATGCTCTAATACCAAACTGTAACATCCCCTATCTAGAGGCCCAAGCGCTACAGATGCTATAGACAACTATAGTATTAGCTCCCGACGAATAAATACAGCTATGTTAATGATATCAATAATATCAAAAGCACTTGAATATGATACAAAACACATATTTCAAAATTGCTTTTACTTCATTGCATTTCAAAATCGATTATTTCACATTCACAATACATAATCCCAAATCATTCCTAAGCATAGATAAAATATAATTATTACAAATTACGTCAAGAGCGGTATATAATGATACCCCCTTGATTGATCAGAGTCATACGGTCGTAATAGGCCTAATTCAATCACAGTGGAAATACTTCAAAACATAACAAGAACTCCAAATCTTAAATAGCTATATGTTTGCCTCCCACATGCCTTCGGTAGCCTTATTCATCATCCTACTAAACTTGAAAAGACCTTAATCCCTCAATCTACCCAAATTAATTTTGATCTCGAGAGAGTTTAAGGGGAAAGCATAAACTTTGGCTCAGACATAAAGCCTGATATGGATAATAATATACATCCTAGCTAAATATGTTAAGTGAGACCACGCTGCTTAGCGGAACGGGTTTCCCCTCACTAACATTCTTTTTAAAACATATCTTTGCAAAACCTTTTACAAAACCATATAATATGATTCTACATCCACGATGGTTAAATACTACAAAGTAATCATTATGTAAACATACATAAGTAGGAAATAGTGAACTATCTGTTCAAATACATAAGTTTTATTTGGATGACTTTTAACCTTTGGCTGACTCTGGCCTACTAGACAATATAATCAAAAATAACCTAACGCCTATTAGGTATTTTTCTTCTGGATTATCTATTCTTAACTATCTGTTAAATACTTTACTTCTAGACGGTCTGTCCCGAAATTAATCATCTCCCAGGTCTTTCAGATCCTAATGGTTTTTAGGCTCACTAATGACCTATCTATATACAACATGTATTCCTTTCGGTGTGTAATCATAATTTTTGCCTACCTATGGCCACACACAACACACTGGAATATTAGGCAACAATTAGCTAGGGCTAACAGCTAATGTATAGGGTGTGAATAAACTAGTCCCATCTGGTATTCTAATATCTGAGTCATTCGCAATTGAGGATCCCCTCTTATAATTTTCCTAAAAAACATTTCCAAACCGATTTACATCTTTAAATCAAATTTAAACAAGGAATAGTATATAATCAATACTTTACTCAAAAATCATATCACCATGCTATATATCCTCTTTAGTCAAACATTAGTTGACGAAAACACTTAGCCATTTGAAAGAACCTCTTTCTACACTTTTGAAATCATTTATTTCAAATTCAACTATCAAACCTTTCAAAATCAAACCTTTTGAAAACAATAACACTTTGGACAACCTTCTTTAAAATCTCCTTAAAACATTTCCTTAAAACCTTCCATCTCAAACCATTCGAAACCATTCACTTAAACCTTTCGAAATCACCAAACCAGAATCTTTCGAAATCATTCACATAAACCTTTCACAATTAATCGTTTAAATCTTTCAAAATCATTAAACTTAAACTTCTCGTGGTTGATCATCAAACCTTTCAAAATCATTCAGCCAAAACCTTTTAAAACCATCAAGTTTAGCCTTTCGAAATCATTCTTCAACCTACAAAATCATTTAGCTAAAACATTTCGAAATAATTTACTTAAACCTTTCGAAGGCTTTGTGGCAATTCAAAACAAACGGAAACCTTCTTTTAAAACCTTCTAAAATCATTGGAAGCAACCATTCGACTAAGCCGAATGCTCTGCTTCAAAAGCTTTTAACATATCCTTCAAAAAAACTCTTTCGAAATCTTCGAGTTATACTTCAATTTATAAAACAAGTGTAGGACATCTAAGTCAAAAGCTTCCTTTTGAAAGCACTGGGAGAAGCGGTTGGTTTTAAAACAAGTATACCTTTGGTCTTTACCGAAGGGTTCAAAACAAACAAAGTAAACAAAGCGACAGCATCCTTTCAACTATGTCGAAAGGTTTTAAATAAAATTCTTCGTTTAAACATTTGACTTGGTTGAAAGCAACCACATTGAAAGCCCAAATTCGAAAGCATAGCAGAAGAAAGCTTTTGATTTATAAAACAAACATACCCCAACCTCTGTGGCCATTTAGCTTTCAACTAAGAACCTTTCGACCTCGTCCAATTCATTATGCACCAAATTACTTGATACCTTATGCATTAATTTTACTTTGCCGAAAGCTTTGAAACTCTTGATCTTGTTGAAAGGTCTGGGCCGGAAGGTTTCTGTTATAATAGGCGGAAACATGCTAAAATTTTGATTTTTTTTGTTTTTACCTGAAAAAGAATAACTTTTAACTAACCTGCCTTTATTTGTCAAATTTTCATTGGTTAAAAAATTATTTTAGAAATGTTCTTCCACCATTTTTCAAATTAATAATCATTTTATTTTAAAAAATGTGCATTCTCCTTAATTAAATATATAAAAATTTAAGTCCCGTACCATAAATAAATTTATATATTCATTAAAAAAGTTAGAAAAAATCTAGAAAAATCCCAAAAAATATATTTTAAAATGTTTTCTAAAATATAAAATTTTCAACCCTAAATAATCATTATTTCAGTAGAAAATAATTTATAACCCAATAAAAAAGTTTCTTCTTTGGAAAATTAATATAAAATCCACCATAACTCATAAAATTATGAAAATTGAAACCCATCTCTAGAATATCATTTTTGAATTATGTTCAAATTTTCAAGGCATTTGGATGTCACTAAATAGGGTTTTCATGTCAAACATATCGTAAAAATTATCACGAACATACATAATCCATCATTAATCACATATACAACTTTAATCATCAAAACATGGCATACACTGGCAAAAACATTTCAGATCTAATCATGAAACCGAAATATAAAAGAAAATGGATGTAATGATTATTTACCGTAGCTTTGAGATATAAGATGTGAGATTAGAGTTGATTAAGTTGATTATCTTCCTTCTCTAGACTCCTAGCTTTAGTCTTCTTCTTGAGAGTAAAAATGGTGGCCAGCCATGGGGTTTTTAGTTTTAGAAAAATGAAATTAACATGAATTTCTAACTACTAAGTTTATAGGGAATATGGTTTAACTATTTCTCGTATTGCCCTTATTATTTCCTAAAACCTTTGTTTGGTTTGTTTCATTTTAGTTTGCACATCAACATGGCATGACTACCCTTAGCTAATCAATTATCAACTTGTTAATCTCCCTATTATTTATTTAATTTACCTAATTAATTATTCTAAATAATGTTATAAAAATATGGGGTGATACATTCCCCTTCCTCGGTAGGTGTTGAAACATTAAAGTATCAGAGTTTCGGGGTAACCAAATCAATGGTTCGTTTCCACGAAGAATCTCATGCGCTGATTCTTTTTCATCGAGCTCAACACCACCCAATTCTCTCTTCTTCACCTTAATAACACTCTCCCAAGCTTCAACAAGTGATTTGAGATAACCCTCGCTAAGAAAACTTAAGTTATGGTGGATGAGGACTTTGGCATTGTACTCGATGGTCAATGGATCAAACAAGTCCTTGATTTTATTCCTATCAGACTCTTCAGCAGCTCCCATTTAGGATTCAATTTGTTCAATCATTTCTGTGCAGCCTTTTTCTCTAGCCTCCTCTTTAAGAGCTTCAATTTTAGCAAAATGCTCATCAAGTTTGATTTTTAGGCATGTGGCCTTGACATCTCTTTGAAGTGCTTCTATGATTCTTCCAGGGATCAATTTTCTCCTTCATTTTTATTGAGAAGCTCTGCGAGTTCCTCAACGGGCGGGCCAATACATCCTTTTCCTTTTGTAAGGAATCTTTTAATACTGCAAGTGCCTCGTAGCGATTGAGGGCAGCTTCGAGTTCTTTTTAATGTGAAGTTTATAAATGACTCACCACTTCTGTCGTTTTATTAGCATTTCGCTCCCTTCCGACGAGTTATGTTTTCAATTCTAAAAATTATGTGTCCTGATGTTTGATTGTGTCTTTATCATGTATCACTCCTAACTTGAGGTGATCAATTTCACACTATCACTCAATGGATACTTCAGAGATTTTTCCGCCAAATGTTGAAACGATTCGTGCTGCACAAACACATCATTGACACATGCAAGAGAACTTGCTTTGGCATGCCCCGGAATTGTAAAATATGAGGGAATGATTTTAGACCCATCGACGAATTTTTTTCAAAAAATGACCTTGAGCTCGGCCAATTACTCTACTATTGAAACATAAGAGAAGCAGCCGGCAAAGATGGATCAAAGGTGGCAATTGGTTATTTACTTGATCTACATTCATATGGCGATTTAGAGTGTAAGGAGCAAGAATGTTTCTCATGTGATGTGGCAAATTGAGGACCGCGGTAAGGAGGCTGTTCTATGATGTAAGCAGGAAAATGGGACTGTCCACCTTAGCATTATGTCTGGTATTGGGACTTACGCTTAGAAGAAGTGGATACCCTTGAATGTTGGCTTTTATCCCGTCCTTATCCCCCTGTGCCAGCTAGATTCTGAATCCGGTCTAGATCGATGATATGGTGAAGAACCTCTTAAGTATTTGAAGGCTCGAGACTAGGTCATTGCACCTATAAAGACCAAATGGGAACATGTATGTAACTATAGTGCGAAAGATTAATGAAGAGCATGCAGTGAAGTGCACTTGGTCGTGAGTGTCCTAATTTTCCCTCCTGACGGACCGGTGGTTGTATCCATGCTTATGTGACGACCCGCAAATCCATACCCTTTGAATCGACAATAAACCACACATGTTCGTCCCAAAAAGCACAGACTGCGGAAAGCCAAGAGAAAGAAAAGAAGAGAGAAGAAGTGAAGAGAAGAAAGAGAGAAGATAGAACCAAACAGCACAATACAGAATCTCACATCGCAGCGGAAAACATATAATTCATATCAATGATCTTTACAAAACAGAAACTGTATATACATACATCAATCTGAGTTTAACAATTAATCAACAGTTATCAGCCTGAACAGTCATAATAACATGTCCTCACAATTGTCAATAATATAAACAATAACTAACCACAGCGGATAATCAGTAATCAAAACAGATACGTGTATATGAATTGAAGTTCTCCAGCTCTCCTGCTGAAGCTCCAAAAGTAGCATATATGAACCTGTAAATATACTCAGTCTGACCCTGGCATTGAAAGGGAAGAAAGCCCGGATCAGTTTGGTAAACCAGCGTGAGAAACACACTCAACTGAATTTATTAAATTACCAAACTTTCCTTTATCAAAACAAAAGTATCTCATAAGACATGCCCAAACAAAAACACGGACATGTTTTTATGTTACGATAACTAAAACATTTCATCTCAAATCCTCTTATATCATACTATTGTCTAGTATATACAAATGATATTAATCATAGCCGAAATAGTTACGTTGATTGAATTTTAGCATATATCACAAAATGGATAATAAAATCAAAATGGTAGGTACATAGTGGAATTTGGATTTTCATACAAATGACTAGGTGAAGGGACCGCCTTTCGATGGGTACACCTCTACGTGGATGTCCCGAGGTACAGAACACCCGCTCTCTACTAACACAAGACCGTCCCACCTCTATAACTAGATTGTACCGAATATGTCATCCTTGGTCATTACCGACCATTACCGAGGGCCCTCTGGCATACAAACCATAATTATTAGATACACAACGTCGTAGCGTGTAAACATATATCTAGAAGAGGATGATCATACCCTACTAGGAAGCGACCCACTTAGCCCTGCTGCATCTAACCCTGTTTCGGTCATTTTAGGTTGATGAGGCCTGAGGTAGTGATTACCTTTCACATATCACATATCACGTCACTTTGAATGCTATGTGGCCATTTCCGTTGACTACTAATTTCGTTCCACAAAAATACAACCCTTAAGCTCATACATTTCAAGGAGGGTGTTAAGCTAAGAGAAGTTGCCTTATCTGCCATCACTAATGTATGTTTGTAAAAACCATTGCGCCTACTCTTTGGAAATGCAATGTCAGACAAACATCCATACAAGTTGTCCAGGAACAAGACAAACCAAAGGTACTTTCCTACCACATCCTGTCAGGAAATCCCTAAGATTAGTAGCAAACAGTCCTTGCATTGGGTATTTCATAATGAAGAGACCAAGGCTGCTATATGTATATTGGGATTTTAACCCCAAATGATCAACAAGCAGTCCCCCACTATGAAAATATGAAATATCAATATCATCATTAGCAACCTGCACAATAGTCCCATATACGTTGGTTCGAACGGGTTTTCAGATAAATCTGATCACGGTCCCTTCGCACCAACAATGCAAAAGCATTTCTCAACCTCACAGAGAAACTAAGTCGCGTACACTTATCACATCTCTAACTTTCAACTTGCTATCATTCGAGCCAGGAAGAAAGCTCAATAGATTGGAGTAATACACCATACTATACGAATCAACTTCCTCGAATGAAACGATAAACAAGCCTACACAGAAGGCTTCGCACTAAGTGTACGACTAAATAGTTCCCACATCAAGTCGAGGAACTAAAATGGACAAATTGGATAGCCGGTTATTTAACTATCAAAGCAACAAACAAATATCTGCCACCATAAACAATCACTAGGCCCTTATAATTAATATTTTATTAATTAAATCATTTGCCAAATATTCCCTTCAAATTATCTTTAAAAAGATATATTATCAAAACCATTTCAATATTTCTATACTAGAAGACATTCCCATATACTCATATAATAATAAGTGATTCACAAATCTCTTTATTTTCAACACCTGGTAAATATTCATATACCTAAATCATGATTAAGTATATATCTAATTCAAAGAAAAGATTCTCTTAAACATTATATTTTGGTCAAAACGAATTTTGTGTGAAATAACGCTGCGACAACCCAAAATCACGAGTATAGGAATTCGAAAATTAGATAGATATATAAATCCCATATACTATACAAAACATTTTCTTTCGAAAATCATTTACTGTAACAACGGTGTTATAGTTCATCATTTCCTTACATCTTGAAAATGTCTATTTCAACAATGAATGTTGAAATATATGGTTTAGATACTTAACACATTTTTAAAATATCCTCAAACTATTTTACTTCATTCAAAATATAACTTTCAAAACATTTATTTAATTTGAAAAGATTATTCACTGTCCAAAATCGTGAATATAATTTATAACCAAATTCAACACTTCTATATTTTAATTAAAGGATTAGCCACGGTCCAAAATCATGGACATATCTCTTTTAATCTAAATTCATTACTTAGATATATTTTACTAAAGGATTATCCACTGTCCAAAATCATGGATATATTTCCTCTAATAAACTACAAAAACTAACTTATCAAATTCAATTTATTTCGAATTGATAAACAATGTTTATAAATTCACATTTCTATTTTATAAAAACTTCAATTTATAACGTCCCTTTATTTACCAATTCCATTAGTATCTCATTTATATACCAAAATCCAAATCATAAGTTAATTACTTATAAATTCTCTTTATTTACAAAATCATTCTTTTATAACTTCATAAATTCAAAAATCCATAAATCTTATTTACTTATAAGATTCAATTATAACTTCATTTTAACATTTACAAAACTCCTATATAATTCCATCACTTTTGATTTATGAAAATCCAATTTTATAAACCGTATATGCAAACCGTTTATAAAATTTTTGAAACCCTCATTTTAACTTATTTATAAAATAGTTGACTCCATATTTCAAAACCATATTCTGATTATCTTTCCCAAAATCATAATTTTTATAAAATAAAAATTATAACGTATATTTAATAAAAATAAATTCATTTCCTTAACCATTCAAAATTAATAACAAATCTATTTCCAAAATCACTTTAAAATCCTTTTTAATTCGAAATCACCACTTTAATATTTTTACATTCCAATATATAAGCCCAAATCTGCAACAGCACTAAATACATCAATCACAGCATCCATAACATCATATATCATATGTTAACAGCATATATATCAATATCTATAAAATAAACCAATACTGGTGAAGAATCCAGTTGGATCCCTCCAATCCATCACCTACAACAAATATACGTATGATAATATGTGTACAATGTCCGCTTCAAGGCAAGCGCATGTACAAAGGACAATCCGCTCGTACACGGGAACGTATAGGGACCCATCTGCTCCAATAGGTAGGAATATATCCAAATACCAATCAATGTATATAATATATCATATCTCATCCAAACAACAATCAATCATCATAAATAATATTTATTCTCACTTATATAAAAATATCAGTGAGTCGAAAAAAGTGAGTTATACTCACATTGATTCCAATAGCAGTTGCATTGTTTTATTCCGAATAAAACTAACGAGCGTTTAATTTTACCTTAAATTTAGACTAGCTCCAATCAACTCCAAACAAGTTCCAAGGCGTAGTATTCGACAACACGAACCCAATGCAATTTGTTTCATCGAAAACGGACCTCGTATGAAAAAGATATGACGTTTTAAAGTTCACATGAATTTACAATATAATAATTTACAAATTTCTTTCATTTTTGAACCTTACATTTATCTGGGCCGTTCGATTTGTTTGATGATATCATGGCCACTGTTTTTCTTCTTCTCCCTCCCCCCCTCCCCCGGCATTCCCATTCGTAAAACAACCCTAATGGCCGCCATCATCAATGAATTATTGCATGACCCACAATAACCAAGCCATTGAACGAACACCACCATTCGAACTAGCATAGAGAGCTCCCCCCATGGCCAAAACCTCGATCAATTTGGCTGTCCCATCACGAAGTGGTACCCCTTAAAACACATGACCTTTGAACCTTTATTTCAAGCACCATGAAGCACCGATGACCATCACAACCGTTGATTCCCTAGATCCCACTACCCTCTACAAATCTCTAGTTGAAGTCTCAGTCTAAAAGCCGATGGAAGGAGAGAAAATCGAGGAGGAACGAGGATGTTTTCTGGCCATAGAAAAGATGGCGGCGGCATGCGCTAGAGGATTAGGATTTTGTGAAAAAGCGAAAATATTTTGTCCTTTTATAGAAAATTTCGCCACACTGTTCATCAGAAATTTTTTCGAACTCCAAACGAAGCGTGCCGCCTGGTTTTATAATGATTTACCGCTATTTCGAACACAATGAAATATATATCGGAAGCTAATTCTATCATACTTGGAAGATAGGTTTTCGAATCGACTTATTTAAATTTTAAAATTCACTTAAACAAATTTTTACGTGTTCTAGCCGGCTCCGGACAAACCGTGAATCTGATTGACACGAAATTTGAAATCCTATAATAATATAACATTACAGATCCAGTGTCACTAATTTCGTCAAAATCCACGACTGTTTGAAAAATGTTTTTTTTATGCGTTAATTAAATATTAGAAATATTTAATTTCTACTGATCAACATATAAATCAATTTTGAAAGTTCTCTAACATCATTGTAATTCAAATAGAATTTATTTCGGCTTTATAAATCATTTTCATACACATATAGTCCAAATTTCAAATTATTTACACAATTTCAAATATTAAATTAACAATTTAATTATCCAATCAAATCCAGATATTTCAGATATAAGTTATTCAATTAATAAAATTAACTTGTGAATATTTAAAATCAATTAAATACACGAATTTTAATTTATAGAAATTCTAGGTCATTACATTCACCCCTATATAAAGAATTTCGTCCTCGAAATTACCAAGTAAGAAAAAGTCACAAAAATCCACTAATTACTCAAAACAATTCGTTCCAATTAGATTACCAACATTATTTAAACCTTTTAACGTTTTCTAACATCTATTAGTTAAACTTCTTATAAAAACTTTCCTGAGTTTTCAAATCCATTCATAGTAATCTTTTCAAAATCAACTAAAATTGTTTCAAATCATAACTCCAAATCAAAATTTTAGTTATCTAAAATTTTCCAAAATTCTCAAAAAAATTCTAACACTTTAATTTTCAAAAAATTTCGCTGGCACCTCCTTTACGCAGTTCGATCGTAGTAGAATCACAACATATATATATATATATATATATATCGCAAATATATATCTCATCTTCGAAGATGAGGCATTTCGTAGGGAAAACATTGTAAAAGTACGATAAGTAATCCGAGATATGTACATTATATAATATTAGCGAGCATATGCGGCTAAAATAGTGCGAAGCGAGCTCCAAATGTGAAGCAAGCGCTATCCGCAACTACTAAATACTCAACAAATAAAGGAGAAACATGTATATAAAAAATGATATCAATATACAACATATACCAATACAACAACTATATATGCCACTATAGCAAATGAAATCAATAGCAACAAATCCAACCATCAAACAACTATCATCCTGCTAATCCATATCCATCCAATCAATCCATAACCAAATCAGTATAAATTCATTTATCATTAATATTTAATGAATTGGTTTTCAGTTTAATCACATTTGATTCATTGACATTGGATTTTCTTCCATTTATTCATTTATATTCGATTAGTTTACATTCACTAACTCATATTCTAGTTTGTTCACTTCCAAATTAAATGAAATTCAATTCTATTTAGATTCACCTACTTCAAATTTAAATTCAATTACTTTGCTTTCATTCGTTAGCTTTCAGTTTTATTAATTCAATTTCATTAACACTTAATGAATTTGTGTGTAATCAACTACCATCCATCTAACAAACAATGTGTATCCTACATAACCAAATTTATTTACTTTGCTTACATTTAATTCGGTTTTAACACTTTATTTTCAATTGGCTTAATATCTAATTGATTTTCATTCAATTATTTAATTTTGATTGAATTCTATTTGTAACAACCCGCATATTTATCCATTTTATATTTAAATATTTTATTTAAATATTTTATCGTTCGTCGGATTTTAGTCCGAAAACCTACTTTTTGCATACGGTCGAATTAGGACTCGAGACCACCTCCATTGAGTTCAAAATGCCGTTTGCGACCTTTTTGAGTATAAGCTTCGATATGTTTGAAGAAAGTTGATTTTTGCCACTTTTTACTTAGGGCTTTGGTTTGGGCTGAGCCAATTAACCACTTAACTCAGTTCCAACACTCTCCTCTTCATTACTTCATTCTAATTCCTAACCCTTCAAGCTTTAGCAATAATGGAGGTGGAGATTGGAAATTAAAACTCCAAAACCCTAGTTTCTCTTGCAAATCAAATTCCTAGCTCCAAACTCAAGAAGAACCCATTGGTAAGCTTCTCTTCTTCTTCTCCAACTCATTCTCTCTTTGATTTCAGAAAATTCCTAAACCTAATTTAGGAAATGTTTCTCTTTTAAGCTTAGATTCAAGGTTCTTGAGTTGGTTTTGAAGAGTGGTTGATTCCCCTTTGCTTTCAAGCTTCATCTTCATAAATTTAGTTCAAAGGTGAGATTTTTAATCTCACGTCTATGTCTATATCTATCTTTGTTGTTAGGTATGAATCCCTAACATTTATTCATGTGCAATTGCTTTTGATTTAGATTGGTTTTGTGAATATTTCCATTTTTGGTGTTTGAAGCCATTTCTCTAAAAATCATAACTTTGATGTTTGATCACGCTTTAGTTGGTGTTTCGGAGAGCCTATATGACCAGGTTGTCGCTAGGCATAAATCCTTAGTCGTCGTTGCTCGTCCGATCGCTCCCGATACGTTTTGGCCACTTTGGCCTAGGCAAATTGTTGCCTAGACCAGGTGACCAGACGTCTGGTGATCAAGTCCAGACGTCTGGTTTGGACCTGGAAAGTAAATATGTATGCACGCATATTGTAAAAAAAAAAGCCAGAGACTATTTTCAGACGTCTGAACCATCAAACCAGACGTCTGGATAGGTCTCAAACGTCTGACTTGAGGTTTCAGACGTCTGATTGTTCTCTGGGTTATTTCCAGAGAACAAATCCAGACGTCTGGATTCCAAATCTGACGTCTTGAGATGTTTATTTTTGCCTATTCAGGCTGTTTTGTGTGAATTTCCATTGTTTATCGATTTTAGCGAATCCTATTAATCGTTATAACTTATTGTCGACTTTGATGACTTCTTTTTATAGATCTTTTTGGAAATATCCATTTCTATGGATTTGGTATCGATTTCTTTGGATTTTATTCACGTCTTCGAAAGTGAATTTGGTAATTGGTTGTTCTTACAATCTTCTTTGTGATTTGTCACTTTAAAAATATAAAGGTTTCCTATACTAGTAGTAAATATCAAAACTCTTTCTTCAAATGATTTCAACTCTACTTTAATACCAAATTCGTTTATAAAACAGTTTTTCAATCTATTAGTATATACAAACCTTTACCTCACTCGTATGAGAAATCTAATTAAACGACTTAGTAAAACAAGTGGTATGAAACGCTTGCGTTTACTTCGTCGGTTAATTCTTGGACTTGTTCGATTGAATCTCTTGTGACAATTTTCTAGTGGAGATTTACAGTTTGTTCGTAAATGTTTAAGTTAAGTAAGTGGTTATGGGACATGAAGCTAAACTTTTAAATTTACTAGCTTATTGTAATTGACACTCCTCGTTGATCATGACGATCACCTTTGTGGTTTAGACTAGCAATGTGCGATGTCTCTTTGTTTATGTGGAGGACTGTTCCTTATTTTATTGAGCTTCGTCTCATTTCTCACATGGGTCGTACCTTTTTAGGTGCGTCAATGTTTTATTATGCATGGGGTGTACCTATCTAGGTGCGTCGATGTTTGTTTATACATGGGTCGTACCTTTCTAGGTGCGTCAATGTTTTATTATGCATGGGCTGTACCTTTCTAGGTGCATCGGTGCTTATTTACTTCGTGGAGCAATCGGATCAATAAGTCGGGACATGGGGCGTATCTTTCTAGGTGCGTCGATGTTCGTCTATGCATGGGGCGTATCTTTCTAGGTGCGTCGATGTTCGACTTAGCATGGGGTGTATCTTTCTAGGTGCATCGGTGTTAGACATTACATGGGGTATATCTTTCTAGGTGCATCGATGTTTATTTATGCATGGGATGTATCTTTCTAGGTGCATCGATGTTTATTTATGCATGGGGCGTATCTTTCTAGGTGCGTCGATGCTAGAGCATGGGGCATATCTTTCTAGGTGTGTCGATGTTCGACTGTACATGGGGCGTATCTTTCTAGGTGCGTCGATGTCCAATTTGTGGGATTGGCCATCCTTTCTATTGCGATTTCTGGATTTCGTGTGTTGATTTTTGGAATTTGTGTTTCACCAACTTTTACGATTGGCATGGATATATATATATATATATGTCGTTTATTGTGGCTTGGTGAATGAAATCGGGAGTATGACATTCTTTTTATCTTGAGTAGATTATTGTGATACTGATTAATCTCTTGTTGATTTTCAATTACTTATTTATCACAGCTTGGCATTGTGATTATTATATGTTTATGTCATATCTCCTATTCTATATCATTTCTTCTGATATTTATAGATAGACTGATCCGTTTATTATTTTCTTCTTGAATAATACTCTGGTCAGACCGAGATGTTGCAGGTGCTTCTGCTTGACTTCTCATCCCGGATCATTACTCTGACTTTTGGCAAACTACTTAGATTAGTAGTTTATTTTGTTGTATACACTTGAGATATAGACTCATAGTTGTATTCCTTTGTATAGCACGTGTTGTTATTCTTTTGTATTATCGTGGATCTTTTGACCACTACTCTGATATACACTTTTATGTGTAATATTCATATCTATTTCCGCCTTTGTGATATGAATTGTCTGTGACTGATTTATGTTATGTTTATTTCTATATTTGTTTCCGAAGACCTTTATAGCCACTGTGTAGTAGCTTTGAGTTTGTGTCGGTATGTCAGATTTCCTCTTGAGATGAAAAGTTATATTTTTATCCGGTATATCGGTACTCGCATAAAGCAATTATACAGATGGTCGCTCCTCTACAGCCTTATTCTCTGTGCTAGTTGACAGCATTCACAGTAGTGTTCTTGGCTAGCGTGGGTATAGAGGTGGGGCGTCACAGTTTGGTATCAGAGCCAAACTTCGGAACAATGTAGAATAATTTAACAAGACCATTGTCCTAAGTCCATCTTAGGAGTCGTGCTTTAGGATTTAATTCGTGTCCTCGTACCGATTCGTCCTAATTTCTTTATGATTCCTTGTTTTATCAATCAAGTTTGATTGAAATTTATTCTGAGAATAACTTTTTTCTCTTTTTTCTTTCTTTCTTAAAGAAGAGAAATGGTTAGACCTGGCCGTCCCAGCGCCGGTCAATCTAGTGCTACTCCCCTGGATGGAGTATTCATGCTTCTCAACAACTTTTGGATCTTGTAAAGAATCAAGAGTTTATCTATGCTTTGAGTAAGAACCCCGAAATGGTTCTACCTTTGAAACTTGAAGTTTCTTTCAATCAGCTTGTGGATGCTACTCTTCTTAATGGAGAGGTTGGTAAAGGAAGTGCTTGTGATATTGGGACTTCCAAGAAGAGGCATATTAAGTTCAAGAGCCTTACTCCCAATAAGAGAGTGAAGCAAACTACTTTTGTAGCAAAGACTCCAATCCCTAATCGTGGAGGATGCTACAATTGTAATTCTAAGGAACACTATGCGAATATGTGTCCAAAACCCCATTCTTGTCGCTATTGCAAGAAACCGGGTCATCTTTTATCTGCATGTCCCAAACTTTTGAACAAGGACATGAGAAAGCTAAATATTGTGCAAGCCCCTAGAAACTCTTCTCTTGATCAAGGTATTTCTCCTTCAGTTCTTGGTTTTATTTGTCTCGTGAATATTCTTTTCAAGTTCTTGTTGATATGAGTCCATCTCATTATTTTATATCAAAAGGACTTGTTAATTCTTTTTCTTTAAATATTTTGGGCTTGTTGACTTCATTGAGAATTGCGAATCTGGATGGTAGATCCGCAACACTCAATTTGCTTTTGTTTAGATGTCGAGATTGTTTTATGTGACTTTTCTTTCCGAGCCGATATTTACTTTGGCTTCGGAATTGACTTTTTCTATAAGGATTGGCTTAAATTGTGAAGCCCATATCCTATTTTTCAGAGTGGATTATTCATCTTCGACATTTTCAATCTGTTAAGCAGATTTCTATTTTTCCTTTGTGATTTTGATTCCAATTTGATGGTATCATTTTATTCCTTAAGCCCACTTATAAGGAAAGTGTTATTTCTCTCATTCATGTAGTTTGAGAAATTTTCCGGTATTTTTGAGTTTGTCTTAGGATTATCACCTAAGAAATCTTTTTTGTGGGGTTAAGGTTTTTTCAGTTTGACCTTACCACCGGTTTTCGTTTGCTACGAGTTGCGGGAGTTAGCATTCCCCTTACCGCATTACGCACTCGTTATGATTCTTATGAATGACTTATTATATCATTCAATTTGTCCAGCTTATTTCATCCATTTTATAAATCGAATATTCTATGAATATTTCGTTGAGACCATTCTTGAGTTTATTGATTTTGGATGAAAATAGTAATTTAAAATTTTGCAAATCTTTTTCATAAGATTTATTTATAAGTAAAACTGGATTTTTGTTCTAGAAACGAACAAAGAATATTCTTAAAACTTTTTAAGAGATTTATTCATCCTATAAAAGATGATTTTGTGATTGTATTGCCCGTTGAGTGCTTTAAGAATTTTGGTCGATGCGCTTGATCAACGTTATCGATAAGAATTTCCTAAACGCTGTGATGTGACAATCAGACACGATATATTGACTTGTAGAATGTAAATTCTTCTAGAAATATTTTTATATCGAAATAATTTTGATTTTTGAAAGTTTTAGCTTTTCGAGTAAGAAGATTATTTAAAAGAACCCTTCCTTTCGATACTCTTATTCTTGTGATTCCTGAAGGGGAACCAAGACTTTGCTATTTGTACCGATACTAGCCGTATTGGTTTGGAATGCCATTCTCTTGCAAAGGAGAACGTGCTATCACTTGTGCTTCTAAATCATTATCGCTTATCGAGACTAGATATGCCACTTATGATCTAGTGCTCTCGGCAAATGTTTTTGCTTTTGGAATTTGGCATCATCATATTTGGTGAGAAATTTGTTCTCTACCTCGATCATAAACCTTTGGAATATTTATGTTCTCTTAAGGAACTGCATGTTGACACGAGTTCCTAGCATCTTATGATCTTGATATTCTTTTTATTCCCGAAGGGGAAATCGTGTTGCCAATGCGTTTAGTCGTAAGCAACAAGTGGATGATTCTTTGATGTTGACCAAATGAAATTATCTTTTTGTCAAGTTCATCGGGCGTTTTGATGTACTTCGTTTTATTGAGTTTCATCTCATTTCTTTTGTGAACTTGCGTCCGATGTTCTTTTATTGTGTTCGGTTCATTGGACGTACCGTTTTTGTACTACGTCGGTGTTTCGAAAATCATTCGGGCTTCGGTTCATTGGACGTACCGTTTTTGTACTGCGTCAGTGTTTTGAATTATTTGGGTTTTGATTCATCGGATGTACCGTTTGTACTACATCGATGTCTTTGCTTTTGATTCATCGGATGTACCGTTTGTACTACATCGATGTCTTTGCTTTTCATTCATCGGATGTACCGTTTGTACTACATCGATGACTTTGCTTTTGATTCATCGGATGTACCGTTTGTACTACATCGATGTCTTTGCTTTTGATTCATAGGATGTACCATTTGTACAACATCGATGTCTTTGCTTTTGATTCATCGGATGTACCGTTTGTACTACATCGATGTCTTTGCTTTTGATTCATCGGATGTACCGTTTGTAATACATCGATGTCTTTGCTTTTGATTCATCGGATGTACCGTTTGTACTACATCGATGTCTTTGCTTTTGATTCATCGGATGTACCGTTTGTACTACATCGATGTCTTTGCTTTTGATTCATCGGATGTACCGTTTGTACTACATCGATGTCTTTGCTTTTGATTCATCGGATGTACCGTTTGTACTACATCGATGTCTTTGCTTTTGATTCATCGGATGTACCGTTTGTACTACATCGATGTCTTTGCTTTTGATTCATCGGATGTACCGTTTGTACTACATCGATGACTTTGCTCTTTGATTCATGGGATGTCTCGTTTGTACTACATCAGTGTTTTTGATTCATTGGATGTACCGTTTGCACTACATCAATGATATGCTTTTGATATATTAGATGTACCGTTTGCACTACATCAATGTCTTTGCTTTTGATTCATTGGATGTACCGTTTGTACTACATCAATGACTTTGCTGTTTGATTCATTGGATGTACCATTTGTACTACATCAATGTCTTCGCTTTTTGGTTCATTGGATGTACCGTTTGCACTACATCAATGACTTGGCTTTTTGGTTCACTGGACGTACCGTCTTTGTACTACGTCGGTGTTCCAAATTATTCGAGTTTCTAGTTTCTCGGGCGTACCGTGATTGTACTACGCCGTTGCACCGGCTCAACTTTATGCTATTCTTGCCGTTTTCCACGTCTTTTAACTATGGAAATGCTTTTATGTTTCTGGTTTTTATTCTTGAGCCCGGTGTTATTGAGGGATTGAAGTTTCACCAAATTTGACTTTTGAGCAACATTCTATTCGCTTCATTGCTTTGGAGGTTGAGCGCCTTCGATATAAAGATATTCTTTTTGATAGAGGTTCAATGGTTCTCAAATCCTAAGGATTGCTCATGTGAAATCTTGAGAATTCATCGAACGAAAACTTTCGGATTTACTCCTTCGTGCTCTTTATGGTGAACTTCTTGATTCAAAATTTCTTTTGTGTTAATATGCTTCTATGGTTGTTACTTCTTATATTTCCTACTTAATTATTGCGAGGACGCAATTTCTTTAAGGAGGGGAGTCTGTAACAACCCGCATATTTATCGATTTTATATTTAAATATTTTATTTAAATATTTTATCATTCGTCGGATTTTAGTCCGAAAACCTATTTTTGCATACGGTCGAATTAGGACTCGAGACCACCTCCATTGAGTTCAAAATGCCGTTTGCGACCTTTTTGAGTATAAGCTTCGATATGTTTGGAGAAAGTTGATTTTTGCCACTTTTTACTTAGGGCTTTGGTTTGGGCTGAGCCAATTAACCACTTAACTCAGTTCCAACACTCTCCTCTTCATTACTTCATTCTAATTCCTAACCCTTCAAGCTTTAGCAATAATGGAGGTGGAGATTGGAAATTAAAACACCAAAACCCTAGTTTCTCTTGCAAATCGAATTCCTAGCTCCAAACTCCAGAAGAACCCATTGGTAAGCTTCTCTTCTTATTCTCCAAATCATTCTCTCTTTGATTTCAGAAAATTCCTAAACCTAATTTAGGAAATGTTTCTCTTTTAAACTTAGATTCAAGCTTCTTGAGTTGGTTTTGAAGAGTGGTTGATTCCCCTTTGCTTTCAAGCTTCATCTTCATAAATTTAGTTCAAAGGTGAGATTTTTAATCTCACGTCTATGTCTATATCTATCTTTGTTGTTAGGTATGAATCCCTAACATTTATTCATGTGCAATTGCTTTTGATTTAGATTGGTTTTGTGAATATTTCCATTTTTGGTGTTTGAAGCCAATTCTCTAAAAATCATAACTTTGATGTTCGATCATGCTTTAGTAGGTGTTTTGGAGAGCCTATAAGACTGGGTTGTCGCTAGGCATAAATCCTTAGTCGTCGTTGCTCGTCCGATCGCTCCCGATACGTTTTGGCCACTTTGGCCTAGGCAAATTGTTGCCTAGACCAGGTGACCAGACGTCTGGTGATCAAGTCCAGACGTCTGGTTTGGACCTGGAAAGTAAATATGTATGCACGCATATTATAAAAAAAAAGCCAGAGACTATTTTCAGACGTCTGAACCATCAAACCAGACGTCTGGATAGGTCTCAGACGTCTGACTTGAGGTTTTAGACGTCTGAGTGTTCTCTGGGTTATTTCCAGAGAACAAATCCAGACGTCTGGATTCCAAATCAGACGTCTGGAGATGTTTATTTTTGCCTATTCAGGCTGTTTTGTGTGAATTTCCATTGTTTATCGATTTTATCAAATCCTATTAATCATTATCACTTATTGTCGACTTTGGTGACTTCTTTTTATGGATCTTTTTGGAAATATCCATTTCTATGGATTTGGTATCGATTTCTTTGGATTTTATTCACGTTTTCGAATGTGAATTTGGTAATTGGTTGTTCTTACAATCTTCTTTGTGATTTGTCACTTTAAAAATATAAAGGTTTTCTATGCTAGTAGTAAATATCAAAACTCTTTCTTCAAATGATTTCAACTCTACTTTAATACCAAATTCGTTTATAAAACAGTTTTCCAATCTATTAGTATATACAAACCTTTACCTCACTCGTATGAGAAATCTAATTAAACGACTTAGTAAAACAAGTGGTATGAAACGCTTGCGTTTACTTCGTCGGTTAATTCTTGGACTTGTTCGATTGAATCTCATGTGACAATTTTCTAGTGGAGATTTGCAGTTTGTTCGTAAATGTTTAAGTTAAGTAAGTGGTTATGGGACATGAAGCTAAACTTTTATATTTACTAGCTTATTGTAATTGACACTCCTCGTTGATCATGACGATCACCTTTGTGGTTTAGACTAGCAATGTGCGATATCTCTTTGTTTATGTGGAGGACTGTTCCTCATTTTATTGAGCTTCGTCTCATTTCTCACATGGGTCGTACCTTTTTAGGTGCGTCAATGTTTTATTATGCATGGGGTGTACCAATCTAGGTGCATCGATGTTTGTTTATACATGGGTCGTACCTTTCTAGGTGCGTCAATGTTTTATTATGCATGGGGTGTACCTTTCTAGGTGCATCGGTGCTTATTTACTTCGTGGAGCAATCGGCTCAATAAGTCGGGACATGGGGCGTATCTTTCTAGGTGCGTCGATGTTCGTCTATGCATGGGGCGTATCTTTCTAGTTGCGTCGATGTTCGACTTAGCAAGGGGTGTATCTTTCTAGGTGCATCGGTGTTAGACATTACATGGGGTGTATCTTTCTAGGTGCATCGATGTTTATTTATGCATGGGATGTATCTTTCTAGGTGCATCGATGTTTATTTATGCATGGGGCGTATCTTTCTAGGTGCGTTGATGCTAGAGCATGGGGCATATCTTTCTAGGTGTGTCGATGTTCGACTGTACATGGGGCGTTTCTTTCTAGGTGCGTCGATGTCTAGTTTGTGGGATTGGCCATCCTTTTTATTGTGATTTCTGGATTTCGTGTGTTGATTTCTGGAATTTGTGTTTCACCAACTTTTACGATTGACATGGATATATATATGTCATTTATTGTGGCTTGGTGAATGAAATCAGGAGTATGACATTCCTTTTTATCTTGAGTAGATTATTATGATATTGATTAATCTCTTGTTGATTTTCAATTACTTATTTATCACAGCTTGGCATTGTGATTATTATATGTTTATGTCATATCTCCTATTCTATATCATTTCTTCTGATATTTATAGCTAGACTGATCCGTTTATTATTTTCTTCTTAAATAATACTCGGGTCAGACTGAGATGTTGCAGGTGCTTCTGCTTGACTTCTCATCCTGGATCATTACTCTGACTTTTAGCAAACAACTTAGATTAGTAGTTTATTTTGTTGTATACACTTGAGATATAGACTCATAGTTGTATTCCTTTGTATAGCACGTGTTGCTATTCTTTTGCATTATCGTGGATCTTTTGACCACTACTCTGATATACACTTTTATGTGTAATATTCATATCTATTTCCGCCTTTGTGATATGAATTGTCTGTGACGGATTTGTGTTATGTTTATTTCTATATTTGTTTCCGAAGACCTTTATAGCCACTGTGTAGTAGCTTCGAGTTTGTGTCGGTATGTCGGATTTCCTCTTGAGATGAAAAGTTATATTTTTATCCGGTATATCGGTACTCGCACAAAGCAATTATACAGATGGTCGCTCCTCAACAGCCTTATTCTCCGTGCTAGTTGACAGCATTCACAGTAGTGTTCTTGGCTAGCGTGGGTATAGAGGTAGGGCGTCACACTATTATTCACTATATTTACAACTTATTAACAACAACATTTTTTATGCTAATTCATTTTACCGCTAAAATTGAATTTCATTTATGTAACTCAAATGTATACACTCAACTTTATTAATTCATTTCGATGTCAAATTCAACTTCATTCAACATTGCTAAAGTTACATTTCATTTCATCTCACTTGCATTTACTTTCACTATACAACTTAAGTTCACTTCTAATTTAATTCAAATCCTATTTTATTTAACTCTTACTTAAGTCAAATTTCCTATCACTTATTCAAATTCATATTATTATTTTCCTAACAATTTTTTTTAACCATTTTGACTATTGGTTTTACTTACATTTTTCCATTTTACAAGTTATACAACTTATTTATTCAAACTTCCAAATTCATATTATATAATCACTTATAATTTAATGTTTAATTTAATTTCCATTTCAATAACTTATCTAGTTTAGTTTAAATCCAATTCAAATTATTTAACCTTCCTTTAGTTAAATTTCAAATCATATATTTTATTATGCTAACTCAAATTTATTTAACTTTACCAAGTTACATTTTTTTCTCATATTATAAGTCTAAAACTCATTTTACTTATATTTATGAATTTCAACTTTTATTTTAAATTCCAATTTGATTATCACAACAAAACTTAAATTTCAATTTTACTATTGATTGCAAATCCATCCCATAGAAAATCGAAAATGATACTAATGATGTTGCAGTCATCACTCTTATTATTTCCCAACAACGGTAGTGAATTCAGTACTTTTTATTGTTTCAAAAATCCTTTTATTATATATAAATCACATTTATAAATCTTTCACATATATAATTTCACTATTTCACTTCACTTATATAAGATTCATTTCAAATTCATTTATCTTATTTGGATTTATAACAATATAATATCTTTAATTTTGAAATTTTTTTTTCAAAATAAACGAAAGTCAAATTTTCAAATTCTTAGTTCAAATTCATTTTTATTTATAACTCAAATAGTTTCATTTCTTATGTATAAGATTACTTCACAATTGTAAATAAATTTAATTATAATTTCATTCTTATAATTCATTTTCTTATACATTTATTCTTTTACAATTTTTGTTTTTATTTAGATTATTCAACCAGTTTTCATTAAATTATATATATTTTTACATTTTAATGCGACCAAACAATCAGTTTATATACACTTTAATAATTTCTAGAAAATTGTTTCCTTCATATATAAAATATAATCGAGGTAAAATTATTTCATTTACCAATTTAAAATGATACTATATCAATTTGCCTCCTTTAGGTGTTTAGAAATCCCTATCGATAACATCGCGTCTCACATACCGACTAGAATTCACAAACAGCTCAACGGATAAGCAAACACAATATAAAATATTTTTATATTCACTACCAAATACGCGCTCATATATATGTAATACACTAAAAATCAATTTATGGTGCTACTATCCCTATCTATACTGAGTGCACATCAAATCTTATGAATAAACAAAATCTAAGCTCTGATACCAAATGTGACGAAGGGACAATTCCATACCCACCCCGCTATCATTTTCAACCATCCGACTACCCTACTTCTTTTCAACATTGGGGCGCTCTTATTTTTCATCATGGAGGTGACAACAAGATGGTACCTCGTAACTGCTTTTATGGGAAGCCTCTCGACTATCAACCAACCCTTTCACACTAGGTACATGTAGCTGTAAGAGTCCAAGCTTCGTCACGATTCACAAAGCAAGAACCCCTGTCATTCTGAACATAATCAAAAAAATCTAGTACCCTTTGAATCGACAATAAACCACACATGTCCGACCCAAAACGCACAGAATGACGGACAAGAGAATGAAAAGAAGAGAGAAGAAGAGAAGAGAAGAAAGAGAGAAGATAAAACCAAACAGAACAATACATAATCTCACATCACAACGGAAAACATATAATATCATATCAATGATCCTTACAAAACAGAAACTATATATACATACATCAACCAGAGTTCAACAATCAATCAATAGTTATTAACCTGAATAATAATAATAACCTGTCTTCACAATTGCCAATAATATAAACAACAACTAAGCATAGTTGATAATCAATAATCAAAACAGATACGTGTATATGCAATGAACATCTCCAGCTCTCCTGCTGAAGCTCCAAAAGCGCCAAATCTGAATATATAAATACACTTGGTCTTATCTGAGCATTGAAAGGAAAGAACGCCAGGATCATTCTGGTAAACCAACATGAGAAAGACATTCAACTGAATTTATTAAATTACCAAACTTTTCCTTTATTAAAACAAAAGCATCTCATAAGACACGCCCATATATAAAAACAGACATGTTTTTACCTTATGATAACTAAAATATTTCATATCAAATCCTCTTATATTATACTAGTGTCTAGAATATACAAATAAATTAATCATAGCCGAAATTGTTACATTGATTAAATTCCATCATATAGCCCAAAATGGGTAATACAGTCAAAATGGAAGGTATGTAGTGGAGTTTGGATTTCCATAAAAATGATCAGATGAAGGTTCTACCTTCCGATGGGTACATCTCTAGATGGATGTTACAAGGCACAGAACATCTGCCCTCTACCAACACAAGACTTTTCCCACCTATACAAATAGATGGTACCTAATATGTCATCCTCCGATTGTGACGACCTTTACCAAGGGCCCTCTAGCATACAAACCACAGTAATCAGATAAATGATGTCATGGCATGTAAAAATATGTCTAGAAGAGGATGATCATACCCTACTTTGGAGAAACCCACTTAGCCCTACTCCATCTAACCCCGTTTCGGTCATTTCCACCTGATGAGGCCAAAGGTAACAGTTACCTTTCACACATCACATATCACATCACTTTGAATGCCACACGGGCATTTCCGTTGACTATAATTGCCTTCCACAAAAATACAACCCTTAAGCCCATACGTATCAAGGAGGGTGTTAAGCTAAGAGAAGTTGCCTTCTCCGCCACCACTGATGTACGTTTTTGAAAACCAATGTGCGTAACCTTTAGAAATGCAATGTCAGGCAAACATCCATGCAAGTTGCCCAGGAACAGGACAAACCGAAAGTACTTTCCTACCTCATCCCGTCGAGAAATCCCTAGAAGTAGTAGCGAATAGTCCTTGCATTGGATATTTCATAATGAAGAGACCACTGCTACTATATGTATATTGGGATTTTGACCCCAAACGATCAATAAGAACTCTCCCACTATGAAAATCTGAAATTTCAATATCATCATAAGCAACCTGCACAATCATCGCATATACATTGCCACGAAGTGGTTTTCAGATAAATCTGATCCCGGTCACTTCGCACCAACAACGCAAAAGCATTTCTCAACCTCGCACATAAAATAAGTCTCATAGACTTATCACGTATCCAACTTTCAACTTGCTATCCTTCGGGTAAAGAAGGAAGCTCGATAGATTAGAGTAATACTCCATACTATACGAATCAACATCGTCAACACAAACGATAATCAAGCCTACAAAGAAGTCTATGTACTAAGTGTATGACTAAATAGTTCCCACATCAAGTCGAGGAACTAAAATGGTAAAATTTGATAGTCGTTTATTTAACTATCAAAGCAACAAACAAATATCTATCACCATAAACAATCACTAGGCCCTTTTAATTGATCTTTTATTAATTAAATCATTTTCCAAATATTCACTTCAAAATTATCTTTAAAAAGATATATTCTCAAAACCATTTCAACATTTCTATATTGGAAAACATTTCCATATACTTTTATAATTATAAGTGATTTAAAAATCTCTTTATTTTCAACACTTAGAAAATATTCATATATTTAAATCACAATTAAGTATATATTTAATCCTTTAAGGAAAAGATTCTCTTAAACATATTTATTTGGGTCAAAACAAATGTTGCCTAAAACATCGTTACGACAACCCAAAACCACTACTATAGGGATTCGAAAATTAGATGGATATATAAATCTCATATGCTATGCAAAATATTTTCTTTCGAATAGAATTTACTATATCAACAGTGTTATAGTCCATCATTTCATTACTTGTCGAAAACGTATATTTCAAAAATGAATGTTAAATCTATGGTTTTGACACTTAACACATTTTTAAAATATCCTCAAACCATTTTACTTCATTTAAAATATCACTTTCAAAACATTTATTTAATTTCAAAAGATAATTTATTTTTCAAAATCGTGAATATAATTTCTAACCTAATTCAACAATTCTACATATTTAATTAAAGCATTATCCACAGTCCAAAATCGTGGATATATTTCCTTTAATCCGAATTCATTACTTTTATATAAATTATAATAAGGATTATCCACTGTCAAAAATCATGGATATATTTCCTTTAATAAACTATAATAATTAACTTATCAAATTCAATTTATTATGGATCATTAACAATGTTTATAAATTCATATTTCTATTTTATAAAAAATTCAATTTATAAATTCCCTTGATTTACGAACTCTATACGTATCTCATTTATATGCCAAAATCCAAATTACAAGTTAATTACTTATAAATTCTCTTTATTTACAAACTCATTCTTTTATAACTTCGTAAATTCATAAATCCATAAATCTTATTTACTTATAAGATTCAATTATAACTTCATTTTAACATTTACAAAACTCTTTTATAATTCCATTACTTTTTATTTATAAAAATTCAATTTCATAAACCTTATATATAAACCGTTTATAGAAATTTCAAAATCCTCATTATAACTTATTTCATAAAATAGTTAACTCCATATTTCAAAAACCATATTCTTATTATCTTTCCCAAAATCCTGATTTTTATAACATAAAAATTATAACTTTTATTTATTCAAAATAAATTCATTTCCTTAACCATTCAAAATTTATAAAACATCTATTTCCAAAATCACTTTAAAATCCATTTTAATTCGAAATCAACACTTTAATATTTGTAAATTCCAAAATATAAGCCGAATGCTGCAACAGCACTAAATACATGAATCATAACATCCAAAACATTATATATCATATGATAATAACATATATATCAAAATTTGTAAAATAAGTCAATACTGGTGAGGAATCCAGTTGGATCCCTCCAACTTGTCACCTACAACAAATATACATATAAGAATATGTGTACATGTCCACTTCGAGGCAGATGTGCATACAAAGGGTCATACGCTCATACATGAGAACGTATAGGGTCTCATCTGCTCCAATAGGCAGGAATATATCCAAATATCAATCAATATATATAACATATCATACCCCACCCAAACAACTATCAATCATCATAAATAATATTTACTCTCACATAATAAAAATATCAGCGAGTTAGAAAGAGTGAGTTGTACTCATATTGATTCTAATAGCAGTTGCAGCGTTTTATTCTAAATAAAATTAAACGAGCATTTAATTTTACCCAAAATTTACACTAGCTCCAATCAACTCAAAACTAGCTCCATCGCATATTATTCGATGATACGAACCCAACGCAATTTGTTTCGTCGAAAACGGACCTCGTATGAAAAAGATATGACATTTTAAATTTCACACGAATTTATAATATAAAAATTTACAACTTTCTTTTGTTTTTAAACCTTAAATGTATCTGGGCTGTTTGATTTGTTTGATGAGATCACGGCCACTATTTTTCTTCTTCTTCCCCCTCCCTGCATTCTCATTCGCAAAACAACCCAAACGATCGACATCATCTATGAATTATTGCACGACCCAAGATCACCTAGCCGCTGATCGAACACCACCATTCGAATGACTATAGCTAGCTTACCCTACGGCCAAAACCTTGATCAACTCCGCTACCCCTTCATGATGTGGTACCCCTTGAAATGCATGACCTTTGAACCTCTATTTCGACCACCACGAAGTACCGATGACGATCGCTGCCGTTGATCCCACAGATCCCACTACCCTCCACAAATCTCTAGTTGAAGTCTTAGTCTAAAAGTCGATCGATGGAGAGAAAATTAAGGAGGAATAAAGATATTTTCTGGCCATAGAAAAGAAGGTGGCGGCTTGCCCTAGAGGATTAGCATTTTGTGAAAACATGAAAATATTACGCCATTTTATAAAAAAATTCGCAGCACTGTTCATTCGGAAAAAAATTCAAACTCTAAACGAAGCACGCCACTTGGCGTTTATAATGATTTACCCCTATTCTGAAGATAATGGAATATATATTGGAAGCCAAGTCGATCGTGTTTGAAAGATAGGTTTTTGAATCGACTTATTTAAATTTAAAAATTCACTTAAACAAATTTCTATGCGTTTTAGCTTGCCCCGAAAAACCGTAAATCCAGTTGACACAAAATTTTAAATCCTATAATAATATAACATTATGGATGCAATAAAATTAGTTTTGTCAAAATCCGATACTATTTGAAAAATTACTATTTTTACACGTTAATTAAATATTAAAAATATTCAATTTCTACAAATCAACTTTTAAATCAATTTATAGTTCTCTTACATCATTCTATTTCGAATAGAATTTATTTCAACTTTATAAATCATTTTCATTCACATATAATCCAAATTTCAAATTATTTACGCAATTTCAAATATTAAATTAACAATTTAATTATCTAATTAAATCCAGATATTTCAAATATAATTTATTCGGCTAATAAAATTAACTTGTGAATATTTAAAATCAATCAAATATATGAATTTCAAATGATAGAAGTTCTGGGTCGTTACAGCTTAAGGGCATTCTCTCTCACCCTCACCACTTTTAGTAGGAGAATTGAGCCCTTCAATGTTGATATTATGAAAGTCATTGGTCATTATATCATATAGAATTTGGAGATTTGGAAATCCCATCAATGAAATTTCTAAGTGTTGGGAAGACAATTCTTCTTCAACAAAAGTAATCATGAACTTTGGAATTGTGGCAGTCTTTCTTTTATGAAGCTTGTATGCTAGCCTTTTCTTTCTATTAGTAGGTGTGCGGGATTATGCGCCTTGCGATGGTTTGGCCATAGGCACCTTTCTTGAGCCTGCATCAATGTCGGTAGGTTTATTATCCTGGGAACCCTTAATCTCACCCTCTTCAGTGTCACCTCCAGTCCCCTCGGCTAGAGGAACGATGGCATCCTTTCCTTGCTCTACAACATTCAATGTTGCACTTCTGGAGATCCCGATGTTACATCCTTCCTCCAACTACCCGAATAAAGATAGTAAATCGTTAGTTGCAAGAAGTTCGATGTCCCTATCCCGACAGGTGTAGCGCGAATGGCAGTAGCTGCTCTTTAAAATTTGGTGCCTTCAGGACATGAGTGGATACGTGAAAGAATCTCCAAATGTCAGCAGATTCAATGGAAAACTTTAGACTTGGATTAACCGACTTGATAATAAAATGAAAATAGCACTTTCTAACCATCGCCTCGCAAAGCTGCGTGAACACGTACATAAAACCACTAGTACATGAACAAAAAAAGTTTATTCCAAGTGCCTGTAAAGATTTGGCAGTTCGAGAGGGTTCAAGAAATACATAGGAAGGACTTCCCGACCCCTGTTTGAAGTTGTAAATGAATCTTATATCTTCAGGAGTTGGTGGATGAAATAGAATGCTCATAAACAGCAAGAAGGTTCCATATATAAAAGCATAACTATTTGGATGGATTTAAGTGGGGCTATTCCAAGTTATCTCAGCATCCCTCAAATAAAAGTGTTAAAGGGCGGTACGCATCTACACCAGCACATAGATTTATTAGATGATATGTATCCCGCTAAGGGAAAGTGGGGCATGTCGTTTATTTTTGAAGGGTCTAAGATATAAATGAATGGAATTCCATGAATAGAACATAGTCGGCAAAGGGCAGCCTCACCAACTCGGGAGGCATGTGAGTCTACTAGTTTATTTAGAAGAATAGCACCTTCTACTGCATCAGTAGCAAGACTTATATCCTTTGCTAGGAAGATCGGAACATCTAAGAAAAGGTCGACCGATGGGCTAGAAACTTCCATCTATTCTTCTTGATCGTTGGGAGAAAGCCTGCCGGATATAATCATAGAACTTGACTTTACTTCAGAATCGATGTTTTGCATTGCTGGATTAGAAGACATACTAGCTAAATGCTCTGAGTGTCTGGAATCCATATTAGCTATATTTGTAGATAATTGTGGTTAGAAAAGTTAACTTGTTCCCCCTGTGCTAAGCATGTGCTAATATAGTGCAATGTCATGCAATGTCATGCAATGTAAAGAAAAACGTCTTAGAATTAAAGGTGAAAGGAGTAATGAGACTTGGAAGTTCAACCAAAGTGATCGTCGTCGCCGAACATCTCAACTGGAAAAAAGATTGATCGGTTATGAAAATTTGTGATTGGCTTATCGGAGTGTGAAGCTTTTCGTTTGAGATCGTATGCCAATTTTTGTCCATATTGAAAGTTCAGGGATTTAATTGTTCGATTTCAAGTTTAACAGTGAATATGTAAGTTCTATTGTTCATTATCACCATATGTTTAAGCTTGTTGAGGTAAATTAATGGTAAGTGTTCTTGATTAGTTTATGAGTCCAAAGAGCTGATCCCTAATTATATGTCGATCCTAATTTTTATGCCAAACCCTATCCTATAGCCTCAATACCGATCCCTATTCCAAAAGCTCCCCTATCGATCCCTAAACCAATACCGATCACTCTCTTAAACTAAATTAAATTGATCCCTATAGATAGGTATACCCATGTCGATAGGCCAATCCATTTCCAAAACCACATGACTGATCTCCCTCTTCGACCTAAGTACACCAACCCCTCTACATCGTCCTTAATTCTCCTAGCCTCTATGACGAGGATCGACATCGAACCAAGCATCCAACACTAATCCTTTCTCCATCCCATCGACATGTCTCATTTTACTTTCTTTCTCCTTAATTATATTTACCAACCCAATATTTACAGTGATCGGCACAGGTCCCGAGCCCCAAAAATGAACCCTCCTCTACTTCATCTTCTTCTTCCTTCCTCATCCGTCGCTCTGCCAATCTCCTCCAAATCCAACATTTCATTTCTCCCAAACCAGTTCAACCGCCATACCATCATATGGCCATGCTTAGGAACCTTCTGTCTCATCGTATAACCCAAAGTTTGGAGGAAAAGTAGGCTTCTCAAATATGACGATTTTATTTTGAATACGAACAAGTGTTCGAGGATGTATGAATTGAAAGGAGGAGTGAATTCATTATGCAGGCGAGATGACAAGTCAATTTCAAGTTGACGATTAAAGGATTTGGATTCGCAAGTGAAAAAGGAGGGTCCAGTGTAGAGATAGAAGTTAGAAAATTTGGGCATGTGGAATAAGGATGGTACAGGGGTGGCGTATATATATGAAGTGGGAGTGCGATTCAGAGTGGTATAAAGAGAACTGGGTTCGGCCCATGTATTTGCGATAAACAGAGAGGGATTGACAATAAGTATTTCGATCAAGGATCGGCATAGCACATGCCGACCCCTACAAATGTTTATAAAAAAAGAGAGAAAGGAAAAAAAGGGAAAGAGAGGTCAAAAATTAATGAATGAATGAATGACGAAATGATTGTGAGGTTTTGGCTATGTTTGGTTTTGGCTATAAACATATACATATAAAATGAAGGAAAGTTGGAAACGACCCATGAATATGCAAGAACGTCCATGTGCCAACAAAAAAATACGTGTATATGAATGTGTGCATGAATGACCTGAAAGTACAATTTTTCTTAAATCGACGGAGATTGAAATCAAACCTGAAACCTTCAAGGTCGGGGCCGGACCAAATGACAAAAGCTTATTAGTTTTGCAGAACCGAACTTATATGTATGAAGTATGGCACTGGAACTATATTATTTAAAATCGATGAAGTGCCATGGCAATTAATGAAGATTAAATAGCTTAAAAAAATGATTCGACAAAGGAATAGCTGTCATTCAAAAAGCTAGATTGACCTCTTTTTGACAATTCAAACTTGATTCGATTTAAATCACGTCATGTTAATCACAAGGCGTACTTTGGGGGAAGTGTTTTCAAAATTTAGCCCAGCTCTATGGAACTGGTTGCACAAGTTAGATCCGACTACTATCATGCCCGATGACCATGGAGCATGTTTATGGGACCTGGAAATCAAGTACAGATGGTTATATGAAGTCAAAGTTGAATGGAATTGGTAGATAAACAACGTAAAATGTTTAAACTATGGAATATAACTTGGTAAATGGAAGGGATCGGTATGGATTGGCTCGTTAAGAGGGATCAGCATACTTCAGCTCGTAAAGAAAGGGCTCGGCATGGTTTTATAGGATGGATCGGCATATGTTATGAAATAAGATAGATCGTCATATTTTATGAAAGAGGATGGATTGGCATACTTTGTCTCATAAGTGAGGGATAAGCATGCTTTGTAGGAAGATATGGGTCGGCATATAGTAAACTCCAATACATTCTTGCATGAAAAGATCAATATCTTGAGATCTACGAGACAATAGCATATGAAACTTGGAGAGCAAGGTATATGGACCTTAGGGTACCTACGCTAGGGATCGCGCATCAAATAGGAAAAGCTAGAGGGAAAGATGTACAACCCTATAGAGGGTTCGGCAGCAAGCAGTTCTCAAGTAGTATTAAATCAAAGGCAAACTAATAACTTGACATTCAACAGTACTGTAACATCCTCTGACTTGGAGGACAAAAACTAACGGCTACGGATGCTACACTCATCCATTGTTATTAATCCTTGACGATCAAATAAGGAGGTGTTAGATTCATTGATACATAGAAATACATGAATGTAGCAAAAATTTAAACCAACGAACAGGATCACGTTCGAATTCAAAGAATTTCCAATTCATTACATAATTCCGTAATCATTAACTATGTTCAGAGAAAATATATTTATTACAACATATGCCAAGAGGGACATATAAAGATGCCCCCTTAGATGATCAGAGTATATACAGGCAACTTAACAACTTTGCCATTACAAACAACACAGCGGAATAATAACAAAAGAAAACTCTAGATATCTATCATGGCTCCTAGACCTCTTCGGAAGCTTTATTCGTCTAATAAGGTACCTAAAAACCTCAACTCTAAAACTAATGTAACTAAATTGACTACCCAAGAGTTTAAGAGGAACTATTAACTTCGGGTCAGACAAAAAGCCTGGTATGAATAATGTTGTACCATCTCAAAACGTTTAGATATCTAGTGAGACCACGCCACTTAGCGGCATGGATTTTCCCCTCACTAATATCTTAAAACCTTTATAAAACCATATATTATGCTCCTGCATCCACAATGGGTAAACCAATTCAAAAAAATATGATATGATGATATGCAAAACATGTGAATCAATTATGGATTACCCATCCCTATTCATTTTGACCAACAGTCTCGGTTATAGCTTCTAGGATTACTATTAACCTAATAATTTTCGTGGCCTGACTAATAACTAATAAAACGTTTAAGGACTTGTCCAATTACATAGTTTTCATGGGATCACTATGAACCGAATTAACTTCAATACCTTTATTCTTATCCTAGTTTTCATGGGTTGACTAGGAACTTATCTATAACTTCCAATATCTTTTCTTCTTACCCTAGTTTTCATGGCCTGACTAGGAACCTATTGACATTTATCAATATCTTTATCCGGATATATTTTTCATGGGTTCACTATAAACCTATTGGCCCCTACCAGTATCAAATCATAGTTTTCATGGGCTAACTATGAACCTATTGGCTCATGCCAATACCTTTTCCTATACTTCATGGGCTGACTGAGAAACTATTGGCCCCTGCGAATACCTTCTTTTAATGTTTCGGCATCCTATATTCCAGTCTTCTCGACTTCTTGGATGCAATTCTACTCATTCAATAGTTAACTAAATTTATATTCTCTAGTGGATTAACTTAAGGGGTTATTTTTCCCTCCTCAAAATAAAGTTATGGGTCCATTACAATGTGAATATATACATATATGAAGAAGCAAACACAATAACTTGGTTATTCCCTTTAAGCTTTTGATCAAAGAATACTTTTTCAATAACTCCTTTTCAAAATACTTTATTTTTTTATGCCATGGTTTTCTTTAAAAAGAGATTGGGTTACTTGTTTCAAAGTTGTCGAAACCTTCAAAACCTTGCTTTTGACCTCACTGGATAACCTCCATTGAATGCATATTAATCTCTTTTCAAACCATTAGGCCTTTGCCTTTTGAAACACTTTAAAACTTCTCTTTCGAAACCATCTGAACATGTTAAAGTATTAATTATTAACTCTTAGAAGCATGGATTCAAAACCCATGAAAGTACCCCTTTTTAAACCTTTGGAAGCATCCCTTCCGAAACCATTGAAAGTCCCCCTTTGGAAGCCATAGGGTTTATACTTAAAAATATCATTTGGGTCAAAGAGAATATAAAAGAAAGCATCTCTTTCTGAAGCATCATTTATTATATAAAATTATTGGGGAAAACTTGTTGGCGTCAGCACTATCCCTTTAAAAAGCTTCAAATCATTTAAGTAAAACAATGAAGGATAGTGTCGAAACCCCCTTTCGAAGCCATTTCCTTCGAAACCCTAGGACCCTTTCTAAAGCATTTGGGAAGTGGCTAAAAAAATATTTAAAACAAACTACCCTTCGAAAGCATTGATGACTTCAATACACTCGAAAGGCAAAAGAAAGGTAGGAGGGTTTCGACTAGGTCGGAACATATACTTTCGAAAGCACTATTTTATAAGTAAAGAAGCCCGTTTGAAAGCTTTTTCTTTATAACATAAGTTAGCAGCCCCTTCAAAAGCCTTTAGAAAACACCTTTCAAAAACATATTCCTCAACTCCTTCGAAGGCTTAAATAAAACAAAGGCAGATGCTTCTCTTTCTAAAATAAACAAAGGTATCGACCACATCGAAAGCAATGCTTTTGACACCATGCCTTCCGCCTTTCTCCAATACGCTACGTACCATCTATGTGATACCGTGTATATTGACTTCGACTTAGTAGGTTTTGACTTAATTGAAGACGGAAGCCTAAGTCGAAAGGTACATCTAAAGGAGGCGGAACCAACCTTTCTAGGTAAACCAGATTTAATACTAGTTAGCCAAACACTTTCTAACTAACCTACCACGTGTAAACTTATGATTGGTTGCCTTAAATTTTCAAATTCTTTACTAAAATAACTGCTGCTAATTTTAAATATAACCATGGTTAAGTTAGCAAACAAACCCTTCCATTAAGAAAAAACAATATCGCAAATACGTCCTTCTTCTAAAATAATTTAATTTGCATAGCGAATTACATAGGAAAATTCCGAAAATTTCCAGAAACTCACTTTAATCATGTTGTATAACATATCAAAATTTCAGACCCAAATTCTCAAGATAATTTCCGAAATAAATTTATAAACACAATTAACCATATTTTCCTTTGAAAATTCACAATAATCTTTTCATAGCTTGGAAAATTCTCAAAATCAAAATCTAACTCCAAAATCATGTCCCACATAATGTAAAATTTTTCCATGGCATTTAAACATCAATATAAATATCTTTTTCCCCAAAACCACCTATAATCTTATTTAAACATTCTAATTTAAATAAAACAAATTGTAATTCAACATATTAACATCCAAATCATCATAAAAATGAATTTACCCCTAAATCCGAAAACATATGATTATAAAAAAAATAGAGATGAATGAATCATTATTCACCTTGATTAAGATAAGAAGATTGGATTGAGATTTATTCCCCTAGATTTCTTTAATTTCTCTTCTCTTTTCCTCGTTAATGGTCGGCTCGCCTTAATATTTGAGTTTTTTTTTTGAATCGTGAATTGGAAAAATGAAATGTGAACTGGGGACGAGAAAGTATATATAACAGTAATGGTTATGTGTGGAAAATTCACAATACACCCTTATGTAAATCAGTTGACTTTTGACCCATTGTTAAGCCCATTTAATTATTTAATTGAGCATGACCTTTGTCTCCCAAGTACAGTCCTTCTCGTTGTCTCTCCACTAGACTTTCGCCAACTTGACTGTCTTGTTCCTCAATCTTTTCTCATCTCTTGCTACAACTCGAACTGTTGTCTAATAGAACTATAATTAGGCTCTACTACTAAATCTTCCAACCTTATCGGAGGAATAGTAGTCTCTAGATCATGCACATACTTGCGAAGATGAGACACATGAAATACATTATGGACACGTGCTATACTGCTTGATAATTCTATTATGCATGAGAGTTTTCCTATCCTCTCTATAATCTAGAATGGAAAAATATATCTTGATGCCAGCTTCCCCAGGGAATAGTACCACACCCATCATCGGTGATATATTAATGGAAATCCTGTCTCCAACTGAGAACTCTAGGTCTTTACAACTTTTATCTACGTAATTCATCTGTCTGGAATGAGCTTCCTTGATCCTTTATCGGATCAAACCAATCTTCTCTGACGCCTCCCTAACCAAACCTAGACCTAAGACCAATCTATCTTCATTCTCCAACCAACATGCTGGTGATTTGCATGGCCTTTCATAGAAAGATTCAAATCTTTCCATTCTAATACTAGTTTGATAACTATTATTACAGGAAAACTCAAATAAATGTAGGTGATCTTCCCAAGATCCACCAAAGTCTAATACACAAGCTCTTAACAAATCCTCAAGTACCTTATTGACTCTCTTTGTCTGCCTATCCGTCTAAGGGTGATATGCAATACTTATCTTGAGTTCAGTACCTATCACGTCTTGTAGACTCTTCTAGAATTCGCTAATGAACAAAGCATCTCTGTCATTGACTATGCTACTAGGAATACCATGTAGTCTAACTATGTTCTTCATGTACAACTTAGCTAAAACAGGTGTCGTCCTGGTAACTGGAATGAAATAGGCACTCTTGGTCAACCTGTCCTCTATAACCCGTATACTTTCATTTCCACAATTCGACCTTGGCAACCCGTATATAAAATCCATGGATATCTATTTCATTTCCAAACTAGAATCTATATAGGCTGGAGCAACCCACTCGACATATGATGTTCGGACTTCACTTATTGATAGTTTGCACGTTACCTAACCCATAAGTCTACGTTCCTCTTCACACTTTCCCAGTAGAAGCCCCTCTTCATATCTTGATACATTCGGTTCCTCCAGGATGAATCGTAAACTTGGACCGATGACATTCCCTAAGAACTTCTTTCCTCAAGTTCTCAACACCTAGAACACATAATCACTCATTCTTTCTCAACCATCCTTTTTGGTTAAGACGAAAATCTTTCAAATCATCGATCTCGGTTCCAACCTCAACCCTTTTGATCTTCTCAGCAAACAATGGATCAGCCTTCTTCTTAGAAGCAATTCTCTTGATCAGCACTGGTCAAACTTCTAAACAGGACAACGTTGCAGTACTCTGACTAGGACTAGCAGTTGATCTTAACTGCACACCACAACTTGCCAAAGCTTCTATATCCTTCCATTCTACCAACATAGCTAACACCACATTCTAATTTCTTATGCTAAGAGCGTCTACCACTTAATTACTTTTTCTCGGTGTGTACTCTATACTAAAATCTTAAGCAGCTAAAAACTCAAGCAACGCATGCTATCTCATATTCATCTCCTTTTGAGAGAATAAGTATCTTAAAAGCTTATGATCTGTGTATAGCTCAAATCTCCCTCCTAAGAGATAATGCCTCCAACATGAAGATCACCGCAGTCAACTCCAAATCATGAGTAGGATCTCTCACTTCATGTGGTCTAAGATGTCATAAAGCGCATGAAATCTCTTTACCCTTCTACATCAACACAACTCCCAATCTAGTCCAACATGCATCCATATATACCACTAACACTTGGTTTTTGTCTGGAACTGCTAACAGTAGTTCATTGGTCAACAAATGCTTTAATTTAAGGAATGCTTCCTCACATTTTTTGGACCGAACAAACTTCACCTCCTTCCTGGTTAGCTTATTCAAAGGCATTGATATCCACAAGAAATCCTTGATGAATCTCCAGTAGTACCCAGCAAGTCCAAGAAAAATTCTAATCTCAGTCTCTGTCTTTGGTCTCTTCCAATTAATAATAGCTTCAATCTTATCTGGATCGACTAGCAAACCCTTCTCTGTACCACGTGACCAAGAGACTTAAACTCTTTCTTACAAAAATGGAACTTGGAAAACTTCACCTTTAGTTGATGCTACCTCAAGCACAACTCTAAGGTGATCTTCATGCTATACCAAAATGTGATTTATAAACACCAACATGAATTCGTCCAAATACTCTTGGAAGACTCGCTTCATCAAATCCCAAAAGAAAGCTGCTGCATTCGTCAACCTAAATGGAATTACTAACCACTCATACGAACCATATGTAGTCCTAAATACCTATTTTTTGCAACTCTTAACTGATGGAAACCTGTTGCCAAATCCAACTTGGAAAACACTCTAGCTCCACTTAACTGATCAAATAGATCATCAATTCTCAACAAAGGATACTTATTCTTTATCGTCCTTCCATTCAACTTACGATAGTCGATACACATCCTAAACGACCCCGGTTTCTTAATGAATACCACAGCCGCTTCCTAAGACGAACTGCTTGGTCTAATAAAATTTATTCTTTTTAGATCCACTAGCTGCACCTTCAATTCCTTCAACTCAGTCGGTGTCATCCTGCTAGGTGGACTACGCATAGGTTAAAATACTAGCTAAAGATCTATTTGAAACTCAAAAGCTCATTACGGTGGTAGTCCTATGACTGGGTCAAGGACATCTACAAACTCTCTTCCTACTTGAACCTGACTTAGCGCTTCTCCCACTTTCATTGCACTTAACAAAGCACTACTACTCCGTCATAATTTTCTACTGAGAATATAATTCGGTTATGACTATTACGGTTTCTTAGTGATACCTACATGTATTGGAAAAGTATCATAGCGTAATACTTCCTCAACCAATCCATACCCAAATTGATTTCGAAATCTACGAAATCAAAAACATACAAACTGCAAGAAAGCATATGATCTAACAGATCAAGTTCTATCTAGTCGCATCTCATCACCAAAGATGAATACCCTCATATTGGATTCGTAACCCTTAATGAAGTAATAAGGTATGTGGGTTCTAGCATAATCTATCAACCAAATAATGATATATAAATGAACTTGGTGCGCTGGTATCAAATAGTATCCTAAATGGTATAACGGAATCAAAAATGTACCTTCAATCACAGTCTTTCCTTTATAGTTGCATTTGGCTTAGCAGATGATGGTCCAATAGCAAAAACATTTCCCTTGTCTACCCTAACCGGTTCTAGACACTAATTCTTATAATGCCCAACTTGAGCATAGTAGAAGCATTTCACATTCTTTTTCTCTGCAGCCTTCTTTCCCTTTCCATACTGGCACTCATTTTCATAATGACCCATCTTACCACATTTATAACAAACTAAATTGGCCTTTTCCTTTTAGGCGGTATCTCACTTCTAGGCACCCTTCTTTCTAAAGAATTCTCTTCTTTCCCTCAGAACCTTGGGTTTCAACTGGCTTCTCTCTAGTACAAATAACAAACATTTCTTCATGGCGAATTTCCATCTCCACAACCACATTACAAAGATCACGGATATGGGTCATGGTCACCTAAGCAAGCTCGGGCCTTAAACCCAAAATAAACCTCTCATTCCTTTTGATGTCAGTGTCAATAATATCATATCCATATCGAGACAGCGCATTAAACCTAGTGGCATACTCGATAATCGACATCTCTTCTTGTACTAGATACATAAATTTTCTCATCAATGCTGACTTAGAAACCTATGGCAAAAACCTCTGTTCAAATCTCCTCCTAAATTCAGCCCATTCCTTCGATACTTCGGCGGTAACATTATTCCAGCAATGAATTGCTGACCCCTGCAATTGTTTAGAGGACAACCACCTCTTCTGCTCGTCATCTGAACCCAGATTAGCAAAGATATGCTCATAATGCAACAACCAATTCTCAACTTCTATGGCATCCTCTGTCCCCATAAATGGCTTCCCATAAGACTGCTGTAAATCAGCTCAACTTGGCATAGTTATTCCTAACGAGAGCCATGAGATTAGCTTCTCCTACATTTCCAACAACTGCAACAGCAACTTTGCTTGCATCATATTGATGAAGATCTGATACATCACCTCCATATCTACTGGTGAATTTCCAGCACCCATATTGGCATCAACATTTAGGTTAGCATTAGCATGTCAACCATGTTTCCTCCTGGTATTTGGTTGAGGATTTTCGTTGGTTGTGGTGCTTCCTTCATCGCGATTTCCCCTTCTGTTATCTGCTTTCATATATTTTTTCTCATAAATCTGCATATGAGTCTTAGTATTGAAGATCGGTCTAAGAGAGAGGATAATGCGTACTTATATAACAAATACAAGTATGTTACTATAACATTGTCCAAAACCCCGAACATATTTGTGATTCATTGGATTATGCTTCAACAGTCTTTTAGGTTTAACTTTTCTTTTAAATTTTCATAAACCTATGATATGATACCAACTTATAACATCCCTCTATTTGGAGGCCCAAAACTAATGGCTACGGATGCTACAATCATCCAAAGTTATTAATCCTCAACGACCAAATACGGCGGTTTAAGATTCAGTGAAATACAAAAACACATGAATAGAGAAAAATTTAAAATATCAAACTAGATCACATTACAATTCAAAACATTTCCAATTCATTACATAATCCCACAATCATTAACCACGTTCAGAGAAAATATATTTATTACAACATACGTCAAGAGCGACATATGAAGTTGCCTTCTTGGATGATCAGAGCGTATACATGCAACTTAGCAACTTTGCCATTACAAATAACACAGCAAAATCAAAATAAAAAAGAATTCTAGATATCTATCGTGCATCCTGCAAGTCTTCAAAAGTTTTATTCGTCTAATGAGGTATCTGAATACCTCAACTCTCAAACTACTCAAAATCAATTGAGACCTGAGAGTTTAAAGGGAAAACATTAACTTCGAGTCAGACATAAACCCTTGTATGAATAATAATCTACCATTCAAACCATTTACATATCTAGTGAGACCACGCAACTTAGAATTATGGGTTTTCCCCTCACTATTATCTTAAAACCTTTATAAATCCATATTTTTCATAGGAGCTTGTGTACAACCTTAAGAATGTTCGTGATCGATCCCAAACCAAAAGAGTAATTTTGGATCGATACGAATTTGGTTCGCATTGATCATGAAACTCGCTTCCACATTAAAGATTCAAACTTGCATCGATCATATTTCACAATCTGCAAGTCCAAATGCCACCAAATTATCGCAGAAGCTTGCGTACATTCTCAAGAATGTCCATGATCGATCCCAATCCAAAAGGATTAATTCTGGATCGATATGAGTTAGGTATGTATCGATCATGGATCGAGTCGAAACAATAAGTGATCGATCATGTGGAACCACCCACGTGAAAGGTGCCTTTCGAGATCTGGGCGAGATATTTGCAGCTAAACCTATAAGTAACAGTCCAAGGGATTCAGAAAAGGAATCCTTTGGTTCTTTTACACTGATACTCTTCTTGAATCAATATTGTAACTCGGCAGTACTATTGCAAACATCTGTAACAAGTGAGTTATAATCAATAAAACAACAACTCTTCAAAGAGGACATAGGATAAAACGTCAAACCACTATAAATCTTGTGTTTTCTAGCGCTTTCCTTTTGAATTTTAACCATGCTTAATATTTGTATTCTCTACATACTTACTGACTATGATCAGTGATTTTGAACGGGTGCTTTCATTGGCAATTGGGTGTTTGTGACCAATTTTAGCCCAAACATTTTGGTGCTTTCACTGAGATTGAACTCAGGAATTCTACAGCTTGGATTCTGAATCTAAATGCTTAAGGACTTGGATTTAGAAAGCTATGATGAAGAAATAAGCATGGAGATCAAGAGCAGAAAGGAGTCAACATGAGGTGAGTCAGGAGGCTTCCTCGAGAGCGGATTAGGCCTCCGTCTTCATCACCTGAGATGAGATGGAGATGATGATGGAAGCCATGAAGAAAGGAATGCTAAAAAGACAAGAAGATATGATGTAGAACCTACTCCAGAAAATCGGACAAGGTAGTGTGCAAAATCAAGGAAATGCAACTACAGGAAGCGTTGGAAACAGGGATCAGGAGCATAAAGCAACCATGATTTAGAATGGAGCGGGACCATCAGGAGTAGTCCATGAGCTAGGGGCACGCCCCCAGAGCATATTGATCCAATCCTAGGTAGGATACCAAGAAGAACTGTGCAACGCGGTGTTAATAGAGGAATGGATGTTGGTCCAGAAGAGCACATTCTTGAATTCCCTCATGAAGTCAGCGGGGAGATCAGAGGCAACATGAAGGACCCCTACTTGATGATAGAGATAGATTAGCGGAGATCGTTAGATGAGACATGAGTGGAGGACTGGTGAAAAGAGAACTAGAAGACATGAATAGGAGCCCCTTTGCTCTCACAATCAGGCAGGCTAGGAACCCACCAAAATTCAAGCTACCAGCACTAGAGACGTACAATGGGAGGATAGATCATGGTGTTTATCCGACAAGGTATATGCCGCATATGGAAGTAATAGGGGCATCAGAGGAAGTCATGGCCCGATGCTTCGCACTATATTTGATATACATAGCATCATTATGGTTCAGGCAACTGCAGAGCGGTTCGATTGGAATGTGGACTGAGTTGGTTGAAAAGTTCATGAGGCAATTCAAATTTCATATATCAAGGCCCAAAAATGTAATGAGTTTGACAACGCTGAAAAAGAAAGCAGTGGAGTCTCTGAGGAACTTTTTGACATGATTTAACGCAGTAGTAACATCGGTAGATCGTCCAGATCCATCCATGGTTTTGATGGCAGATGTGTCTTGAATAGCTGATGGCACATAATTCAAGAATTCACTGACAATGGATCCACCGATGGAACAAGGAGAGTTTTTACACGAAGCGGAAAGGTTTTTGTGGCAGGAGATGCAAAGGCTGAGAGAGAGAAAGGAGATGAAGTTGAAGTTTATGCAGCAAAAGGTGGAGATCCGCCTAGAAAATATTCCAATAAGGACAAAGGAAAAGGCAGAGAATAGTTCCGACGAGTCGAGGTGGCCGCGAAAGGACCTAAGATTCACCTCTTGTTCGGAGTTGAGCGAGACTTTGGAGCGAATATATCAAGACACCGGGGGGAGGTTCACTACCAAAGGTAAATAAGAAGGGATCCAACCAACAATGAAAAGAAATTTGACAGGCACTGCTCATTCCACGAGCTAAGAGGACATGGTACGGATGACTCTGTAAGCATTTGAGGGATGAAGTTGCAGGATGCATTCGAAATGGATTACTACTGCAGTATGTGAAAAGGCGAGCATCGACAGTGGAATAGGCACGACCGCCTTCCGCATCAACTGGAGAAGACTCAAGATCAAGGCACCATTTTGTCATCAATTGATTGAATTAATGACGAATAAGTCGCAAATTCCACACTAGCACGGTTTAGTTGCTTCCGCATGTACGAGGTCAAGAACAGTCCTCAGGCATGCACTGAAACAACTATGAACTATGGTAGTGGGGTTGTTTGCATTTTGACATGTCTGTTTTGTCTTTCTTCTTTGTTTTTGTTTTGCACTTGAAATCAAATGATTTGGAAATTTCTATTATAAGACTCATTTGAATGTAATTTTGGTATTCATAATTTCATAACGGCCAATTCACTTAGACATGAATGGGATCACGAACGGTCCTTAGGCATGCTTTAAGATGGCGATGAACCGCCATAACGAATGATTCAGAAGCTCACTTTAAGGTGAAATCTAGCGTTAAAATCACCCCGGCACCCAATTGCAAATGGTCACAATTCCCCTCGAATGAAACCCGACCGTAAATGGTCACGATTCGCCTCGAACGACGGCCAACCACGAATGGCACCGACCTCGAAAGATCACCATTCGCCTCGAACAGCACCCGACTACGAACAGTCACAATTCTCCATGAACATTACCTAACCTCGAGTGTCCAAAATTCGCCTCAAACGACACTCGACCTCGAACGGTCACCATTCGCCTTAACAGAACCTGACCGCGAACGGTCACAATTTGCCTCGAACATCACTCGATGCGGATGGTCAAAATTCGCCTCAAACGGCATCCAATCTCGAATGCATTCACCCTGGGCGGCACCCAACCGTGAATGGTCACAATTAACCTCGAACGGCACACAACCTCGAACGGTGACCGTTCGCCTCGAAATGCGCCTGATCTTAGTCGGTCACATATGGCCTCGAACGACAATATGATATCGAACGATCCATATTGATAATCAGATAAGAATATTAAACTCTTTACAGGTTATCAATATGATACAAACATCCAGCTTATGGCACTATAAAAGACACCTTCCTATAGCAAGGTATGTTCTAAGGGGCAAAGTGTTGACCCATCTTTTGGCAAGGCGACATAAAGGCGAATTTAACCCAATTGACTACACGATGGTCAAAGCAAGATTTTCACAGATGGTAAGTAAGATCACGAGACTAAAATATAACATAGACGACGAACAAACATTTTAAAATGTTATCCCACCTTTTAGCAAGACCGTGACACCAAGGAATTTAGCTGGAAACTAAGGACAATCTGTCCCAAAGATCGGCTATATAAAGGTTCACTATGGATACTGGTAAATTTTGTCTGAGTTCGAGTCGAGCTACAATTGATATGGTACAACTGCCAAAGCCGTGAAAGCCAATGTTCTAAATTTCAAGCCAATCGCAGTTCGTATGCTCGAGATATTGACCAATCAAAATCAAGAAAAACCTCTACAACTCGCTTCACAAACCCGTGTTCCAAAATCGCTTAACAAACTCACTTCCTAATCTCGATTCCCAAACTTGCTTTACAAACTCATTTCCCAAACTAGCTTCTCAAACTCACTTCCAAAAATCGCTTCCTAAACTCACTTCCTAAATCCGCTTCCCAAACCCGCTTCCCAAACCCGCTTCACAAACACACTTCACAAATTCACCTACACGTTAAAGATCCAAACTTTCATTGATCATGTCTAACAATCTAAAAGTCCAAATGCCACCAAATTTTCGTACGCGCTTGTCTACGACCTTATCGATCCTAACCTAAAAAGGGCAATTTTGGATCGATATGAATTTGGTTCGTATCGATCATGAAACGCACTTCCACATTGAACATCCAAATTTGCACCGATCATATCACACAATCTACGAGTCCAAATGCCATAAATTTTCATAGGAGCTTGCGTACAACCTCAAGAATGGCCATGATCAATCTCAACCCAAAAAGATCAATTTGGATCAATACGAATTTGGTTCGTATCGATCATAAAACTCGCTTCCACATTAAAGATCCAAACTTGCATCGATCATATCTCGCAATCTACAAGTTCAAATCCACCAAATTTTCACAAGAGCTTGCGTACAATCTCAAGAATGCCCATGATCAAACCCAATCCAAAACGATCAATTTTGGATCGATACAAATTTGGTTCATACCGATCATTAGACTCGCTTCCACATTGAAGATCCAAAATTGCATCGATCATATCTCACAATCTACAAGTCCAAATGCCACCAAATTTTCGCATGAGATTGCGTACAACCTCAAGAATGTCCATGATCAATCCCAATCCAAAAAGAGCAATTTTGGATCGATACGACTTCAGTATGTATCGATCATGGATCGAGTAGAAATGTCAGGGGATCGATCATGTGCGCTGACCAACGTGAAAGAAAGAGTCTTTCGAGAACTGGACAAGATATTTGCAGCCTACACCTATAAATAGCAATCCAAGGACTACAGAAAAGGGATCTTTTCGCTCTTCTACGTCGATACTCTACTAGAATCATTGTTGTAACTTGGTTGCATAGTTGTAAACCTCTATCACCAAAGAGTTATAATCAATAAAACAGGGACTCTTCAAAGTGGACGTAGACTAAAATGTTGAAACATTAAAAATTTTGTGTTTCTACAACTTTCCTTTTCTGAGTGTTCTTCATATTTATATTCTCTACATACTTGCTATCTATAATCTATGATTGTGAACGAAAGCCTTCATCGGCAACTGGGTGTTCGTGACCAATTTTGGCGCAAATATTATTTTTTAAAACTCATTTTTTTCAAATTACAAATTGATCGTTTGGTCTTCGTACAAGTTTCCGTACGTCATTTCTTTCAAATCGATTGAGTTCTTCTTAGTTGAAATAATCCAAAAATCATCTTTTTATGCTTCTTTATAATTTTTAGGTTCAAAATTTGATATAAATTTAACTTGACGCATTTGATTCAACTGTTTTCTGGTTGATACTTTTGTGATTAAATCATCAATAATACTATTAACCGGTTGGTCCTTTAATATCCTTGGTGGTGAAGTTTTCACATTATAATTACCATTATCATTATTATATTCATGTATAGGTATATTAGTTTTATTTTTAACTTCTTCATCACCATCATCATTATTATTTGTAATTTTTCATCAAATGATACCTACAGATTTTCTTATATAATGTTTGTTCATTTATTAATAATTTTATATGCTTTACTTCGATCCGAATAGCCAATAAAAATTCGTTCTACAGCTTTAGAATCGAAATTTCCTAGATTGTCTTTTCTGTTTAAAATAAAACATTGTGATCAAATACACAAAAATATAATATTATACATTATTTTTTGAAAAATATTTCATAACACATGTTTTTAGTCATTGGTCAGACTCAACACATAACATGTTGTAGGAACAACTTTAGTCCAAAATTATTTTGGTAGGTTACCACTATTTAGTAAGTGTGACAACCCGAAATTTTTGAGCATTTGAAATTGGAATATTTAATTGATTTTAAATATTTAAAAGTTAATTTTTAACTTGAATTCAAATATCACTATTTATTTGATAATTAAATTATTAAATTAAATAATTTGAAGTTGGGTAAAATGTTGAATCTGGAGTTTTAAGCTTGTTAAAAATAATTTGAAGGCTTGGAAAATTTATGTCGATAGTACTGAACATAGTAAAATTGTTGAAATTGAATTTGAAAGTATTTTGTTAAGTTTAGAAATTTTATGGTTTAAATTGACGTTTAAAAATAGCCTTCCGAGGTACAGTCTCGGATTTTGACGAAATAGTTCCATTGGATCCGTAATATTATATTATTATAGGATTTCAATTTTCATAGTGTTTGGAGTTGTTGTGTGAGCGTACGGTATATAAACGCGCTGAATTTATATCGAAATACTTTGGAAATTTTTAATTTATATATTGGCTAGTCAACTACTTTTCTTTCTTTGCACGCCACCTTCTTGTCATTTAATCATGTCCTTTTCCCAATTCAAAGCTGTTCAAAACAGCCATCTTCCTTCAAAAAAAGTAATAAATAGTTCAATCAGATCTAATCGCCTAAATTCACAAAAAAACTCACGACGTATCCACCGATAATCATCCTACCCTTCGATTTCCTCTCGGAATCTCGAGTTCTGAGTCTGCCGATAATCATCAATTTCCTCTCATTTCCAAGCCAACCAACAATTTCGACTTTGATTTCAATCTCGAGTTCTCCATATGCACGAAAACACATCGATGCTTATGGTGCGGCTTGCAGGTCTATGAGAGAGACTTGCAAAGAGATTGTTGGAAATCCCGATGATTTTGGGTTGCTTATGTCCCCTATTTCTTTAAAGAAGTTAAAGATGGAAATGCAAGTGTTGAGCATGGCTTGTTTAAGCTGCAATTTGTGGAGTTTAAATTTCAGTATGTCAATTGTTTGGTTTGCAACAGACTAAATTTGTTTGAGCTCTTTCAAATACGATGGGGAGCAACTTTGATGAATTCCTTTCTTTTCACCATAGGAATCATCCTTCTTTGCTCCATCAGTGTGATTCAGTTTTTCGCCACATCATTTGCTTTCTATGCACAAGCAACCGCTAGTCATGAAATATTTGGTCACACCCTAAAGTCTTTGTGTAGTATCAAGTATCTCCACAAGTCTAAATCGTGGTAAATCAAGCCGGTGTGGATCAGACTGCAAATTAAAAGTTAAAGGTAATTTAATCTTACTCATCTGGCTTAATTTAAATTTAAATGGTTAAATTTAAATAATTGGTTGAATGATTGAATTTATTTGATGTGCTATATTATATAGTAGTATATAATATATATTAGAGTGATTGATTCCCGCATTATATAGGGGATGAGACCCTACGCCGCATAATAGCGGATGATATTATATTTAAATCCCATATACCACGATATTCCACCTCGAAGTGGAATTGGTATTTCAAATTGTGCTAATATATGTGGATGTAGGGAAAACAAGTTGGAGGGATCCAATATTCTCTGTTATGATTATTTGATATTCTGTGATAAATTATATTGATAACTGGTTGAATGCTATAGTTTGCTTGAATATATTTCGGTACACTGGGTTATTAAAATATATAGAACTGGATTTTTGAAAGAAAATAAAAGAATGAATTTTTAAGTAAAATAATCATTGAGAATTCGAATAAACTTAAGAATGATCTGGATAAGAATAAAAGTGATTTTAAAATCCTAATAAATAATTCCGAGTATGGAAAAAGGGAATTTTGAATAAACAGAGTAATAATGAATTTTAAAATCATAAGTGATATTATTTAAAGGAATAAAGAATTTATTTTAAATTCCAAGGTTTGAGTTTATTTAAAAAGATAAAGAAGGAATTTGGGAAAATCTAAAATTGGTGTTTCAGTTAAAAGATTTTAAATCATAATTAAGGAATAAAAATCTAAAGTCAATAGGTTTTGAAATAAATGAGTAAGTAAAGGAAATTATATCAAAATGGAGTAATCTGGAAACCAATTTGAAATTAATTTAAGTGTTTAAAATTGGAGTTTTAAAAGAAAGGAAATGAGACTACGGGATTTATAAGCTAGTTTTATAAAAGTGAAGTAATATATCAGTCGATATTTTGTAGAACAAATGCACGGTGGGAATTTATTAATGGATGTGAAGAGAAGTATATTTCCCTGGATAACCAAGAACGTTTTCAAAGCAAATTTTTAAATATAAGTAAAAGGTTTTAATGTTGTTTTAAAAGCATGTTTTAGAAAATTTGTTAATTCTAAATGTTTAAATTCTAAAGTTAATATTTTTCAAATCTATTGTCGTAGTAATTATTTAAAAGGTGACTTGGTATTTTGTTTTAAAAAGAGAAATCTATTTTTATATTAAAGTAACCTTATTTTCAAATGTTCCTATAGTGTATATTTTTACTAAAGCATTGAAGTAGTTTTTAATTTAAAAGTTTTAAAGGATATTTTAAAATAAAGAGTGTTCAAAAATTATTTTAGAAACCTAAAGATTTGTACTTGGTGATTTCAGTGGAAGTAGAAAATATTTGGGAAATGTATTCCATGAGAGGAAAATGATTTCAAAACTGTTTTCAAAGGGTTGAAAACAGAAATATATCTCGTGAAGATATTTTGAGATTAATAAATAATTTGGGGAAATAATTTATGTTTGATGGATGTTTGTGAATGTTGATTGATAGATAAATAACCGAGTATCAATGTTGGACAATGCGCTGATCGTTTCGAAGAGATCGGGATCGGGATTAATTTCTCGAAAACCAATTCGCTCCGGTTTGTACGTTTTCGTCGAAAAATGAGTTCGGAGTCAAAAATGTAGCAGTGAAGTGCAAGGGCAAGTCGCTACTAATCCTGAGGATGATTCCAAAATTGATGTAGTAGGAATTGTGTCTTCGGTTCTGTTCGAACCCGACACGGACTTCTATGGGTGAATGCTTTCAGAACATCGTCAGGTGGACGATGAACATTCTTAGTGAAACGATTTAAAAAGGTAACGCTTAGCCTCAAGCCTCATCAACTGGGAATGACTGAAAATCAGGGGTTATGCAGCAAGGCTAGGTGGGTAGCGTCCATTAGGGTGAGGTCATCCCAGTCTAGATGTCCCTTTTTATTCGGCTTAATGGTGCGGTTGCTAATCCCAACCGTGGGGTGATGTCACTCGGGATTATCCAATAAGGGGTAGTCCCGGTCTTGTGCTGTAGGGGGTCGGGAGTGATCCTCGGTACGGTGATCTGGGCCACGTACTATGACAGGTAGTACCCGAGTCCCTAGTCATTAGTTGGAAATCCGTTCTCCCTGCGCGCCTTTTATGATTTTTGTTTGTATTACCCACTTTGTGGCTAGTAGCTGGAATTTAATAAATGTAACAATTTTAGCTATTTGAATAAATATTTGCATATAGACACTTATAATATCAGAGGATTTTAATAAAAAGTGTTTTAGCTATCGTAAGGTAAAAAGCCGATATGTTTATTTGTGGTGTGTCTTACGAGATGCTTTTGTTTTCAAAAGAATTTTTGGAACTTTAATAATCAAATGAGTGTGGTGTTCTCACGCTGGTATTCCAGACTGGCTCAGGTGTTATTTAACTATAATGCTCGGGTAAGACCAAGTATTATAGAATACAGGAAAGAAGGCTGTGGAGCCCAGGAGACGAGCTGGATGGTGAGACATACTTCCGTACTTGATTTATATTTCGCTGTGTATTCAGTTGTATGAGGACTAGTTATGATTACCGTCAAATTGTGTATTATGTGATTAATGTACTCTGATGACGTAATGTATAAACAGATATACATTTTTTTGTGTAAAGATCTGTTATTATCTATTATATTTTATTCCCCTGCAATGGTTAGATTATGATGTTGTTTTCTACCTTCTTCTTCTACCTCTTCTTCTTTAACCCTCATGGTTCGTATTTCTGTCCATCTTGAGTTGACTAATGTAGGATAGTGTTGAATCAAGGGGTATGGATTTGTGGGCTGTTACAGCTGGTATCAGAGCTTAGGTTGGTGATAACCTTGGCTCTGGTGGGGATTACTCACTGAAAATAGAGTGCGTAGTACTCTAGAATGATTTTGAGCGTATTAGTAGATATGAGCGCATATTTGTTGGTGGGTATAAATTGTTTTAATATTGTGTTGGTTTATTGGTTGAGTGGAATATGAATTCTGATCGGGTAAGTTTCCCACTATTCGAGAAGAGTTTCTAAACACCTGACACGATAAATTGACACTGTATAGTTTTAAAGGTGGCTGAATGAAATAATTTTACCCAAAATATATTTTGATATAAAGGAAATATTTTCTTAAGTTGATATATAACTTGGATGTTAGGATGATAATATTTTAAATAAATAAGATTATAAAAAAATTTGAAATGACTTTTGTAATCAAATGAAAAAAAATGGCACGAGTATAAATTATACCAATGAATTATAGTTACGATTTGATTTAAATCAAATTTGAAAATTTAAAATTCCAGAGATTTTGGAAGTAAGAAGTGCTTTGAAGATAAATAATAGCATCATTGTTTTAGAAGTATTTCTGAAAGGAAATTGTTTAAAATAAATTATTGGAGGGGATATAGCATTGAACGCACTTCAATCGGTGAAAAATAACTTCGGTGATGACTGCAGCAACATCGATGTTCATTTTCGAGTTTCTAAGTGACGGATTGCTGCCAAATTGATTTGTTCAGAAGAACCAGTTTGTTTTTGAAATTTCAAAGGAAATTTGTTGGGAATAAAAAGACCACGATTGGTTTGAATTTTTGAGAAGTGTGATTTTGAGATGATAGAGATTTCAAAATGATTGAGACCAAAAGTCGGGTGTTGAAATCCTGAATCCTTATTTGAATTGAAAATCCTGATGAGGTAAGTTATAAACTTGTAAAGTTGAGATGATTTTTAAATAAAGAAGGAAATTATGAGCTTTGAATGTTGGAATTAAAATTTAAAGTGAAAAGTTAAAAATGAAATTAACTTGGATTGAGGAAGAAAATTGAATTGAATTGAATTAAATAAATCTGAGTTAAAATAAAATTGAATTGGAATAAAATTCGGTTGAGTTATGGGTGATATTGAATGGAATTAGATCCTTACTTAAATAAATGGAAGTAAGTTGGAAAAAAAATAAGTTGGATAAGAATTGGATTGGAATAAATGAATTAGGATAACCTATAAAAGAATTAAAAATCCATGGAATAAAAATATGATTGGGTTATAAATAAGTGTAAAACTCGAGTTAAAAATAAAAGATGAATATATTCAAGCCAAGGATGAATGGAGATGTGTAAAATAATAAGTTGTGACTTATAAAATTGAGAACTGGAATAGAAAACCCAAAATAAATATTGTTTGATGTTTTGAAAAATGAAACAAAAATCCAAACTTGAATTATAAAATAAATTGAACTTAAGTAAATTAAATGAAGTGATTATTGAGATTAAAAATCAAGTATTGAATTATAAATAGGGGAGAACCAATTAGATAATAAATTAGTTAATGAAATATGTAAATGGAACCAAATGTAGTTAAACAGAAGCTGATTTGTGAGTTAACAATGAAGTTTGGAAATAAAACTCGAGTTATAAATCAAATTCGACTTGAATCGTTAATGAAGTAAATATAATTAAAAATGTTTCCAAATAAAAAGAAATTAGACTGAAGTAGGGATGGTTTTAGTTGTGAATAAAACCCAGATGAATTTGGAAATAAATTGAAAACGGCCTTGTAATTAACTAAATGAATTGAGAATGAATTGAATCTGGAAATTTAAAATTTATACGAAACAAAAGAACTAATCAAATAAATTTTTAGTTTGAAATGAGATTTGATTGAAATAGAATCAAGTTAAACTAAAAAGGAAAATTTATTTGCAAAATTAAAATAAGCTTAAGTATGAAATTTGAATAATTTGTAGTAAATTAATTTAAGTTTAAAATTGGTGGAAGCTTGGCTTCGAGAAGGGGTATAAGTCCATTAAATAAAAGCTTGGGTAAATTTAAATTAGGAAATGGTTATTAATATATAAGAATGGAATGGTTCAAGCTTAATAAAATGGTCTCTAATGAAATGAAGGCGAATATGGAACAAAACGTAAATGAATGGATCGTGAATAAAATTGAAAGGAACAAAATTGAAATGGAATGTGTCGAGCTATATAAAATGGTTGTGAATGAATTAAAATAGAAGGAATTAAACATAAATTGAGTTGGTATCAATTTAAAATGGTTATAAGCTTAAGTAATTATTTATTCACATGAAAACTATCGAATTGCATAAGAAAATGGGTCGTTCGATGTAAACGAGATTAGATAAAATCCTATGAGTTATTAGAAGTGAAATAGGATAATTTTAAAAACAATTGGAATGAATATGAGTTTGTTTTGCTTAGAATGAATTAAATATAAGCGAGTAAGTTGTAAATCACTTAAACTGAATGGAATGGTTTGAGAATTGGTTGTAAGCAATTGTAATAAGTGTCGGAACCTTGTATGTGTTTACGGAAATTATATAACATGCATTATATGTGAAATTTATGCATTAGCTATATTAAAATAAGTGAAATATTAGTAAATTGCATATATTTAGCACTTACATGTTTTAGTTAAGTAGGTAAAGGTTCAGGGAAGCCATTTGGCTGGATTTGAACGCGCCAAATGCTAAAACAATAAGTCGCTTGCTTAACAATGCTAAATAGAGGTATGCCTACACAATAAAAATAGGAAATATGGATTGTTTTGGTTTTTCAGACCATGTGGGTCGATGTACATATATATTTATACCTCTTATCAAATTGCAAAAGCTCCTCCGTACAAAGGAGACTCTACCAAAATTTTCTGAAAAATTTGGGTGTTAGAAAAAAATTTGAAATTTTTTGGGAAAATATATTGAATTAGCATTTGAGTGAAGATTTAATAAAAATATATGTACATCATACGGCTTGAATGAATAGATATTCCAATTTTGTAAGGAAGTCAATAAAATGTTTTTGATTGTTGTGATTGGATATTATTACTAAGTAGGATATACAAGTATTTAAAAGCAGGAGAAAAATTGGTTTTGATTTCAGAAGGTAAATTTGAATTGCTCGACAAAAAGGTATGTGTTCAAATTTTTGTATGAAATTTGATTGGATTTTTTATTAAGCCACTTGGCGTTTTGTTTTCTTTTGGAGTTTGGGGGCCCATAGAGGCATTTTGTAGTTGTACCGAGCTAGCCACGCAAAGGGGACGCTGGCTAATTTTTTCGAAAATTTAGAGAGTTAGAAATTTTTTGAGAAAGTTTTGATAATTAAAATTTGGATTTAAATTTGAATAAGTGGAGTAATAATGTTGTTGGAAACTATGGAAGGTTTTGGGAAGTTAGTTGAAGTAATAGTGGGTTGTGACGCCCCACCTCTATACCCACGCTAGCCAAGAACATTACGGTGAATGCTGTCAACTAGCACGGAGAATATGGCTGTTGAGGAGCGACCATCCGTGTAATTGCTATGCGCGAGCATCGATATGTCAGATAGTATAACATGCATTTCTTTATCAAGAGGGAAATCCGACATACCGACACAAACTCAAAGCTACTACACAATGGCTGTAATATCTTCGGAAACAAATATAGAAATAAACATAACATAAATCAGTCACAGACAATTCATATCACAAAGGCGGATGAAGATATGAATATAACACATGAAAGTGTTCATCAGAGTAGTGGTCAAAAAGATCCACAATAACAAAAAGAATAGTTACATGAACTACACAAAAGAATAAGTATACATTATGGAGTCTATATCTCAAATGTATACAAACCAAAAACTACTAATCTAAGTAGTTAACCAAAAGTCAGAGTAATGAATCCCAAGTGAGAGGTCAAGCTGAAGCACCTGTAACATCTCGGTCTGACCCGAGTATTATTTAATAAGAAAATAATAAACGGATCAGTCTAACTATAAATATCAGATGAAACGATATAGAGTAAGAGATATGACTAAACAAATAATAATCACAATGTCAAGCTGTGATATATATATATATATAAGTAATTGAAAATCAACAAGAGATTAATCAATATCACAAATTCTACACAAGTATAAAAGAAAATGTCATACTCCTTAATTCGTTCATCAAACCACAAATATTGATGATTATATCAAAGTCAATCACAAAAGTCAATGACACACAAATTCACCAATGCACAAATATTGATAAAACTTATCAATGGAAATCACGAAAATTAGTGAAACACAAATTCTAGAAATCATCTCAAGAAATCCAGAAATCACAAAAAGGGGGGGGAGGCCTATCACAAACGGGAGCATAAAGGTCACCAACACGTATATCACAAACGGAATGCTAATTCCATGGTTGCTAACCATCACAAATTGAGCCGAAGCTCCACAAACGTCCCGAAGACCATGGGTTGCTACCCCACCAAATTGAGTCGAAACTCCACAAAAGGGGGCTTAGTCTCCCTCGCAGACAAAGAGACATCGCACATTGCTAGTCTAAACCACAAAGATGATCGTCATGATCAACGAGAATTGTCAATTACACTAAGCTAGTAAATATATGAGTTTAGCTTCATGTCCCATAACCACTTGCTTAACTTAAATATTTACAAACAAACTGTAGATCTCCACTAGGAAATTGTCACAAGAGGTTCAATCGAACAAGTCCAAGAATTAACCGACGAAGTAAACGCAAGCGTTTCATACCACTTGTTTTACTAAGCCGTTTAATTGGATTTCTCATACGAGTGAGGTAAAGGTTTGTATATACTAATAGATTAGAAATCGGTTTGAGAAAACGATCTTAGTAATAAAATAGTGTTGAAATCATTAGAAGAAAGTGTTTTGATATTTACTACTAGTATAGAAAACCTTTATATTTTTAAAGTGACAAATCACAAAGAAGATTGTAAGAACAATCAATCACTAAAATTCACATTCGAAGACGTGAATAAAATCTAAAGAAACTGATAAAGAATCCATCGAAATGGATATTCAGAAATCCCTGAATAGGAGTCATCAAAGGCATAATAAATGATAACAACAAATAGGATCATCACGAATCAATTTAAATTGGAATTCTCAAACGAATAGGCAAGCAGGCAAAACACTGCTGATTCAGACGTCTGAAACAAGTGGTTCAGACGTCTGAATCTGGAAATATAAAAATTTCCAGAACACAATTCAGACGTCTGAACCAAGTGTTTCAGACGTCGGAAATAGGCATATTTTAGCCTATTTCCTTTCTGGTTGAAATAGAACCAATTCAGACGTTTGAAACCATATATTCAGACGTCTGAAACTGGGAATAGAAATCATCCCAGAACCATATTCAGACGTCTGAATATTACGTTTCAGACGTCTGAATCTGGGGTTCAGGGCATTCCCTGAACCTAGGCCAAAAATGGCCAAACGAATATCGAAAAAGATCGAACGAGAAAATGGCGATGACTAAGGAATTACGTCGAACGACAACCCAGCCTAATCGGCTCTTCGATACGCCTCAAATATCAATGTCCAAATATCCATAATAGGATTTTCATAATTATACCAAAACACCAAAAATTGGAATATACACGAAATCGATCCAAACCAAAATCAATTGCACACGAATGAACGTTAGGAATTCATACCTAACAATCGAAGATAATTATAGACTAAGATGTGAGATAAAAATCTCACCTTTGTACAAAATCAAACAAGAAGAAGCTTGAAAGCAAATGGAGAATCAACCTCTCTTCAACACAACCCAAATGAGCTTGAATCTATGCTCAAAACAAGAACATTCCCAAAATTAGGTTTAGGAATTTCTGAAATTGGTAAGAGAATAAGTTGGAGAAGAAGAAGAGAATGCATACCAATGGGTTCTCTTGAATTTGGAGCTAGGAATTTGAGGTTGCAAGAGAAACTAGGTTTTTGGAGTTTTAATTTCCAATCTCTCCCACCATTATTGCCTTAGAACTGAAAAGAGGAAGAAGTGAGGGTGAATGGGGAAGAGTGGTTCAGTTTTGAGTATAAGTTGGCTAGTGGGCTGAACCCAAACTCAAACCCAAAGTGAAAAAGGTCAAATTTTTGACTAACTCCAAATATATCAAAGTTTATACTCAAAAAGGTCGCAAACGGCATTTTAAACTCAATGGGAGTGGTCCCGAGTCCTAATTCGACCGTATGCAAAAAGTAGCTTTTCGGACTAAATTCTGAGTAACGATAAAATATTTAAATAAAATATTTAAATATAAAATCGATAAATATGCGGGTTGTTACATGGGTCTTTAATAAAAGATATTTTATGGCAAGTTGATAAAACATTTGGTTTTGGAAAATAGTAATGGGTATTGGATCGTTCTTCTTAACTAGCAATTTCGGGGACGAAATTCTTTTAAGGGGCGAGAAATGTGACGACCCGGAATATTGAGCATTTGAAATTGGAATATTTAATTGATTTTAAATATTTAAAAGTTAATTTTTAACTTGAATTCAAATATCACTATTTATTTGATAATTAAATTATTAAATTAAATAATTTGAAGTTGGGTAAAATGTTGAATCTGGTGTTTTAAGCTTGTTAAAAATAATTTAAAGGCTTGCAAAATTTATATCAATAGTACTGAAGATAGTAAAAGTGTTGAAATTGAATTTGAAAGTGTTTTGTTAAGTTTTGAAATTTTATCATTTAAATGGACGTTTAAAAATAGCCTTCCGAGTTACAGTCTCGGATTTCGATGAAACCAATTCCATTGGATCCGTAATATTATATTTTTATCGGATTTCATTTTTCTTAGTGTTTGGAGTTGTCGTGTGAGCGTACGGTACATAAACGCGCTGAATTTATATCGAAATATTTTGGAAATTTTTAATTTATAAATTGGCTAGTCAAATACTTTTCTTTCTATAAATGCCACCTTCTTGTCATTTAATCATGTCCTTTTCCCAATTCAAAGCCATTCAAAACAGCCGTCTTCCTTCAAAAAAAATTAAAAAATAGTTCATTCAGATCTAATCGCCTAAATTCACAAAAAAAACTCACATTGTATCCACCGATAATCATCTTACCCTTCGATTTCATCTCGGAATCTTGAGTTCTGCGTCTGCCGTTAATCATCAATTTCCTCTAATCTCCAAGCCAGCCAACAATTTCGACTTTCTCCATCTGCACGAAAACACGTCGATGCTTATGGTGCAGTTTGCAGGTCTTGGAGAGAGATTTGCAAAGAGATTGTTGGAAATCCCAATGTTTCCGGGTTGCTTACGTCACTTATTTATTTAAAGCATGTAAAGTTGGAATTGCAAGTGTTGAGCATAGCTTATTTAAGATGCAATTTGTGGAGTTTAAATTTCAATACGTCAACAGTTAGGTTTACAACAGAAAAAATTTGTTTGAGCTCGTTCAAATACGATGGGGAGAAACTTTGATGAATTCCTTTCTTTTCACCTGGGACTCATCCTTCTTTGCTCCATCAGTGTGATTCAGTTTTGTGCCACAGCATTTGCTTCCTATGCACAAGCAACCCCTGGTCAAGGAATATTTGGTCACACCCTACATTCTTTGCGTGGTATCAAGTATCTCTGCAAGTCTAAATCATGGTGAATCAAGCCGGTGTGGATCGGACTGCAAATTAAAAGTTAAAGGTGAGTTAATATCACTCATCTGGGTTAATTTATATTTAAGTGGTTAAATTTAAATAATTGGTTGAATGATTGAATTGATTTGATGTGCTATATTATATAGTAGTATGTAATATATATTGGAGTGATTGATTGTCGCATTATATAGAGGATGACACCCTATGAGCCGCATAATAGCAGATGATATTATATTTAAATCTCATATACCAAGATATTCCACCTCGAAGTGGAATTGGTATTTTATACTGTGCTAACATCTGTGGATGCTGGGAAAACAGGTTGGAGGGATCCAACTGGATTCCTCAACATTTATTTAGATTATTTATTATTCCCTGTTATGATTATTTGATATTCTATGATGAATTATATTGATAATTGGAATATTGAATGCTATAGTTTGCTTGAATATATTTCGGTACACTGGGTTATTAAAATATATAGAATTGGATTTTTGAAAGAAAATAAAAGAGTGAATTTTTAAGTAAAATAATCGTTGAGAATTTGAATAAATTTATGAATGAACTGGATAAGAATAAAAGTGATTTTAAAATCCTAATAAATAATTCCAAGTATGGAAAAAGGGAATTTTGAATAAATAGAGAAATAATGAATTTTAAAATCATAAGTGATACTGTTTAAAAGAACAAAAGAATTTATTTTTAATTCCAAGGTTTGAGTTTATTTAAAAAGATAAAGAAGGAATTTGGGAAAATCTGAAATTGGTGTTTCAGTTAAAAGATTTTAAATCATAATTAAGGAATAAAAATCTGTATTCAATGGGTTTTGAAATAAATAAGTAAAGGAAAGTATATCAAAATGAAGTAATTTGGAAATCAATTTGAAATTGATTTAATTTTTTAAAATTCGAATTTAAAAAAAAAGGAAATGCGGCTACGGGATTTATAAACTGGGTTTATAAAAGTGAAGTAATATATCAGTGGATATTTGGAAGAACAGATGCACGGTGGGAATTTACTAATGGAATGGGAAAATTTGTTTAGAAATAAATAGTGATTTATTTTTTTTAAAATGCCTGGATTGCCAGGTACGTTTTTCAAAGCAAATTTTTAAATATAAGTTAAAGGTTTTAATGTTGTTTAAAAAGCATGTTTTAAAAAATTTATTAATTCTAAATGTTTAAATTCTAAAGTAAATATTTTTCAAATCTATTATCGTAGTAATTATTCAAAAGGTGACTTGGTATTTTTTCTAGAAAGAGAAATCTAGTTTTATATTTTATGAATTAACCATATTGTCAAATATTCCTATAGTATATATTTTTAATAAAGTATTGAAGTAGTTTTTAATTTAAATGTTTTAAAGGATATTTTAAAATAAAGAGTGTTTAAAATTATTTTAGAAATCTAAAGATTTGTACTTGGTGATTTCAGTGGAAGTAGAAAATATTCGGGAAATGTATTCCATGAGAGGAAAATGGTTTGAAAACCGTTTTCAGAGGGTTGAAAAGAAAAATATATCTCGTGAAGATATTTTGAGATGAATAAATAATTTGGGGAAATAATTTATGTTTGATGGATGTTTGTGAATGTTGATTGATAGTTAGATAACCGACTATCAATATTGGACAATGCGCTGATCGTTTCGAAGAGATCAGGATCGGGACTAATTTCTCGAAAACCACTTCGATCCGGTTTGTACTTTTTCATGGAAAAACGAGTTCGGAGTCGAAGATGGAGCAGTGAAGTGCAAGGGCTAGTCGCTGTTAATCCTGAGGATGATTCCAAAATGGATGTAGAAGGAATAGTGCCTTCGGTTCCGTTCGAACCCAGGATGGACTTGTATGGATGAATGCTTTGAGAACATCGTCGGGTGGACGGTGAGCATTCTAAGTGAAACGATCGAAAAAGGTAACTCTTAGCCTCAATCCTCATCAACCGGGAATGACTGAAAATCAAGGGTTATGCAGCAAGGCTAGGTGGGCACGTCCATTAGGGTGAGGTCATCCTTGTCTAGATGTCCCTTTTTATTCGGCTTAGTGGTGCGGTTGCTGATCCTAACCGTGGGGTGTTCCCACTCGGGATTATCCAGTAAGGGGTCGTCCCGGTCTTGTGTTGCAGGGGGTGGGGAGTGATCCTCGGTATGGTGATCTAGGCCACGTACTGTGACAGGTGGTACCCCATTCCCTAGTCATTAGTTGGAAATCCATTCTCCCTACGCACCTTTTACGATTTTTGTTTGTATTACCCACTTTGTGGCTAGTAGCTGGAATTTAACAAATGTAACAATTTAGCTATTTGAATAAGTATTTGTATATAGACACTATTATAATATCAGAGGATTTTAATAAAAAGTGTTTTAGCTATCGTAAGGTCAAAACCCTACATGTTTATTTGTGGCGTGGTCTTACGAGATGCTTTTGTTTTCAAAAGAATTTTTGGAACTTTAATAATTAATTGAGTGTGGTTTTCTCACGCTGGTATTCCAGAATGACTCGGCTGTTATTTAACTATAGTGCCCAGGTCAGACCGAGTATTATAGAATACAGGAAATAAGGCTGTGGAGCTCAGGAAACGAGCTGGATGGTGAGACGTACTTCCGTACTTGGTTTATATTCCGCTGTGTATTCAGTTGTATAAGGACAGGTTATGATTACTGTCCAATTGTGTGTTGTGTGATTGATGTACTTTGATGATGTAATGTATAAACAGATATGATTTTCTTTTGTGTAAAGATCTGTTATTATCCATTATATTTTATTCTGTTGCGATGGTTTGATTCTGATGTTGTTTTCTACTTTCTTCTTCTACCTCTTCTTCTTTAACCCTCATGGTTCATATTTCTATCCATCTTGAGTTGATTGATGTAGAATAGTGTTGACTCAAGGGTTACGAATTTGTGGGCTTTTACAGTAAAATTCGAGCACATTCTTGTAAAGTTTGAGTTTTCCTTCCTAAAGCAACATTTCGTTGAGATGTATGTAGAAATGAAAAATTATGACTAATTCCCTTTTTGCGGCAAAAATTTGTAAATAAACCATTTTCAAATTCGCCTCCATGATCGCTTCGTATACATTAAATTTTTAAGTTCATCAAATTTGTAACTCGTTTAGCAAAAATTTTGAACATTTCAAAAGGGTCACTTTTATGTTTTAAAAACAATATCCAAGTATATCTTGAAAAATCATTAAAATAAAAAAACATATTTGTTATGATTTATTAAGCACGCTTTAGTCGGTCCGAATAAATCTAGATGAAGTAGTTCAAGAGATTGCTTTATGGAGATTTCCTTTTTAGGTTTGAAAGAACTTTTCTTTAATTAATCAAATTGACAATCGTCACACAAGTGTTTAACTTTACATTTGATGGTCGGTAATCCACTAACTAATTCATTTATAGCTAGTTTGTTCATATTTTTAAAATTTTAATGACAAAAACGTTTATGCCATAACCATGGATCATCATGATTTGTGGCCAAGCATAAATTAGTGTTGTTTTTGACATTCATGTTTAAAACATATATGTTTCGATTTCTAAATCCTTCAAAAATTATATTTTCATTTTGGTCAAAGATATTGCTCTTTTTTTCTCGAAATCAATTTTAAATCCTTTATCTCATACGTGACTTATATTTAATAAGTTGTGTTTTAAAATTTCTACCGATAAAAAATTAATAATAATAGGAGAGTTAAAAATACTAATATAATGACTTATCCAATGCCAATGACAAATCCTTTTTAATTATCTTCAAATGTCACAGTGCCACCATCGATATATGTTACATTGGATAACATATGAACATTCCAGTCATGTGTTTAGAGCAACCAATATCAAGTATCCATTTTTCTTTACTTTTTATTTTAATTTTAGGTACCTCCAAAATAAAAAGAATTTAATTGGTACCCACAATCTTTGTTTAGGGTCCAACATGTTAGTGGAAGAAGGTAGCCATATCCTAGAGGTTTTGGTTCCTTTAGAAATGTAATTATTATTATATATGACTTTATTTAAACATTCGTCAATAGACTTTTGTCTGATTAGTTTTTTATTTGTTTTAGGAATCCATATTTTGATCATACTTTTATATGAATTCTTAAGCTTTTCTTCTAATTTTGGCTTTTTGAATTTTGTGTATAACGTGCTATGATTCTTTTTCGTTTTTTTTCTTTTACCAATCCATTTCAGTTCCAGATGTTTAGGTATCCTAATTAAAATTTTCAAATTTTACTAACCATTGTTCAATTTTGTTACATTGTTTATTATTTTATCTAACTTACTTTTAAGATCACAAATTTCAATATTTCTGGAATCTAAATTTGCTTGTAATTTTAGTTTTTCTTTTTCATGATTAGCTTTTTCTAATTTATAATTTTATAAATAAGTAATAAGATGTCATTTTGACATAATAAAGTTGCACATTTTTTTAAATAATTTCTAGTTCCTCTTCTAAAATTATTCTTTCATCTTTTAACAATCTAATTTCTAATTTGTCTATAGTTAACTTTCCTACATAGTTCTTGTTTAATTTTTTTGAATCTATATATTTATCATCTAGTCCAATGCTAATTTTTATTATCTCATCATAAGTACGTTCAGGACGTACATCATTGGTGTTAGCCATAAAACACATATTTGCTTATTCGAAGTCGCTTTCACTATCACTGTCAGATAAAGAAGACGAATCTGAATCATCACATATTACTTGAAAAACTCTTTCTTTTTCTTGAATTTCCTAAACTTGCTTTTCTTTTTGTCATTATTGAGCTATGGATAATCCTTCCTCATGTGGCCAAAATTTTCACACTCATAGCATTTAATCTATGTTTGATTTGAGGAGTTTGGTTTGCCGGCATTTTGAAATCCGGTCATCTTCTTGAACTTTTTTAATTTGTTGTAGCATTTGGCAATAAAAATGATCTCATCTTTGTCTAAGTCTGAATTTCCGTTAATTGCTTGGAATGCCATATTTTTCTTTCATGATTTTGATCCTTTTTAGCTTGCAAGTTAGCTTTACATGACGTTAGATTTTCTATTAGCTTTCGACTTTAAGTTGAGAAAGATCATTAGCTTCTTCTATGGCAAAAACTTTTCTTTTGCATTCATTTGTCAATGAATTTAAATTCGTGTGACTAGATCAAATCTGTGGATTTGGCTCCATGTGCCATTAGATCGTGTTGAATGGTTTGAAATATAGCATACATATCAATAATTGATTCATTTGCTTTCATTTTGAAAGATGAAAATTGGTTTGGTAAAATCAAGATTTTAGTTTGCTTGAATTTAGTTGTTCCTTCATGTTTGACTTGTAAAGTGTGTCATATACCATATGTGGTGGTGCAAAGTATGACCCGTGAAAACTCATTTTTGTCAAGTGAGAAAAATAGAACATTCATAGCTTTGGCATTGTTAATGTCACTGCTTTTTGTGCATAAGTCCAAGTGCTAATGTCGGTGTTAGATGCTTCATATTTTTTTGAGTCCTAGCCATATTTCAACCATATGCTTCCATAAAAAATTTCATATGAGTTGACCAATAAGCATAGTTAAAACCAGCAAACAGCGGAGGTCGTATAGTTGACTGACCATCTTGAAATGTACTTTTCATAATATTTAGTTTTTAATTACTTCTTACTGTAAATTGAAATAACCTTGCTCCGATACCAAGTGGAAGTATGTAGGATCTTTTATGTAATGCAACTTATATATAAGTATAAATTACTAATTATACTAAGCAAACAATAATAACTAAATATAAAGACGGTAAATAATAAAAGCGAGCGTACCAGATATTTTATACTGGTTTAGACCTCTCGTCCTACGTCTAGTCCAAAAGGTCCCTTTCGGTATTTCTTTTAACCAAATAACCCTCGCTTCGTTCGGAGGAATAGGCTAATATAAAAATGTTTCTCTAACAATCTTGCATTCCAAAAAACAACGATTTGACTAATAGTACAAATCGTTCTATAATCTCCTTTGATTATGCGAATGTGAATGCTTTGAGTGATAGGAAGTGGTTGTGATGGATTGAGAATATATAAGCAATGTATGCACAAATATATAAGTAGAGACTAATAAGAAATCAAGAGAATAGTTTTTTAAATTCTAGTTTCAATTCTTAATCTTTAAAGCATATATAGGTTTGAGCTGAAGCGTATAAGGAGTTGTTGTTGTTTAAACAAACTCTGTTGGTTTGAACGTTGCAACCATTGAAGAAGGGATACTATTATTCAATATGAAATGAAGCATATTTTCATATTTGAGCAGCTTCTATATGACAAAAGTCTATGATAAAACCACAGACGTCTATGGCTTCATGAATTAAATTCTCTAAAATAGTTACAGACGTCTGTGGCTTTTTGTTAAACGTCCATGGATGGATATATTTGAATATCATAGTTTTTATATGCTAATGTTGAATATATGAATTGTGTGTGTGTGTGTGTGTGTGTAAACTCAAGGAGACCATACAATGTTTTTCTAAGACTCTTAATACACTATTATAACCTTACTCATAGCATAGTCAAGAAGTCTTTTTCTGTCTTTGACTCTTAATATCTTTGAGCATGAAGATATCTTTAGTATATACCTCTAATATTTATATGATATAATATATGTGATTATATAGTTGTTGTCATTAAAACCATATAATGAGGGTTCTAACATCGTTTTCTATTAAATTTGCAGTGTTTCTTGTGGGCCCCTAATTATTCCCTTGAGGATTAGAGGAACTTTGATTCTCTTTGACGAATTCCTTCAAGTATCTAAATCTAATCATGTTCTAGATTATTCTGGTGAAATACAACACTTGTCAGTTTTATACCCATTCGCCTTAGGGTAAGCACAGTAATCTCCCCTTATTTGGTTTTGAATTGTTCCTTGCCTTGTAGGAAGTAGAAAATTTTCGTTCATCTTTAGTCATAACGAAAATATAGGAAATAGGTTTATTCAAAGCCACATAGTAAGATTTAAGAATCACTTCCCATCTTCCATGTTTACTTTCATCCCATCTCGCTTTTTATTTGGGTGAACATAGCTTCCTCTATCCTACTTTGACTTGAATTTCTTCTTAACATGGTACATTTCGTCCATTCAGATAAACCCATCAGCTTAAAAATAAAAATCTTGAAGATCGCTACACCCATGGATGTAGAGTTCCTTCCAAAAGGAGGCCTATTCGATTAACCCTGATCGCATTGATAATAGTTTTCCAGTGCCGGTTGTATTTTCCACCTTTAGCACCTTAGTATTGAACTGCTCAAAAATCCTTAAGAAATTCACCCTATCTTCCTTTGATGTTTGCTAACACACTAGAGTTAATAGTGGGATCTTTGCATATGTAGAATTTTGCTGAATACTCATAATAAAACTGTTTCCAACAGTAAATGATTTTCTCCCCATAGTGTCTATACCATTTGGTGGCTGCTCCCAGAAAAGTCATACAAAAAATCTACAACGTACAGCTCCAAAGGCATTGTACAAATCCATTCGGCCCTCGAAAGCCAAAAGATGGTCATCGGGGTAAGCTGTTTCGTTATACTTCAATAATAGGATTTTTATATGCAATTGAATTTCTAACTGGCATTATATCTTCTATGAATGGAGCCTCGAAAGGATTGTTGTTTACTCTAGGATTAAAGGTCCTTTTCCCTTTAAGATCAAGCATGTCTTTCACTATTTTATTATCTATGACTTTCAAGTTTGCTTCGTCAACTTGAAAATCCCTTTGAGAGGGCTTGTAATTCTTACCTGTAGTTGAACTGCCTGACTACTCGAAAGATCTTCTTGTTCTCCTTTTTTGGCCTTCTCTTTAAGAATTCATCTTAATTTTGTAGTCTTGTGAGTTTGGGAATACACTATCCGTCCTTCATTTTGAGTTTCTTTCTTTGCGACTCTTTATTATTTTACCCTTATCTTTACTATTGCATATTGAAGTGTCTTGATTACTCCTTGGATAATCTACCTCTTCTTCTCCTTAAATAAGCTTTTTAGAAGACTTCTAGGAAAGAACATTTTCATGGAGTTGTTTCATCATTGCAAGTTGTTGAGTTAGATCTGGAATCTTAGCTTTCTATTTGTTGACTTCACTAGTGTTGATGGTTGTCCAGGTTACATATTTTCTGTATTGAAATTTTGAGTGACGTTTTCCTCCATGTTTATTCGTTGCACAATCTCTTCATTTGGAACATTAACCTTCTTAGCTCTTACCATTTTCCTACAGCAAAACTTTAAATAATTAGTTTATAAGTAAGAAAATAATAAAGCAAAGGTCAGGCCCAAATTCTAGCGCCGAAAATGTTAGACCAAAGCTTTGTTTAACATTACAAAATGTTGAACAAGGCTATATTATTTGGAATGGTCCCATGGTACACATGGACTTGAATATAGTCATGAGATGTTAGAAGTTTAAATCACGTGTCCATGGGTAAAGTAGGAAAATTGCATAATTTTAACAAGTCATCATCTATCAATGAACAGAATAGGCAATCTACATATGTTATAGTCCAATATTCACATGTCATTGAGTAATAAAGACTTTATGAAAAATAATCTTCAACTTAGGTCTGGAATTAATAGGTTTTTGATGTGCACGTAGATGTGCATATATTTACATCCATGTTTTATCCATTTTTATTTAATTAAAAGTCATATTTGGGCATTTTAACATGTTTAAAATCATAATTCAATTATTTTCAAATCATCGTATATTCATCTTCATTCAACGGAAAAATGGTCATTTTTGGTGCATGTGTCAATTTGAGAATTTTTAGTTGGACATTTTTTTGATGATTTTTATTGGAATTTGGATGTATATGGAAGAGGCTTTTATAAAGATACATGCATGCACAAATGAATACAAATGAAAGAAAAGTAAAATAATTCCAAACCATGATCATATAGGACCTCACCCACTTACCTAAATCTACAATTAGAAGCTAATGGACAATTTGTGGATGTTAAAACTTCATGCATATTAAATGATGGATTGATGAGAGGCTAATAGTTACTTGGTGGTCACACTTCCTAAATGGTATTTTGGGTAGCACCCTAAAAATGAAATGAGGGTTTTATGCATGTATAAATAACCCTCTTATGTACATTTAAGCATCTTCTACTTTTTGAAATTAGTTAGGAAATCAAATGAAAGTTGTATGCTCTATGTTTCATAAAAAAGGGGCTTTTTAGCCTCTTTCTCTTCTCTTTCTTACTTGGGTTTATTTACTTTTATGTTCATTTTTACTTCTATGCTCTCTTCTTTCTCTTGTTAGTAGATTAGATTTACATTCATGCAAGTAGTATAGTTCTGTTTTATTTCTGTTATGTAAGTAGCTTAATAGTTAATCTCATTTCCTCCTTAGTTTAGTTTCTATTTCTTTTGCTCTTTATTTTGAAATTTACATATGTTCATACGATAACACAAACGAGTAGCTAAATCCCTTCAATTTAGGCGTAGTGAAGCTCTCTAAATTTATGTAATTTCAATATTTTTATGATTTATGATCTCTTTAGCTTGTGCTTCATGAAAGTGAATTTTGATGTAAGTTTATACAAGTGGGTTTGATAGCTTATATTGCTTATGCAAATGAGCTATTCTTATTCAACAAAAATACAATTTACATCATCATTTGCTAATGGATTTTTGATTTTGAAAAGAACGTAAAAAAAAAGTTTGATGATCTATCTTACTAATTACAATAGTAAATAGATCATACTTAAAATAGCTTTTGCTTCGGATTCGGCTTCGGCTTCTTTTTCATGAGAATTTATAAGTAGTATAATTGTTGTATTATACTTTGATTGTTTGAGTTATGTTAATTAATAACATAAAAAACCATACTTATGATAAACAACAATTATTTTACCTGATTTCATAACTAGAGATCATAAGTTATTTGTTTGTTGATTTACAAAAATATGAGAGTGGATTTGCCTGTAAATTATTCTCTAGTCTAATAGTTTTTAAATCACATTTTAATTCTAGTTTAAGCTTCATTTTTGTAGTTAACAATTTTCTCTCACTTTGGTTCAATTTGATTGAATTGATTTTTAAAATCTAAAACAATTTCCTGTGGATCGACCCGTACTAGCCACGTACTAAAATTATACACCGTGTGCTTGCGGTATAAATTTTAGTTTGCAATTTTCGGCAATTTTCTAACTCGATTGAAATTCCGTCGTTAAACAAGTTTTTAGCGTCGTTGCCAGGGAATTTGATTTGATTTTTATTTTTCAACCTTCGAATTATTTTTCGTTTGATTCTAATGTGTTGCTTAAAAAAATTATTGTGTGGTGTGTTTTCGTAATTTTTGTTTGCATTTTCATTGTGAGTTTGTTGCTTTTCATTTTTGCATTCGTATTTCAATTTCTATTTAAAAGAAAAATAAATTCACAATTCGAAAACAAAAAGGAAATATTTTATTTCCTTTCCTATTTGTTTTATATACTTACAAATATTTGATTTACATTGCTGGAAAACCAAAAAAACAACATAGTGCACTGTACACATAATACACTGTACATTGTGCACTTGTTCACCACTGTTCAACATCTAACCCTGCTCTTCTGTCTTCCACCTGCTGCCACCAAAGCACAAACTTCCTTCTACAACCAACTGTCACTTATCTAGACCTTTAAACAGCTTGCCTCCACACTTCCACCTGTGCACTGAAACACAACCGTGACCTGCTGCAATATAAACCCATTATTATACAGCAGTTGCCAAATACCCATCAACAAGCACTACATCATTATGCATACAAGACTTCAACAGATACGCCATTTTCCCACATTGCCTCCGCAGTCACAACTCCTACCAAAGCATCTCCACTTCATACAACCACAACCATAACCTATTGTTGCCTTTGTCTTCTCCCTACTGACCATATCACTTGCAATCCCCTGACCGCAAAAACACAAGACCACTAAACATTCACTTCATATCACCATACCACAACACTCTGCATGAGCTCTATGCACATGTAACTACTGCTCCTCTCCACTACCACCTTCAACATCCAATACCATCACCCACCACACAATCAACAGCTACAAATATGAAGTTCTCTACAATTCACTGACTCAAACATCAAACAATCCTTACAAACACTTACCACAAAGCAAAGCCCATTCTCCTCAACCACCAACAAACTCATCCTACACTTGACTGCACTTCACTCCCCACCTCACAACATTTCCGTTATCATCTCTGAAAACCATTATTCCCATGCCAGACTTTTGCATACCAACCTTCGGTGCATAGTAATATCTTATACAACATCCTTACTAATGTTAAGAATTTTCCAGGATCACTACACAATTAGATTTAGAAGAGAAAGTAATGAAGAAAGCAAACAAAAATAATTCCTCAAAAAAAAAAAAATTATTGATTCGACCAAGAAAATACAAAAGAGACTTAAAATTGAGAAGAAATCTCAATCCTAAACACCTAACAAAATACACTTTTTCCCATGCCTCTTAGTAATCCTAGACATGTCTATTTATAATAGACTTTATAAAATATCTTATTTAAGAAGCTATTGAATACCTTCATAAATCTTTCTCAGGTAGATAATTTGTTGCCTTCTTTAATGCAATAAAAGAGGCAACTAATCTCTCTATCATATACGCAAAATCTCTAAAAGATACAATAAATCACCTTCCAAAATTCTATCAAATCTGTAAAATAGGCAATGAATTTGAGTCATAATTCCACATAGACTCAAATATCTCTAATATCTAATTAAATATGAAATATTATATTACTAAAATCTAACAATCTGCACCTTGATATAATATTTCGTACATGACATCCAAACACCTCCTTAAACCTTAACTCCAAACAATATATCCATAGAAACATATGTCTTCACCAAAAGCTAAACCTCCCTCCAAACTATGCATGCCCGCCAATAGAACATGCACATCATCAACAGATCAGAATTGCTTGTAATACCACACAGACCTCCAAGTAGGCTTTGTGGTTTTCCGTTGTTGGCTCCACCTTGATTTTGGTAGATTTGTCTCTCCAACTTCACTTGTATAAAAATTTGCAATATTTAAGGTTTTCCAAGCAATGAATAAATATTATTGTTTTTCCTCTTCGCGCGCAGCACCTCCCTATCACCCTTCCAAACCCTAGTTACTCCATCTCGAATCGAGAAGTTACAATCTTTCCCTTCCAGCTGTCCAATAGAGATAAGATTCCTTTTAATTTTTGGGATATGTCTAACCCCTGTAAGCGTCACCAACCTTCCTGTATCCATCTTCAACATGACAGAACCTATGCCTTGAACTTGTAGATCTCCACCATTAGCGGACTCCACCTTGCATGCTTCCTCCTTATAATTAGTGAATGCTTCCCTTTGATTGCAAATGTGGAAACATGCACCAGAATCTAGCACCCATTCTCCTTCCATACTCATATCAACAAAAAGAACATCATTGCCAATGCCAAAGTTTACCTCCTCATCACCGTCTACCTCCAGCTTATTTTTGTTTCCTTGTTGAGTTTTCATCCTCTCTTTATCATCTCTTAATTTATTGCAAAATTTCAGCTGATGACCTGGTTTTTCACATTAATAGCAAATGAAATCTAGATCAGTATTTGGCTTGAATGAGCGTCTTTCTCTCTTTGTAAAGTGGACCTATGCCTATGGATTTGTAGTTTCATTTTCTTCAGTGGCCTTTCCTTTTGATGAATTTATCCTTCGCATCTCCTCATTAAGAAGGCTGCTAACCACAGTCTCCATGGAAATAATACCACTAGAATTTGAATTGTTCAATGCGACTACAAGAGTTTCCCAACTTTCAGGCAATGAGCTCATTAATATTAAAGCTCGAGTTTCGTCATCAACTTTGAAGCTTATCTCCGCCAATTGGTTCACAATTGCTTGAAAGCTGTTGAGATGTTCGCTAACCGATTCTCCTTTCTTTAGTTTTAGATTGACCAACTTTCGCATCAGGAATGCCTTATTCGTCGCAGAATTTTTTGCATAAATGCCTTCCAATTTCTTCCATATGCCGAAAGTAGAAGTTTCACAAGCGACGATATGAAATACAGAATTCTCCATAAAACACCGAATTGCTGCAGCTGCCTTCCTATCCAAAATTTCCCACTTTGCCTCAGTTATTCCATTTGGCTTTTCTCCTTTGTTTTCTAAAGGTTGGTGAAGATCATTAAGATAAAGATAATCTTCCATCTTCGCCTTCCATAACCCCCAGTTCCTTCCATTAAGCTTTTCAACACTTATCTTCTCCATAGCCAGAGACTCTTCCAAAAAAATTGTGTTGTTGGCTTTGATACCAAATGTTAAGAATTTTCCGGGATCACTACACAATTAGATTTAGAAGAGAAAGTAGTGAAGAAAGCAAACAAAAATAATTCCCCCAAAAACAAAAACTTTTATTGATTCAACCAAGAAAATACAAAAGAGACTTAAAATTGAGAAGAAATCTCAATCCCAAACACCTAACAAAATACACTTTTTCCCATGCCTCTTTTTAATCCTAGACATGTCTATTTATAATAGACTTTATAAAATATCTTATTCAAGAAGCTATTGAATACCTTCATAAATCTTTCTCAGGTAGATAATTTGTTGCCTTCTTTAATGCAATAAAAGAGGCAACTAATCTCTCTATCAAATACGCAAAATCTCTAAAAGATACAATAAATCACCTTCCAAAATTCTATTAAATTTGTAAAATAGGCAATGAATTTGAGTCATAATTCCACATAGACTCAAATATCTCTAAATCTAATTAAATATGAAATATTATATCACTAAAATCTAACAACTAACATACCTGACTAAATCTCCACCTCTGTCATAACATCTCTGACAGCATATAATTCCATCTGCTCTCAACTTACCTACTACAGCATCACGCGACCAACCGTAAATCAATCTAAAGCAAATCAAGCACCACCACAACAGCAAATTAACTTCCCACACAATAGTGACCACTCCACCGCCGTGAATTCCACTTCCCCAAACTACAACTTCTAACCTACAACAGACCTCTGCCTCGAAATTGTACACTTACACCATCAGCCTACAAACATCCTCAACCATCGAGAATCCTTCATTGCTTCCACTACAACCGCAATCAAAGAACTGTAACCACCAGACATTCGCATATCGCCAGAATCCCTGAATCACGATTGGTGATCAACTCTAATTGCCGAGCAACCAAGCTGCAACACTAGATTATGTGACCTGCAAACTCTTGAAACGGTGATGCGAACAAGTTTTTTGGCTCATCTTTAATTTTGTTTTGAATTGGAGATTATAATCTAGTAATTTGCCATGAAAATTTGGAGGAATTTGGAGAATTTGTGGGAACTTATGAAAATTTTATGCGAACATCATCAAGCTGTGTTCGTCTTGATTCAAGTGGGAGCGTTCTCACTTTTTTTTACATAACTTTAGTTTGGGCCAGGCCCGTGTATCCCTTTTAAAAAAAATTGTGTTTGAAGCTTCTTCTTTCTTTTTCAGTTTCTCTTTTCTGAAAAATAATTATTTTTTGTTGAACTTTCTCTTTTAAACTTATCCTTGGTTTCATTTCTTTTCTAATATATCTTTTATTTTTTATTTTCATTTGTGTTTTATTTCTTTTGACTTTGTTCTACTTGAAGAACGAAAAAAAAAAACAAAAACAAAACAAAAAATTTCCTTCTTTCATTTGTTTAGTTTTGTTCCATATTGATTTCACTTATTTTTATTTTCCTTTGTTTTAGTTTATATTTTTATTTTAAAAAAAGACATACAAAAAAAACAATTGTATGTTTATTGTTTTTAGTTTTAGGTGGCCAAAGTAGAAAATAAAAAAGGAGGAACTGGTTGCAAAACATAATCGCTTTTCTTTGCTCTTAAAAAACCGCCGCTAAAAAAATTGCTAATAATCTGCGCACTTTAGTATCGTGCCCATTGGTTGCTTGCATTTGCATTATTAAAAATAAAATTTCAAAATCCAAAAACAAAAACAAACTTCATTTTAGTTGCATTGTAAATTCACATTTAATTTTTGCTTTCCATTCATCTTATCTTATTTTCTTTTTTAAGAGCAATACCCTAATTCACATAAGGTGAGGGATTTCATCACCCTTTCCTTAGCCCACAAACGCATTTCATCTTAGAATATGACTAGTAATTAGGGTTAGACATTCGACTTAAGTGTGTTGCGAGCTCATCTAGGGCTTAATTGTATATACACAATTATTTTCTTTAAACAATTGTATTTCTTGGTGTCTAGGCAACAGTAGAGTAATAACCATTTATAAATATTACGGTGATTTGTAAATATTATAGTGGTTATTCCTCTAAAGGTACGTAAATCTTCGGCTGTATTGCTACGGTGAATCGTGGTGCACCGATAAACTCTATCCCTTAGCTAGCTGAGAAATATTTTTGTTGATTTAAGACAAAGTGTGATTATACAATTTTGGGTTATAAGCTACAAAGGACGGAAAACTGTAATTAAGTGCTTTGCATTCATTTAGTTGCATTAGTTCATGCATACTTTTTTTTAAAAAAAAACCAAAAACCCAAAAAAATTTTTTACAAATTTTACTTTTGTAATGACCCAAAATTTTCGATCTCGATAAATCGACAATAATACATTCACTGTAGAAGTGCCAAGAAATCAAATGCCGTGAATTTCAGCTTGTTAGAGAAAAGAGGAAGAAGGTAGAAGAAGAACATAAAACAATAGCATCTCACATTTGCAGCGGACTAAATATAATATCAAATAATAGCATTTATACAACAAAGCAGTATTTATCAATATTATAACAATACATCAGAGTACAATCATTTACACATGAACTTGACAGTTGTAATTAACTTGTCCCAGACTAAACAAATCAACTCAAATATACAACGGTAAAACTCCATACGTTCCTACCATCCAGCTCGCCTCTTGAGCTTTAGAACGTTCCAACCCGAAAATCTGTAATACTCGGTCTGACCCGAACACTACATCAAAGTAACACCTAGGTCAGGCTGGAAACCAACGTGAGTAAAACCATCCAATATGAAATTTAAAGGTATAAAACTTATTTGAAAACCCGGGTAACTTGTACCCCACAGCGAGTTCTTAACTTGTTAAAAACCAATATTTATTTCACAAATCAATCCCTAAGTACCACTACATAATTTTCAATGGTCCAGTTTATCTTGTTTATTTCATTCCAGCCTTTGATTGCACATAAAAAATCTATAAAGAATTATTGAAGATTACAAATCGAAGTGGTTTCGGGTATTTGCTGATACCCGACCCCGGTCTTTTCGAATCCAATGTTATTCTTAAAGTCATATTGTTTAAGTTTAAACAATACAATTTATATTCAGGATTCATATTCATACAAAAATTCATCTCAGATAGATAACCCACTCACAGTTCAACCAAAGTATCTTGTAACAACCCCTTTTTTCGTACCCTTCGAATCGACAATAAACTACACATGTCCAACTCAAATTGTATTTATAAGCGGGTCATTAAGGGTAGAAAGAGAAATAAGGACAGAACAGAATCTCACACGAATGGAATAACATATTATTTCAATAATAATCTTTACAGCGGAAAATTTTGAATACAATATCAGAATCCAACCTAAATTCAGCTTGGACAATTATAAACACATGTCCTTACAATTGCTGACAAACATCAAACAAACTACACTAAGTACAGTGGATAATAGAATACGTCCATACGATGATGAAGATCTTCAGCTCTCCTCTGGAAACTCCAATCGTCTTCAACTCAACCTGAAAGTACTCGGATCTCACCCGATTATTAAAAATACTCGGATCAGGCTTGATAAACCAGCGTGAGATACTCGAACTTTAGAATGATTATGTTGTCAAAGCCTTTGAAAAGAAGTAAGACCACGCCCACACATAAACACAGACGGGTTTTTACCTTATGATAACCAAAACACTTTTATATATCAAACCATTTAATATTATTTCTAATGACATTCTTTTGAAAACACTTTTCAAATAAACTTATTCAAATAAGGTATCAATATCTGGACTAAGTCTAACGAAATATACCCGTACTAGGTCAACGGAATATAATGAACGGAATATGATACCAAGAGGGGGTAGATGAAATGTTTGGAAGTCATTACACCTACTTTGGGAATACAATCAAAATTATAAATCTCGTATTGGGATTGGATTTCCAACATGATAGGAAACCCATGAAAAGATCAATCTGTATCCACGGCTTACGTCCATGACTCAGACACCGTTATGCAACAACACAAATCGCTAAAAGTGGATACAATCTGCGAATAACATCCAAGGACTCGGACTTCGCGCATTCCTACCATGAGGCCCAGACATATCTGGTACTTGGGGCTCAGAACATCTGATTACCTAAATCACTACTATTCGAAATACGAGCACATATCTGACCGCATAGAATCCCATCATAACCGGGGTATGATGCTCGCGAGGATACGCTTAATTTCTTCAAAGCCACGTTTTTTCGTACAAAACCACGCTTTGATCATAACAGGTTCCACTTTGAATGCCACATTGCCATTCCACGTCACACGAATGATTTCTAGAAAAATATAACTTTCTGAGCTCGTATGTCTCGGGAAAGGGTGTTAAGCTAAGAGAAGTTGCCTTCTCCGCCACCAACTGATATACATTTATAGAAACACTCAAATGTGATTTAGAATACAGTGTCCGACAAACATCCATACAAGTTTTTTCTAGGACTGAACGAAACCGAAGGCACTTTCCTCGGCCATTACTGGGCGAGAAGCCCTTGCAATCCGAATAATCTTCATCACGAAGAGACCACTGCAATAAATAACTCTATAATGGTGGCCAACAAGAGCATGTTCAACAAGCAGTATTCACGCTATAAAGATCCACGATCTTCAATAATCATCATCTTCAACATGTCTTCACTTTCAAACGTATACATTAGTTCGAAGTGGTTTATGAATAAGAATTACCCAAATCCGACTCTGGTTCCTTCGAAGCCAATCATCGCTTTTAAAAGGATGTTAAGTTCATACGTGGATATCAATCATCAATCAGTTACTTCATCTATTAAATCAAATATCTTTCTTAGATATAATCTTTTCAGTTTATCTCACTTTCTTTTCAACGTATATGGAACCATTAAGCCTCATTTATCAAATCATTTGGTTTATTTAAACTTTACTTAAATCCTAATTATTTTATCTTTTAATTAGGAAAACCTTTCCAAATTGTTCTTTTAAATCTTAATCAAATATATCTTATATTCAAGTTATAACTTTTAACTTAGGAGAAATATTCCTAAATCATTCGTTAAATCTTAATCAAAGATTTTCCTATATTAAAGTTATATTTTAACTTTTGGAATATATTCCCAAATCATTCATTAAATCTTAATCAAAGATTTATTTCTTAACTTCAAATCATAATCTTGCAAATCAAAGATTTTCATAACAGAGCACTACTGCCATCTTAGATATGGTAAATTTCACATCTAGGGACTAATAGCAAGCTTCACCTCCAAGGACTAATGGCAAATTTCATCACCAGGGACTAATGACAAGTTTCACCTCTAGGGACAATGGCAAGTAATCCTACATTATGAATATCTTTGTCTTTAACGATCATTGTCTTCAATATATTTTATTTCGAAAATTAGTTTCTTTTCTTTTATCTTGGAAAAACTTAAAAAGGATCTTTTAGAGCATCCGGGGTTTCCTTTCAATATATTCCATCCCTCGCCTAAAAAGAGAAAACATAGGCCTAGTAAGTTTAGGGCACTGGTTGCTCCATCCCCAACCTTAGTTAAACACCTTTTTTACCTTTCCAGATCTCACAGGTGGGACAAATGTACTAGTCGTTTCCGCATACTCATTTTGTTATTACATTTAATATTCTTCACTTTTTGTTTAAGTGGTATAAACAATTCATCTTAACAATTTATTCAAATTTTATTAAAAATTCCAAATCAGCTTTACATTACTTATTTATTGCTTTAAAATCATTCACAAAAGATATAGAAAATAATTGTTAAGTTTAAACTCATATTCAAAAGGTTATAGAATTCGCAGCAGAAAACTGCTGTAGAAAATGCTATATAAGCTTATTTGATTTAAACAACTTTTTAATACTTGACATTACATATTTTCCATTCCAAATCTCTTTTAAATCATTTTAATCGATTTATCAAATTTATTTCATATCTTTAATCATTTAAAAATATAATTTATAAAGAAATCCTTTTCTGGATTCCAAACTGCAAAACCGCGATGTATTTAGAAAATTGTTTTGGACATATTTCAAACTCTACTTGTTGAAATATTGATTTATTTCTTCATTAGAAAACTATTACCATTGTGGACCAAAGAATTTTATTTCGAAGAAATCCGTCTTATAAATCATTCTCTACGTCAATTTGAAGTTACGGGTCGAAATTTACGAACTACCGCTACACGACGAGCTCGATTTTGACCAATTTTGTGAATTGCTTCGGAACGTGTCCAAAACACTTCAAATTTGTTTTAAACCACATTTAACTATTTTAACTTATTTAAAATTATTAAGAGGCTAAATAACTTCCATGCACATATTTTTATGGATTTAATTCTCATTTAATTAACTATGGTTAATTACCAATCATTTCTCTTATCATTTATCAAACCAAGTTATCAACCATAATATCAACAAATTATCATCCACTAAATCACCCATTATATACTAAACTTTTAAATCATTATTCTTGAAATAGTTTACGGATTTATTAGAAAATAATAGTGCTCACCTTTAACTTAACCAATTCTTCTTATCAACATTCATTTGCAACAACACTTCATTTAAACTTCAACTGATCAACTTTTACTCCATTTCTTTTTCTTTATGTCGTCGACCACTTCTTCCAAACTCCAAAAAATCCGATAGAGCTTTCGCAGCATCTTGAATATGCTCCTAGCTCCTTGGAATGAAATCGGCGGCACTTCCTTCTCTTTTTCTTGCTCCAAAGCTTTCCAACTTGCTTCCTTCTCTTTATAGGTTCATCCATACCTATATCCTCGTCTTTCTCCATCATTTCTTCTATTTTTAGATGCTAAACCATGTTTAAATGGTATTCTAAGGTCTTTGGCAAAGTTTGGTGGTGTTTGGAGTTGATTTGATATGGTTTTGAAAAAGTTAGTAAGCATTTGGAATAGAAGAAGAAGCCATTAAAGAGAGCTTCAAGGAAGAAGAAGAAGAAGAAGAAGGTAGAAAATGACGTATAAGAAAGTGGAAGAATGGTGGTCTTATTTATAGAAAAAGTTTTGGATCAAAATAATATTTTGTTAAAAGACCAAAATACCCTAACTTATAAAGTAATCTTATTTTTTTTCAACACTTAACATCACATTTCAAATAATTACTTTATATCATTTTCACTTAGATATTAAGTAAAGTAAGTAATAATTATATTTCTTTGATGCGACAACGTTGCGATAACTTTTAATCAACAAAACGTCGTTTTTCGATAAAATGTTTTACGGTCACACTTTGACGTTTTAGTTAAACTATTCATTTATGTAAACCAAATTTAAAAATGAACTTTTTACTTCTTTAAATAAATTAAAACATGTCTCTTTATATTTCAAAATCATATTTAAATAATATCAAAATCTCTAATTTTACGGTGTATGTAAAGCTAACAAAATGCGACAAAATTTGGTTATTTTTATAAAATGATTATTAGCATACTTATAAGTATTTCAATATACTTTTATTATCTTTATTAGATGTTTTCAATAAGTTTTATCTTTTTAAATAAATATTTAAACCTATTTATTTAAGCATTTTTTATTTTTAACAAAACTTAACTTTTGTTGATTTGTTCTAAAATCCAAATTTATACTTTTTAAATTATTAAATATAAGAATAAATAATTTCTCTAATATTATCTATTATATTTAACTTATTTAAGTTTTAAACTTTCTTAAACGAAATCTCTTGTTTTCGAAGTAGCGAAATTACGGGTCGTTGCATTCTCCCCTACTTAGAGAATTTCATCCTCGAAATTAACCAATACAAAAGTTTGCCTAAAACATTTATCTTCAAACTTAATTCCATAATATGCACAGATCATCCGTATGAAATATCTTATTCAATCTCCTATTCGAATACACAACTTTATTTCTGAACTACCATCAATCCCCCAATTCTCTAGTGCAGACTCTGAGTAGGCTCTTGTTTAGAAACCTTTGCTTTCCTTGCATAGTGCTCAATTATGATAGAAAACTCAAGTACCCAAACGTAAACCCTAATCAATGTTCGTCATCAAGAATCGAGTAATAAATCATTTTTCGGACCAGTATAAATAACTCAAAGTTCCATAGTCGAATATTAGATCATCATTTGTGTGACGAAATGATCTACATATGACATATGTATTTATTAAATTTCAAAAACTTTTATAAAATTTTATCTTAAGATCAAACACTTTATAAAGGTTCTTCTTTATATAATCGGTTTAATTATTTATTTCCAAATATTTTTATTAAAGGAAAATATTCTAAAGAAACCATTTTTCACTTAAACGGTAATTTATCTTTATAAAAAAGTTTTCCCACAATCTTTTAACTCGGTATATTTCCATTAACCCTAGTATTATTAACGAACCATTTTGTAAAACTATTACTTAAGTTTATTACATCTTATAACTTATGCAAATCAATCACTTTTAAAGACTTTAGTCTAAATCCTTAATTAATGCTGGAATTCGTTAACAAAATATATTTTTAGGTTATAATTTCCTTTTTTTTGCTTATAATCACATTTATAAATTATACTTATCCAATTTCATTTACTCGGAATATTTCACAATCTTTTAGTTTTCTTAAATTCCTTAGCTCCGAGTTAGGTATGATTCGGAAATTTTCGACTGTCCAAAATCGTCGAAAATCCCGCTTTATCTTATCAATTAGCGATCCCAATTTATCTTTAGTTTAAATACTTTTATAAAGATTACTAATCAATGATTCACATTATTTCTTTAACTTAAGAAAATTATATATATCGAGTAACTCCAAAATAATCTAAGGAACTACGTATTACCAATAATACTATATATCCTCTTAACAAGAAGAGTAATACTTAAGTGAAGTGCTTACCATCCGAAAACATCACTTGCCCATTTTTAGTTTATTTTCGAGCCGATCAAATTAGTTATCATATAATAGTTTTTCTATTTGAAATAATACCATTTTCAAAATCCTTTAGAGATTACTTTGTAAAACCTATCTTATAAATTCATTTTATCGTATATTAATTGACTTCATTTAATTTGCCACAATTGTTTTAATCGAACTTAAATTCTCATTCCATTTATATATAACTTTTACAAAATCATTTTCTACTATTTAAATATATTTTCATCTTATATGTTCATTTCTTAAACAAATGTTATTATTATATACCTTATAGTCAAATCGTGAAACTTAACTCATAAGGTATTTGTACTCAAACTTTTAAATCAAACAATTGATCAATTTATGATAGTAATTTAACATTATCATTTCTTAATTTATTATTTTGGGATAGGTATTAAAGGTCTTAATCCCCTTATCAGATTTCTTACTTATGAATTATCTTTATGAAACATCCTATAGTCAAACTGTGAAATTCAAATCATAAGATGTTCATATTTAAATTTCACTAATTCCAATTTCTAACTATACATCTTTTCAAATTATACACTTTATGTTCAAAATATAATCCTATGTAAAATTATTTCATTTACCAATTTTTCAAAATCATTGTGTTGGTTCGCCTTTTTTAAGTGTTTAGGTACCCTCATCGATAACGGTTATTAGGCGCATCGATCAGAATCCATAAATCACTCAACAGATAAATCAACACAAAACACTTTTATTAGTCACTAACAAATACGCGCCCATATATAATACAATTAAACTCATTCTAGGGAGCCCTACCCCTATCTCTAATGAGTTACTCATCCTAGGGTGTTGCTAATCCTATCTCTGATGAGCCTTTACCCCAACAAAGCCAAGGTTCTCGCTTAACCTTCGGCTCTAATACCAAATGTAACAACCCGTTTTTCCATACACTTTGAATCGATAATAAACCACACAAGTCCAACTCAAATTGTATGAATAAGCGGATCCTTAAGGGTAGAAAGAAAAAAAAAGACAGAACAGAATCTCACACGAATGGAATAACATATATTATTTCAATAATAATCTTTACAACGGAAAATTTTAAATACAATATCAGAGTCTAACCTAAATTCAGCTTGACAGTTATAAACACCTGTCCTTACAATTGCTGACAAAAATCAAACAAATTACACTAAGTGCAGCGGATAATAGAATACGTCCATACGATGAACAAGATCTCCAGCTCTCCTCTGGAAACTCCAACTGTCTTCAACTCAACTGAAACTAATCGGATCTGACCCGAGTATTAAAAATACCTAGATCAGGCTTGATAAACCAGTGTAAGATACTCGAACTTTAAAATGACCATGTTATCAAAACCTTTGAAAAGAAGGGTATCTCATAAGACCACGCCTACACATAAACACGGACGGGTTTTTGCCTTATGATAGACAAAACATTTTTATATATCAAAACATTTGATATTATTTCCAAAGATATTCTTTTGTAAACACTTTTCAAATAAACTTATTCAAATAAGGTATCAATATCTGGACTAAGTCTATCGAAATATATCCGGACTGGGTCAACGGAATATACCGAACGAAATATATGATAGCAAAAAGGGAGTAGCTGAAGTGTTTGCAAGTCATTAAAGCTATTTTGGGGAATAATCAAAATCATAAATCTCGTATTGGGATTGAGTTTCCAACATGATAGGAAACTAATGAAAAGATCAATCTGTATCCACGGCTTACGTCCATGACTCAAACGCCGTTATACAACAACACAAATGGCTAAAAGTGGATGCAATCTGCGAATAACTTCCAAGGACTTGGACTTCGTGCATCCCTACCATGAGGCCCAGACGTATTTGGTACCTAGGGCTCAGAACATCTGATAACCCAAATCGCTACTATTCGAAATGCGAGCATACATCTGACCACATAGAATCCCATCATAATCGGGGTGTGAGGCTCGCGAGGCTACGCTCAATTTCTTTAAAGCCACGTTTTTTCAACCACGCTTTGATCATAACAGGTTCCACTTTGAATGCCACGCTGCCATTCTATGTCACACGACTGATTTCTAGAAAAGTATAACTTCCTGAGCTCGTATGTCTTGGGAAATGGTGTTAAGCTAAGAGAAGTTGCCTTCTCCGCCACCAACTGATATACATTTATAGAAACCACTCAAATACGATTTAGAATACAGTGTTAGACGTGGATATCAATCATCGCTTTTAAAAGGATGTTAAGTCCATACATGGATATCAATCACCAATCAATTACTTCATCTTTTAAATCAAATATCCTTCTTAGATATAATCTTTTCAATTTATCTCATTTTCTTTTCAATGTATAGGGAATCATTAAGCCTCATTTATCAAATCATTTGGTTTATTTAAACCTTTCTTAAATCCTAATTATTTTCTCTTTTACATATGAAAACATTTCCAAATCATTCTTTTAAATCTTAATCAAAGATATCTTATATTCAAATTATAACTTTTAACTTAGGGAAAATATTTCCAAATCATTCATTAAATCTTAATCAAAGATTTTCTTATATTAAAGTTATACTTTTAACTTAGGGAAAATATTGTCAAATCATTCATTAAATTTTAGTCAAAGATTTATTTCTTAACTTCAAATCATGTTCTTGCAAATCAAAGATTTTCATAACAGAGCACTACTGCCATCTTAGATATGGTAAATTTCACTTCCATGGACAAATTGAAAGTTTCATCTCCAGGGACTAATGGCAAGTTTCACCACCAGGGACTAATGGCAAGTTTCTTCTCCAGGGACTAATGGCAAGTAATCCTACGTTATGAATATCTTTGTCTTTATCGATCATTGTATTCAATATATTTTATTTCAAAAATTAGTTTCTTTTCTTTTATCTTGGAAAAACTTAAAAATGATTTTTTAGAGCATCCGGGCTTTCCTTTCGATCTATTCTACCCCTCGCCTAAAAAAAGAAAACATAGGCCAGGCAAGTTCTGGGCACTGTTTGCTCCATCCTTAACCTTAGTTAAACACCTTGTTTACCTTTCTAGATCTCATAGGCGGGACAAATGTACTAGTCATTTCCGCATACTTAGTTTGTTATTACATTCAATATTCTTCACCTTTTGTTTAAGTGGTATAAACAATTCATCTTAACAATTTATTCAAACTTTTATTGAAAATTCCAAATCATCTTTACATTGCTTAGTTATTCCTTTAAAATCATTCACAAAAGATTTAGGAAATAATTGTTAAGATTAAACTCATATTCAAAAGGTTATAGAATTCGCAGCAGAAAAGTGCTGTAGAAAATGCTATATAAGCTTATTTGATTTGAAAAACTTTTTAATATTTGAAAATTCATATTTCCATTCCAAATCTCTTATAAACCTTTTTAATAGATTTATCAAATTTATTTCATATTTTTAATCATTTAAAAATATCATTTATAAAGAAATCCTTTTCTAAATTCCGAACTGCAAAACCACGATGTTTTTAGAAAATTGTTTTGGACATATTTCAAATTCTAGTTGTTGAAATCTTGATTTTCTTTCTTCGATGGAAAACTGCTACCATTGTGGACCAAAGATTTTTATTTCGAACAAATTCGACTTATAAATCATTCTCTATGTTAATTTGAAGTTACGGGTCGAAATTTACGAACTACCGCTACGCGACGTGCTCGATTTTGACCAACTTTGTGAATTGCTTCGGAACTTGTCCGAAACACTTCAAATTTGTTTTAAACCACATTTAAACTATTTTAGCTTATTTAAAATCATTAAGATGCTAAATAATTTCCATGCACATATTTTTATGGATTTAATTCTCATTTAATTAACTATGGTTAATTGCTAATCATTTCTCTTATCATTTATCAAACCAAGTAATCATCCATATCACAAACATATATGTTTGCACCAAAATTGGGTAACACCCTTTGGAAGTTTTTGAAGAGATAATAAATGAAGAAATTAAATTGAAAATGAGGATTATCTAACAAAAACTCCAAGTCACAGAAAAGTAAATTGCACGGAAGACAACAATTTAGAGTGGTTCGGCAGTTTGCCTACGTCCACTATGAAGTTTTATCTCTTTATTGCTTAATTCTTGAAGATTACAAGTGTTCTCGAGCAAAGTACAACAGATAATAAGCTTAAATTCGAAATCAGCAGCAGAGGAGATGGTGTAGAATGATTCTGGCAGCGTCCGGGCGTGCTTTATCTCCCAAATTCTCTGATCCCCTTTCTGAATGACTAGAGGCTCTATTTATAGGTGTAGGAGGCTGATATTTCGCCTAAAATCAGGGGAGAACACTTCTGGCATGTAAGGGGCCCCATACGGCCGAATTCTGGAGATTCGGGCCCACTTTAGGATCGATTCGACCCTTGGTTCGAATCGATCAAGAAAGTGTCCAATCGTGATGAAACTTGGCGTGGACATTCTTCTATGTATACACAAGCTCCTGTGAAATTTTCTTAGCATTTGGACTTGTAGATCTCAAGTTATGATCGATTCAAGATGGTGCTCCTCGTCCTATGGATTCGTTCGAATCGATATGCTTCGAATCCTTAGGGTCGAATCCATGCTCCTGCGCGTGAGAATGATGACGTGGTGCGAACTTTTCGGGTTGATCCTCTTGTTTCTCCGAGTTTACTGGGTCGAACCCTAGGTTTTAGCCGCGTTTGCTTAGTGGGTTCGAGGTGTTGGATTCGAAGGTTCGTTACCTTCGAATCGATGGAACCGGTACTCATTTGAATCGATCAAAATATGTTACTGTGGATCGATTCGAAGTTGTCTCAACATGGGGTTTCGAAGACATGCAGGGAATGGAGTCGGAGCTCCCTCATTTGCATGGATTCGAAGGACTCTCCCTTGATGGACTCGAAGGTGGGAATGCTCCAATGGATTCGATCTTTTGGCACGCGTGGATGGATTCGAAGCCTCTTCACTTGCATGGATTCGATGGATTCTACTTGATGGATTCGAAGTAGAAGAAGGTTTCATGGATTCGAATTGGGCTTACGAGTATGGATTCGACGCATGGCTATCTGAAGGCTCGCTCGATGGAGTCGAAGTAAAGGCACTCCTCATGGATTCAAAGTAATACATGTCTGATGGATTCGAACTATATCATACGAGGGTGGATTCGAACCAAGGCTATTCCTTCCACTTTCCACTGGCGATGACTTGAGCACACGAACTCGGATTGTCTCGAAATTCGAAACGTTGGCTTCTATGGCTTTGCTTGACGTGCCTTATCAATTATAGCCCGATCCGGACCATGGCAAAATTCATCGGTATTTGTAGTTATCCGGCAATCATTCAATGTCGAGGACGTGTGATCCTGTTTTTCCAGTCAACTCCTTGGTATCTCGGCCTTGCCAAAAGGAGGGATAACATTTGCCCCCTAAAGTAAGTCTTGTGTAAACATGACATGCTTTGAAAAGTCGCAGTCTCAAATTGGACAATCGGGACATGCTCTTCTGAAAGTTGTATTCTTTATCGCTGCGATTAACCGTCGCACGATTGTGATTTGATTGTTAGTTGTTGAAGCCATGACGAGATAAACATTTGACTCCTGTAAATGTTAAAGATCAAGTATTAGTCATACATATATGCATATATGTTCCACCTTGACTTTGGTTTACGTTGCAATATTGCAAGTCGTTGTTTGTTCGGTTTGTATCGAATTCTGCATTGATTCTCTCCTGAAACGATATGAGCTTCGAGCCAAGACATTGTTTTTACTATTCTCTATGATCACTCTCTTGTATTGATCCTCTCCTGAATCATAGGTAGACAAGTGATTTTCCAAGTCGAAACGAAGCGTTCATTCTCAACGATAGTTCCTGGTGGATTCGAAGCATGTCCGTTCGAATCGGTAGTTTTCGAATCGATGGTGCGATAGAATTAACACTTCGAGTCAATTGGATCTTCGATCCAGCTCTTGTTCAAGTGCTTCCTCGAATCGGTGATGCCTCGCATCGATGCTGCCTTGCCGGATTCGAAGTTTACGAAGGAGTCGGAGCCACGATGGATTCGAAATCTCTGAAGGATTCAACGTTGTGATGGATTCGAAGCTTTGTTGGTTTCGAAAATAGTTGTTCGAATCGATGGGCTTGTGACCTGTGCCAAGCGGTCAACATGACCGGGAGACAAAGCGCCACTAATCCATCCTGGAATCCATATAAATACACGAGGCCGATTTCATTTTCACTTTTACTTTTTACTATTGCTTTAGCTACTTCTTCGAATCGGTCTCCCAGAGCCAAATCAAACGTGCTTTTCCACGAATCAATCAAATTCCTTCAAGCTTTCGTTTGTAATTGAATCAAATCAGGTAACCAAGGGATCGACTCGAGTTGAGCATGATGAAATTGGGATTTATTGGCATCGATTTGATCTTTTCTTCTGAAAATTTTGAAGAGTTGTGAGATCTGTAATGGGTCGATTTGATGGTTTTGAGAAATGAATCTCTTCGAATCATATCGACCAAGAGCGTTGTCTTGGTGGAGCAGAACTTTCGAAGGACATTGTCCTTCTCTGCCTCGTATCGACTCAGAAAGTTTTCATTCGAATCGATTCTCATAGCATGGTTTCGAATCGATTCTTGCGAAGGAGCTTCGTATCGATCGATTCGAAGTAATGGTCCAATGATCGATTCGAAGGAATGGAACTTTGATCGATACGAAGTAACCTTGCGTCGATGGGTTCGAAGCAATTCTCATCGATTCGATCTTCATCGATTCGACTCAGATCTTCATCGATTCTACTTGTATCGATTCGAGTCGATCGATTCGAACATCTTTGTCTCCGAGCACACTACTCTTCTGAGTTGATCCAAAATTTGAACAATGACCAATTTTAAATTGAACTTTGATGAACTTTAGCATACTTGACACCGATGAGCTTCGGCCTTGCATGATTGAACTTGACTATAAGACTTGACCTCCTTTTTGAAGCTCGTCGATGGTACTGTGACCTAACCAACAATATGACAGATTTATACTTGAATTGGTCAGTAGCATCTGGATGGTGCGGGAGTGACGGTCAGTGATGACGGTCATTTCCATTCTCAAATTCCAAAGTTTCGTCATTCATACATCTTGTTCCAACTTGTAAAATCTGTTTAAGTTATGCACAACACTTGCACTGCATGACATATTCATATACTTCACACCGGGTAATACACGGGCTTCTTTTGTACTTAACGCTACTTTCTGGTGAGTTAGTTAATTATGGAGTCTTCAAGTTCTCAACAACAAGAGGTACAAAGCTCGCCTGCTCCAGTGCTTGAGGTTCCAGAAATCGCTCCTGAAGTAATAGATCTGGCTCCGGACGAATTGCCGAAGGCTTTATTTATCGAGGACCCCGTTGATTCCATCCAATCCAATATCTCCAAAGCATTATTGGGTCGGATATTTTTGAAACATAACTTATCCCCAGACGACATTTTGCTACTGGGCGTTGATGACAGACCTCACAATCCGCCCGAGGGGTACAATGCTTTCTATCGCCATGCCTGCGCGGCTGGAACTCTCCCTCCATTTAACCAATATATCAGGGAGATGTTATCGTTCATTGGAATCGCCCCTTCACAACTTCATCCCAATGGACACGCATTGCTGAACAGTGTTTTCGTTTTATTTATGGATCATCTCTTTCGTCCGCCAAGGCCAACTGAGATTAGACACATATTCAACTTCAAGAGCAGGGGCGATAGTCCATCTTTCACCTTCTTGGAAGCAGTTAGAAGCTGCCAGATCGTGACGGGAGGCTGGACCAGACTCAGTTATTATAAGAATGAATGGTTTTTTGTTCATTGCCCCGCAGGGTTCGCTAGGCCATGGCTGTCTAGACGTAAGTGACGTAAATCGCACAAGCTTTCTTTAATAGTCTTTGCTAACACTTGAACTAATATCAGGCATTTTTCTTGCAGCTATCATCTCAAGGCCTGACGGTGGTCACTACAAAGGCGTTGTCCGATGTTTACAAGGGGTCCCGAGTGATTTGCGGCACATCGATTCGGTGTTAACTGATGATAACTTAAGGATGCTGGGTTTAATTGAGACGAACCAGAGTATTGTCGTCGAGAGGTTGGCGAAACCGGCATCGAAGACAAAGAAGAAGACGGTGAAAAGAAAACCTGGCATAGTGATAAGAGAAATGAGCGATGATGAGAGGACGCCTACTGATACTGAGTTAGCGGCTGATCTTTGCCGAGTAGAAGAAAAGCGGAAAGGCAAGGCTGTTGTCCCTAAATTAAGAGACGAAAGTATGTAGTCGTATCTCGTTTGATACCTGGAATCATTACCTCTGATGCAGCTCCTCATCAATCAGGAAATATGTTTATAGGCCTGGATGACATTCCCCTCCCGGAATTCGTATCTCTCCACCATGAGTCCAGGTTGGATGAACTCCGGGAAGCTTTAGAAATAAGCGAGCCTTTACCTGTTAGTGCAATCGACACTTCTGGTTGGTCGGGGGTTTTGCATGTTTGCATACACTTTCATAACACTACACGACTTCCGCACAAATCGTATTGCTTTCGCCTGGTGTTTAACTGAATCGCTTCTCTTTTTCAGGTGCTATGTCTGGCCGTCACTCTACATTGGACAAACTCCCACGAGTACATCACCCTTCATCTTATTACGAATCTCGACGTGGAGACCCGGTCGCGACCGTGAACGGAGGCATCATGGCCAGGAATATTATGCCAGGGATTATCATCGCAGTTATTCCAGTCAGGAGCGATCAGATAGAGGTCGGAGACACCGCTCGTCCTCTCGTTCTCCTCTGCCACCCCTAAGCCATATTCTGATGTCTGAGCCTCTACGACATCAACCGTCTTCGCAGGTTTCAAGGCTCGAGCCACACCGTTCTAGAACTGAGGTTGCTACGACCATGGCTGCGGAGGAGGCCCCTATTGAACCATCTGGTGAAGGGGCCATTAGACTTGCTCAATTGAAGAGGGATTTTCTGGAGATTTGCTTCGACGCTTGTATTTTTTCTCCTAATCTTAAAAGAATCCCCGAAGGCGCCGTGACCACGGCACTTAGCTTCACCCGCGATTTCTATGCTCAATACAAAGAATGGTATAAAGCGGCTGTTAAAGCTTCAAAAGCATCCTTTGATCGGGCCAAAATTATCGAGAAACTGGAAGCCGACTTGGCTCAGAAGAATCGCATTGTTGACATACTCCAATCTGAGGCGGAATCTTCCCGTAAGGCCGAAACTGAGTCGTTAAAAAAGGTTGATGAGACATTAGTTGAGATGGCGAAGATGCAACAGGCACATTGCACTTTGGTTGAAGATTTGGGCCATCAATACAAAAATGTTGAAGCCGAGCGGGATGCGGCAGTCGAAGAACTAGAGGAATTAAAGGCTAAGTTTGCTGATATGAACAAAGAAAAAGACGATGCTAATACGACCGCGCAAGAAGCGTGTGAGCAAATTGTGTCTCTCCGAGTTGAGCGTGATGCGGTAGTTGCAAGGGTTAAGGAGGTTGAAACGGAGGTGGAGAAGAGAGTCCAGGCAGAGAGGTTCAAGATGGAGGCCGAATTTGACGAACTCTTGGACACATATAATGCCAATGTGTTAGAACATAGAAATCTCTCCTGACTAGGAGATTACTCGATGCCTCTCTACAATGCCTGGAAGAAATTATTGGAGAACAAGAGGATGTCTTGCCCGGATAGAGTGTTAGATGAGTTTGAGCTCGAGTCACGTTTGCTTAGCGAGGATGAGAGAAAAACTCTTGACGAGGCGATAATTTCTGTTGAGAAAGAAATACTTGGCATTCATCAAGCGGAGATTGGTGGTGGTTCGGGTGTCGCGCATCATAGCGAGAACATCGAAGTCCCTTTCCCTACTTCATCCGAAGCTACCGCCGCGGTTGATCCACAAGTTATTCCTGCTTACACCCCGGACCAACCGGAGTTGTCCTCTGGCAAGATTACTGTCTCCGAGCCTGTTCAAGTTCCAAGGCAAGGCAAAGAAGGTACTTTGATTATTTCCCTCCTGTCTTAAAGTATCGATTTTCGATAGAATTTTCTAGACTGATTAATTTTTCTCTCCTTTGTTCAGTGATTGAGAGTGTCACATTCGTGCCCCCAGTTCCTCCGGTTCTATATCCTACGCGCGGAGTTATTGTCACCGAGGCGATCTCAACTGCTGCCATGGCCGGTGAGATGGGAGAGGGGAGCTCAATGTCATTCGATGTTCAAATGATTGAAGAGCTACTTGGTCACCCTCTTGACCCTATTCCCGATCCTTCATTCGCGACGAGTGGAGCTGCTCCAGTCTTTAGTTCTGTCGTAATAACCACCAGCGTATCCAGCGCAGCTCAGTTGACTCGAGAAGAAGAGATTCTAGCGGAGATAAGCGCTGAAATGGCCATGATGGTGACGGTCGGTGGTCTTGGTAGCGACACTGCTCCTTCGAGCTTATCTTCTTTAATAGTGATCTCTCCCGGTGGCACGGTAACTGTCTCGAGCGTTGCTGAACAAACACCTGTCACCACCCCCATGCCTTCAGTTTGCCCTCACAAGAGGATCTCTATCCCTTCCAGCTCTGAGGAAGACGTCGATATTATGCCAGATCCTAAGGATGTTCCAAAGAAGGGCAAAAAGTCTCGTAGGAAGCTGGGTAGTGGGTCTAGCGGCTCAACTCCGAAGAAGAAACCCCGGAAGAAGGAGTGAACTTCTCGTTTTATCATGTGGTTGTGAAATGGAAATTCTTTTACTTTTTCTTTTATTCTTCTAGAGCCGTGTATATATATGGATTCGGCTTCCACTTAATTGAAACTTTTTGACTTGCCATGTAATCAAACTTGTTTTTGTTAGTTGATTGAATGGGAAGTTGCTCTTTTTTTACTTAAGTGTTTTGCAATGTTTGTTTTTTATATATATACCAAGTATGGAAATATAATTTTGTGTCATGATTTGACGAATGAGTTGAACTCCGGGTATAGTATCACTTTGGTTAGTGACTAACTCTTAGCTTTTCTGCCCCCAGTCTCGGGGAACAACATTTGTATTTTGGTGATTGATCGCATTTTCTGCAAATCTTTAGCACATGCCCACATTCTGAGGACTTAGGATAATTTGAGATCGATAATCCGGTTCGCGTTTCGGAAATTTAAGAGTTATCGATACTTGTAACACAGTCCGCGCTCCGGGAACCTGGAATTGATGTTTATATTCTGTTCACGCTCTGGGAACGAGCTGTTAATCGTTTATATTCCAGTTCACGCTTTGGGAATTTGGAGTCCGTTCGCGCTCCGGGAACGAATTACTGAATATTTATACTCCAATTCACACTCTGGGAATTTGGAGTCCGTTCGCACTCTAGGAACGAATTGCTGAATGTTTATACTCCAATTCACACTCTGGGAATTTGGAGTCCGTTCGCACTCTGGGAACGAATTGCTGAATGTTTGTACTCCAATTCGCACTCTGGGAAGTTGGAGTCCGTTCGCACTCTAGGAACGAATTATTGATTGTTTATACTCCAATTCACACTCTGGGAAGTTGGAGTCCGTTCGCACTCTAGGAACGAATTGTTGATTGTTTATACTCTAATTCACACTCTGGGAAGTTGGAGTCTGTTCGCACTCTGGGAACGAATTGTTGGATGTTTATACTCCAATTCGCACTTTGGGAAGTTGGAGTCCGTTCGCACTCTGGGAACGAATTGCTGATTGTTTATACTCCAATTCGCACTCTGGGAAGTTGGAGTTAGTAAAAGGATTGTCGTGTATCAATCCTTGTAAATGTTGGTGTATTTTTCTGTCCCCGAGCTCGGTTTTCACTTAGTGAGTGACCGGTCGTATCACAGTCACTCCCTATTTGAATAAATCCCACCGCGTGATGGAATTTAGCTCTTCGTGCATCGTGATACTATGCATCATTTTCAGTGAATCACAACTTTTGGCTCGAAGAGATGGCATTTTATTGCTGAAATAAAGGAAATATGGCATAATTAGTTGCCTTATTACAAGTTCAAACTTCAAAATGCAAAAATAAAATGCTAAGGAAGAAATTAACTAAAAATAGATAAATAAAGCCTGTCATGTGTAGTAGCGACGGAGACTCTCGCTATTCCAAGCTCTCGGTAAAGTAAGACCATTAATGGTTGATAACTTGAACGTGCCATCTCCGAGCTTTTGTGAAATTACATACGGCCCTTCCCAATTTGGCTTCATGTGCGAAGGGACCGGATAAATTCTCCTTAGTACGAGATCGCCAGGTTCAAAGGTTCGCGGGCGGACCTTGGCATTGTATATTCGAGCGACTCGACCCCGATATGCGGCTGCCCTCAAATCAGCTTCTTCACGCTTCTCATCAAGTAGATCTAGAGATTCAGCAAGTAATATGGCATTCGTTTTTGGATCATAATATGTCACACGATGAGAGCGGACTTCCAATTCGATTGGAATAACGAATTCAGAGCCATAGGATAGAGAAAACGGAGTGTGTCCAGTTGTAGTCTTGTGAGTTGTTCGGTAAGCCCACGGAGCCATAGGCAGTTCATCAACCCACTTGCCTCCGGCTTTTTCCAGTCGTTTCTTCAAAATAGACTTGATAACCTTATTGAAGGCTTCAACTTGACCATTTGCTTGGGGGTGTGCTACTGCAGAGAATTTCTTGTGGATGCGAAATCATTGACAGAAGTTCTTGAATTCGACACTGTCAAACTGGGCTCCATTATTGGTGATAATAGTATGCGGGATTCCAAACGGACAGATGATGTAGCGTACCACAAAGTTGATCACTTTCTTTGTTGTAATTGTTGCAAGAGGTTCGGCTTCGGCCCATTTGGTGAAGTAATCAACTGCGATGATGGCGTACTTCGCACCACCATTAGCTAAAGGCAAAGCAACAATTATATCAATTCCCCATATTGCAAATGGCCATAGGCTGACCATTTGGGTTATCTCGGTAGGAGGAGCTCTGGGAATTCGAGCGTGTTTTTGGCATTTATCACACCTTTTGGCGTAGTCCATAGCATCGCGATTTACGGTAGGCCATTAATATTGATATCGAAGTATTTTCTTGGCAAGTGCTTGCCCCCCAGTATGATCACCACATTCTCCTTCGTGTACATCGTGTAACACCCGTTTGACTTCGTCGTGTGCGATACATCGGAGAAGGGGAACAGAATATCCCCTTTGATACATAACTCCATTCTGAATGACAAATCATGAAGCTTTTCGAAGAATTTGTCTTTTCTCACTTCGTCGTTCGGGTAATATACCACGTTCAATGTAATCCCGGTAGGGGGTCATCCACGATTCCCTGCTGGAAGTAGCTTCAAATGTGAATTCATTCTCTGCTTGATCAATGCTTGGAGAGGATAAAGTCTCGACAGGAACGAGTCCCAAGTGTTGAGCTTCGCCTGTACTTGCTAACTTTGCCAACGAATCGGCTTTTTGATTGTGCTCTCGGGGTACGTCGAAAATGGTATAATAATCGAACTGATCAAGTACTTCCCGGACCCAGGCTAAATAAGCGGCTAATCTTCGATCTTTGGCCTGATATTCACCCCGAACTTGGCATACTACCAACTGGGAATCACAGTAGATTTCCACTGCAATAATTCTTAGGTCATGGGCCAACTTCAACCCAGTAAGCAAAGCTTCATATTCGGCATCATTGTTGGTTGCACGGAAATCAAACTTTAAAGCGTAGCATATGGATCGGCCCTCGGCAGTTTCGAGCACTATCCCTGCGCCCGAGCACCGATCGTTGGATGCACCATCAGTATATAGCTTCCATATGTATTCGGGGGATTTACTAGTTTCAGGTAAATCTTCAGGTACAGTGAATTCGGCAATGAAATCCGCTACGACTTGACCGTGTATGGCTCTTCTCGGAGTATATATGATGTCGAATTGACTCAGTTCAATGTTCCATTTTAGTAACCTGCCAGACGTCTCAGGTCGTGTAACGATTTGTCGTAACGGCTGATCGGTGTACACGGTGATGGGATGAGCCTGAAAGTATGGACGGAGCTTCCTCGAGGCGATGACTAGGCAGTATGCCAATTTTTCCAACCTTGGATAATTCCTCTCGGCTCCGGTTAATCGTTTGCTAACATAATAGACTGGTTTCTGTACTCGGTCTTCCTCCCGAACTAACGCGGCACTGATTGCGTTTTCAGATACGGCCAGATAGAGGTATAATTGTTCATGATCAACAGGTTTCGAAAGAACCGGCGGCGTGGAAAGATGCTGAATCAGTGATTGAAATGCGCCCTCGCATTCCGTAGTCCATTCGAAGTTTCGTTTCCCTTTTCGGATCAGGTCGAAGAAGGGTATGCATTTGTCAGTTGATTTCGAGATGAACCTGGTCAGTGCTGCAACCTTTCCATTATGGCTTTGAACCTGTTTTATGGTCCTTGGAGTTTGAAGATTCCTGATCGCCCAAATCTTTTCGGGATTGGCCCCTATTCGTCGGGCGTTGACGATGAACCCAAGGAATTTTCCAGATGCGACTCCAAAATGACATTTTAGCGGATTAAGCTTCATCCCGTATCTCTGAAGGACATTGAACATTGACTCTAAGTCTTTGACGTGATCAGCGGAGTATCGCGATTTTACCAACATATCATCTATATAAACTTCCATATTTTTCCCGATCTGGTCGGCAGACATTCGATTGGCTAAGCACTGGTAAGTTGCTCCGGCATTCTTTAATCCAAAAGGCATGACCTTGTAGCAGTATAGTCCCAGGTCAGTTGCGAAGCTCGTATGTTCTTGGTCAGGCACATGCATAGGTATCTGATTGTAACCAGAATAAGCGTCCATGAAAGATAATAATTCGTGCCCGGCCGTTGAGTCCACAAGCTGATTGATTCGGGGAAGTGGAAAGCTGTTTTTCGGACAAGCCTTATTTAAGTCAGAGTAGTCGATGCACGTTCTCCATTTCCCATTCGGTTTTCGGACAAGTAAAGGATTGGATACCCACTCCGGGTATAAAGCATCTCGGATAAACCCATTTGTCTTTAGCTTATCAACTTCTTCTTTGAGGGCGGCAGATCTCTCTGGATCCATACCGCGTCTCTTTTGCTTGACCGGGATATACCGTGGGTCAATATTTAAGGTGTGGCTCGCGATGTTTGGCGAGATTCCACACACATCAGAGTGTGTCCAAGCGAATACGTCTAGATTTGCTTGGAGAAATTCGACCAATTCCAGTTGCGCTTGTGGGTTTAGTTGAGACCCAATTTTTAACATTTTTGAATCAACATTATCATCATTAACTGGGATATCAATTGTCAGTTCGGCGGGGGAAGCTTGACTTTCTTTAGACTCATCATTTCCTTCAGTGTATCTGGGGTCTAGATCTTTCTGGAATTGGTCGTGGTGCCCGAGCCGAGGCCCAGGCACTAATTGTCAATCATCGGCGAAACGGACACAGAGAGATTCCTCCACGCCCTTTCCTTTCTCCTTTCTTTGCGCCTCTCGCAGTTCGGCAACATAACAGGCTCTCCCAGCAGCCTGATCTCCTTGAATGATCCCAATCCCGTGATCAGTGGGGAATTTCAAAGTTAAACACCATTGGGCGATTGCTGCCCTGAATTCAGCAAGGGCCGGTCGGCCCAAAAAAGCATTGTACGGAGAGTGGATATCTAAGACAACAAATTGTAACATTGAGACTCTTCGGTGTTCTCCAACTCCCAACTCCAATGGCAACTCCACCACTCCAGTGGGTATATTAGCACTTCCATCAAAGCTATGGATTCTAGATTGACAAGGTTTTAAATCTTTGGCTTCCATCTTCATTTGATCATATGCTCTCTTAAACAAGATATTTACTGAACTCCCACTGTCCACCAGGATCCTCTTCATCCAAGCAGGACCAACCTGGGCGGATATGACTAGTGGGTCTATAGTTGGAGCTTCGACTTTATCAGCATCTCGGTTTCTAAATACGATGTCATCTGCCATCGTCCTCTGTTGTTTGGCCGGAGCCCCTTCATTAATTGTGTTGCAACTTTCAAAACTCACATGCCTGATTGAATTGGCGTATGATTCCATTTCCCTCCAGCTTCGGTCCGCTGGATGAGGACCACCACTAACTGTGTTTATGACCAACCTCCCACCTGTACGAGCGGGCTCCTCCTGTCTCTCTTGGTTTTGTGCACGATTTTGGTTTGACGGGCCCACACCACCATCCTGCGGTGCTTGTACAAATTGATCTAACTTCCTTTCCTTGATCAATTTTTCAATAAGGTCTTGCTAATGCCTGCAATCATTGGTATTGTGTCCATAACTCTCGTGGAATCTACAGAACTTCCGTGTTTGAATCTGTCTCTCCAATGACGGTTTCAGAGTTGGCTTCTTATACTGCATCGCATTACAAGTTTGTAGATACACGTTTTCCAGTGACGTATTCAGTGGTGTATAGATTTCAAACATTTGCGCCCTACGCCACGGGCCACGATTCTGGTCCTGCTTCTTATTTCTATTATTGCCGTTCCTCGGCTGGGTTTGCTTGTTTTGAATATCCAACTGTACTTTTCCTGAGCTCTCCCCTGACTGTTTAACCACCACATTACTTTGAACCCCTTCATTGTCGGGTCTCGCATCGTCCTGCTTCCTAGATTGTTTCGCATCCTCACGCCTTAAGAATTGGGCGTGTTTGGAGTAGAAACGATCCAACGATGCGAGAGGTTTCCCAGCTAGCCAATTTCCAAATTCAGAGTCGAGGTCAATCCCCTTAGTAAAGGCCGTTAAGATTGAATTATCATTGGGGTTAGTGATCTCTGCACAAGCGGCATTGAATCTTTCCAAATATCACCTGAGTGTCTCTCCTAGAGCTTGAGTGACACTAGATAAAGTATTTACGTCTTTAGGCCTGGCAATGTGCGTACGGAACTGTTCAATAAATTTAGTGGCCCATTGGTCAAATGAAGAAATGGATCGTGGTGGCAATCGTGTAAACCACATTGTCGCAATTCCCCCCGGAGAAATGGGAAAACTACGGCATTTTACTGCATCATCAGCTCTTGCAGCAGTCATCGACCATTCGTATTTCAAAATATGTTGGTTAGGGTCGGAATTTCCTTCATACATGGGAAGAGTCGGCATCCTGAATCGCAGAGGAGGTTCAGCGTATAATATACCGTCGGTGAACGGACTATGACTTCGGGAGATTCCCCAATCGTCATTTGTTAAGCCCTGACTTTCGCGGATCATTTGGCTTACCATAGCTGAGAGGTCAGGTGTTGCTATATTCGGAGGGTGGTGAGCCAAAGTGTGGCGGGTTCCACAGTGCGAGGTAGAATCGGGCGATGTCGACGATCCGTATCTCGCCTCCTTGACTCGGTGTCTTCTAGGACATATGGCCCGGGAGTATGTTCCTGCTGGTGGTAATTTTGATTGGAGTGATTTCGGGTATCAACTCCTATATCAACTGCAGTGGCGGTGGCTTGGTTGTCCATAGTATGTTGTGGAACAGTGCCTCCTCGTGAGGAGGGTCCTGTGTGAAAACTAGCGGAAGGGCCAACTCTTATCTGCCCAACAGTTAATGCCTGTTGGTGACCAGCGGTATGCGTATGGTTTCCGTCTAGCCTGGGACGGGTAGATCTGCCACTATAATCAGACGAGGCAGAGCTTTCAGTGGAGGAATGAGGCGCGTGGTCCCTTCTGGATTTTCTTCGCCTTTGGCGGTTTAGTTCATTAGTCAACTCAGCATTGGCACGTAGTTGTTCAGTCAGCTGTTGTCGACTTGGGGTTAATTCCTGGAGTAATGCCTAGAACTCTTGTCGAGTGACCGAACCTGATGGATCTGAGTGCCCGGTATCATCTTGATTGGGTGGAGGGAGTTGCAGGGGATTTTGTCTATCTCGGGCTTCTTGGTTGGCGGCAGTAGAAGTGGTTCTCGTGCTAACCATCTTGAGGTGTAGAATCCTTTCCTAGATTTTGGTAAATCTGAATAGTATGGAAGGAGTTTGAAATTGTAGTCTGGATCTCTCTCTTAGATTTATGCAATCCGATATTGATGATAGATCCAATGAGCAAGAGAAAACCTGGGTTTTCTAAGTGAAAGCACCAAAGTGTTTGCACCAAAATTGGGCAACGCCCTTCGGAAGTTTTTGAAGAGATAATAAATGAAGAAATTAAATTGAAAATGAGGATTATCTAACAAAAACTCCAAGTCACAGAAAAGTAAATTTCACGAAAGACAACAATTTAGAGTGGTTCGGCAATTTGCCTACGTGCACTATGAAGTTTTATCTCTTTATTGCTTAATTCTTGAAGATTACAAGTGTTCTCGAGCAAAGTACAGCGGATAATAAGCTTAAATTCAAAATTGGCAGCAGAGGAGATGGTGTGGAATGATTCTGGCAGCGTCCGGGCGTGCTTTATCTCTCAAATTCTCCGATCCCCTTTCTGAATGACCAGGGGCTGTATTTATAGGTGTAGGAGGCTGATATTTCGCCTAAAATCAGGGGAGAATGCTTTTGGCACGTGAGGGGGCCCATACGGCCGAATTCTAGAGATCTGGGCCCACTTTGGGATCGATTCGACCCTTGGTTCGAATCGATCAAGAAAGTGTCCAATCATGATGAAACTTGGCGTGGACATTCTTCTATATATACACAAGCTCCTGTGAAAATTTCATAGCAGTTGGACTTATAGATCTCAAGTTATGGCCGATTAAAGATGGTGCTCCTCGTCCTATGGATTCGTTCGAATCGATATGCTTCGAATCCATAGGTCGAATCCATGCTCCTGCGCGTGAGAAGGATGACGTGGTGCAAACTTCCCGGGTTGATCCTCTTGTTTCTCTGAGTTTACTGGGTCGAACCCTAGGTTTTAGCCGCGTTTGCTTGGTGGATTCGAGGTGATGGATTCGAAGGTTCGTTACCTTCGAATCGATGGAACCGGTACTCATTCGAATCGATCAAACTATGTTACCGTGGATCGATTCGAAGTTGTCTCAACATGGGGTTTCGAAGACATGCAGGGAATGGAGTCGGAGCTCCCTCAATTGCATGGATTCGAAGGACTCTCCCTTGACGGACTCGAAGGTGGGAATGCTCCAATGGATTCGATCTTTAGGCACGCGTGGATGGATTTGAAGCCTCTTCACTTGCATGGATTCGATGGATTCTACTTGATGGATTCGAAGTAGAAGAAGGTTTCATGGATTCGAACTAGGGCGTACGAGTATGGATTCGACGCATGGCTATCTAAAGGCTCGCTCGATGGAGTCGAAGTAAAGGCACTCCTCATGGATTCGAAGTAATACATGTCTGATGGATCCGAACTATATCATACGAGGGTGGATTCGAACCAAGGCTATTTCTTCCACTTTCCACTGGCGATGACTTGAGCACACGAACTCGAATTGTCTCGAAATTCGAAACGTTGGCTTCTATGGCTTTGCTTGACGTGCCTTATCAATTATAGCCCGATCCGGGCCCGGGCAAAATTCATCGGTATTTGTAGTTATCCGGCAATAATTCAATGTCGAGGACGTGTGATCCTGTTTTTCCAGTCAACTCCTTGGTATCTCGGCCTTGCCAAAAGGCAGGATAACAATATATTAAACCATAATATTAACCAAATTATCATCCACTAAATCATCCATTATATACTGAACTTTTAAATCATTTTTCTTGAAATAATTTATGGATTTATTAGAAAATAAGAGTGCTCACCTTTAACTTAACCAATTCTTCCTACCGACATTCATTTGCAACAACACTTCACTTAAACTTCAACTAATCAACTTCTACTCCATTTCTTTTTCTTTATGCCTTTGACCACTTCTTCCAAACTCCAAAAAATCCGGCAGAGCTTCCGTAGCACCTTTAATTTGCTCCTAGCTCCTTGGAATGAAATCGATGGCACTTCCTTCTCTTTTTCTTGCTCCGAAGCTTTCCAACTTGCTTCCTTCTCTTTATAATTTCAGCCATACTTATATCCTTGTCTTCCTCCATCATTTCTTCTATTTTTAGATCCTAAACCATGTTTAAATGGTATTCTAATGTCTTTGACAAAATTTGGTGGTATTTGGAGTTGATTTGATATGGTTTTTAAAAAGTTATTAAGCATTTGGTAGAGAAGAAGAAGCCATTAAAGAGAGTTTCAAGGAAGAAGAAGAAGGTAGAAAATGGTGTAAAAGAAAGTGGATGAATGGTGATCTTATTTATAGAAAAAATTTTGGATTAAAATAATATTTTGTAAAAAAACCAAAATACCCTTACTTACTTATAAAGTAATCTTATTTTTTTTCAACACTTAACATCACATTTCAAATCATTACTTTATGTCATTTTTACTTAAATATTAAGTAAAGTAAGTAATAATTATGTTTTTTTGATTTGATGTTTTTCCTTTTGCTTTGAAATGACATTTTTGTTTTTTTGTGCTAACTTTTTCTTAATTATTTTCTAGAAGTTTCTAACCTTGTTTAGTAAAAGTAAATTTGATTAGTGAATTAATTAATACTTACACTAATTGAATATATGTTCCTTTATAAGAAAATAAAGGTGCGACGACGTTGCGACAACTTTTAATCGACAAAACGTTGTTTTTCGACAAAATATTTTACGGTCTCACTTTGACGTTTTAGTTAAACTATTCATTTGTGTAAACCAAATTTAAAAATGTACTTTTTACTTCTTTAAATAAATTAAAACATGTCTCTTTATATTTAAAAAATCATATTTAAATAATATCAAAATCTCTAATTTTACGGTATATGTAAAACTAACAAAATGCGACAAAACTGGTTATTTTTATAAAATGATTGCTATCATACTTATAAGTATTTTAATATACTTTTATTATCTTTATTAGATATTTTCAATAAGTTTTATCTTTTTGAATAAATATTTAAACCTATTTATTTAAGCATTTATTTATTTTTAATAAAACTTAACTTTTATTGATTTGTTCTAAATACAAATTTATACTTTTTAAATTATTAACTATAAGAATAAATAATTTCTCTATTATTATCTATTATATTTAACTTATTTATTTAAGTTTTAAACCTTCTTAAACGAATTCTCTCATTTTCGAAGTAGCGAAATTACGTGTCGTTACACATCTCATACCACAAAGCTTCACAAATCACATATTAGAGGTATTAAATAATCTAAGTCATTCAGTAGATCTTAATCATTTATAAGCAAGATAAATTAATGGAACCGTTTTTGATTAATTTAATTACTTTTAAATCTTGCTTACTTAACATTAATTGATTACAAACCATTAATTAATCATCCTTTAATTATCCATTAATTATCCTTAATTATCCTTAATTACTTTCATTAAGTAATTATCCCATCGATTAATTATCCTGAATTAATTAACCTTAATTATTAATTAATTTAGCATTTAATTAGTAATTAAATTAATTAATCCTTAACGAATTAATCCTTTAATTACTTACATTAAGTAATTATCATTTAATTAATTAACCTCTAATTACCAATCAATTAATCCCTAATTACCAATTAATTTCCAATTAATAAATTGATTACCCTCAATTACAAATTAATCCTTAATCATTAATTAATTAATCTTCTTTTTAATTTCTTCATAATTTAATTAATATGTAATTACAAAAAATCTTAAATTAAATTCAAGATAACCATTTATCTTTATTAGTTACTCAATTATCATTAACATAAAATCTAACGTAAAGCCTAAAGTTAATCAAAACACTATTTAAGATAAACTATTTATCTTTAAGATTTTTTTTAAATAACCTTGAAATTAATTTACCATTTACTTATAGATTAAATTAAGATCCTTAGATTAATAATTCTAATAACATCTTATCATTTTCAATTAATTCCTTAAATACACCCTTTTTAATTCTTTCAATATAGACTTAACTATTAACTTAACTTTATTCAAGTAAAAAAATTTATTATACAACTTCCGTTTGTCTAAACATTTGTATAACATTTATTATTTAAAAGAATTTACCGAAGAAATAGTTTAAAACTTGGTTTAATTCAAATTTGAAAATATTTAGGAACCAATAAATGAATTAACTCATCATAAAATTACTTTAAACAAATTATATTTAAACATTTAACTTATTTATTTAAACTTTGAAACTTTACTTGGAAACTTCATTACTTAGCTTCTAAAATTTGTTTAAAATTTACTCTGGTTTCGTAAACTTTAAAAATTCTTTGCCTCTAAAACGTTAACCTACACGAGCTAAAACCCAAGCCAAACAACAATATATCAGAGCCACCTCCGAGCAACACACGTACACTCGTCTACTTCTAGACACATGCGCTACCACTTTAAGATTCACCTGAACCACTTACTTTCTTCTCCTTTTCTACTTTTTCTTCTTCTTCTTCCAGTTCTTTCTTCCACCTGCACACCGTATCAAAGTGCACATGCACACCTATCTTCGACCATATAACCCACCGTCGATCGTACTCGTAAAATGCCTCGACCTCCACATCTCTCCCCATACCCTGAAACCTCGACCAAAACCTTCAAATCAAAAAACAATCCACGACCAGATTTGGACGAAAACCCATTACTATCTAGTACCTACCACGCCACCACCGGCCACTGACATTCACTCGATTATGCCCAGAGCACCGCCACAACCTTCCTCATCTATTCCCCACGGTGCGCACATCACAACCTCCTCCATTCTCGGCCCTTGCCTCGAAACCAACGTCGTGCCAACAGTAACACCAAACCCTAGATTAACCTCCCCTCACTCATCCACAAAATAGCATAACCATCCAACATTTTCCCCTACGCCACTCTGACGCACGCTCCTCCCTGCCAACCACCACGTCGCTCGAGTGACCCTATCGTCGGAATTTGGCAACACACCCAAATCCATTCAACTCCCAATTCCACACAAATTACAAGCTTAAAAATTATGATTTTTTTACCATTAATCATCATTTTCTAAGACTAATCCAACCATATAAATGAAACATAGAATGATGATGGTTGAATTTTCGGTTAAAAATTTGTTTTATTGTAAAATTCATTTTTCCCCGAGAAATGCTTAATGAAATTCCTTGGAACTATTTTTATAAATAATATAACATTCAAACAATCATTTTTTTTTTAATGATCATAGCCAGAAAAATATTTTGGAAAGAAAGGAAATGATTTTTGAAATCTGATTTGGTCTGTAAACTAAGAACAGAGATGTGCACACACACACACACACACACACACACACACAGAGGCATGTAGAGTAGAGGATCTCTTTGTGATTCAACTATATTTTCAAGCAAAGTACATCTATACATCCACACAAATCATTTTACTACTTAAATTTATCACATGCATAAGTAAAAATGATAAATTTACTTAACAGTTTAAAGTTCACACGGGAATTTGGAAAGACAGAGAGCAGGTCTTTTATTTTATTTTTTAAATCTAGACTAGATTGTTGATTTAGTTGAACCTAAATCTTGAATATGAATTTGTTGCTAGCTTTAATCTTTGCTCGGGATTGAAATTGAACAGTCGAAGTTGATTTTATTTGCTTCTCAGTTTTTTCTCTTTCTTTTCAGATTTTAGTTAGAAGAAGTGAAAAAGAAAAATAAGCTTAAACATTGAACTGAAAGTAAAAATAGCCAGGTTTCTCTTTTGTTTATAAGTAAATTTAAAAGAAAATTTTAAGTTTTCCACTTGTAATACTAAATTATCATTTGTCAATATATGTGATTATTTCTTAATGTTATTGTGCAAGAATGAAATATTTACAAATGTTTAAAACTTATCTTAAATGTCTCTTATATTTTTTATCTATTTATATTAATATGTATTATCTTTATATATTTATATATATACACACACACACGAAGTGCATAAATTTCAAGTATAAAAGAAAGTGTGTTTAAACCCTTGTTAAATCTTATTTTAGGCTATCATATTTTGAACAATTAAATATTTATTTTTATTAATCTATGTTGATATCTTTTTACAAAAATCATAATAAGTTCAACAATTTAAAAAAAGTGTAATAAAATCTTTTATTAAATCCTATTTTAAATCTTTAAGCTATAATACTTTAATAATAAATAAATAAATATAGATACTATTCTAAGTGTTAAAAATATAGAATTCAACTTTAAATACCTCTAGAAAATTATTTAAAACATAACTTGCAATTCAATATATATACCTATATATATTATATATTATGATTTGAAAATCATTTTTATTAATTTTGAAAAGATAAATTTTGCCCAATTAAATAAGTATAAAAGAAGATTATTAAACCAATATTGTCAAACTTCAATAATTATATTAGGAGATTATCAATTAAGTATTTATCCATATATTCATAATTCAATTTTTGTTATATTTTCAAATTCATTTACATATCCAGATATCTTGTATTATTAGAATTTTTATTTGTTTAATTGAATATACTAGTTAATTATCCAATTATCAGATGTCCAAAATACGGGTTATCACATTCCTCCCCCCTTTGAATCTTTTTGTCCTCGAAAAGGAACGAGGCCAGAATTTATTCAATAGTTAGAATCAGATAAATTATTCTTTGGTCATTTTTAAAACACTTTTAAAATCCACATAATATTATAAAACAATTTTTATAAAAATTAGTTTTATAACTCGGTGTCTCAACAAGTCCATCCTTGTTCTCACAGAAATTCAGCCATACATTGGTCAGACGTAGGACTGAAAATCTATAAGTACTTAGTAAACCCGTTTCAACACCTAGTGAAAATACATGAAAAAAATATTTTATGGAAAATATATAAAAAAAAATTAAAATAGAGGGGACGTCTTTGGTGAGAATGCTCTGGAAATTATCAGCCCCTCCATGGTCGCAGTTAACTCGATGGTTACGTTGCCATCCCGGCAAAATCCATAGATAACTATAGGCACTCCACGCCTCTCGATTACGCCAAGGAACCCGCCATAGATCGCAGCTACATCCCGGGTTACGTCGCCATAATGGCAAAAATCCATGTAATTATAGGCAACAGCGCCCTCGATTTTTGCTGCCAAATGAAACTTTACCACTCCTACGTAAGTCGTAGACTATATCAGTCGAGTCCCAATGTAGCCTTAGCCTCTCACGGCCTCTCGGCTTTTGCTATATCTTCATAGGTCGCAGTCTACTGACATTATGTTGCCATCATAGCTAAATCAAACGTAGATCGTTTTCTCTCACGACACACTTCACTTCCGCTATGGTCTACAGTAGATCGTAGTGACATCGAGTTACACTATCGTCACAGCATAACCCAAATGACTCTGTAGGCATCAGCGCCCTCGACTCTCGCTACCAACAACACAAAATCCTCAGGAACTTCATTTTGTCCGAATTTCCTCCCAGGATTAAATTTAGAGCCTCCCCCTTAGGGCTCAAGGTAGAACCACCCGTGGATCTCTTATGAAGTTCATTTCAATGGGAGCGCCTTTCCCTCCAGAGCCAATATCAAAACACTTTATACTACACATTTATAGTATCCTTCAAATCATACTCTATATGATTTACATAAATCTCCTTTACACAAAATTGATATCTCAAATCGATAGTTCCAAACTTGGCTTTCCAAACTTCCAAAATTTGATTTTCCCAAAAATCAAAAGCCTTTTCCAAATCCATAGGTTCCAAAACCTTTTTCCCCAAAATCATTCCCTTAAAAACATTTGTATGCATGTGTATATATATATATAACTTATCCTTTCTGACTTGTAAATAATCTTTGGATCACTTATATAGATTCCCCTTTTATACTTCAAATATTTCAAAAACCCTTCCTCCTTGTTCTAGATTCAACATAGGGGGAGCTTATCATATATAACAAATATATATAACTTTACTGTGCCGATCAACATCAAATTTTGATTTTCTTTTATAAAGTTACTTACTATATCACTTACTATTCATAAAGTGAATTTCAAAAGATATCCAATTTCCACCTTTATTCATATACACTTCTCAAAATATATTTAAAAATCATTTCCATTTCTTTCAAAATTTCAATATCTATTTATTTAAGCACATACGATATACATATACCATCCGTACGCAATATCAAATCAGATCGCCCACTTGATCACATAATTTTACTTTTGAACTAGTATCGTTCACCCGACTTCCTGGTACGGACTCAGATCTGGTTTCTTGATCAGAAACCGTCATTCTCCTTGCATAGTCATAACTATGATAGAGAATTCCCAGAACCAATCAAAAATCCATATTTAGGGTTCGTTGTCGAAAATCGAGTGAAAAATCCCAACTCAGATCGATATACTATCTCAAAATTCTATGCTCGAATCTGGATCAAATCATTATACAAATAGAATAATATACATACATCCTACCTATTTATCTTCATTGATCATTAGCTAAATCAATTCTCCTTTCTATTCACCTTCATTTTGATTCTATTCACTCATCCACAATTTCTTCCAATTTCCATTTGGAATAACACTTCATTTCTTATCTCAATTGGTATTCAATTATAGACAGTTTGCAATCTGACCAACTTGTATTAAGAAAATAACTTGAATTTTTTTAAAATAGATAAGTAGTTGTAAAATACTTACTAGTTGCAAAATACAGTAGAATAGTTAAGTAATTAAAATTTTTTTTGTAAAATAATCAAATAGTTGTAAAATAGTTAGATAATTGCAAAATAGTTGTAAAATAGTAATTAGTTTATAAAACAGTTGTAAAATTGTTGTAAAATAGTTAAATAGTGCCAAAAGTAGTTGTAAAATAAGTATATGATAGTTTTGGGTTTTTAAAAAGAAAAGTTGTATATTAAATAGTTAAGAAAAATAGATTTAAAAACATTTATATTTAATTTATTTGGAAAAAATGGTTTAGAGCAAAACTGTTCAATTTCCAATCTCCATTTCCAATCAATTGCCAATTTCCACATCCATTTAAATTGATTCAATTCCAACTCAATTTTAATTAACTTCAACTCCCTTTCGAAATTCAAATCAATTCCCATTCAAATTTAAAGTAATTCAACTTCAACCTCACTTCCAAACAAATTTAATTTGAACTAATTTCAATTCGAATCTCAACTTTAAACCATTTCGAATTATATAGATTCGAGTTAAATTTTAAAATGTTGATTTGATCAAATTAACCTTTACTTTTAAATCAACAACTTAAATCTTTAAATAATTTTAATTCTGAGTCCAAATTTCAAAATTCAATTTTAAATTACCTTTACTTAACTTATTTCAAAGTTCAAATAAGAGTTCAAAAACAATTTAATCTTCAGAATCCAATTTTAACTTCAAACTTTGAAACCGATTCTTAACAATGTTAGTTTGCAAGTTCATTTGAATCTTAAATTCAAAATGATTTTATTCTCATTAAGTTCAATCTTCATCTTTAATAATCAAAACCATTAAACAATTTTAATTAAATTTTAATTCCATTAAATTCTAGTAATGGAATATATATTATCTCAATCTACTTTTAAATTCATTTATACAATCTAGTTCATAGTTCCATAGATTATTAATAACTGTACGATGATATCAAGATAAGCCAAGGTAAGTAAACATCCCAATTATCCAAACACCAATCAATAGCACACATTACTCATTTCCAGATCTCAAATCTGAGAACACACATAACTCAGATCTCAAATCAACCCATTTTACTTTCCTAAGTTAAATTTTAATTTCATTTTGAAATTTTCAATTTAGATTGTTCTTATTTAACTTTGATTTTATTCCTAATTAATTTAATTCAATTTCAAATTTCAATTAATTCATTACAATTCCACCTTTGAATTAATTCCAATTCTATTCTCAAATAAATAAAGATAATTTTATATTAGATTGTACCGCCACAAAATATTTCATACATTGATAGACTACACACTAATAGTTCAAACATTACATCCATTTATCCAAACTAAGAGTCTTACAGAAGTCATAAATCTAGATTCCTTCTCTATTACCTAGGGTTCTTCGAAAAGAATAGAGCCTTAGTACTTTTGCAAGAATCCTTTCTATGGACTTCCTTCCAAAGGGCAAAGCCCAGACATACACTCCTCAACAGGGTGTCCCCACTTATAACATTTACCACAAAATGTTTCTACCCTCCCATCAATCTGGATAACCTTCACGCCTCCTGCAGTACGTTCCACAACCTTATTCTTCTTCTTCTGTCTCTTAGGACAACTCCTGGCAATGTGTCTCGTCTTCTTGCAATGATAGCAAATAGTCGTCTCATTGACCGGTTCAACTAGTTTACGCTTCACCTTTCTCATTTGAGGGCAATGGTTTAGGAAATGTCCTTTCTTATGGCACTTAGCATAAGATCTCAAAGCGAAACCGTTGGACTGTACCCTTCAATTCCTCCCTTGTTTTACTGCACTTGGCTGCGTAATGATCCTTATTAAAACATTTGTAGCGGGTGACATTATCATAAGGCCCTAGTCTAGCCCTTTTCTTAACCTATTTCTCATATTCCTGAATTGCATCTTCTCTATCCTTACGTGCAACTACTCTTCGCTCTCTACGCCTAGCCTTCAATTCTTCACTCTTAGCCATCTTTCTCTAAAACTGGATTGGTGGAACTCTCTAACCTATGTTAGACTTAATTAGTAGAATTCCAATCCTATATTCTTATTATCCTAATCAATTTCAATAATTAACGATCGATTTCCTTAATATATTAAAAAAAACTATTGCTTTATATATCAAAATATGACTTATATAAAAATTAATTTTAAAACCTTTATATAAGAAAATAACAAGTATGCTCTCTCTCATATAGACACACACACACACACACACACACACACACACACACATATATATAAACTCAACTCATTCTAGGGTACTATTGACCCTATCGATTAACCCACCAAAGCCAAGGTTCTCGCTTAACCTCTGGCTCTGATACCAAAATATAACGACCCAAAATTTTGGACCTCGATAAATTGACACTAATACGTTAACTGTAGAAGTGCCGAGAAATCTAACGTCGGAAATTTCAGCTTGTTAGAGAAAATAAAAAGAAGGTAGAAGAAGAGCAGAAAACAGCGGCATCTCACATTCGCAGCGGATTAAATATAATATCAAATAATAGCATTTATACAAGAAAGCTGTAATTGTCAATATTATAACAATACATTAGAGTACAATCATATACACATGAACTGGACAGTTGTAAAAACCTGTCCCAGACTAAACAAATCAGCTCAAATACACAGCGGTAAAACTCCGTACGTTCCTGCCATCCAGCTTTCCTCTTGAGCTCCAGAACGAGCCAATTTGAAAATCTCTAATACTCGATATTCCCCGAGCATTACATCAAAGTAGCACAAGGATCAGGATGGAAACCGGCGTGAGTAAACCCATCTAATATGAAATTTAAAGGTATAAAACTTATTTGAAAACCTGGGTAAATCGTACCTCACAACGAGTTCTTAACTTGTTAAAAACCAATATTTATTTCACAAATCAATCCCTAAGTATCACTACATAATTTTCAATGGTCCAGTTTATCTTGTTTATTTCATTCCAGCCTATTGATTGCATATAACAAATCTATAAATAATTATTAAAGAATCCAAATCGAAGTGGTTTTGGGTATTTGTTGATACCCGACCCCGGTCTCTTTGAATCTAATGTTATTTTTTAAGCCATATTGTTTAAGTTTAAACAATACAATTTATATTCAGGATTCATATTCATACAACCACATCTCATATTGATTACCCACAATATCACAGCTCAACCAAAGTATGTCATATCACAAAGCAACACAAATCACATGTCAGAGATATCAAATAATCTAATTCATTCAATATATCTTAATCATCTATAAGCAAGATAAATTAATGTTACCATTTCTGATTAATTTAATTACTTTTAAATCCTACTTACTTAACATTAATTGATTGCAAACCATTAATTAATCGTCCTTTAATTATCCATTAACTATCCATAATTACTTTCATTAATTAATTATACCATTGGTTAATTTTCCTCAATTAATTAACCTTAATTATTATTTAATTTAGCCTTTAATTACTAATTAACTTAATTAACCCTTAACAAATTAATTCTTTAATTACTTACATTAAGTAATTATCATTTAAGTAACTAATCTCTAATTACCAATCAATTAATCTCCAATTACCAACTAATTTCTAACTAATAAATTGGTAACCCTCAATTATAAATTAATTAATCCTTAATCATTAATTAATTAATTAATCTTCTCTTTAATTTTTTCATTAATTTAATTAATCTACAATTACCCAAAATATTAATTAAATTCAAGATAACCCATTTATCTTTATTAGTTCCTTAATTATCATTAACATAAAATTTAACTTAAAGCCTTAATCAAAACATTATTTAAGATAAACTATTTATCTTTAAGATTTTTTTAAATAACCTTGAAATTAATTCACCATTTACTTATAGATTAACTTAAGATCCTTAGATTAATAATTTTAAAAAAATCTTATCATTTTAAATTAATTCCTTAAGTGAACCTTTTTATATTCTTTCAATATAGACTTAAGTATTAACTTAATTTTATTCAAGTTAAAAATATATTACACAACTTTCATTTATCTAAACATTTGTATAACATTTATTATTTAAAAGAATTTGTTCAAGGAAATAATTTAAAACTTAATTTGATTAAAATTTGAAAATATGTAGGAATCAATAAATGAATTAACCCATCATAATATTACTTTAAACAAAATAGATTAAAACATTTAGCTTATTCATTTAAACTTTGAAACTTTACTTGGAAACTTCATTATTTAGGTTCTAAAATTTGTTTAAAATTTACTCTGGTTTTGAAAACTTGAAAAATTCTTTGCCTTTAAAACGTTAACCTACACATGAGCTAAAACCGGAGCCAAACAACAATATACCAGAGCCACCTCTGAGCGACATGTGCTCACTCGTCTACTTCGAGACACAGGTGCTACCACTTCAAGTATTACCCGTACAAATTCTCCTCTTCTACTTCTTCTTCTTCCTGTTATATCGTCCACCTGCACACCGTATCAAGGTGTACATGCACACCCACCTCCGACCGTATAACCAACCGTCGATCGTACTCGTAAAATGCCTCGACCTCCTATTTTGCCCCATACCTTGGAACCACGGCCAAAACCTTCAAATCAAAAAAATGATCCACGACCATATCTGGACGAAAACCCATTACCATCGAACACCTACCACGCCACCACCGCCCATCGACCTTCACTCGATTACGCCTAGAGCACCGCCGCAACCTTGCCCATCTATTCCCCCTGATGTGCACATCAAAAACCTCCTCCATTCCCGGCCTTTGCCTGCAAACCAACACCGTGCTAACAACACCACCAAACCCTAGATTAACGTCCCCTCACTCATGCACATAATAGCATAACTATCCAACATTTTTCCCCGATGCCACTCCGACCCACGCTCCTCCCTGCCAACCACCACATCGCTCGAGTGACCGTATCGTCGGAATTTGGTAACACACCCAAATCCGTTCAACTCCTAATTCCACACAAATTACAAGCTTAAAAATTTTGATTTTGTTACCATAAATCATCATTTTCCAAGACTAATCCACCCATATAAATGAAACATAGAATGATGATGGTTGAATTTTCTGTTAAATTTTTTTTACTATAAAATTCATTTTTCCCCAAGAAATGCTTAATATAATTCCTTGAAACTATTTTTATAAATAATATAACATTCAAACAATCATTTTCTTTTTAATTATCATAGCCAGAAAAGGATTGGAAAGAAAGGAAATGATTTTTGAAATCTGATTTGGTATGTAAACTAAGAACAAAGGTGTATGTATATATACACAGGCAGGCAGAGGACCTCTTAGTGATTCAACTATATTTTCAAGAAAAATACATCTGTACATCCATACAAACCATGGTACTACTTAAATTTATCACATACACAAGTAAAAATGATAATTTTTCTTAACAGTTTAAAGTTCACTCACAAGAATTTGGAAAGATGGAGAGCGGGTCTTTTATTTTCTTTTTTTAAATCTGGACTTGACTGTTTATTTAGTTGAACCTGAATCTTGAATATGAATTTGTTGCCAGCTTTAATCTTTGCTCAGGATTGAAATTGGACAGTCGAAGTTGATTATATCTGCTTCTCAGTTTTTGTCTCTTTCTTTTCTGATTTTAGTTAGAAGATGAGAAAAAGAAAAAATATCCAGGTTTCTCTTTTGTTTATAAATAAATTTAAAAGAAAATTTTAAGTTTGCCACTTGCAATACTAAGCTAACATTTGTCAATATATGTGATTATTTTCTTACAAATGCTAATATGCAAGAATGAAATAGTAAAGATGTTTAAAACATATCTTAAATATCTCTTATATTTTATATGTATTTATATTAATATGTATTATATATATACGTATGTATACAAAGTGCATAAATTTCAAATATAAAAGAAAGTGTATTATACCCTTGTTAAATCTTATTTTAGGCTATCATATTTTGAACGCCTATATATTTATTTTTATTAATCCATGTTGATATCATTTTATACAAATCATAATTAGTTCAACAATTAAAAAAAAGTGTAATAAACTATTTTATTAAATCCTATTTTAAATCTTTAAGCTTTAATACTTTAATAATATATATATATATACACTATTCTAAGTGTTAAAAATATAGAATTCAACTTTAAATACCTCTTGAAAATTATTAAAAACATAACTTCAAATTTAATACATATATATCTATATATTATAAATTATAACTAGAAAATCATTTTTATTAATTTTGAAAAGATAAATTTTGCCCAATTAAATAATTATAAGTAAGACTATTAAACCAATATTGTCAAACTTCAATAATTATATTAGGAGATTGTCAATCAAATATTTATTTAGATACATATAATTCAATTTTTATTATATTTTTCAAATTCGTTAACATATCTATATATCTTTTATTATCAGAATTTTTATATGTTCAATTGAATAAACAAGTTAATTATCCAATTATCAGATGTCCAAAATACAGGTTATCACAACTTTACTTAGTTTTTAATCCAAAATATTCCTTTTAAATCATTTCCTTTAAAAAAATTCAATCAAAAACTACAAAAATATAAAATCTTTTCACAAAAAACAAATTTTTTTTAGAAAAATCAAAAATAAAAACAAAAGTCAAATTTCCATTTTCTAAAAACATAAAAAACAAAAATTCTTTTGGTAAATATTTGAAAGTTTGAAAATTCAAAAAAAATGTAGAAACAAAAAGATATAAAAAATTTGAAAATCCAAAAAAACAAAGATCAAACTTCTCTTTTGAAAATAAATTTAACTTGGTAAATATTTTTCTTCCTAAAAAAATAATTTTTCGCTTCATTTTTGAAATCTTCTTTCATTCACTAAACCTAATTCTAACTCCTTTCCCTTTTCGACTTTCACTTGTGCATGAGTACTTGGACTCTTGACCCAATAAAAAATCGTTGGAGTCGCGATTTAACAGCTAACTGTTTAACTCGAACAGACGATTCTCCCGAAATGGCGAATGGGAACGCCCCTCGAACTCTTATGGATAAAAAATTTCCCGATAGAGTTTCTATTCCATCTTGCATCACGTTAGCCACTCCTACGGGTAACCATTTTGAAATTCACTCGAACCATATTGCCACGCTTCCAAAATTTGGCAATATTGAACACGATGATCCCTACATGTTTTTGACAAAATTCAAACATGTTTGCACAACCGTTAAACTCCAACGACTTTCCGATAATAGAATCAAACTTCGATTAATCCCATTCGCTCTTACGGATTACGCTTAAAAATGGTTGTACAGCTTACCATCGAACTCGACTAAAACATAAGAAGAATCCTAAAAGCATTCTTAAAAAAGTTCTACCCCTTGGAAAAAAACGAGTAGAATCCGAAATAAAATTGTAAATTTTCATCAATTCAAGGGAGAAAATTTGGAATATATTTTGAAAGATTCAAACTTCTTTTGATAAAATGTCCACACCATAACTTTGAAAAATTGACCATTTTCCAAATCTTACATGATGGACTTGAAAACAGCTCACGAACCACGCTCGAATCAATGTGCCAAGGCAACTTTCTTGCTCAACATCACGATGATGCTTGGCAATTTCTTGAAAACCTCATCTAAAAATCATCCCAATAGGAACGTTCGAACGAAAAATCAATTTACTCACGATCAAGCGCATAGTCGACAGGATCTTCTTTTGCTTTGGAAGCTAATATCAATGCAATGATTAAAAAATTCGATAACTTTTTCTCATCGAATAAAATGAACCAAGTTTCCCAACCGTTGTGCTATAAATGCGACGATCCTAATCATATAGCCGATTAGTTTTCCAATTCTGTCAAACAAATCAATGCTTTCAATAAAGCCAAAAATGAACCATTTTGTCCAACGTACAATCCTGGTTGGAGAAATCATCCAGTTTTTGCTTGGAACCAAAACAATCCCAACATGAACATGGTTCGTCCCAATTTTCAAGCATTCTCGAATAATGCTTGGAATCCTCTCTTTCAACCAAACAATTTTCAACAAAACATTATGGGTCTGTCTCATATTCAACCGCAACAATCAAATTTTCAACCAAATGCTGCTCATCCTCCCCAAGACGATAAACGTTTAACTTTGCTTGATAAAACTCTTGAAACATTGGCTAAAGCAATTACTCAAAGCCTTCAATCAAACAACAATTTGCAAAATTTATTGACCTCATATATGCAAAACACAAAGCAATCGATTGCAAAACTTGAAATGCAAATGAGTCAATTAGCCACATCTGTAAGTGAACATGAATGTAAACATGGAACATTCCCAAGCCAACCCCTTCTAAATAGCAGAAATCGAAACGCAAATTCAAATCAAGCCCATGTTGTTGAAGATAGCAACGCCATTCAATTGAGTGCTATCATAAATTTACATTCTTGTAAACAAATCGATAATAAAGTTGTTAACCCAAATGATTTATCGAGACTTTTAAAACAACGAATGAATTTGAACGGAACGTGGAGCCAAACGTTGAATCGAATGCCAATCAAAATTCTTCTTCTACTCGAGTAGACCCGCCTACCGAGTATCTTGTTCCATTTCCACATTATCTTCGACCAAAGAAGCACTCGGATCAAATGGAAAAGATGTTGGAAATTTTTAAACAAGTCAAAGTTAACATTCCGCTTCTTGTCATTGTTTATTAAGTCCCAACATGTGCGAAATTTCTTAAGGACTTGTGTATCCAAAAGTGACAAAATCAAGTTCCCAAAAAATTTCTTTTAGCTGCCAGTTTGCGTAAAGTCTTGTCCTAATCCATTCCCGTAAAATACAAAGATCCTGGCTGCCCTACGATTTCATGTACATTTGGAGACAAGATGATTAACAAATTCTTAATAGACCTAGGTGGAAGTATAAATTTGATTCCATACTCCAGTTATGAACAATTAGGCTTTGGTGAGCTCAAATCCATAAAAGTTACGCTTCAACTCACTGATTGTTCCATTAAGATGCTCGTGGGAGAAATCGAAGACATGCTCATTCAAGTAGAGCAATTCATATTCCTCATTGATTTTACCATTCTCAAAAAACAACCAATGACAAATCCCGCGAGTCAAATTCCACTGATTTTAGGCCGACCATTCTTAGCCACCTCAAATGCCTTAATCAATTGTCGTAACAGATCGATGAAAATCTCTTTTGGAAACATGACTTTGGATCTCAATATTTTCAATCTTGAAAGCCAATTAAATGAACTTCGCGACCAAACATTGGAAGTTAGTGCCATTCATGAAAAATTTGAAAACGATACACTATCTTAACGATGAACGCAAGGCAGAGTAAGAAAAATTGGTTAACGAAATTCCAAATGAGATTGAATACACTCTTCCTTTTGAATTGGTTCCAGTTGAGTCCGAATCTCAACATAATCCTTTGATCGAGAAACTCCCACAGTTGGACCTCAAACCACTACCTAATCACCTTAAGTACGCATGCTTAGGTGATAACGAAACGTTTCTTGTCATAATTTTTGAAGCTCTCTCTCTCTCTTGAGCAAGAACCTCCTTACATTCTCTTCTTACGAAAAATAGAGAAGCAATTGGGTTGTCCGCTATAGATATTAGGGGAATTAGCCCTGCTATTTTTCAACATCGCATCCATTTAATCGACGATGCCAAGCCTGTTCGTGATACGCAGTGAAGGCTTAATCCAAAAATGAAAGATGCGATGCGTGATGAAATTCTTAAACTTCTCGATAATGAAATCATTTACCTAATCTTTGACAGTTCATGGGTTAGCCCAATTCACGTTGTACCTAAAAAATCCGGGCTAACCATTGTCAAGAACGATTCAAACGAACTTATTCCAACTCGTATTCAAACAGGTTGGCATGTTTGCATTGACTATCAAAAACTAAATGTCACAACACGTAAGGGTCACTTCCCTCCTCCTTTCGTTGGCCAAATGCTCGAAAGATTAGCGGCCCATGAATTCTACTACTTCCTTGATGGTTATTCTGGTTATAACTAAATTCCACCCACTCCCGAATATCAAGAGAAAACAACTTTTACATGTCCACTCGGTAACTTTGCTTACCGACGTATGCCATTCGGACTTTGTAATGCTTCTGCTACTTTCCAGCGATATATGGTTGGCACTTTTTCCGACACGATTGAACGCTTACTAGAAGTTTTTATGGACGATTTCTCTATCTTTGACGATTCTTTTTCCCAATGTTTACATCATCTCGAGTTGGTTCTAAATCGATGTAAAGGAAAACATTTGACTTTGAACTGGGAAAAATGCCACTTTATGGTCAAACAAGGCATAGTCCTTGGACATATCATCTCAAATAAAGGCATTGAGGTAGATAAAGCAAAAATCGACGTAATTGCAAACCTATCCATTTCTAAATCTGCTTAGGACATTCGATCATTTATAGGACACGCTGGTTTTTGCCGACGCTTTGTGAAAGACTTCAGCAAATTCGCTCGTCCTTTAACGACTTTTCTTAAAAATGACGTTCTATTCGACTTCAACTCTGAATGAATCTCTTCTTTTGAATGTCTCAAAAACGAACTCATTTCTACTTCAATCATTTGCGCAAAAAAATTGGGATCTTCCTTTGGAAATAATGTGTGACGCTTCTAACTTTGTGGGTTGGTGCTGTCTTAGGACAATGCATCAACAAAATCCTGCATGTCATTTACTACGCTAGTATGACTTTGAACGACGCTTAACTCAACTACACAACAACCGAAAAAGAGCTTCTAGCTATCATTTTTGCGCTCGAAAAGTTTTGACCTTACTTGATAGGTTCACACATTAATGTGTACATAGACCATTCTTCTCTTCGATATCTCTTCACTAAAAAGGATGCTAAATCCCATTTGATTCATTGGATTCTTTTACTTTAAGAATTTGACCTTACAATTAAAGAAAAAACGGATCCGATAATGTCATAGCCGATCACTTGTCTCGTCTTCCAAACGCACCATCTTCTTTGCTAATCAATGAAAACTTCCCCGACGAACAAGTTCATTCAATTTCTATTGATCCATTGCATGCTAATATAGTGAACTACTAGGTCACTAAAGAAACTTCCTCGTGTTGGTCCAAACAGGACAGATACAAATTCATGTCCCAGGTGAAATATTTTTATTGGGATGATCCATACTTGTTCAGATATTATCCCGACCAAAATATCCGACGTTGCATTCATAGTAATGAATTAGGAGTGTTCTTTCATTTTGCCACGATCGTGCGTGCGGTGGACATTTCGGTCCTCGAAAAATCATAGAAAAAGTGCTTCAATGTGGTTTCTATTGGCCTTCTCTTTTCAAAGACTCATTCAAATTTTGTAAAACTTGTGATCGATGTCAAATGCTTGGATGAATTTCTTGACGAGATATGATGCCTCTAAACTACATTCATAAGATAAAAATCTTTGATGTTTGGGGTATCGAACTTATGGACCTTTTACCAATTCTTTTGGAAACTTGTACATCCTCCTCACCATTGACTATGTTTCAAAGTGGGTCGAAGCCTTCCTTGCAAAACCAACGACCATAAAATTGTTGTTAAATTTCTCAAAGAAAATATCCTTTTAAGGTTTGGCACACCTCGCACAATAATTAGTGAAAACGGAACCCATTTTTGTAACCGTTCTTTTGAAACTTTAATGAAAAAATACTCGATAACCCATAAGTTAACCACACCATATCATCCTCAAACTGGTAGTTAGGTTAAAGTTTCAAATCAAAAAATAAAACAAATCTTGGAGAAATCTATTAGCAAAAATTGAAAAGATTGGTCTAAGAAATTGACCGACGCGCTCTGAGCTTACCGTACTGCTTTTAAAACTAACCTTGGGATGTCCCCCTTTCGTTTAGCTTACGGTAATGCATGCCATTTACCCATTGAAATTGAACATAAAGCGTTGTGGGAAATACAATACTTAAACTTTGATCTTGAGAAAACTTGCGAAAACCGAAAATTACAACTTGACGAACTATAAGAACTTAGGAACGACGATACGAAAACGGGAAAATTTACAAAGAAAGAACAAAAGTTTTTCATGACAAGTCAATCCTAAGGAAGACATTTTCACCTAAGCAGAAAGTTCTTTTATATGACTCAAGACTTCATTTATTCCATAGGAAACTTAAATCAAGTGGACCAGATCATTTGTGGTGTGAACTATTTTTCCACATGGTGCCGTAGAAATAGAAAACCCTAAGGATGGATCGATTTTCAATGTCAACGGTCATCGTTTGAAACCTTTCTTGGATATGCTATGTAACCATGAGGAGGAGCTCATCATTTTTCATGAGCCAAGCTACATCTAGTAAAAGTGTTAACCCTCTTTTGTAAGTATGCATATATTTTCCTCGTTACACTCATTTTATCATGCACTTACTGTGGGGACATGGTCAAAATTAAGTGTGGGGGGAGTCTAGCTTTCATTTTTTTATTTTTTCATCGAATTTATGAATTTTCATTTTCTTTTAACTAAAAAAGATCTCAAAATTTCTAAATCTCAAAAACATTTTCTTTTTAGCATTCTAATTTATTTTTGAAGAAACACTGTGGGATAAGTATAGGTTTTGGTTAATAAATTAAAATTTTTGAAAATTTATTTGTCTTAACAGATATAAAAATGAATTCTGATTACTAATAACAATGATTTAACTAGTATATAGGGAGGTTCATATGTGTTAGTTACGAAGTATATTCTAATTAAAAATCTTTGTTTAACAAAGTGGTAAATTTAAATTAGAGATATAACAATTTTATCTTCTAAGTTAAATGGTGCTAAGTTAATTTTGCAAAACTCTCTCTTTCTAAAAAAAATATAGAAAAAAAGTAAACAAAAAAAAAGAAGAAAAAAAGCAAAAAAACTTTTGTATATATATGTATATATTTTTTACACCTAGAGTCATTTGTTCACTCGCCATGCTCTCTACCTTCCTCGCGTAAGCCAAGTTTGTCTGAGTTAGGTTTTTATATATGAAAATTCTTTTTAGTAACGCCTACGGTCGATAAGTGTTCACTCGTCACGCTCCGTTTTCCTTTCACATCATTCTACAAGGCAAGCATATGTAATATATCTAGCCTCAATTTACCTAAGTTTGGCATATGTAAATAATGTTAATAGTAACAAAATTTTCAAATAAGAGAGAGTAAGCAATTGATATCTAAGCATTATTTTTACTTGTTTGATTTAACTTGTTATTGAAAAGAAATGAGAATACCACTTGGACAAACTTTGATAATCAACAAAGGATCCATTTCATAATTACATTGTGTTATCAACAGAAACAACTAGCCAAACTAAGTCTACCTGTTATGACAATTTAATTTTTTGTGGGAAATTTTGACGAATGAATGACTTAAATTTTGAAGATAATGACCATAAATTATATTTAATTTATTTGTGTCTATTAAAAAGTAAATCTTTCATTTGTAAATACTTCAAAAACTTGCATTCATACCATTGTAAATAAATCTTGCACTTTGTAAATATTTTCACTTTGCATTTGGATTTTGTGGGTAATATTCGCTGAAAACCTTCACGTGACAACACTCTTCCTACTGGGGATACCTAGAGGTTTAACAGCTTGTTGCGTACGCTTAATGCAATAGTGCTTCCTACGAAAATGGATTTATCTTAGTTTTCCTTTATTCGAGGACGGATAAAAAGAAAACTGTATGGGTATTTGATGTGCACGTAAATGTGCATATATTCACATCCGTATTTTGTCCTTTTTTATTTAAATAAAAGTCATATTTGGGAATTTTAACATGTTTAAACCATAATTCAATTATTTTCAAATTATGATATATTCATTTTCATTCAGGGGCAAAATGGTCATTTTTGTGCATGTGTCAATTTGAGAATTTTTACTTGGACATTTTTTTGATGATTTTTATGGGAATTTGGATGCATATGGAAGAGGCTTTTATAAAGACACATGCGTGCAAAAATGAATACAAAGGAAAGAAGAGGGAAATAAATCAAGACCTTGATCATGGAGGACCCCGCCCACTTACCTAAATCTACATTTAGAAGATAATGGAAAGCTAACTGTAGGTTAACGATTTATGCACATTAAATGATGGATTAATTAGTGGCTAATACTCACATAGTAGCCACACTTCCTAAAGGGCATTTTGCGAAACACCCTAAAATTGGAATTAAGGTTTTATGCGTGTATAAATAGCCCTCTTATGCACATTTATATATCTTCTAATTTTTGAAATTAGTTAGGAAATCAAAAGTAAGTTGTAAGCTCAATATTTCATGAAATAAAAATGGCTTCTTAGCCTCTTTCTCTTATCTTTTCTACTTGTGTTTATTTACTTTTATGTTCATTTTTACTTCTATGCTCTCTTCTTTCCTTTGTTAGTAGATTAGATTTAAATTCATGCAAGTAGTGTAATTTTATTTTGTTTCTTTTATGGAAGTAGCTTAATAGTTAATATCATTTCCTCCTTTGTTTAGTTTCTATTTATTTTTATTATAATGTTAAAATTTACATGTGTTAATATGATAACACAAATGAGTAGCTAAACCCCATTAATTTAGGGGTAATGAAGCTCTTTAACTTTATGTAATTTCAACATTTTTATGATTTATGATCTTTTTGGCTTATGCTTCATGAAAGTGAATTTTGATGTGAGTTTATACAAATTGGTTTGATAACTTATATTGCTTATGCAAATGAGCTACTCTTATTCAACATAAACACAATTTACATCATCATTATCTAATGGATTTGTGATTTTGAAAAGAAAGTAAAACCAAAATTTGATGATCTATCTTACTAATTACAATGGTAAATAGATCATAATTAAAAATAGCTTTTGCTTTGGCTTTATTTTCATGAGAATTTATAAGTAGTATAATTGTTGTATTATAGTTTGATGGTTTGAGTTATGTTAATTAATAACATAAACAAACCAAACTTATGATAAATGCAACAATTGTTTCACTTGATTTCATAACTAGAGATCATAAATTATTTGTTTGTTGATTTATAAAAATATGAGAGTGGATTTGCCACGAAAGTGTTCTCTAGTCTAATAGTTCTTAAATCACATTTTAATTCTAGTTTTAACTTCATTTTTGTAGTTAACAATTTCCTATCACTTTGGTTTAGTTTGATGAATTGATGTTTAAAATCTAAAACAGTTCCCTGTGGATCGATCTGTACTCGCCACGTCCTAAAATTGTACGCCATGCGCATGTAGTTTAAATTTTAACTTGAAATTTTTGACGGTTTTCTAACTTGATAAGAATTCCATCGTTAAATAGATTTGTTCAACTCATAAGTCCAAGTCCAAAATATAAGTTAAGTGCATGTCAATTTGCATGTCCATTCTCTCAATAACAGCCAAATATTCATATATTCGACGGCGTGTGCTATGTAATGTTTATTAGACAAGTCTTATGTGCAAAAATGTTACAAGGGTATAGTCGGCACTTAAATCCCTTAACTAATTTAGAGTTTACAACTTTGAAATTTCATAAATGAGAAAAAAAATCAATCGCCCCTCTTTGAATAGTCAAGGCAATCTATTTGCAGGGGTCGGATGTGGCGGGTTCCACTTGTCCAGACATCTAGGCATTCGACATCTCTTCTATATTGATGTTATTTGACATCCATTTAGCATTATTGTCAATAGAAAACTTCTCGTATTGCCTATATTCAATATCTTGTTAAACTTTGGCATCCCTTCCATATGTACAAATTCGGTATCATTGGCTTTTTTATAGATGCTTTATAATAGTTAATGTTGTAAAGGTTCGACCCTTCATTGCATTATTCAAGCTCGACATCCTTCATGTTGTAGATACCTGATACGGAAAATTCTCATTATCTTCATATTGTAGACACACAACATATTCTTTATAGTGCAGGCATTAGATATCTTTAAGACCGTAGATACATGCCATCCTTTCTTAATAGACTCACATTCTCTAGCGATGCGGCATTCCTCCTTTGTCATATGACTTTCATCATTCTGGGTTGTAGTAGCTCGACACCCTTTTAGAATTCCTTATCTTTTTGACATACTTCGTTGGCGTGGCTTTCTACTGTAACATCCCATCCTTTTGGACGATTTAAATCGACAATATACCACACATGTCATCTAAAATCATTCAAAAGGTAAGACTGTCAATGGGGTAAATAAGAAAATAATAGAAAAGAAGGAAAGATAAAACACAGAATCTCACAGCGGAATTAAAAAATATAAAAATCAAATAAATAGTTCATGAAGCTGTTTTACAAATAACATTTGATTACACCTTTACAATACAAATCAAAGTTATACATACAGTAGAAATAAATAAATAATGCAGCGGAACACATGATGTAGTGGAATAATTAATAATAAATAGTAGACTCGTCTCCGTCTTCATCCTCCAAAATATAATGGTCTTCAATACACTAAAAAGCTCAGACTGACCCGAGCGTAATAAAAAGACAAAACACTCGAATCAGGACCAAAAGATCTTATGTAAGTCAAATCAAAATAAGTAGAATAGAAATATTACTATAATGGATTCAGAGATGTACAACAGGAATTTCATCTCCTATCAAGTGTACAATGTGGATTTAATTATTTAAAAGATTTCAAACGATTCAAAAATATCAATCTTAATCATTTTAATTAAAATAGATCCGAATTTTAAATTTAAAACTTAAATCTTTCAAATAATTCAATTCTAATAGATAATCCAAATTAAAGAAATTACACGGTTATATGTCATTTCAACCAGTATCCAAATCAAAATTTCCAAATCAATGGAAACCGCTCGAGTTATCATTTCAATCCATAGTGGTAACAAAGATATGTACATAAATAAACATCCAATCATCAAAAATGACAACCAATAACATCCATCACAATCCAACATCCAAATCGGCCAATAAATCACAACAATCAATTGATTATCATTATCAGGTGTATAACTTGCAATTTATATTCATTATTAAATAAATGGCAAATTCAATTCAATATAAATTCAAATTTAACTTAAATGACAATCTAATAATACCAAAAGCAATTAATAAATTTCTAATCACATTATAAATTTAATTTAACTAGCATAAGATAATCTAGAATTCGTGAGTGGGTCAAAACACTCACCTTTGATATCAAACAAAGATGTCTTTCCCAATAGTCTCCAAACTCAGCCAAACCTATTTTATGTTATTAGGAATTCCAGTACGAGTCCAAGGGAAGAAACTACGCATGTATCAAAGCTCGTATGAGGAAGATATTAAGGTTATAAGGATATAAAATAAAATAAAAATACATACATATTTAATTCTTAAAATAAGAAACTTTAATAACTCACGTTTTCAAATTTGATGTACCAAAAACAAAGGCAAGAAGTGGAAAGCCAAAACCATTAAGGCTAATTCTCATTGTTCAATTTTTTTGAAGGCTTCTTGCAAAAGAAGGCAAGGCGATGAGGAAAGGTACGGATGTGGTTAAGGAAGAAATGGATGCTCACACTTTTTTATTCTTTTCTTTTTCTAAACATAGCTTCAGTAAAATGAATTGGCAACAATTAAGTAGAGGTATAAAGCTATTTTGACATTGAGACTTTGAGGGAAACAAAAAGAGGTCTGATGTTTGAAAAATAAGAAATTTCTAGGGGAAAGAATGATATATGATATAAAACAAAAGAAGAAAGGGAAGTGACAAATGAAATATGTATGGAAGGGACAAATAAAACAAAACTGTATGATCTAAGAAGATGCTTTGGGAAATAAATAAACAAAACGGAAGAATAAGAAAGGATATAAATTCACGTTTCTACTACATCAAAGAATAACCAAATGTGGAAATGGTGGCAGGTGTATTGAATAATAAGGAAGTGAAGGGACCCTTAGGATCTAGTTAATTGCATGATCCACTCAATTAAATATATTATCACTGAATATACCCTTTTTCACACTCGTTTACACATAATTAACATATAGTAAATAAATTTGAATACAATAACCAGTGTAACATCACAAAAAATAAAAGATGATCTAGAACTCAAATTCAAGTTTTTATTTCTTTCAAAATAATGTTTTTCTCATAGGGGAATTGCATAACCTATGAAGTCAGTTAAATTTAAACTTCAAGATTAGTGTTAAAATCACTTATATACAGCCTCAAATGTATACTTAATAACTGTAAAATATTGTTTTAAAATTCATTTTCTTCTTCTTTATATAGAATTATTTTTACCTTAAAAATGAAAATGTTCATTTTATTTTCATTAAAATGTTCTTTTAATTTTTTTTACAATAATGTATGTTTCTTTCGTTAAATCCAAAAATTAATATTAATGTTTCTTTTTTTTTAAATTGAAAGATCCCAAATCGACATAATTGTAATTAATTTCAAAATTACACTTATAACGGATTATAACAAAAGTACATTTCTTTCATTAAACGCCATTAATTTCAAATAAATTCTCTTCCCCTTTTATTAGAAGATTCCAAGTCAAATTAACGGCAATAAATTCATTAATTAATTTAAATTCCAACATATACTTATTTTGTTTTTTTTAATCTTATTATTCAATAAATTATCATATTATACATATACTTAACGTTGGTTTACCATTTCATTACCTCAATCTTCTATATTTATCACTTTAGTTCATATTAACTGTAGTAGGTAACTAGATTAACTGCAATTGATTTTCAATTTAATTTCAATGGATTAAATAAATAGAGGATGAATGACAAATGTTACCTTTTACTTACTTAATCGCATTTACAAGATTATTATTAACAATAAATGCTATGACTACTTACACAATCCTGATTATACTCAATTTTCCATTAATTTCATATAATTTCCCCTTTTATATAACATTTAGTTCATTTCCTTATTTCAACTTATCATCAAATAACGTTACAATTATTTTAATCACTAACATACAATTCCAACATTAAACCCAACATTCAATTGCCTTAATTCAATTAATTACCCATTCAATATTGAAACGATAAATTAATGAGAAAATAGTTAATACAATCGTTTATAATAATAATTCATACCCCTTATCTTATTCTTTACAACCAAGGGTTATAATTTGCTTACCCAAAAAGGTTATATATTCAATATTAACCTATTCAATTAACTACATACAAGTTCACCATCTACATCATTTAATTTATTTCATTATTTACAATCATAACCAAGTCAACCTACAATGTATTTCAATTAGTTTGAAATTACTTTAAATATTTATCAGTAGCGTTCAGACAACACCCCTGATTTCAAATTCAGTATTAGCCAATTCTAATTGATTACATATAATTTCAACGTTCAATGTATTTCCTTATTTTTAGTTATAACTAATTATAACCTTAAAGTCACTTCAATTAATTGGAAATTAGATTAAAATAGTTAGCAATTACCTTATATTAACATTACTAACATTACATTCTAGTTATTCTTCTCCTTGTAACATCAATTTTTTTTTTGGTTTTATTTCAATATAAAATTATAAAATATTATTTAATTAATATTTTAATAATCGAAAATTATGGGTCGTTACACTCTCCCCTACTCAACACTTTTCATCCTCGAAAAGGGAAAAGGAGGAAATTAGGAAAAGGAGAAAATAAGGAATCATTATATTTTATTCAAAGTATTCAATTTATAAACAATTAATTTTCATAACTAATTAATTTAAATAGAATATACAATTAATTACAAGTAATTCTTCATATTCAAGTCTACCAAAGTTTGAAAATAGTTCACTTTTCACAAAATTTCTAAGTCTAAAATTTACGAAAAATTTCGGCAGAGTCTCCTTTGTACGGAGAGGTCGCGGAGAAATAATAATATCAATAATCATCATATATATATCATATCAAAAAAATAAACATCCCAAACCATTGGAAACAATATAATATTGCTAGAAACTTGTAATCCAAAAATATACCTATTAGTCGGGAAAAGAACGCTTAATTTATGAAACCAAAAACAGTAGCTATTATTTCCATAAACTTGTACTTCACTTGTAAAATCCAAAGAAGTTAATAATACGTGAAAAGAGATATATTTAAGTTGCTTCAATTAATAACAAACAAATCAACACAATATAATAATAGTCACATGCAAACAAACAACATGACCATCATATGTAACAAAGGAATCAATCATATGTCCATAGCAACAAAACTGATGATTTGTTCAGGTTCAGACATTTTTAGTCGTACAAGATGATAAATAGACTATTAAGTGTACCCTATGCTCAATAGCCTTAGATAAATACTTGATATATTATCTATACATCCTTATAGAGTTAGAAGTATCCTTTCCTATCATCTCAAAAGCCAAAATAACCAATAATTTCAACACAATATTTAAGTTTATTCAATTGGTTTCTTTTTTTTTTACATCATTACTATTCTTTTTTTCCTCATATAACGTACTTTTCTTTTTCTTACATGTACATATATAAATTATTTCACAATATTAACCTGCATACATAACATTTCTTGTTCATCAAAATTCTTTTTTGGAAATAATTTCATTGAACGCTTCCATTACTTAAGTTTTACCTGTATAATATTCTATTCCAATTCTATTAACGTTTCAACTTATTAAACATTTTTGGTAAATATATGTGTTTTAAGAATTTAATTGAGTGTTATACAAGTTTATTTTATTCATGTTAGTTAACAAAATATTCAATGATTACATATTCTAAATTTTTATATCTTTTTATTTACTACTTACAAATTTCTAATTTCTTATATATTTTATTCGTAAAATTCCATTCTTATTTATTTAACTATTTATTATTTATATAAAGGCCAATCACTTACATAATTTGTTTTCCATTGAAGATTTAAGCCATTATGAATCATTTCACAAAATATTACTTAAGCTTCTACAGCCTTACTTAATTTTATACCTTAATTTAGTTATAGAATAAAAATTTAAGTTTTTGGTGTTCACCCTTGAAGAGAAAAGAAATACTTCAATATATCTAAAAATTCAATTAAAACATTTAACCTCAATCACTTTGTAGGAATATAAGATAAATTTAAAACATCTTTATAGCATTATGTAAGGACTTTCCCAAAGTTTAAACGATGTTAGAAATTTGTATCAAAAATTTATATTAAATGATAAGATTTTAAAAATAAAGTTCCTTAAATCTGATAATTTATTAGACTCAATATTCCAAAATAAGTATAAACTCTAGATTATTAAAGTGAAACTAATAGCATACTCAAATCATGCACTAAATATCTAAAAAAGTATAAATTTTCATAGATTCATGATTAATTTTACACACTTGGTTTAAAATGAATATTCAAATCATGGGAAAAACATTTATCATGGTTTAATACAAAATCCAAATAGTAACTAAACCTATAAATTTATTACTAGTACTTCGAAATCAAGTAATTATTTAAAACCATACTTCCAAAATTGAGATTCTAATTTATTTTCCGAGTATATTTAAAACTTCGCAAATCATTTTTTCCATTTATATAATAAATCTTCAAGTTATACATTCAAACAAACTTATAAAAAAAAATTACAAAAAAAAAATTCATTTGAAAACTTCATTTGCAAATCAATCATCTTTAATGTTTTAAAATTTTACAATTCTTCATTTATTAATACCATTTCAGTAATTTTAAATAACACCTTTTTAAATATATGTAAATTATTTGAAAACAATTACTTACATCATTACTTATATTTAAAAAGAAGCTATTGAAAACCTTAAATCCATTATGTTTAAATTTTATTAGTTTTAAATCTCAAAATACTTTTAAACATCATTAATAAATCAATAATCATTAACTTTAAAATGTTTTATTTAATTAATAACTTCTGACAATATTTAGAACACTAATAATTTACTACTAAACCATGTTGTACATAAATAAACAATATTTAAACATTTTAAAGTATTTAGAAAGGAAAATGATCAAAATATCTTTTATAAAATACTTTATCAAAATACTTTTATAACTCGATGTTTTAACAGGTTTATCCTTGTTCTTGCAGGCTCTGGCCATGCGTTGATCAGACGCATGGCTAGAATTCTCCAAGTACTTAGCAGACCTGTTTCAACACCCAATGAAAATACTTAAAATCATTGAAAATAGATATGGAAAGTACGTTCCCTATGGATTGCAGTTACGCAATGGTTATGCCGCTATCCCAGCAGAATCAATTGTAGCTGTAGGCATCTCACCCCTCGATTTACGCTATCCAATAATATCAAATGAATATAATAAGTGACCCACCAAAGGGATCCGATAATGACCCACCAAAGGGATCCGATAATGACCCACCAAAGGGATCCGATAACGACCCACCAAAGGGATCCGATAATGACCTACCAAAGGGATCCGATAAATGACCCACCAAAGGGATCCAACAAATGACCCACCAAAGGGGTCCGATGGAAGGTACTTCCCATATCATTTATTTCAAAATATGTCATACCATATATAGTCACCATTCAGAATCATAGCTTCAAATATCGCACTTATATAAATTCCATCATATATAAGATTTCATTTTCAGATAGAGTATTTTCCAAAATCAATAGTCTCAAATATATCAAATCATTCTTATATAAATTCCGTTATATATAAGATTTATCTCTTCAGATCAAAAACCTTCCAAAATCAACATTTTTAAAAATCACCTTATACTTATATAAAGTCTGCTTATGCAAGAATAAAAAAATTTGCAAATCAATTACGCTGCATGAAGATCCATATGGAATTGAACATTTTTGCTTTGCAAAAGGTTTTGAATTTAGAATAGTTCTTTTTTTTATATACAATCATTTTGTGAAATAGTTTGGTATATAAAATGGTTGTGGAAAATAGTTTGTAAATAAAATAGTTTGAAAATAAAATAGTTTGTAAAATAGTTTGTATAAGAAAAATTAAAGAAAAAGGTTTGTATAAGGAAAATAAAAGAAAGTAGTTTGAAAAATGGTTTTATATTAATAGTAGTTTTTCATAAAAGAAAATCCCAATTTAAATTGCAAAGATATCCAACCCAACAACTTTCAATTTCAATGCCAAAACATATCAATAATATTAGAACATAAGATGTACACATGTCATCATTTCGCAACATTACATTCGATCGTTCGCTCGATCACACAAGTTCGCTTTCGAACTAGTATTGTCCATTCAACTTCCCTAATGCGGACTTCAATATGGTTTCTTGACTAGAAACCATCATTCTCCTTGCATAGCCATATACTATGATAGAGAACTCTAGAATCAAACCAAAAATCCGTATCAATATTCACCATCAAGAATCGAATGAAAAATTCTAATGCGAAATGGTGTAATTCACCTCAAACTTACGTATTCAAATCCGGATCAAATTAATTATGCGAATAAAATAATATACGCACAACTTACGTATTTATTTCAATTTGATTCATCACAATTATACTTCAACTAAATTCATTATTAATCTCATTGATTAATGAAAGTATCATTTCATACTTTAATATTTGTTTCACATAATTTCTCCATTTAACGTATAACATTAATTTATTCATTCTCATAATATTGCTTATATTTCTCTTCAATTTAAATTACATTCATTCCACATGTAATATTTCTCATTTAATATTACATTTATTACCAAATCATTTCATAAGGAATTTTCTTAAGTTTATAACCAAATTATAAAAACATAATTCCTTTTTATAAGACATTGTTCAGGTTTAAAGTTATCACAACTTTATTTATAACCATTTGTTATAACTTCCATTTATTCCATAACAATTTACAAGTCATGGTTTTATTTATAATCAATTCACATTAAATTCATACTAATTCAAAAGGTTTTGATTATCCAAAATATCCAAATATTTCATTTTTCAATAGTTGAACTACGGTCAAAAACAACAAAATTCACAACAACAATAATTGGCCAATGCTTTTAAACTGATAAAATGCAACTAATCAACAATAAATGGTAATAACTAAATATTACCATTTCATAAATCAAACACATTACAAATAACTATATTAGTTATAAAAATTTAATCCTCTGCATATCATATAATATTAGGAAAAAAATTCATTTCAAAACTTATATAAAACACTTTTATAAAACTAACAAATACACGCTCTCATATATATACTTAGACAACTCATTCTAGGGTACTAATACCCTATCTCCAATGAGTTAACCCCAACAGGCTAAGGTATGTCTAAACCAAAGCTCTGATACCAACTGTAACATCCCACCCTTTTGGACGATTTAAATCGACAATAAACCACACATGTCAACTAAAATCATTCAAAAGGTAAGACTGTTAAAGGGGTAAATAAGAAAATAATAGAAAAGAAGGAAAGATAAAACACAGAATCTCACAGAGGAATGACAAAATATAAAAATCAAATAAACAGTTCATAAAGCTGTTTTACAAACAACATTCGATTACACCTTTACAATACAAATCAGAGTTATACATATAGTAGAAATAAATAAATAATGCAGCGGAACACATGATGTAGTGGAATAATTAATAATAAATAGTAGACTCGTCTCCGTCTTCATCCTCCAAAATATAATGGTCTTCAATACACTAAAAAAGCTCAGACTGACCCGAGCGTAATAAAAAGACAAAACACTCGAGTCAGGACTAAAAGATCTTATGTAAGTTAATCAAAATAAGTAGAATAGAAATATTACTATAATGGATTCAGAGATGTATAACAGGAATTTCATCTCCTATCAAGTGTACAATGTGGATTTAATTATTTAAAAGATTTCAAACGATTCAAAAATATCAATCTTAATCATTTTAATTAAAATAGATCCGAATTTTAAATTTAAAACTTAAATCTTTCAAATAATTCAATTCTAATAAATAATCCAAATTAAAGAAATTACACGGTTATATGTCATTTCAACCAGTATCCAAATCAAAATTTCCAAATCAATGGAAACCGCTCGAGTTATCATTTCAATCCATAGTGGTAACAAAGATATATACATAAATAAACATCCAATCATCAAAAATGACAACCAATAACATCCATCACAATCCAACATCCAAATCAGCCAATAAATCACAACAATCAATTGATTATCATTATCAGGTGTATAACTTGCAATTTATATTCATTATTAAATAAATGGAAAATTCAATTCAATACAAATTCAAATTTAACTTAAATGACAATCTAATAATACCAAAAGCAATTAATAAATTTCTAATCACATTATAAATTTAATTTAACTAGCATAAGATAATCTAGAATTCGTGAGTGGGTCAAAACACTCACCTTTGATATTTAGAATGCAAAAATCCAAACAAAGATGCCTTTTCCAATAGTCTCCAAACTCAGCCAAACCTATTTTATGTTATTAGGAATTCCAATACGAGTCCAAGGGAAGAAACTATGCATGTATCAAAGCTCGTATGAGGAAGATATTCAGGTTATAAGGATATAAAATAAAATTAAAATACATACATATTTAATTCTTAAAGTAAGAAACTTTAATAACTCACGTTTTCAAATTTGATGTACCCAAAACAAAGGCAAGAAGTGGAAAGCCAAAACCATTAAGGCTAATTCTCATTGTTCAATTTTTTTGAAGGCTTCTTGCAAAAGAAGGCAAGGCGATGAGGAAAGGTACGGATGTGGTTGAGGAAGAAATGGATGCTCACACTTTTTTATTCTTTTCTTTTTCTAAACATAGCTTTAGTAAAATGAATTTGCAACAATCAAGTAGAGGTATAAAGCTATGTTGACATTGAGACTTTGAGGGAAACAAATAGAGGTCTGATGTTTGAAAAATAAGAAATTTCTAGGGGAAAGAATGATATATGATATAAAACAAAAGAAGAAAAGGAAGTGACAAATGAAATATGTATGGAAGGGACAAATAAAACAAAACTGTATGATCTAACTAGATGATTTGGGAAATAAATAAACAAAACGGAAGAATAAGAAAGGATATAAATTCACGTTTCTATTACATCAAAGAATTGCAATAAAACCAAATGTGGAAATGGTGGCAGTTGTATTGAATAATAAGGAAATGAAGGGACCCTTAGGATCTACTTAATTGCATGATCCACTCAATTAAATATATTATCACTGAATATACCCTTTTTCACACTCGTTTACACATAATTAACATATAGTAAATAAATTTGAGTACAATAACCAGTGTAACGTTACAAAACATAAAAGATGATCTAGAACTCAAATTCAAGTTTTTTTTTCTTTCAAAATAATGTTTTTCTCATAGGGGAATTGCACAACCTAAAAAGTCAATTAAATTTAAACTTCAAGATTAGTGTTAAAATCACTTATATACAGCCTCAAATGTGTACTTAATGACTGTAAAATATTGTTTTAAAATTCATTTTCTTCTTCTTTATATAGAATTATTTTTACCTTAAAAATGAAAATGTTCGTTTTATTTTCATTAAAATGTTCTTTTATTTTTTTTTACAATAATGTATGTTTCTTTCGCTAAATCCAAAAATTAATATTAATGTTTCTTTTTTTTAAAATTGAAAGATCCCAAATCGACATAATTGTAATTAATTTCAAAATTACACTTATAACGGATTATAACAAACGTACATTTCTTTTATTAAACGCCATTAATTTCAAATAAATTCGCTTTCCCTTTTATTAGAAGATTCCAAGTCAAATTAACGGTAATGAATTCATTAATTAATTTAAATTCCAACATATAATTATTTTGTTTTTTTTAATCTTATTATTCAATCAATTATCATATTATATATATACTTAACGTTGGTTTACCATTTCATTACCTCAATCTTCTATATTTATCACTTTAGTTCATATTAACTGTAGTAGGTAATTAGATTAACTGCAATTGATTTTCAATTTAATTTCAATGGATTAAATAAATAGGTGATGAATGACAAATGTTACCTTTTACTTACTTAATCACATTTACAAGATTATTATTAACAACAAATGCTATGACTACTTACACAATCCTGATTATACTTAATTTTCCATTAATTTCATATAGTTTCCCCTTTTATATAACATTTAATTCATTTCCTTATTTCAACTTATCATCAAATAATGTTACAATTATTTTAATCACTAACATACAATTCCAACATTAAACCCAACATTCAATTGCCTTAATTCAATTAATTACCCATTCAATATTAAAACGATAAATTAATGAGAAAATAGTTAATACAATCGTTTATAATAATAATTCATACCCCTTATCTTATTCTTTACAACCAAGGGTTATAATTTGCTTACCCAAAAAGGTTTTATATTCAATATTAACCTATTTTAATTAACTACATACAAGTTCACCATCTACATCATTTAATTTATTTCATTATTTACAATCATAACCAAGTCAACCTATAATGTATTTCAATTAGTTTGAAATTGCTTTAAATATTTATCAGTAGCGTTCAGACAACACCACTGATTTTATATTCAGTATTAGCCAATTCTAATTGATTACATATAATTTCAACGTTCAATGTATTTCCTTATTTTTAGTTATAACTAATTATAACTTTAAAGTCACTTCAATTAATTGGAAATTAGATTAAAATAGTTAGCAATTACCTTATATTAACATTACTAACATTACATTCTAGTTATTCTTCTCCTTGTAACATAATTTTTTTTTAGTTTTATTTCAATATAAAATTATAAAATATTATTTAATTAATATTTTAATAATCGAAAACTATGGGTCGTTACATCTACCCTTGTACAAACTTGATATTCTCATTATTTCCTAAACGCCGATACTATAACCATCCCGACTCAACCTTCTAAAATCGACACACGTACTTCACTTGTACTCGAACGTCGTAGATTCAAACGTCGAATCTGGCTTGCCGGAGCTTGTAACGCATTAAGTACAACAACACGGTGGAAGAAAATGAATAATATCATTGATACAACAATGAATACAACATCTGATACAACATGATACAACAATATCAGAGACAAATATACAACAACGAAATATTATAACAACGAAAGAGATAAATTAAATATGATCATCGATGAAGAAGTGAATCCAACATCTGCAACTCCAAACCAAAAGCTCACCCAAAAGCTACAAGAGTCCAATCCAATAAGCTCGAACCACCATCATCGATGACTAAAGCAAGGTCAGGCATCCAAAGATTGAAGAAGATTCCCAAAGACTTGAAAGCTACCGAATCTACACCTACTATTTGATTATCCGAAAACCCAACTCTAAACTGCCCGTGTGGAGCACCTAAAGTTTAGGAAGGGAACAATAAACTCCGGGTCAGTCATGGGACTGGTATGAGGAAAAAAAACAGCTTATCTTTAAAAAAACAACAAAAGATTTTAAAAGAAATCCGTAATGCTTTTTGGAAAATGAAACTACCATAGGGCCTCCCGCCACACACACCATGCAAACGTAGAATTGGAGGAGATTTCTCCTTATGATAGTCAAAAATGCTTGATACGCGAAAACCATTTTGATATTATTATTAGTGCATAGTGGAAAACATTTTGAAAAGTATAATATTAATCTTAGCCAGCATACAACATTTCGTCGTATGCCTACTATAGCTAGCATGTTTAATAGCAGGTTACCGCCACATTCCATGGCAGGTTATACAACTAAAACCGTACAGGGCGTATATTGTTTTTTTGGATTTTCCAACAAATGGTCAGGCCAAGGAACTTCCCATTGCCACATGGGTACGCCACTAGAGGAATGCCCCGATAACTTACCTAGCTCTCTGCCAACACAAGGCCGGTTTACTCCATTCCCGGGAGTAAAATCTAAGATATGCCACCCCCCGTCGTCTGCGACCTTTATTCGAGGATCCTCAACCGCAAAGCAACATCACACAGTAAGAAATTTATAGTGTCCCCATGAGTTAAAAATCAGGGTTTCGTACCATGATACCACCCTTTCCCAGAAGGAATGGACACACCCTAGGGGCGCGACCACTACAACCTTGCCGCATCTTTCCTGTTTCGACCATTCCAGGGGTGTGAGGTCCTGATGCAGTCTCATCCATAAAGCTACGTTTTTCACAAAGCCATGCTTCGATCAACAAATGATCATCAACACTTCGTATGCCACATTACCAAATTGGGAATGTATCACTAGTAACCATCAACTACATAACCTCTGAGCTCGTACATCTCAGAAAAGGGTGTTAGGCTAAGAGAATAAATCTCCACCACCAAACAGAAATGTATTTGATAGAAACCATCTTTACATCTCAAAGTGTAATGTCAGACACACATCCATACAAGTCTGTTCCGGGTTCGAACAGAACCGAAGGCACTTCCGAAGAAGCCCTTGCACTTCGAAAATTCCCAATCCTGATCGGACTCCCCATCACATATGGAGATCTCTATATCGGGCGCTAATCGATGCAGAGTCATTCGACGGGTTATCCTTTCATTTTTCAAAATACCCAGTCTTCACCACTGGTCTTCATATGCTATCCATAATGCCGTACCATTATTCGGAATGAGTTATATGACACAAGGTCCTCTCCCGGCTAATCTGAATATTGAGCGCAATATTTAAAAACATATGGATATTGGGATTTCAGTTAAGTCACACTTTAAAACCCAAAACCTTTCTTTTCAAATGGTTTAAACAAATTACCATTTTAAATCTTTTTAAACAAAAAGATTCACTTCACAAAGTTCACCTATCTTTCACAAAGATGATTTCATAGCTTTCAAAAGCAATTTTCCTTTCAAATTGGATTAACGCATCCAATCTTTAAATCAAAGATTTAATTCATAGCTTTCAAACCATTTCCAATTCAAATCTTTTATATAAAAGGTATACCATTTAAAATCCTCTTCGATTTCAAAGCAAAGCTTAATAATCTTTCACAAAGATTCATTTATGGCTTTCAAAAACAATTCACAATTTCATTTCAAACTTGAAATCTTTCGATACAACCTTTCTTTATATGAAAGCTATTATTATTTGAAAACAAATAATTTTCGTTTCGAAAAAATCCAATTACATTTGCACGAATTAAAGCCCTTGAGTTAAATTCAAATTCCTAAATCAATACCTATAAAATGGTTTAACCCATATATAACTTGTATAATATCTTTAAACCTAGTTTCCAAACATAGAATTCAATTTCAAATTTTGAATTTAAATTCAAATCAAATTGTTTCAAAACTTGATTAAGTTACTCAAAATAATTTTTATTTTTGAAACTTTCAAAAGCTTCCAATTCCATTTCCAAAACTATTTTGGACTCAAAAATTCAATCATTAAAATCATTTAAAATCCGTGACTTAACCAATTTCCTCGTGCAATCCATATTTGTGTGTGTATGGTGTAGTCCAGGGGTTTTACACAATAGTGCAACAACATTACATCAAAGATTAAAGCACATCAATATCGGTAAGTGGTATAATCTATAAGGCTTACCTTTATCCACAGATTCATAGATAAATATATCACGGATAGACTAAATAAATAAATTGCACTCAGCTCAATTCACAGAACATAATATTACAATCCAGAGATAACAATCAATTCATGGCATTTCATACAATACAAACATCCATAAGCAACCAAGCATTCAATAATCATGTATAAACAGGATTAATTAATTATTTAATCCTAAATTAATTAAATTTTAATTAATTACTCATGAATTAATTACTCAATCCTGATTCATTACTTACAAATTATTTAGTATTAATTAATTAATAAACTAAACCTTAATTATCCATCTTAATTAATTACCTTTAATTTATTAATTAGTCCTTAATTAATCACATTAATTAAATTAACCTTTAGGTTAATTACATAATTAATTAACCCTTAATTAATTATCATTTAATTAATTATCCTTAATTGATTAAATTAATTAACCCTTAATTAGTTAATTAATTATCCCTCAATCATTTTATTAATTAATTAACTTTTAATTAATTAATTATCCTCAAATTAATTACCTTAATTAATCACATAAATTAATTATCTTTTAATATAATTTTTCTTTGACCACTTGGTTAATCAACCTTTATTAGTAATCAAATGTTCTAAATTACTTTCGTTAAATAATTATCATCAAGCAATTAATTACCCTTTAATTATTTATCATTAATTAATCTTTTAATTACTCAATAAATTTTAAAAACAATTAACTTTTAAAATTTAACCTTAAAAATAAAATTTTATTATTAGCCTCTAGATTAACTTAAATCCTTAAGTTAATTAAAACTGAAAAACATTTCTTAATTACACCATTTAATTTATTTTAGAAAAACTTGGAAATTAATATTCAAGTCAAAAATAAATTATCAAACTCTTATTTATCCAAACCTTTTAAATCAATAATTTTTTTAAAGTGATTTATTTTAAACAATCAACTTCAAAGTTTAAAACTCTGAAACTTGTTTGAAAGTTTGATAAGTACTTATACTTAGAAAACTTGTTCATTTTTTCAAACCCGAGCTCAACCCAAAGGAAAATCGAGAGAAAACTCGAGTAAACTCCCCTACTCCACTACTTCTACCTAACGCGAGATTATCCCTTAACCCAACCCGAAGCAACTGCCCTCATTCATTTTTGTTCTTTTGAAATCTTGTTTCTATTTAAAATTTGAAAACCATTACCCATAGTAACACATGCGTGAATTACCCGAGACAATGCTCGAGCAAACGACCCAAATCTCCTGAGTTCACCTTCGAGCTCCTATCTTCTCCTCCTTCCACCATTACAAATCATGACACAGGCACCACCATGTGCACCATGCACATGTACGTTCAATTGCCAGAGCTCCGATCGTTGCCGTAGCCACCATCATGTCGGCAATGACATCGTCAATCATCACGATGACTCAGAAAATTCGAAAACCCATCAATACAAAATCGAGCCATTCGAACAAAAATCTTGAGCCAACCAGGTTAACAAAGTCTTGCCGCGATAACGAACCTGACCCCGACCATCCATGCCGCTTCGACTAGAGATGCGCCAAAGCCTCCTCCTCCTATTCCCCCGATTCTGATGACTTGAATCGCCCCTATGATGACGAATCACCCCCACATACTTCGTCGGCCATCTGGGTTGTTAAACCCTAATTCATCCTCAATCCCTTACTTGAATCAACTAAAAAATAACTGGACATTTTTCCAACAATCTCCAACACTCAAACATCCTTCCTCGTGAATTTAGAACCTCATCATCTCCTCGTTCATCAAAAATTGATGAATTTACGATTTCTGTTTATATTAAAATATCTCACCATATACCTATTTAAAAATTATGATCACTGTACCTAAATTTATCATTTTTCAATACGAATCACATTATAAAGTCCAATCTCGAAATTTTTAACATTGATTTTCCAGATTAAAAAGTGTATTGTAATTTTATTTCTTTCCAATAAAATAATTTACTGATTTTTCTTATAAATATTGTTAAAAATATAATTAGATTAATATAAACAAGATTTCTTTAAGGATTATAGCTTAACATCAATTATAGGAAGAGATGTTGAATTTTTTTGTTCTTGTTTCTGAACCTTGTACATTTAAACAGAGGCCTGAGTGCCTATTTAGAGACATGCACATCAATTTTGTACATATATAAACAAATGCAGGAAGATTAACACAATATACAAGCATATTCAACTCATTACTTCAAATACAATTCCAGACAACAAGAGATTAAAACAAGGTCAAATGGTTTGTGCACCTGTAAATGAAGACAGAGGACAAAGACTTGAATTTGAAACTGGAATTTGAATTTGGTTTTTTAACTTCATTGTTGTTTCAGGCTTTTAATCTTGTGCTTTCTTTTGAAGTTGAACTTCCAGATTTGAAGTTGCTTTTAATTTCTAGGTTTCGAACTTCTTTTGAAAACAGATTCTTTTTCTTTTCTAGGCTATTTTTTTAAATTTGATTTTCCAGGTTCATTTGAATTTTAAAATGCTTCAGATATCAGGTTCTAGATTTGATTTTTGTTTTTCTGAACATCATTTCTAGGTTTGAAATGAATTACTTTAATCTTGATTTAAATTTGTCTGATCTACTACTTGAATCATGCTTCCAGGTTTGAAATGCATGCTTAGATTTTTCTATTCTCAGGTTTGAATCTTACTTTATGATTTCTTTTAAATCGTGTTGAACTTGGTTGAAGTTGTTTATTAAGACTTTTTTTTGGTTTGCTTTAGGTTGCTTGTCTGATCTGAGAATTGAATTTGTTGGTTGATTATTGATTTCAGATCCTGAAGCTTGCTTGCTCAGGTTTAAAGATTTGATTTCCAGGCTTGTATTTTGTTTTGATTTTTCTTTTCCAGATTTGAAAATGAATTGAATAAAATATTGCATGGTTACTCCTTTCATTCACATTATTCATGTTTTTCAAATCCTAAGAATATTTTGTTTTGCCACTTGTCTATTAGTATTAAAACTTGTTAATCACTTGATCTATGTATTTTACATTTGTCCTAAACCATTGAATTATGTTTAAATCCTTTCCTCTCAATTAATTTACAAATTTGTGTTTTAAACCTTATCTTATTTCAATGTGTAAGACATGTTTTTATCTATTTTATACTTACCCACACACACATACACATATGTATGTTATGTATTTTAAATCTTATACTTATATTTTCAAAAGATATGTATGTTTTTAAAACTTTTATTAAATCTTGTTTTCAAATCGTATATACATTATACATACAATTTTTTTAATTTTTTTTTGCTTACATAACTTTTTAAAGAAAAATGAATTGGAAACAATTTATACGCTTAATAAATAATCATACATACATTTCAACTTCAATTTATTTATAAAATATTTATTATTTGAATTCCAAATTAAATTTCTATTTTACAATCTCTTCTATATATTAATTTCCTAATTATTTATCGAATTTAAAAAATCAAGTTCCAAATTAAAAATCCATTTATATAAATAAATAAACATATGTCTTATTCAAACACAATATATATTTTTATTCAAATTTCAAATTAATCGATAATTAAATTTACAACTAAAATATTATTCAAGATATTTTTTCTAAATTTTCAAATAGAATTCTATTTAAAAATCATATTTGCATACATTTATATTAATAAATAAACAAATATCTATTTAATTTGGAAAATACCAAATTAATTCACAATTTTAATTCCAAAATTTAAATTAACTACCAATTAAAATTTGATTTTAAAAAAACAGGAATATTACAAGTACCTTTTGCGCATTAGGTGTTTAATATGCTTTTCTTCATTGTTGGGGCTTGACATAATGCCTTACTTATGAATACTTGAAATGTTTATCCTTACGTTGAGGTTTACCATCATATGGTGGTTTAATGCCTCTTCATGTCCTGTTTAGATACCTGACAACCCAATATATTATGAAGTTTACGTTTCACCACTTTCTTTAGACAACCCGACATATATAATATGTCTCGAACGGACTTCGTATGAAAAAGTTATTGACGTTCGAAGTTCATAACGAAAAATAATGATATGCATAAATGTGTGTAAATATATTTGTTTATAAATATATGCATGTATAAATTCTAGAAATAACGTGCGTTTGAATTTCAAAATAGACGCATAGCATAAACGAAATTAATTGACATCAGCAATTAGAGGTAATCAATTAACATTAGTAGGCAATGTTAATCAAATCAGCAACTAAAGAAAATTAATTTAGATTAATTAGCAATGTTTGAATATCGAAATAAGCATATGTTATAAAGGAAAATTAAATTGCAATTGATGGAAATTAATTAGAATGAGTATGCTATGGTAAAAAGTTAACGTTTATAATTTGATTTTCGAACAATCTTGAGTGTTGTTTTCGGTATCTAACGATTCATAGCAAGCCTGTAATGTGGTTACACCATATTCAATCCTAAAATCGGACTGTCTGAGATCCCCAAAATCCACTATAAATAGACCCCTAGTGTGCGCCCCACGTCTATACCCACGCTAGCCAAGAACACTACGGTGTAATGCTGTCGACTAGCACGGAGAATAAGGCTGTTGAGGAGCGACCATCCGTGTAATTGCTTTGCGCGAGCACCGATATGTCAAATAGTATAACATGCATTTTATTTCAAGAGGAAATCCGACATACCGATACAAACACAAAGCTACTACACAATGGCCATAATGATCTTCGGAAACAAATATAGAAATAAGCATAACAAAAATCAGTCATAGATAATTCATATCACCAAGGCGGAATTAGATATGAATTTATATAACACATAAAAGTGTTCATCAGAGTAGTGGTCTAACAAGATCCACAATATCAAAGAGAATAGATACAAGTGCTAGACAAAAGAATAAGTATACATCATAGAGTCTGTATCTCAAATGTATACAACGAAAACTACTAATCTAAGTAGTTTGCCAAAAGTCAGAAGATGGTTCCAGATAGGAAGCCATGAGGAAGCACCTGTAATATCTCAGTTTGACCAGAATATTATTTAAGAAAAACATAATAAACGGATCAGTCTAGCTATATCAGATGAAATGATATAGAATAAGAAATATGAGAAAACGTATAATAATCACAATGCCAAGCTGTGATAAATAAGTAATTGAAAAATCAATAAGAGATTAATCAATATCGCAAAGATCTTCTCAAAGATAAAAAGGAATGTCATACTCCTAATCTCATTCACCAAGCCACAATAAATGACATACATACCAATGCAAATCGTAAAAGTTGGTGAAACATAAATTCCAGAATTCAACACACGAAATCCAGAAATCAAATAATTCGGAGCATCGACGTCGTACAGCGTGACTTCCGATGAACCAAAACACAATCAAAGGGAACAACGACGTCATACAGCGTGACATCCGATGAACCAAATCACAATCAAAGGGAGCAACGACGTCGTACAGCGTGACATCCGATGAACCAAATCACAATCAAAGTGAACAAAGACGTCGTACAGCGTGACATCCGATGAACCAAAGCACCATCAAAGGGAACAACGACGTCGTACAGCGTGCGATGAACCAAAACACAAAGACATTGCACAATGCTAGTCTAAAACATAAAATGATCGTCATGATCAAAGAGAAGTGTCAATTACAGTAAGCTAGTAAATATATGAGCTTAGCTTCATGTCCCATAACCACTAGCTTAACTTAGATATTTACGAACAAATTGTAGATCTCCACTAGAAAATTTTCACAAGAGATTCAATCGAACAAGTCCAAGAATTAACCAACGAAGTAAACGCAAGCGTTTCATACCACTCGTTTTACTAAGTCGTTTAATTAGATTTCTCATACGAGTGAGGTAAAGGCTTGTATATACTAATAGATTGGAAAACGGTTTAAGAAAACGAGCTTTGTAATAAAATAGTGTTGAAATCATTTGAAGAAAGAGTTTTGATATTTACTACTAGTATAGAAAACCTTTATATTTTTAAAGTGACAAAACACAAAGAAGATTGTAGGAACAATCAATCACTTAAATTCACATACAACGACGTGAATAAAAATCCAAAGAAATCGATAAAGGATCAGACGAAATGGATATTCCAAAAATCCCTAAAAAGGAGTCATCAAAGTCGATAATAAATGATAACAACAAAAGGGGAACAACACAAATTGATTAAAGTTGGAAATTCAAGCAACTAGGCAAAATAGGCATAGTTGGCAAATAGCAGCAGGTCGGTCGACCGGACTCCCTGAGTCGGTTGACCGATCCAAAAACAGAAGTGCACGGTGTAGCAGGTCGGTCGACCGGACCCTAATCTCGGTCGACCGAGCCCTGTAACCTGCACTTCCAAACAGAGGCAGGAAGTGCCCGTTCTACAGGTCGGTCGGCCGGCCCAGGGGCTCGGTCGGCCGAACCTGTTGCTGGCACTCCCATGCCCTATTTCAAACGAGGTGCAAATTTTGATCAATTTGCAATCGCACGAGCAACGATGCTAAGGGTTTATGCCAATCGACTAACCGGCCCTATATGCTCCTAGATGCATCACCAAAAACATGTTCAAACATCAAAGTTAGGATTTTTAACGAATTGAACTCAAAACACTAAAAATTGGAATATTCACCAAATCAATCCAAACCAAAAGCAAATGCACACGAATAAGTGTTAGGAATTCTTACCTAACAATCGAAGATAATTCATAGACTTTGATGTGAGATTAAAAATCTCACCTTTAAACCCAAATCAATGGATGAGAAGCTTGAAGACAAGGGAAGATCAACCACACTTCAATCTCAACACTAGAAGCTTGAATCTAAGCTTAAAAGAGAAACATTTCCTAAATTAGGTTTAGGAATTTTCTGAAATCAAAGGGAGAATGAGTTGGAGAAGAAGAAGGAGATGCTTACCAATGGGTTCTCTTGAGTTTGGAGCTAGAAGATGGATTTGCTAATGGAAACTAGGGCTTAGGATTTCCTAATTCTTTTTCTCTTCCACTATTTTTGTTGAAGCTTGAATGTATTAGAAAATTATGAAGGAATGAAGAGGATAAGGGGTTGGGACTGAATACTTAAGTGGGGTTATTGGGCTCAGCCCAAACCAAAGCCCTAAGTGAAAAAGTGGCAAAAATCAACTTTCTCCAAACATATCAAAGTTTATACTCAAAAAGGTCGCAAATGTCATTTTGAACTCAATGGGGGTGGTCTCGAGTCCCAATTCGACTGTTTGCAAAAAGTAGCTTTTCGGACCAAAATTCGACGAACGATAAAATATTTAAATAAAATATTTAAATATAAAATTGATAAATATGCGGGCTGTTGCAGACTCCCCTACTTAAAGAAATTGCGTCCTCGCAATACTTAAGAAGAAAATAAGAATTAACAACCATAGAAGCATATCAACACAAAAGAAAATTTGAAATAGGAAGTTCACCATAAAGAGCACAAAGGAGTAAATCCGTAAGTTTTCGTTCGATGAATTCTCAAGATTTCTCAAGAGCAATCCTTAGGATTTGAGAACCATTGAACCTTTTACCAAAAAGAATATCTTTATATCGAAGGCGCTCAACCTCAGAAGCAATAATGCGAATAGAATGTTGCTCAAAAAGTCAAATTTGGTGAAACTTCAATTTCCACAATATCACCGGGCACAAGAATAAAAACCGGAATCCCTAAGGCATTTCCGTAGATAAAAGACGTGGAGAACGTCAAGAATAGAAGAAAATTGAGCTGGTGTAACGGCGTAGTATAATATCAGTACGCCTGAGAAACTAGAAACTCAAATAATTTGGAATATCCGTGTAGTACAAAAACGGTACGCCCAATGAACCAAAGCCCGAATAATTCTGGAAAACCGACGTAGTACAAAAACGGTACGTCCAATGAACCGATAAACTGGAACAACGATGTAGTATAATAATGGTACATCCATTGATCCAGATAAGACAGAACATCGATGTAGTATAACAACAGTACATCCGATGAGCCGAACACTATAAAAGAACATCGGACGCTAGTCCATAAAAGAGGTGAGATGAAACTCAATAAAACGAAGTATGTCAAAACGTTCGATGAACTTGATAAAAAGATAATTCCACTCCGACATCATCAAAGAATCAACACCTTGTTGCCTACAACAAAACATATTGGCAACATGATTTCCCCTTCGGGAATAAAAAGAATATCAAGATCATAAGATGTCAGGAACTCGAGTCAACATGAAGTTCCTTATGAGAAAATAAATATTCCAAAGATTTATGATCGAGGTAGAGAACAAATTTCTCATCCAAAAATGGTGATGCCAAATTTTAAAAGTAAAAACAATAGCCGCGAGCACTAGATCATGAGCGGCATATCTAGTCTCGATAAGCTATAATGATTTAGAAGCACAAGTGATAGCACGTTCTCCTTTGTAAGAGAACGGCATCCAAACCAATACGACTAGTATCGGTACAAATAGCAAAGTCTTGGTTCCCCTTCAGGAATCACAAGAATAAGAGTATGGAAAGGAAGAGTTCTTTTAAATAATCCACTTTCCCGAAAAGTTAAAACTTTAAAAATCACAATTATCTCAATGTAAAAATATTTCTACAAAAATTTACACTTTACAAGTCAATATATCGTGTCTGATCGTCTCATCAAAGCGTTTAGGAGATTCTTATCGATAACGTTGATCAAGCGCATCGACCAGAATTCTTAACACACTAAATGGGCAATACAATCACAAAATCATCTTCTAGAAAATAAACAAGTTTCTTAAAAACATTTAAGAATATTCTTCGTTCGTTTCAAGAAAAAAAAATCCAATTTTACTTATAAATAAATCTTATGGAAAAGATTTGCAAAATTTTTAAATTACTATTTTCATCCAAAATCAAATGGATGAAACAAGATGGGCAAACTGAATGACATAATAAGCCATTCATAAGAATCGTAACGAGTGCCGAATGCGGTAAGTGGAATGCTAACTCCTGCGGCTCGTAGCCAAATGAAAATCGGTGGCAAGGTCGAACAAGAAAGACCTTAACACCACACAAAAGATTTCTTAGATGATAATCCTAAGACAAACTCAAAAATACCAAAAAAATTTCACAAATTATTTAGATAAGAGAAATAACACTTTTCTCATCTCGAGGGCTTAAAGAATAAAATGATGCCTTCAAAAATTTGAAATCGGTATCACAAGAAAAAATAGAAATCTGCTTAAGAGATAGAAAATGTCGAAGATGAATAGTCCACACGGAAAAATAGGATATGGGCTTCACAACGATTAAGCCAATCCTTACAAAATTCAATTCCTAAGCCTAAGTAAAAATCGGCTTGGAAAGAAAAATCACATTGAGTATTGCGGATCCACTAATCCGGATTCACAATCCTCAAAGAAGTTGACAAGTCCAAAATATTTTCAAAGAAAAAGAATCAACAAGTTCTTTTGATATAAAATAGTGAGATGGAACCCATATGAAAAAGAACTCGAATAAGAAGATCACGAAATAAAACAATGCCATCAAGGATTGAGTGAAAAATACCTTGACCAAGAGAAGAGTTGCTAGGAGCTTGCACAATACTCAGCTCTCCCTCTCTCATGCTTTGAAGAATGGGACATGTAGATATAAGATGACCCGAACCTTTGCAATAACGGCAAAAGAGAGGTTTCAGGCACTCCTTTGCATAGTGGTCCGTGGAACCACAATTGTAACATCGTCCACGACTAGAGATAGGAGACTTTGCTACCGGAGTTTGTTGCTTCCCTTTATTGATGGGATTGGGGCCTTCGAATTTAATAGGCCTCTTCATGTTGTTGTTGAAGTTCTGTTTGGCACGCAAAACTTCAATATCGCTTTCTCTATCGGCCTCTTCAAGACGAAGAGCGATATCAATAAGCTGATCAAATGAAACCTCAAGTTTCAAAAGCAATGGCTTCTTAAGATTCTTATTCAAGCCATAGACAAATCTCTGATTTTTCTTCATCGGGGTATTAATGTACTCAATCCCGTATTTAGAAAGAGATTCGAAAGATGCGACATAGTCTGTCAAAGAAGATTCACCTTGAACAAGATCAATAAAATGCCGGCCAAAGTTACTTTTTCAACCTCCGGCACAAATTTCAATTCGAATCTATCTCGGAATTGCTTCCAAGTGAGATCTACCTCAACGATTTCAGAAATTAAAAGCTCATACCAATCTAATGCTCCTCTTGGAGCATGCTAGAAGCCACTTGGACTCGATGTAGATCAATAAGGTTCATGCGAGAAAAGATACGATCGCATGATTTGAGCCAAGCTTGAATTTCTATAATACTCTCGGATCCTTTGAGTGGCCTTCCACCCAAATCGGTGTAGTCTCTGCACAAGTGTGCAAAACCAAATCTAGGATGAGTAGGCTCTGGATTGGGACCGACAGCTTGAGCATTCTTTACTAGATCAAGAAGCTGCTGGGCAGACATAAATAATCCATCCTGGGGAGTAGCACTAGATTGACCGGCGCTGGGACGGCCTGGTCTAACCATTTCTCTTCTTTAAGAAAGAAAGAAAGAAAAGGAAAACGTTATTCTCAAAATAAATATCAAGCAATCTTGATAGATAAAACAAGGAATCATAAAAGAAAGTAGGATAGAACGGTACGAAGACTCGAATAAATCCTAAGGCAGAACTCCTAAGAAAGATTTAGGACATGATCCTTGCTAAATTATTCTACATTGTTCCGAAGTTTGGCTCTGATACCAAGCTGTGACGCCCCACCTCTATACTCACGCTAGCCAAGAACACTACGGTGTAATGCTGTCGACTAGCATGGAGAATAAGGCCGTTGAGGAGCGACCATCCATGTATTTTGCGCGAGCACCGATATGTCAGATAGTATAACATGCATTTTATTTCAAGAGGGAATCCGACATACCGATACAAACACAAAGCTACTACACAATGGCTATAATGATCTTCGGAAACAAATATAGAAAAAAGCATAACACAAATCAGTCATAGATAATTCATATCACAGAGGCGGAATTAGATATGAATTTATATAACACATAAAAGTGTTCATCAGAGTAGTGGTCTAACAAGATCCACAATATCAAAGAGAATAGATACAAGTGCTAGACAAAAGAATAAGTATACATCATAGAGTCTGTATCTCAAATGTATACAACGAAAACTACTTATCTAAGTAGTTTGCCAAAAGTCAGAAGATGGTTCCAGATAGGAAGCCATGAGGAAGCACCTGTAATATCTCAGTCTGACCCGAGTATTATTTAAGAAGAAAATAATAAACGGATCAGTCTAGCTATAAATATCAGATGAAATGATATAGAACAAGAAATATGACAAAACGTATAATAATCACAATGCCAAGCTGTGATAAATAAGTAATTGAAAAATCAATAAGAGATTAATCAATATCTCAAAGATCTTCTCAAAGATAAAAAGGAATGTCATACTCCTAATCTCATTCACCAAGCCACAATAAATGACATACATACCAATGCAAATCGTAAAAGTTGGTGAAACATAAATTCCAGAATTCAACACACGAAATCCAGAAATCAAATAATGCGGAGCATCGACGTCGTACAGCGTGACATACGATGAACCAAAACACAATCAAAGGGAACAACGACGTCGTACAGCGTGACATCCGATGAACCAAATCACAATCAAAGGGAGCAACGACGTCGTACAACGTAACATCCGATGAACCAAATCACAATCAAAGGGAACAACGACGTCGTACAGCGTGACATCCGATGAACCAAAGCGCCATCAAAGGGAACAATGACATCGTACAGCGTGACATCCGATGAACCAAATCATAATCAAAGGGTACAACGACGTCGTACAGCGTGACATCCGATGAACCAAATCACAATCGAAGGGAACAACGACGTCGTACTGCGTGACATCCGATGAACCAAAACACAAAGACATTGCACAATGCTAGTCTAAAACATAAAATGATCGTCATGATCAAAGAGAAGTGTCAATTACAGTAAGCTAGTAAATATATGAGCTTGGCTTCATGTCCCATAACCACTAGCTTAACTTAGATATTTACGAACAAATTGTAGATCTCCACTAGAAAATTGTCACAAGAGATTCAATCGAACAAGTCCAAGAATTAACCAACGAAGTAAACGCAATCATTTCATACCACTCGTTTTACTAAGTCGTTTAATTAGATTTCTCATACGAGTGAGGTAAAGGCTTGTATATACTTATAGATTGGAAAACGGTTTAAGAAAACGAGCTTTGTAATAAAATAGTGTCGAAATCATTTGAAGAAAGAGTTTTGATATTTACTACTAGTATAGAAAACCTTTATATTTTTAAAGTGACAAATCACAAAGAAGATTGTAGGAACAATCAATCACTTAAATTCACATACAACGACGTGGATAAAAATCCAAAGAAATCGATAAAGGATCCATCGAAATGGATATTCCAAAAATCCCTAAAAAGGAGTCATCAACGTCGATAATAAATGATAACAACTAAAGGGGAACAACACAAATCGATTAAAGTTGGAAATTCAAGCGACTAGGCAAAATAGGCATAGTTGGCAAATAGTAGCAGGTCGGTCGACCGGACTCCCTGAGTCGGTTGACCGAACCAAAAACAGAAGTGCACGGGGTAGCAGGTCGGTCGACCGGACCCTGAGCTCGGTCGACCGAGCCCTGTAACCTGCACTTCCAAACAGAGGTAGGAAGTGCCCGTTCTTTAGGTCGGTCGGCCGGCGCAGGGGCTCGGTCGGCCGAACCTGTTGTTGACACTCCCATGCCCTATTTCAAATGAGGTGCAAATCTCGATCAATTTGCAATCGCAAGAGCAACCGCGCTAAGGGTTTATGCCAATCGACTACCCGGCCCTATATGCTCCTCGATGCATCACCTAAAACATGTTCAAACATCAAAGTTAGGATTTTTAACGAATTGAACTCAAAACATTAAAAATTGGATTATTCACCAAATCAATCCAAACCAAAAGCAAATGCACACGAATAAGTGTTAGGAATTCATACCTAACAATCGAAGATAATTCATAGAATTAGATGTGAGATTAAAAATCTCACCTTTAAACCCAAATCAATGAATGAGAAGCTTGAAGACAAGGGAAGATCAACCACACTTCAATTTCAACACTAGAAGCTTGAATCTAAGCTTAAAAGAGAAACATTTCCTAAATTAGGTTTAGGAATTTTCTGAAATCAAAGAGAGAATGAGTTGGAGAAGAAGAAGGAGATGCTTACCAATGGGTTCTCTTGAGTTTGGAGCTAGAAGATGGATTTGCTAATGGAAACTAGGGCTTAGGATTTCCTAATTCTTTTTCTCTTCCCCCATTTTTGATGAAGCTTGAATGTATTAGGAAATTATGAAGGAATGAAGAGGATAAGGGGTTGGGACTGAATACTTAAGTGGGGTTATTGGGCTCAGCCCAAACCAAAGCACTAGGTGAAAAAATGGCAAAAATCAACTTTCTCCAAACATATCAAAGTTTATACTCAAAAAGGTCGCAAATGTCATTTTGAACTCAATGGGGGTGGTCTCGAGTCCCAATTCGACTGTTTGCAAAAAGTAGCTTTTCGGACCAAAATCCGACGAACGATAAAATATTTAAATAAAATATTTAAATATAAAATTGATAAATATGCGGGTTGTTGTAGACTCCCCTCCTTAAAGAAATTGCGTCCTCGCAATACTTAAGAAGAAAATAAGAATTAACAACCATAGAAGCATATCAACACAAAAGAAAATTTGAAATAGGAAGTTCACCATAAAGAGCACGAAGGAGTAAATCCGTAAGTTTTCGTTCGATGAATTCTCAAGATTTCTCAAGAGCAATCCTTAGGATTTGAGAACCATTGAACCTTTTACCAAAAAGAATATCTTTATATCGAAGGCGCTCAACCTCAGAAGCAATAATGCGAATAGAATGTTGCTCAAAAAGTCAAATTTGGTGAAACTTCAATTTCCACAATATCACCGGGCACAAGAATAGAAACCGGAATCCCTAAGGCATTTCCGTAGATAAAAGACGTGGAGAACGTCAAGAATAGCAGAAAATTGAGCTGGTGCAACGGCGTAGTATAATATTAGTACGCCCGAGAAACTAGAAACTCAAATAATTTGGAATATCAGCGTAGTACAAAAACGGTACGCCCAATGAACCAAAGCCCGAATAATTCTGGAACACCGACGTAGTACAAAAACGGTACGTCCAATGAACCGATAAACTGGAACAACGATGTAGTATAATAATGGTACATCCATTGATCCAGATAAGACGGAACATCGATGTAGTATAATAACAGTACATCCGATGAGCCGAACACTATAAAAGAACATCGGACGTTAGTCCATAAAAGAGGTGAGATGAAACTCAATAAAACGAAGTATGTCAAAACGTTCTATGAACTTGATAAAAAGATAATTCCACTCCGACATCATCAAAGAATCAACACCTTGTTGCCTACAACAAAACGTATTGGCAACACGATTTCCCCTTCGGGAATAAAAAGAATATCAAGATCATAAGATGTCAGGATCTCGAGTCAACATGAAGTTCCTTATGAGAAAATAAATATTCCAAAGATTTATGATCGAGGTAGAGAACAAATTTCTCATCCAAAAATGGTGATGCCAAATTTTTAAAGTAAAAACAATAGCCGCGAGCACTAGATCATGAGCGGCATATCTAGTCTCGATAAGCTATAATGATTTAGAAGCACAAGTGATAGCACGTTCTCCTTTGTAAGAGAACGGCATCCAAACCAATACGACTAGTATCGGTACAAATAGCAAAGTCTTGGTTCCCCTTCAGGAATCACAAGAATAAGAGTATCGAAAGGAAGAGTTCTTTTAAATAATCCACTTTCCCGAAAAGTTAAAACTTTCAAAATCACAATTATCTCAATGTAAAAATATTTCTACAAAAATTTACACTTTACAAGTCAATATATCGTGTCTGATCGTCTCATCAAAGCGTTTAGGAGATTCTTATCGATAACGTTGATCAAGCGCATCGACCAGAATTCTTAACACACTAAATGGGCAATACAATCACAAAATCATCTTCTAGATAATAAACATGTTTCTTAAAAACATTTAAGAATATTCTTCATTCGTTTCAAGAAAAAAAATCCAATTTTACTTATAAATAAATCTTATGGAAAAGATTTGCAAAATTTGTCAATTACTATTTTCATCTAAAATCAAATGGATGAAACAAGATGGGCAAACTGAATGACATAATAAGCCATTCATAAGAATCGTAACGAGTGTCGAATGCGGTAAGTGGAATGCTAACCCCTGCGGCTTGTAGCCAAATGAAAATCGGTGGCATGGTCGAACTAGAAAGACCTTAACACCACACAAAAGATTTCTTAGGTGATAATCCTAAGACAAACTCAAAAATACCAAAAAAGTTTCACAAATTATTTAGATAAGAGAAATAACACTTTTCTCATCTCGAGGGCTTAAAGAATAAAATGATGCCTTCAAAAATTTGAAATCGGTATCACAAGAAAAATAGAAATCTGCTTAAGAGATAGAAAATGTCGAAGATGAATAGTCCACACGGAAAAATAGGATATGGGCTTCACAACGATTAAGCCAATCCTTACAAAATTCAATTCCTAAGCCTAAGTAAAAATCGGCTCGGAAAGAAAAATCACATTGAGTATTGCGGATCCACTAATCCGGATTCACAATCCTCAAAGAAGTTGACAAGTCCAAAATATTTTCAAAGAAAAAGAATCAACAAGTTCTTTTGATATAAAATAGTGAGATGGAACCCATATGAAAAAGAATTCGAATAAGAAGATCACGAAATAAAACAATGCCATCAAGGATTGAGTGAAAAATACCTTGACCAAGAGAAGAGTTGCTAGGAGCTTGCACAATACTCAGCTCTCCCTCTCTCATGCTTTGAAGAATGGGACATGTAGATATAAGATGACCCGAACCTTTGCAATAACGGCAAAAGAGAGGTTTCGGGCACTCCTTTGCATAGTGGTCCGTGGAACCACAATTGTAGCATCGTCCACGAGTAGAGATAGGAGACTTTGCTACCGGAGTTTGTTCTTTCCCTTTCTTGATGGGATTGGGGCCTTCGAATTTAATAGGCCTCTTCATGTTGTTGTTGAAGTTCTGTTTGGCACGCAAAACTTCAATATCGCTTTCTCTATCGGCCTCTTCAAGACGAAGAGCGATATCAATAAGCTGATCAAATGAAACCTCAAGTTTCAAAAGCAATGGCTTCTTAAGATTCTTATTCAAGCCATAGACAAATCTCTGATTTTTCTTCATCGGGGTATTAATATACTCAATCCCGTATTTAGACAAAGATTCGAAAGATGCGACATAGTCTGTCACAGAAGATTCACCTTGAACAAGATCAATAAAATGCCGGGCCAAAGTTACTTTTTCAACCTCCGGCACAAATTTCAATTCGAATCTATCTCGGAATTGCTCCCAAGTGAGATCTGCCTCAACGATTTCAGAAATTAAAAGCTCATACAAATCTAATGCTCTTCTTGGAGCATGCTAGAAGCCACTTGGACTCAATGTAGATCAATAAGGTTCATGCGAGAAAAGATACGATCGCATGATTTGAGCCAAGCTTGAATTTCTATAACACTCTCGGATCCTTTGAATGGCCTTCCACCCAAATCGGTGTAGTCTCTGCACAAGTGTGCAAAACCGGATCTAGGATGAGTAGGCTCTTGATTGGGACCGACAGCTTGAGCATTCTTTACTACATCAAGAAGCTGCTGGGCAGACATAAATACTCCATCCTGGGGTGTAGCACTAGATTGACCGGCGCTGGGACGGCCTGGTCTAACCATTTCTCTTCTTTAAGAAAGAAAGAAAGAAGAGGAAAAAGTTATTCTCAAAATAAATATCAAGCAATCTTGATAGATAAAACAAGGAATCATAAAAGAAAGTAGGATAGAACGGTACGAAGACTCGAATAAATCCTAAGGCAGAACTCCTAAGAAAGACTTAGGACATGATCCTTGCTAAATTATTCTACATTGTTCCGAAGTTTGGCTCTGATACCAAGCTGTGACGCCCCACCTCTATACTCACGCAGCCAAGAACACTACGGTGTAATGCTGTCGACTAGCATGGAGAATAAGGCCGTTGAGGAGCGACCATCCGTGTATTTTGCGCGAGCACCGATATGTCAGATAGTATAACATGCATTTTATTTCAAGAGGGAATCCGACATACCGATACAAACACAAAGCTACTACACAATGGCTATAATGATCTTCGGAAACAAATATAGAAAAAAGCATAACACAAATCAGTCATAGATAATTCATATCACAAAGGAGGAATTAGATATGAATTTATATAACACACAAAAGTGTTCATCAGAGTAGTGGTCTAACAAGATCCACAATATCAAAGAGAATAGATACAAGTGCTAGACAAAAGAATAAGTATACATCATAGAGTCTGTATATCAAATGTATACAACGAAAACTACTAATCTAAGTAGTTTGCCAAAAGTCAGAAGATGGTTCCAGATAGGAAGCCATGAGGAAGCACCTGTAATATCTCAGTCTGACCCGAGTATTATTTAAGAAGAAAATAATAAACGGATCAGTCTAGCTATAAATATCAGATGAAATGATATAGAACAAGAAATATGACAAAACGTATAATAATCACAATGCCAAGCTGTGATAAATAAGTAATTGAAAAATCAATAAGAGATTAATCAATATCGCAAAGATCTTCTCAAAGATAAAAAGGAATGTCATACTCCTAATCTCATTCACCAAGCCACAATAAATGACATACATACCAATGCAAATCGTAAAAGTTGGTGAAACATAAATTCCAGAATTCAACACACGAAATCCAGAAATCAAATAATGCGGAGAATCGACGTCGTACAGCGTGACATCCGATGAACCAAAACACAATCAAAGGGAACAACGACGTCGTAATCACAATCAAAGGGAGCAACGACGTCGTACAGCGTGACATCCGATGAACCAAATCACAATCAAAGGGAACAACGACGTCGTACAGCGTGACGTCCGATGAACCAAAGCACCATCAAAGGGAACAATGACGTCGTACAGCGTGACATCCGATGAACCAAATCACAATCAAAGGGTACAACGACGTCGTACAGCGTGACATCCGATGAACCAAATCACAATCGAAGGGAACAACGACGTCGTACTGCGTGACATCCGATGAACCAAAACACAAAGACATTGCACAATGCTAGTCTAAAACATAAAATGATCGTCATGATCAAAGAGAAGTGTCAATTACAGTAAGCTAGTAAATATATGAGCTTAGCTTCATGTCCCATAACCACTAGCTTAACTTAGATATTTACGAACAAATTGTAGATCTCCACTAGAAAATTGTCACAAGAGATTCAATCGAACAAGTCCAAGAATTAACCAACGAAGTAAACGCAAGCGTTTCATACCACTCGTTTTACTAAGTCGTTTAATTAGATTTCTCATACGAGTGAGGTAAAGGCTTGTATATACTTATAGATTGGAAAACGGTTTAAGAAAACGAGCTTTGTAATAAAATAGTGTCGAAATCATTTGAAGAAAGAGTTCTGATATTTACTACTAGTATAGAAAACCTTTATATTTTTAAAGTGACAAATCACAAAGAAGATTGTAGGAACAATCAATCACTTAAATTCACATACAACGACGTGGATAAAAATCCAAAGAAATCGATAAAGGATCCATCGAAATGGATATTCCAAAAATCCCTAAAAAGGAGTCATCAAAGTCGATAATAAATGATAACAACAAAAGGGGAACAACACAAATCGATTATAGTTGGAAATTCAAGCGACTAGGCAAAATAGGCATAGTTGGCAAATAGCAGCAGGTCGGTCGACCGGACTCCCTGAGTCGGTTGACCGAACCAAAAACAGAAGTGCACGGGGTAGAAGGTCGGTCGACCGGACCCTGAGCTCGGTCGACCGAGCCCTGTGACCTGCACTTCCAAACAGAGGCAGGAAGTGCCCGTTCTTCAGGTCGGTCGGCCGGCGCAGGGGCTCGGTCGGCCGAACCTGTTGTTGACACTCCCATGCCCTATTTCAAATGAGGTGCAAATCTCGATCAATTTGCAATCGCAAGAGCAACTGCGCTAAGGGTTTATGCCAATCGACTACCCGACCCTATATGCTCCTCGATGCATCACCTAAAACATGTTCAAACATCAAAGTTAGGATTTTTAACGAATTGAACTCAAAACATTAAAAATTGGATTATTCACCAAATCAATCCAAACCAAAAGCAAATGCACACAAATAAGTGTTAGGAATTCATACCTAACAATCGAAGATAATTCATAGAATTAGATGTGAGATTAAAAATCTCACCTTTAAACCCAAATCAATGAATGAGAAGCTTGAAGACAAGGGAAGATCAACCACACTTCAATTTCAACACTAGAAGCTTGAATCTAAGCTTAAAAGAGAAACATTTCCTAAATTAGGTTTAGGAATTTTCTGAAATCAAAGAGAGAATGAGTTGGAGAAGAAGAAGGAGATGCTTACCAATGGGTTCTCTTGAGTTTGGAGCTAGAAGATGGATTTGCTAATGGAAACTAGGGCTTAGGATTTCCTAATTCTTTTTCTCTTCCCCCATTTTTGATGAAGCTTGAATGTATTAGGAAATTATGAAGGAATGAAGAGGATAAGGGGTTGGGACTGAATACTTAAGTGGGGTTATTGGGCTCAGCCCAAACCAAAGCCCTAGGTGAAAAAGTGGCAAAAATCAACTTTCTCCAAACATATCAAAGTTTATACTCAAAAAGGTCGCAAATGTCATTTTGAACTCAATGGGGGTGGTCTCGAGTCCCAATTCGACTGTTTGCAAAAAGTAGCTTTTCGGACCAAAATCCGACGAACGTTAAAATATTTAAATAAAATATTTAAATATAAAATTGATAAATAGGCGGGTTGTTACACCTAGGCTTAGCTATTTTCACGCACTCAAATTTTCTCCTAATTGGGTTCCTTCGCCCGAAGTTGAACCCTAAATAGAAAATATTTCTAGGCAGAATATCCTTTTCATAAAAATATTGGACACCTTAGAAAGGGATCCAGGAAGACCATGGAGTAAAGCTAAGCACGACAGGTGAGTGGATTTAAATTACATCTCTTTTATGTTTATGATATATATGTAATATCGTTCGATTCCTGTCAGGACCCGATTCTTCGTCTTCCGAAAATTCAACATCGACACTCACTTTATCGACTGCCGAGGAATCGAACGACGGAAAACCGAACACTGAGGATTTTAAGAAAAAGAATTTAGGAAAAGAGAAGAGAAAAAAAAATAGAAATTAGGGAGGAGAGAACAGAAGATAGAAAATTTTAAAATAGAAAGAAAAGAGAAAATAGAGAAAAGATAGAAAAACAGAACGGAATAGAAAACAACAGAATCACATCAGAATCTCACAATTCGCAACGGAACAACATATAATAATAAATGAATAATCTTTAAACAAAGAACTATATCAGTTATTACATTTTATACATTACATTACATCATATCATCAGAGTGTACAACAACAACAACAAACAGTGCAGCGGAAAAAGAAATACTATATAAATTAGTAATACGCCATGCCATCCAACTTGCCTCCAGCAACTCCAGAATATCCAGAATATCCTGATACCTTAACTCTTAACTGCCCGTGTGGAAATTGGTGGGCACCCAGAGTTTAGGAAGGAAAACAATAAACTCCAAGTCAGTCATGTGACTGGTGTGAGAAATCAAAACAGTTTATTTATCTTTAAAATCAAAATAGAGAGATATTTTTATTTCAATTCGCAATGCTTTTAAAAATGAGACTACCATAAGGCCTCCCGCACACACACACATGCAAACGCAGAATCGGAGGAGATTTCTCCTTATGATAGTCAAAGATGCTTAATACGCATTTAAAATAATATTTGATATCATTACTAGTGCATAGTGTAGAAGAAAAAATTCATTTTGAAAGTAGAATATAAATCTTAGCCAACATACGACCATTATCGTATGCCTACTATAGCTACCATCCAAACAGTGGTGACCACCATAAGTGAATAGCAGGTTCTACAACTAATACCGTACAAGTTTCGTATTGTTTCTTTGGATTTCCAACAAATGGTCAGGCCAAGGAACTTCCAATTGCCACATGAGAATGCCTCTGGAAAGACATCCCCGAGAACCAAACCGGAACTCTGCCAACACAAGGCTGGGTTACCCCTAACTGGGTAACTACTGACACGAGCACGCCATTCCCCGATCGTAAACGACCTTTCTCACGGGATCCCGATAGCCAACAACCACAAAGTAATAAATTCGCAGTAACCACATAGGTTAAATATCTGGGCTCCATACCATGATACCACCTCTATCCAGAAGGAAATGTACATACCCTAAAGGGTGCTACCCCTCATAACCTTGCCGCATCTTTCCTGTTTTGACCATTTCCGGGGTGTGAGGTTCGACGAAGTCACGTCCACAAAAACATACTTTATACAAAAGCCATGCTTTGGGTCAACAAATGATCAACACAATGATCACTAAGATAGACGATCAAATAAATGATCCTATCACAATAATCAACACAATGATCATTTACAGCAACATTCAGCATGTCACATTACCAAACTGGGAATATATCGCTGATAACTTCAACTATATAACCTCTGAGCTCGTACGTCTCAGAGAAGGGTGTTAAGCTAAAAGAATAAATTCTTCGCCACCAACAGAAATATATTTGAAAGAAATCGGCTTTATATCTCAACTTGTAATGTCAGACATACAATCCATACAAGTCTGTTCCGGGATCGAACAAAACCGAAGGCACTTACAAAGAAGTCCTTGCAATCCGGATATTCACAATCCTGATCGGATTCACCATCACATATGGAGAACTCTATACCGTAGCTACTCGGTGCAGAGTAAATCGACAGGTCATCCTATCGCTCTCGCAAATACCGGGTCTTCAACACCGATCTTCAAATGCAATTCACAACGACGTATCACATATTCGGAATGGGTTATACGACCCCATGGTCCTTTCCCGGTTAACCCGAATAGTGAGCGCTTATTTAAAAATAAGTGTAGCATTCACATTCAAACAAATCACATCAATCACCCATTCAAAGGGAAATATTGATAGTCGGTTATTGAACTATCACTGGATATGCACACATCACCAGATTCCAAATAATTTTCCAAATTATTTATTTTCCAAAATATCTTCACTAGATATTAAATTTCAATACTTCAAAAATAAATCAATATTTATTTTTAAACCAATTTCACTTTCTTTTATAAATTCCTTAGTGAATTTACATTTTAAAATATCCATGCATATACGTTTTCAATTATTCATTTCAATTTATCTTCAAAAAGATAAATTCTCAAAGTATTCACTTTATATTGGAAAACATTTCCATACTTATTAAATAAGTAATTCACGAATTTTATTTATTTTCAACACTTAGAAAATATTCAATATACCTAAATCGAATTAAGTATATATTTCATTCTTTAAGGAAATCATTCTCTTAAACATATTTATTTGGGCCAAAACGAATGTTACGTAAAACATCGTTACGACAACCCAAAATCACTAGTATAGGGATTCGAAATTAAGATATATATATATAAATCCCAATACTATACGAAACATTTCCTTTCGGAAATCATTTACTATAACAACAGTGTTATAGTCCACTATTTCCTTCTATTTCTCGAAAACGTCTATTTCAACAATGAATGTTGAAATCTATGGTTTCGAATCTCAACACATTTTTAAAACATCGTTAGATCGTTTTAATTCAATTTAAACATCTCATTCAAACATTTTACTTTAACGTGTTATTCACTATTCAAAAATGTGAATAAACTTCATTAACAATTTCATCCTTTTATTCATTTTAATTCAAAGGATTATTCACTATTCAAAAATGTGAATATAACTCTATTTATAGGTTTCAACAATTTACTTATCAAAATAAGTTGTTTGCGGATTTATAAAACAACGTTTATAAATTCCATTTCTATTTATTTATAAAAACTTCCTTTTTATAAATTCTTTTATTAACCTATTCCAGTTTATAACTCAATTATAAACTAAAAGTTCATATTATAAGTCGAATGCTTATAAAACGATTATTTTACAAAATCGTTCTTTTAAAGACTTTCTAATTTATAAATCTTATAACTTATAAGATCCATTTATTTAACCAATCTATTCTTCAAATAATTTCACCGAATTTATAAATCTTACTATTTATAAATTTCTTTTATAACTTCACAGTTTATAATTCTATAAATTTCATTCATCAATGACATTCATTCACCATTCATTCCAACACTTATAAAAACTCGTTTTATAATGTCAATATTTCAATTTATAAATATCCATTTATAAATCTCTTAATATAAATCAAATTATATTATTATTCTAAAACGTCTTTAATTTCCTTTATAATTTCACCATTTTGATTTATAAAATAATCAAATTTTATAAATCCTATATTTAAACTTTTATAATATATTCAAAAATCCAATCTAAACTATTTTATAAAATTATTAATCCATATTTCTCTAAAATCAGCTTTTAACTATATTTCACAAAAATCATAATTTTTATAACATTTAAAATTATAACGTTTATTTATTTAAAATGGATCAAATCCAAAATTATTTTATAAAACGTATACTTTCTAAAATCACTTTAAAATCATTTTAAAATCCCAAAATCTGGGTCCAATGATGCTACATATCAAATAGTCAATCACGACAACAACGATATCATATATCGATATGATAATCCATCAAACATCAAAATATCTGAAATCAAATAAATACTGTTGAGGAATCCAGTTGGATCCCTCCAACCTGTTTTCCTGCATCCACAAACATTAGCACAATACCAATTTCGCTCCAGTACGAAATTATCGCGGTATATGGGATTTAAAATATTATCCGCTTAATAACGGCGCAATAGGGTCTCATCCGCTAAACAAAAAATGCGGGAAATCAACAACTGCAATATATACATATGCCAATATATATATATTGATATTATTTATAATACCAATTTCACTGTTTATGAAATATTCGCGGTATATGTTTTTAATAAATAACATCCGCTTACTAACGGCGTATAATGTCTATTTTAACAATCAATAGATATCAATCAACATTCAAACATGCATTCAAATATTTTAAATCTAACTATTTAAAATAAAATCGAAACTGATTCGATTGAGTGAGAAGTTCTCACCTTGATTTTAAATTCCGTTTTAGCGAATTATTTCGAATAAAATTAAACAGATGTTTAATTTTACCCAAAATTCTCACTAACTCCAAACGACTCCAAACGAACTCCATCGCGTAGTGCACGTCCATACGATTCCAACGCAACTGGTTTCGCGTGTTTTCGACCTCGTATGAAAAAGTTATGAATTATTGAAGTTTGTACACGATTTATATTCATAATTTACAACTAAATAAACTAATTTAAACCTTCATCAACTATTGGCCTTAGGATCCATCTCCAAGCAAATCACAGCCCTCCATCCCTTCTTCTTCCCCCTCACGTAACCCTACAGGAAATAGCCGCACATATAGAAACCCATAACAACAAACTAGGGTTTAATTATTCTCCTCCATTTCTCAACGATACTTCATCAAACTACTTGCAATAGGAAGCTCTCGACCAAGGCTATGCTCGGCCAGAAGCATGTGGAGCTCGGCCACTTCCTCTAGCGTGCGCACGTGTGATGAACGGCCACCTTTCCACTCGATTTCCCATCAATCCATGAAGCCATTCGCGATCATAACCGTTGGATCTCTAGTTCGTGTTGTCCTCTACAATACTCTAGTTGAAACTTTCATGAATCGATGCATAGATTAGAAGATTTTTGGGGATGAAGATGGGAGCATTTCTGGCCGTGGGTTATGTGGGTGGCGGCTAGGGCAAATTAGAATGAGGGTTTATTTTTTATCAAATTATGAAGATGTTGGGGCTATTTATAAGAGAACGAACGACACTATTCATCCCGGAAATTCCGAACTCCGATTTACGCGCCGAAACTGACGTACCTAGGGTTTATCCCGCGTTTCGGACACAATGGAACAGGTTTCTGAAGCTAATTCGGAAGTATGTGCGAGTTATGGCTATAAACGCTCAATTTAATTTAAACCGATTTAAGTCGATTTCTAGGCGTTTTAATTTGTAACGGACAAACGGTAAATCCAATTGACTTGAAATTTGAAACCTTACAATAATATCACATTACGGATCCGATGAAACTGGTTTCGTCGAAATCCGAGACTTTTTGAAAAATGGCTATTTTCACTCGTCAAATTTAAATTAAAAAATAATTCGATGCGTTTCGAGCTGCCACGATCAAACGATAACTCCGATTGACACGAAAATTTGAAATCCGGTAATAACTAACTATTACGGATCCAATGAAACTGGTTTCGTTCAATTCTGAGACTGTTCAAAAATTGACTATTTTCACTAGTCGATTTAAATATTAAAATATTCAATTTTCACAAATTAACTTTTAATTCGATTTTAAAAGTTCTAAAATATCATTCTAACTCTCATATGATAAAATAAAATTTTACAAATCATTTTCAATCATATTTAACTCTATTTTCAATTATTTCCATAATTTAACATATTAAATTATCGGTTTAATTATTCAATTAAATCCAAAAATTCAAATAAAAATTTATTTGACTTATAAATTCACTTATTAATATTTAAAATTAATTAAATATTCAAATTTTAATTTCTAAAAATTCTGGGTCGTTACAATCTTCCCCCCTTAAAAGAATTTCGTCCTCGAAATTAACAAGTAAGAAAAATTATAGAATTTATTAACTTTCCCAAAATTCATAGTTAAACTTCTTACAATAACCTTACTAAGTTTTGAAATCATACTTAGTTATCTTTTCAAAAACAACTACTATTGTTTAACTTTCAATTCCAAAATCAAAGTTAAAGTTTTCAAAATTTCCAATTTTCTCAAAAAAATTCTAACGCCTTAAATTTTCGGAAAAATTCGCCATAGTCTCCTTTGCGCGGCTCGATCCGAAAAAAAATGACAGTATATATATCACAAATATACATCTCATCAAGTAATGAGGCATCCCGCAGGGAAAAAAAGTGTAAAAGTACTGTATTTAATCCGAGATATGTACCTTATATTTTATTAGCTAGCATATACGGCTAATATAGCGCTAAAGCGAGCTCCAAATGCGAAGCAAACGCGATCCGCACCTACTAAACACTCAACAAACAACATGAGAACATGCACATATGAAAATAATCTCAATATACAACATATATCTCCATAACAACTATATATGTCATATAGAAATGCAACTAAACAACAAATGAAACCATCAACCAACTAATATGCATATCCAATAAATATTCATTCATATTCACATATGAAAATAAATAGGTTTTAATTTTAAAAGTTTATGTTGAAATTGTTTTATAAATTCGAGCAAACTTCAAAAATGCATAACTTTTTCATTCATATTTAATGAATTGGTTTTCAATATAAATCACATTTGATTCATTTACAGTGGATGTTCTTTACTAACATTCATTTTCAATTAGTTTATATTCACTAATTCATATTTAAGTTGGTTCACTTCCAATTCAAATTCAATTCTATCCAAATTTCACTTAACTTCCAATTGAATTTCAATTAATTAAGCTTCCAATTTCATTAATACTTAATGAATTATATACAATCAATCAACAATCATATATCAATCAATGTATATTAATTACAACCAAATTCCTTTGCTTATATTAATTCAATTTGGCTTAACACCATCACTTTCAATTGGTTTAATCAAATTGATTTCATTCAACTATTCAACTTTCTAATAACATTAGATTTTAATGAATTAACACTTATATTCATTATTTCATATCAACTTAATTCACATTTAATTGATTAACATTCAATCCATTCATTTAATTCAATTACAAAATCGAATTTCATTTACATAACTTAAGTTCACATTTATCTCTTAACTTTATTATTTTACTTTGATACTAATATCAACTTCATTCAATATCACTTAAGTTATATTCATATAGTTTCACTTCTTATATATAAGTTTATTTCACAATTGTAAATCACTTTAATTATAATTCAATTCTTTATAATTCATTTTGCTTATACAATTCCTTTATTTAGATTATTCAAACATGTAAACAATCAACTTATATACACTTTTATAATTTTGAAAAATTATTTCTTCATATATAAAATATAATCAAGGTAAAATTATTTCATTTACCCAATTAAAAATCAATATTGTGCCGAATTGTTCTATTCAAGTGTTTAGAAACCCCTTCGGCATAGTTGTACATACCGTGCTGACGAAGGTTCATATGCCACTCAATAAACCAATCATCACAATATAAAACAATTTTTTTATTCACTAACAAATACGCTCTCATAGCTATTATTACACTCAAATTCATTCTAGAGTACTACTGACTCTATCTCTAATGAATAATACCCAACAGAACCATGGTTGTCGCTTAACCATAAGCTTTGATACCACATTGTCAGGACCCGATTCTTCGTCTTCCGAAAATTCAACATCGACACTCACTTTATCGACTGCCGAGGAATCGAACGACGGAAAACCGAACACTGAGGGTTTTAAGAAAAAGAATTTAGGAAAAGAGAAGAGAAAAAAAAATAGAAATTAGGGAGGAGAGAACAGAAGATAGAAAATTTTAAAATAGAAAGAAAAGAGAAAATAGAGAAGAGATAGAAAAACAGAATGGAATAGAAAACAACAGAATCACATCAGAATCTCACAATTCGCAGCGGAACAACATATAATAATAAATGAATAATCTTTAAACAAAGAACTATATCAGTTATTACATTTTATACATTACATTACATCATATCATCAGAGTGTACAACAACAACAACAACAACAAACAGTGCAGCGGAAAAAGAAATACTATATAAATTAGTAATACGCCATGCCATCCAGCTTGCCTCCAGCAACTCCAGAATATCCCGATAAACCTTAACTCTTGACTGCCCGTGTGGAAATTGGTGGGCACCCAGAGTTTAGGAAGGAAAACAATAAACTCCAAGTCAGTCATGTGACTGGTGTGAGAAATCAAAACAGTTTATTTATCTTTAAAATCAAAATAGAGAGATATTTTTATTTCAATTCGCAATGCTTTTAAAAATGAGACTACCATAAGGCCTCCCGCACACACACACATGCAAACGCAGAATCGGAGGAGATTTCTCCTTATGATAGTCAAAGATGCTTAATACGCATTTAAAATAATATTTGATATCATTACTAGTGCATAGTGTAGAAGAAAAAATTCATTTTGAAAGTAGAATATAAATCTTAGCCAACATACGACCATTATCGTATGCCTACTATAGCTACCATCCAAACAGTGGTGACCACCATAAGTGAATAGCAGGTTCTACAACTAATACCGTACAAGTTTCGTATTGTTTCTTTGGATTTCCAACAAATGGTCAGGCCAAGGAACTTCCCATTGCCACATGAGAATGCCTCTGGAAAGACATCCCCGAGAACCAAACCGGAACTCTGCCAGCACAAGGCCGGGTTACCCCTAACTGGGTAACTACTGACACGAGCACGCCATTCCCCGATCGTAAACGACCTTTCTCACGGGATCCCGATAGCCAACAACCACAAAGTAATAAATTCGCAGTAACCACATAGGTTAAATATCTGGGCTCCATACCATGATACCACCTCTATCCAGAAGGAAATGTACATACCCTAAAGGGTGCTACCCCTCATAACCTTGCCGCATCTTTCCTGTTTTGACCATTTCCGGGGTGTGAGGTTCGACGAAGTCACGTCCACAAAAACATACTTTATACAAAAGCCATGCTTTGGGTCAACAAATGATCAACACAATGATCACTAAGATAGACGATCAAATAAATGATCCTATCACAATAATCAACACAATGATCATTTACAGCAACACTCAGCATGTCACATTACCAAATTGGGAATATATCGCTGATAACTTCAACTATATAACCTCTGAGCTCGTACGTCTCAGAGAAGGGTGTTAAGCTAAAAGAATAAATTCTTCGCCACCAACAGAAATATATTTGAAAGAAATCGGCTTTATATCTCAACTTGTAATGTCAGACATACAATCCATACAAGTCTGTTCCGGGATCGAACAAAACCGAAGGCACTTACAAAGAAGTCCTTGCAATCCGGATATTCACAATCCTGACCGGATTCACCATCACATATGGAGAACTCTATACCGTAGCTACTCGGTGCAGAGTAAATCGACAGGTCATCCTATCGCTCTCGCAAATACCGGGTCTTCAACACCGATCTTCAAATGCAATTCACAACGACGTATCACATATTCGGAATGGGTTATACGACCCCATGGTCCTTTCCCGGTTAACCCGAATAGTGAGCGCTTATTTAAAAATAAGTGTAGCATTCACATTCAAACAAATCACATCAATCACCCATTCAAAGGGAAATATTGATAGTCGGTTATTGAACTATCACTGGATATGCACACATCACCAGATTCCAAATAATTTTCCAAATTATTTATTTTCCAAAATATCTTCACTAGATATTAAATTTCAATACTTCAAAAATAAATCAATATTTATTTTTAAACCAATTTCACTTTCTTTTATAAATTCCTTAGTGAATTTACATTTTAAAATATCCATGCATATACGTTTTCAATTATTCATTTCAATTTATCTTCAAAAAGATAAATTCTCAAAGTATTCACTTTATATTGGAAAACATTTCCATACTTATTAAATAAGTAATTCACGAATTTTATTTATTTTCAACACTTAGAAAATATTCAATATACCTAAATCGAATTAAGTATATATTTCATTCTTTAAGGAAATCATTCTCTTAAACATATTTATTTGGGCCAAAACGAATGTTACGTAAAACATCGTTACGACAACCCAAAATCACTAGTATAGGGATTCGAAATTAAGATATATATATATATATAAATCCCAATACTATACAAAACATTTCCTTTCGGAAATCATTTACTATAACAACAGTGTTATAGTCCACTATTTCCTTCTATTTCTCGAAAACGTCTATTTCAACAATGAATGTTGAAATCTATGGTTTCGAATCTCAACACATTTTTAAAACATCGTTAGATCGTTTTAATTCAATTTAAACATCTCATTCAAACATTTTACTTTAACGTGTTATTCACTATTCAAAAATGTGAATAAACTTCATTAACAATTTCATCCTTTTATTCATTTTAATTCAAAGGATTATTCACTATTCAAAAATGTGAATATAACTCTATTTATAGGTTTCAACAATTTACTTATCAAAATAAGTTGTTTGCGGATTTATAAAACAACGTTTATAAATTCCATTTCTATTTATTTATAAAAACTTCCTTTTATAAATTCTTTTATTAACCTATTCCAGTTTATAACTCAATTATAAACTAAAAGTTCATATTATAAGTCGAATGCTTATAAAACGATTATTTTACAAAATCGTTCTTTTAAAGACTTTCTAATTTATAAATCTTATAACTTATAAGATCCATTTATTTAACCAATCTATTCTTCAAATAATTTCACCGAATTTATAAATCTTACTATTTATAAATTTCTTTTATAACTTCACAGTTTATAATTCTATAAATTTCATTCATCAATGACATTCATTCACCATTCATTCCAACACTTATAAAAACACGTTTTATAATGTCAATATTTCAATTTATAAATATCCATTTATAAATCTCTTAATATAAATCAAATTATATTATTATTCTAAAACGTCTTTAATTTCCTTTATAATTTCACCATTTTGATTTATAAAATAATCAAATTTTATAAATCCTATATTTAAACTTTTATAATATATTCAAAAATCCAATCTAAACTATTTTATAAAATTATTAATCCATATTTCTCTAAAATCAGCTTTTAACTATATTTCACAAAAATCATAATTTTTATAACATTTAAAATTATAACGTTTATTTATTTAAAATGGATCAAATCCAAAATTATTTTATAAAACGTATACTTTCTAAAATCACTTTAAAATCATTTTAAAAACCCAAAATCTGGGTCCAATGATGCTACATATCAAATAGTCAATCACGACAACAACGATATCATATATCGATATGATAATCCATCAAACATCAAAATATCTGAAATCAAATAAATACTGTTGAGGAATCCAGTTGGATCCCTCCAACCTGTTTTCCTTCATCCACAAACATTAGCACAATACCAATTTCGCTCCAGTACGAAATTATCGCGGTATATGGGATTTAAAATATTATCCGCTTAATAACGGCGCAATAGGGTCTCATCCGCTAAACAAAAAATGCGGGAAATCAACAACTGCAATATATACATATGCCAATATATATATATTGATATTATTTATAATACCAATTTCACTGTTTATGAAATATTCGCGGTATATGTTTTTAATAAATAACATCCGCTTACTAACGGCGTATAATGTCTATTTTAACAATCAATAGATATCAATCAACATTCAAACATGCATTCAAATATTTTAAATCTAACTATTTAAAATAAAATCGAAACTGATTCGATTGAGTGAGAAGTTCTCACCTTGATTTTAAATTCCGTTTTAGCGATTTATTTCGAATAAAATTAAACGGACGTTTAATTTTACCCAAAATTCTCACTAACTCCAAACGACTCCAAACCAACTCCATCACGTAGTGCTCGTCCATACGATTCCAACGCAACTGGTTTCGCGCGTTTTCGACCTCGTATGAAAAAGTTATGAATTATTGAAGTTTGTACACGATTTATATTCATAATTTACAACTAAATAAACTAATTTAAACCTTCATCAACTATTGGCCTTAGGATCCATCTCCAAGCAAATCACATCCCTCCATCCCTTCTTCTTCCCCCTCACGTAACCCTACAGGAAATAGCCGCACATATAGAAACCCATAACAACAAACTAGGGTTTAATTATTCTCCTCCATTTCTCAACGATACTTCATCAAACTACTTGCAATAGGAAGCTCTCGACCAAGGCTATGCTCGGCCAGAAGCATGTGGAGCTCGGCCACTTCCTCTAGCGTGCTCACGTGTGATGAACGGCCACCTTTCCACTCGATTTCCCATCAATCCGTGAAGCCATTCGCGATCATAACCGTTGGATCTCTAGTTCGTGTTGTCCTCTACAATACTCTAGTTGAAACTTTCATGAATCGATGCATAGATTAGAAGATTTTTGGGGATGAAGATGGGAGCATTTCTGGCCGTGGGTTATGTGTGTGGCAGCTAGGGCAAATTAGAATTAGGGTTTATTTTTTATCAAATTATGAAGATGTTGGGGCTATTTATAAGAGAACGAACGACACTATTCATCCCGGAAATTCCGAACTCCGATTTACGCGCCGAAACTGATGTACCTAGGGTTTATCCCGCGTTCCGGACACAATGGAACAGGTTTCGGAAGCTAATTCGGAAGTATGTGCGAGTTATGGCTATAAACGCTCAATTTAATTTAAACCGATTTAAGTCGATTTCTAGGCGTTTTAATTTGTAACGGACAAACGGTAAATCCAATTGACTTGAAATTTGAAACCTTACAATAATATCACATTATGGATCCGATGAAACTGGTTTCGTCGAAATCTGAGACTTTTTGAAAAATGGCTATTTTCACTCGTCAAATTTAAATTAAAAAATAATTCGATGCGTTTCGAGCTGCCACGATCAAACGATAACTCCGATTGACACGAAAATTTGAAATCCGGTAATAACTAACTATTACGGATCCAATGAAACTGGTTTCGTTCAATTCTGAGACTGTTCAAAAATTGACTATTTTCACTAGTCGATTTAAATATTAAAATATTCAATTTTCACAAATTAACTTTTAATTCGATTTTAAAAGTTCTAAAATATCATTCTAACTCTCATATGATAAAATAAAATTTTACAAATCATTTTCAATCATATTTAACTCTATTTTCAATTATTTCCATAATTTAACATATTAAATTATCGGTTTAATTATTCAATTAAATCCAAAAATTCAAATAAAAATTTATTTGACTTATAAATTCACTTATTAATATTTAAAATTAATTAAATATTCAAATTTTAATTTCTAAAAATTCTGGGTCGTTACAATTCCCATTATATATTTAATTCAGCATTTATTTCATTAATTAGTTCCACTAATTAGCTATGTTAAAACTATAAATTTTATGAGATAAATGTACTTATATTTAAATGTTATTTATATGGAAAATAAAGGTATCCAATTAAATATAAGTAATATTTAGCTTAGAAGTTTTAGAGAAAGATATAGGTTTAAAAATGAGAAATTTACAGTAAATTATGTTAAAACGAGAGAAATAAATTAAAAAGGGGGAAATTTAATTTCTTGATTTGGAAGTTAGTGATAGATTAGTTGGTTAGTTTAGAAAAGAGAATACATTTTCATAGTTTAATATTGTAAGAATGACAATAAACGTAACTGCAAGAATAAAAGAAAAAGGGAATTAGTGTAAAATAGAGACATTTATGTATTTTGAATTTTCTAATAATTAAAGGACAATAAAAAAATATCTTGCAATTACGTTTATCATTTATAACATTATTTAGTATTAAAGTATGAAAATGCTTTTTTAGCACAGTTTGTGTAACCAACCAAATAGAATAGAACCACTTCCTAGAATAAAAGAGAATAAAGTGGAGAGTTAAAGAAATCAAAGAAGAAATCAAGTTAATTATTTGACAGGGCTAGAAATAATAAAAAGAAATGTGCCTGAATCTGCGTTCACTACGCAGATAGTAAAATAAAAGCAAAGCACTTATTAAAATTAGTAAATTTGTGCCAGTCGAATGTAGTCCCAAGCCAAGATTGTAGTATAATATAAGAGAACTAAAAAGAATTCAATATCATAATAAAAGAATACAGGCTAGAATAGAAAAGAGACACTTACAATTATATTTATAACATGCAAATTATAAAAAATATAGAAGTAACAATTACAAGTATATTTATAACATAGGTTATAATTAGAGATAATAGAAAAGGCATATTTTAAAACTTATGCTAAGTTACTGACCAAACATAGAAGAAGGGACCATACTAACAACATTCCCCTTCAGTCGGTAACTGATGGTCTCGCAATAGTTAGGTGAGGCTGCGACACACTTATTTTGATTAGGGTAATTTAGTAGCTAGCAGAATAAGAAAGGTAAACTAATCGCATAATAACATATTAGATATAGGGTCTAATAAAATAGTAAGATGCGTTTGAAGCATCCCAATGGATGAAGAACCTTACGAAGCAGTTCATTACATATTTCAGCATAAAAGAAGCATGTCTAACTTAGTTATTTGGGCTAGAAGGAAGTACGAAACTTCAATGTAAGGGTACTCTAGGATGGCCCTTTGGGGTGGGCCTAACGAAGCTGCACCTCCAGAGGCAGGTCTGTCGTTGTTCCATCAAGAGAGTATGTCTTAACTCCAGGTGATGTGGTGTCAGTGAGGGTTGGTGATGTGGTGTCTCGAAGCGACTATCGAGTAGAATGGTTTTTGGCTCGTGTTTTTACTCGGGGTGATGCTGTAGTGGTTCGTGCCTGGGTTTGGGGTGGGTTTCTTTCTTTCCTGTTGCTTAAAATTTGAGTTTAAACCTTTAGCTGAAAAAAATAGGAAGGGGGAGAAGAAGAATGGACTCGGGTGTTCGAGTTTGGGTCGGTCGAACCCATAGTTAGTATTGTTTAAAAGGTTTTCAAATTTTGTTTTAATTTTTAAAATTTAAATTTATTTAAATTGCTTTGTGAAAATGTTAAACTATTTAATTTAAAGTATTTATGTTTTGATAGTTAAGTTTTAAGATAATTTTATATTCATTAAAATTTAACTTTTAAAAAAGTAATTAGTTTAAACAAATTGGAAATGTTTTAAATATGTAATAATTTTTAATGTAATTGTTTTGTTTTGAGAATTAATTAAGTTTTATGGTTAATACTACTTTAATTAATAAAGCAATTAAAGTTAAATTAATTAATAATTTTAGATTTATTAATTTATTAAGGTTTAATTAATTAATTATGGATTAATTAATTGATAATTAAGAATTACTTTAATTAAGTAGTTAAAGATTTACATAATTATAATTATATAATAATTAATTATTTAATGAAAAAGAAATGATTAGTAATTAATTAATAAATGATTAGCAATTAATTAATTAATTAAGTTATTAACTAATTAATAGTTAAGAGTTAATTAATTTAATAATTAGGGTTAATTAATTAAGTAATTAAAATTAATTAATTTATAATTAATAGCTAATTAATTTGTGATTAAGACTTAATTAAATTAAAGATTAAGGTTAATAAATTACAATTAATTAAGTAATTAAATTAATTTATAATTTGTAATTAATTAAGCAATTAATTAAGATTAATTATGTGACGACCGGGAATTTCTAACAATTTAAATTTGAATAATTAATTAATTTTAAATATATAAAAGTTAATTTTAACTTGAATTCAAAATATCCATATTTACTTGATAATTAAATCATTGAATTATATAGTTTAAATATTGAATTTAATAATTGAAATTGGGTAAATTATTGAATTTGAAATCTCTAAGCCTGTTTAAAGTAATTTGAAGGCTTATAAAATTTATAATGATGACACTGAAAATAATAGAATGGTTGAAATTTAATTTAAAGGTAGTTTGTTCAATTTTAATAATATATCATTTAAATTGATATTTAAAAATAGCCTTTCGAGGCACAGTCTCGGAATTCGACAAAAACAGTTCCATGGGATCCGTAATAGTTAATTATTATCAGATTTCTATTTTTGTAGCAATCGGAGTTGTCGTTTGACCCTGACAGCTCAAAACGCTTAGAGACTATTTTTATCGATTTAATTTAAATTTGATCGTTTTCTTTTGTAACTCGCGCATACGATCAAATTAGTCTCCGAAACACGTTCTATTGTGTTCGAAATGTGGGTAAAACCCTATAAACGTTTATTGGCATGTTTGATTCGGGTTTTGGGATTTCGCGTTATGCAACACGAGAGATTTTCTATATTTAATTTTATAATAGTCACGCGTACTCTAGAAGTTTCCCAACCCTATACCTTATTCCCGTTCCCCTCTCTCTATTCTCAAGCAGAAATTGAATGAAGAAAAAAAACAAATCAAACTTATATAAAAAAATTGGCTGTAGCCTTCGGATCCAAATCGAGAAAGGGGGGTGTAACAACCCGCATATTTATCGATTTTATATTTAAATATTTTATCGTTCGTCGGATTTTGGTTCGAAAAGCTACTTTTTGCAAACAGTCGAATTTGGACTTGATACCACCCCCATTGAGTTCAAAATGACGTTTGCGACCTTTTTGAGTATAAGCTTCGACATATTTGGAGAAAGTTGATTTTTGCCACTTTTTCACTTAGGGCTTTGGTTTGGGCTGAACCCATTAACCACTTACTAACTCAGTCCCAACCCCCTCTTCTCTTCATTCCTTCATAATTCCCTAATACATTCAAGCTTCATCAAAAATGGGGGAAGTGAAAAAGAATTAGGAAATCCTAAGCCCTAGTTTCCATTAGCAAATCCATCTTCTAGCTCCAAACTCAAGAGAACCCATTGGTAAGCTTTCTCTTTATCTTCTCCAACTCATTCTCTCTTTGATTTCAGAAGTTTCCTAAACCTAACTTAGGGAATGTTCTTCTTTTAAGCTCAGATTCAAGCTTCTAGTGTTGAGATTGAAGTGTGGTTGATCTTCCTTGTCTTCAAGCTTCTCATTCATTGATTTGGGTTTAAAGGTGAGATTTTTATCTCACATCTATGCTTATATTTATCTTCGATTGTTAGGTATGAATTCCTAACACTTATTCTTGTGCAATTGATATGGATTTGGATTGGTTTTGTGAATATTCCAATTTTTGGTGTTTTGGGTTCAATTCTTTAAAAATCATAACTTTGATGTTTTGATCATGTTTTCGGTGATGCATCGAGGAGCATATAGGGCCGGGTAGTCGATTGGAATAAACCCTTAGCGCCGTTGCTCGTACGATTGCAAATTGATCGAGATTTACACCTCATTTGAAATAGGGCATGGGAGTGCCAGCAACAGGTTTGGCCGACCGAGCCCCTGGGCCGGCCGACCGATCTGTAGAATGGGCACTTCCTGCCTCTGTTTGGAAGTGCAGGCTACAGGGCTCGGTCGACCGAGCTCAGGGTCCGTTCGACCGACCTGCTACCCTGTGCACTTCTGTTTTTGGTTCGGTCAACCGACTCAGGGAGTCCGGTCGACCGACCTGCTGCTATTTGCCAACTATGCCTATTTTGCCTAATTGTCTGAATTTCCAACTCTAATCGATTTGTGTTATTTCCCTATTTGTTGTTATCATTTGTTATTGACTTTGATGACTTATTTTCTTCGGGAATTCTTGGAATATCCATTTCGATGGATTCGGTATCGATTTCTATGGATTTTATTCACGTTTTCGAATGTGAATCTTAGTGATTGATTATTCCTATAATCTTCTTTGTGATTTGTCACTTTAAAAATATAAAAGGTTTTCTATACTAGCAGTAAATATCAAAACTCTTTCTTCAAATGATTTCAATACTATTTTATAACAAAGCTCGTTTTCTCAAACCGATTTCCAATCTATTAGTGTATACAAACCTTTACCTCACTCGTATGAGAAATCTAATTAAACGACTTAGTAAAACGAGTGGTATGAAACGCTTGCGTTTACTTCGTTAGTTAATTCTTGGACTTGTTCGATTGAATTTCTTGTGACAATTTTCTAGTGGAGATCTACAGTTTGTTCGTAAATATTTAAGTTAAGCAAGTGGTTATGGGACATGACGCTAAACTCATATATTTACTAGCTTAGTGTAATTGACACTTCTCGTTGATCACGACGATCATCTTTGTGGTTTAGACTAGCAATGTGCGATGTCTCTTCGTCTATGTGGAGGACTGTTCCTCATTTTATTGAGGTTCGTCTCATTTCTTGCATGGGTCGTACCTATCTAGGTGCGTCGATGTTTGTTTATGCATGGGGTGTACCTTTCTAGGTGCATCGATGTTTGTTTACTTTGTGGAGCAATCGGCTCAATAAGTCGGGACATGGGGCGTACCTTTCTAGTTGTGTCGATGTTCGTCTATGCATGGGGCGTATCTTTCTAGGTGCGTCGATGTTCGACTTTGCATGGGGTGTATCTTTCTAGGTGCATCGATGTTAGACATTACATGGGGTGTATCTTTCTAGGTGCATCGATGTTTATTTGTGCATGGGGCGTATCTTTCTAGGTGCGTCGATGCTAGAGCATGGGGCGTATCTTTCTAGGTGCGTCGATGCTAGAGCATGGGGCGTATCTTTCTAGGTGCGTCGATGTTCGACTATGCATGGGGCGTGTCTTTCTAGGTGCGTTGATGTCCATTTTATGGGATTGGCCATCCTTTTATTGTGATTTCTGGATTTCGTGTGTTGATTTCTGGAATTTATGTTTCACTAACTTTTACGATTGGCATTGATATATATGTCATTTATTGTGGCTTGGTGAATGAAATTAGGAGTATGACATTCCTTTTTATCTTTGAGAAGATCTTTGCGATATTGATTAATCTTATTGATTTTTCAATTATTTATTTAGCCCAGCTTGGCATTGTGATTAGTATGTGTTTAGTCATAGCTCTTATTCTATATCGTTTCATCTGATATTTATAGTTAGACTGATCCTTTTATTATTTTCTTCTTAAATAATACTCGGGTTAGAGCGAGATGTTACAGGTGCTTCTGCTTGACTTCTCTTCTGGGGTTATCATATGATCTTTTGGCTAACTACTTAGATTAGTAGTTTATTTTTTTGTATACACTTGAGATATGGACTCATAGATGTATTCTTTTGTATAGCACGTGTTGCTATTCTTTTGTATTACGGTGGATCTTGTTTGACCACTACTCTGATGAACACTTTTTTGTGTTATATATATTCATATCTATTTCTGCCCTTGTGATATGAATTATCTGTGACTGATTTGTGTTATGTTTATTTCTATATTTGTTTCCGAAGATTACATATAGCCACTGTGTAGTAGCTTTGAGTTTGTGTCGGTATGTCGGATTTCCTCTTGAGATGAAAAGTTATATTTTTATCTGGCATATCGGTACTCGCACAAAGCAATTATACAGATGGTCGCTCCTCAACAGCCTTATTCTCCGTGCTAGTTGACAGCATTACTCCGTAGTGTTCTTGGCTAGCGTGGGTATAGAGGTGGGGCGTCACAGGAGGTGGGGATTTCAAATCAACTACAGCTTCCTCTTTCAAATTGAAGAGTCGATCGAACGAGCTCACTTCAATCCATACCGATGCAGTATCTTCGCCTCCGTAAACCTAGGTTGCTAGCTCCAGATCGAATCAGGTCGTGACTCATTTGAGATGAGGGTGGATCGCTGGAGGAGTTGATGCTCGAGTCGATGCTCGCGTTGGGATTCATGGCACACGCAGTCGCATGGATTCGCGACTGTGTAGTTGGTTGTGGTAGTTCGAGAGTTAGCGATGAAATGAAGTAACGATTTTTCTTTATTACTTTAATTATATATAATGGCAGAAAGAAAAGTAAATAAAATAAGTATACATTTTACAGAAAGAAGTATAATTATATACATGCAGTAGGATATTTATTTAGCTTTTGAATTGATTAATATATATGTATATATATATATTTTAAAAGGAAAATTTATCACTTAAGTTAAATAGTTAGTTTTTAAACAATAAAATTTTAGTGGTTAAATTATTTGGTTAACCTCTTTAATTGGTTTTAGTAACTAAAGGATATTTTTAAGGAAAGAAAATTTTGGGTTAAAACTAAATTGTTGACTAAATTTATTTAAAAGAAATTTTGGTTTTAAAATTGTAGTTAAACAAATTAATTAAAGGAAATTGTTTTGAGATAAAGATCATTGTTAAGCCAATTACTTAAATGAAAATAAATTGTTCGATCATTTTGAATATTAATAAATCGTATAACTGTTAATGCAAGGTTTAAATATGAAGGAAACAAATCGAGACCGGATTTGAAAGGGATTGCAAACTGCAAAATAAAAGGTGAGTAAATCTCACTCTGTCTGATTTTTATTTAGATTTAAATGGTTAAATTTAAATAATTGGTTGATTGATTGAGTTGATTGAATGTGTGCTGATGATCCGGTGACCTTGGTTTTGGTTGGTACTCGAGTTAATTGTTGTTTCACTCGAAGCATTTGGGTTTTAAACAGTTTTAAACTTAAATCATAAATAAGAGAATGGTTCATTTTAAAGTTAATAAGGGTTAATTGATTGGTGATTCATTAAATTGGTAGGATAATTTAAATGGATAGTTAAATTAATTTATGATTTTGGTTAATTGATTAAGTTTAAAAGAATTTGGAATAACCGACGGATGGTTTAATAAGTAATTACTTAACGAAATTAATAAAATATAATTACTTGAGAAATTAGTCAAGAGATTATTGAAGATAATTAATTAAGGAGTAATTAATTTATTTAATGAAGTAAACAACAAGGTAGATAATTACCGGTTGAGGTAAATCAAAAGTGATTAATATTTGTGGCTTAATAAATGATTAATTATTTAATGTATTAAATTACATTACGGTAAATTGAAATTGTAAATGGAAAATCTTTAATTCATATAATCAATGACGTAATAAAAGATTGATCAATTAATGTTAATAAATCAAAATAAGCGACTTATGAGAAATTAATTGATATAACTAATTAAGGATTAATGTAATTAGTATAGTTAATTAATTTACGAAGTAATTAAGATTTCTTATTAATTTTGGTTAAGAATAATTAACATTGTGAAGTTAATTATAGTTAATTACTTGAATGTAATTGAAAGATAATTAATCCAGGGTGATTAATTAAGATGAAGAATCATGAGTTGATTAATTAATCGATTTGGAATTAATTAATGAAGGAATCTAAGTGATTGAGGTTCGGAATTCAATTAGAATCAATTGAATTGATTTGTATGTGATTAAGCTTTGCTTATGAATGATTGAATGGTATTGGATGCCTTGAATGAGTTGATATCTCTAATATGAAATGTTGTGTATTTCATTTGGATAACTTGAGTTAGGATGACATGAGACTCGAAGAGGCCAGGAGCAGGTATTAGGAAATACCCGAAATCACTTCGAATTTTTATAGATTGATATATGGAATCTTTATGCTGGAGTGAAGTGTTTTGGTGGAATTGAATATTTTAAATCTAAATCTTGGTATTTAGAAACTTATATGTGAAATTAGTGATGTCCTAACATATTGTGAACTTGTGAATTGATTTGAGTTACCCGGGTTATATATAAGTTGTATGCTTTGCATTCCATGTTAGATGGGTTTACTCACACTAGTTTCCAGCCTGACCCAGGTGTTACTTTCATGTAATGCTCGGGTCAGACCGAGTATTACAGATTTTCAGGTAGGGACGTTCTGAAGCTTAGGAGGCGAGCAGGATGGCAAGAACGTATGGAGTGCTTCCCCTATATTATATTATTGTATATCTATGATATAGTAATTGTGTATATTCCAGTGTCTGTATAAATGTGTAACTCTAATGTATTAAAATACAGATATAGCTTTTTGAACCAGGAAACACTCAGTTTCGATTTAGGTTGTAGGTGTAACCAACTCGCTATTAAGGATATAGCAGAAAGAAATAATAAAAAAAGAGCTCCGGTATAAAGATCTTCATTAGTGCGTAATCCAATTGTATCCACCACTGATAAACACTGGAATAAGCGATATTTACTGGGCCGGTAGCACCTCCCCGAGTAAAAAATTACCCTTTTTTACCTTTTTTTTAAAAAAACTGCTTCCAAAAGCTTTAACAGAACGCTGTATAATAGATAAAATGTTCTATTATAACTTAATAAATCATTGCTTTGTAAATTATTATTATTTACTATTATATTTTATCCGCTGCGAATGTGAGATGTTGATGTTTCTGTTCTTCTTCTTCTCTTTCTTCTTTTTCATAACTATCTGGAATTTTCGGGTTAGGAAATTTCGGGTCATTGCATTTGGTATCATAGCTGAAAGGTTAAGCGAGAACCTTGGCTCTGGTGGGGATTACTCATTAAATAGAGTCCAAAGTACTCTAGAATGAGTTAAGTGTGTGTATATATATATTTATATACATATGAGAGCGTACTTGTTATTTTCTTATATATATGTTTTAAATGATTTTATATAAAATATATTATGGTATATATAGCAATATTTCTTTTTATAAATATTAAGGTGATTGGTTGTAAATTATTGAAATTAAAATTAAGAAGTAATAAAATACAACATAACTGAAATCTTGAATTGGAATTAAATTAAGTAAAACCGAAAATACAACCAAATTAAAATTTAATTAATTGAAAATGAAATTCTAAAATTAGAATTCAGAAATTAAATTGTTTAAAGCTTTAAATAAAGGTAAGTTTGAAATGGATTCAAACTAAAATTTTACCTTGAATCTATAGAAGTAAGAATAATATAAAAAGGAATTGATACCTAGATATGATTACCATGAGTATTATCATAAATTGTAATTGTGATTAATGATGATATATTTGTTGTTAAGTAAGCCAAATAAAGTAAATTTATAAGATGAGTATGACTTCTAAATTAAAGTAGGTTTAAAATTTTGAAAGTTTTAAAACCTAAGTCTAGAAAACAATCAATTGTTTCAAAGAGATAAAGAAAATAACAAATAATATAATTCAGACTATTCTGAATATAGTCATATTTAAAAATAAGAAATGTTTGGAAGGTTTTTTAAGGGATTTGTTTTGAAATTAAGACCAAGGGTGGTTTAAAATTTAAAAGTAGCCTGGCGTGTAAAGGAAATAAATATGAAAATTAACTCTAAGATTGAGTTTTTAATTTTCTTTGGAATGTGATATGATGTGAAACCCAAAGTGAAGCAAATTTTAAACTTAAATGGAAAGGTTAATGATCTGAAGGTTTAAAATTTGAATGGGAATTAGGATTAGATCCAAGCAGGGATTGCAATGATCTGAATTTGAAATGGGTTCAATTGATAATAGTCCAAAATTTATTTGAATAATTTGGAACTGTAAATAAAGTTGAGTAAGTAAGAATCAAATGGAATTTGATTTGAAGTTGGAAAGAAATTGAGAATTAATTCAACTTGAATTGGGAATAAATCAAGTCCAATGGGATTGGGGTTATTCAAATTGGAATTGGATCAATTTAAATGGAAGTGGAAATTTAGATTGAATTGCTGGGTAAGTGAACAGTTTGATTCAGGACTATTTTCAATATAAATTGTTTTAATATAAATTTATTCTTCCAAGCTATTAAATATATACAACCTTTCTTTTTAAAGCTAACTTATTTTATATTTGTTTTACCATTATTTTTGGAACTATTTAACAATTTTTCAACTGTTTTATAAACTAGTTACTATTTTTCAACTATTTCACAAACTAATAACTATTTTACAACTATTTTGTAATTATCTAAAATTTCTGAAACTATTTAGCTATTTCTCAACTATTTTACAATTACTAACTACTTCACAGCTATTTTGCAAACTAATAATTATTTTTCAACTACTTATCTATTTTTAAAAATTTAAAGCTATTTTCTAAAAATAAACTGGTCGGAGCCCAAACTGTTATTAATTAAATACCCAACCGAGAGAAGGATTGAAGTGATAATCCAAATGGGGATTAAGGTAATTGTAAATAAGTGAATGAAAATTTAAGTGAATGTGAATAGAAAGAGAAATTGATTTGGTTAATAATCAATGAAGTTAAGTACGTAGGATGTACGTATATTATTCTATTTGCATAGTGATTTGACCCAGATTCGAACATAGAATTCCGAAATGATTATATTGATCCGAGTTGGGATTTTTCACTTGATTTTCGACGGCGAACCTGGATATGGATTATTGATTGGCTCTGGATATTCTCTATCATAGTTATGGCTAGGCAAGGTGAATGACGGTTTCTAATCAAGAAACCAGATCTGTGTCCGCACTAGGAAGTTGGGTGGACGATACTAGTTTGGAAGTGAAATTGTGTGTTCGAGTGAGCGATCAGATTGGTATAGCGTACGGATGATAAGTGTACATCGTATGGATTTGTATGAAATTGATATTGGGAAGTTCAATCAAATTGGAATATTTGATTTTGAATAAACAAAGATTATATATATCCTTGTTATATAAGATAAATCTACCCATGTTGAATCTATTGCTACAAGGAAAGGATTTTTGAAGGTGTTTGAAGTATAAAAGAAGTTTTATACAAGTTTGAAAGGATCCAAAGTTTCTAAATTTTATATATATATATCTTTATATATATATATAAAGGATCTTATGAGGATTTTGGAAAAAGGTTTTGGGAACCTTTGGATTTGGAAAGGCTTTCGATATTTGGGTAAAATCAATATTAAAATTTGGAAAGCCTAGTTTGAGAATTATCGATTTTTGGATAATCGATTTTGTGTAAAGGAGCTTTGTATGAGATCATAATAGGTGTATGATTTGAAAGATACTATATGTGTATAGTATAAAGTGTTTTGATGATGGCTTTGGGGAAAAAGGCCCTCCCTTGAAATGAACTTCTCAGGAGTGCCGCCGGGCGGTGCTGCCTTGAGCTCTAGGGGGGTTCTAAAGTTGATCCTGTGAGGAGTCCGGACAAAACTAGTTCCTAGAGATTATGAGCAGTGTATATGATGTGCACATAAATATGCATATTTTGACCACCATATTTAATCTACTTAAATTGAATAAATGATCATATTAGGTATTTTAACCAAAATTCAAATTATTTGAAATTGTCACATTTTCATCGTCATCCAAGGGCAAAACGGTCATTTTTGTGCATATATCAAATTGAGAAAATTTAATGGGAAATTTTGATATTATTTTGTAGGAATTTAAACTCAATTACAAGTGGTTTCATGAAGGAATATGCATGCACAAAGAAGATTCAAAAGAATGAAGATGGAAATAATTCAAAGTTAAGAACATGGAGGACCCCACCTAACCACTACCTTAACATACGAATTAAAGGCTAATGCACATACTAAAAGACATTTAAAGCTTCATGTACATTTAAGTAGGGGATTATTGAAGATAATGTAACTTGGCCACCACACTTCCTCCAAGCGCATTTTGGATACTCTCTAAAATTATGCATTAGGGTTTCTAACTTGTATAAATACCCCTTATGTTTCATGTAGCCATCTCTTCTCTTAGTCTCTCTTAGGTCTCCTTCTCTTTAGTTTAGTTTAGATCAAAAATAAAAGTAAAGCTCCTCTTTCACTTTTCATGTCTACTTAGCCATTTTTATTTTATGTAATCTTTTTTTATTTTATGCAATTTAATACATGCTCTTTCGTTTTAATGTTCATTACTTTCATGTTGTAGTGTAGATCTCTTCTCTTTTATGCAAATAGAATAATTTTTCCTTTCATTTTGCTCTCTTTTTCCTCTTCTTTTTATTCAATGTTGCTTGCTACATTTGTTCATATGATGACAAATATGAGAGGCTAAACCCCTTCAATTTAGGGGTAATGAAGCTCTCTAATTAATGTACCTTCAACATTTTATCAATTCATGCTCTCTTTTTGTGCTTAATGAGAATGATTGAAGCGGTTTAATTTGTTGTCTTTGCTTTGAATTTTATAGTCTACATTGTTGACACCAAATAGGCTATGCTTAAACAATCACTAACACAAATGCCTCTCATGAATATATGATTATGGCATAAGAAAGTGATTTGAAATTAAAATTTGATGGTGTATGTTTCTAATCAATAGTTAATAGGCAATACTTAAAATAGATTTCATTTTCATTTTCTTCGTCAAGTTTCATGAGAGTTAGTAAGTGTTTTGAGGGGTGTGTTATAGTTTGATGGCTTATGTTGGCTAATAAATAGCTCAAATATGCCATACTTATGATAAACACATCAATTAAAACACTAATGACCATAAAAGAGAGATCGTGATTTCATGTGTTGAACTACATGATCTTGAGAGTGGGTTTATTCTCTAAATTGTCATTTAACTCTCATATTTGCATTTCTTTTCATTTTGTTAGTTAGTTCATTTTCTCATTTTCTAGCTTAAACATACTCTCGACTTTGGTATAATTTGATTGAATAGAATTTTAAAATCATCAATTCCCTGTGGATCGACCCGTATTCGCCACGTGCTACATTCATACACCGTGCGCTTGCGGTTATTTTTAATTTAAATTCAGTCGACAGTTTTCTAATCCGATAGAATTTCTGTCGACGAACAAGTTTTTGGCGCCGTTGCCGGGGAATTGTTTTGATTTTCTTTTCTATTCTTCGAATTATTTTCTTTTGATTTTTTGCGTGTTTTTATTTTGTGTTTGTTTTTTTGCATATTAAAAAAAAATTGTGTGTTTGTGTGATTGTTGAGTGTATTTGTTTCCGAGTTCATTTGCATTTTCTTCACTTTTTGATCCTATACAATTCCCTTTTCATTCAATTTCTTTTACACTGCCTGTGCATTTGTAATTTCTACACATTTCCATTTCAATTTACATTTGCATGTCATTTCAATTTGTTCTCTGCTCATTCCCTCTCTATTCTTTTCATTTGCATCTTTCTGTTTATTCACCTCTCTGCCACACTAAACAAAATTCACCACAACTACAATCTCAAACTCCCACCACAACTAAAACTGCCTTCTTCCATCACACTTCTGTCTCCACCAGTCAACATATTGCTTCTCCTCTACAACCAATCCAAACAACAATCACTTACCCCTCCTCTATCTCTTCACCGATCATCAGAGACCATCAACAGTCCTCTTCAATGGTTCAACAGTTCAACTGAACACATCACTTCCCCAAAACCATCCCACTGACCTCCAAAACATCACCATCCATTGTCAACAACATAACCTTCCACCACCATTTACAGATAGTTCATCGCTTCACCTCAACAGCCCCTCAATGCCATGTATTACTGTCATAACAACTTCCCTCTTCTGACCATACATTGCAACTGTCTCTACCATCTACACCCCTTCAAACGACCTCAAATTCACCTTATTACCTCAAACATTGCTTCTGCCCATTCACTATAACTAACATCCTCTGGCCATCATCCATTACTACTATAGCCACATCCAACAACATACAGTTCATCATTCAACTGCCACTTGATCATCCACCCAATGTCAATAAACATCCATATCCACTTATTCATCCCACTGTTCCTCTATCTAACTGTCAAAACTTTCAACAACTCGTCTACCCACCGCCCTTCATTCACAACAAATCCTGAATCCCTCCAATCAAACATACCAACCTCCAACTTCGACAGTACAACAAGCAGCACTTCAATCACCATCAAATCCTGCAGCAGTTTTGATTTCTGCCTTCATTCACATACCTCTTCACCTTCCCTCCACAACCATAATACAATCCCTTACTGCCAAAACAAAATAACCCCATCGTCTGTCACAATCCACTGTCTTCCCTTCCAACTTCAACATCACCATATTTACCATATAAAACTTACCACACTTCCACTTCAAAAAGCCTACCACATCACATACTGCTCTTTCATATAAAAGAACCACCTTACACAGTTCTGACCATCTACCCACTTTCTCTTTCATCATCTGACTGCCACAACTCCTCTACCAACTTCCTATCTTCAACCATGCTTCAACCACCGAGCTTCTGATTTCACCACTGAGCTGTTGCCTTCCCACTTAAACCATACCTTAATCGCCTACAAACAACCAAACGTGCACAAAGTACCTCCAGTACCTTCCTTTCCACAACAGCAGTACAGAATTCAATTAACTAATCAATCATCCGAATCACGACATACAATTTCCCATTATCGGCATCGCCACAGAAATTGCTCACAAGCCATCCACCTAACTGCCTCAAAACTCCTCGAACCACAACCAACATCGCAAAATCGAATCGTCACCTCGCCTCGTCATCTAGAACCGCGACCTTCGCTACTCAATCACCTGCAATTCAAACCCTCCTCAAATCGCCAACTATTCGCATATCCTCTATCCATTGCAATCGAACCATTTCCCCTTCGAACCCGCCTTGATGTAAAATGAGCAACCACAACCCAATTTGATGGACTTTTAATTTGGGACTTGAACAAGAGAAGTTCCACTGAGTTTCTTGTTTGGTTGATTTTGAAAAAAATAATATTTGAGATTTCCAATTCAATTGATTTTCACGTATCTGAAAAGGAGAAGTGTTTCGGCTTTGTGAATTACTGTTAATTTGGGCCGGGCCTCGTCTAAGTTATTAAAGAAAAAAGGAAACTGGTTTTGTTTTGTCTCTCAAAAAAACAAAAAGAAAAAAAAAATTAAACACTGGTTTACGTTTGCTTGGGAGTTGACTTGTTTGATAGTGGGCCTGCAGTGGCCTTTAGCGGGCCTGATAGTTTGGTTTTGTCAAAAAAAAGAAGAAAGGAATTATTTTGATTCTTAACTTTTAGTTTGCTTTGTATTTTTTTAAAAAAAATTGTTTATTTTGTTTTTCAAAAAAAAACAAAATTTGTATATATATATCTCGTTTTTATTTTCAGGTTCCCCAAGCAGATAGGAAGAGTTGCTTAAGTTGCTGAGCTTGCCAAAATAAAATAAACTGCTTGCTTGCTATATCAATTGTTTTTATTTTCCTTTGTTGTTTGCTTGCATTAAAAAAAATATTCAATAACAAAAACAAAAATCCATTCGTGGTTGCATTGTTAATACACGTTTAATTTCTGCTTCCATTTCATCTTAGAATTTTGATTAATAATAACGATTAGACATCGATAACTTTTAATTGTATGTTGACAATTTGTCTTCCTTGAACAATTTAATTTCTTGGTGTCTAGGCTACGGAAGAGTAATAACCATTTATAAATATTACGGTGATCGTAAATATTATAGTGGTTGTTCCTCTAAAGGTACTTAAACCTTCGGCTGCATTGCTACGGTGATTCGTGGTGCACCGATAACCCCTGCCCGTTACCTAGCTGAGAACAATCTTGTTTATCTTAGACAATTTGTGATTATACAATTTTGGGTTAACTTAGGAAAAATAATTTGTAATTATAACCTTGCATTCATTTAGTTGCATTAGTTCATGCATATTTAAAAAAAACAAAAAAAAATTCAAAATCCAAAACTAAAAAATTCTAAATATTTATTAACTTAGTTTTTTTGCCTTTTCCTTTGAAAATTTTCAAACGAAAATTCCAAAAATCCAAAAAAAAATTAAAATCAAAAATAAAAAAAAACTTTTCAAAAACAAAGAAAAAAATTTGAAAAACCAAAATCAATTTTCCTTTTGAAAAATAAATTCCATTTGTAACTATTTTTCTTTTACCAAAAAAATACAAAAACATTCTTAAAAATGTCCAAGTTTCCCCACTTACGTAAAGTTTACAATAGTTGCGAAAATCAATATAATCCACATGATTTGACTCCAAATTCGTGTGGATATTTTAACGACAACTATTCTTTAAACGATTTGAATTTTGAACCATAAAATTTTCAAAACGACGACCAACCTTCAAATCTTGAAAATAGTATTTCATCTTTACTTGAAATCGCTACACAATAAAATCAATAGATGAATGAGTGGTGCAATCCATATTTGTGCTATAACTCGAATCAAGGTTTTCAAAATAATCAAAATTTGAATTCACTTCAAAATTCAAATGATTTCGAGTGTAACCCATGCCAATTCAATTTCGAGTTTCAAGATGAATTTCAAAATCAAGACGAAAATGTAAACCAATTTTCAAATAATTTTGGCAAGGAATAGTTTCAATAATGATACGATCGAAAAAATTGGTTATCAACAAGTTCAAAATGAAAGTTTTCAAAGTAACAATCATGAATTTGATTTTGTTGACCAAATGGAAAAAGATAACGGGGATTTATTACTTGAAAAATACAAAAATTTCGTGAAAATCATAATCAAATCTCAACTTGAGAAGAATCAAATAATAATCTACCGTTTATCGAAATTGACAATTCTTGTTCTCAACAAGTCCAAATTGAAAATTTTCAAGTTAATAATTACAAATTTGACTTTGTTGAGCAAATGAATGAAATTTATGATGATCACACAAATTTGTTGATTAAAACATTGGAAAATTTTTAAGAGAAACAAAATCAAATTTCAGTGTGTGACGAGTCAAACGATAATCCATCTTTTACCCAAATCGATGATTATCAAATAACAACTTTTGAAATTGATAATGGCAATCTTAATCAAGTTGTTGAAAATACGGTAATTAAGTTGGATTTCAATTCTTTTGAGGGTGCGAAATTCGATTTAAACTTCGATCTTCCTTTTTCTGAAAACATGAATACAACAACTTTTAATTTTAAACTCCATTTACACGATGAAGTTTTTGATAATCCAACAAAGGAAGTCGAATTTAACGAACATGAGTTTTATGGACTTTTTGAAAATGAGCTGTTGAATTCTAAAGCGGAAAATTTCGATCACCGTTTGATTTTGAAATCGATAATTTTGAAGAAGTTTTCAATGATAAGTTTGAACTTCAATTTCGTGAAAATAAACTTGAACTTCAATCAATTGTTTTATCAACCCCAAAAATCATCGAAAATAAAACAAATCATACGATTTTCAGTAAAACTACTTTTGTTTTTCCAAATCCACACTCAACTTCGAAATCTTTTACGATTCGGTTTTTCGTGCTTAAACTGTGTCTCACACATTTGACGAGAAAAATGAATCGGTCTTTAGAAGACCGTTTCATTTACTATTTGACTGTATACTTTCTCATCTCTTGTAAATAATCATCTTTCATGTAAATATTGGATTTTTATTTTATCTCCTTCCACTTGGGTTGACTGTGGGGACACAGTCAAAAAGAAGTGTGGGGGAAGACTCATCTTCAATTTTTTATTTTTCATGGTTTATTTTTGCTTTAAAATTTCAGAAAAAAATCACAAATTTTTTTTTCTTTTGATTTATTTTTAAAAGAAACACTAAGATAAATATATGGTTTTGGTTTATTAAATTGAAATTTTTGAAAAATAATTTGTCTTAACAAAAATAAAAATGAAGTTTGATTACAAATAATAATGGTTTAACTAGTATATAGAAAGACTCATACGTGTTAATTATGAAGTATATCCTAATTGAAAATCTTTGTTTTAAAAAGTGGTTGATTGAAAGTAAAGGATATAACATTATTTTTGCCTTCTATGTTAAATGGTGCTAAGATGATTTTACAAAACTCTCTCTCTCTTTAAATAAATATAAAAATAAAAAATAATAACATCCAAGTATTCACTCTCATTTAAAAGTCCTCACGGTTATGCATGGGTGAATTACTTGGAATCTTTGATTATGTGCTTTCATACTCATTTAAAAGTCCTCACGGTTATGCATGTATAGAACACATGTAAAAAAGAAAAAGAAAAAAAGAGAAAGTCTTAATAAAACCACCTACGGTCGATAGGCGTAAGCACTAAAGTGTGTGCACTCGCCATGCTCTGTACTCCCTCACATAAGCCCGAAAGGCAGTGCATGGGTGGTATATCTGGCCTCCGTTTACCTGAGCTAGGTGTGTAATTTTTCTTACAAACAATGAGAGAGCAAGCAATAGAAATCCTAGCACTATTTTTACTTATTTGATTTGAATTTTGATTGAAAAGAAATGAAAATACCACTTTGATAAACTTTGATAGTCAACTACGGATCCATTTCATAGATACACTTTGTTATCAACTGAAACAACGAGTTAAACTCTTGTCTATTTGTTATGATAACTTGATTATTGTCGGAAATTTTGACGAGTAAATGACATAAATTTTCATGTTAAGAACCAAAACCTATATTTAACTTATTCGTGTCGATTTAAAAATAAATCCTTTATTTGTAAATATTTCAAAAACTTGCATTATTCTCTTTGTAAATAAATCTTACATTTTGTAAATATTTTCATCCTGCATTTGGATTTTGTGGGTAGAATCCGCTGAAAACCCTCACGAGACAACACTCGTCCTACTGGGGACACCTAGAGGTTTAACGGCTTGTTGCATATGCTTAATGCAATCGTGCTCCCTACGAAAACGGATTTATCTTAGTTTTTCTTTATTCGAGTACGAATAAAAAGATAAGTGTGGGGGTATTTGATGTGCACGTAAATATGCATATTTTTACCACCATATTTAATCTATTTAAATTGAATAAATGATCATATTGGGTATTTTAACCAAAATTCAAATTATTTGAAATTGTCACATTTTCATCGTCATCCAAGGGCAAAATGGTCATTTTTGTCCATATATCAAATAGAGAGAATGAGAAATTTCTATATTATTTTGTAGTAATTTAAACTCAATTACAAGTGGTTTCATGAAGGAATATGCATGCACAAAGAAGATACAAATGAATGATGATGGAAATAATTTAAAGTGAAGAACATGGAGGACCCCACCTACCCACTACCTTAATGTACAAATTAAAAGCTAATGCACATGCTAAAAGACATTTAAAGCTTCATGTACATTTAAGTAGGGGATTTATGAAGATAACGATAACTTGACCACCACACTTCCTCCATAGGCATTTTGGGTACTCTCCAAAAATATGCATTAGGGTTTCTAACTTGTATAAATACCCCTTATGTTTCATGTATCCATCTCTTCTCTTAGTCTCTCTTAGGCCTCCTTCTCTTTATTTAGTTTATATCAAAAATAAAAGGAAAGCTCCTCTTTCTGTTTTCATGGCTACTTGGCCATTTTTATTTTGTGTAATCTTTTTTTATTTTATGCAATTTAATACATTCTCTTTCCTTTTCATGTTCATTACTTTCATGTTGTAGTGTAGATCTCTTCTCTTTTATGCAAATAGAATAATTTTTCCTTTCATTTTTCTCTCCTTTTCCTCTTCTTTTTATTCAATTTTGCTTGCTACATTTGTTCATATGATGACAAATATGAGAGGCCAAACCCCTTCAATTTAGGGGTAATGAAGCTCTCTAATTAATGTAGCTTCAACATTTTGTCAATTCATGCTCTCTTTTTGTGTTTAATGAGAATGATTGAAGTGGTTTAATTTGTTGTTTTTTCTTTGAATTTGATAGTCTATATTGTTGACATCAAATAGGCTATGCTTAAACAATCACTAACACAAATGCCTCTTCATGAATATATAATTATGGCATAAGAAAGTGATTTGAAATTAAAATTTGATGGTCTATGTTTCTAATAAATAGTTAATAGGCCATACTTAAAATAGATTTCATTTTCATTTTCTTTGTCAAGTTTCGTGAAAGTTAGTAAGTGTTTTAAGGGGTGTGTTACAGTTTGATGGCTTATGTTGGCTAATCAATAGCTCAAATATGTCATACTTATGATAAACACATCAATTAAAACACTAATGACCATAAAAGAGAGATCATGATTTCATGTGTTGAACTACATGATCTAGAGAATGGATTTATTCTCTAAATTGTCAATTAACTCTCATATTTGCATTTCTTTTCTTTTTGTTAGTCAGTTCATTTTCTAGCTTAAACACACTCTCGACTTTGGTATAATTTAATTGAATAGAATTTTAAAATCATCAATTCCCTGTGGATCGACCTGTATTCACCACGTGCTACATTCGTACACCGTGCGCTTGCGGTTATTTTTAATTTAAATTCGTTCGACAGTTTTCTAAACCGATAGAATTCTTGTCTACGAACAGTATACCATGGCAAAAGTCGTGTGTGCCGCTGAGAGCCAACAGTCTGCATTTGATTTTATATCTGTAGACTGCGACCTATGGTAACATAGCGAAAGTCATGTGTGCTGCTAAGAGCCAACAGTCTGCATTTGATTTTACATCGGTAGACTGCGACCTATGTAGGAGTGGAGAAGTTTCATTTCGACAGCGAAAATCAGAGGCCGCGGAGAGCCTACACTTACATGGACTTTTTCTGCGATGGCAACATAACCCTGGTATGTAACTGCGATCTGTCGTAGGTTTCATGGCGTAATCGAGAGGCCGTAGAGAGCCTACAGTTACATGGACTTTTGCTGTGATGGCAACGTAACCCAGGAATGTAACTGCGACCATGGATGAGGGTGATGATTTCGAGAGAATTCTCACCGAAGATATTTCCTCTATTTTCAAAAGTTGTTTTCTATATTTTCAATAAAATTATTTTTCAAGTATTTTCACTGGGTTTTGAAAACGGGTTTACCAAGTACTTATAGATTTTCAGTCCTACGCCTGATCAATGTATGACTGAATTTCTATGAGAACAAGGAGACTGGTTGAGACATCGAGTTAGAAGAAGTATTTTTATAAGAAGCTATTTTAATAGTATTATGTGAATTTAAAAGCTTTTCCAAAATTTTAAAATAAAATGTTGGAATTCTGGGAAATGAAAGGAATCCAAACTGGAAGTATGAAAATGTTTGAATTCAGGGAACTTTAATGAAGTGATATTTTTGCAATAAAATCAAACATTGATTTAAAAGTTGGAAATAAGATAATCAATTAAATAAACCATTGGATAAAATATATTGATGAAATTTAACTTGGTTAAAAAAATGGATCGTAAGTTATTAATGGAGTTTAAAATTGAATTCAAATTGTAAATAGAATTTGACTTGGATTTGATGATGAATTAAAATAAGTGGAGATGTTGTAAACATAAATAGAGTTGGATCGAAATAGTGATGGTTTGGATTACAAATAAAATTCAAGTGTGTTATAAATAATATTAAACGTAAATTACAAGTAAATTAGATATAATGGAAGTGTTGTCGAACAAAATGAAGGTGAATTATAATGGAAATGGTTTGAGTTGTAAATAAAACCCAAGTGAATAGAAATAAATTGAGTATGGCTTTGTATTAATAAAATAAATTCGGAAATGAACTAAGTAAGTGAATTAGAAATTTAATTATGGTGTGAATAAATGGGTTAGTCGAATTAAATAATAAATGGATGAAGTCTACTTGAATAAAAATTAAATCAAAGTTTTAGTTGGTATTGGGTTATTAGAATGGAAGGTTATTAAATAAAAGGTTTGGGTTAAATTTATTTTTGGAAAATGGATATTAATTTAAGCCTAGAATGTTGTCAAGCTTAATGAAAAGGTTTTAAAAATGAAACCAATATGGAGATGAATGAAATATAATGTATGGTTGGAGAATAATTTGGAAATGAAATGGAATTAAATACTGAATGAGTTAAAATTAATTTAAAGTAGTTATAAACTAAAATAGGTACTCTATTAAACGAATATTGTCGAAAATGCATAATAGTAATTGTCTTTGGCATGAACAAAAGTAATTAAAATTCTATAAATTAATAGAGATTTAATAAATTGATTTTTGAATCATTTGAAGTAAATATGAGCTTGTTTGGATTAAAAATCAATTGAATGTAAGAAATTGAGTTGCAAACTATTAAAATTTAGGGAAGTGGTTTATAAATTGGTTGAAAGCAATTGAATTAGTTTTGAAAATTTATAAATTGCTCGAGGAAGTTATTTTGAATGCATTTCTTTTAGAATTGAAGTGTTATAGTTGTCTAAATAAGAGAAATGTTATAAACTTCATATATATAGTGCTTATATGTGTAAATTGAGTAAGTACAGGTAACTAAAGGCCGTTTGGCCGGAAGCAGATGCACTAATTGCTAAAATAAATAAGCCGCATGCTTAAAATGCTAAATAAAGGTACGCCTACGCAATAAAAATAGGAAATATGAACTATTTTTGCTTTTTCCAACCGTGTGGGTCGATGTATATATATTTATATCTCTTGTCAAATTACAAAAGCTCCTCCGTACAGAGGAAACTATGCCAAAATTTTTCTAAAATTTTGGGAGTTAGAAAATTTTTGAAAATGTTAGGGGAAATTTTGTAACGACAAAATGATTTCAAATTGGAAATTAAAGTAAATTAGTAGATGAAACTAATATGAATGAGTTATAAATGGAAGATAAATTCAATATTGAGAATTGAAGACAAATTGAAATCATATGGAAATGGGAAAAACTAAATTGAAATAGATACGAAACCTATGTAAGAAAGTGTATAAAATGATTGGAAAGGTTACGATTGGATATTATTGTTAAGTAAGATATACAGGTATGATAAGGGAAAAGAAAGTTGGATTTGATTTCAGGAGATAATGTGAATTGCCCAACAAAAAGGTATGTGTTTAAATTTCTGTATGAAATTGGATCGGGTTTTTGATCTAGCCACTTGGCCTTTTGTTATCTTTTGGAATTTGGGAGCCCGTAGGGGCATTTTGTAGTAGTACCGAGCTAGCCGCACAAAGGAGACGTTGGAAGAAATTTTCAGAAATTTAGAGAGTTAGAAAAATTTTGAGAAAATTTTGATAATTCAAAATTTGGTTTTAAATTGAAATTTAAATGATTGAGCAAAAGGGTATTGTTTGAAACTATAGAGGTTTTGGGAAGTTGGTTAAGGTGATAATGGGTCTTTAATAAAAGATAGTTGGTAGGATGTTGAATTGTGAGTTTTGAGAAAGGGTAAACGGGTTTTGAACCATTCTTCCTAACCAGTAATTTCGGGGACGAAATTCTTTTAAAGGGGGAGAGGAATGTGACAACCCAGAATTTCTAACAATTTAAATTTGAATAATTAATTGATTTTAAATATATAAAAGTTAATTTTAAATTGAATTCAAGATATCCATATTTACTTGATAATAAAATCATTAAATTATATAGTTTAAATATTGAATTTAATAACTGAAATTGGGTAAATTATTGAATTTGAAATCTATAAGCCTGTTTAAAGCAAGGCTTATAAAATTTATAATGATGATACTAAAAATAATAGAATGGTTGAAATTTAATTTAAAGGTGGTTTGTTTAATTTTAATAATATATCGTTTAAATTGATATTTAAAAATAGCCTTCCGAGGCATAGTCTTGGAATTCGACGAAAACATTTCCATGGGATTCGTAATAGTTAGTTATTATCGGATTTCAATTTCCGTAGCAATCGGAGTTGTCGTTTGACCTTGATAGCTCAAAACGCTTAGAGGCTCTTTTTATCGATTTAATTTAAATTTGATCGTTGTCTTTTGTAACTCACGCATACGATCAAATTAGCCTCCGAAACCCATTCTATTGTGTTTGGAATGCGGGTAAAACCCTATAGGCGTCTGTCAGCATGTTTGATTCGGGTTTTGGGATTTCGCGTTATGCAACACGAGAGATTTTCTATATTTAATTTTATAATAGTCACGCGTACTCTAGAAGTTTCGCAACCGTATACCTTATTCCCGTTCCCCTCACTCTATTCTGAAGAAGAAATCGAACGAAGGAAAAAAACAAATCAAACTTATAAAAAAAATGGCCGTAGCCTTCGGGTCCAAATCGAGAAAGGAGGGGTGGGGATTTCAAATCAACTGCAGCTTCCTCTTTCAAATTGAAGAGTTGATCGAACGTGCTCACTTCAATCCATAACGGTGTAGTATCTTCGCCTCTGTAACCCAAGGTTGCTCGCTCCAGATCGAAGCAGGTCGCGATTCATTCGAGATGAGGGAGGATCGCTGGAGGAGTTGATTCTCGAGTCGACGCTCGTGTTGGGATTCGTGGCACGCGCAGTCGCATGGGTTCACGACTGTGTAGTTGGTTGTCGTAGTTCGTGAGTAAGCGGTGAAATGAGGTAACGATTTTTCTTTATTACTTTAATTGTATATAATGGTAGAAAGAAAAGTAAATAAAATAAGTATACATTTACAGAAAGAAGTATAATTATATACATGTAGTAGGATATTTATTTAGCTTTTGAATTGATAAATATACGTGTACATACATATACATACATACATACATACATACATACATATATATATATATATATATATATATATATATATATTTAAAAAGGAAATTTACCAGTTAAGTTAAATAGTTAGTTTTAAAACAATAAAATTTTAGTGGTTAAATTATTTGTTCAACCTGATTAATTAGTTTTAGTTACTAAAGGATATTTTTAAGGAAAGAATTTTTTTGGTTAAAACTAAATTGTTGACTAAATTTATTTAAAAGAAATTATTGTTTTAAAATTGTAGTTAAACAAATTTATTAGAGGAAATTGATTTGTGATAAAGATCATTTGTTAATCCAATTAATTAAATGAAAATAAATTGTTCGGTCATTTCAATATTAATAAATCGTATAACTGTTTATACAAGGTTAAATCTGAAGGAAACAAATCGAGACCGGATTTGAATGGGATTGCAAACTGCAAAATAAAAGGTGAGTAAATCTCACTCTGTCTGATTTTTATTTAGATGTAAATGGTTAAATTTAAATAATTGGTTAACTGATTGAGTTGATTGAATGTGTGCTGATGATCCGGTGACCTTGGTTTTGGTTGGTACTCGAGTTAATTGTTGTTTGACTCGAAGCATTTGGGTTTTAAACGGTTTTAAACTTAAATCATAAATAAGAGAATGGTTCATTTTAAAGTTAATAAGGGTTTAATGATTGGTGATTCATTAAATAGGTAGGATAATTTAAATGGATAATTAAATTAATTTATGATTTGGGTTAAGTAATTAAGCTTAAAAGAATTTGGAATAATCGATGGATGGTTTAATAAGTAATTACTTAACGAAATTAATAAAATATAATTACTTGAGAAATTAATCAAGAGATTAATGAAGATAATTAATTAAGGAGTAATTAATTTATTTAATGAAGTAAACAACAAGGTAGATAATTACCCGTTGAGGTAAATCAAAAGTGATTAATATGTATGGCTTAATAAATGATTAACTATTTAATGTATTAAATTAGATTAGGTTGAAATTGTAAATGGAAAATCATTAATTTATATAATCAATGACGTAATAAAAGATTGATCAATTAAGATTAATAATTCAAAATAAGCGACTTATGAGAAATTAATTAATATAACTAATTAAGGATTAATGTAATTTGTATAGTTAATTAATTTATGAAGCAATTAAGATTTCTTATTAAGAATAATTAACATTGTGAAGTTAATTAAAGCTAATTACTTGAATGTAATTGAAAGATAATTAATCCTGGTTGATTAATTAAGATGAAGAATGATGAGTTGATTAACTAATCGATTAGGAATTAATTAATGAAGGAATCTAAATGATTGAGGTTCGGAATTCAATTAGAATCAATTGAATTGACTGTATGTGATTAAGCTTTGCTTATGAAAAATTGAGTGGTATTGGATGCCTTAAATGAGTTGATATCTCTAATATCAAATGTTGTGTATTTCATTTGGATAACTTGAGTTAGGATGACATGAGACTCGAAGAGGCCAGGAGCAGGTATTAGGAAATACCCGAAATCACTTCGAATTTTTATAGATTGATATGTGGAATCTTTGTGCTGGAGTGAAGTGTTTTGGAGGAATTGGATATTTTAAATCTAAATCTTGGTATTTGGAAACTTATATGTGAAACTAGTGATGTCCATAACATATTGTGAACTTGTGAATTGATTTGAGTTACTCGGGTTATATATAAGTTGTATGCTTTGCATTCCATGTTAGATGGGTTTACTCACGCTAGTTTCCAGCCTGACCCGGGTGTTACTTTGGTGTAATGCTCGGGTCAGACCGAGTATAACAGATTTTCAGGTAGGGACGTTCTGGAGCTCAGGAAGCGAACTGGATGGCAAGAACGTATGGAGTGCTTCCGCTATATTATATTATTGTATATCTATGATATAGTAATTGTGTATATTCCAATGTCTATATAAATGTGTAACTCTGATGTATTAAAATGTAATCGACAAATATAGTATTGCTTTGTAAAATGTTATTATTTATTATTATATTTTATCCGCTGCGAATGTGAGATGTTGATGTTTCTGTTCTTCTTCTTCTCTTTCTTCTTTTTCATAACTACCTGGAATTTTCGGGTTCGGAAATTTCGGGTCGTTACAATTAATTGTTAAATAAGGGTTAGTTAATAATCAATTAAGGAATGATTAATTTTTAATCAAGTTTTAATAATGAATAATTGGAGTTATTAATTAATAATGAAAGGATTATTAATTAATTAAAAGATTTATTAATTGATAATGAGGATAATTAAGAAGTGATTACTTAATTAAATGATTGTGATTAATTAATTAATGATTGTTTAAGCAAGGTAAGTGGTTAATACTTAAGTAATTTATTTAATTTGAATTAATTAAATTAATTATAATATGAATTAGAGATGTACTTGCTTATGGATGATTGTTTTGAATTAAATATTTGGATTTGGTTGATATCTGTTGGATGATAGTCTGAGATATTCTATGATGAGATATTGTATATGTCTGTGATAGATGTTTGTTGTTATATGTGGATAATACTGTGTGGATTCAATGTTTAAAATTGAATTGAATTGTTTAAACCTTAAACAACTTGGCCTTTAAAACACGTTTGGATTTCGATGAGACCAGGATCGGGAATCAAATTTGATTTTTCGAAAACCACATCGATCTAAGTTAAACGTTAGGTCATGACATCTCAAAGTGAAGATCGAGATGTAGTTTTAGAGTGCAAGGGTTATTTTCGTTAACTTCGAGGGTGATTCCAAAATAAGTGCGACGAAATAATGCCTTCGGTTTCGTTCGAACCCGGAACGAACTTGTATGGATTGAATGCTTTCAACACATCGTCAGGTGGACGATAAGCATTCTAAGAAATGTGTCCTATAAAGGTAATCGTAGCCTCAAGCCTCATCAACCGGGAATGGCTAAAACAGGGGAGGTGGAGCAAAGCTAAGTGGGTCATGCCCAAGTAGGACGAGATTTTCCCCTGTCTAGAAGTCCCTTATTATTTTGGCTATGTGGGCGGTTGTTGGCCACAACTGTGGGGTTGTCTTGTTCGGGACTATCCAGTAAGGGATGGTTCCAGCCTTGTGTTGTAGGGGATCGGGAGTTTTCCTCGATACGATGATCTAGGCCCCGTATGTGACGGGCGGCACCCCAGTAGCCCTGCAATTCATGGAAACCCATTTTCCCTACGAGACCCTACGATTTTGATTGTATTACCCACTTTCATGGCTAGTAGCTGGAATTTAATCGATGTAACAATTTCGGCTATTTTCTATTTACTTGAAAACCCTAGACCCTATTATAATATCACTGGATTTCCTATCAAATGTTTTGGTTAGCGTAAGGTAAAAACTTACCCTTGTTTATGTGTGGGAAGTCTTATGTGATACCTTTTGTTTTCAAATGATTTTAAAGTTAGACAACTTTAACCTGTTTACTCAAACCAGACCCATGTCTGACCAGGAGTTTATTTTGTTTTTCATAAAATCTTGGGTACTCAAATTTTTGTGAGTAGCCAAGTGATTAGGTTGGGATTGACAAATGTTTTGGAAGCTGGAGCCGGAGTCCAGACGTACTTATCTATCTCTATCCGCTGTAGTGACATTTTGATGTTGTGTTTTTAGGTTGTATGGATTGGCAAACTCTCATAAATGTCAGATGTAATGAAGTCGTATTATTTTGTGTACTCTGATATGTAAAACTATGTAATGGATATGTGTATATTATATTTTATTCCGTTTTCCACTGTGGGATTCTGATGATTGTTGTTCTTTTCTTTCTATCTTTTCTATTTCTATCTCTTTCTTTTCTTAATGATGATACGTTTTTTTGGGTATTGAAAGACGGGTCGTCACCAAAATTATCTTATTTAAATCCTTAATTAATTCAAACTTTAAATAAAATTATCATTTGAAAACATGGATTAAAAATGTTAAAAAATTTGAATTTTATTTTAAAGTAAAAACTGTTTTACATATCAGACCCGAGGCCCACTTCGAGTATCCCCCGAGACTTTTCCTGTTTGCTTCGAGTTTTACCAAAAATCAACCCGTATGCTTTTATTTATCAAATTTAAATTTTGTTTAAGTCTTAACTCGACGCACACATGAATTCACTTGAGCTAAGACTCGAGCCAGCACACGATCCTCCCGAAGATCACTTCGAGTCCAAAGTCTTCCTTCCCAGACCATTGCCTACCGATACCAAACATCACGCCGTGCACATACACATGAACTCTGGCGAATTTCGATCGATGCTGTAACCCTTGACGCACCGGCGACAACCACCATCAACCACCAGAGTACCCAGAAATCCACCACATCGATGAACTTGCAAAAGAGAAATCTGACTCAATTTGGAACAAAAGTTCGACCAACCAAAATTCCTTGTGTCGATGACACAGACCACTAGAGTCAATGCACCCTCTTCCAGAGCTCATTCTATCGACCATGCACCGCCAATGATCGCCCTTGTTCAGTCTGATGCAATGTCGACGTTGCCATTGGTCGAATTTTGACCAATTACAGAAACGCGGCTTAAACCCAAAATGAACCACGTTTGGCCACCAAGATGATCTGAATTTTTTTCGAGCATTTTTTCCAAACTCCCCGACTATCACGCAAGCTTCAGCTTCAATCACGACATCCCTTATGCCGACGATCAACCGAATTCGACAAATATCCCAATATCGTTCAACTTTAATTCCCTCGATCGATAGTTCATTAAAAATCTTGATTGTTCTTTCAAAAATCATAATTTTTTAATTACGTTTCAGATGGCATACTTGAAACTAGATTTACGATGTTTGAATTTTAACAGAATTTGAATTATGCCTGTATTTTCAAATTTTCGGAAACACTTTAATTTATTTTTGCTTAAACCTATTTTTAAAACTTAAATCATGATTAAATAAACAACTTCTGTTTCAATTCCGTAGTAAAATAATGATTGACAAAGAAGAAATCAAAATTTTAACAGGTTCGTATTACTCTAAACCTGTAATAGAGGGGAGTCATGCCTGTCACTGACATGCACAAGCATGCATGTTCATATTTATGCATATATATAACAAAATTTCACTCCAGTAATATTTCATCACAACTTTACTTCATATATTAACACTGTATCAAGTTTAAAAATCAAATCAGAGTGGTTGACTCACCTATGAATTTTGAAAACAGAGGAGAACTTTGTGTTTTCAAACTTGAAGACTGGGAAAAAAAGTTTTGATTGTTGAATTTTGATCTGGGCATGATCTTGTTGTTTTGATGATGAAACTTGATTTGCTTAATGCTGGGATGATCCTTCCTTTATTTGTTGTTTACTGGAAATTGTTTCGACTTGATCTGATTCCTTTACTTGAGGTGATCTCCAAGTTTTTAAACTTTGAATTTAAAAGATGTTTAATTTCTAGGTTTTTGTTTTGAAGATTTTTTTTGTTCTGGTTGAGAATTTTTACAAGGCTTTGTAAATGAAAATGAAGGTGAATGAAATTAGAAGGAAGGAGATGTAGTGTTTTTATAGGCTTACTTCTATTTTAATTAAATTTTCAAAAATAAAAGCAAAGAAAATGACACTTGTCTTAAATCATCAGCACTTGTAAATTTATTTACTTATAATTCCAACACTTGTTAATATTTGTGTTAAAATTTAACACTTGTATTATGCACGCATTAAGTATTTTATATTCATTTTTAAACTATATTTTCTATTTTAAAATTCATTTCTCTTTTATTCAAATATATACAATTTAAAAGAAAATAGTTTGGAATTAATTAGACATTAAATAAATTACCTATACATAATTTAATATCCAAATTATTTTATTAAGACATTTTTAAAAAATTTTAAATTCAAGTCCAAATTCAAATTTGAATTATAATCCATTTATATATGTATAAATCTATACTAGTTCTATTTATCTTCAAAAATTTCAAATCCAATTCAAATTAAATCCCAGAAATTCAAATAAATTACTAATTTTAAATTGGTAAAATTTGAGGGTGTTACAGATTCCCCTTTAAGAAAATTTCTTCCTCGAAATTTGAAAGAGAGAGACAAACAAAGAATATACGAATATAGCAAAAAGATAGAGAATGGTTACCAGATTAGGTTGAAGTATCCACTCTGCAATTGGATTGGACTTCTGCATGTTATCCTCTGTTTCCCAGGTACACTCATTTAGGTCACAACTCCATTGTATTTTGACCAGTTTCACAACTTTATTCCTCAGCTGCTTTTCATCACGATCAATGATCTTTATCGGTTCTCTCTTCACTGTCAGATTTGGTTTGATCTCCAAATCCTACTGAACAACTCTTCAATAATATAATCTGGACCATGCACATATTTTAGATGATTTGAAACATGAAACACATCGTGTACGCCAGATAACCAGCTGGGTAGCTGCACTTGGTAAGCTAAAGGACCGATACTTTCCAATATAGGAAAAGGAACAATATAACGTGGTGCCATCTTACCAGTCTTTCCAAACCTCAACACTCCACGCATTGGAGATACTTTTAAGAAAACGGAATCTCCAACCTGGAATTCCAAATCTCTTCTTCTGCGATCAGCATAACACTTCTGACGACTTTGAGTCGTTTTCAATTTCTTTCGAATAAATTCAACTTTTTCAGTGGCTTCCGTAATCATATCTGGTCCAAGGACAAGTCTGTCACCTGACTCGATCTAGCATGCCAGTGATTGACACTGACGACCATATAATGCCTCGAAAGGAGCCATTTCGATACTGGCCTGATAGCTATTGTTATATGAGAATTCAACAAGATGCAAATAGTTCTCCCAAGAACCAGCAAAGTCGAGATACAAGCGCGCAAAAGGTTTTTTAATATTCGATTAATCCTTTCAGTTTTCCCATCAGACTGCGGGTGATAAGCAGTGCTGAAGTTCAGTTTGGTTCCCAATGCGGATTGAAATGCCTCCGAAAATCTACTAGTGAAGATCGGGTCATGATCACTCACTATACTGCTAGGTACACCATGGAGACGAACAATTTCTTTCAAATATAAATCAGCCAAGCTTGTTGCTATCTACGTAGATTTCACTGGTATAAAGTGGGCAGTCTTAGTCAGACGGTCTACAATAACCCAAATTGCTTCATTCCCCTTTAGAGTGTAGGGCAACCCGTCTATGAAATCCATAGACACTTGATCCCACTTCCACTTAGGCAACTCCAATGGTTGGAGTAAACCTGCCATTTTCTTCTAGTCACTTTTAGTTTGTTGACAAGTAGTACAACGACTCACATATATAGATATATCCCTCTTATTATCTTCCACCAGAAAGTTCTTTTGATATCTATACATCTTGCTAAATCGTGGATAGATACTGAGTTTAGACTTGTACACTCGTCCAAAACTTCATGTTTCAGATTCGGGATGTCTGGGACACACATCCTGCCTTACAGTCTTATAACTTTACTCCCATCGACTCCAAAACTGGTATCTTTACCACAACGTTTTCTTTCATAAATTTCATGAAGAAACTTGTCTTCTTTTTTCTGCTAGCGACTTTCTCAAGAAGAGTAGGAGTGACAACAAGATGAGAAAGAATAACATGTTTCCTGCTCAAAGCATCGGCAACTACATTTTCTTTTCCAAGCGTATACAGAATATCTAGGTCATATGACACTAGAAATTCCAACCAGCGTTGTTGCCTTAGATTTAAATCCTTTTGGGTGGAGAGATATTTCAGATTTGTGGTCGGTTAATAATTTGAATTTTTCACCAAAAAGATAGTGTCGCCTGATTTTCAAAGCGAAAATTACTCCTAAGAGTTCGAGATCAAGGATTAGGTAGTTTTTCTCATGCGGACGTAATTGTCACTAGTGTAGGAAATTACTTTCCCATTCTACATTAGCGCAGCACCAAACCATCACCACAAGCGTTAGTATAGACAATTAAGCCTTGGTTCCCGTTAATGATAGCGAGAAAAGGAGCAGTAGTCAATCTCCTCTTTAACTCCTGGAAAGCTTCATCACACTTCGGAACAGTCAAACTTAGCATTGTTTATAGTTAGCTTAGTCTATGGACTAGCTATCTTAGAAAAATCCTAAACAAATTTCCAATAATATCCCGCTAAACCCTGAAAACTTCGAACTTCTTTCAGAGTTATGGGTCACTTCAAGTCTAGAATAGCAGAAACTTTGCTAGGATCAACAGAAATTCCTTCTTCATTAACAATGTGCCCAAGAAATATAACTTCCTTGACCCAAAAATGGCATTTGGAAAATTTGGCGAATAAAATGTTCTTTCTTAATATTTCCAAAACAATTCTCAAATACTCAGCGTGCTCCTCTTCTGCCTTTTGAATAAATCAGAATATAGTCAATAAACACAAGAACAAATTTACTCAATACCTCCTGAAACACCCGGGTCATTAAGTCTACGAAGTATGCGGAACCATTAGTTAGTCCGAATGGCATGACTAACCATTCGTAGAAAGTGTTTGGACCCCTGAAAGCAGTCAAGTGAACACAGTCTTTGACAATTCGTAGCTGATGGAATCCTTGAGCTAGATCCATCTTTGAAAAGAATCGAGCGTCGTGTAGTTGATCAAACAAATCATCAATTCTAGGTAAAGGAAATTTGTTTTTGAGCATTAGTTTATTGAGATCGCGGAAGCCCACACACAATCTCAAAGATCCGTCAGACTTAACGACGAGTACCACAACTGAACCCCATTCAAAAACACAAGGACGTATTAATCCTTTCTCTAGCAAATCATGGGTTTGCTTGACTAACCCATTCCTTTCCTTAGCTGACATCCTGCGATTTGCATGAACGACAAGATGAGCATTGGGTAGTGTCAATTCTGAATTCAATTTCTTTGCGTGAGGGTAAAGATTTGACCTCTTCGAATATGTCTGGAAAATCCCGGAAAGTAGGTATGGACTCCAGACTACGTTCGAGATACCCCAAGGTATACATCATCTTATCCCTTTTAGGACTCGGATCTTCACATGAGATTTCAATGAAATTCCCAAATTTGGTTTTGATCAAAATTGTTCGATTATTACGATCTAATTTGGCTTCATATTTCGTTAGCCAATCCATCTTGAGTAAGACTTTAAATTCATTAAAATAGAGAATGAAAAGGCTGATAGGAAATCTATAACAAGAATACGAGATAGGAACATCTCTACATTGTGGACAAAGATTTGCAAGACCACCAAATGGATTCTTCATGTAAATAGGCTCGTCAACAAATTCAGGTTTTAGTTTTAATTCATTAATGGTTTGTTGGGAGATAAAGCTATGTGTAGCGCCTGTATCGAACTCTAACAACTCTATCATAAATGATAAGGTACCTTCTAAGACTCCTTTTTCTTTATCCGCCTTTGAAGATGAGGAGTCATCTTTTATTGCGTACATTTTTGCTACTTGTGCTTGCTTCTTTTTTGGGCAATGTTTAGCTTCGTTACCTGGCTTGTGACACTAAAAGAATCCCTTAGTTCTTTGACTCGTTTTCACAAGTTGATATTCCTTTACTTGTTTCTTTGGCTTCTTATAATTGTTTGAATAGTGGCCTTTCTCCTTATTACTCCTCTTTTCATTGCCTTGATCCGGTTCCTTCCCTCCAAACTTCCTTTTCTTCCAATTTGGATTGCTCGAACGTCCCTGCACTTCTAAAATTTCCTTCATATCCAGGGTAGCATATCGATAACCCATACCGATGAAGTCTGAAAAGGATTCTTTTACGTGGGTCGTCATCCTTTCATGCACTTCTTATTCATTCGCCGAATGAATCTTTAATTCTTCTTCGAAAGTGTATTCACCGGCTCCGGACCAAAACGAGATAATTCGTTGAATTTATTCAAATACTCCTCAAACGATAGACTTCCCTGCTTCAAATCCATGAACTCCTGGTACATTCGGGAGATACCAGCAGATGGCATATAGCGCTGCTCAAACACCTCTTTGAATTGACTCCAAGTGAACTCATCTTCTGGCTCATCCATAGTAACAGTCTCCTACCAAGCTAGAGCTTCCTCTTGGAGTTGCCAAGAGGCTATTAGTCGCATTTGATCGTCTTCCAACTTCAGCCCTCTAAAAATTCTTCCACACGATCTAATCTAAGCTTGGCTTTGACAATAGATTTCTTGCCAGTGAACGGCTTTCCACCAAGTCTAGAAAAACTTCTATATAGATCAGCCAGATTCGGCTGAGGTTGAGTAGGTATAGTTGCGGGATTTAACCAGCTATAGTGGTATTTCCCCGTCCCCTAACTCGTCCTCTTTGACCGCTCATTCTCACTATCTGTAAATAGTAAGAAAACTTGATTTAGGTATACAGACGAGATATCTTTGGGGAAATCAAAAGTTAAAAGAAATAGACCGAGAAATTTTAGGGTTTTTCTTTCGGTTTATATTCATTCTAGGGTACACTTCACCCTATCTCAATGAGCCACCTAATGTGTTATACTCTGTATCTAAAGTTCTTACTCAACCTTTAGCTCTGATACCACTTGTCACGTCTCGAAATCCAGCGATTGAAAATCAACATCAAATACCTCACTTGTATTCGACTACCGGAGATTCAAACGTTGAATTCCAGTTCGGATGGAGCTTATAATAACATTAGATGAAAATAAACAGCTGAAACAAAAATGATTTCATTGATTAAAATACATTACAACATCATCTCAATATTCGATTAGAATAATTTAATCCCATTATCAGATTGATATACACAAGATACAATAACAGGATGAAAAAACCACAGCAGAACAATAACAGTGACTTCAAATATTCCCAACATACTTCGACTTTGAGAAGATCCTTCAAAAAATCAAAAAAATTCGTAAGGTTTCTAAGGCCAAAAGCTTCCAAAAAGCCGATAGCATCCAAAAGACTTCAAAAGATTCCAAACTAGCTCTAGAACATGGATAACCTACTTCTAGGCTACCTGTGTGGAAATTATAGGCATCCAGAGTTTAGGAAGGGAACAATAAACTCCGGGTCAGTTATGGGACTAGTATGAGTAAAAAAAACAGTTGTTTGTACAAAAACAATTTACAAAAGAAATTCGTTATGTCTTTTGGAAAATGAAACTAACATAAGGCCTCACGGCGCACACACAATGCAATCGCACTCTTGGGGGAGTCCCTCATGATAGTCAAATATGCTTGATATGAGAAAACTTCTTGATATTATTATTAGTGCATAGTGTAAAAAACATTTCGAAAATATAATATCAATCTTAGCCAGCATATGTACCCTTATACCATGCCTACTATAGCTACCACCAGAGGTTGTAGGTTATACAACTGCAATCGTAAAGGGATCGTATTTAGTGATTGGATTTCCATCAATGGTCAGGCTGAGGAACTTCCTTATCAAATAGGATGCCTCTAGAGGAACGCCCCTAAGAACCAAACTAGATCTCTGCCAACACAAGGTCGGGTTACCTCTGTAACTAGGTAACACCTACAAGTATACCATCCCCGGTCGTTAACGACCTTTATCTCGGGATTCACCAACAAATAGCAACAACCACACAGTTAAATATCTAGGCTTGATACCATGATACCACCTCTTATCCAGAAGAAAATGGACATACCCTTGGGGAGCGACCCCTAAAAACCTTGCCGCAACATTCTTGTTTCGACCATTACCGGGTTGTGAGGTTCAACGAAGTCTCGTCCACAAAGCTATGCTTTTCATAAAAGCCATGCTTCGATCAACAAATGATCAGCTACACTCAACATGCCACACTATCAAGTTGGGAGTATATCACTAATAACCATCAACCACATAACCTCCGAGCTCGTACATCTTAGAGATGGGTGTTAAGCTAAGAGAATAAATTCTCCGCCAGCAATAGAAATCTATTTCAAAGAAATCAGCTTTATATCTCAAAGTGTAGTGTCAGACAGACAACCATACAAATTTGTTTTGGGTTCGAACAGAATCGAAAGCACTTCTAAAGAAGCCCTTGCAATCCGGGCATCCACAATACCGATCCGACTCCCCATCACAGATGGAGATCTCTATACTGGAGCAACTCAGTGCATACTCATTCGACATGTTATCCTATCATTCTCAAAGACACCCGGTCTTCACCACCATCTTCAAATGCTTTCCATTTCGTCGTATCACTCTTCGGAATGGATTATATGGCATAAAGGTCCTCTACCGACTAAACCAAATGGTGAGCGCTTAATTTTAAAAACATGTGGATATATCATTCACAAAGATTCATCATCAAGGTTCGATGTGGGCTACGGATGACCAACTGGAATCCGACCCCCGTCTCATCGAAATTCAAATGCCATTTTATGGGCCAATGGGTTTTCACATTCACATAGAAATCACAAATATCACTGCTCAATACAAAGCAGTTCACATCACAAAGTACCACAATCACATAACAGGGGTACCAACCAACTCAAGGCACTTCAATAATCGATCACCTAACAATGAGATGAATTAACAGTGTGATTATAATCAATTAATCACATAATTATTTTTCATTAATTATATTTAATTAATGATGAATTATCCTTAATTTTAAATTAATTAATCCTTAATTATTAATCCATTAAATATTAATTGCCTTCATTAATTAATTATTCCTTAATTAATTACCTTAATTAATTAATCCTTAATTGTTAATTAACTAAACCTTAGTTACTTTTATTAATTAATTATTCCTTAATTAATTAATTATTAATTACAAATCAATTATTTAATCTTTATTATTAATTAATTAATTAAGTAATTATTCTGTAAGTAACTATATTAACAAATCATAAATTGCTTTATAAACTAAAAGATAAATATTTTTATCCTTATTAATTACGTTGCGTATCTTATAAACGTTTAATAATCATCCTTATCACATTAGTTGCTTTAAAAGGTTAAGGTTAGTTTAAGTAACATTTTATCTTAATTATCCTTTTTAATTACATTATTTATTTAATATAAATAACTTTACAAAATAATGTAAAAAAATTAAATAAATTAAATTAAATTAACTTAAAATATCTTACTTAAATCCTTAATTAATTCAAACTTTAATCAAAATTATCATTTGAAAACATGGATTAAAAATGTTTATAATTTTGAATTTTATTTTAAAGTAAAAATTGTCTTACATACCAGACCTGAGACACACTTCGAGTATCACCCAAGACCATTTCCTGTTTGCTTCGAGTTTTACCAAAAATCAACCCGTATTCTTTTATTTTTTCAAACTTAAATTTTGTTTAAATGTCAACCTGGTGCACACATGAATTCACTCGAGCTAAGACTCGAGCCAGCATACGTTCCTCCTGATGACCACTTCGAGTCCAAAGTCTTCCTTCCCATACCATTGCCTACTCATACCAAACATCACGCCGTGCACATGCACATGAACTCTGGAAAACTTCGATCGATGCCGTAACCCTTGACGAGTCGATGACAACCACCATCAACCACCAGAGCGCATAGAAATCCACCACATCGATGAACTTGCAAAAGGGCAATCTGAATCAGTCAGGAACAAAAGTCGACCAACGAAAATTCTTCGTTTCGACGGCACAGACCACCAGAATCAACGCACCCTCGTCCAGAGCTCCTACTATCGACCACGCACCGCCGCCAATCGTCCTGGTTCAGTCTGATGCAACGTCCATGTTGCAATTGGTCGAGCAATTGGTCGAATTCCGACCAATTACAGAAACGCGACTTAAACCCTAAATGAACCACGTTTGGCCACCACGATGATCGAAACTTTTTTCGAGCATTTTTCCCAAACTCCCCGACCATCACACAAGCTTCAGTTTAATCACGACACCCCTCATGCCGACGATCACCAGAATTCGACAAAGATCCCAATATCGTTCACCTTTAATTTCCTCGATCGATAGTTCATTAAAAATCTTGATTTTTTCTTTCAAAAATCATTTGGCATACTTGAAACTAGGATTTACGATGTTTGAACTTTAACAAAGTTTGAATTATGCCTGTATTTTCAAATTTCCAGAAACACTTTAATTTATTTTTACTTAAACCTATTTTTAAAACTTAAATCAAGTTTAAATAAGCAACTTCTGTTTGATTTCCAAAGTCTGATAATGATTGAAGAAGAAGAAATCTAAATTTGAACAGGTTGGTATTACTGTAAACCTGTAACAGAGGGGAGTCATGCCAGTCACTGACATGCACAAGCATGCGTGTTCATATTTATGCATATATATAACAAAATTTCACTCTAGTAATATTTCTTCACAACTTTACATCATATGTTAACATTGTATCAAGTTTAAAAATCAAATCAGGGTGGTTTACTCACCTGTGAATTTTGAAAATAGAGGAGAACTTTGTGTTGTCAAACTTGAAGACTGGAAAAAAAAGTTTTGATTGTTGAATTTTGATTTGGGCTTGATCTTGTTGTTTTGATGATGAAACTTGATTTGTTTAAATACTGGGATGATCCTTGCTTTATTTGTTATTTACTGGAAATTGTTTCAACTTGATCTAATTCCTTTACTTGAGATGATCTCCAAGTTTTTAAACTTTGAATTGAAAAGATGTTTAATTTCCATGTTTTTATTTTTATGATTTTTTCTTTCTGGTTGAGAATTTTTACAAGGCTTTGTAAATGAAAATGAAGGTGAAAGAAATTAAAAGGAAGAAGATGTAGTGTTTTTATAGGCTTGTTTCTATTTTAATTAAATTTTCAAAAACAAAAACAAAGAAAATGACACTTGTCTTAAATCATCAACACTTGTAAATTTATTTACTTAAAATTCTAACGTTTGTTAATATTTGTGTTAAAATTTAACACTTGTGCAATAAGCATTTTGTGTTCGTTTTTAAATTATATTTTTCTATTTTAAAAATACATTTCTCTTTTATTCAAATATATACAAGTTAAAAGAAAATAGTTTGGAATTAATTATACACTAAATAAATTACCTGTATATAATTTAAAATCCGAATTATTTTATTACGACATTTATTTAAAATTTTAAATTCATTTTCAAATTCAAATTTGAAATATAATCCATTTATATATGTATAAATCAATACTAATCCTATTTGTCTTGAAAAATCAAATTAAATCCCAAAAATTCAAATAAATTACTAATTTTAAATTGATAAAATTTGGGGGTGTTACAATGAGTAACATATGTAATAAAATAAATGAAAGTGAATGAATGAAATAGTCATTGTATAAATGAAACTAAAGTAAGGTAAATGATATGAAATTAATAAGAATAAACTTAAATAGTGCTCGGCTTTAATTGTTTGTTTAGGCTTATGGAATTATTTGGGGGAAGATACTTCTGATTGCTTAGGATGTATGAATAGTCTACCAAGTTTTATCTAGGCTGTTGAGTAAATTACTAATTTTAAATTGATAAAATTTGGAGGTGTTACAATGAGTAACATATTTAATGAAATCAATGAAAGTGAATGAATGAAATAGTCATTGTATAAATGAAACTAAAGTAAGGTAAATGATATGAAATTAATAAGAATAAACTTAAATAGTGCTTGGCTTTGATTGTTTGTTTAGGCTTATGGAATTGTTTGGGGGAAGATACTTCTGATTGCTTAGGATGTATGAATAGTCTACAAAGTTTTATCTAGACTGTTGAGTAGGCAGTATACTTAGTAATTTATTTGTCATTCTATGTGATTAAAAGTGTCTTAACTCGAACAAACTATTTATTTTGGTTGATATGGATGGATAATTGATTTTTATTGATTTCATATGATGATTGTATGCGGTAATTGCTAGTGATTGTTATTTATATTGATTCATTTGTTGATGGTTGAAACAACTTTAAATATTACATTTTTTTATAATTATTAACCTCTATTGATTATATAAGTGAAATACAAGTTATGGAAGCAATTGCTACTACTTTTGGTTTCATAATATAAGCGTTGTTTGATCGACAAAATAAGTACATTATCAGATTGTGGTTTTTATAGCGATATTATTTTGTTTTACCGCTGTTGGGATATATTATTTTGAAAAGATACGATATATACTATTTTAATTATATTATAATTTCTCACCGAGCCTCTCCGTACAAAGGAGACTCTGTCAAAAAAATTCGTTAATTTTGGACTTAGAAAATTTTATGAAATGTTTTTACAAAATTTTGTTACTTGAATATGGAAGGATTTAATTGTTTATAAATTGATATATTTTACGTTAAATTTTTTTTATTTTGTAAAGTTATTGTTTATAAATTTAATATTTTGAATAAGATATATTGACTATTTAATTTTCATTTCCATTCTTTTTCTTTTTCGAGGACGAAAAGTTTTGAGTGGGAAGAGTGTAACGACCCATAGATTTCGGTAATTTAAAACTGTCAATTCAATAAAATTTTAAGATGTAATATTGGAAGAAATAAAAAGATTGATGGTTTATTTGATGACCCAGATTTTTGGATGTCTATAATTAGGTAATTATTTGATTTTTAAATATTGAGCTTTTATTAGTCGAAAAAATAAATCTCCTGGTATTTAAATACCTAAATATGTATAAATTAATTCAAAACAATGATAAATATTGACTTATAGATCTCTGGATATTACAAATTCTATTAATAATAAGAAATTTACATGTATAGATAAACTCCACTATTTAAATTAAGATAAAATACCCATAATTATATGTCTAACGACCCGAAATTTTGGTCGTTAGCTTTTGGACATTTAATTCATTTAAATGTTTAATGTGAATTGCTAATTGATTCCAATACGAAGATTTTTCTTAAATTAATAAAATTAGTTATAATTTCAAATATGACAATTTAATTTTATTGGGATAATAACAATAATTTAACATTTGAAATTTGGTGAATCTGGGTGTATATAATTGTGGAAATGTTTTCTAAAATTTATTTAAAGACAACTTGAATTTGGATTTTAATATTGGACCTTTGAATGGAATCCAAAATCGACAAGTTCGATTGGAATATTTATATTAATTTGATAATGAAATTTAATATATAGTGGTAAAACAAATAATCAGATTTTGATTTAAATTGAATAGGAATGGTTTCTAATACGAATATAAATTCTATATGATTTATAATTAAGTTAGTAAAGCTTTAAAATTGAAATTTTAAATGATGTCGACGATTTTGAAAATCGCTCGATTTAAATCGAGCGAGTTAAAACAGCCTTCCGGGACACAGTCTCAAAATTCGACGAATTTAGTTCCATTGGATCCGTAATAGTGTATTATTATCAGATTTCAGTTTTCATAGAATTTGGACTTACCGTTTGTTTGTGCGGGTGAGAAACGCGTTAAAATTAAAATCGAAAATTTAATATTTAAAATCGATTTAAAAAGTTATCTTCCACATATTATTAAATTGGGCTCCGAAACACGTTCCATTTTGCTTGAAATATGGGTAAAATCTTATGAATGCCTGTCGGCACGTTTCAATTGGAATTTGTTTCAAAAGTTAAGAAATTTGTGGAAAATATTATTAAGTTAATATATAAATCTTATATATATTCACAAATACAGTAAACCCTAATGCTATTTTCTGAGCCGCCGGTTTTGAAACTAATGGCTAAAAGCTTGGGATCTTCTTTCTCAAATTTCTTCTCCTACAATCATTTTCGACGAAATCTTTCAACTATGAAAACATTAGGGAGCGGAGAGGTCTATGGTGTGAATGGTCACGATCGTATAAGGGTGGACAAAGATGTGGCAATTTGTCTAGAAATGGAGAACATTCGAGCGTGGTTTTCAAAGTAATGGTAGCGCCGAGCTTCGCTTGGTTGCGGCCTAGTGTAGATCTCGTGATAAGTTTCAAGGTAGCAGCCTCCGATTATGCTCTAGGCTTCGAGATGAAGCGCGGTGATCGGTCAAAGGCAACGAGAAGTACGTTCTTTTGCTCGAGTAGCATGTGCGAAGGAGAAGATAGGGAGCAGCCACAGTTTTCTGTTGTTCATGTACGGCCAGATTCTTTTTTTAATTAAAAGAGAAAATTAATTTATATAATTTAACTCTAAATGTTTAAAACCTAATATTTTATGCATGCATAGTCAGAATTCGACAAAACAGGAAGCGTCGGGATCGCAGCGATGCGATCTACGCGCTGCAGCAAATCCGAAGGCGTTTGGTGCAAGAGAGAATTTTGGATTAAATCAAACGGGTTTGATTTAATTTAAACTGAAAAGATCGACTAATTGAAGTGAAGTATTCTCACTCACAACTGGATACTGGTTAATCTAAATAACTAAAAGTTAAATTATTGATTGATTGCTTGCAATGATAATTATTATCAATTTGGATAATATTATATGTAGTAGTATATATATATATATGTATATTGGAGTGATTGATTCCCACATTATTTAGCGGATGAGACCTTATGCGCCATGCATAATAGCGGATGACCCTATATGCCACGATATTCCACCTCGAAGTAGAATTGGTATTTTTATATTGTGCTAACATCTATGGATGTAGGCAAACAGGTTGGAGGGATCCAACTGGATACCTCAAAAATGTTGGGATTTATTTTCATAACTATGATATGTTAGATGATAATGTGATAGATTATATTGGAATTGACGTTATTGATTGCTATGGTAAACTGAAAACGTATGTGGGTATGTTAAGATATCAAACATATGAAGGTGGGATTTTTAAAGGAAAATTAAATGGAAGTTTTGAAATAAAGAATGAAATTGATATTTCAGATTTAAATAAGGATTTTAAATCATGATGAAAGGTGAATTTGGTGTTAATGGATTTTGGAATTGATTTTTGGACAAATCAAGAGATAAATTTTGATGAGGATTTAAAACAGGATATTTTGAAATTGATTAAGAGTTATGAAACTGTGATTTAAAGGAAAATGAAGGATGGAAATTTATAAATTGGGTTATAAATGAAGTGGAATATTTGTCATTGGATAAATTTGGAAGTATAGATTCCGGTGGGAATTTATAAGAAAAATTGTAATTTATTTTAAGAATAAAAGGGCAATTTTTGAGACGACCCGACTTTCTACTCCCAGAAAATCGCATCATCTTAAAGAAAGAAAGGGATAGAAGAAGAAAAGAAAGAGAAAGAAGAATACAAACAACATCAGAGAACTCACAGCGGAACGAATAAAATATAATATATCTCATAAAATATTACATAGTATCTCATTACATCAGAGTACACAACTTAAACAACTGATAATAGACAGTTATAAACTTCTGTCTAACTATACAACTCAAGAACAACAGATACAGGTACAAACAAACACAGCGGAATCAATATATAAATCTACACGTCGAAGCCTCCTGCTCCATATTTCCTTCAGAATTCGTCTAGCTAACCTGAATCACTTGACTACTCATACATAATATGAGTACCCAAGAGTTTAATAAAACAGAAAATAAACACTCGGTCAGACAGGGGTCTGGTGTGAGTAAACGGTTTAAAATTGCTTAACTTTAGAAAACCTTTGAAAAGAAAAGGTATCACGTAAGACTTCCCACACATAAACATGGAAAAGTTTTTACCTTACACCAACCAAAACATTTAATAGGAAATCCAGTGATATTATAATAGTGTCTAGGGTTTTCAAAATAAAATACAGAAATAGCTGGAACCTTACATCTCACGTTCCAATATAGTTGGGCACAATCAAAACCGTAGAGGCACTTATTGGATTTTGGATTCCATACAATGGCAGGGCTACTGGGGTACCGCCCGTCACAGTACGTGGCCTAGATCAACGTACCGAGGAGTACGCCAACTCCCTTGCAACACAAGGCCGGAACCATCCCTTACTGGACAGTCCCGAACAAGACCACCCCGCAGTTGGCCGCGACCCAACTGCCCACACAGCCGAATAAAAAGGGACCTCCAGACAGGGGTAAATCTCACTCTCAAGTGGGGGCTACCCACGAAGCCTTGCTGCACCTCCCCTGTTTTAGTCGTTCCCGGTTGATGAGGCTTGAGGTTACGATTACCTTTATAGAACACCTTTATCTTAGAATGCTCATCGTCCACCTGACGATGTGCTGAAAGCATTCAATCCATACAAGTTCATTCCGGGTACGAACAAAACCAAAGGCACTGTCTCGTTGCACTCATTATTGGAATCACCCTCAGTGTCAACGACCATAGCCCTTGCACTCTAAATCACCATCTCGAATCTATAAGCACTATTCCGTCAAACTCATTACGGAATCACCCACAGAGTTATACTGACGTATAGCCCTTACACCTCGAGTCTTCACTTGCTCCACTTGGATACACGTCCTAACGTTTAATTGGAATCGATGTGGTTTTCGGATCCCAAATATGGAAATCCGACCCCGGTCTCATCGAAACCAAACGCCATTTTAATCTCCAAGTTGTACTTAAGGGTTTTAAACAGTTTAAACTCATATTCAGGATGAAATAAACAGATAGATGAATCATATTATCACAATAGATAATTCAAATCAAACATTCATCTCACACAGCAGCATCACATATCTCATAGATATCCAAATCATCCAGTATCACCCAATATCAATCAACATCCAATATCAACCATTCATCCATAACAGAATTGATTAAATCTTAATCACTTGGATTACTTGAATCCTTCTTCATTTATTATTACTCCAAATAAAATAAATTAATCATCTCTAATGATCTTCACTAATTAATCTTCCTAGATTAATTATCTTAATTACATTCAAGTAATTATCCTTAACCATATTCAGTAATTAACCTTTAATTACTATCGTTAATTATAATAATTAATGATCCTTCATTAATTAATTAATTATAATTAATTACAATTAAACCTTAATTGATTACAATTAATTAATCATACTTTAATTAATTACTTTTATTAATCAACCTTGATTAATCTCATTAATTACATTGATTAATGATCTTTATTAATTAATAATTACTTTAAGTAATTAAATAATTAACTTATAATTAATCATCTCATTAATCATAATTAGTAAATAACAATTTGTAATTACCTTTCTTAATTAATTAACTTCTTAATTAATTATATTAACCTTGATTAATTAATCTAATTAATTAATCTTTAATTACTTTATTAAGTATTTATTAATCAATTACATTAACAAATAATCCTTAATTAATTACTTTATTAATTAATTATATTTTAATTAATTACACTTAGTAATTATTCTTAAATTAATCTCATTCATTAATTAATCACATTAATTAATTAACTAAAATAATTAAGTAATTAACTCTTAATTACTTACATAAGTAATTATCTCTAATTAATTAATTAATAAATCTTAATTACTTTCTTAATTAATCACTTAACAAATAATTAATTCCATCATTAAATAATCCTTAATACTTTAATTAATTAATAACTCCATAATTAATTAACTACAAAACAAATAAATTAATCATTTTCCTTAATTGATAACATCATATAATTACCATTAATCACTTCACTTAATTACTACTACGAGTAGTTTTCCATTAATTACTTCTATGAGCAATTATCATTCTTAATTACATTCAATAATTAGCCATTAATCGCGAGTTCGATACCCGTCTACCCTACTCCCAATTTCAAGGCGCGGAGGTGGGTCCCCATAAATCCTTCAAAAATTGGTTGGGGGAATCAAATCTTTGTGTTGGGCAGGATTAAATCCCAACTGTCTGTGGTCGGGCCAGGCAGGAGGGGCCTCCTCCTATCCCTTCGATTTCATTAAGGCTCTGGGTTGAGTTTTTAAAAATAATTAGCCATTAATTACTTTATTATGTAATTATACTTAATTAATCATAATTAAGTGATTATTAAAAATTAAATAATTAATTAACTAATTATTTAAAATTAATTAAACAATTAATTAACTTCTTTACTTAATTACAAAACATATTTATTTAATACCCTTAAGTTCATATCCATAATAATTTAACCTTATTTATCTTCTTAAATAAGTTATTTGAAAATTTATTTAAATTTGATAACTTCAAAAAAAATATTTGAATTTCAAAATTTAACAATAACCTTTTTTTGGAAATAATACATTTGGAAATGAATTTGAAATTTTTAAAACATTTTAAACATCTTATTCAAACTTATTTATTTTTAAAATAAATATGGGAACTTAGGTATTAAACATTACCTAACAATTTACTTTAAAAACTTTGATTAATATTTAAATTCAAATATACTTCTTTAAATTCAAAATCCAAAATGTAATTAAATTAAATTACTTCCAAAAAGAAATCATTTTAAATAAATTAAAATTTTAAAATAAGTTCGGTTAATACTTTTTAAAGTTTGATTTACATTTATTTTAAAACTACGAGTTTTAACTTTGAATGTTTTCTTTTATAAAACTTGTTTTATAACTTAATATTTGATCTATATTAATTCAATAAGTTTTAAATCAGAAAACCATATTATTACACAGTACTTAACAACCAATTTACTCGAGTTTACTTTGTAACTATATATCATTATACAGTAATAACGAGAAAAGCCCACCACCTAGTCTAACTCGGTACTTTCCCAAACGCCCTCAGCACGAAACGCATACATCTTCTACTCGAGACAAATACCAAAAGGAACGAGCCCGCCTCGAGAAAAATTTCCAGAAACTCGAGTTCTCTCCTCAGAAAAAACACGCTTCCCACCATTAACAACAACTATTCACTGCTTCGAGTCGTCACTGAAGATACGCGAGAACTTCTTCGATTTTCTCAACTCGCCTTCTCAAATCCACCTCCCGTGTACACGCCGTACATGCGTGCACGTGTCCATCACCCTCCGGCCAAACATAGTCGTCGCGACCATCGGCGACGGTCGCACTAACGCTCCCGATCCACAAACCAAACCCATATCTTACAATGAACTCGAGAATCAGATTTCGACCCAAAACTCGAAACTGCAGCAGAACCACTCGATCCAAACCCAATCACCGCCGATAAACTCGATGCCGCTACACCTCGCCCTCCTCACCATAGAACCGCCACATCACAAGCTACAACTTCCCCCAACCGCGAACGACTCCGGTCCTCCATGAAAGTTGCAACAGTCACAACAGTTCGGTAGAGCAAAAACCAAAATAAAACCCTAATTCGAAAAAATTCGAATGATTCAACAACGGGAAAAATCCAATTGCATTTTTCCCAACATCCTCACCTCGAATTCTTGCCTCGACCAAGTTTCAAGCTTCAATCATCATGTAGTTCATCGGCAAATCAAAAAAACCCCTCAAACGAACAAACCCCAAATTCTTAATGAATACTCAACTAAAAATCACAAATTACCTATCAAAATTCATGATTTTCTACCAAGATTACATACATGCAATTAAATTCAGAATTAATATAGTTAATTTTTTTCAAATATTTTAGTTTTACTGTTAATCTTATATTTATGCTTATCTGTTACTTTAAAAATTATGAAACAAATTTTAATATTACTATCAAACTATAACTTACATTTTTCATTTATATGACAAATTCAATTAAGTTATAGATTTGGAAGATTTTGGATTTAAAGAGGATGAATCAAATTCTGCTTGAACAACAGTATTTAAATTCACATTTACAGGCAATAAGTACTTATAAAAAATCATGCATTCATATAAACAAATATTTATTATCAAAGCAACAATTCATTTGCATGCATCATTATTTGACCATAGATTAAACTAAAGCTGTTTTTAAAATGATTTACTCACTTTATAATTTGCAGGGCAGAGAACAGGTTTTATTTTTCTTTCCTGGCTTTGAAATTTTCCAGACTTTGTTGTTAAACGCTTGCATGTTTAAAATCCTTGCATGCTTACAATTTGTTGTTTTAAAGAGTTGAAATTGCTGTTAATCTTCATTTGAATTGCAGGTTGAAGCTTCCCAGGTTGCAGAAAGTTTTACAGATTTTATTTTCAGTTTTGATTTTGCTTTTTGATCTTCGATTTCAGGTTTGAGAGAATAGTTACTGGTTGCCATTAATGTTCAATTGAAGATAGAAAATAGGAATTTGAAGAAGAAGAGAAAAGTTTTTGGGAGGAAACTAGTTTCTTCTAAAAGTTTTTATTAAAAATTAATATTAATATGTTGCCACTTGTTTTTAGATTGGACAAATGTCATGCAATGCTTCATTTCTTAACAAATGTTATTAAGAGTGTTAAAAATATTTACACATGTCTTTATGAAATTTTTAAATTAGTTTTCTTAATTTAAATGTGAATATAACTTACATAATTTAATTCTCTTAGATAAATATTTATTTACATATTTAAAATATAAGTTTTCCTTTAAAAGAAATATTCTAACACTAATAAAAATGCAAACAATTCTTATACATATATTTAAAATCTAAAACTTATACATATACATTTTTAACCATTTAAAATTTAAACACTTTAAAGAAAACATAAATAAGACTTTGATTTAAATCCTTTCTAAACTATCATAGTTTTAAAACAACAATTGTCTTATATTTTTAAAACAAATGAATTAATCTTTAAATTAACTTTTGAAAATATTGATTCTAAACAAAGCTTCAACCTACAATATTCATACATTATAAATTATTAATGGATTAAATAAATTTCAAAATAACTCAAATTATAACATATACATACATATATATTACAATTTGAAAATTCAACCTTTAAATTTGAAACAAAAGATCTCCTATTCATAATATATATCAATTATATATATATTATAAATAGAATAACATTTATTAGCTTAGAGAAACAAATCTTATGTAACAACCCGATATTTTCAGCCATTCGCATCCGCACATGTCGGACTTGAATTGCTCAAAATACCGTGTTGTAAATAAATTTGGAGCAAATGAAATACAATCACAAAATCACAGACACAGAAATATCAGAATAACTCGCAGCGGAAATTAAAATACCATAGTAGTTCATGAAGCTACTATAACAAACTCTCAAAACATAATACATAATATCAGTCTGAAAAACATATACAATAGAAATCTCAATTACATAGGAGTTTATCAATACCAAAGCTGAAATAGAACAACTGAAACTGAAGGAATAGATAACTAGACAAGCAGAATCTCCAGCAATTCCTAGCTCTAGAAAGAAATCCAAAGTTAAGCTGTGAATACTCAGGCTGACCCGAGCGTAAAGTAAAACACAAAACACTCGAGTCAAGACAATATAACTTATATAATGTTAACTAACTCAAGTGAACTGTAGTAGAAATGCACAATAACTTAAAGGATGTTTGGGATCGCCCATCCTTTAAGAATCAGTTAAACTATAGATTTTACATCCCGTGGTTAAAATTTCAAAATGCTATTTTATACTTCAAACTCAAATGTCATTTCAAAATTCAATATCATTCAAAATCCATTTCAAAATATCAAAAATATAATATCATCCAAACCACATTTATTTTTATTTAATCTAAATACCATTACAAACACATTTCAAAATAGTTTATATTTCAAAACAAATTACTTCATTTTAAATCATAAAAATGAAGTTATTATATTTAATAATTAAATTATAAAATTTTAGTCTTTCAAAATTCATTTATTAACTTAATTTATTAAAACAGATGAAAGTTCAACTTTCGCAGCATTTAGAAATTGCTACGGAAAGTTACACTCAAAACAGTTCAATTTAACAAAAGATAGCATTTAAAAATGCTGTAATAGGGTTACATTAGTTTCAAATAAAACTTAGTTAAATTCAACAATTATAGCATTTACAAAAATGCTATAATAAACTTTAATTAAACTTAGCCATTTGGTTCATTATTATCAACTACAGCATTTACAAATGCTGTATTATCATTTACATTAGAATTAATAGCATTTCAGAAATGCAGTTAATTAACTTCAAGTATTCAATATAATTTCACAAACAATTATATTTTTATTTAAATCATTTTTAGCTTATAAAATCATATAATTTCACTTTTAAAACAGTCATTCAAATACCCTTATATTCATGATTTTATAAAGTTAAATCTCCATTCAAAAATCAAAATTTAATAATAATTCACTTATTAAATTCCAACATTTAATTTTAAATTCATTAAATTAAATTTAACTTAACATTTAAGTTTAAAATTTTCAAATATAACTTAATTTCATTTTTATTTACTTAACTTAAAATTCACTTTTAAGCCAAATTCACAAATTTCCAATTTTAGTTATATTTCCAAATTTCAACCTAAATATTCATTCATTTCACATTTTAACTTTATTCAAAAATCATTAATATATTATAAAATCATTTTAAATTCATTTAATTCAAAATATCATAAATTTATCATATTTTCGTATTTAATTTAAATTCCATTTATCACCAAATTCTAGTTTCCAAAATAACTTCCATTTCAGATTTTCTAACTTTACCATTTATTTATTTCACTTATAAATTTCCAGAAAATCAATAATGCTTTACAAAAATCATTTTTAATCAAATTTAAATCAAATTATTATAATATTTACATTTCTAAAATAATTTAAATTTTTTAGAAAAACATATTTTAACAACGGGCCTGTATTTCATTTTCTAGCCTAGATGAAGTGATACGGGTAATATATCATTTCAACCCGTAATTTACAAAGAAAACCGGGTTTGATCATTTCAAACCCGCAATCCCAAGTAAAAGAAAATAATTGAATATCATTTGGGCCTATCATTTCAGCCCATAACGATTTTCTCCTATTCTAAATTCCGTTCGGGTATGTATCATTTCAACCCATAGTGATTCTAGTCTACAGGGAACTTGCAGTGTGATAAACTGATGAAAATAACAGAATAGCATGAAATAACAGTAACATATGGTATAACAAGTGTAAATATAGGTGTGAACTTCATATGAATATAATATAGCAGTTATAACAGGATGATATGCATTTACAGATTCAGGTGATGTCAGTTTATCACTATATAAGTACATATTAGTCTAGTGAGATTTACTCACCTGTTTAAGCTGAAGATGACAACCAAACCACACGACAAGGAATCTTCGAAGGCATGACAACATGAATAAGATTTGAGATCGGGAGAGCCAAAGATTAATTTCCTTAAATATATCAAACAAAACAAATACAAACATGAATTACAAACCAAGATATTACAAAACAATGCTAGGAATAACTACACAATTCAAAGCAAGAACTTTTGCACTTGCATTCAACCTTGTATGCTTCAGCTATGGACTAGAAAGGCACTGTTATGGGATGGTTTTGAATCAGGTTTGGATCAGATTTGGGTTCAATAAGGTTGGCCATAACATGGATATGAAGGAGATGAAGTGTATAGGCATGCATAACTCAAATCAATGTAACCAAAGTAGAATTTCTGTGCATAAATGGTTCGGCCCTAAGCATACATAGGCACGGCCAGGCCTGGTAGGGTCATGTACTGATGTGGCAGGGGTCTCACGTCAGCAAGTGGCTGGTGGTGATGATGCAAAGGTCGGCCAAGGTGATGTGGTGGAGTGGTGAAGGTAAAGGAGCTTGGCAATGCATGTTTAGGTGGAGTTTGCTCAAATATTTGGTGGATCTACATCATGGATTGCCACGGCTATGGATGGACAGTGGGCCGGAGGGGATGGAAGCTAGTTGTGGTGGTGGTGGAGGTGGCTATGGTGGTGGAGGAGCAAGGGCTGAGCTACAAAGGTGAAGACAAGTGCAAAGAGATAAGGAAAAGAAGAAGAATAAGCGAAAAAGAAGAACAACTTTACCAAACTTTTGCTTCAGGAGTTCATGGCCGAAAATTTTGGATGAGAAACTTTTATTTTCATGAAAAATGAAGAGAGAAGTGGCTGAAGAAATCAGAAAAGAATCGGCCAAAATAATGATGCATTGATTGAAAATAAAACGGCGGAATACAAAAGGACGTAGGCAAATAAATGGTCTCATACTCTTCATATTTCCATAATTCCTTTTGCAATTTTTAAATAACTGAAAAATGCATATAAATTCAGATAAAAACACGAAAATTTATTAAATAAACAAAAATATATAAATAAATATTAATTATATATAATTAAATTGAGAAAATAGCAAAGAAAATGTAAACTATGCTAGAAAATTTGAAAATAAATGAATGAACTTTGGAAAAATTTTGTGTACTTGAATTTTTTTTATAAATAAAGATAAAGACACAAAAATAAAATGCATGCATAAAAATAAATAAATAAATTTTAATTAAATATAATTTGAATGAAGAAAATAGCAAAAAAAATGGAAACTAGCCTTTAAAAATAGAAAATATATGCAATAAATTTTGGAAAAATTATATTATCACTTTAAAAATATCAAAAACAAAAATATACATAAAATAACATATTAACACATATCAAAATAAAATATAACAAAGAAAATATGATTTATATAATCTAAAATAGACAAAATTGCAAAATAAAACAAATTATACTCAAAATTGAAATGTGCATAACTTTCACATTTTAAGTCCGTTTTCAACGAAACAAAAAGCAGTATTCAAGTTGTTAAATACATTTTCATAATAAAAGATCAAATTTAGGAGTTTAAATATTTAAATTTGAAATTTAAAAGTCAAATTTTGACCAGTTTGAACAGAAATTCATCTTTCAGTAAAATATCCAATTTATACCTGTTTGAAATTATAATTCACATAATAATCAATACTTATATTTAAAAATGAAATGTTTGAAATGAAACAAGTTTTAAAAAATTCAAAATGAAGTAAAGTCAAAATTAAAATATACGTAAAAATCTAAGGTTGTTACACTCTCCCCCACTCAAATCTTTTCGTCCTCGAAAAGGAAGGAAGCGGAGAAACAACAAGAAAGAGAAATAGGTTGGAATGCATCCTCGAAAGAAGGTAGGGAAAAAAATAGCTAGGAGGTAAAGCAGGTTGAAAGACAAGGATGAACCATTATTTGAACCATTATACATTTCAATTTAATTTAATTTTTTTTAGTATGATGAATAGTCATATGATTCAAATCTGATGGTTCAAAGTAAACAATATTTAAAACATTTTAAATTTTTAGAAGGGAAAATAACTGATCAAAATATTCTTTATATAGTACTTTATCAAAATACTTTTATCAAAATACTTTTATAACTCGATGTCTTAACAAGTTTACTTTCGTTCCTGCAGACTCTGGCTATGCGTTGATCAGGCGCAAAGCTAGAATTCTCCAAGTACTTAGTAGACTTGTTTCAACACCCAGTGAAAATAATGAAAACACTTTTAAAAACAGATATTGTAACAACCCCGGTTTGGAGATTACCATAAATATTAAATTATAATGATGATTATAATTTAATATTGGGATTAATTAAATTAATAGGAAGAAAATGTTGTTTATTTTAATTAACAATGAATTTGGATTAATTTGAGCTATTGAAAATAAATAAATATGGAGAATAATAAGAAATAATTATTCCTTGTTGAATAATTGATGAACATGAGCAGAATAAAGATTTTGCTTTATTTCGGGAATTTTTTTTAGTATAGTTGTTTGACTATATTGGATTTAATATATTGATCATGACAATATTGAGTTTATTGTCAATATTGCCGTTGTATTATTAAAACATAAGAAATAATAATAATTCTTAAGATTTAAATGATAAGCATGTGTGAAATAGAGTTTTTACTTTATTTCATGAATTTTTGAATGTATTGATTAGGATACATTCAATTAAATTTAATAATTTGTCCAATATTGTGTTATTTGCCAATATTGCCATTTTATTAATTAAAACTCAAGAGAATTGATTAATAAAATAATTAATCATAGTAATTATGATTAAAAATGATAAGAAAATATTCATTTGGTGTTAAATCATGTAATTACAATTATTGGAGTGTAAAATATAATTATGTTTAACCAATTGTGACAAATTGCAATTTATTTGCAAAAATATGAAAATTGGTTAAATTGGAATAATATTAATAAAAATAATAATAAAATTGTTAAAATTGTGTTTTTATCTTTTTATTTGGAATCTAGAAGTTGTAATGGTTCTAACGCACCTAAGTTTGTAAAAATCGGATTTAATATGTATAAGATATGGAGATTTAAAGAAATTACATAAATAAAATTTCATAAACTAAAAAGCAAATATTTGCCTAAGCCCTAATGGGTTTTGTTGTGAAAATTAGATCCTTACCCTAAGCCCAACTGACACTTTTGGAATTTTGTACGTACCTTTCGTCTCTTCGTTCATTTCCTTCTCCAGAAAAAAAAAACCTCCAGTAATCATAACCATGGTCTCCTCTTTGTAAATCTTGCCCAAATTAAACCAAATCCCAGCTGAAATCAAGAGAATTTAAGTCTAAAATCAATGAAAAGGTAATCTCTTAACCAATTCTCATCTCAAATCCTTGGAAATTGTAGATTTCAGATAATGTATGTGTTGTTTTGATGATTTTCTTCTATGCATGTCTTTTTTCAGCTCCTACAGGTAGTTTAGAGGCCACTACCAGCTGAAATACTTCATCTTGAAGCTCCAATAGACCTCCTCCTTCGCTGTAAAGGTAAGTAAAACACTTACAGCAACTATAAGCAAAAGGAATTGCGATGCTTGAAAACATTTTGATGCTTAGTTTGATGTTTTAGACATAAAAACTTTGATTTGAAAAGCTATATTTTGCTGAAACTGTCCATTGTTCTTTTGATCATATCTGGCTCATCCGGTGTCGGATTGATGCCATTCTTTTTTCAGATTGTACTGCACTTGATCTAGTTTGTTCATGTCAAATTTCATCCATTTTTGAGTCCGTTTGGACCTCTGTATTTGCTGTGAAAGTTGCAAACCCGAGAGGGTTTTGCACAGAAAATATATTTCGCTGAATAGTAATTTTGGCATAACTTTTGTGTTTCAAATCGGAATCGGATAATTTTGGATGTTTTGGAAAGCTTATTTCATTGGCTACAACTTTTGTTTGTTGAGCTTTCTGCAATTTTGAGGTTATCTGTGTCAAAATTGAACCTTTCTACTGCTAACTCGAGAGCAAAAATCAAACCTGCTCTGTTGTTGATGCAGAAATGAAATCTTCCATAACTTTTTCGTTTTTAATCGGAATTTGATAATATTGGATGTTTTGAAAAGCTTATTTCAGTGGCTACAACTTTCATTTGTTGTGTTTTCTGTGATTTTGACGTTTGCTATGCTAAAATTGCAAATGTTTCTCGCTGTCCTGTGTTTTGGTTGCATGGACTAGTGTTGATTTTAAACTATTAAAAATGGTTTGCATCTATGAACCTGTATATGCAATTTGTATCTCACTAATATAATGTTAAACATTTCATTTTAAACATTTTAAAAGTATTATACTACAATTATTTTATATTTAACCTATATTTTATATATTTTAATCCCGTTTTCTCTTCAAAAATCTTTTATGTATAATTTTAGTTATTTTAATCATTTTTCGTGAATGTTCGGACGTATGAGAAAGTATATTAAACGATTTAGTAAAAACCGCGAGGTATGGGACTCGTGCGTAATTGCTTTATCGTTTAAATACAAACTTGTACGATCGAAATGAATTCGAGGAATCTTTTGAGATCCTCCAAGATTGTTAACCACTATGTGGTACCTTGAGATTTATTTAGAGCATTTGTCCCGTATTAACAAGATTAGCTAATATGTGGAAGTAGTCCGAGAACTCCCGATTGGAGTATATTGATTATGGACTATCAAGATTTTAGTGCTCCCGCCGATGAAATGAGGCAAAACCAATTATGGTTGATTATGATTTTATAATTTTGATTAGGTTTTCACTTGTCAATGAAATGAGACAAGTTTGAATTTATTTTTGGCTTATCGTAGCGGAATTGCTACGACTTGATTATTTACATTCGCCGATGAAATGAGGCATTGTGATTGTATTGATTTATGATTTTTCCTAATGTGGAACCAACAAGTGATTAGTAAACCATTAGGTGATAACTCATGGTATGGGACGTGGGTTATACCTTATGGGTTCCTAATCTCGATGTTGATACACATTCAAGATTGGACTAGTACTATGAGACCACGAGTTTATTGGGGAATCAAGATTTGAAATTATGCCCCAAATCATGAATTTACTATTACTCGGGTCTTTGACGTCACCGATTGGGATTGATTAAATTATAAGCTACGTAGTCGTCAAGATTGTCAAGATTTATCTAGATGACATGATCCCGATCATCACGATTGTTGGTACCAAAGTATAGTACTAGTGGAGATTCAAAAGCACGTGCAAAATTATCTTTTGATGCTTTATGATTTATCGGAATTTGATGATTTCTATAGCCTTATATATGAATAAGGCGATATTATTTTGTGGTCCATGATTATTTATATCGTTTCATGACTTGTTGGAGATTTATGAGATTTTATGATTTCATGGATGTTATTAATAATTTACTTAACTTAATCACATTTCCCCTTACGCATGACATTAGAATATTAGCTTGACACCTCCCTTGATTATCATTGAACCTTTCATTTATTCTGTTGGGTACAACAGAATGAATGCTTCCCTTTACTTATTATCCTAGAGTTCCTTATCTACTGATGAGTTTAGTTGCCTGACCCGTGTGTTTTATTCACTCGGGTCAGACCGAGTTGCAGGTTAGCTTGGATTTCTTTTGCCTCCAGTTCAGCTTGATACTTTTTGTGGGACGCATATATGTATATTTTGGCTAGCTAGTCTTCGTCTTTTGGGACTACTCCTTTATGATCATTTGTATATTTTTGGGATGTATATTTTGACACTTAGCTACCTAGTAGTTACTCTTGTATGATGTATTATATGGATATGTATGGTGACGGTTATGTATGTATATAACTGATCTGGGTTTGCTTTTCTGTGACTTTGATTATTCCGCACATTATATTACATTGTTTCTGAAATGCTATATAGCCACCGTAGTGTGCAATAGTTATGCACTAGACGTGTCAACCACACATGAGGTTATGAAAAAAAAATTTGACACATACTTGACATGTTTAGTTCATAGCTATTGTATACTATGTTGGTCGCTCCTATTCAGCCTTATTCTCTGCGTTAGTAGACAGAATTACTCGTTAATTCCCTTTACTAACGTGGGTCTCGGGGTGGGGCGTTACAGCTTGGTATCAGAGTGTTATTTCAGAAAATAATGTAATATACACAGAACAGCACACGAGATACCATACATTTAGTATTATACATCTACATGTGTCATCCCATAAATCACAACCCGTTTCACCTTTACTTATCTTTGTCTTTACCCATGATTCAAGTGTGTCCCTTTTCGATTCCTTTGGGGTAAATAGAAAGGAATACGTCTAGGAATGTATATTTTATTCCGTAGTATTCCTTAATTTTCGCATTCAAATTTCTTATGAATATATATATTTACCCTGTGAATAATCCCACCTTATCTTTTCTTTCAGCTATGTCTGGACGTGGTAGAGGACATTCTTCAGCGGCGGGACCGTCCAGTGGTTCTCGTCCTGAAGGCGTATACATGTCTACCGACCAGATTCTAGAGCTTGTGCGAAGCATTCAGCCTCCCACTTCTGGTTCTTATTCTGCTCCGCAGAAGTCTGCCTTCGCACGTATGTGCAGTGACTTTACTCATCTCGGTGGCAAGCCCTTCAAAGGCACCGAGTCTGTTATTGAGGTCGAGGCTTGGCTCAGTTCTTGTGAGCGTATCTTTACCCGTATGGAGATTTCTAGCCGCCATCGGGTTCTTGTAGCATCTAGTATGTTGCAAGAACGAGCCCTTCATTGGTATGATCTTCTGATTTCTGAGGTTGATGAGTCCTCACTTGAGTGGGATCAATTCCGTGAGCGGTTCGAGCTCAAGTTTATCCCTGATTCTGAGAGAGCTACTCTAGCTCGACGTTTCCTTGAGCTTAAGCAAGGAAAGATATCTGTTTCCGAGTATGTTGCCTCTTTCGAAAGTCTTTCAAAGTATGGTCTTGAGCACATTTCCACTCCTTACAAGAAGAATCTTATGTTCGTTTCCGGGCTCAAGAAGTATTTGAAGAAGGCCCTTATGCTTCGTCTTGAGCTTTCTTTCGAGAAGCTTGTTGATACGGCCCTTCGTCTTGAAGTGGTCGAGAAGGAAAAAGATAGTGATGATGATACTAGTGTTCGGGCCAACCCGAACAAGAAGAAGTTCTTTGGCAAGCCTAAGTCTTTTCCTTCTAAGAAGAAGAAGAAGTTTAGTGGTTCCTCTTCTCAATCTCAGCCAGCTCTTTCAGCTAAACCATTTGCTTGTTTCAATTGTGGCTCCCCTGATCATCATGTCAGAGACTGTCCCAAACCCAAAAGGTGCCTCTATTGCAAGAAAGAGGGACATTTAGTTGCTTCTTGCCCCAAGAAGGGGAAAGGACCTCGTCAGGGTCAGCTTAATGTTGCATCTGCTTCTGGTGGTTCTTCTCAGCCTAAAGGTACATCCTCGTCTATTTTGGAAGGTTCTATTTTATTTCATGATCATTATATTAGAGTGCTCTTCGATACGGGTGCGTCCCACTCATTCGTATCGAAGGAACTCGTTGATGCTTTACAGTTGGATGTGTCTTGCTTGCTTACTTCATTGCGGATTGCTAATCCTATTGGAGGATCCGCTACTTTTAGCTTATATTGTGATGATGTTGAGATTTTGATATGTGGTTATTCCTTCCATGCGAATCTGCACGTGATTCCTTTCCTTGGTTTCGATATGATTCTCGGTATGGACTGGCTAGTTCGATACGATGCCAGGATTCTTTGCATGGAGCGAGTTCTTTATCTTCGACATCCTGATTGTCCCGATCAGCTATCTCTCTCGCTTCGTGATTCTGATTGTGACTCTGTGGCTTCCTTATTTGCTCTTGGTTCTCATGACATTGATGGCGATATATCTCTTATTCCAGTTGTTTGCGACTTTGCTGATTTATTTGAGCCTGCTTCTGGTTTGCCTCCTAAGCGATCTATCGAGTTTCGTATTGATCTTATTCCAGGTGCTCAGCCTGTTATCGTCCTCCTACAAGGATGTCTGCACGGGAAAATGAGGAACTCAAAAAGCAACTCCTTGAGCTTGAAGCTAAGCATTTCATTCGTTCTAGTTCTTCACCGTAGGGTGCTGCAGTTGTATTCGTGAGGAAGTCCGATGGGACTCTTAGGCTTTGCGTTGACTATCGCAAGCTTAACGAATTAACCATCAAGAATCGTTATCCCTTGCCTCGAATTGATGACATGTTCGATCAATTAAGTGGTGCTAAGGTCTTTTCACAATTAGACCTTGCCACTGGTTTTCATCAGCTCCGAGTCGCGGAAGATAGTATTCCTCTCACCGCATTCCGCACTCGCTATGGTTCTTATGAGTGGCTCGTCATGCCGTTCGGATTGACGAATGCACCTGCCTACTTTGTCGATCTTATGAATCGAGTATTCCGGGAATATCTCGATAAGTTCGTGCTTGTTTTCATTGATGATATTCTTGTATATTCAAAATCCGAAGCGGACCATGCTCGACATCTTAGAATTGTTTTGAGTACTCTTCGACAACATCAACTCAAAGCAAAACTTTCTAAATGTCACTTTTGGGAGAAGCAAGTGAAGTTCTTAGGTCATGTTGTATCTTCGGAGGGTATATCAGTTGATCCCTCTAAGATAGAGGCTATTTAGAATTGGAAAAGGCCTGAGAATGTTCACGAGATTCGTTCTTTTCTGGGTTTAGCGGGTTATTACCGCCGCTTTATCAAAGACTTTTCCCATATTGTGCTTCCATTGACTAGCCTTACGAGAAAAGGAGTTCGATTTATTTGGTCCGATAAGTGTGAGGCTTCTTTTCAACGATTGAAAGAGCTTCTCACTAATGCTCCTGTTCTTATGGTTCCTCATAGGAACCAAGATCTTATCGTTTATACTGATGCCTGCCTTAGTGGTCTTGGCGCAGTTCTGATGCAGAAAGATCGGGTGGTTGCTTATGCTTCGAGACAGTTACGTCCGAACGAGGTTCGGTATGCTACCCACGACCTTGAGCTTGCTGCCATTGTCTTCGCTTTGAAGATTTGGCGTCATTATCTTTTGGGAGAGCACTTCGTCCTTTACACCGATCACAAATCTCTTAAGTATCTCTTTTCACAGAAGGATTTGAATATGAGGCAACAGCGATGGTTAGAGTTTCTCGCCTCATATGATTTTGATATTGAGTATACCCCTGGTAAGGGTAATCGAGTTGCAGATGCGCTTAGTCGCAAGCATTCGGCTGTGGTTTCTATGATGTTAGCCGAATGGGATGTTCTATTGACCCTATCTTCTTGTGATATTCGTGATCGAGCTCCATCGTCTGATTCTCCTGCTTTATTGTTTAGTCTGGACGCTCGTCCATCTCTTTTAGATTGTATTTCAGAGGCTCAGAGGCGTGATGATAGTTGTATGCGTCTCATTCGGTCTTGCTCATCTAAGTCCCGTGATGAGGAATTGCGGGATTATTCGATTGATTCTTACGGTTGCCTTCGGTTGAGGAACCGTATTGTTGTGCCTTCTGATTCAGCACTTAGGCGTGACATACTTGATGATTGTCATCGCTCTAAGTATACCATTCATCCGGGTAGTAGTAAGATGTATTCGGATATGCGTCGTCTTTACTATTGGGAGGGCACGAAGCGTGATGTTGCGAGTTATGTAAGCAAGTGCCCAACCTGTCAGCTTGTTAAGGCCGAGCATCAGCGGCCATCTGGTCTTCTTCAGCCTCTTGAAGTTCCACTGTGGAAGTGGGACCAAGTTTCGATGGATTTTGTCGATGGCCTACCTCGTTCGAGGTCGGGTCATTCTAGTATCTGGGTCGTTGTTGATCGTCTTACGAAGTCTGCTCATTTTATTCCTATTAAATCTAATAGGAATGCCCCTCTCTTGGCAAAGCTTTACATAAAGGAAATTGTACGGTTACATGGTATTCCTTCTTCGATTGTTTGTGACCGAGATCCATTATTCACTAGTCATTTCTGGACGAGTTTTCAGCAAGCTTTGGGTACAAAACTTAATCTTTCGACTGCTTATCATCCTCAGTCTGACGGTCAGACGGAGAGGGTGAATCGTATTCTTGAGGATCTCCTTCGAGCTTGTATTCTTGATTTTGGTGGTTCATGGGAGGACCACATTCCATTGGTAGAATTCTCTTATAATAATAGCTTTCAATCTAGTATTGGCATGGCGCCGTTTGAGGCTCTTTATGGCAGACCGTGCCGTTCTCCATCTTGTTGGCTAGAATCTGGCGAGAAGCTTATTCTTGGACCGGATTCGATTCGTGATTCCTCGGAGAAGATTTTCCTTATTAGACAGAGAATGAAAGAGGCTCAGAGCCGTCAGAAATCCTACGCGGACAACCGTAGGAGGCCTCTTGAGTTCACTATTGGTGATCATGCCTTTATCCGTGTTTCTCCGATGAAGGGAGTGATGCGCTTTAGCTCTACGGGGAAATTGGCTCCTCGCTTTATAGGACCATTTCCGATTATTGAGCATATCGGTCCGGTTGCTTATCGTTTGTCACTTCCGTCTCATTTATCCGGTATTCATGACGTCTTCCATGTTTCTCAGTTGAGGAAGTGTCTTCGAGATTCTGACTCTATCATTGATCCATCCGAGCAGCTTGAGCTTGAGATCTCACCGAGCTTATCTACCTTTCAACAGCCTATTCGAGTACTTGGGAAGGAGGTGAAGCGCCTTCGAAACAAGAATGTGCCCCTTGTCAAGATTCAATGGTCGGAAAATCCCAATGATTGCACTTGGGAAACCGAAGACTCTATCAAGCGTTCTTTTCCGGGCTTTCTTTCTTCTTTTGGTGATGGTGAGGATTTATTATCTCGAGCTATTTCTTGTTTCTTTCGTTTGAATCACTAAATTGTTATAGATTTTTCCCTTAGAAATTGCGTGGACGCAATTTTATTAAGGGGGGAGGTCTGTAACAACCCCGGTTTGGAGATTACCATAAATATTAAATTATAATGATGATTATAATTTAATATTGGGATTAATTAAATTAATAGGAAGAAAATGTTGTTTATTTTAATTAACAATGAATTTGGATTAATTTGAGCTATTGAAAATAAATAAATATGGAGAATAATAAGAAATAATTATTCCTTGTTGAATAATTGATGAACATGAGCAGAATAAAGATTTTGCTTTATTTCGGGAATTTTTTTTAGTATAGTTGTTTGACTATATTGGATTTAATATATTGATCATGACAATATTGAGTTTATTGTCAATATTGCCGTTGTATTATTAAAACATAAGAAATAATAATAATTCTTAAGATTTAAATGATAAGCATGTGTGAAATAGAGTTTTTACTTTATTTCATGAATTTTTGAGTGTATTGATTAGGATACATTCAATTAAATTTAATAATTTGTCCAATATTGTGTTATTTGCCAATATTGCCATTTTATTAATTAAAACTCAAGAGAATTGATTAATAAAATAATTAATCATAGTAATTATGATTAAAAATGATAAGAAAATATTCATTTGGTGTTAAATCATGTAATTACAATTATTGGAGTGTAAAATATAATTATGTTTAACCAATTGTGACAAATTGCAATTTATTTGCAAAAATATGAAAATTGGTTAAATTGGAATAATATTAATAAAAATAATAATAAAATTGTTAAAATTGTTTTTTTATCTTTTTATTTGGAATCTAGAAGTTGTAATGGTTCTAACGCACCTAAGTTTGTAAAAATCGGATTTAATATGTATAAGATATGGAGATTTAAAGAAATTACATAAATAAAATTTCATAAACTAAAAAGCAAATATTTGCCTAAGTCCTAATGGGTTTTGTTGTGAAAATTGGATCCTTACCCTAAGCCCAACTGACACTTTTGGAATTTTATACGTACCTTTCTTCTCTTCGTTCATTTCTTTCTCCAAAAAAAAAAACCTCCAGTAATCATAACCATGGCCTCCTCTTTGTAAATCTTGCCCAAATTAAACCAAATCCCAGCTGAAATCAAGAGAATTTAAGTTTAAAATCAATGAAAAGGTAATCTCTTAACCAATTCTCATCTCAAATCCTTGGAAATTGTAGATTTCAGATATTGTATGTGTTGTTTTGATGATTTTCTTCCATGCATGTCTTTTTTCAGCTCCTACAGGTAGTTTAGAGGCCACTACCAGCTGAAATACTCCATCTTGAAGCTCCAATCGACCTCCTCCTTCGCTGTAAAGGTAAGTAAAACACTTACAGCAACTATAAGCAAAAGGAATTGCGATGCTCGAAAACATTTTGATGCTTAGTTTGATGTTTTAGACACAAAAACTTTGATTTGAAAAGCTATATTTTGCTGAAACTGTCCATTGTTCTTTTGATCATATCTGGCTCATCCGGTGTCGGATTGATGCCATTCTTTTTTCAGATTGTACTGCACTTGATCTAGTTTGTTCATGTCAAATTTCATCCATTTTTGAGTCCGTTTGGACCTCTGTATTTGCTGTGAAAGTTGCAAACCCGAGAGGGTTTTGCACAGAAAATATATTTCGCTGAATAGTAATTTTGGCATAACTTTTGTGTTTCAAATCGGAATCGGATAATTTTGGATGTTTCGGAAAGCTTATTTCATTGGCTACAACTTTTGTTTGTTGAGCTTTCTGCAATTTTGAGGTTATCTGTGTCAAAATTGAACCTTTCTACTGCTAACCCGAGAGCAAAAATCAAACCTGCTCTGTTGTTGATGCAGAAATGAAAACTTCCATAACTTTTTCGTTTTTAATCGGAATTTGATAATTTTGGATGTTTTGAAAAGCTTATTTCAGTGGCTACAACTTTCATTTGTTGTGTTTTCTGTGATTTTGACGTTTGCTATGCTAAAATTGCAAATGTTTCTCGCTGTCCTGTGTTTTGGTTGCATGGACTAGTGTTGATTTTAAACTATTAAAAATGGTTTGCATCTATGAACCTGTATATGCAATTTGTATCTCACTAATATGATGTTAAACATTTCATTTTAAACATTTTAAAAGTATTATACTACAATTATTTTATATTTAACCTATATTTTATATATTTTAATCCCGTTTTCTCTTCAAAAATCTTTTATGTATAATTTTAGTTATTTTAATCATTTTTCGTGAATGTTCGAACGTATGAGAAAGTATATCAAACGATTTAGTAAAAACCGCGAGGTATGGGACTCGTGCGTAATTGCTTTATCGTTTAAATACAAACTTGTACGATCGAAATGAATTCGAGGAATCTTTTGAGATCCTCCAAGATTGTTAACCACTATGTGGTACCTTGAGATTTATTTAGAGCATTTGTCCCGTATTAACAAGATTAGCTAATATGTGGAAGTAGTCCGAGAACTCCCGATTGGAGTATATTGATTATGGACTATCAAGATTTTAGTGCTCCCGCCGATGAAATGAGGCAAAACCAATTATGGTTGATTATGATTTTATAATTTTGATTAGGTTTTCACTTGTCGATGAAATGAGACAAGTTTGAATTTATTTTTGGTTTATCGTAGCGGAATTGCTACGACTTGATTATTTACATTCGCCGATGAAATGAGGCATTGTGATTGTATTGATTTATGATTTTTCCTAATGTGGAACCAACAAGTGATTAGTAAACCATTAGGTGATAACTCATGGTATGGGACGTGGGTTATACCTTATGGGTTCCTAGTCTCGATGTTGATACACATTCAAGATTGGACTAGTACTATGAGACCACGAGTTTATTGGGGAATCAAGATTTGAAATTATGCCCCAAATCATGAATTTACTATTACTCGGGTCTTTGACGTCACCGATTGGGATTGATTAAATTATAGGCTACGTAGTCGTCAAGATTGTCAAGATTTATCTAGATGACATGATCCCGATCATCACGATTGTTGGTACCAAAGTATAGTACTAGTGGAGATTCAAAAGCACGTGCAAAATTATCTTTTGATGCTTTATGATTTATCGGAATTCGATGATTTCTATAGCCTTATATATGAATAAGGCGATATTATTTTGTGGTCCATGATTATTTATATCGTTTCATGACTTGTTGGAGATTTATGAGATTTTATGATTTCATGGATGTTATTAATAATTTACTTAACTTAATCACATTTCCCCTTACGCATGACATTAGAATATTAGCTTGACACCTCCCTTGATTATCATTGAACCTTTCATTTATTCTGTTGGGTACAACAGAATGAATGCTTCCCTTTACTTATTATCCTAGAGTTCCTTATCTACTGATGAGTTTAGTTGCCTGACCCGTGTGTTTTATTCACTCGGGTCAGACCGAGTTGCAGGTTAGCTTGGATTTCTTTTGCCTCCAGTTCAGCTTGATACTTTTTGTGGGACGCATATATGTATATTTTGGCTAGCTAGTCTTCGTCTTTTGGGACTACTCCTTTATGATCATTTGTATATTTTTGGGATGTATATTTTGACACTTAGCTACCTAGTAGTTACTCTTGTATGATGTATTATATGGATATGTATGGTGACGATTATGTATGTATATAACTGATCTGGGTTTGCTTTTCTGTGACTTTGATTATTCCGCACATTATATTACATTGTTTCTGAAATGCTATATAGCCACCGTAGTGTGCAATAGTTATGCACTAGACGTGTCAACCACACATGAGGTTATGAAAAAAAAATTTGACACATACTTGACATGTTTAGTTCATAGCTATTGTATACTATGTTGGTCGCTCCTATTCAGCCTTATTCTCTGCGTTAGTAGACAGAATTACTCGTTAATTCCCTTTACTAACGTGGGTCTCAGGGTGGGGCGTTACAGATATGGAAAGTACAATCCAAACAAATCAACTAAACCAAAACAGTTGTCTAACCATGGATCGCAGATACACAATGGTTACGCCTGGATCCCCCAGGAAACAATCCGTATTCGTAAGCTTTCTCTGCCCTGCGAGTTACGCCGTGATGACGAGTAGAATGCAGGATACACAATGATTACGCCTGGATCCCCCAGGAAACAATACGTACCCCCAGGCCAGCTCAACCAGGCATTTGCGCTACTAATGTGACCTACATAGAGTGAAGGATACACAATGGTTACGCCTGGATCCCCCAGGAAACAATCCGTACCCCTAGGCCAGCTCAGCCAGGCAGTTGCGCTATGCAGTCGTGATCATAAGACCATGGATATCGCCATGGAATTCGATGGACACTCGAGTATCATATCTGAAAAACCCAAATCAAAGAGAGAGAATAATATTGATAGAATGAATCCACAGTGTGGCCACAAAGCGGATATCAAGCAGAAGGCACTTTCCATATCTTTACTTCGAAAATATGTATCATATAGTACCTTTCAAAATCACTTTCAAATATCATACTTATATAAAGTCCATTTTATATAAGATTTCATTTCAAATCAAATACTTTTCAAAATACTAGTATATCAAATCACACTTATATAAATTTCGATTATATAAGATTTCACTTTTCAAAATTTGGGTACCCTTTCAAATCAACAGTTCCAGTTCAACAGTTTACTTATACAAATCATTTTTATATAAGTTCGATAGCTCCCAAATCAAGTATTTAATAAAACAAGGTTCTAAACTTCAAACCATTTCAATATCAAATAAATTTTAAAATCATATATGATGTCACCAAATCATTTCTTTCAAGTTATACATATTCAGTTTCAAAATTTCTTAAAACAATAGGTTTAGAAAATAGTCCAAATTTCCAAACCAACAAAATTTAGGTCAAATAAATCCATTTCCATTTCAAACATGTATTCACTTCAAAAGTCGTAATACTTTCAAAGTTATGAATCTTTCGAAACTAAAATACTTGAAATCATTACACTTTGAAAATCATAACATTTAGAAATCATGCATTTGAAATCATAAAACATGCCCTTAATTCTTTACAAGTCAATTTTTTTTCAATTAAACCAAAATCTAAAATTTCCAATTTTAATTCAATTCAAACCATCAGTTTCAATTTAGTTTTCCAACAAAACCATTTCAAATATTATCGATTTCAAATATAGATTTAATTTACAAAATAAACTATTAAATCTTAAATATGTTTCAAGGCTTAAATATACCATATTTCAAAACTAAATTTCATAATTTCATATATCTCAAATTTTACTTCATTATTACCTACATATGTCATTATTTCGCAACATTACATTCGATCGCTCGCTTGATCACACAAGTTCGCTTTCGAACTAGTATTGTCCATTCGACTTCCCTAATGCGGACTTCGATATGGTTTCTTGACTAGAAGCCATCAGTCTCCTTGCATAGCCATATACTATGATAGAAAATTCTAGAATCAAGCCCAAAATCCATATCAAATGTTTGCCATCAAGAATCAAATGAAAAATCCTAACACAAAATGGTGTAATTCACCTCAAACTTGTGTACTCAAACTTGGATCAAATTAATTATGCGAATAAAACAACGTACGTACAACTTATGTATCTATTCCAACTTGTTAAATAAATAGTTTTATAAAGATATTACTAAGTTAAAACATTTAAAGCCAAAATTTTCTCAAACATTTGAAGACTAATTTTTATCCAAAACATTTCAAATTTCATATTAGTATAATTCAAAATAGTCTTATTTATTTACTTAACAAAACAGTTTCAACTTATAAAAAACCATATTATTTCATACTTGAAACATACAAACTAAACATATATTCTTTATCAAATACTTTATACCTTTCAAAAAATTTAGCTTTGAAAAATTAACCTTGATTTGGAAGTGCTCGAATCTTAAAATAGTCGAAGAAGTCATATTTTCAATCCAAGAGTTGAAAATCAACACTAAATCAGTAAATCAATTTCAAAAGTTAGGTTTCAAAATCTGAAACTCGAGAACTGAACACCGACTTACTTTAAATCTTTTCAAATATATATATACATATCTATCTTTCGAATATCAAACCATACTTCGAAATCTGAAATCAAAATTGGTTTCACAAAATCACTCGCAGAGCAAAGCTACTAGAGTGGCCTCTCTCTCACTCAAAAACTCGAAAATCAATGTCGATGATGCATGCATTCATCACCGAAATTATTTTCCAACGACATAAATGAGTTATGGACTTCAATTAACTTTGAAAAACTTCTTTGAAATTCCTTCGAAATCATTGAAATTCATTCGAATACATTTGAAACATTTCTTATTTGAAATATATATATATATATATCTTTAAATCATATTACTATATATATTTTCCAAAATCTTAAAACCGATTTCAAAATACCGGAATTCGATTATTCGAAATTCAAATTCAAAGCCCTTCAGTTATAAATCATTTTTGTATAAATCAAGTTCTTATAAAATTTTCAAAATTTCAAATTCTTTTGAAATTTCAAATTTTCATTTTTGAAAGGTATATAATCCTTATCGAAAACATTTCACTTTTATATATAAAAATATGGCCATCCTTAATAATTTCGATGTATGCACAATTTCAAAATACAACCAAATACAAATTTCCAAAGGGTGATTCAGGGAAGGATTTCAAACAAACAAAGATTCAAAATTAGAGGGACTCTTATCAAATAGAATTCTTGTTCGAAGATAAACTCAAACGAAGATGAGATAATTTAATTACCAAATAGAGGATAGATAAGCCTATATAAATCGCGGGCGAACTTAACCGGTCAACCGAGACTTTAGGAATATAATCAATATGGAAATCTAAGGCAAATCGACCTTCGATCGCCAGAGTTAGAATCCAGGTAGAGCAGGAGATAGATAGCATCGACATTCGAGGATACAAAAATCTTCAGTGAATCAATGCCAATTGTAAAGGAGTTTCACCCCTTTACAAATCATTCAAATATTTACGGAATCATCGCTCTTTAGAGAGGTCATTCCAAAGTAGAGTTACGAATGCTCCAAAATTAAAAGGAAAAATGGGGAAAACAAGACTGGATTCCAGAACAAGTGGGAGTGTTCCAAAGTTCAAGGAATCCTAGTCGATAAGAATCTTGATCAAAAGATTTCTAACAAGGTGGATAACAAAGAGATGAATTTTAGAAAATCTTGATTTCGAAATAAGAACATTTTTATACCAAAATAATCTTTGAAAAATCTTTTAAAAATCTTTTAAAAATCATTTTATACTTCGAAAATACGTTCTCTCACAAAGAAAGGATCCTGAGATTGATTTCACTCATTCTAGGGTATTTCTACCCTATCTCTAATGAGTTTTTGCTCCGCAGGCTAAGGTTTGCCTAAAAACCAAAGCTCTGATACCAACTGTAACAACCCGATATTTTCAGTCATTCGCATCCGCACATGTCGGACTTGAATTGCTCAAAATACCGTGTTGTAAATAAATTTGGAGCAAATAAAATACAATCACAGAATCACAGACACAAAAATATCAGAATAACTCGCAGCGGAAATTAAAATACCATAGTAGTTCATGAAGCTACTATAACAAACTCTCAAAACATAATACATAATATCAGTCTGAAAAACATATACAATAGAAATCTCAATTACATAGCAGTTTATCAATACCAAAGCTGAAATAGAACAACTGAAACTGAAGGGATAGATAACTAGACAAGCAGAATCTCCAGCAATTCCTAGCTCCAGAAAGAAATCCAAAGCTAAGCTGTAAATACTCAGGCTGACCCGAGCGTAAAGTAAAACACAAAACACTCGAGTCAAGACAATATAACTTATATAATGTAAACTAACTCAAGTGAACTGTAGTAGAAATGCACAATAACATAAAGGATGTTTGGGATCGCCCATCCTTTAAGAATCAGTTAAACTATAGATTTTACATCCCGTGGTTAAAATTTCAAAATGCTATTTTATACTTCAAACTCAAATGTCATTTCAAAATTCAATATCATTCAAAATCCATTTCAAAATATCAAAAATATAATATCATCCAAACCACATTTATTTTTATTTAATTTAAATGCCATTACAAAACACATTTCAAAATAGTTTATATTTCAAAACAAATTACTTCATTTTAAATCATAAAAATGAAGTTATTATATTTAATAATTAAATTATTAAATTTATAAAATTTTAGTCTTTCAAAATTCATTTATTAACTTAATTTATTAAAACAGATGAAAGTTCAACTTTCGCAGCATTTAGAAATTGCTACGGAAAGTTACACTCAAAACAGTTCAATTTAACAAAAGATAGCATTTAAAAATGTTGTAATAGGGTTACATTAGTTTCAAATAAAACTTAGTTAAATTCAACAATTATAGCATTTACAAAAATGCTATAATAAACTTTAATTAAACTTAGCCATTTGGTTCATTATTATCAACTACAGCATTTACAAATGCTGTATTATCATTTACATTAGAATTAATAGCATTTCAGAAATGCAGTTAATTAACTTCAAGTATTCAATATAATTTCACAAACAGTTATATTTTTATTTAAATCATTTTTAGCTTATAAAATCATATAATTTCACTTTTAAAACAGTCATTCAAATACCCTTATATTCATGATTTTATAAAGTTAAATCTCCATTCAAAAATCAAAATTTAATAATAATTCACTTATTAAATTCCAACATTTAATTTTAAATTCATTAAATTAAATTTAACTTAACATTTAAGTTTAAAATTTTCAAATATAACTTAATTTCATTTTTATTTACTTAACTTAAAATTCACTTTTAAGCCAAATTCACAAATTTCCAATTTTAGTTATATTTCCAAATTTCAACCTAAATATTCATTCATTTCACATTTTAACTTTATTCAAAAATCATTAATATATTATAAAATCATTTTAAATTCATTTAATTCAAAATATCATAAATTTATTATATTTTCATATTTAATTTAAATTCCATTTATCACCAAATTCTAGTTTCCAAAATAACTTACATTTCAGATTTTCTAACTTTACCATTTATTTATTTCACTTATAAATTTCCAGAAAATCAATAATGATTTACAAAAATCATTTTTAATCAAATTTAAATCAAATTATTATAATATTTACATTTCTAAAATAATTTAAATTTTTTAGAAAAACATATTTTAACAACGGGTCTGTATTTCATTTTCTAGGCTAGATGAAGTGATACGGGTAATATATCATTTCAACCCGTAATTTACAAAGAAAACCGGGTTTGATCATTTCAAACCCGCAATCCCAAGTAAAAGAAAATAATTGAAAATCATTTAGGCCTATCATTTCAGCCCATAACGATTTTCACCTATTCTAAATTACGTTCGGGTATGTATCATTTCAACCCATAGTGATTCTAGTCTACAGGGAACTTGCAGTGTGATAAACTGGTGAAAATAACAGAATAACATGAAATAACAGTAACATATGGTATAACAAGTGTAAATATAGGTGTGAACTTCATATGAATATAATATAGCAGTTATAACAGGATGATACGCATTTACAGATTCAGGTGATGTCAGTTTATCACTATATAAGTACATATTAGTCTGGTGAGATTTACTCACCTATTTAAGCTGAAGATGACAACCAAAACACACGATAAGGAATCTTCGAAGGCACGACAACATGAATAAGATTTGAGATCGGGAGAGCCAAAGATTAATTTCCTTAAATATATCAAACAAAACAAATACAAACATGAATTACAAACGAAGATATTACAAAACAATGCTAGGAATAACTACACAATTCAAAGCTAAAACTTTTGCACTTGCATTCAACCTTGTATGCTTCAGCTATGGACTGGAAAGGCACTGTTATGGGATGGTTTTGAATCAGGTTTGGATCAGGTTTGGGTTCAATAAGGTTGGTCATAACATGGATATGAAGGAGACGAAGTGTATAGGGATGCATAACTCAAATCAAGGTAACCAAAGTAGAATTTCTGTGCATAAATGGTTCGGCCCTAAGCATACATAAGCACGGCCAAGCCTGGTAGGATCATGTACTGATGTGGCAGGGGTCTCACGTCAACAAATGGCTGGTGGTGATGATGCAAAGGTCGGCCAAGGTGATGTGGTGGAGTGGTGAAGGTAAAGGAGCTTGGCAATGCATGTTTAGGTGGAGTTTGCTCAAATATTTGGTCGATCTACATCATGGATTGCCACGGCTATGGATGGACAGTGGGCTGGAGGGGATGGCAGCTGGTTGTGGTGGTAGTGGAGGTGGCTATGGTGGTGGAGGAGCAAGGGCTGAGCTACAAAGGTGAAGACAAGTGCAAAGAGATAAGGAAAACAAGAAGAATAAGCGAAAAAGAAGAAGAACTTTACCAAACTTTTGCTTCAGGAGTTCATGGCCGAAAATTTTGGATGAGAAACTTTTATTTTCATGAAAAATGAAGAGAGAAGTGGATGAAGCAATCAGAAAAGAATCGGCCAAAATAATGATGCATTGATTGAAAATAAAACGGCGGAATACAAAAGGACTTAGGCAAATAAATGGTCTCAAACTCTTCATATTTCCATAATTCCTTTTGCAATTTTTAAATAACTAAAAAATGCATATAAATTCAGATAATAACACGAAAATTTATTAAATAAACAAAAATATATAAATAAATATTAATTATATATAATTAAATTAAGAAAATAGCAAAGAAAATGTAAACTATGCTAGAAAATTTAAAAATAAATGAAATGAACTTTGAAAAAATTTTGTGTACTTGATTTTTTTTTATAAATAAAGATAAAGACACAAAAATAAAATGCATGCATAAAAATAAATAAATAAATTTTAATTAAATATAATTTAAATGAAGAAAATAGCAAAAAAAATGGAAACTAGCCTTTAAAAATAGAAAATATATGCAATAAATTTTGGAAAAATTATATTATCACTTTAAAAATATAAAAAACAAAAATATACATAAAATAACATATTAACACATATTAAAATAAAATATAACAAAGAAAATATGATTTATATAATCTAAAATAGACAAAATTGCAAAATATAACAAATTATACTCAAAATTGAAATGTGCATAACTTTCACAGTTTAAGTCCGTTTTCAACGAAACAAAAAGAAGTATTCAAGTTGTTAAATACATTTTCATAATAAAAGATAAAATTTAGGAGTTTAAATATTTAAATTTGAAATTTAAAAGTCAAAGTTTGACCAGTTTGAACAGAAATTCATCTTTCAGTAAAATATCTAATTTATACCTGTTTGAAATTATAATTCACATAATAATCAATACTTATATTTAAAAATGAAATGTTTGAAATGAAACAAGTTTTAAAAAATTCAAAATGAAATAAAGTCAAAATTAAAATATACATAAAAATCTAGAGTTGTTAAATCTTATCAATTTTAAATTATTAAAGAGATATTGATCACCATTAACAGATTAAATATTTATTAACCTTTAAAAAGAATAAATTTATCAGTTTAAATTAAAATTATAAAGAAAAATTATCAAACCAATTAAATTATTAACACAGATTATTAAATTGTTATTGCCCAAAATTTCGGGTCGTTACAATCCTCCCCCCTTAAAAGAATTTCGTCCCTGAAATTTAAAAGCAAAGGTAATTTAATAACTAGGTACAGATTTTAATTGCAAACAGCAAAGCATTCCTAACAACCAGTTACTAACATCCATAGCAATCAAATAAACAAACAAACTTAACTAATTATTCTGACACAAATCAGAATAAATCTCACCAACACTATCTCGAGTTTCCCAAGTATAAATCATCAGGAGACTCGCTCTACCAAAAGCTCAACTAACTTACTACACAACCAAAATCCAGAGCTCCTCTCATCTCTAGATCCTTCAATCTGGATAGAACATCAGACTATACCCAAGTCCAGCTCAACTTCTAAATCCAACTGAACTACAGATTCAACAACTAATCGATGAATCATACACGTACCCACTCAGAGATACGTGTTATAGAATGAATTCCAGCTATCCAAACTGGCAATTCAATCTTATCCTATCAAAAACACAGATAAGAAATCTCAAATGCCTCAGCACTAACCAACCAATCTTATCCAAAATCTATTCTCTTAACCAGAGAAATCTTAACAACAATGAAGTCTCCAACTCCGATTTCAAACTCCTTATCTCATATCTGCATAACTCAACAGATATTCCTAGGCTGCCAATCTCTTCCGATCAGCTCAACCTATGTTGATACTTCCAAAAACAGCTAGACCAAAACAAACAAGCTTCAGGATCCTATCCAACAGAAGAGTCCCCCAAGATCCGTCGAAATCCAGAACACAAGCTTTACTACTCAAGCAAAAACAAACAGAACTTGCTTCCATCCTTGAACAGCTGCTACCTTGCTTCCGCTGCACAACTCTGATTCTAAAATAGATGGAAATACTATTGATGAACACGAGTACAAACTTATCCAATATATCCGGGAAACTCTGTTCATCAAATCCATAAAAATCTTAGTGACTCATCTGACTTGGTCACGCAACCTCAATCAGAATCCTATTCCAAAAGCTAGATCAATCCAATTCCAATTCTAAAAAATAATTCTGAGTTGCTATACCAACTCTCCTTTCTCCAAGAACCATCCAACTTCCTGGCTAACTACCAAAATCACTTCTGGAAACCAAATCGATATGGAACTCAACTCCAGATGCAGACAAACTCCTGATTTCATCAGCGGCTCCTACTTCTACATGAGAATTCTCAGATCAAATAAAAGATAGCCTAAGAAAATTCCCAAACTAATCGCAAGTCACTTTTGCGATCCAACCTAATTCAGATTCCAAAGAAACTGTCCTTTCTTTACCAATTAGAACAGCTTTGAGCTTTTCCAAACAAGGTTAACCTTTTATGAAAACACTTCACCAACTGCCCGGGCTACTGATAGAAGAACCACCAAGATTTCTGAACCAACGGAGGAACAACCACACTACTGCTGCTTCCAAACTCTACCTTGACGATACTGCAAAGCCAAAAGACCTTCTACACCGAACACTTCGAGCTGAAACTGCTACCACAGCTAACCAAAGACTTTAATCCAAAGGTTTCTCAACTCCAAAACCTTCAACAAACCACACAACCGACTTCCAAGATGGCAGACAACTTCTCAAGAAACTCGGACTCCAAACCAAGCATCTCATCTCGCTCTCCTTAAGGAATAACAATGAGAGCATGCTTGTAGAGAAACAACTCATAGAGTCTCATATCCCAAAACAGCTAATCACCATGCTAAAGATCCAGATAACTTCCACACAAACGAATCATCTCTACGGCAGATAAAGAGTGCTCCTCAACCACTTCTAAAACTGCTTCAAGAGAAAACACCTTCAGAAAATATCCAAGGATACTGCATCTCATCATGCAGTTATCAAGATATCATTACTTACTTCTGCACTTCCAACAAATCCAAACACTAGAAAAATTCGCTTACCCGAGCTAAATCCAAACTTACATTCCAAAGATACACTCCGAATCTTTAAAAGATTTCCTTCGGATATCAGAGAAATCCTTACTCCAAACTACAAATCTTACTCGAGACGGTACCAGGTCTATAGTCTCGACAAATACTTCAAAACTCAAACATATGGAACTCTTCCATCAGCGGTAGTCGTGCTACACACACACACCACTACTCCATCTACCTCTAAAACTTATGTTGGAAAATCCGTACAGATAACCAACAAATCAGGTAGATACAGATATATATATATATATATATATATAGTTATATATAAAAATTACAAGTGCGCTCTCTCAAGAAAGATACTACTACAGAGCCTAGGTATTCACTCAACCTAACGCTCTGATTCCAAATGAGACGACCCGACTTTCTACTCTCAGAAAATCGCATCATCTTAAAGAAAGAAAGAGATAGAAGAAGAAAAGAAAGAGAAAGAAGAATACAAACAAAATCAGAGAACTCACAGCGGAATGAATAAAATATAATATATCTCATAAAATATTACATAGTATCTCATTACATCAGAGTACACAACTTAAACAACTGATAATAGACAGTTATAAACTACTGTCTAACTATACAACTCAAGAACAACCGATACAGGTACAAACAAACACAGCGGAATCAATATATAAAACTACAAGTTGAAGCCTCCTGCTCCATATTTCCTCCAGAATTCGTCAAGCTAACCTGAATCACTTGACTACTCATACATAATATGAGTACCCAAGAGTTTAATAAAACAGGAAATAAACACTCAGGTTAGACAGGGGTCTAGTGTGAGTAAACGGTTTAAAATTGCTTAACTTTAGAAAACCTTTGAAAAGAAAAGGTATCACGTAAGACTTCACACACATAATCATGGAAAAGTTTTTATCTTACGCTAACCAAAACATTTAATAGGAAATCCAGTGATATTATAATAGTGTCTAGGGTTTTCAAAATAAAATACAGAAATAGCTGGAATGCTTACATCTCACGTTCCAACATAGTTGGGCACAATCAAAACCGTAGAGGCACTTATTGGATTTTGGATTCCATACAATGGCAGGGCTACTAGGTTACCGTCCGTCACAGTACGTGGCCTAGATCAACGTACGGAGGAGTACGCCCACTCCCCTGCAACATAAGGACGGGACCATCCCTTACTGGATAGTCCCGAATAAGACCACCCCGTAGTTGGCCGCGACCCAACTTGCCCACACAGCCGAATAAAAAGGGACCTCTAGACAGGGGTAAATCTCGCGCTCAAGTGGGGGCTACCCACGAAGCCTTGCTGCACCTCCCCTGTTTAACCATTCCCGGTTGATGAGGCTTGAGGTTACGATTACCTTTATAGAACACCTTTATCCTAGAATGCTCATCATCCACCTGACGATGTGCTGAAAGCATTCAATCCATACAAGTTCGTTCCGGGTTTGAACGAAACCGAAGGCACTCTCTTGTTGCACTCATTATTGGAATCACCCTCAGTGTCAACGACCATAGCCCTTGCACTCTAAATCACCATCTCGAATCTATCAGCACTATTCCGTCAAACTCATTACGGAATCACCCACAAAGTTATACTGACGTATAGCCCTTACACCTCGAGTCTTCACTTGCTCCACTTGGATACACGTCCTAACGTTTAATTGGAATCGATGTGGTTTTCGGATCCCAAATATGGAAATCCGATCCCGGTCTCATCGAAACCATACGCCATTTTAATCTCCAAGTTGTACTTAAGGGTTTTAAATAGTTTAAACTCATATTCAGGATGAAATAAACAGATAGATGAATCATATTATCACAATAGATAATTCAAATCAAACATTCATCTCACACAGCAGCATCACATATCTCATAGATATCCAAATCATCCAGTATCACCCAATATCAATCAACATCTAATATCAACCATTCATCCATAACAGAATTGATAACTCTTAATCACTTGGATTACTTGAATCCTTCTTCATTTATTATTACTCCAAATAAAATAAATTAATCATCTCTAATGATCTAAATTAATTAATCTTGCTTGATTAATTATCTTAATTACATTCAAGTAATTATCCTTAACCATATTCAGTAATTAACCTTTAATTACTATCATTAATTACAATAATTAATGATCCTTAATCAATTAATTAATTATAATTAATTACAATTAAACCTTAATTGATTACAATTAATTAATCATACTTTAATTAATTGCTTTTATTAATCAACCTTGATTAATCTCATTAATTACATTGATTAATGATCTTTACTAATTAATAATTACTTTAATTAATTAAATAATTAACTTATAATTAATCATCTCATTAATCATAATCAGTAAATAAAAATTTGTAATTACCCTTCTTAATTAATTAACTTCTTAATTAATTATATTAACCTTGATTAATTAATCTAATTAATAAACTTTAATTACTTCATTAAGTATTTATTAATCAATTACATTAACAAATAATCCTTAATTAATTACTTTATTAATTAATTATATTTTAATTAATTACACTTAGTAATTATTCTTAAATTAATCTCATTCATTAATTAATCACATTAATTAATTAACTAAAATAATTAAGTAATTAACTCTTAATTACTTACATAAGTAACTATCTCTAATTACTTCATTAATAAATCTTCATTACTTTCTTAATTAATCACTTAACAAATAATTAATTCCATCATTAAATAATCCTTAATACTTTAATTAATTAATAACTCCATAACTAATTATCTTCAAAACAAATAAATTAATCAATTTCCTTTATTGATAACATCATATAATTACCATTAATCACTTCACTTAATTACTCCCATTAGTAGTTTTCCATTAATTACTTCTATAAGCAATTATCATTCTTAATTACATTCAATAATTAGCCATTAATTACTTTATTAAGTAATTATACTTAATTAGTCATAATTAAGTGATTATTAAAAATTAAATAAATAATTAACTAATTATTTAAAATTAATTAAACAATTAATTAACTTCTTTACTTTATTACAAAACATATTTATTTAATACCCTTAAGTTCATATCCATAATAATTTAACCTTATTTATCTTCTTAAATAAGTTATTTGAAAATTTATTCAAATTTGATAACTTCAAACAAAATATTTGAATTTCAAAATTTAACAATAACCTTATTTTGGAAATAATACATTTGGAAATGAATTTGAAATTTTTAAAACATTTTAAACATCTTATTCAAACTTATTTATTTTTAAAATAAATATGGGAACTTAGGTATTAAACATTACCTAACAATTTACTTTAGAAACTTTGATTAATATTTAAATTCAAATATACTTCTTTAAATTCAAAATCCAAAATGTAATTAAATTAAATTACTTCCAAAAAGAAATCATTTTAAATAAATTAAAATTTTAAAATAACTTCGGTTAATACTTTTTAAAGTTTGATTTACATTTATTTTAAAACTAGGAGTTTTAACTTTGAATGTTTTCTTTTATAAAACTTGTTTAATAACTTAATGCTTGATCTATATTAATTCAATAAGTTTTAAATCAGAAAACCATATTATTACATAGTACTTAACAACCAAATTACTCGAGTTTACTTTGTAACTATATATCATTATACAATAATAACGAGAAAAGCCCACCACCTAGTTTAACTCGATAATTTCCCAAACGCCCTCAGCACGAAACACATACGTCTTCTACTCGAGACAAATACCAAAAGGAACGAGCCCGCCTCGAGAAAAATTTCCAGAAACTCGAGTCCTCTCCTCAGAAAAAACACGCTTCCCACCATTAACAACAACTATTCACTACTTCGAGTCGTCACTGAAGATACGCAAGAACTTCTTCGTGTTCCTCAACTCGTCTTCTCAAATCCACCTCCCGTGTACACGTCGTACACGCGTGCACGTGTCCATCACCTTCCGGCCAAACATAGTCGTCGCGACCATCGGCGACGGTCGCACTAACGCTCCCGATCCTCAAACCAAACCCAGATCTAACAATGAACTCGAGAATCAGATTTCGACCCAAAACTCGAAACTGCAGCAGAACCACTCGATCCAAACCCTATCACCGCCGATAAACTCGATGCCGCTACACCTCGCCCTCCTCACCATAGAACCGCCACATCACGAGCTACAACTTCCCCCCACCGTGAACGACTTCGGTCCTCCATGAAAGTTGCAATAGTCATAACAGTTCGGTAGAGCAAAAACCAAAATAAAACCCTAATTCGAACAAATTCGAATGATTCAACAACTGGAAAAATCCAATTGCATTTTTCCCAACATCCTCACCTCGAATGCTAGCCTTGACCAAGTTTCAAGCTTCAATCATCATGTAGTTCATCGGCAAATCACAAAAACCCCTCAAACGAACAAACCCTAAATTCTCAATGAATACTCAACTAAAAATCACAAATTACCTATCAAAATTCATGATTTTCTACCAAGATTACATACATGCAATTAAATTCAGAATTAAAATAGTTAATTTTTTTCAAATATTTTAGTTTTACTGTTAATCTTATATTTATGCTTATCTGTTACTTTAAAAATTATGAAACAAATTTTAAAATTACTGTCAAACTATAACTTACATTTTTCATTTATATGACAAATTATATTAAGTTATAGATTTGGAAGATTTTGGATTTAAAGAGGATGAATCAAATTCTGCTTGAACAACAGTATTTAAATTCACATTTACAGGCAGTAAGTACTTACAAAAAATCATGCATTCATATAAACAAATATTTATTATCAAAGCAACAATTCATTTGCATGCATCATTATTTGACCATAGATTAAACTAAAGCGGTTTTTAAAATGATTTACTCACTTTATAATTTGCAGGGCAGAGAACAGGTTTTATTTTTCTTTCCTGGCTTTGAAATTTTCCAGACTTTGTTGTTAAACACTTGCATGTTTGAAATCCTTGCATGCTTACAATTTGTTGTTTTAAAGAGTTGAAATTACTGTTGATCTTCATTTGAATTGCAGGTTGAAGCTTCCCAGGTTGCAGAAAGTTTTACAGATTTTAATTTTCAGTTTTGATCTTCAATTTCAGGTTTGAGAGAATAGTTATTGGTTGCCATTAATGTTCAACTGAAGATAGAAAATAGGAATTTGAAGAAGAAGAGAAAAGTGTTTGTGAGGAAACTAGTTTCTTCTAAAAGTATTTATTAAAAGTTAATATTAATATGTTGCCACTTGTTTTTAGGTTGGACAAATGTCATGCAATGCTTCATTTCTTAACAAATGTTATTAAGAGTGTTTAAAATGTTTACACATGTCGTTGTGAAATTTTTAAATTAATTTTCTTAATTTAAATGTGAATATAACTTACATAATTTAATTCTCTTAGATAAATATTTATTTACATATTTAAAATATAAGTTTTCATTTAAAAGAGATATTCTAATACTAATAAAAATGCAAACAATTCTTATACATTTATTTAAAATCTAAAACTTATACATATACATTTTTAGCCATTTAAAATTTAAACACTTTAAAGAAAACATAAATAAGACTTTGATTTAAATCCTTTCTAAACTATCAAATTTTTAAAACAACAATTATCTTATATTTTTAAAACAAATGAATTAATCTTTAAATTAACTTTTGAAAATATTGATTCTAAACAAAGCTTCAATCTACAATATTCATACATTATAAATTATTAATGTATTAAATAAATTTCAAAATAACTCAAATTATAACATATACATACACATATATTACAATTTGAAAATTCATCTTTAAATTTGAAACAAAAGATTTCCTATTCACAATATATATCAATTATATATATATTATAAATAGAATAATATTTATTAGCTTAGAGAAACAAATCTTATCAATTTTAAATTATTAAAAAGATATTGGTCACCATTAACAGATTAAATATTTATTAACCTTTAAAAAGAATAAATTTATCTGTTTAAATTAAAATTATAAAGAAAAATTATCAAACCAATTAAATTATTAACACAGATTATTAAATTGTTATTGTCCAAAATTACGGGTCGTTACAATTTTATTTTTACAGGTTGGAAAATTTATTTTCCTGAAAAATTAAGTATATTTTGAAAGAAATGATTTCAACGTATAAACTAGAAGTTTGAAATTGTTTTTTTTTAGTTTTAGGAAATTAACTATTTTAATTATTTTTAAGTGAAAGTAAAGTTAATTATGGTAGTTAATTATTTTTAAAAGTTAGTTAGTATTATGATTTATGAAAGGAAATTTTAACATGAATATTTCATATAATAACTTTATTTTAAAAGGGTAATTTTGGGTTAAGTTTTACTCAGGAAACTCTTATAGAATTTCATAAGTATTATTTTGAATAAATAACTTAGTGGCTTTATTATAGATAAATAATTTAAATATATAATTTTGAAAGTGATTATAAGGAGATGGAAAGGTATTTTAAAAATAAAGGTGATTTTATTTTTAATGTATCGAAAGGATTTACGGTATTGGGACGTATACTAAATTGGGATAACACGAGTAGGATTTATAATGGATTATACGGGTTATATTGAAATGGAAGTGTATTTCCTGGAAAGCCGAGTATGTTTTCAAAAGTAGCTTTTTAGTATAAATTAAAGTTTTAAAGTTGGTTTTAAAAAAGAATGTTTTGGAGAATTATTTTCTTAAATTGTTTTAAAATAATTGAAGTGAATATTTAATTAGTTAGTTATGGTAGTAATGATTTTAAAAGGATTAAATTGGTATTATGAAAAAGGAAATTATTAATTATTTATATTTTATAGAGTAGCTTTATTTGAAAAAAGTAGTTTTGGCTTAAGTTGTATCTGGAAATTTTAAAGATTTCCATAACTATCATTTTGAATAAGGTGTTTTAAGTAGTTTTATTTAAAATATTTTAAGTATATCAAATTTTAGGTAAAGTGAATTAAATTTATTAAATCTAATTTTTTATAAGACTTGAAGTTTTCAAATGGAAATAAAATATTTATGTTGAATTGATTGTTTATTTGATAGTTAAATAACCGACTATCAAATCTGGACCCAAATATAACTTTTGAATTCCCAAAGAGGTATGAGAGATTTATGGTATAGTTACCGTTCGAGGTGCTATAATGTACGTATAAACTCGTTCATTCTTCTAGGACGTTTATAAGGAAATCCATCCGCTAATGGTTAGGAGGTGAACTCCGATCTTATTCTCGATTGAGTATTCCTAAAGAACTGGGTTGAGTTTACCAAGAAAATAGCGAACGTTGTTTCGAAGAGACCGGGATCGAACTTGAGATCCAAAAACCACTTCGATCCAACAAGTACGTTTTTGTGAGAAGATAAGAGCTTGGAGTCGAAGATGGAGTAGTGAAGTGCAAGGGCTAATCACTACGAATCCTGAGGGTGATTCCAAAATGGATGTAGTAGGAGTAGTGCCTTCGGTTTCGTTCGAACACAGAACAGACTTGTATGGATGAATGCTTTCAGAACATCGTCAGGAGGACGATGAGCATTCTAAGTGAGATATGTTCCAAAAAGGTAACGCTTAGCCTCGAACATCATCAACTGGGAATGACTGAAAATCAAGGATTATGCAGCAATGCTAAGTGAGTAGCACCTAATTAGGGTAAGGTCATCCCTGTCTAGAGGTCCTTTTTTATTCGGCTGTGTAGGAGGTTGCTGATCCCAACCGTGGGGCGATCTTACTTGGGCTATCCAGTAAGGGTAGTCCCGGTCTTGTGTTGCAGAGGAACGGAGGGGTCCTCGGTATGCTGATCTAGAGCAGGTACCATCATAGGTGGTACCCCAATGCCTAGTCATTAGTCGGAAATCATTCCCCCTACCTGCCTTTACGGTTTTTTTGTACAACCCACTTCGTGGCTAGTATTGCTAGAATTTAATAATGTAAAAATTTCGGCTATTTGAATAAGTATTTGTATTTAGAAACTATTGTAATATCAAAGGATTTTATAAGAAATGTTTTGCTTATCGTAAGGTAAAAACCCGACATGTTTATTTGTGGCGTGGTCTTACGAGATAACTTTGATTCTCAAAGGATTTGGAAAACTTTAACTATTAAATCGAGTGTATTTTTCTCACGCTGGTGTTCCAGACTGACTCGGGTGTTATTTTATTATAATGCCCGGGTCAGACCGAGTATTATAAATACAGGGAAGGATGCTGTAGAGCTCAAGAAACGAGTTGGATGGCGAGACGTATCACATGTATTTGAAGTATATTCCGTTGTGTTGTGTAAGCTATATAGTCAACTTTGTAAGGACAAGTTAGGATAATTGTTTAGTAATTGTTTTGATTGTGATGTATTCTGATGATGTAATGTATAAAACATATATTTTTTTGTGTGTAAAGATCGGATATTATCTATTATATTTTATTCTGCTGCGATTGTGAGATACCATTGTTGTTTTATTTCCTCTTCTTCTACCTCCTTCTTTCTTACCATCAGCAATATATCTTTTTTCGGCACTCGATCGTCGGCATATTATACAGTTGTGTGTTTGTGTCGATTTTCAAGGGTCGAGAAGGACATATCATTACAGTGGTATCAGAGCTTATGCTGGCGATAACCTTAGCTCTGGTGGGAATTACTCACTAATGATAGAGTCAATAATACTCTAGAATGAGTTGAGTGTATTAATAACTATGAGCGTGTAATTGTTAATGAATATAAAACTGTTTTTATATTGGGTTGACTTATCGGTTGAGTATTTATGAATTCTGGTCAGTACGGGAAGTACAACCATATCGATTGGGGTTTTTAAACTCTTAAACAAGATAAGTCGACATAGTATTGTTTTTAAAGTGAGGGAATGGAATAATTTTACCCAAAATTATATTTTGATATAGAAGAAATAATTTTTTAAAATTATTAAATATATTTGGATGTTTGGTTGTCAGTGTTAAAAACAAATAAGAATCTAAAATTTGAAATGGTTTATATTTATAACCAAATAGAATTATATAAGTATGATTTATACAAAGAAGTATAATTAATTTTTTTAAACCAGAATTTAAATCTCAAAAGTTTTGAAAAGTGTTTTAAAAAAATTTAAAAAAAATTTAAATCATGTGAATTTTTTAAAATACTTTCCAAATGGTTTCAAAGAAATAATGGAGTATTATTTTGGGAAATATTTTTGAATAGAAATTTGTTTCGAAATAAATTTTTGGCAGTAAAGAAGCATTGAACTCACTTCAGTCACGAAAATAATCCTGGTTATGATGGCCACATTATCAGCATTCATTTTTGAGTTTCTGAGTGATGGATTGCTACCAGATGGTTTGGGATGATTAACTGTTTGGACTTGTTTGATAAACAAGTTTGTTTTGAAATTCCAAAAGGAAATTGTTCGGTGAAACCAAGTTGTTTTGGAAATCTGGAGGTTTGATTTGATATATCAAGAGGATATTTGATATTTATGATTTCAAAATAGTTTTGAAATAAAACCGGGTAACTGAAAACTGGGAATTCTATTTAAGTGATGTGAAAAGCCAAAAGGAATAGGTATTTAATTTATAAAGTGAAGTTGATCTAAATAAGAAGGAAACTGAAAATTTTAAATCTTTGAAACTAAAATTTTAGTCTAAGTAAATCAAAGTGGATAAGATATATTGGAATTTAACTTCAGATAAGTTAAATAAAATTTAATTTGGATTTGAATTGAATTGGATATTAAGCGGAAAGATAAGATAATTGTATAAGTTACAATTATTAAATGGGATGAATATACTTAAGTCCTTAAGTGAAATAGATAACCCAAATGATGAATATAAGATTTTAAATAAATAAGTTGTGAACTTATGAATACGAAATGAAAAAGTTTTAAAAAATTAATTATAAATGAAATGTTAATTAGAATATGATAAAGTAAATATAAATGTGAAGGGACTTAGGTAAGTAAATAAGTTTTGAACTTATAAATTGGGAGATGAAATAATAAACCAAGATAAAGATGGTTCGGTAATTAAGTAAAAGAATTGGGATAGAAAAAATGTTGGATTTGAATGGTTACTGATTTGAAATATTATTTTGGAGTAGAATTTGAAATTAAACTTAAGTTTTAAGGGTGGTTATAACTTAAGCAGAGATGTGGATGCTGATATTAGACATCAGAAGTAATTCTGTTAAATGGTTTATAAAAAATTAGCAAACAAAGTGGTGAATAACTTTGATAAGAATTTAAAATAAAAGTTGATAAATTTGATTAGATGAGAATGAAATTAAAATGGAAATAGAATTTATGCAAGAAGAAATGAATCATTATGGAGTTGTAATAACTTAAGCAAATGGTGAAATAGTTATCGTCGAGCTTTTGAATGGTCTTGAATGAAACTTGTTTGGGTAATGAAATGAAATGCAAGTGGAAGGATTTAAATTAATAATGAAATAAAAATGAGAATGTTGGGTTGAAAATAATTCAGAATGAAATGAAATTAATATAAATTTGAGTTGGAAATAATTTAAATTGGTTCTAAGCTTAAGTAATGGTTATATGCACGAATAACATCAAAATTTTCATATAAATGGAAGTGAATCATAAATGGGATGCAAATAAATAAATTTGGAATTTTGGAAAAGGTGACATTATGTAAGTAAGGCATGTAAATCAATTTGTAGCTTAATAAGTGAATTTGAGATTATTTGTGCAATTATGAAATGTTTATAATGAATTTGATTGTAAATCATTTTGGAATTGAATAAAATGATATATAGATCCATGGAAGAAATGAAATTAGTGATTGGAACCAAATAAATTATTGAAAATTATGTTTGGCATGTTTGGGTTAGGAAGTTTATGTGTTTGGTTAGATAAAGTAGTGAATGTTTTGGAAATCTCATGTTTATGAAGACTTATAAACTTGTTTGAGTAAGTACAGGTACAAGAGGAAACCGGATAGAGTTTGGAGCACGTAAATGCATACTTAATAAACCGCCCGCTTAATAACGCTAATGTAATGTGATAACCCATATTTTGGACATCTGATAATTGGATAAGTAACTTGTTTATTCAATTGAACAGATAAAAATTCTGATAATAAAAGATATCTAGATATGTAAATGAATTTGAAAATACAAAAATTGAATTTTAAATATCTGGATAAATATTTAATTGATAATCTTCTAATATAATTATTGAATTTTGACAATATTAGTTTAATAATGTTCTTTATAATTATTAATTGGGCAAAATTTATCTTTTCAAAATTAATAAAAATGATTATATAATCATAATATATAATATATAGGTACATGTATTGAATTGGAAGTTATGTTTTTAATAATTTTCATGAGGTATTTGAAGTGGAATTCTATACTTTTAACACTTAGAATAGTATCTACGTTTATTTATTTATTATTAAAGTATTATAGCTTAAATATTTAAAATAGGATTTAATGAAGGATCATACCTTTTCTAAATATATATGTTGTATGTATATATATATAGATATTAAACATAAAAATATAAATAAATAAGTTTATATTGTTTAATTTAGTTATATACATATAAATAAAAGAAAGTGAAAAGATAAAGATATATAACTAAATTTAAATTATCATAAAAATACATAAAAACATGGATTTACAAATGCAAACAAATTCTCTTTGTATAATTACAAATGTAAGCCTAAAATTTAGCTAATGACAAGTGTAATTATTTACTCTACAATTTAACAAGTGTCCCTATTTCTTTTTATTTTTAAAAAATAATTAAAAAGCAAGAAAACCAAGTTATACAAACATCTCATTTTCTCTCTCTTTCATTTCATTTATCCGCTAAAATTCGAAAAAGAAAAAAAATCTAGTAATAAAACAAATCAAAGAATTCAACAACAACCAAAATCTGGTAATCAAACAAGCTTCAGCTCATACCAATCAATTAAGATCAAGGGCAAACTGCAGTTTCAAATCCAAGCTTGTAGCTTCAATATTAAATCAAAATTCCAAATTTCAAATAAGATATAATCAAGCCAGTTCTCTGATTTCTGGAAAGCAGGTGAGTAAACTTGGAAAATCTGATATATCTCGAACTAGCAGTGCGATGATCTTTTAAGTATGATTTGAATGATGCGGTGCATGTTGTTTAAAAATGATTTTTAGAATATATATATGTGTGTGTGTGTGTGTGTGTGTGTGTGTTAATATATATGTACATGAATAGAACATGAAAAGCAAGTCTTTGTTCAAATTGAAAACAGTGAGTAAACAATTGTTTTAAAAGCTTTAAATCATTTGATAACCTGATGAATGAAAAAAAATCTTTGAATTCATGATGTGAATTATGTTTTGAAAAAATATATAAAAGTATGAATGCATGTGAATAAAACTCGGATGTCTGGATATCTTTTGTTTATATATATCCTCTGTTGTTTTTCACAGGCTTAAGATCATCCAAAATTTTTTGTCTTCCCATACAAACAATTTTAGGCTGTGATTTATACATGAAATTTGACTATGACAGATGTTATATCAATCCCAAAATAGTTTCAAGTATTCTAACATAACAATTAATTCCAGAATTGGAAATGTCAGTGAAAAATCATAAATAAGTTAAAAATCAAGGTTAATGACTTCAAGTTTGGGTTTCATAGATTGATTCAAGTTAGAAAATGATGATTTTTAATATAAAAATTGGGATTTTTAAGTTTGTATGTATGGGGAATTTTTGAGTTGATCAGATAGAGAACTTTCAATGATTGCCGTCGAAGGGCAACAAATTTCACATCGGGCCTGGTACTATAGGAGGCAGATAGTTAGGCGATCGATAGAAAAATATTAGGTGAATTTCTCGAGCACTGAGCCAGCGAAACGAATTTGAACTAGGGTTCAGACCTGGGATAAAATCGTGGTTTTTCTCAAAACAATTGTGGCGTCGTCATTGGATCGAACGTGATCGGTCGAGGAGGAAAAGCAGAGGATGGTCAGACGAAGCTAAGGACTTGGTGGCGAGGATGATGGTGGTTGGTGTGGTCGTCGGCAAGGTGAGTTTGCCAAAGGAATTGTTTCAGGTTGGGTTCACTCACGCATGAGCTCGATTTTTTAATCGATTTGATGTTCTCGTGATCGAGATCATTTTTGAGTATCGTCATCGACATGCCGACAGAGGGTATGGTGGTCGAATTGCCGTCGATGAACTGTGCATGTGCACGTGAAGTTATAGTGTGTCAGTTTGGTTGTGGAGTTTTTCATCGGGTTGAAGCTCATGAAAAGGGTGGGAATGCTAGGATTTTTCTTCGCGTTGTTGCGAGATATTTCATTGTAACGGTTTAAAATTTAAAGGTGTAAGTTTTGAAAAAGAAGAGAAGGGAACTCGGAAAAAGATTGAAGAGTCTTGGGTACCTGTTTGAGTAATGTCACGACCCAAATCCAACGGTTGAAAATCAACATCAAACACCTCACTTGTATTCGACTGTTGGAGATTCAAACGTTGAACTCTAGTTCGGATGGAGCTTATAACAATAGTAGATGAATATAAACAGCGGAAACAAAAGCTGATATCATTTATCACAACACAGATATACAACAGATGAACTCCAACATTAGAGTGATATACACAAGATACAAGAACAAGATGAAAACACCATAGCGGAACATAACAGAGACTTCAAAAATTCCCAACATACTTTGACTTTGAGAAGATCTTCCAAAAATCCAAACACTTGAAAAGATATCCAAACCAAAAGCTTTCCAAAATCCAATAGCTCCAAAAATACTTCCAAATCCAAGCTAGCTCCAAAACATGGATAACTTGCTTCTAGGCTGCTCGTGTGGAAGTTTATAGGCACCGAGAGTTTAGGAAGGGAACAATAGACTCCGGGTCAGTCATGGGACTGGTATGAGTAAAAAATAGTTGTTTGAACCAAAATAGTTTATAAAAGAAATCCGTTATGCTTTTGAAAAATGAAACTACCAAAAGGCCTCCCGGCACACACACAATGTAATCGCACACTTGGGGGAGATTTTTCCTTATGATAGTAAAACATGCTTGATAGGAGAAAAATCTTTGATATTATTATTATTAATGCATAGTGTAGAAAACATTTCGAAAATATAATATTAATCTTAGCCAACATAGGTACCATTATATTATGCCTACAATAGCTACCATTTAAGAATGTTAGGTTATACAATTGAAATTGTAAGGGCTCGTATTGAATGATTGGATTTCCAACAAATGGTCAGGCTAAGGAACTTCCTTACCAAACGGAATGCCTTTGTAGGGACGCCCCTAAGAACCAAACCTGATCTCTGCCAACACAAGGTCGGGTTACCTCTGTAACTAGGTAACACCTACAAGTATGCCATCCCTGGTCGTTACGACCTTTATCCCGGATTCACGAACAAATAGCAAAAACCACATAGTTAAATATCTGGGATCCATACCATGATACCACCTCTTTTCCAGATGAAAATGGACATACCCTAGGGGTGCGATCCTTAAAACCCTTGCCGCAACTTTCCTGTTTCGACCATTACAGTTTGTGAGGTTCGACGAAATCTCGTCCACAAAGCTACGCTTTTCACAAAAGCCATACTTTGATCAACAAATGATCAGCATCACTCAGCACACCACACTACCAAATTGGAAGTATATCACTAATATCCATCAACTACATAACCTCTGAGCTCGTACGTCTTAGAGAAGGGCGTTAAGCTAAGAGAATAAATTCTCCTCCGCCAATAGAAATGTATTTGAAAGAAATCAGCTTTACATCTCAAAGTGTAATGTCAGACATACAACCATTCAAGTCTATTTCGGGTTCGAACAAAACTGTAGGCACTTCCAAAGAAGCCCTTGCAATCCGAGCATCCACAATCTCGATCAGACTCCCCATCACATATGGAGATCTCTATATCGGAGCAACTCAGTGCAGAGTCATTCGACAGGTTATCCTATCGTGCTCCCAGACACCTGATCTTCACCATCGTCTTTAAATGATTTTCATTTCGTCGTATCACTATTCGGAATGGGTTATATGACATAAAGGTACTCCCTCGGCTAAACCGTATATTGAGCGCTTAATTTCAAAAACATGTGGATATATCATTCATAAAGATTCACCATTAAGGTTCGATGTGGGTTTTGGATAACTAACTGGAATCCGACTCCCTGCCGCATCAAAATTCACATGCCGTTTTACGGGCCAATGAGTTTTCACATTCACACAGAAAAAAATCACAGATATCAGAACTCAGCACAAAGCAATTCATATCACATAGTATCACAATCACATATCAGAGATATCAATCAATACAAAGCATTCAATATCAATCATCGACAATTAAGATGAATTTATCATGCGATTATGATCAATCAATCACACAATTATTTTCATTAATTATCCTTAATTAATAATTAATTATTCTTAATTAATAAACTAATTAGTCTTTAATTAATAATTAATAAATCTTAATGTAATGACAGAATTTCAGTCATTGAAATTCATATATTTTAATTGATTTTAAATATTCAGAAGTAAATTTTATAAGTTGAATATATTATATTTCGAATATCTCGATTTAATTGGATAATTAAATTGTTAATTTAATATTTGAAATTGTAGAAAAAATTGGAAATTGGATTTAATATGAATAAAAATGATTTATAAAGTTGATTTAAATCTTATTTGATTTAGAATGATGTTAAAGAACATTTAAAATCGAACTAAAAGTCAAATTCTAGGAATTGAATATTTTAACATTTAATTGACGAGTGAAAATAACCATTTTTCAAACTGTCTCAGATTTCGACGAAATCAGTTTCATTGGATCCGTAATGTTATATTATTGCAAGGTTTCAAATTTCATGTTAATTAGATTTACGGTTTGTCCGAGGTAAGCTAAAACGCGTAGAAATCTATTTAAGTGAATTTTAAATTTAAATAATTCGATTCGAAAACTTTTCTTTCACATACGATCGAATTGGCTCTCGATATATATTCCATTGTGTTCGGAATAAGGGTAAAATGTAACATCTCGCCTTTTTGTACGTTTTAAATCGGCGATAAACCACACACGTTAGACTCAAACCATACAGAAGGGCGGATTGTTATTGGGGTGAATAAGAAAGAGCAGAGAAAGGAAAAAACAAATTTTGCAGCAGAATGACAAAAGATAATAATCAAATAACAGTTCATGAAGCTGTTTCCAAAACATTTGATTATACTAATACAATATAAAATCAAAGTTACACATACCAGAGAATAGTAATTACAATGCAGCAGAATGTAGTGGAATAATATGATAAATAATAGTAATAAAAATCATCGTCTTCGTCCTTCAAAGATAAAGTCTTCGAATCCTAAAATGCTCAGACTGACCCAAGCGAATTGAAAAGACAAAACACTCTAGTCAGAACTAAAAGATCTTATGTAAGTTAAATCAGCGGTAAAATATGAGTGGAACGACATCAGAGATGTTTATGGGATTTGACATCTCCTATCCAGTATCTAACGTGAGTGTGGTAACTAAAGAGATCCTCGGGATTCACATCTCCTAAGAATCCGTTAAACTATTTACTTTGTAGTAATATTTCTCTATTATAATAATGTCTATAGTAAAATAAACTTACTTTTAAATAGCATTATGGGGTTACCCATATAGCCCTTACCACGTAATAGTTCCAGTAGTCCATCCAGTATCATGGTTCCTCTTGATCGGGAAGCCACCAGAGGATACCACACGTGCTACAGGTGAAAACCAAAATCGTACAAGGCGCGATAGGATAGGTGACACGGCACACAAGGCAATGCTAGGGTAGATATACCAATTACGCATCCGGGCTGGTGGTAACGCGTAGTAGCTACTACCGCCCACCTCGAGCCACACCCCAAAATCAAAAATCAAAAGTGGCCACCGAATCAATCCAAAAGTCAGAGTATAATATCAAAGGAGCGTGTCCAATAAGAGGGGCTACCTCCTTGGCTCGAGAATCGCTCCTGGTTTAGCAACCTTATGCCAACTCACGAGAGTTGGGTCTACGTATATGCCTTAATAGAACGTCGCCACCATCCTACTTCATTCTGGAATCTCCACCATGTACATGGTTGTTAAAGTGGTTTTCGGAGTTGGCAGAGAGTATGACAACTTCCGATCCCGGTCTCTTTAACAACCAAACGTTATTATAACACCGCGGTCATTTCAAAATAATTTATACTTCAAATCAGAATATAATATCCATTTCAAAACCACATAAACACGATATCATTTCCGTCTGAGAAAACCAAATAAATATGATACCATTTTTATAAAGACCCAAATCAATGTAATATCATTTTCATTTCAAATATATCCCTTTTCCAAAATCATAGCACTTCCAAAATTATAACACTTTGAAATCAAACACCTAAAGTATAACACTTTCAAATCATGATACTTTGAAACTCATAACTTTGAAACATAACTACACCACTTAAATGGCTTAAATATTAATTTCTTTATATAATAAAATAACTTCTTCAATTTCACAAATCAATTCCAAATACAAATTTGAGCCCCCAAATAACCATTTCAATTTCCATATATTTCAAAGCTTTAATATTCCACCATTTCAAAACTAATTCTTTGATAATTCCATACATATCAAATTCAATTACTATTATTTAGATTTTAAAGGTTTGCTTAATAAATCAAATATCATTTAAGTAAAACCTTTAAACTTCAAATAACTGGATATGCTTTCAATTCAATTAACTTTATATATTCATTTAAATCAACTTGATATTCATTTAAATTACTCTAAACCAAAATCAAGTTATCAAAATCATACCCTTTAAAATCTCAAATTTATTTATATTTCAAATCAACTTTATTCGAGTATAATTCTTAAATATTTTAATTCAAATCAAATTCATATTTATCTTCCAACCTTAATTTCATTTAAGTCATTATAAACTCTATATACAATATAATTTAAATAGATACTTAACCATATTATATAAAAGAAATCTTTATTATTTAAATTATTTTATATTTCAAAACAAATTTATACATAGCTAAAAATCAATAATAAAATAACATTTATATAACATCTAAAATCAATATTTATACAACCTGTATATTTCTTTATAAAACTATAGAGATCGTTTCAAAATATTTTTATATGTAGGCCGCGGTGTCTGTATATAATTTTCTATCATATGGTCAAGTGATATGGATATTTATCATTTCGATCGGTAATTTAAATTATAAATACGATTATACATCATTTCAAACCGCAATCCCGAATAAAATAAAATTCATAACAACTTGCAGTTCATAACAATACAAAATACAACATCCATTCATCCAATATCAATCATCAAACATTCATCACAATCATCGTCCAATTCAATCAATAACATCAATGTAGAACAAATAATAAATAATAGGTATTTATTGGCAGTTTATATTCAATAATAAATTAAATGACTATTTTATCTAAATAAATTCAAATAAACTGAGATGATGATTCAAAATATGCCAAACAGTCATAAATAAATTTCTAATCACATCATAAATAAATTAAAAAACATAAGAAATTTTAGAAGTTGTGAGTGGGTTAAAAAATTCACCTTTCGAATTTAAATTGAATTTAAATCCAATTTAAACCCAAAATTTGACCAGTCTCAGAATTCGCCTAAACCAGCATCAAATCTTCCTGAATTTCAATACGATCCTAATAAAAGAACCGTGCGTAAATCGGACATCGTATGTAAAAGTTACATGCATTAGAAGCTTTGAGAATCAAAATTTAAATAAACAAAATAAAAATAAAAACTACCTACTCACTGGATGCCACATCAACAACTCTTATTTCTCTCCCACAGTCAAACACGCACGAACCTCCGAGGCTTTGCTTCGATTGAACCCTACCTAAGGCACGCTGTCGAACTCAACGACATCACATCAGGCCACCTCTTACGCCACCTCTAGCCTCGCAACCCCCACGACCACGCGCGCGCAACTCCATGGCCACCATCGACTGAGAATGGCAGCAGCCGCCGCCAAACCCTAGCCCCAAATCGAAATTTAACGCAAGATCCAATCGTCGATCCAATAAGCAAACAATATAGATGAATTCCCCTCGGTTCTCTCTACCGGACTTTGCCCGCGATTTGATAATCCGATAAGGATTATCAACGCGCGATGAACGGCCATGGACAATTCATCGATTTCTAGCCACATTGAAACCTAGATTAAACAATGAATCATATATTTGACTTGTGTTCGTCGAGAGCTTCAAATTCATATATAATTCGGTGTAGTTTGTGGAGTTTAAATTTTTGAAGTTGTATTTTGAATTGGAATTGAACTGAGGAGTTGGTGGGTTTTTAGCCATTGAGAAGAGGAGGAGCAAAATTTCTGTACGTACATAAATGACAAATAGAAAGGCTGTTAGGGTTTATAACGGGTTATATATAGACAGAGCTGAAACAAAAAGAACGAACCATATTAATTGAACGATACACGACCCAAAAAGCCCGATTCGACTCCGGAATGAAAATGGTAAAGCCTTATATCGAAATAGATGTTTTAAAACATTTTAAGTGCAATAGAATAGGTTTCATGTCCAAATTCTATCGTATGAAGAAGTTATGCTAAAATCAAGCTACTTCAAATTGATTTCAATTGATTTCAGTTTCATTGATTTCTAGGCGTTTCGAGCCCGTACGATCAAACGACAAGTCCGATTGCTACGAAACCTGAAATCCTACAATTATTCACCGTTACACATCCGTTGAAACTGGTTTGTCGAAATCTAAATCAGTGGCCAAAATGGTTATTTTTCAGTTAATTAATTAAAGTAATATTAATTTAATTAAATTGCTTTTTCAATTCAAATTTAAAAATTCAAAGATTTCATTATTTTTTATTTCTTAAATGATTACAGTAAAAGTTAATCGATTTACCCATTACCGTAATTAAATTTCAATTTTTATAGATTCATAAATTTTCAGTTGAAATTCCAATAAATCATTTATTTGATTTTAAATTCTGTATTCAATAAATTAATATCAAATGGATGAAATTTCCAATTGGGCCATAATCCATTACATTAATATTCTCAGATTTCATCTAAATTCCTATTAACGTATTAAATTTCATTTAATTACAATTTATACATTTGTTAAGTTTTAAATCAATAAATGTTCATTTCCATTCGTTTAATTCAACAAATTTTCCTATTATGAATAACATTAACATTATTTCCAAATATTACCTTAATTAACATTAACGTAATATTTTATTTAGATTTATTGCAATTGGTTCCAATTCAATTTCTACTTTTTTCAATATTTAATTACCAAAAACCTATAAAGCTAAAAAAAATTAATTATCAAAATTTACGGGTCGTTACATAGAACATTATAAACGCCAAGTCGTATGTTTCATTTCGAATTCAGAAAAATTTCGAATGAATAGTGCGCGAGATTTTCTATAAAAGCCTCTCACTTTTTCTTTTTTCCTCAAAACCTAGGGCAAACTAACCCTAGTTGCCACATATCATTTCAATGGCCAGAAATTTTGAATTTTCTTCCTCCGTTATCTCTCAATCCACAAACAATTAGTGAAAAAGTTCAACTACAATATTATAGAGCACATCGTGATCTTCACATCCAATGGTGATGATCGAATATGGTGTAACATGGAGGAGGATAGGGGCTACATTTTGGGGGCTGTTTGAGCGTGATTTGCTGGCTGTAGCACGTTGTGGGGAGGCCGGGTTTTGGGCTGTAGTGGAGTAGGTGAGCTACGTCGTGGAGGTCGCCGATCGGGTTCAAGTGGATCGTGGCGACCACGATAATTCGAGCAAAAACAGTGGCTATGGGTTTTCATGTACATAAGAAGGAACGTGAGGGAGAAGAAATAGAATGATCGCCTGGATCTGATTTTGCATAGATGAGCGGCTCTGGTTGATTCTAGGGTTAGAAATTAAAAATAAAATTGTAAATTATATATAATTAATTTCGTTTAAACTTCTAAAACGCATAACTTTTTCATACGAAGTCCGTTTCACACGAAACAAATTGCGTTGGGCTCGTTTTGATGAGCACTACATTATGAAGCTAGATTGAGATTTATTTGAGCTAGTGAAAATTTTGGTTGAAATTAAACGCTTGCTTAATTTTAAGTGGAATAAATCGCTATCACGACGACTACAAGCAATGTGAGTACAACTCACTCTTTCTTACTCACTGATATTTTTATATAAGTACGAATAAATATTATTATGATGACCGATGATTGTTTGGATTATATATGATATATTACCTGTAAGTTGATTGGTATTTGGATATATACCTACCTAGTGGAGCTGATGACCCTATACGTTCCCGTGTATGAGCGGATAACCCTTTGTACGTACATCTGCCTTGAAGCTGACATTGTACATATATTTCTGATATGTATATTTTTTGCAGGTGACAGGTTGGAGGGATCCAGCTGGATTTCTCATCCGTATTGATTTATTTACAAATATTGATACATATTATGCTATCGTATGATATATGATGTTTTGGATGCCGTGATTGTTGTATTTAGTGCTATTGCAGCATTGGGCCATATTTTGGAAATTTTAAGAAATGTTTAAGTGACGATTTACAAATTTCAAAGGATTTTCAAGTGATTTTGAAAATATATGTTTTTTTGAATTTTGAAGTGTTAAAGGAATGGATTTATTTTAAATAAATAAATGTTATAATTTTTTTTGTTATAAAAATTATGATTTTTGGGAAATATAATAAGAATATGATTTTTGAAATAAGAAGTTAACTGTAACGACCTAGAATTCCTGTCATTTGAAATTCGTATATTTAATTGATATTAAATATTAACAAGTAAAATTTGTAAGTCGAATGGATTATATTTCGAATATCTAGATTTAATTGGACAATTAAATCGATAAATTAATATTTGAAATTAAACAAATAATTGGAAAATTGGGTTTAATGTGATTAAAATTGATTTGTAAAGTTGTATTAATTCATATTGGAGTTAGAATGATGTTATAGAACTTTTAAAATTGAATTAAAAGTTAATTTGTGAAAATTGAATATTTTAATATTTAATTGACGAGTAGAAATAGTCATTTTTCAAGCATTCTTGAATTTCAACGAGACCAGTTTCATCGGATCCATAATGTTATATTATTATAAGATTTCAAATTTCTTGTCAATCAGATTTACGGTTTGTCCGGGGCAAGCCAAAACGCATAGAAATTAGTTTAACCAATTTAATTTAAATTTGATCTTTTATTTCCGTAACTCGCACATATGATCGAATTGGCCTCTAAAACACGTTCCATTGTGTTCGAAACGCTGGTAAAACATTGTAAACGTCAACCGTCACGCTTCGTTTGAAGTTTGGAAAATCTCGGATGAACAGTGTTTTGGTAATTTTCTATTAAAGGACCCCATTTTCTTTGTTTTGCACAAACCCTAGGGTTTCAAGCTTCAGCCGGCCCTCATTTTATTCAATGGCCGAAATTGCTCTATGCTTTCTCCCTTATTCTCTTTCAATCCACTCACTATCATCAAAAAGCTTTCAACTAAAAGATTGTGGAGGATAACGAGATCTTTCAATCCATATGGATTTGATGGTTTTTCGAGTATGGAAGAAGGGGATTTGGGTCACGTTCATCATCTGGTTGCGTTCGTTTTTCTATGTTTGTGGGCGACCGAGCTTCACTTGCTCGCGGCCGTGGGTGGAGGCGGAGGTGGACTATCGAATGGTGGTGTTCGATCAACATGAAGATGATCGTATATGATGCGAAAATTCGATTAGAAATGGCGGCCTTAGGTTTACTCATGCGTGTATACCTGATGGGGGAAGAAGCCTATATGCGGCCATGATTTTGAGTTGAAAATCTAACGGCCCAGATGTGTAAAAGGTTTAAAATAGAAAAGAAATTTGAAATTAGTTACATATTAATTTGTATAAACTTTAAAACATTGTAACTTTTTCATACGAGGTCTGTTTTGAAAGAAACGACTTGCGTTGGAATCGTATTGACGAGCACTACACGATGGAGTTGGATTGAGATTGATTTGAGCTAGTGGAATTTTGGGTAAAATTAAACTCGAGTTTAATTTTATTCGTAATAAAACACTTCAACTGTTATTAGAAGCAAGGTGAGAACTTCTCACTCAATCGAATTTGTTTCGATTTAAATTTAAAATATTTAGATTTAAAATTGCCTGATTGTGTGATTGAATGATGGTTGCTATCTGTTGTATTGAAATAGACCCTATACGCCGAATATTAAGCGGAGGTTATCTTATTAAACACATATACCACGATATTCCACCTTGAAGTGGAATTGGTATTATATATGTACTTGGAGTTGATTTCCCGCATTATATAGCGAATGAGACCCTATTGCGCCACATAATAGCGGATGATATATTATGTAAACCCATGTACCGCGATATTCCGTCATGAAAAGGGATTGGTGTTGTGCTAACATCTGTGGATGCAGAGAAACAGGTTGGAGGGATACAACTGGATTCCTTAAATAATTGAATTTGTTTCAATTTTCTATGTTGATTTTTTATGATCTCTGTGTGATTATCTTTATGATTGAAATCGTTGAAGGCTAAAATTTAGCCGAATATAACGGAAATAAATAAAATTTGATTTTTGAAAATTCAGGTTGAAAGTTTATATTAAAATTTATTTTTCACAATTCGATAAATTTAAAAGAAGGAATTCTAAAATAATAAATTTTTATTTTTAACCTTACTGAATAAAATTTAAAAATATGGGAAAAGCTTTAGTAAATGGATTTCAGGTAATATTATTCAAAGGTTGAAGAATTTATTCAAAATATGGATTCTAAAGAGTTTGAAAAATAAAAGAATTCTTTTTCTTTAAAAGGAATTTATTTTTAAAAGGAAATAAAATTCGAAAACCATTTGGGAATTGATTTTTGGTGATAGTATTTAAATCTTTTGAAAATCCATTTGGAAATTTATTTGGTGTTTTGTAAAGACTTTGGAATCAATTTTAAAATTGACTTGGTGTTTAGTAGAAATTGATTTCAATTTGAGATTTGAATGAAATTCACTAGGTGCTTAATTTCTTGGAAAATCAATATGGAATTTTATTTGGTTGTTTTGAAATCAATGTAAAATTTTAATTGTTGTTGAAAGTGAATATTTGAAATCAATTTGAAAACCGTATATCAATAGATATTTTGGAATGTGAATTCACATGGAATTTATAAAGGAAAGGGAAATTTGTTTAAAAATAAACATTGATTTATTTTTGAAGTGTGGAAATAAATTTATGGATTTAGAACGTAAATTTAAAGTAAGTCGGTAAGGATTTATTTAATTGGTTTAAATGAACCATTTTGAAATGAAAGTGTATTCTCCCTGGAAAGCCGAATAAAATTTCCGAATAGCTTTGAAAGATATATACATTTATATGTATATAATTCTAGAATTGGTTTTGAAAAGGATACTTTGGAGAAATTAACTTCTTAAGTTGTTTTAAATCCTTTAAGTAAAGATTTATTAAGTTGATATAGAAATGATTATTTCTAAGATTTAATCAATAATTGTTTTAGAAAATAGTTATTTAAATAGTTATACTCTATCTTCTAATTTAATTTTGAAAATTAGTTTGGACTTAAGTTATATGTAATATTGGTATAATATTTTTTTATAACTAATATTTGAAGTAAACTATTTAAAGAAAAATAGTTTTATTTCAAATTGTTTTCCCAATATATTTTGGATAAGTGTTATAAATTATTTTAAAGTATTTGAACTCGGTAGATTATCAATGAAAATGAATAAATATTTGGAAGTGTTTCCGCGTAAGGGAAATGATTTGAAATTTATTTTAAAAAGTTGTAAAGGTGAATGGTGATTTGAAATTTGTTTTCAAATGGTTGAAGTGTGGAAAAAATATATCTTGTAAAGATATTTTTGGAAAATAAATAATTTGGGAAATTATTTGGAATCTGGTGATGTTGTGCATATCTATTGATGGTTAAATAACCGACTATCAATATTTACCTTTAAATGGGCATTTTTGTGATTTGCTTGAATTTGAATGCTACACTTATTTTAAAATAAGCGCTCGTATTCGATTTAGCCAGGAGAGGACCTTTGGGGTCATAAATCCCATTCCGAATGGTGATACGTCGTAAGGATAACATTTGAAGACGGGTGTTGAAGACCAAATATTTTAGAAAGTGGAAGGATTACCGCCGAGTGTCTTTGCATCGGCTGATCCCCGATATAGAGATTTTATCACCCTTTGTGATGGGAATTCTGGACGTGATTAGTGAATATTCGGAATTGCAAGGGCTTCTTTGGAAGTGCCTTCGGTTCCATCATGGACTTGTATGGATGTGTGTCTGACATTACAATTTGAGATGTAAAGCTGGTTTCTATCAAATACATTTCTGTTGGTTGCGGAGAATTTATTCTCTTAGCTTAACACCTTTCTCTAAGACTTACGAGCACAAAGGTTTTGTAGTTGATGGCTACTAGTGATATATTCCCAATTTGGTAATGTGGCATGCTGAGTGTTGCTGATCATTTGTTGATCAAAGCGTGGCTTTTGTGAAAAGCATAGCTTTGTGGATGAGACTTCTTCGAACCTCACAACCCGGTAATGGTCAAAAGAGGAAGAATGCAGCAAGGTTATTTGGGGATAGCGCCCCCATAGGGTATGTACATTTCCTTCTGGATAGAGGTGGTATTAGGTATGGAGCCCAGGTACTTAACCTATGTGGTTCCTGCAAATTTATTTCTTTGTGGTTGTTGGTGAATCCCAGGATAAAGGTCGGTTACGACGAGGGGATGGCATACTCGTGTCAGTTGTTACCTAGTTCAGAGGTAACCCGACCTTGTGTTGGCAGATATCCTGTTAGGTTCTCGGGGCATCTTTCCAGAGGCATACCCATATGGCAATGGGAAGTTCCTTGGCCTGACCATTTGTTGGAAATCCAAACTTCAATAAGCACTTGTACGGTTTTAGTTGCAGAACCTGCCATTTACTTATGGTGGTCACCATTGTTTAGATGGTAGCTTAGTAGGCATAGTGCGAAATGCCTATGCTGGCTAAGGTTATATTACACTTTCGAAATGCTTTCTACACTATGCACTAATAATAATAATAATCAAATGATTCTGCGTAGTAAGCATCTTTGACTATCATAAGGAGAATCTCTGATTCTGCATTTGCATTGTATGTGTGGCGAGAGGCCTTATGGTAGTTTCATTTTCCAAAAGCATAACGAAATTCTTTTAATTTTCTTTGTAAAAATAACTATTTTAAGATCTCACAGCAGTCCCATAACTGATCTGGAGTTTATTGTTCCCTTCCTAAACTCTGGGAGCCCATTATTTTCTACACGGGCAGCATAGAGTCAGGTTATTAGGTCATTCTAGATTCTCAGGAGGCTGTGGAGATCAGGAGGCGAGCTGGATGGCGAGACGTATCACTTGTAAATGATATTATCTTTTCCGTTGTATGTTCAGTTTATGAGGACAGGTTTATATAACTGTCCATTATTGTGTTGTGTTGTATATTGACTTTGATGATGTAATGTATAAAATGTACAGTTCTTTTGATTTAATGATTATTCATTTATCTATTATATGTTGTTCCGCTGCGATTGTGAGATTCAGATATTGTTTATGTTGCTTCTTCTTTCTTTCTTCTTCTTCCTTTTCTTCTTTAACCCTAATAATTTGGTTTTCCGGCGTTCGATTGTTCGGCAGTTGATACATTGGACGTATTAATGTCGATTTTTCGACAGTCGAAAATCTCGAAGACCTCACATTTGGTATCATAGCATTTGGTTAAGCGACAACCTTGGCTCTGCTGGGTATTACTCATTAGAGATAGAGTCAGTAGTACTCTAGAATGAGTGTGAGTGTATTCATAGATACGAGCGCGTATTTGTTAGTGAATATAAAAATGTTTTATATTGTTTTTACTTAACCGTTGAGCTGTTTGTGAATTTTTGTCCGTATGTGGGACACCATATTATCGATAGGGATTTCTAAACACTTAAACGAGGCAAGCTGACATAGTATCATTTTAAATTGGGTAAATGAAATAAGTTTACCTAGATTATATTTTACATATAAAGGAAATAATTTTTCAGAAATTATTAAAGTGTATATAAATTGATTGTTTGGTTGTTGAAAATATAAAAATATACATAAGTTTATTAAAAGATGTTTGAATAATCTAAATAAAAGAATAATCGTATAAGAAAATGAATTAAAAAGTATGGAATTATAATTAATGTGATTTACAATTGTGAAATAATCTTATATATAAGAAGTGAAAATACGAATATATTTATAAATATGAGTTGTGAATAAAAATGAATTGAACTATGAATTGAAAATGTTGAATCCTGTTTATTTTGGAAATTATTTTCCAAAATTAAAAGGTAAATAGGATTGGAATCTGAATTGGATTTATAAGTGGAAATTTAAGTTAAGTTAAACAAATGATGTTTGAACTGGAATATAACTTAAGTAATGTTGAATGAAGTCGATTTTTGTATCGAAGTAAACTAATAAAGTGGAGTGATGAATATGAGCTTGAGTTATGGAAATGAAATTCAGCCTTATTTGTTAAATGAATTAGCAATTGCATTGAACTAATGAATTGAATATTAATCAATCGAATGTAAAAGAATTGATATAGAATAGTGAATGTAAGTGTTGATTCATTAGAAGCTAATGAAGTTAAAAAAATCAAATAATTAAAGAAAAGTCAATTAGATATTAAACCAATTGGAAATTAAAAGTGTTAAACCAAACTGAATGTGAATTTAATAATTTGGTTATGTTGGTTACGATTTGGTTGTTATATGATTGTTAGTTGATTGTATATAATTCATTAAGTTTTAATGAAATTGAATTGATAAATGGAAAGCCATGTAATTTGATTTGAATTGAAAGTGAACTAATGTGAATTGGTTGTACGCAATTAAAATTTGTATCGAAACCATATAAATTGCTTATGGTAATTATTTTGAGCGCATTGCTTATGAAAACTATGTGTTTTCTATTGAAAATTAGTGAAATGTAAATGAATTTCCTATATATGTCACTTACATGTTTAAATTGAGTAAGTACTGGCATCGGGGCTGTAGTTGGCTGGATTAGGTCATGCTAAAATGCTAATAAATAACTGCTTTGCTTAAAAATGCTAAAAAGCTACGCCTACGCAATAAAAATAGGAAATATGAATCGTTTTTCTGTTTTCTAGCCGTGTGGGTCGATGTATATATATTTATATCTATTGTGATATTGTAAAAGCTCCTTCGTACAAGGGAGACTCTTCCAAAATTTTGCGTAAATTTTGGGAGTTCGAAAAATTTTGAAAAATTTTGAAAAATTTTTGTTACCGAAAAGTCAATTTCTAAATTGAAATGAAAATGTAGGAATTGAACTAGAAAAGTGTAACCATCGGATTTTGGGAAAGTTAAGGAATTAAAGTAAATCTGAAATCGAGTTGGAATGGTTTGTTTTTGAAAAAAAAGTTAAAAAGCTAATGCATTTCAAGACTTTTTCTGACTCGGCAATTTCGAGGACGAAATTCTTTTAAGGGGGAAGTTTGTAACGACCCAGAATTCCTGTCATTTGAAATTCGTATATTTAATTGATTTTAAATATCAACAAGTAAAATTTGTAAGTCGAATAGATTATATTTTGAATATCTAGATTTAATTGGATAATTAAATCGATAAAATAATATTTAAAATTATAGAAATAATTGGGAAATTGGGTTTAATGTGATTAAAATTGATTTGTATAGTTGTATTAAATCATGTTGGAGTTAGAATTATGTTATAGAACTTTTAAAATTGAATTAAAATTTAATTTGTGGAAATTGAATATTTTGATATTTAATTGACGAGTAAAAATAGTCATTTTTCAAACAGTCTCAGATTTCGACGAAACCAGTTTCATCGAATCCGCAATGTTATATTATTGTAAAAATTTCTTGTCAATCGGATTTACGGTTTGTCCGGAGCAAGCCAAAACGCATAGAAATTAATTTAACCGATTTAATTTAAATTTGATCGTTTATTTCCGTAACTCGCATATATGATCGAATTGGCCTCCGAAACACGTTCCATTGTGTTAGGAACGTGGGTAAAACATTATAAACGTCAGCTGGCACGCTTCGTTTGGAGTTCGGAAAATCTCGGATGAATTGTGTTTTGGCAATTTTCTACTAAAGGACCTCATTTTCTTTGTTTTGCACAAACCCTAGGGTTTCAAGCTTCAGCCGGCCCTCATTTTATTCAACGGCCGAAATTGCTCTATACTTTCTCCCTTATTCTCTCTCAATCCACTCACTATCATCAAAAGCTTTCAACTAAAAGATTGTAGAGGATAACGAGATCTTTAAATCCATATGGATTTGATGGGTTTTCGAGTATGGAACGAAGGGGATTTGGGTCGCATTCATCATCAGGTTGCATGCGTTTTTCTACGTATGTGGGCGACCAAGCTTCACTTGCTCGCGGCCGTGGGTGGATTGGTGGTGGATTGTCGAATGGTGGTGTTCGATCAACATGAAGATGATCGTATATGATGAATTCATTTAGAAAAGGCGGCCTTGGGTTTACTCATGCGCGTATACCTGATGGAGGAAGAAGCCTATATGCGGCCGCGTTCTGAGTTGAAAATCTAACGGCCCAGATGTGTAAAAGTTTAAAATAGAAAAGAAAATTGAAATTAATTATATATTAATTTGTATAAACTTTAAAACATTGTAACTTTTTCATACGAGGTCCGTTTCGCACGAAATGACTTGCGTTGGAATCTTATTGACGAGCACTACGCGATGGAGCTAGATTGGGATTGATTTGAGCTAGTGGAATTTTGGGTTTATATCGCGTTTAATTTTATACGAAATAAAACACTATAACTGTTATTGGAAGCAAGGTGAGAACTTCTCACTCAATCGAATTTGTTTCGATTTAAATTTTAAATAGTTAGATTTAAAATTGCTTGATTGTGTTGATTGTGTGATTGAATGATGGTTGTTATCTGTTGTATTGAAATAGACCCTATACGCCGCATATTAAGTGGAGGTTTTTTTTATTAAACACATATACCGCGATATTCCACCTTGAAGTGGAATTGGTATTACATATGTACTTGGAGTTGATTTCCCGCATTATATAGCGTATGAGACCCTATTGCGCCGCATAATAGCGGATGATATTTTATATAAACCCATGTACCGCGGTATTCCATCTTGAAACGGGATTGGTATTATGCTAACATCTGTGGTAAAGGGAAACAGGTTGGAGGGATCCAACTGGATTCCTCAAATAATTGAATTTGTTTCAATGTTCTGTGTTGATTTTTTATAATCTCTGTGTGATTATCTTTGTGATTGAAATCGTTGAAGGCTAAAATTTAGCTGAATATAATTTTGGTATCGTTAGATACCGGATATAAATAAAAATTTGATTTTTGAAAATTCAGGTTGAAAGTTTATATTAAAATTATTTTTGAGAATTTGATAAATTTAAAAGAAGGAATTCTAAAATAATACAGTTTTATTTTTAATCTTATTGAATAAAATTTCAAAATATGGGAAAAGCTTTAATAAATGATTTTGGGTAATATTATTCAAAGGTTGAAGAATTTATTCAAAATACGGATTTTAAAGAGTTTGAAAAATAAAAGAATTAGTTTTCCTTAAAAGGAATTTATTTTTAAAAGGAAATAAAATTTGAAACCCATGTGGGAATTGATTTTTTGTGGTTGAAATTAAATCTTTTGAAAATCCATTTGGAAATTTATTTGGTGTTTTGAAAAGAATTTGGAATCAATTTTAAAGTTGGTTTGGGGTTTAGTAGAAATTGATTTCAATTTGAGATTTGAATGAAATTCACTTGGAGTTTAATTTCTTGGAAAATCAATATGGAATTTGATTTGTTTGTTTTGAAATCAATGGAAAATTTTAATTGTTGTTGAAAGTGAATATTTGAAATCAATTTGAAAATCATATATCAATAAATATTTTGGAATGTGAATTCACATGGAATTTATAAAGGAAAGGGAAATTTATTTAAAAATAAATATTGATTTATTTTTAAAGTGTGGAAATAAATTTACGGATTTGGAACGTAAATTTAAAGTAAATCGGTAAGGATTTATTTAATTGGTTTAAATGAACCATTTTGAAATGAAATGTATTCTCCCTGGAAAGCTGAATAAAATTTCTGAATAGCTTTGAAAGATATATACACATATATGTATATAATTCTAGAATTGGTTTTGAAAAGGATACTTTGAAGAAATTAGCTTCTTAAGTTGTTTTAAATCCTTTAAGTAAAGATTTATTAAGTTGATATAGAAATGATTATTTCTAAGATTTAATCAATAATTGTTTTAGAAAATAGTTATTTAAATAAATATACTCTATCTACTAATTTTATTTTGAAAATTAGTTTGGACTTAAGTTATATGTAATATTGGTATAATATTTTTTTATAACTAATATTTTAAGTAAAGTGTTTGAGGAAAAATAGTTTTATTTCAAAGTATTTTCCCGTTATATTTTGGATAAGTGTTATAAATTGTTTTAAAGTATTTGAACTCAGCGGATTCCAAGTGAAAATGAATAAATATTTGGAAGTGTTTCCGCATAAGGAAAATGATTTGAAATTTGTTTTCAAAAGTTGTAAAGGTGAAAGGTGATCTGAAATTTGTTTTCAAATGGTTGAAGTGTGGAAAAAATATATCTTGTAAAAATATTTTTGGAAAATAAATAATTTGGAAAATTATTTGGAATCTGGTGATGTTGTGCATATCTATTGATAGTTAAATAACCGATGTGATATCCCGGAAATTGGGCAATATAAATTTAATAATCTGTGTTAAAAATGTAATTGTTTTAATAATTTTGCTAATAAATTTTGAATTTGATCTAATAATCATCTTTTAATATATATTGAAATTTGTAGATTGAATCTTTTTAAAACTAATAAATTATATTCTATTTATAATATATATAATTGTATATATTGTAAATTGATAAACTTCGATTTGGAACTTAGTAAATGAATCAAGTTTTAATTTTAATTTATATTTGGTAAATTGGAAATTTGATTTAAATTTATCATTTAACTTTTCAAAACAATTTAATACATAATTATATGGTATATATTAAAGGAATATCTTATATGTTTAAACTTATATTTTAATTAACTTAAATATGAATTTAAATTAGATTAACATTAAAAGCTTGGTTTTATTTTATTTTTAAATATTGTTTGAATTTATATATAAGAGTTTAACATACAATTTACATGTGATCTTAATTTATTAAGTAATAGAAGAAATTTATGATCTCATTTATAAATCATTTTAAATATTGTTTAATTTGTATTTTTAGATAAAAATTATAATACTTAAGTTCTTATGAACAAAAATAGATTTTGTAAGGAATAGAATTGTTATTTTTAATTTTAATAAGAGTTATATATGCATATATATAACTTGATTTTTTTTAAAATTAGATTGATTAATTTATTTAAAATATGAATTTAATGTCTTAATTTAAAATAATAAACACTTAAAAATATTTGAATAAGCTTTAGTTATAATTTTTTTTGTTATGTTTTCTAAAATTTAAAAAGGGAAGGAATTCATTTAAATATGCATAAGAAGGAACAAATTAAGGTTTAAAAGTCTTGTGAACAATTTGGATTGAAATTAAAATACTTAATACATGTACAAGTTTCTCTTAACATTTTGTTGACATGTGTAAGGCATGGATTAAATTGTGACAAATGTTTGAAATTAGTAACAAGTGTCTTATTTATTTATTTTTCTTTTTCTTTTACTTTATTTAAGTCATTTTTTTCTTTCTATTCTTTCTTTTTCAAACTTGAAAAAAATCTTTAGCTTGAAATCTAAATAAAAAAAACTTCTTCTTCAAATCAAAAGCTAAGGCAAATTCAAATCTGCAATCTTATCTTCATACAAATCTGCAAATCTCCTTAGAAACTATCTGAAACCATTTTTCAAAATTACCTGTAGCCCTTCAATTCATAAACCTGAAATCACTTTGTAAATAAGCCAACAGATCCCTCTTTTTTGTTTTAAATCTTCATCTAAAACATGCATGCACTTTCCTTTCTAAAGCCTATGTAACGACCCGTATTTTCACGGATCGAAGGATCGTAGAATTGTTGTTCGTAAGTCTTAAGTCGAAAGTCTTAAGTCGAAAGTCTTAAGTCGAAAGTCTTAAGTCGTAAGTCTTAAGTCGTAAGGCTTAAGTCGTAAGGCTTAAGTCGTAAGGCTTAAGTCGTAAGCCTTAAGTCGTAAGCCTTAAGTCGTAAGCCTAAGTCGTAAGTCTTAAGTCGTAAGTCTTAAGTCGTAAGCCTTAAGTCGTAAGCCTTAAGTCGTAAGCCTTAATTCGTAAGCCTTAAGTCGTAAGACTTAAGTCGTAAGCCTTAAGTCGAAAGCCTTAAGTCGAAAGCCTTAAGTCGTAAGCCTTACGTCGTAAGCCTTAAGTCGTAAGCCTTAAGTCGTAAGCCTTAAGTCGTAAGTCTTAAGTCGTAAGGCTTAAGTCGTAAGTCTTAAAGTCGTAAGCCTAAAGTCGTAAGCCTTAAGTCGTAAGCCTTAAGTCGTAAGCCTTAAGTCGTAAGCCTTAAGTCCTAAGTCGTAAGTCTTAAGTCGTAAGTCCTAAGTCGTAAGTCTTAAGTCGTAAGTCTTAAGTCGTAAGTCTTAAGTCGTAAGTCTTAAGTCCTAAGTCGTGGGTCTTGATGAGTCGTGACCGACTTAAGGGGGCATACAAGTTAAGGATTTCAACCTATAAATAGGAGTGCCTATCTTCATTTTTGGAATCCGGATTTTGAAGCGACGAAGTGCTACCATTTTGAGAGCTCGACTACAACACTTCTTCACTTCTTTTCTCCACTATAATCTTGTGCTTCCATTCATCTAGATTAAAGATCAAATCGAAGATCCAAGAGTCAAAGTTGAAGGTCTACATCCATCGAAGAGAGATTTCATCGTTTGAAGGGAAATCTTATCGGATCAAGCTAGATCCTTTGCTGTCCAGATCTGAAGTTGTTATCTTTTGAGGTGTTTAGGTGATTCGGTGAGTGGTAGTTATCTCTCACACGGACCCAAAGGAGTATATTGGATCGGTGGCTTGTTTATGTGGTAAAGATAGAGATTTCTTGCATTTTCCTTAAGTCTGCATGTAGATCAATTGTCTATAAAGTTTTGGATACCCATTTTGCTACATGTTAACTTATATAAGTTTATTCATCAAGTTTTAGAGATATTTGCTTATAATTCATACTTGTTAGATTTGGACATTTTAATTACGAAATTGCCATTCTTGTATAATTGCTTGTTAGATCTTGTTTGAATGTTTGACTTCTTGGATTAATGATTGATTTGATTGATAGATTGTTGCAAATTAGCTAATAATTGATTTGGACAAGTTGGTCGAAGATGATTCAAAAGCTAAGTGGAGAGGCTCTTGAGTGGTGAAAGTAGCTTGTGGCATATGAAGCGGATGTTAAAGTTCATATGGATAGATTCGATGATGATGGACTTTCCTATGATGCGATGAAGCAAAGCATGATGTGAGATAGCCTTGATTTAATCCATACGGGATCATCCCAAGCATGTAGATAACTCGATGATGCGGTTCGAGTTGGTTGATAATGGTGGGCTCGAGAGGCGCTTGGGCTAGTATGAGAATAGTCGTTGAGGAGGATGACTAGGAGGCTGAGATTTCATCGTTGTTGAAGGTTCTAGCATGCTCAAAGCAAGAGTACGTTGGGACGGGTCACGATGACGTTCCAAGCACGGGCTGCGACGACGTGCTAGTACTCTGGGTATTTGCGAAAATTCCTAGGCACGGGCTGCGATGACATGCGGAGTTATGTCTAGAACCGAGGTTACCATTAGCCCTTGACAGGCGGTCATTCAACTAATGGTGAATTCAAGGCAATGATAACAGTGATATCCAGAGTCATGGATGTTTGGATGTTTGGTTGTATTGTCATTTGGGTCAGGAGCGATGTTTTTAGGGTGCTTATCTGATCTTGGTTTAGGCCTTGGGGGTTTGCATTTGGAAAACACCGACCTTGACTTGAGTGATATTTACTTTGCTTTAAATGTCTGAATTGCTATGTTTACTTCTGCTTAGTGTGCCGGGGCCTATCACTGTAGAAAAAGGTGGAGTGGGATGGTTGAGTTCCTATTCCATTTACCCTTTATGCTCTTTTGGTTTGTTTGATAGTTGATTTACTGCTCACTAAGACTGTTGTCTGACTCAAGGTTTTATGTTTAACTCTTATTACCTTGGGCTGTTCATCCATGTTGGGATGGACAGACTAGGTAGCAGGTGACAGGTGCTGTTCTTAGTGGTCAACGCTGTTGATGACGAAGACGAGCTGGAGGCTTTTGCATATTATTTTCTTACTATATGTACTGGGTGTTCCGCTGTTTGTATATTCTCTGAGTGATATGTAGTGAGGCTTGATGTATTGACTTTGCTGATTGCTGATCAAACTATTATGAGTTTATATGATGAGACTTCTGTTCTATAGAGCTTCACTATGTATACTTTCTATTGTATTTTATCCATGCGCTGTGAGTAATACGATGGACTATTTTGTGTTTACCTTATCCTAACGATCATCCGTGGCTGCCTGGCACACTTTACAGCGCACTATTTTCTTGTATGGTGTGGGAGTCATGGGTGATCGTCACATTTGGTATCAGAGCTTTGGTTAATCGATTTTAGCCAACGCTCGCTGACGTAACTACGTATGAGAGGCGTAATTGTAATTTTGATGGATGATTACTATATATATAATATAGTAGCTTAGAAGGATTTGAACTTCTTATGCAGTTGTTTCTCAGGGTATATTAATCATTTCTTTTCGATATTAGGAATGAGTCGAAGAGGGAGACCAGCTGCTAGGGGAGGCCATGCTGTTGAGGGGGCTGCTGATTATGCTTCTATGTTCGAGGCTATGATGACTTCGATCATGAGAAGGATGCCAGCTCCGGGGCCATCGGTAGATGTTGGAGTTCAGGTTCAAGCCCCAAGACCAGTGGATTTTGCTAAGCTTTGTAAGGACTATACTGCTCTTGGAGGGAAGGTTTTCTTGGGAACAGAATCAACCAAAGAAGTCCGGAGATGGATAGATGCTTGTAGAAGGATCTTTGGTGACTTAGGAATTGAGGATGTGACTAAGAGGAAGCTTGCATCAAGACAGCTTCAGGGAAGAGCTTCTGATTGGTGGAACTCTATCACCATTGATACTCCAGAGGAAGAGATCACTTGGGAGCAATTCCAAGTCAGATTTGAAGCTAAGTTCATTTCTACAGCTCAGAAATCTATTTTGTTTAAGAAGTTTGTGGAGCTCAAGCAAGGTGGAAGACCAGTTCTTGAGTATGTTTCTGAATTTGAAGCTTTGTCCAAGTATGCTCGGTCATATATTGAATCCCCTTATCAGAAGAATGAGAAGTTTGTGACAGGCCTGGACAGTTATCTTGGGAGGCAGTTGGTGGATCATTTGGACGATCCATTTGAGAAGCTTGTGGAGAAGGCTCTCAGGCATGAGAATCTGTTTCCTAAGGAAGGATCTGTTGTTGTTGTGACCAAGGAGCAAGGTGGAAACAAGAAGAGGAAGCAGCAGCAGCAGAAGGGTAAGAATGGTCAAAAGAAGCCGAAGGGTGAAGTGACCTGCTACAATTGCCAGCAGAAGGGCCATCTCTCCAGGGATCGTAAGAATTAGAAGGTGCCGGCGAAGTGCCACAACTGTGATAAGCCGGGGCATTTCAGGAAGAATTGTCCGGAACCGAGGAAGGACAAGCAGATTGTGCAAGCTTATGCTTTGGGGGCTATTCCATCATCTTCGAAAGCTCCTACTGCAGAAGAGAAGGGGAAGAGTGTGGTGGTTCAAGGTACTCTTTTCATTTGTGGTGTTTCAGTTAGAGTGTTGTTTGATACTGGGGCGTCGCATTCCTTTGTTTGTAGTGAACTTGTAGGCCGGTTGGGTTTGGAACCGGATATTGTTGATAGACCATTGGTTGTGACTAATCCAGTTGGGGGTTCGTCATGTTTGTGTATGATATGCCGTGGTCTAGTTGTATCGAGTCATGATTGCTCTTTTGTTTGGGATTGTTTTGTTCTGAACTTTGTGGGGTTCGGAATTATTTTGGGTATGGACTGGCTTAGGAAGTATGCGGCAAGGGTTGATTGCAAGAGGCTGGAGGTGACAGTCGAGAATGTGGAGGGTCGAAAGGTTGTGATACGATGTAAGCATGAAGAAGGCGTCTTCATGAGCTTCATGTATTCGTTGGTTGTTCCACGGGATGGACTGTCATCGGTGCCTATCGTGAATGGATTTGAGGATGTCTTTGACGAGGTCAAAGGGTTACCGCCGCATAGAGAGATCGAGTTTCGTATCGATCTAGTTGAAGGAGCCAGACCTGTTGTGATGCCGCTTAGGCAAATGGCGCCTAGGGAACAGCAAGAGTTAAAGGTGCAAGTTGATGACCTTTTATAGAAAGGATTCATTCAGCGTAGTGTGTCCGAATGGGGTGCACCAGTTGTGTTCGCAACCAAAACGGATGGATCGTTGAGGTTGTGTGTGGACTATCGTGAGCTGAATAAAGTGACTAAGAAGAACAAGTATCCGTTGCCGAGAATAGATGACTTGTTTGATCAGCTTCACGGAGCTAAGGCGTTTTCTCAGATGGATTTGGCAACGGGATTTCACCAGTTGAGAGTGGCAAAGGATAGTGTGTCGAAGACTGCTTTTAGGACACCATTCGGTTTCTATGAGTGGCTGGTAATGCCGTTTGGATTGACCAATGCACCAGCATATTTTGTGGATCTTATGAATAGAGTGTTCAGGGATCAGTTGAACAAGTTTGTACTTGTGTTTGTGGATGATATTTTGAGTTATTCCAAGACTGAAGAAGAGCACAAGACGCATTTGCGTATTGTTTTGGAAATCTTGCGAAAACATCAGCTGAGGGCTAAGTTTTCGAAGTGTCACTTCTGGAAGAGTGAAGTGAGGTTCTTAGGCCATGTTATCTTTGGAAATAGAATAGCGGTTGATCCCTCTAAGGTGGCAGCAATCCAGGATTGGGTTAGACCTAAGAATGTATCTGATGTGAGAAGTTTTCTTGGATTAGCAGGATATTATCGTCGGTTTATCAAAGACTTTTCCAAGATAGCTGCACCATTAACAGGGTTGACGGAAAAGAACCAAGTGTTCAGATGGGATGCTAAGTGTGAGCAAGCTTTCGGAATCCTGAAAGAGCGATTGACAAGTGCTCCTGTTTTGGCCATTCCAAGTGGAAATGATGAGATGGTGGTTTACACCGATGCATGTGGTACTGGACTTGGAGCAGTGCTAATGCAGAAGGATAAAGTTGTTGCATATGCAAGTCGACAACTGAAGCCGCATGAAAGGAATTATCCGACTCATGATTTGGAGTTAGCGGCGATTGTATTTGCTTTGAAGATGTGGAGACATTACCTATTGGGAGTTCGATTTGAGTTGTTTACAGATCATAAGTCATTGAAGTATCTTTTCTCCCAAAAGGATTTGAATCTTCGACAGCAACGATGGTTAGAGTTTTTAGCATCATATGATTTTGGTGTAGCCTATACTCCGGGAAAAGGTAACGCAGTGGCAGATGCGTTAAGTCGAAGACATGCGGGTTTGGGAGCCATGTTTTCGGAATGGAAGAGTCTTGAGTATTTGGCTGGATTTGACTTCAGGCCTAGATGTGAATTGGAACCTGAGACGTTGACAAACTTATCGATAAGACCTACTCTAGTGGAAAGAATTGGCGAGAGCCAAAAGCGAGACGATAAGCTTGTCAAGATTATCCGTGATTTGGAATCTGGATTGGACCCAGAGAAGGATAAACGATTCAAGGTCGATCAAGAGGGTTGGCTTCGGAAACAAGGACGACTGGTTGTTCCCGATATAGATGAATTGAGAAATGAAGTTTTGAAGGAAAGTCATCACTCAAAGTTGACAATTCATCCAGGTGGAAATAAGATGTATCGGGATATGAAGAGAACCTATTACTGGGAAGGTATGAAGAAGGATGTTGGAAATTTTATTTCCAAGTGTATGAACTGCCAGTTGGTAAAAGCCGAACAGAAGAAGCCAAGTGGATTGCTTCAGCCATTAGAAGTTCCTACATGGAAGTGGGAGCAAATATCGATGGATTTTATCGATGGACTACCTAGAACCAGAGCAGGAAATGAAGGGATTTGGGTCATCGTAGATCGTTTGACTAAAAGTGCAAGATTTATTCCTGTTCGATCAACTAGGACTGCATCGAAATTGGCTGAGTTGTATGTTAAGTGGATAGTTCGATTCCATGGTATTCCAAAGAGTATAGTGAGCGATCGAGACCCATTGTTCACTGGTGGATTCTGGAAGAGCTTCCACGAAGTTTTGGAAACTGAATTGTGTTTGAGTACAGCTTATCACCCCCAAACAGATGGTCAGACCGAGAGAGTCAACCGAGTTTTGGAAGATCTTCTCCGAGCATGTGTTTTGGAGTTCGGAGGATCATGGGAAGATCATCTTCATTTGGTGGAATTTTCATATAATAACGGTTACCAGTCAAGTATTGGTATGGCACCATATGAGGCATTGTATGGAAGACCGTGTAACTCTCCGACATGTTGGTTGGAAACTGGAGAAAAGCTGATTCTTGGGCCCGAAATGATTCGACAGACTTCAGATTGTATAGAGACCATTCAGCGACGAAAGAAGGCAGCCCAAGATCGTCAGAAAAGTTATGCCGATAAGCGTCGAAAAGATTTGGAATTCGACGTAGGAGATATGGTTTTTGTGAAGATTTCTCCACTAAAGAATGTTATTCGATTCGGGAAGAAAGGAAAATTGACTCCGAGATTTTTTGGACCATTCCCGATCGTCGAGCGAATTGGAAAGCTCGCTTATAAGTTGGAGTTACCAGAAAAGATGTCGGGTGTGCACAATGTTTTTCACGTGTCGTATCTACGGAAGTATGTGCACGACCCAAATACAGTGGTTGCTGCTGATAGCTGTGAAGATTTGGAAGTTGATCCAGTTATTAGAAGACCTCGTAAGCCGCTTCGTGTTGTGGAAACTGACACGAAACAGCTTAGGAGGAAGGTAGTCAAGTTGCTCAAGGTACAATGGAGTGATGATGTTAACGACTGTACATGGGAGGAGGAAGAGAGGATGAAGGCAGCTCATCCTGAACTCTTCGAGGTATGGCCCTAAGGTGTCGTGACATCTCATGAATTTGTAACTTGTTCTAGTCATAGAATTCTGCATGCTAGGCTAGTAATTGGATGCATGGTTTGTTGATTGCTATGGATGGTAGGCATGCAGAATAGTTTTGATTGCTCTTGTTTTTTTGGAATTTCGGGGGCGAAATTCCTAAGGGGGAGAGAATGTAACGATCCGTATTTTTACGGATCGAAGGATCATAGAATTGTTGTTCGTAAGTCTTAAGTCGAAAGTCTTAAGTCGAAAGTCTTAAGTCGTAAGCCTTAAGTCGTAAGCCTTAAGTCGTAAGCCTTACGTCGTAAGCCTTAAGTCGTAAGGCTTAAGTCGTAAGTCTTAAGTCGTAAGGCTTAAGTCGTAAGTCTTAAAGTCGTAAGCCTTAAGTCGTAAGCCTTAAGTCGTAAGCCTTAGGTCGTAAGGCTTAAGTCGTAGGGCTTAAGTCGTAGGTCATAAGTCTTAAGTCGTAAGTCTTAAGTCGTAAGTCTTAAGTCGTAAGTCTTAAGTCGTAAGTCGTGGGTCTTGATGAGTCGTGACCGACTTAAGGGGGCATACAAGTTAAGGATTTCAGCCTATAAATAAGAGTGCCTATCTTCATTTTTGGAATCCGGATTTTGAAGCGATGAAGTGCTGCCATTTTGAGAGCTCGACTACAACACTTCTTCACTTCTTTTCTCCACTTTAATCTTGTGCTTCCATTCATCTAGATTGAAGATCAAATCGAAGATCCAAGAGTCAAAGTTGAAGGTCTACATCCATCGAAGAGAGATTTCATCGTTTGAAGGGAAAACTTATCGGATCAAGCTAGATCCTTTGCTGTCCAGATCTAAAGTTGTTATCTTTTGAGGTGTTTAGGTGATTCGGTGAGTGGTAGTTATCTCTCACACGGACCCAAAGGCGTATATTGGATCGGTGGCTTGTTTATGTGTTAAAGATAGAGATTTCTTGCATTTTCCTTAAGTCTGCATGTAGATCCATTGTCTATAAAGTTTTGGATACCCATTTTGCTACATGTTAACTTATATAAGTTTATTCATCAAGTTTTAGAGATATTTGCTTATAATTCATACTTGTTAGATTTGGACATTTTAATTACGAAATTGCCATTCTTGTATAATTGCTTATTAGATCTTGTTTGAATGTTTGACTGCTTGGATTAATGATTGATTTGATTGATAGATTGTTGCAAATTAGCTAATAATTGATTTGGACAAGTTGGTCGAAGATGATTCAAAAGCTAAGTGGAGAGGCTCTTGAGTGGTGAAAGTAGCTTGTGGCATATGAAGCGGATGTTAAAGTTCATATGGATAGATTCAATGATGATGGACTTTGTTATGATGCGATGAAGCAAAGCATGATGTGAGATAGCCTTGATTTAATCCAGACGGGATCATCCCAAGCATGTTGATAACTCGATGATGCGGTTCGAGTTGGTTGATAATGGTGGGCTCGAGAGGCGCTTGGGCTAGTATGAGAATAGTTGTTGAGGAGGATGACTAGGAGGCTGAGATTTCATCGTTGTTGAAGGTTCTAGCATGCTCGAAGCAAGAGTACGTTGGGACGGGTCACGATGACGTTCCAAGCACGGGCTGCGACGACGTGCTAGTACTCTGGGTAGTTGCGAAAATTCCTAGGCACGGGCTGCGACGACGTGCGGAGTTATGTCTAGAACCGAGGTTACCATTAGCCCTTGACAGGCGGTCATTCAACTAACGGTGAATTCAAGGCAATGATAACAGTGATATCCAGAGTCATGGATGTTTGGATGTTTGGTTGTATTGTCATTTGGGTCAGGAGTGATGTTTTCAGGGTGCTTATCTGATCTTGGTTCAGGCCTTGGGGGTTTGCATTTGGAAAACACCGACCTTGACTTGAGTGATATTTACTTTGCTTTAAATGTCTGAATTGCTATGTTTACTTCTGCTTAGTGTGTCTGGCGGCTATCATTGTAGAAAGAGGTGGAGTGGGATGGTTGAGTTCCTATTCCATTTACCCTTTATGCTCTTTTGGTATGTTTGATAGTTGATTTACTGCTCACTAAGACTGTTGTCTGACTCAAGGTTTTATGTTTAACTCTTATTAGCTTGGGCTGTTCATCCATGTTGGGATGGACAGACTAGGTAGCAGGTGACAGGTGCTGTTCTTAGTGGTCAACGCTGTTGATGACGAAGACGAGCTGGAGGCTTTTGCATATTATTTTCTTACTATATGTACTGGGTGTTCCGCTGTTTGTATATTCTCTGAGTGATATGTAGTGAGGCTTAATGTATTGACTTTGCTGATTGCTGATCAAACTATTATGAGTTTATATGATGAGACTTCTGTTCTATAGAGCTTCACTATGTATACTTTCTATTGTATTTTATCCATGCGCTGTGAGTAATACGATGGACTATTCTGTGTTTACCTTATCCTAACGATCATCCGTGGCTGCCTGGCACACTTTACAGCGCACTATTTCCTTGTATGGTGTGGGAGTCATGGGTGGTCATCACAACCTACAACTCTTTGTTTTCTGGAAACATGAAAAAGGGGATCTGGAAGCAAAGCATGTAGCTGTAAAATCACTTTCAACATCTAAATCTGCAACTTCATCAAAAACTAAATGCATGTAGCTGTAGAATCTGGAAGCAAATTTTTTTTAATGAAATCAGGGAGCTTGCATTCGCAAGTAAAACAAGATAAAGTTTTTAAAAAAAAAAGCAATTTGAAGTTGTCAAGTTCAAAGCAACTCCAGTTTCAAGCATTTTCAGTAACAGGGATACTCTGCTCATATAAAATCTGTGAGTAACAATTTATTTTAAAACTAATTTAAATTAATATGGTTGCTTGAATTGTTTCCTGTGATAATCATATTTTGTGTGGATGAGTATGATGAAAATTGTCTGTATGTATGTATGTATGGGTTTGAATGCATGTTTGCTGTGAATTTATTCTTCCCTGTTCTAGACTCCAAACTTTAAGTATTGATTCAAAAATCATGAACTCGTAATCTAGTTCATATCTAAGTTCAAAATTCTAACAAAACATGTTAGTGTATCCTAATTAAAGTCTTAAATTTTATTTAGTTTAATAAATATGTTATGGACTCTGATAAAAGGAATAAAGAACAGGGAAACTTTGTATAAGTAAAATTTTAATTATCCTGATTTCTAGAATTAGGGATATAAATTGATTACTTCAACAAATACTTGAATTTTAAAACCTAAATCAGAATTTTTAGGTTTGAATTGATTGTGAATTCCTGGTTTATTCAAAAATGGGGTTTTGGGTTGGAACTGACATTCTAGAAGGTCGGAGTAGCCATGGTTTGTTTTCGGTGATGAAGTGATGATCAAGTTTCAGGAAAAAAAATGGAAGTTAATGGATTTATGAAGTGAAACAGTAGTAATTTGGGATTGAAGATTCTAGCCCTAGTTTTTGTTCATCAGGAAAGATTTGATCACCGTAACTCATATGATAGATCGAGCCTTTCCAGATTGAAGTTGGGGGTAGATGGGGTGTGGAAATAGTTATGGCCGGAGTTGGAACTTCACTGATGATCGGAAATTTGTGTTTGAGTCAAAATTTCTATAGCGACATTGCTGTTGATTTGGAGCTCGAATGTTCGAATTTGAATTTGGGGTTCTGCATTGGATTAGGGGGTCGGAATGGCACTGGAAGTTGACCATTGACTTGCTCGTGAGGTCGCGAGAGGCCGAAGGTGATGGCCATGGTGGTGCAGGTGCACGGCGTTCTTGTGTATCAGCTGTTGTTTGGGGAAGACTGTATTCTCGTATTTTGTATCGGGTTGTCTTGCGTTTGGCTCGAAGATGAAGGATGATTGACTCGAAGGTGAGTTGTTGTCGGCCTGGGTATTTTTTGATATAGGTTTAGGGGTTAAAACCTGACAGTCTTAGTTGAGTGATATTCAGATGAAAGGATACCCGAGTTACTCGAGTATGGTTTGAGTTTACTCGGGTTCATTTTTGTGTTGTACGAGTTAGATTATGTTAGACTCGAATAAATTGTATCTCGAGTTAGTTTGTTCATGATTAGGAAACGTGTTTTGTTTTCAAATTAAAACTGAATGTTAAATATATAAAGCAAAGATTTAAAGTGAGTTTTAAATCTAATTCAAATTATGGATTCAAGTTGAATTGAATCTTAAGCTGGAATGATCAAGTATTTAAATTCAAATTTGCTTTAAAATAACTTTAAAGGAGATTTTTGTTTAAAAATGTCTTTAAAGAAATTTGAATTTAAATTTGAAATTGAAATATAAAGTAATGTTTAAACAAAGTTTAAATTTGATTCAAATTTGGATGTGAATCTTTGTTTCAAAATAGATTTAAGTTTTTATAAAGTTTTTGAACAATTTTAAATGATAATGTAAAATTTAAATGTTTTTTAATTTAAGAAGAAATTTGTTTTAACTTTTGTAGAATTTCTTTTATAATAAAAGTATTATTTATCATTTAAAGGTTTTAGATTGATTTTAAAACTTGTTAAAGAAAAATAATAATAATTTGTATTTCATTTAATTATTAGGGTAATTAAATGAATAATTAATTGATTTAATAAATAAATAAAATGGTAATTAAGGGTTTAAGATTAATTATTCTTTGAATAATTAACTTGTAATTAAGAATAATTAATTAAATAAGATAAGATTTTAATTAATGATTAATAATTAATTAATCAAATAATAATGGATTGATTAAGTTTTAATTAACAGTTAATTATTTAATTGATTTAGGATGAATTAATGGGTTAATTAATGATCAATTAATTTGTAATTTAAATTGATTAAAATAAGTTAATTATTTAGAAAAATAATTAATGAATTGTTTAATAGTTAATGAAGGTCATTAACTAAGGATTATTTAATAATTTACTAATAATTCATTAAATTAATTAATTTAAAAATAACCATTTGTGTAAATTATTAAGTATAATTACTTATGGAAGTAATTAAGGAATTAATTACTAACTGTAATTAAATGAGTTAATTTGATTTGATTAAGTTAATTAATTCAGTTTAATTAATTTAAAATAATCATTTGATGATTTGTGAAGTATAAATTACTTAATGTAATTTGAAGAAGAGAAATTACTTAGAGAAGTAATTAGCGGTAATTACTGTATGTAATTAATTGAAGATGATTTATTGATGAAGTAATTTGAGTAAAATTACTTTATAAATTAATCAAGGGATTAAATAGAGATAATTAATTAATGAGTAATTAATTTATTTTGTGGAGTAATTAAGGGAAGTTAATTACTAAATGGGGTTAATTAAGGGTAATTAACAATTATGGTTTAATTAAAAGATTAATTATTTAATGTAATTAATTTAAAAAGAAAATGTAATTAGAAGACCATTAATTATTATAATTAATGATGTAATTAAGAATGGATTTAATTAGAAATGATTAGTAATGAAGGAATTAATTAATGTAATAATGTAATTAATTATGGTTAATTAATTAAGGAAGTAATTAAAGATTAATTTCTGTATTTGGTTAAGTATAATTAATTTGATAAATTAATTAGTGGATAATTAATTAAAGGTTAATTAATCAAGGATGATTAATTAAAATGAATAACTGATTGATGATAAATTAATTGATTGATAATTAATTAATCAATAGTGATATAAGCAAGTTGATATTGATAAAGTAATTAATTTAATTTACTTTAACTTAATTTGAATGATGTAATTAATTTAATTCATTTTAAATTAATTATATTTGGTGTGATATTAAATCATGGCTTATATGGTTGGATATTGTTGTTTGCCTTGAATGGTTTGATCTCGGATATGAGATAGAAAATGTTGAGTGATATGGATGCATTGGTTGCATTGTGACGATGATTTGGATTACCTTTTGGATAACGATAATACAGTTTATCTGTTGTGATAATATTGATTATCTGTTATGAACCTGTGATTTATCTATCTGTGTATATAGATAATTGAATTGTTTTAAACCTTTAAAAGAACTTGGCCTTAAAAGACACGTTTTTGATTTCGATGAGACTGGGATCGAGTTTCCATATTTGGATATTCGAAAACCACATCGATCCAAATTAACGTTAGGTCGTGAATCTCTTGTGAAGAGTGAAGACTCGAGGTGTAAGGACTATACGTCAGTACAACTCTAGGGTTATTCCATGATGAGTTTGACGGAGATAGTTCTTATAGGTTCGAGATGGTGATTTAGAGTGCAAGGGTTATCGTCGTTAACTCTGAGGGTGATTCCAAAATGAGTGTAATGAGATAATGCCTTCGGTTTTCGAACCTGGAACGAACTTGTATGGATTGAATGCTTTCAGAAAATCGTCAGGTGGACGATGAGCATTTTAAGAGATGTGTTCTCTAAAGGTAATCGTAGCCTCAAGCCTCATCAACCGAAAAATCTTGTCCTACTTGAGCGCGACCCACTTAGCCTTGTTGCACCTCCCCTGTTTTATCCATTCCAATTGATGGGGCTTGAGGCTACGATTACCTTTAGAGAACACATCTCTTAGAATGCTCATCATCCACTAACGATGTTCTAAAAGCATTCAATCCATACAAGTTCGTTCCGGGTTCGAACTAAACCGAAGGCATTATCTCGTTACACTCATTGTGGAATCACCCTCAAAGTTAATGACAATAACCCTTGCACTCTTAATCTTCATTTTACTAGAGATTCGTGACCTATCTTAAATTTGGATCGATGTGGTTTTCGGATATCCAAATTTGGAAACCCAATGTCATCGAAACCCAAAACGTATCATTTAAGGCCAAGTTGTTTTAAAGTTTAAAACAGTTCAATTCTATTATCTATATACACACAGATAGATAATTCGCATATCACAATAGATAATCAACATTATCATCACAAATAGATAATCCACATTATCATTATAAACAGATAATCCATATTATCATCACAATGCAACCAAAGTATCCATATCACACAACATTAATTATCTCATATTTGAGATCTCAAACTATTCAAGGGAATCAATTATCATTCATCCGTACATAAGCAATGATTTATTTAATCACATCATCTATAATTAATTTAAAATGAATTAAATTAATTACTTCCATCTCTAATTAATTTGAAGTGAATTAAATTAATTACTAACATCACTTAAATGTTGCTTACATAACCATTTAATTAGTTACAAATAAATAATTAATTATCTACTAATTTCCATCTTACTTAATCACCCTTGATTAACTATCCTTTAATTACATTCAAGTAAATAGCCTTTAATTAATTTCACAAATTAATTATTTTTAACCACTTATAGTAATTAACCTTTAATTACTTCATTAATTAATTAACTATAATTAATTACATTAATCCTTAATTAATTACATTAATTAATTACTCTTAATTACTTATCATTTATTAATTAATCTTAATTAATCAACCCTTAATTAATTATATTAATTAATGATCCCTAATTACTTTTTAATTATTTACTATATTTAAGTTAATTACATTAAGTAATTAATTTTTAATTAAACCATAATTATTAATCATCTTGATTAATCACATTTAGTAATTAAGTACACTTAATTACTTTATCAAATAAATAAATTATTCCTAATTAATTATCCTTAATTAATCCCTTGATTAATTACATAAAGTAATTTAAACTCAAATTACTTCCATTATTAAATCATCTTTAATTAATTACATCCATTAATTATCATTAATTACTTCACTAAGTAATTATACTATCATTAATTACATTAAGTAATTACACATAACAAATCATCAAGTGATTATCCTAATTAATTAAACTTGATTAATTGACTTAAACTAATCACATTAAATTCAATTAATTACATTGAGTAATTAATTCCTTAATTACTTCCCATAAGTAATTATTCTTAAACATTTTCACAAATGATTATCTTTAATTAATTAATCTAATTAATTTTTAAAATTACTCATATTAATTAATTATTGAATAATCTTAAGTTATTGACCTTCATTAACTATTAACAATTCTTTAATTACTTTCTTAAGTAATTAAACTTACATTAATCATTATTAATTACAACTTAATTTTACTTTAATAATCCATTAATTAACCTCTAATTATCTAATCAATTAAGTGTTAATTATAAATTAATTAATCATTAATTGCTTCGTTAATTAATTCTCAATCATTAATTAATATTCTAATTAATAACCCTTAATTATAAATTAATTATTCCTTAATTAATTAATCCTAAACTTTAATTAATTAATTTAAAACCCTTAATTACTTTAATTAATTATCCATTTCATTAATTAATTAAATTAATTAATTATCCATTTTAATTAACTTAATAATTTAATGAATTACAAAACATTTAAATCTTTATTAACTTTAAGATAAACACCATTCTTATTAATGATTGAATTATCATTATCGAAGCATCTAAAAAAATTTGCTTTCAAATTTTCATTTAAATTTAATACTTAAAATGAATACAATTTTAACTTTAAAAAAGTTAAAAGCAATTCAAAAACCTTTTGAAATCTTATGTTAAGGAAATACTCATTTTATAAAACAAGTTTAAAGAAATTTAAAACCAAATTCATTTTTAAATTCAAATCAATTTAAAATACACTTTAAACATTCAAAGTTAATTAAATCATTTTAAATTTTAAAACTTTCTTTAATTTAAAAACTGGAATACACACTAAATCTTGATTCTAGATTTAACTTAGATTTAAAAACTTACTTACATTTTAAATCTTCATTTTTAAAATTCAAACTACTTAACCATTTAAGGTTGTTAAAACAATTCAAATTTTAAACTTTATTTTATTTTTATAACGGAGATTTAAACTTGAATCAGATTTAAAACTTAGATTTAAACTTTATTTACATTTTAAACTCAATTTTTAAATTTCATTTTCAAAATTTAAAAACAGAACAAAACATCTTTCTTTAAAACCTGTAACAAAATATTAACCCGAGGCAAGCCTATTTTGCTTCGAGTCAACCTATCTTATCTTCGAGCAAAGCATCACATTACTTCGAGTCAGACATCAATTTGCTCGAGTACAAACCAAATCAAACTTCACCAGAACAACAGTGCACCGTGCACATGCACAATGGCGCTGGTTGACATAGATCATCAACGATGATCTTCCCACCTCAACAACCACTCATACACTGTAACTCGATTATCAGATCGAACTTCTAGACTCAAAATCGAATTCGAGTGTCACATTCAAACCTGGAACAAACAGGAATCACTGCACCCAAACTTTGAAATGCCTCTCCTATGATCCTCCGACCACTAGAAACTCTGCAACTCCGGCCATGACCTCATCAATGACCAAACTTCCATCACCCAAAATCTCACTTCACTCGATCATCTGTAGAAACCGTGGTGATCGAAACATTAAACCTAGTTAAAACTAGTGTTCCAGAAAAGATTCAACTGCTGCTACCTCCTCACTGAATTGCATCACCATCGACTATTTTTACCATCATCATCGATCACTCCTCCATCATCACCCAAGATTCCGCCCTCTCCAAACACTTGGATCACTAGAAAACCCTAAAATTTCATTTCCAGTTCATCCCAGAACTGCACCTTCATCCCCAAACTATAAATCTTAATTTTAGTTTTAAAAATCATGTTTTTGTTTATGTATTCAATTTATAATACTGAACTTATAAAGTACAATGTTTGAGTTTGACTTATATTTACGTGCACTGTTGTTTTTGGTTTTACAGAGACACTTAGGCTTTAATTTGACTTAATTAAATTTTTAATATTAATCTAAGATAAATCAAACAACTATGGTTTGTAAATTAAGTCCTAACAATAGTTGATACAAGAAAATATGACTTTTAAATCAAAACAATAAAACAGGAATTATAAACAGAGAGTATTCCTATGTGACAAGCATGCATACCAATCATTTATATGTACACACAACACACTTCACAATACATATTCATTTCAACACACTAGCATGCAACCAAATTTTACTTTATGTTTTAAAAGTGAAGTTACTCACTAGATTTAAAGAAGACAGAGCATTCCAGATATGAAAAACTTTTGAAAAACTTTTGAAAGCTTTGAACTCTTTTAAAACTTTCACTTGAATGTTGAAATGCTTGTTTCTTTTGGAACTGAGTTGCTTTGATTTCAAAAATGCAGTTGCATGCTTCCAAATTTTAGAACAGACTTGAAAATGCTTTTACAGGTTTGCATGCATGAAAATGTTATAGGGTTTTAGATCTGGTTTGCATGTTTGAAATGAAGATGATTACAGATTTATTTTGAGCATGATTTCTGGATTTTGGTTTTTTGTCAAAAACTGGTTTGCTTTGCATGTTTGATTTGAGGATTTGGAAAATGGGTACAGATTTTCTTCTCTTAGTTTTAGATTTAGAAAAGAAAAAGAATGGAAGTGAAGAAGATTTGTTAATATATAGGATGAAATTAAACTTTATAAAAAAATAAAAGAAAACCAAATTAAATGACACTTGTCCTATATTGTAGCATTTGTCATTTTAAATATACTTATCACTTAACACATGTCTTTTAATTAATTAGTATTTAGTTAAATGTTAATACAAGATTAATGCAAACTTATGCTTAATTAATTAGTTAATATGTACTTATTTATATGTATAGATAATTTTTAAAAGAAATAAAACAATTATATTCATAAATAAAAGTTTATACAATACTTTAAAATCCAAAATAATTTAAAATCTATACTTTGAATTTCCAAACTTCAAATTCAAATTCAAAACAAATTCAAATATTCTATTTAGAAATCAAGTTACATATATACATATATAACTACATAATTCAATTTGAAATAACAAATCTATTTTTATTAAAATCTATTTGTAAAAATAACACATTATTATTATTGTTTAAAAGTAACTCATTTATCAAATTTTAAATAATTTATAAAAGAAATTATCTTAGTATTAACAAATTACTTATTTTATCAAGCTATATTTAAAAAGAAAATAAAACAAACCTTTTTATTAATTAATTTCTATTTTAAACTTAAGCTTAAATAAATTTTAAACAATTAACATTTCCTTAAGTATTTAAAAACCATAGAGTTATTTATTAAATAGCTCGAAAAAGCTTATTATCAAATAAATCATAGTTTCGAAATTGCTAAAATATTAGAATTTGAAAACAAGATTTTATTTATTAAGTTCAAACCAAAGAAAAACAAAGATTTCTATTTACAATATTTACAAATATATATTTATATAGACACACACACACACACACACATTATAAATAGAAAATATTTTACAAACTTTTTAAAGATAAATTCACTAATTTAAATATTTATCAAAAGAAGATTATTAAATCAATTCAAATTTTATTAACAAAAATTATCAAATCAATTTACTTTTTATACAGATTATTAAATTGATATTGCCAAAAATTCTGGGTCATCACATTTTCCTTAAAGAATAAAATATATACTTAATTCTTATTAAAGTATATGTAATATTTTATAAGTGTTGAAAATAAATAGAATTGGGAATTACTTATGATTGAATAAGTATTTGGAAATGTTTTCCAATATAGAAGTTGAAATGGTTTGAGAATATATCTTTTTAAAGATAATTTGAAGTGAATATTTGGCAAGTGATTTAATTAATAAAAGATTAATTAAAAGAGCATAGTGATTGTTATGGTGCAAAATATTTCTTTATTTGCTTTGATAGTTAAATAACCGACTATCAAACTTGGCTAAATATTAGTTCCTCGACTTGATGTGGGGACTATTTAGTCATACACTTAGTACATAGCCTTCTGTGTTGGCTTGATCATCGTTTGTGTTGAGGATGTTGATTCGTACAGTGCAGAGTATTACTCCAATCTATCGACCTTCCTTCTTGGCCCGAAGGATAGAAAGTTGAAAGTTGGAAACGTGATAAGTCTATGAGACTTAGTTTCTGTGTGAGGTTGAGAAACGCTTTTGCATTGTTGGTGCGAAGAGACCGCGATCAAATTTATCTGAAAGCCACTTCGGACCAACGTATATGCGACGATTGTGCAGGTTGCTAGTGATGTTATTGATATTTCGGATTTTCATAGTGGGGGACTGCTTGTTGATTGTTTGGGGTTAAAATCCCAATATGCATGTAATAGCAGTGGTCTCTACGTTATGAAATATTCAATGCAAGGACTATTCGCTACTAAACTTAGGGATTTCCCGATAGGATGTGGTAGGAAAGTACATTCGGTTTGTCTTGTTCCTGGACAACTTGTATGGATGTTCGTCTGACATTGCATTTCTAAAGATACGGACATTGGTTTTTACAAACGTACAATAGTGGTGGTGGAGAAGGCAACTTTTCTTATCATAACACCCTCCTTGAGACGTATGAGCTTAAGGGTTGTATTTTTGTGGAAGGAAATTAGTAGTCAACGGAAATGGCCGTGTGGCATTCAAGGTGATGTGTAATGCGATATTTGAAAGGTAATCATAGCCTCGCGAGCCTCACACCTCGGTTATGATGGGATTCTATGTGGTTAGATGTGTGCTCGCATTTCAGATAGTAGTGATTTGAGCTATCAGATGTTCTAAGCCCCAGGTACCAGATGTTCTAAGCCTCATGACAGGGATGTGCGAAGTCCGAGTCCTTGGATGTTATTCGCAGATTGCATCCCCTTTTAGCCATTTGTGTTATTGTATAACAGCGTCTAAGTCATGGACGTAAGCCGTGGATACAGATTGATCTTTCCACTAGTTTCCTATCATGTTGGAAATTCAATCCCAATACGAGATTTACAGTTTTGATTGTATTCCTAAAATCGCTGTAATTACTTGCAAAGATTTAAGCTACCCCTTTTTGGTATCATATATTCTGTTTGGTATATTCCGTTGACCTAGTCCGGATGTATTACGTTAGACATAGTCCAGGTATTGATACCTTATTTGAATAAGTTTATTTGATAAGTGATTTCAAAAGAATGTCATTAGAAATAATATCAAATTTTTGGATATATAAAAATGTTTTAGTTATCTAAGATAAAAATATGTCTGTGTTTATGTGTGGACTTGTCTTACGAGATACTTTTGTTTTGATAAATGAAAAGTTTGGTAATTTAATAAATTCAGTAGATTTTTTTCAAACGCTAGTTTACTAGACTGATACGGGTGTTCTTCCCTTTCAATGCTCGGGTCAGACCGAGTATATTTACAGGTCTAGATTTGATGCTTTTGGAGCTTCAGCAGGAGAGCTTGAGATTTTCATTTTCATACATCCGTATTTGCTTGATTATCTGCTGCATTACATAGTTGTTTTAAATTTTCGGCATTTGTAAGGACATGTTACTATAACAGTTCAGGTTGATAACTATTAATTGATTGTTGAACTCTTATTGATGTGTGTGTGTATATATACAGTTTCCGTTTTATAAAGATCATTGATATGATATTATATATTTTCTGTAACAACCCGCATATTTATCGATTTTATATTTAAATATTTTATTTAAATATTTTGTCGTTAATCGGATATTGGTCCGAAAAGCTACTTTTTGCAAACGGTCAAATTAGGACTCGCGACCACTTCCATTGATTTCGAAATGCCGTTTACAACTTTTTTAAGTATAAACATTGATAGGTTTGGAGTTAGTGGAATTTCACTTACTTTTCCCGCTTTGGACTTTGGGTTAGATTAGCCATTATAACTGAAACCCACTTCTCTCCTTCTCCTCACTCTTCATAAATTCCTACCAAACACAAACTTTAACATTAATGGCGAGTGGAAAGGGAAATTAGAAACTCCAAGCCTAGTTATCAACTCCAACTCCATCATTCAACTCCAAATTCAAGGAAAAACATTGGATTCAAGCTTGTAGTTGCTTCTCCATTCACCTTCAAGCTTTACCTTCATAATTTGGTGAAAAGGTGAGATTTTTATCTCACAATTCTAGTCTATAACTATATTGCACTGTTGGGAATGATTCCCCATCACTTTAGCATGTACATTTGCATTTGGTTTGGATTGGATTGGCGAAAAACTCCAATTTCTAGCGTTCTTGGCGAATCCCTGCGTTTTGGTCGCTCTGCCTTCGTTAGGTCACAAGGTCGTAGGCCGTTCACGTGGAAAAGTCGCCGTCTGCTTATAGCTCGTTCTGGCTTAGGTCGCACGGAAATAGGTCGCTAAGTCATAGGTCGTCCCCGACCTTATATCGCCCGGCTTGTTTGAGTTAGGTCGCGCCTCTTTTAGGTCACGTCTCTTTTAGGTCGCTTTCCACTGGACCTCGTTAGGTCGCTTAACACACTGTGTCGCTAAGTCGCTCGACTCTGGACTTCGTTAGCTCGCTCGGCCTTGTCATTTTTAGGTCGCGAGCCTCGCTAGGTCGCTCAACCGTCTACCATTATAAGTCGTAGGTCGTCTCCGGCCTTAAACCACTCGGCCGCATTAGGTCGCGTACATTTTAGGTCGCGTGTTTCACTAGGCGGTTAGGCCTTTACCTCATCAGGTCGTAGGTCGCTCGTCCTTATTACCTTGTTAGGTCGTGAATCCCTTAAGTCGCTCTCCTCTGTTAGGTCGCTCGCTTCTGCTAACTCGCGGACACCTCTAGGTCGAACCCCGTAGCGGGGTGTTGCCCCCGCACCCCCACCTTGGGGGGTTGCCACCCTCCTGGACCCCCTCCGTAGGGGATCTTATCTGAAAAACATTCAAAATAACTTGCTTTGTTGAGATGCTGAGTTGACCATTCTTCGAAACAAACTATCATGGGCTCCTAGGTCGATTTTATGGTATCACGGCCTTGCTAAAAAGGCGGGATAACAACTTTAGAAATATGAAGGTTTCAATACTAGTAGTAAATATCAAAACTCTTTCATCAAAACAATTTTAACTCTATTTTACTACAAAGCTCTTTCCTTAAACCGTTTTCCAATCTACTAGTATATACAAACCTTTTCCTTAAAACCTTTTGTGACAATCTTCTAGTGAAGATCTACAGCTTGTTCGTAAAAATTTAAGTTAAGCAATTGGTTATGGGACATGAAGCTAAACTCATATATTTGCTGGCTTGGTGAGATTGACACTACTTGATGATCATGACGAACATTTTTGTGTTTTAGACTAGCAACTGTGCGATGTCTCTTTGTCTTCGAGGGAGACTAGACCCCGCTCTTATGATGTTTCGCCATCGCATTTATGTGATGTTTCGCCATCACATATGTGGGGTAGCGCCCCATGGTCTTCGGGCCATTCGTGTGTCAAAATTAATGGCTTGCAACCATGAGATAGCATCTCTCTTTGTGTTACACGTGTAGGTGAGTTTTCATGCTCCCATTTTGTGAGTTTTCATGCTCCTATATTGTGATTTCTAGATTTCTTTTGTAGTCTTCTGGAATTTGTGCTTCACCTATTTTCATGACTTTCATTGTTATGATTTTCCAGCTTCTATGTTTTGGTGAATTTGTGTGTCATCACTTTTTTTTAGGAGAATTTGGATCCTTTAGAAGATTCTTTTGATATTGTTTGATCTCTTGATGATCTTCATTTACATGCTTATCATAGTATGTCTTTATGGTTACTATATGTTCTTGCCATATCTGTTGTTTTACATCATGTTACCTGATATTTTAGCTAGACTGATCCGTTTATTATTTTCTTATAAATAATACTCGGGTCAGACCGAGATGTTACAGGGGCTTCTGCTTGACTTCTCCCCTAGGGATTTACTACTCTGACTTTTGGCTGACCATTTAGATTAGCAGTTTTGTCGTTTACACTTGAGATATAGACTCATAGATGTATTCTTTTGTATAGCACGTATTGCTATTCTTTTTTGTATGTGGTCCTTTCATGACCACTACTCTGATGTACACTTTCATGTGTTAGTTATATATTCATATCTTTTTCCGCCTTTGTGATGTGGATGTCTCTGACTGATTGTGTTATGTTTATTTCTATATTTGTTTCCGAAGATTTATTTATAGCCACCGTGTGATAGCTGTGAGTTTGTATCGGTATGTCGGACTTCCTCCTTAAATGAAATGCATGCTATACTATCTGACATATCGGTGCTCGCACAAAGAAGTTACATGGATGGTCGCTTCTCAAAAGCCTTATTCTCTGCGCTAGTTGACAGAATTACTCCGTAGTGTTCTTGGCTAGCGTGGGTATTGAGGTGGGGCGTCACATTTTCCGCTGCGATATGAGATTCTATATTGTTCTGTTTCGTTCTATCTACTCTCTTTCTTCTCTTCTCTTCTTCTCTATTCTTTTCATTCTTGGACTTTCCATCAGTCTGTGCATTTTGGGTCGGACATGTATGGATTATTGTCGAGGATTTTCGGGTCGCCACACTTAATTACTTTCATTAATTAAATATTTCTTAATTAATTACTTTAATTAATTACTCCTTAATTATAATTTAATTAACCCTAAATTTATAATTAATTAACCTTTAAATAATTATTCTTTAATTACTTAAGTAATTGTAAATCATTGATCTTAATTAATCATTTAATTATTATCAAAATCTTTAATTAATAAACCTTATAATTAATCATCACTAACATAAGAGATTAAGGTTAATTAAGAATTAAAAAATCAATATTTCATCTTAATTTACTTTTAATTATTTATTTAAAATAACTAATTAATAAATAATGTCACAATTAAATAAATTACACTTGATTACTTATAAAAATATCTTTCTTAAACTTTTATTAATCCATTACTTAAATTAAAACCATTATTTAATACACGGATTAAAAATGTTTAAAAATTTGAATTTTGATTTAAAGTAAAAACTGCTTCCTTTCAACAACCCGAGACCCACTCGAGTCCACCCCCGAACCAGAACATCGTTCACTTTGAGTTTCTTCCCAAACCAACCCGAGTCACTTTTCAAAATCTTAATTTTTTTGCTTAAGTTTAATGAAACCTGATAGATACACCAACTACTCGAGCCAGAACTCGAGCCAGTAATGCAATTACCCGAAGATAACTTCGAGTTAAAATCCTTTTCTCCCAAACTTAACCCACTGACACATACCAGGGGTATGTGCATATGCACCGGAGCTCCTATGAACTCCGGTCGACATCACCACGTTCCATAAGTCCACGACTACCAACTTAAGCTTTAAGATCACCGAGAACCCTTGAACGACGGTGAAAACATGATCGAGCTATACAAGCCTAACATGGAAAGAAACTGAGCCACCAACAACCGCCTCGTTCTTCCATCTCTGACCATCAAAGGTCACGTAAACATGTCCAGAGCCATGTCGACTCATCACGCAACTATCCCCACCAGAGCGATCAACTCTGGTGCTCTAACGAAGCCGCGGCAATCATATTTCCTGCCTCGACCAAAACGTGGGTTAAAACCCCAAATCCTTGCGGTGCCATCGACAAAATGTAATATAAAATTATCAAACATTTTTTTGACGAACTCCGACCTCCCAGTAAGCCATGACTTCGATGTCGAGAACCAATGTCTCACTGATCACCAGAATATTATGAAAATGACGATGCCATTTATCCTCAGGTTTCACAAAGGATACATCATTAAAAATTTTGATTTTTCTTTAAAAAATCATTGATTTAAAAAATGTTTCGAATCATATACTTGAAATCAAGAATTATGATAATTAAGTTTCAACATGTTTTGGGTTTACTTGTATTTTAAAATTTCTAAAGTACACTTAAGTTAAATTTACTTAAATTTATTTTAAAATCTTAAACCATGGTTAAACAAACAAATACTGTTTAGATCCTAAAGTCTAATAAGGATCGGAGGAAGAGAAGTTGAATCTTGTACAAGTTTTGGAAAGCTAGGAACAACCAGAGGCAAATGTGCATGTAACTCAAACATGCACACACCTCTCTGCGTATAAATATCTACATATATTTGCATGCATATCAATACTTTACAATTTATTTTAAACATCATCACAAACAACACATAATACTTCTGATTTTTAAGGGTTTACTCACCTGTTTGTTTTGAACAGAGGAAACTGTCTAAGTTTAAAACTTGAAGGCTGGAAAAGGTGTTGATTGCTGAGTTTTTTATTTTGAGTTTGAAAATCTGATGTTGATCTTAGATTGGAATTGTTTGAGTTGATAGCTTTCTTGATTATTGAGTTAAAATCTCTACTTGTTTGACATTTGAAACTGTTTCTTTATTTACTAAAGAGAGATGCTTTGCAGGCTTTATATTTTGAAGTGTTTTAATTTCCAGGTTTTTTTGCTTTGTCTTTGTTCTGAAATTTGTTTGATGATTTTTTTTCTTTCTTTTATGGTTTAGTAAAGTTATACAGGCTTTTTGTTTTCTTTGTAGTTTGCAAATATCAGAAGAAATGAGAAGGAGGAGAGTAGGAAGTGTATATAACTATGTTTTCTATTTTTATTAATTTCTTTCTCAAAAATAAAACTAAATGACACTTGTCCAAATTAATTATAAAATCATTACATTTGTTAAAACACTTATTATATGAATTACACTTGTATTATTTCTTTTTACATGCTTAACACTTGTATTTCACATGAATTAAAGACTTTTAAATAAATCTTATATCATATTTTCCTTATTTTACATATACATTTCCTATTCATTATTATATACAATTTTAAAGAAGAAATGTTTTAAACTAATTTTACATTAAATAAATTACATATTTATTATTTTAAATAAATGTAAATTATTTTCCTAAGACATTTATTTAAATTTTAGATTTAAATTCAAACTCAAATTCAAATTTGAATTATAATCAATTTATATATGTATAAATCAATACTAATTCTATTTATCTTGAAAATTTTCAATTTAATTCCAAATTAAATCCTAGAAATTCAAATTAATTACTAATTTTAAATTAATAAAATATGGGGATGTTACAGATTACCCCCCTTAAGAAAATTTTGTCCTCGAAATTTGAAAGAGCGAGAAAGACAAACAAAGAATATAAGAGCACAGAAAAAAATAGAGAAATGGCTTACCAGATTAAGCCGAGATATCTACTCTGCAACTGGGATAGGACTTCTGCATGCAATCCTCTATTTCCCAGTACAGTCATTTGGGTCACCACTCCATTGCACTTTAACTAGTTTCACAACCTTATTCCTCAATTGTTTTTCCTTACAATCAATGATCTTTAACGGATCTCTTTTAACTACTAGATTTGGTGCGATCTCCAAATCCTGCTGAGCAGTTTCTTCAATGATACTAATTGGATCATGCATATATTTTCGAAGATGTGAAATGTGAAATACATAGTGTACGCCAGATAACCAATTGGGTAGCTGCACTCAGTAAGCTAAAGGACAGATCCTTTCCAATATAGGAAAAGGACCAATATAGCACGGTGCTAGCTTACCAGCCTTTCCAAACCTTAACACACCGGGCATTGGAGAAACTTTGGGGAAAATAGAATCTCCAACTTGAAAATCTAGATCTTTTCTTCTGTGGTCGTAATAACTCTTCTGACGACTTTGAGAGGTTATCAATTTATTTCGAACAAAATCAACTTTTTTAATGGCTTCCTTAATCATATCTAGTCCAAGGACGAGTATATCACCAGACTCGATCCAGCATGCAGGTGATCGACATGGACGACCGTATAAAGCTTCAAAAGAAGCCATTTCGATACTGGCCTGATAGCTATTATTGTATGAGAATTTAGCTAGATATAAATAATTTTCCCATAAACGGCCAAAATCGAGAACACAAGCGCGCAAAAGGTCTTCTAAAATTCGATTTATCCTTTCAGTCTGCCCATCGGACTACGGGTGATAAGCAGTGCTGAAGTTCAGTTTGGTTCCCAATGCAGCTTGAAATGCCTCCCAAATTTTACTAGTGAAGATCGGGTCACGAACACTCACTACACTGCTGGGTATACCATGGAGACGAAAATTTCTTTCACATATAATTCAGCCAAACTTGCTGCTGTTTGGGTAGATTTCACCGTTATAAAGTGGGTTGTCTTGGTCAAACGGTCCACAATGACCCGAATTGCTTCATTCCCCTTTCGAGTGCGGGGCAACCCATCTATGAAATCCATAGACACTTGATCTCACTTCCACTTAGGCACCTCCAACATCTAAAGTAAAGCTGCCATTTTCATTTTATCACTTTTAATTTGCTGACAGGTTGCACATCGACTCACATAAATAGATATATCTCTTTTCATTGTTTTCCACCAGAAAGTTCTTATGATATCTCTATACATCTTATTAACTCCTGGATGGATACTGAGTTTGGACTTGTGACACTCGTCCAAAACTTCACGTTTCAGATCAGGGATGTTTGGGACACACGTCCTGCCTTTCAGTCTTACAATTCTATTCTTATCGACCTCAAAACTGGAATTTTCACCATGACGAATTCTCCTATTGTTCATCTACGGAAATTCTAACGGTTTAGAAACCGTCAAACGAATTTAAATTAAAATAACCGCAAGCGCACGACGTACTATTGAAGTACGTGGTGAGTACGGGTCGGTTCGCAAGGAATTGAAGATTTTAAAAATTCTATTCAATCAAATTATACCAAAGTTGAGTGAAAGTTAAGCTAGAGAATTAAAAAATTAGCTAACTAATTAAAAGAAAAGTGTGATGACCCGTCTTTCAATACTCAGAAAGACGTATCATCAATAAGAAAAGAAAAGAGATAGAAATAGAAAGATAGAAAGAAAAGAACAACAATCATCAGAATCTCACAGCGGAAACGAACAAAATATAATATTACACATATCCATTACATAGTTTTACATATCATATTACACAAAATAATACGACTCCATTACATTGGACATTCATAAGAGTTTCCCAAACCATACAACTCAAAAAACAACATCAAAATGTCACTACAGCGGAAAGAGATAGATAGTATGTCTGGACTCCAGCTCCAGCTTCCAAAACATTTGCTAATCCCAACCTAATCACTTGGCTACTCATAAAATTTGAGTACCCAAGAGTTTATGAAAAACAAAATAAACTCTGGGTCAGACATGAGTCTGGTGTGAGTAAATCAGTTAAAGTTGTTTAACTTTAAAAATCATTTTGAAACAAAAGGTATCACGTAAGACTCCCCACAAATAAATACGGATAAGTTTTTACCTTACGCTAACCAAAACATTTGATAGGAAATCCAGTGATATTATAATAGGGTCAAGGGTTTTCAAAATAAAATACAGCAATAACTGGAATGCTTATATCTCACGTTCCAACATAGTTGGGCACAATCAAAATCGTACAGGCACTTATTGGAAATTGGATTCCATACAATAGCAAGGCTACGGGGGTACCACCCGTCACAGTACGGGGCCTAGATCACCGTACCGAGGACCACTCCCGATCTCCTGTAACACAGGGCCAGAACGATCCCTTACTGGAGAGTCCCGAACAAGACAACCCCGCAGTTGTGGCCAACAACTGCCCACACAGCCGAAATAATAAGGGACTTCTAGACAGGGGTAAATCTCACTCTCAAGTGGGGGCTACCCACGAAGCCTTGCTGCACCTCCCCTGTTTTAGCCATTCCTGGTTGATGAGGCTTGAGGCTACGATTACCTTTAGAGAACACATCTCTTAGAATGCTCATCGTCCACCTGACGATGTTCTGAAAGCATTCAATCCATACAAGTTCGTTCTGGGTTCGAACGAAACTGAAGGCATTATTTTGTTACACTCATTTTTGGAATCACCCTCAGAGTTAATGACAATAACCCTTGCACTCTAAAACTCCATCTCGATCCTCACTTGATATGTCACGACCTAACGTTTAACTTGGATCGATGTGATTTTCGAAAAATCAAATTTGATTCCTGATCCCGGTCTCATCGAAATCCAAACGTGTCTTAAAGGCCAAGTTGTTTAAACAATTTAAACAAATCAATTCAGTTTAAACATAGCATCCACATGGTATTATCTATAGATAATAACCAATATCTATCATAGATATATTATATCTCATCACAGAATATCTTAACTATCATTCAACAGGTATCAACCATATTCAGATATTCAATTCAAACAATCATCCAAAAACAAGCACTTCTTCAATTCATATAATTAATTTAAATTAATTTAAATTAATCACTTAAGAATTGATCACTTAATCTTGCTTAACCAAGTATTAATTAATTAATCATAATCATTTAATTAATTAATCACTTCTTAATTATCCTCATTATGAATTAATTAATCTTTAATTAATTAATAATCCTTTATTTAATTAAATACTATAATTATTCATTAATTAAAACTTGATTTTAAATTATTATTCCTTAATTGGTTATTAATTAACCCTTAATTTATAATTAATTAACCTTAATTAATTTCTTAATCAATCACAAATTAATTTATCTTAATTAATTAATTAATTATAAATTAATTAAGCTTAATTATTATATTAATTCAATCTTAACCATTAATTAAATAACTATTAATTATAAATAAATTAATGTTTAATTACATTATTAATTAACTCTTAATCAATTCATTAAATTAATTACTATCAATTAATCATTAACCACTTAATTAATTAGTTATTAATCACTTATTAATTAATCTTTAATTAATTAATTATTTAATTAATGATCTATTAATTGTTCTTTGATTTAATCCTTAATTATCCATTCAATAATCCATAAGTAATTAAGTATATCTTAACAAATTAATTAATCTAAATTGATTAATTAATCCCAACCTTAATTACTAATTAATTAAAGTAAACTTTAATTTCAAAACTTAATTAATTTTGAAAAACCAAACAATTTCAATAATTACCGAAAACTATTACATATTTAAAATATTCTCAATTTGTTAAAAATTAATTACCCTTTTATAGAGTTAAATTTAAAAGATGTAAAATTGTTTTAAATCTTCAATTGATAAAATAACAATTACTTTAAAATAAAATATTTAACATTTTATAAAGTAGTTAAAATAGATTTTTAAAGTTTTAAACTCAAAACAAATTTGAAATTTAAAACAAGTCATAAAGCTTCAACTTCACTTCTTTTGTGTTTGTCTCGACAAAACTCAGGTTAACACAAACCCACACCCCTTTCTTCATTTACATCTTCTCCTAGTTTAAAATTCATCAAACCCAAAACAAGAAGAAAAAAAACTGGAAAGCACTCGAGCTACAGCCTCAAAATCTCGAGCAATCCCCCGAGCCACAAACCCAAATACACGAACGCTGCTTCGAGTCATTCCCATACACACATGAACCAAACTCCACTGACACAGGCATCTCCCCGTGCACATGCACGTTGCTCCGACGCCGTCGCCACCACCCACGACACCACGCGCAAATTCCATTTCGGCCATCGACTCAACTCCAGCCCCCAAATCTCACTTACACGAGCTCGATCGAAAAATGATCGCTCGAACCCAAAAACCCAAACTGCATTCACCAGAAAATCACCATCGTCCACGACATGCCGACCACCGAACGCCTCCAGATTCTGGCCACAACTCTCCTAGATCCTGACGCATCATCTCCCCAAGCCGATCGCAACTCGGTCAAACCCATGATTCACACTTTTGAATTCCTCAAGTTTGAAAAACACAGAGTATAAAACCCTAAAAATCTCAATTCTCAAATCTCTGTTAAATAATTATTACATCCATTATTTTTCTCATGTTACTCAATCATTAACACAACTTCAATCCAAATTTCAAAGTCTAAAATCAACACAGTATCAAGAATTTGCTAAAAATCCCAATTTCGGTTTACTACAAAATTCTCCTTCAAATTCAAATTAAATTTTTTGATTTTTATCTTAAAATTCATGTTATACATAGTAGATTTAGGATGTGAACTTAACTCAACAAAATTCAAACATGATTTTCATGATATAAATTCTTGTTTTACTGTATTGTACTGATTTATGCAGATTTAAACAGTTTCTTTTAAATATTACTTTAATTCTTAGATCATGTTCAATCAAACTTCTGCATTTGTAGATACCAACTTAACAATGATTTATTGCATATAAATTAACTTTTGATTAGAATTTACTCTAAACTTGAATATACAGAGAAGTATTAGTAGCATTTAAACATGCACGGCTAATTTTAAACCTGTAAACAAATATTTTACAAAATAGGAAACATGAAAGCATTATCAAAACTAACATTCACTTGCATCACATTTTTTCTTAAATTTTTGATTTAAAATTTACTCACCTGATTGTTGCTAAGAATTTAAGCTCTGGAAAATGAAAGAACTGCAGATTTTCCTTTTTACTTGAAATTTTCTTGATTAAATTATTCTGCTTGATGATGACGCTTCAATCCTAAAATCAGTCAATACTAGGATTGAAAAACTTGAAATTTTCCTTCCAGAAATTCTGCAGATTGCAGGAACTTTGATTGCAGTTTTTCAAAATTGATTTGAATGCAGATTTTTTCTTTGGAATTTGCTTTGCAGATTTTAGATTTTGAAATGAAGTTTGAGTTTGATTAATTTTGGTTGAAGTTGAAATATTGAAGAATTTTCAGATTTTGTTAATGAGGATTGTAAAAATTTCTTGCTTAAGAAAAATAAGAAATGAGGAAATTTAGATAAAGCATAAGAAATGGCTTTTTATATAAAAAAAAATTTATAAAAATTTAAAGGAAATAAATTTAAATTATGACACATGTCACTATATCTAGCTAATTTTTAACACATGTTTATTAGTATGATTAAAATGTTAACAAGTGTTATCTTCATGCAAAACGAGTTTTAAATGTTTTTATTAATTGATTTTCTTATTTTAAATCCATTTTTAATTCATATAAAATCAGTTCTTCTTTAAGAAATAAATATAAAACTAATGTTATATCTTAAATAAAATCATGAAAATATTCCTCTAAACTCAAAGTAAAATTTAGAATATAATTTACCTATTTTAGAATCTTTTAATTCAACAATTCAAACTCAAATTAAAATTTTAAATTCAATTCAAAATCAAATTTGATAAGAATACAATTTTAACACATTCATTACCCCTATGTATATATTAATTTTAATTAGAATCAATGTACATTTACAAATCATTTATTGTTATTGTTTAAAATAACAAATTTATCAATTTAAATTAATTGATTACAAAGATTATCATCTTTAAATTGGGTTTGAAATTCCGGAATATCACATTCCTTCCCCTTAAAAGAATTTCGTCCCCAAAATTTAAACAAAATATAATCCAAAATTTCATTTTATTCAACACTTCAAGCATACATAACATCCAAACAACGATACATCCAAACACAATACATACAATACAAACACTACTAGCTATTTGGACACATATCCGGATAAGCCTTCCTAAAGCTATCCACAGTCTCCCAGGTACAGTCTCTAGGATCCTCACTCCACTGGACTTTAACAAGCTTCACTAACTTGCTTTTGAGTTGTCTCTCGTCTTGATCAACAATCTGAACATGATGTTTGACAACTGATAAGTCCGGTTCAACCTCTAAGTCTTCCTGCACAGCTGGTTCCACAATAAGAGATGGATTATGCACATATTTCTGTAGATGAGATACGTGGAAAACATTGTGAATTTCAGCCATCCGTACTGGCAATTCAATCCTGTATGCTATGGTACCAATCCTCTCGAGAACTCGGAACGGACCAATGTATCTCGGAGCGAGTTTCCCTGCCTTTCCAAATCTTACTGCTCCTTTAATAGGGGAAACTTTAATAAAGACTAAATCACCAATCCCGAACTCCAATTGTCTTTGTCTTTTATCGGCATATTTCTTTTAAAGATCCTGAGCAGCTCTCATCCTTTTTTTGATAAGCTCGACTTTAGCAGATGCTTCACGGATCAGATCCGGTCCAAGCACAATACGGTCTTTCGACTCTACCCAACAAGCTGGTGATCTACACGGCCTTCCATACAGTGCTTCATAAGGAGCCATCCTTATACTTGCTGGGTAACTATTATTATAAGAGAATTCCACTAGATGTAGATGATCTTCCCACGATCCTCCAAAATCTAATACACAGGCTCTCACCATATCTTCTAGAACTCGATTAAGCCTCTCCGTTTGTCCATCTGTTTGGGGATGATATGCTGTACTCAATCTCAAATTTGTCCCCAAAGCTGATTGCAATGCCATCCAGAATTTGCTGGTGAAGATAGGATCTCGATCACTTACAGTACTGATTAGAACACCATGCAATCTCACTATCTCTTTCAAGAAAATTTCATCCAGAGAAGCTGCAGTACGGGTTGCCTTAACTGGTATAAAACGGGCTCTCTTGGTTAGACGATCCACAATCACCCATATTCCTTCATTCCCCTTCTTTGTTCTAGGCAAACCGTCGATGAAGTCCATCGAAATCATCTCCCACTTCCAAATCGGGACCTCAAAAGGTTGTAACAAACGGGCTAGCTTCTGCTGATCTCCTTTAACTTGTTGGCAGATAGCATAACAATTAACGAATCTGGCTACATCCTTCTTCATGCCCGGCAACCAGAAAACTCTTCTAATATCTTTGTACATCTTTGATATTCCTGTATGGATATTCAATCTGGAGCGATGACTTTCTGACAATACTTCGTGTCTCTATCCATCTATATCAGGTACACAAAATCGACCATTAATCCTCAATGCCCCTTGATTGTCTATCTTGAAATCCAAATATCGACCATCCTTAGTTCCAAGAATCAATTCTTCAAAAGACCTATCCTCCATTTGCTTGCTTATTATTCTTTTCCGGAGAGATGGAACAGCTTCCAAAAGAGAAAGAACCGCATTTCTCCTAAAAGCATCTACCACAACGTTCGCCTTTGCCGGAGTATACAGAATATCCAAATCATACGATGCCAAGAACTTGACCCATCGCTGCTGTCTAAGATTAAGAACTTTTTGAGAGAAAAGATATTTCAACGGTTTGTGATCCGTGAATAATTCAAACTTTTCTCCTAAAAGATAGTGCCTCTAGATCTTTAAAGCAAAAAAAATAGCCAACAGCTCTAGATCATGTGTAGTGTAGTTCCTCTCATGTGGCTTCAATTTCCCACTCGCATACGCAATTACCCTACCATCTTGCATAAGCACAGCTCCCAATCCAACAAATACAGGCATCAGTATATACTTCAAACTTACTCTTCCCATCTGGAATAGCCAATATAGGAGCACGTGTCAATTTTGCATTCAGATTCTGAAAATCTTCCTCACATTCCGGTGTCCACTTGAATTTAGCTCCCTTCCTTTTCAGCTTTGTTGATCCTTAATAAATTTCCTGTAGTAACCGGCCAATCCAAGAAAACTACGAACTTCTGTTGGAGTCCGAGGCTGCTTCCACTCTAGAATAGTCGCAACTTTAGCTGGATCTACAGAGATTCCCTCACCAGAAACAATGTGGCCCAAAAATTTTACTTCAGATTTCCAAAAATGACACTTAGAAAACTTCACCTTCAGAACGTGCCTTCTCAGAGTTTCCAAAACTATTCTCGAATGCTGCTTGTGCTCTTCTTCCGACTTAGAATAAACCAAGATATCATCGATGAACACTAAAACAAACTTATTCAAAACATCTCTAATGACTCGGTTCATCAGATCTACAAAGTAGGCAGGAGCGTTGGTTAACCCGAAAGGCATAACCAACCACTCATAGAAACAATTAGGTCCCATAAATGCAGTTAAGGGAATACTGTCTTCAGCTACCCTTAACTGATGAAAACCTGATGTTAAATCTAACCGAGAAAAGACTGATGCACCATGAAGCTGGTCGAAGAGATCATCAATTCGGGGAAAAGGATACTTATTCCGAATGGTCACTTTGTTCAATTCATGGTAGTCTACACAAAACCTTAGCGACCCATCCGACTTGGTGAAAAATACACCAGCTGAGCCCCAGCAAGAAAAACTTGGTCTAATAAAACCCTTCTCCAACAAATCTTGAGTTTTCTTCACTAGTTCTTCCCTCTCCCTTGGTGCCATCCTCCTACTAGGTTGAATTACAGGCACTACTCCAGGAACCAATTCTATACGAAACTCTATTTCCCGGTCCGAAGGCAAACATTTAACTTCCTCAAATACGTCGGAGAAATCCTGGACTACTTCAATATCTACAACCTCCTCTTGAGAAGTCTCAACTCCATGTAAAAGACTACTCAAGTGAATTCCAGAATTATCACACATTACTCTGGCAATCCTACCCAGATCAGTTTCCAACGAAACTGTTCTCTCATCACAATTTAAAACAGCCTTATATTTGTCAAGCCAATCCATTCCCAATATAAGGTCAAAACCTTTAAAATCCAATAAATAAGGATCACGGGAAAAACTATGGGATAGATAGGAGATTCTCAAATCTTTACAGATCCTATCTAATTTGGTTACCCCTCCTATAGGATTTGATACATATATGGGATTGTCTACGATACTAGGGGTAAGTAAGAAATTCTCTACAGTTTCCCGGGAAATAAAACTTAAAGAAGCACCATAATCAAATAAGACTTTAATATATTTTCCATTTAAAAGTAAGGTACCTTCTAAAACTCATTTTCCCTTAGACGAGTTTGATGGTGCGCCTTCTAAAGCAAAAACTTTGTTCTGTTGAACTTTATGAAGGAGCGGGCAATCTTTAATCATGTGTCCCGGTTGGTGACAGCTAAAGCAAAGAGACTTCTGAACTAAGACTGACCCTGGTCCACTATAATGCCGTCGATGTTGCTGTTGTTGAGGCTCTCTTCTAGGACATTTATTTGCCAAGTGACCTTCTTGTTGACAAATATAACACTTTCGGTGTAACAACCCGCATATTTATCGGTGGTATATTTAAATAATTTATTTAAATATGACGTCGTATGTCGGATTATGGTCCGAAAAGCTACTTTCTGCAAACGGTCGAATTGGGACTCAAGACCACCTACATTGGTTCCAAAATGGCATTTGCGATCTTTTTGAGTATAATATTTGATATGTTTGGAGTAAGTGAAATTTTGACCTTTTCTATTGGGCTTTGGGCTTGGGTTTCACCCGAACTGCTCTATTAACCTCAACTCAGCCCTTCTCTCCTCTCATTCACTTATTCATTTCTTAAAACTTAAGCTAAAAACTGAAATGGTGGAAGGGAAAGAGAAATAGAAATTAGCGAGCCCTAGTTTCAACTTCCAACTTGATTTCTTGATCCAAAATCAAAGAGAATCCATTGGTAAGTTCATCTCCATCTTCTCCATCTCTTCTCCTCTTCAATTACAGAAAATATCCTAAACCTAATTTAGGATAATATGTGTTTTACTTTTAGATTGAAGCTTGTTGAGTAAGAGTGAAGAGTGGTTAGCCTTTCCTTTGCATTTGAGCTTCTTCTTCTTGTTCTTGAGTTAAAAAGGTGAGTTTTGAACTCACATCTACTTCTCTTGATTTCATTGATGTTGGGGATGAATACCTAGCACTTGTTCATATGCACTTGCTTTTAGTTTGGATTGAATTGGTGAATATCCAATTTTTTAGTGTTTGGGTTCAATTCTTGAAATCCTAACTTTGATGTTTTGATCATGTTTTTGGTGATGAATCGAAGTGTTTATAGGGCCGGGTAGCCGCTAGGCGTAAACCCCTAGCGTCCGTGCTCGTCTGGTTGAAAGTTGGGAGAGTTTGCACTTCATCTGTTATAAGTAGGAAATGCAGGAAATTAGGTTCAGTCGACTGGATCGTCTGTTCAGTGGACTGAGCTGAAGCCCGAAATTTTTCTGGACAATTTTCAGTCGACTGAACAGGGATTTCAGTCGACTGACCTGCTCCTGTTTTCCTGTTTTGCCTATTTATGCTTGTTTTGATTGGTTTTCCGGATTTTATCGATTCATGTTGGTTCTTAGTGGTTATTATTGCCTCTTTGACTTTGATAACTTATTTTTGACTTCATCCACGGGTTTTTATAAAATAATCTTTCTAATCATATTAACTCCAATTTATAAATTCTATTTAAACACACGCACACTTTCGCACGTCGAGCGAAGTGGAAGGATGATTAAATGGTTGGGCAAAACATGGACTATGAATCTGTGCGTTTATCCTTCCGATTAATTCCCGACCTATTCAATTGATCGTTTTGACCATCGGCTTTAGTTTACCGATGATATGAGGTAAATTTGTACTGCTTTGAGTGTGAAAATGGCTAACGGATAGTAAACCGTTTAGTGCGAACGAGTGGTTATGGGACATACGTTAACACTTTTCGGATTCCTCTTCGAGAGTTGTGACACATTCTGCCAGTTAGTGGTGTCCAGAACTGGGTCTCACCACTACGGCTTGTCGCCCTATAGTATCGCTTTCTATGTTGGTCGTTATGAGCCGCATGGGTGATATTGGGTTTGTTGCCTTTAATATCGCTTTTGGAGTTGGTAGTTTGCCCCGACTCAAGAGATATTGGAGTGGTTTCTTCACCACCGCTCATGAGATATTGGAGTGGTGAAGAACCGCTCATGAGATATTGGAGTGGTTTCTTCACCACCGCTCGAGAGATATTGGAGTGGTTTCTTCACCACCGCTCATGAGATATTGGAGTGGTTTCTTCACCACCGCTCAAGAGATATTGGAGTGGTTTCTTCACCACCGCTCGAGAGATATTGGAGTGGTTTCTTCACCACCGCTCATGAGATATTGGATTTGTTGCAATTGGTGTTTGTTAATTGCCCTTTGGCTTGCTTTGGGATATTCTTATCCTTTGTTTCTATATGTTGCCGACGATATGGGGCTTGTTCTATATGATTCATCTTTCGTTAGATGATTGTGTTATCTCTTTTAGAGATATCTATTATGCTTTGTAACCTTGCAGGTTTATTGTTGTTCAGTTTATCTAACTGATTTGTTTAGCTAGACTGACCCATGTATTTTATACTCGGGTCAGACCGAGATGTTTCAGGTTAGGTGCTTTTGGACTTAGCCTCTTTTGCTTCCGCATGGACTATCCCGCTGACTCCTTTTTGTCTTAGCTTTTTGTGTAGTCCTTTCTGTTATAACTCTGATATGTATTCATCTGGAACTCGTCTGTATACTGTGGTTTGCTATACCACTTGACATGTATTATTTTGTATACTCTGTCATGTATCTATATATGTGTATATGATGGTTTACTGTTCTGTGATGTAGATTGCATTTGAGTTGTTATATTCTGTTTTGATAGATCCTATAGCCATTGTAGTCTTGCTTTAAATATTTATTGAATACGTCGAACTGTTTGTGATTCTACTTTTCGACATGTTTAGTGAATAGTTAAGGTAAGATTACACATGGTCGCTCCTATCCAACCTTATTCTCCGTGTTAGCAGACGGTATTATCTATACAATACTCTTTGCTAACGTGGGTATAGAGGTGGGGCTTCACATTCGGGATCCATTACTGTTTCCGGACTTCTTCTTGTTTTGTTTCTTCTACTTAGGATTGAATTTTCTTTTATTAGGATTGGAAGAATTTCCTCCAGATGCAGCAACTCATGCCTCAGATCTTTTGTTCATTAAGTCTTCATATCTTAGGGCCATGTCAATAAGCTCCATAAAAGACCCTTTCAAATGTGCAGTCATTCACTCATGATACTCAGGCCTCAATCCTTGAACAAACATCTCGTTCTTCTTAAGAGAGGTATCTATAAGTGCTGGACCATAGCAAGATAATTCGTTGAATTTATTCTCGTATTCAGCTATATACATATTTCCTTGTTTTAGATTCAGAAAATCTTGATAAAGCCGAGTTCTTCCTGCAGCAGGCATAAACTTCTCCACAAATATCTCCTTAAACTCTTCCCAAGATATATCATCTTCCGAGATATTAGTAGTCACTGAATTCCACTAGACTGCGGGACCACCTTGTAATTGCCATGCATCCATTATTCTCTTCTGCTCAACAGATAACCTCATGCTCTTAAAAATCTTCTCACACGAGCGAAGCCATGCTTGGACTTCTATTATAGTTTCTGATCCTTGAAACGGTATTACTCCAAGATGAACAAAGTCCTTGCATAATGCAGCAAAACTGACTGGAGACGTAACTTGGATTAACAGTCTCATTATCAGTCTGCTCTCTCCTATTACCGGTTGATGTACTTCCAACAACTCTTCCTCTTCGGCCTCTTGAACTCATGCTGGCTACCTGAATAGGTAACCCAACCAATTTAGATAGGGATATAGTTATATAGGAAAATTACGAATACGTACTCTCAAGATAGACACTAGAGCCTAGGTGTTTCTCAACCTGGCTCTGATACCAACTGTGATGACCCGTCTTTCAATACCCAGAAAGACGTATCATCAATAAGAAAAGAAAAGAGATAGAAATAGAAAGATAGAAAGAAAAGAACAACAATCATCAGAATCTCACAGTGGAAACGAACAAAATATAATATTGCACATATCCATTACATAGTTTTACATATCATAGTACACAAAATAATACGACTCCATTACATTGGACATTCATAAGAGTTTCCCAAACCATACAACTCAAAACGCAACATCAAAATGTCACTACAGCGGAAAGAGATAGATTGTACGTTTGGACTCCAGCTCCAGCTTCCAAAACATTTGCTAATCCTAACCTAATCACTTGGCTACTCATAAAATTTGAGTACCCAAGAGTTTATGAAAAATAAAATAAACTCTGGGTCAGACATGAGTCTGGTGTGAGTAAATCAGTTAAAGTTGTTTAACTTTGAAAATCATTTTGAAACAAAAGGTATCACGTAAGACTCCCCAAAAATAAATACGGGTAAGTTTTTACCTTACGCTAACCAAAACATTTAATAGGAAATCCAGTAATACTATAACAGGGTCTAGGGTTTTCAAAATAAAATACAGAAATAGCTGGAATGCTGACATCTCACGTTCCAACATAGTTGGGCACAATCAAAATCGTACGGGCACTTATTGGAGATTGGATTCCATATAATGGCAGGGCTACTGGGTACCGCCCGTCACAGTACGAGGCCTAGATCACCGTACCGAGGACCACTGCCGATCCCCTGCAACACAAGGCCGGAACCATCCCTTACTGGACTGTCCCGAACAAGACAACCCCATAGTTGTGGACAACAACTGCCCACAGCCGAAATAATAAGGGACTTCTAGACAGGGGTAAATCTCACTCTCAAGTGGGGGCTACCCACGAAGCCTTGCTGCACCTCCCCTATTTTAGCCATTCCCGGTTGATGAGGCTTGAGGCTACGATTACCTTTAGAGAACACATCTCTTTGAATGCACATCGTCCACCTGACAATGTTCTGAAAGCATTCAATCCATATAAGTTCGTTCCGGGTTCGAACGAAACCGAAGGCATTTTTTCATTACACTCATTTTCGTAATCACCCTCAGAGTTAACGATAATAACCCTTGCACTCTAAAACTCCATCTCGATCCTCACTTGAGATGTCACGACCTAACGTTTAACTTGGATCGATTTGGTTTTCAAAAAATCAAATTTGATTCCCGATCCCGGTCTCATCGAAATCCAAACGTGTCTTAAAGGCCAAGTTGTTTAAACAATTTAAACAATTCAATGCAGTTTAAACATAGCATCAACATAGTATTATCTATAGATAATAACAAATATCTATCACAGATATACTATATCTCATCACAAAATACCTTAACTATCATTCAAAAGGTATCAACCATATTCAGATATTCAATTCAAACAATCATCCAAAAACAAGCACTTCTTTAATTCATATAATTAATTTAAATTAATTTAAATTAATCACTTAAGAATTGATCACTTAATCTTGCTTAACCAAGCATTAATTAATTAATCATAATCAATTAATTAATTAATCACTTCTTAATTATCCTTATTATAAATTAATTAATTAATAATCCTTTATTTAATTAATTACTATAATTATTCATTAATTAAAACTTGATTTAAAATTATCATTCCTTAATTGGTTATTAATTAACCCTTAATTTATAATTAATTAACCTTAATTAATTTCTCAATCAATCACAAATTAATTTATCTTAATTACTTAATTAATTATAAATTAATTAACCTTAATTATTTAATTAATTCAATCTTAACCATTAATTAAATAAATATTAATTATAAATAAATTAATGTTTAATTACTTTATTAATTAACTCTTAATCAATTCATTAAATTAATTACTAATCAATTAATCATTAACCACTTAATTAACTAGTTATTAATCACTTATTAATTAATCTTTAATTAATTAATTATTTAATTAATGATCTATTAATTGTTATTTAATTTAATCCATAATTATCCATTCAATAATCCATAAGTTATTAATTATATCTTAACAAATTAATTAATCTGAATTATTTAATTAATCTCAAACTTAATTACTAGTTAATTAAAGTAAACTTTAATTTCAAAACATAAATAATTTTCAAAAACCAAACAATTTCAATAATTATTAAAAACTATTACATATTTAAAATATTATCAATTTGTTAAAAATTGATTACCCTTTTAAAGAGTTAAATTTAAAAGTTGTAAAATTGTTTTAAAACTTCAATTGATAAAATAAGAATTACTTTGAAATAAAATATTTAACATTTTATATAGTAGTTAAAATAGATTTTTATAGTTTTAAACTCAAAACAAATTTGAAATTTAAAACAAGTCATAAAGCTTCAACTTCACTTCTTTTGTGTTTGTCTCGACAAAACTCAGGTTAACACAAACCCACACGCCTTTCTTCATTTACCTCTTCTCCTAGTTTAAAATTCATCAAACCCAAAACAAGAAAAAAAACTGGAAAGCACTCGAGCTACAGCCCCATCCCCTACACGAGCTACAACCGCAAAATCTCGAGCAATCCCCCGAGCCACAAACCCAAATACACGAACGCTGCTTCGAGTCATTCCCATACGCACATGAACCAAACTCCACTGACACAGGCCATCACTCCGTGCACATGCACGTTGCTCCGACGCTGTCGCCACCACCCATGACACTACGCGCAAACTCAATTTCGGCCATCGACTCAACTCCAGCCCCCAAATCTCACTTACACGAGCTCGATCGAAAAATGGTTGCTCGAACCCAAAAACCCAAATTGCATTCACCAGAAAATCACCATCGTCCACGACATGCCAACCACTGAACGCGTCCAGATTCTGGCCACAACTCCCCATGATCCTGACGCATCATCTCCCCAAGCCGATCGCAACTCGATCAAACCCATGATTCACACTTTCGAATTCCTCAAATTTGAATAACACAGAGTATAAAACCGTAAAAATCTAAATTCCCAAATCTCTGTTGAATAATTATTACATCCATTATTTTTCTCATGTTATTCAACCATTAACTCAACTTCAATCCAAATTTCAAAGTCTAAAATCAACACAGTATCAAGCATTTGCTAAAAATTCCCAATTTCGGTTTACCACAAAATTCTCCTTCAAATTCAAATTAAAATTTTTGATTTTTATCTTAAAATTCAGGTTATACATAGTAGATTTAGGATGTGAACTTAATTCAACAAAATTCAAACATGATTTTCATGACATAAATTCTTGTTTTACTGTATTGTACTGATTTATGCAGATTTAAACAGTTTCTTTTGAATATTACTTTTAATTCTTAGATTATGTTGAATCAAACTTCTACATTTGAAGATACCAACTTAACAATAATTTATTGCATATAAATTTGAAGTTTTGATTAGAATTTACTCTGAACTTGAATATACAGAGAAGTATCGGTAGCATTTAAACATGCACAGCTAATTTTAAACCCGTAAACAAATATTTTACAAAATAGGTAACATGCAAGCATTATCATAACTAACATTCACTTGCATCACATCTTTTTCTTAAATTTTTGATTTAAAATCTAGTCACCTGATTATTGCTAAGAACTTAAGCTCTGGAAAATGAAAGAACTACAGATTTTCCTTTTTGCATGAAATTTGCTTGATTAAATTATTCTGCTCGATGATGACGCTTCAATCCTTAAATCGGTCAATACTAGGATAGAAAAACATGAAATTTGCCTTCCAGAAATTCTGCAGATTGCAGGACCCTTGATTGCAGTTTTTCAAAAGTGATTTGAATGCAGATTTTTTTTATCGGGAATTTGCTTTGCAGATTTTAGATTTTGAAATGAAGTTTGAGTTTGATTAATTTTTGGTTGAAGTTGAAAGATTGAAGAATTTTCAGATTTTGTTAATGAGGATTGTAAAAAAATTCTTGCTTAAGAAAAATGAGAAATGAGAAAATTTAGATAAAGCATAAGAAATGGCTTTTTATATAAAATTTTGTTTTTATAAAAATTTAAAGGAAATAAATTGAAATTATGACACATGTCACTATATCTAGCTAATTCTTTAACGCATGTTTATTAGTATGATTAAAATGTTAACAAGTCTTATCTTCATGCAAGAAGTGTTTTAAATGTTTTTATTAATTGATTTTCTTATTTTAAATCCATTTTTAATTCATATAAAATCAATTCTTCTTTAACAAATAAATATAAAACAAATGTTATATCTTAAATAAAATCATGAAAATATTCCTCTAAACTCAATGTAAAATTTAGAATATAATTTACCTATTTTAGAATCTTTTAATTCAACAATTCAAACTCAAATTAAAATTTAAAATTCAATTCAAAATCAAATTTGATATGAATACAATTTTAACACATTCATTACCCTTATGTATATATTAATTTTAATTAGAATCAATGTACATTTACAATTCATTTTGTTATTGTTTAAAATAAAAAATTTATCAATTTAAATTAATTTATTACAAAGATTATCAACTTTAAATTGGGTTTGAAATTCCGGAATATCACAAAAAGAGATGCAAATATAAGAGTTAAATGGCAATTTAGAGAATAAATCCACTCTCTAGATCACTTAGTTCAACATATATGAAATCATGATCTTTCTTTTATGGTCAATAATGCTTTAATTGATGTGCTTATCATAAGTGTGGCATATTTGTGCTATTGATTAGCCAACATAAGCCATTAAACTATAACACATCCCTTAATGAACTTACTAACTTTCATGAAACTTAACAAAGAAAATGAAAATGAAATCTATTTTAAGTATGGCCTATTAAATATTGATTAGAAATATAGATCATCAAATTTTAATTTCAAATCTCTTTATTTTGCCATAATCATATTTTGATGAAGAGGTAATTAGTGTTAGTGATTGTTTAAGCATAGCCTATTTGGTGTCAACAACATAGGCTATCAAATTCAAAGCAAAAACAACTAGTAAACCATTTCGGTCATCATCATTAAGCACAAAAAGAGAGCACAAATTAACAAACTGTTGAAGCTACATAATTAGAGAGCTTCATTACCCCTAAATTGAAGGGGTTTAGCCTCTCATATTTGTCATTGATTAACAAATGTAGCTAACAATCATGAAATAAAAAAGGAAGAAAAATGAAAGCTAATGGAAAAGAGAACTATTCTACTTGCATAAAAAATAAATCTGCACTACTAACATGAAAGTAAATAAACAAAAGAAGCATGTAAAAGAAAGAGAGCACTAATTAACATTGCATAGAAAAAAGGAAAAACACATAAAGTAAAAATGGCTAACTAGCCATAGAAAAAGAAAGAGAACTTGTCTTTTATTTTGAGCCTAAACTAATTAAAAAGATACTAAGTGAGAGGAAGGTTACATAAAACATATGGGGTTATTTATACATGCATGAAACCCTAATCCATAATTTGCGGAATGACCAAACTACCCTTGAGAAAGTGTGGAGGCCAAGTAATCATTAGCTTCTACTAATCATTATTTAAATGTACATGAAGCCATAATTCCATTAGCATGTGCATTAGCCTCTAATTTGTACATTAAGGTGGTGGGTAGGTGGGGTCCTCCATGATCTTTACTTTGAATTATTTCCTTCATCGTTCCTTTATATTCTTTGTGCATGCATATTCCTTAATGAAACTACTCCTATTTGAGATCAAATTCCTACAAAAATATATATAAATTTCCAATTAATTTTTCTCAAAGAAATATATGCACACAAATGACCGTTTTGCCCCTATACGAAGTTGGATGTGTGACAATTTGGAATTAATATGGATTTTGGTTAAAACAATTCAAAATAGCCTATATGATCATTTATTTAATTTAAAAAGAATAAATATGGTGATAAAAATATGCACATTTACATACAAATCACCTACAAATTTCTAGAAGAAACTTGTCTTCTTTCTGTTTATTGGCGATCTTCTTAAGAAGAGTAGGAGCAACAACAAGATAAGCAAGAATAGCATGTTTCCTACTCAAAGCATGGGCAACTACATTGGCTGTTCCAGGCGTATACAAAATATCCTGGTCATAGGATGCTAGAAATTCTAACCAGTGTTGTTGCCTCAGATTTAAATCCTTCTGGGTGAAGAGATATTTTAAAGATTTATGGTCGGTGAACAATTCGAATTTTTCACCTAAAACATGGAGAGTTTATTAAGTATAAATATTAAGTTAGGTTAAGCTTTTAGGTCTTTTAGGAAAGCTAAAAGAAATTTTTAACACAAGGTAGTGTCGCCAAATTCTCAAAGCGAAAATAACTGCTAAGAGTTCGAGATCATGGATTGGGTAGTTTCTCTCATGCGGACGTAATTGTCTACTCGCATAGGCAAATACTTTCCCATTCTGCATTAGCACCGCACCCACACCATCACCACAAGCATCTGTATAAATAGATAAACCTTGGTTCTCGAAGATAATAGTGAGAACAAGAACAGTGGTCAATCTCCTCTTTAATTCCTAAAAAGCTTCATCACATTTCGGAGTCCAATCAAATTTTGCATTCTTCATTGTTAGCTTAGTCAATGGACAAGGTATCTTAGAAAAATCCTGAGCAAACTTCCGGTAATATCCCGCTAAGCCCAAAAAACTTCGAACTTCTTTCAAAGTAGTGGGTCGCTTCCAGTCTAGAATGGCGGAAATTTTGCTAGGATCTACAGAGATTCCCTCTTCATTAACAATGCGCCCCAGGAATCTAACTTCCTTGACCCAAAAATGACAATTGAAAATTTTGGCAAACATAATGTTCCTCCTTAATATTTCCATAACAATTCTTAAATGCTCAGCATGCTCCTTTTTGATCTTGGAATAGATCAGGATATCGTCAATAAACACAAGAACAAATTTATTTAACACTTCTCGGAATACAAGGGTCATTAAGTCTAAAAAGTATGCGGGAGCATTGGTTAGTTCGAAAGGCATGACTAACCATTCGTAGAAAGTGTCTGGACCCCTGAAAGCGGTTAAGTGAACTTCTTCAGCACTTCGTAGCTGATGGAATCCCTAGGCCAGATCCATCTTTGAAAAGAATCGAGGGCCGTGCAACTGATCGAACAGATCGTCGATTCTGGGTAAAGGGAATTTTTTTAAGAGTCAATTTATTAAGATCGATGCAGTCCATACATAATCTCAAGGATCCGCCAGACTTAGTGACGAATACCATGGCTGAACCCCATTCGAAAACACTAGAATGTATTAATCCTTTCTCAAGCAAATCACGGGTTTGCTTGACTAATTCTATCCTTTCCTGGGTTCCATCCTACGACTTGCATGAACAACAGGACGAGCATTGGGTACTCAGTCAATTCTGAATTCAATTTCTCTATGCGTGGGTAAAGATTTGACTTCTTCGAACACATCTAGAAATTTCTGGACAATAGGTATGGAATCTAGACTAGGTTCGGGATATCCCAAAGTATGCATCAACTTATCTCTCTTAGGACTCCGATCCTCACAATAGATTTCAATAAAATTCCCAAATTTGGTCCTGATCAAAATCGTTCGATTGTTACAATCTAATTTGGCTTCATAGTTCATTAGGCAATCCATTCCGAGTAAGATTTCAAATTCATTAAAATCGAGGACAATGAGACTGATAAGAAATTGATGACAAGAATACGAGATTGGAAAGTCTTTACATCATGGACAAAGACACCAACTGAATTCTTCACGCAAATAGGCTCGTCAACAAATTCGGGTTTAAGTTTTAATTCATTTACGGTTTGTTGGGAGATAAAGCTATGGGTAGCACCCGTGTCGAACAAAACTCTAACAACTCTATCATAAACAATAAGGTTGCCATCTAAAACTCCTTTTTCTTTGTTCACCTTTAAAGTTGAGGGGTTATCTTTTATTGCTTACATTTTCACTACTTGTGCTTTCTTCTTTTTTCAGGCAATCTTTAGCTTCGTGACCTGGCTTGTGACAATAAAAGCATTCCTTGGTTCTTTGACTTGTCTTTATAGATTGATATTCATTTGCTTGTTTCTTTGGCTTCTTACAATTGTTTGAATAATGGCCTTTCTCCTGAAAGTTGTAACAAGTAATATCCCTCGCCGTCTTTCTTGATTACTCCTCTTCTCTTTGCCTTGATACGGCTTCTTCCCTTCGGAATTCCTTTTCTTCCAATTTGGATTGCTCGTATTTCCTTTCTCCTCTGGAGATTCCTGCATATCTAGGGTAGCATATCGATAACCCATATCGATCAAATCAGAAAAGTATTCTTTTACGTGGGCAGTCATCCTTTCATGGTACTTCTTATTCATTCCTCGAATGAACCTTTCATTCTTCTTCAAAGGTGTATTCACCAGCTCCGGACCAAAATGAGATAATTCGTTGAATTTATTCAAATACTCCTCAAACGATTAACTTCCCTGCTTCAAATCCATGAACTCCTGGTACATTCGAGAGTTACCAGCAGATGGCATATATCGCTGTTCAAACACCTTTTTCAATCGACTCCAAGTGAACTCATCTTTCAGCTCATCCACAGTAACAGTCTCCCACCAAGCTAGAGCTTCCTCCTGGAGTTGCCAAGAAGCTATTAGTTACATTTGATCATTTTCCAACTCCAACCCTCTAAAAATTCTTTCACACGATCTAATCCAAGCTTGGGCTTTGACAATAGACTCCTTGCCAATGAATGGCTTTCCACCATGTCTGCAAAAACTTCTATACAAATCAGCCAAATTCGACTGAGGTTGAGTAGGTACACCTGCTGTAGGGACTTGACCAGTTGTAGTGGTATTTCCCCATACCCTACCTCGTCCTCTTCGCCCTCTCATTCTCACTATCTGTAAATAGTAAGAAAACTTGATTTTAGGTATACGGACGAGATATCTTAGGGAATATCAACAATTAAAAGAAGTAGACCATGAAATTTTAGGGTTTTGGTCTCTCGGGTTATACTCATTCTAGGGTATACTTCACCCTATCTCTAATGAGCCACCTAATGCGTTATACTCCGTGGCTAAAGTTCTTACTCAACCTTTAGCTCTGATACCACTTGTTATGACCAAAATCCAGCGATTGAACATCGACATCAAATACCTCACTTGTATTCGACTGTTGGAGATTTAAAGGTTGAACTCCAGTTTGGATGGAGCTTATAACAACATTAGATGAATATAAACAGCGGAAACAAAAGCTGATATCATTTATCGCAATACAGATACAACATTGGTACAACAGATAAACTCCAACATCAGATTGATATACACAAGATACAATAACAAGATGAAAACACCATAACGGAACAATAACAGGGACTTCAAAATTCCCAACATACTTCGACTTTGAGAAGATCTTCCAGAAACTCCAAACACTTCAAAAGATATCCAAACCAAAAGCTTTCTAAAATCTGATAGCTCCCAAAAGACTTCCAAATCCAAGCTAGCTCCAAACACGGATAAACTACTTCTAGGCTGCCCGTGTGGAAATTAACGGGCACCTAGAGTTTAGGAAGGGAACAATAAACTCCGGGTCAGTCATGCGACTGGTATGAGTAAACAAAAATAGTTATTTGAACCAAAATAGTTTATAAAAGAAATTTGTTATGCTTTTGAAAAATGAAACTACCGTAAGGCCTCCCGGAACACACAATGCAATTGAATACTTGGAAGAGATTTCTCCTTATGATAGTCAAACATGCTTGATATGAGAAAACTCTTTGATATTGTTATTATTAGTGCACAGTGTAGAAATTTTTTTGAAAATATAATATTAATCTTAGCCAGCATATGTACCATTATACTATGCCTACTATAGCTACCATTTAAGAATGACAGGTTATACAATTGAAATCGTAAGGGATCGTATTGAATGATTGGATTTCCAACAAATGGTCAGGCTAAGGAACTTCCTTACCAAAAAGAACGCCTTTGGAGGGATGCCTCCAAGAACCAAACCGGACTGTCAACACAAGGCCTGGTTACCTCTGTAACTAGGTAACACATACAAGTATGCCATCCCCGGTCGTTACCTACCTGTATCCTGGGATTCACCAACAAATAGGAACAACCACACAGTCAAATATCTTGGCTCCATACCATGGCACCACCTCTTATCTAGAAGAAAATGGACATGCCTTAGGGGCGCGACTCCTAAAATCCTTGCCGCAACATTCCTATTTCGAGCATTACCGTGTTGCGAGGTTCGACGAAATCGCGTCCACAAAGCTATGCTTTTCACAAAAGCCATGCTTTGATCAACAAATGAACAGCAACACTCAGCATGCCACACTACCAAATTGGAAATATATCACTAATAACCATCAACTACATAACCTTTGAGGTCGTACGTCTCGGAGAAGAGTGTTAAGCTAAGAGAATGAATTCTCCACCACCAACAGAAATGTATTTGAAAGAAATCGGCTTTATATCTCAAAGTGTAATGTCAGTCATACAACCATACAAGTATGTTCCAGGTTCAAACAGAACCTGAGGCACTTCCAAAGATGCCCTTGCAATCTGGGCATCCACAATCCCTGTAACGACCCGAACTCGATGTCCGATAAACGACATCAAATTCGTATCGCTGGAGCTTATGACAACATCAGATAAATATAAAACAGCGGAACAGAATGAATATCATACATATCAGAGATACGACATCAACATAATATCACAAAATACATCAGAGTATTTAATACATACACCGCAACTCCAAAAACATCATAATAATACATCAATGATCATATATCCAAAAGTCTTCATAGGAATGAAATGGTAACAATCTCCCAAAAACACTAACCACCTGAGATCCAAAAAGCTTCTAGAATAACTCCAAAGCAAAAGCTCCAAAATACTGCTAAGTCCAAAATATGGAAACCACGTACTAGGCTGCCCGTGTAGAAATTATTTGCACCCATAGTTTAGGAAAGAAAAAATAAACTCCGGGTCAGTCATGGAACTGGTGTGAGTAAACAAAAAAAAATAGTTTCTTTTAAATAAACTAGATTTATAAAAGAAAATCTGGTATGTTTTTGGAAAATTAAACCACCATAAGACCTCTCGCCACACACACAATGCAAACGCACACTTGGAGGAGATTTTTTCTTATGATAGTCAAATATGCTTAATACGAGAAAATTTCTTTGATATTATTACTAGTGCATAGTGTAGAAAGCATTTCGAAGATAGAATATTAATCTTAGCCAGCATAGGTACCATTATATTATGCCTACTATAGTTGTCACCTGAGGTGGCAGGTTATACAAATTGCAATCGTAAAGTGCTCGTATTGTTTCTTTGGATTTTTTTTCCAACAAATGGTCAGGCTAAGGAACTTCCTACTGCCACAAGGGTACGCCTCTGGCGGGACGTCCCGAGAACCTATCCGGCTCCCTGCCAACACAAGATCGGGTTACCTCTATAACTAGGTAACTACTACTCGAGTATGCCACTCCCCGGTCCTTTGGGACCTTTATCCGAGGGCCCTCTATCACAAAGCAACAACCACACTGTAAATGAGATTGGAGCTTCTACATAGGTAAATATCTAGGATCCATACCATGACATCACCTTTTTCCAGAAGGAAATGACATACCCTAAAGGGCGCGACCCTCATAACCTTGCCGCATCTTTCCTGTTTTGACCATTTCCGGGTTGTGAGGTCCAATGAGGTCTCGTCGACAAAGCCATGCTTTACACGAAATCCTTGCTTTGATCACAAATGATCAACCAATGATCATCAACACACAACAACACTCAGCATGCCACACTACCAAATTGGGAGTATATCGCTGATAACTTTCAATTACACAACCTCTGAGCTCGTACGTCTCGAAGAAGGGTGTTAACCTAAGAGAATAAATTCTCCGCCACCACAGATACGTATTTGAAAGAGATCCCCTTTATATCTCAAAGTGTAGTGTCCGACACACAACCATACAAGTCTGTTTTCAAGTTCGAACAGAACCGAAGGCACTTCGTCCAATAAAGGAAGAAGCCATTGAAAATCCGGGTATCCACAATCCCGATTGGACTTCCCATCACTTAGGGTATCTCTATACTGGAGCAACTCAGTGGAGAGACAATCGACCTATTGTTCTCAAAGACACCCGGTCTTCACCAACTGTCTTCAAATGCTATCCATTTCGACGTATCACTATTCGGAATGGGTTATGTGACACAAAGGTCCTCTCCCGGCTAAACCGAATAGTGAGAATCAATTTTCAAAACATGTGGATATGTTGTTCACAAAAATTCACATGTTCGATGTGGGTTTCGGATAACAAATTGAAATCCGATTCCCTGTCGCATCGAAGTTTAAATGCCGTTTTACGGTAAAACAGAGTTTTCACATCAATACAGAACAAAACACAAACACAACACAGTACATCGAAATCTACATCGTACAGTACCACAATCAAAACAGAAATAGCAATTTAGTGCATAGCGATAGTTGATTATTTTCCAATGTGGTTTAAGTAATTTAACCACACAATTATTTTAATCAATGATCAATTTATGCTTAACGATAATTAAGTTAATTAAATCTCAATTACTTTGTTAACAAATTATTCCTCAATCGATTAACTTAATTAGCTACAATTTATGAATTTATTAATTTAAATTATTTGACTAACAATTCTTTAGACCTATAATTTTTTATTAATCAAATTTAATTACAAATTTTAGATCATTCTTAATTACTTTTTACAACTATTAATTAATAAAATTATTTATCTTAATTATCATTTAAAAATCTTCTTTATACTTTAAAATAATAATTTATTGTTACATTGAATGTTTTTAATGTGAATTAGATTTACATGTTTAACTTAGGTTAATTACTTAATTTATTACTTAACCCATTAGTTAATATTTCTTACTTTAAGTTTTTAAATTAGTTAACTCATAATTATGAATTAACTTTAAATTAGTTTATTTAAAAAATTCTTAATTATAAATCTATTAACTATTAAATTATAAATAAAATTCTTATTTACAAATTTATTTGATCTTAAATTTCAAATCTTAAATTACTTCACAGATTCTTAATCATTCTACCATTGTTTTAAATCAAAGCTTGTATCTTGCATTTTAAACAAAACTGTTTATATTAAAAATGTTAGCCTTTCAGTATTAGACTAAAACCCGAGTAAAACTCGTGTTAGCTCGAGTTTGACCCTGATGATTTATCCATTTTCCCCGAGCCATCTCCTGTACCCTCTTCTTCTTCATTTTCTTTTTTTTTCGAAGTTTAAGTTTAAACTTAAACTCACTTCTGAAGCACTCACGCGCGAGAACTTCCTGGCACGACACCACCGTTGTGCACGTGCACAGCCTCTCGCCAACGTTCTGGCGAACTCCAGCACCTCCAACAAATCACGCATCGACCCTGCATTCAATAACAATGATCATTTCGACGCCAACAACCCCAGAACGAGATCGAGCTTCCAGTTCGAAGCTCTAACCCATCCTCACCAAGCAAATTTGCTCCGCCCTCGTCGCTCAGACCATCGGAGCAGCTCGAACCTCGTTACCACCATGACAACGCCCCGCTCTAACATCCCCTAAAGCACCATGTGATTCGACGCACCGGCGGTGACGAGATCACCCTGTTTTTAGACCTATCCAAAACGCGAAATAAACCCTAATTCGACCTCGTTACTCCAATTCGTGTGATGGAAAAATCATTTGATAATTTTCCTGGGATCGTTAATCAATAAGCTTGCTTCAAATCGAAATTCAGCATTTATAACTGTATCGATTACCATAAATTTGAAAAAATGCAGATTTTGTTCAAATGTGAATTGCAATGGAAATACTAAATGAAAATTCATCATATTTACTTTAAAAATCATCTCCTTGTGTGTTTATTCAGGTTATAAAATCAAAACAATGATTTGACATACCTGAGATTATCACATGATCTTGTTTTTACTGTAAATTCTAAGTTGCAAAGACAAATACTTCCTGTTCAAGCTTAAAATAAATCTTTTAACTGTAATTCAAGTTTAAACAACTTGTTTAAAAAAAATAAGCTAGAAAAAGATTGTGTGAGTTTATTTGAATTTTCTTCCAGTTACTTTTGTTCTGAAACAAATTTTTAAGATAAAATGTATAATACTTTCAGTAATACATAAACAATACAACAACATTTCCTTTCCAATATACAACTAAAAACACATGACCTATGAAATAAATACTTAGATTTAAAAAACAAATAAGTTTACTCACCTTGGCAAATATCTGAAACAGAGGTTGCTTTTACTTGTTTTGGAAAATCTGCAGATTTACTTTTCCTCTCTGTTTTGTTTTTCTCCCTTCAGCTAATTTGTCTTCAACTTTGAATATAAAGTGGTTCTTTTATTTCTTTGATATTTTGTTTTCTTTGAATGAATTACACTAACATGGATGTATACATATATAGAGGAGATAGTTTGTACTAAGGGCAGGTTATAACCGTTGCAAGCAAGTCCTTTGTTCAGATTTTTTTTATTGACTATGCCAACCTAATTTCGGCTGGATCTTTGATTTAGGCTTAAGAAGAAAGCATTAAATGCTTGTTCCCATCCTTGTTAACATATACATGCTGTTGATTTTTTTCCTTCCTGTAAGTGCACAAATTTCGTTTCTTTGTAAGCACTAAATTTTGTTTTATTTAAGATATCTATCTTCTTGCACAAGACTCATTTGATTTTTTTATATGTACTATTGGTTTTGGTTTACATATTTTTTCTTTTTCAATCAAATTTTGTTTTTTGCTTTACATACAACTTTTCCTTGTTTCCTGATTTACAATTTATATGTAAGTTTATATATTACATATGTCATGTTATAATCATAAGATTTCAACTATATAATTTTATCATAAGCATACTCTTGAAATTTTTTCTATTTGAAGTTTAACTATCAATTTTAATTTGTCGCATATAGTTTATTATTTAAAACAATTTCCTGCTTGTTATATATTTTTATTTGTTTACTATCATTATTATTGTTTATTTAACTTAACTATCAAACATTTAATTTAATTCCATATATTTTTCCTTTATTTCATATTAATATATTTAATTTTTCTTGAAATTTCACAATTTGAATTTAAAAGTTCAAATGAATCACTAAATTTAACACACAAATTTTCGGGATGCTACTATCCCGATCGGACTCCCCATCACCTATGGAGATATCTATACCGGAGCAATTCAGTACAGAGTCATTCAACAGGTTATCCTATCGTTCTCGAAGACACCCGGTCTTCACCACCGTCTTCAAATGCTTTCCATTTCGTCGTATCATCATTCAGAATGGGTAATATGACACAAAGGCCCTCTCCCTGCTAATTTGAATAGTGAGCGCTTAGTTTCAAAAACATGTGGATATAGCATTCAAAAAGATTCACCATTAAAGTTCGATGTGGGTTTCAGATAACCAACTGGAATCTGACTCCCTGTCGCATCGAAATTCACATGCCATTTTATGGGCCAATGGGTTTTCACATTCACACAGAAACAAATCACAGATATCACATCTCAGAACAAAGCAATTCATATCACATAGTATCACAATCACATATTAGAGACATCAATTAATACAAAGCATTCGATATGAATCATCTATAATTAAGGTGAATCAATCGTGTGATTATAATCAATCAATCACATAATCATTTTCATAATTATCTATAAGCAATGATTAATTATTATTAATTAATAAATTAATTAGTCTTTAATTACTAATTAATAAATCTTAATTACTTTCATTAATTAAATATTTCTTAATTAATTACTTTAATGATAAATTAATTAACCTTTAATTAATTTTTCTTTAGTTACTGAAGTAATTATAAATCATTGATCTTAATTGATCATTTAATTATTATCAAATTCTTTAATTAATAAACCTTATAATTAATCATCATTAACATAAGAGATTAAGGTTAACTAAGAATTAAAAATCAATATTTGATCTTAATTTACTTTTAATTATTTATTTAAAATAATTAATTAATAAATAATGTCACAATTAAATAAATTAAACTTGATTACTTATAAATATATCTTTCTTAAACTTTTATTAATTTAATACTTAAATTAAAACCATTATCTAAAACATGGATTAAAAATGTTTAAAAATTTGAATTTTGATTTAAAGTAAAAACTGCTTCCTTTCAGCAACTCGAGACCCATTCGAGTCCACCCCCGAGCCAAAACATCATTCACTTCGAGTTTCTTCCCAAACCAACCCGAGTCACTTTTCAAAACCTTAATTTTTTTGTTTAAGTTTTATGAAACTCGATACGCACACCAACTACTTGAGCCAGAAATCGACCTAGTAATGCAATTACCCGAAGATAACTTTGAGTTAAAATCCTTCATTCCCAAACTTAACCCACTGACACATACACTGGGTATGTGCATGTGCACCGGAGCTCCGATGAACTCCAGTTGACTTCGCCAGCTTCCACAAGTCCATGACCATCCACTTAAGCTTTACGGTCACCCATAACCCTTGAACGATGGTGAAAACACGATCGAGCTATACAACCCAAACCTGGAATGAAACTGAGCCACCAACAACTGCCTCGTTCTTCCATCTCTGACCATCAGAGGTCATGTAAACATGTCTAGAGCTGTGCCGATTCATCATGTAACTATCCCCACTGGAGCGATCATCTCTGATGCTCTAACGAAGCGACGACGATCATATTTCCTACTTCGACCAAAACGTGGGTTAAAACCCCAAATCCTTGCCGATCCATCGCCACAGCGTAATATAAAATTATCAAACATTTTTCTGATGAACTCCGACCACCCAGCAAGCCTTGACTACGATCTCGAGAACAATGCCTCGCCGATCACAAGAATTTGGTGAAAATGACGATGCCATTCATCCTCGTGTTTCATAGAGGATACATTATTAAAAATTTTGATTTTTCTTTTAAAAATCATTGAATAAAAAAACGTTTCGAATCATATACTTGAAATCAATAATTCGGATTACACTTGTATGAATTACACTTGTATTATTTCTTGTATTTCACATGAATTAAAGACTTTTATATAAATCTTATATCATATTTTCCTTATTTTATAAATACATTTCCTATTCATTATTATATACAATTTTAAAGAAGAAATGTTTTAAACTAATTTTACATTAAATATATTACATATTATTATTTTAAAGCAAATTATTTTCCTGAGACATTTATTTAAATTTTAAATTCAAATTCAAATTCAAATTATAATCCATTTATATATGTACAAATCAATACTAATTTATCTTTTAAATTTTCAAATGAATTCCAAATTAAATCCTAGAAATTTAAATTAATTACTAATTTTAAATTGATAAAATTTGGGGATGTTACAAGTAAACCTAGGATTTCCTCAGGAAAATGTTTTAAATCCTCAAAGTATTTAAGCTTAACAAGTTAAGTTTAAATTTAATTATCTTTAAAACTATTTTAAGTAATAATTTATTAATTAATGTTTGATAATTAAAGTTGAGAAGTTTATAGTAAAGTTAATCATTATTTGTTTATAAATTTAATTAAGCAATGTTATTAAGATTAATTAATTAAGGTTAATTAATCAATATAATTAATTAAATTTAGTTAATTAAGTTGAATTAATCAATGTAATTAAGGTTAATTGACTGATTAAGGTAAGAAAATTAGTAAGTATAATTAATTAAATATTAAGTAATTAAGGATTAATTAAGAATTTAATTAAGGATTAGTTGGTTAATTAAGAATGGTTAATTAATTTAATAACAAATGGTTTGTAATTAACCAATGTTAATTAAGTTAAGTAGAATAACTAATTTATAGTAAAGAAATTAAGAAAGGATTACTCAGTATAATTAATTAAATGATTAATTAAAGTAATCGGAGGATCGTTAATCCTGAATGTGATTAATTTAATGAGTAATTAATGAAAGTAATTAGAGGGTCATTAATGAATCGATGAGAGTAACTAAAGTGAACGATTAATGAATGATTAATTTATGTAAACAATTTAGGGTTAATTACTTAATAATTAGTGAATGTTTAATCAAGGACGATAAATTGAGAAAAATAATTAAAGGATTTTTAATTATTGGTTGTAATTGATTAATGTTAAGTAAGCAGGAATAAAGGTAATCTAAGTAATTAAAGTTGGTAATTAAATTGAGATTTGAACATGTGATTTAACTTGTTATGGATGATTGAATGGTATTGGATGATTAGATTTATATCTAATCTAATAGCTTATAATGAATTACGATATGTTATGAAGGGTTGAACTGTGGTATTGTGAGTTGTCTATAAATAATTAATTTGCTGTGTGACTATGATACTTTGTATATAGTCGATTTGTATCCACTTAAACTGCAAAAAAGATGATATTGGGTTCGAAGTGACCGGGATCGGGTACTGGTACATACCCGAAACCACTTCGATTGTTATCTACTATGATTCTTTATAGATTTGATATGTGAAATTAGTGGGCTGGAATGGAATGTTTTAAGTAAGCTGGACCATTGAAACTAAGTAAGGGTACTTAGAGAATAATCAGTGAAATTGGTTTTGAATATAATATGTTTTGAACTTGTAGTGAAGTACGAGTTAACCTGAGTTTTAAATAAGACTATTGTTTTAGTATTTCATGTTAGATATTTCATGTTAGATGGGTTTACTCAAGCTGGTTTCCAGCCTGACCCAGGTGTTACTTTGATGTAATGCTCGGGTCAGACCGAGTATTACACCTTTTCAAGTAGGGACCTTCTGCAGCTCAGGAAGCGAGCTAGATGGCAGGAACGTATGGAGTTTTCCGCTATGAAATAGAATTGTATTGTTAGTAGACTAGGACATGTTGTATAACTGTCCAGTTTATTTGTATATGGTTGTACTCCGATGAAATGAACGTAAAGTAACAATTATAGCTTTTCTTTATAAAAAATGATGTTATTTGTTATTATATTTTATCTACTACGAATGTGTGATGTTTTTGTTTTCTATTTTCCTTCTTTCTTCTTTCTTCTTTCTTTAACGATCTGGGAGTTTCGGAGTTGAAAATGTCAAGTCGTCACATGTAGACTAGGACATGTTGTCGAAAAATTTCTAAAATTTTGGGAGTTAGAAAATTTTGAAGTTTTTGAAAATTTTGGTTAATTGGAAAAGTGATTTTTGGAACGATTTTAGAAACCAAACTTTTTGGGTTAGAAATCAAAGCTAATGGTTTTGGATTAAACTAAAGGTTTTGAGATGTGAATATACATTTTAATAAAATGGACTTTGTGAAAGTTAGTGAGATTAAGAGCATTTTCCTACCTTAGCAAATTTCTGGGACGAAATTTTTATAAGGGGGAGGAATGTAACGACTCGAAATTTTGGTCATTAGCTTTTGGACATTTAATTAATTTAATTGTTGAATGTGGATTGATAATTGATTCCAAATGCAAATATTTTTTTAAAATCAATAAAATTAGTTATAATTTCAAATATAACAATTTAATTAGGTTAGGATAATAATAATTTAACATTTGAAGTTGGGTGAATCTGAGTGTATATAGTTATGGAAATTGTTCCTAAAATTTATTTAAAGTCTACTTGAATTTGGATATTAATATTGGACCTTTGGATGGAATCCAAAGTCGATAAGTTAAGTTGGAACTTATATATTAATTTAATAATGAAATTTAATATATAGTGATAATGCAAATAATTAGATTTTTGATTTGTATTTAATTGGAATAATTTTTAATGTGATTATAGATTCTATATGATTTAAGATTAAGTAGTAAAGCTTTAAAATTGAATTTTAAATGATTTCGACGATTTTGAAAATCGCTCGATTTAATCGACGAGTTAAAGTAGCCTTCTGCGGCACAATCTTAGAATTTGACGAAACCAGTTCCATTGGATCCATAATAGTGTATAATTATCGAATTTCAATTTTCACAGAGTTTGGAGTTACCGTTTGTTCGTGCAGGTGAAAAACGCGTTGAAAATAAAATCAAAAATTTAATATTTAAAATTGTTTTAAAAACTATCTTCCACATATGATTAAATTAGGCTCCAAAACATATTCCATTGTGTTCGGAATATGAGTAAAACCTTATAAATGCCTGTCAGCACGTTTCAATTGGAATTCGTTTGAAAAGTTAAGAAATTTGAGGAAAATATTATTAAATCAATATACAAATCGTATATATATTCACATATACAGTAAAATCCTCATGCTATTTGCCTAGCCGCCAGTTTTGAAACTAATGGCCAAAAGCTTTGGATCTTCTTCCTTAAATTTATTCTCCTGCAATCATTATCGACGAAATCTTTCAATTATGAAAACATAAAGGGCAGCGAGATCTTTACTGTGAACGGTCACGATCGTATACGGTGGACGATGATGTCGCAATTTGTTAAGAAATGGAGAACGCTCGAGCGTGGTTTTCTAAGTAATGGTAGCTCCGAGCTTTACTTGGTTGCGGCCTAGGGTAGATTTCGCGATGGATTTCAAGGTGGCAGCCTCTGATTGTGTTCTAGGGTTCGAGATGACCCGCGGTGATCGGTCAAAGGTGACGATTGGTGGGTTCTTTTGCTTGAGTAGCGTGTGCGAAGGGGAAGATAGGGAGCGGCCATGGTTTTATGTTGTTCATGTACGGCCAGATTCTTTTTTAATTAAAAGAGAAATTTAATTTATATAATTTAACTCCAAATGTTTAAAAAATGATATTTTCTTCATGCATGGTCAGAATTCGATGAAACAGGAAGCACCGGGATCGCAGCGACGCGACCTATGCGCTGCAGCAAATCCAGAGGCGTTTGGTGCAAGCGAGAATTTTGGATTATTGAAATGCTCGATGAATTCAAGGTGAGTTAATCTCACTCACATTTGGATACTAGTTAATTTAAATGATTAAAAATTAAATTATTGGTTGATTGCTTGCATTAATAATTATTATCAGTTTGGATGATATTATATGTAGTAGTAGTGTACATATATTGGAGTGATTGACTCCCGCATTACATAGAGGATGAGACCCTACGCGCCGCACATAATAGCGGATGACCATATATATGGAGATATTCCACCTCGAAGTGGAATTGGTATTCTTATATTATGCTAACATCTATGGTTGCATGGAAACAGGTCGGAGGGATCCAATTGGATTTCTCAAAAATGTTGGGATTTATTTTCATAACTGTGATATGTTAAATCATAATCCATGATAGATTATATTTGAATTGGTGTTGTTGATTGCTATGGTTAACTGAATATATATTTTGGTATTTTAAGATATCAAACATACAAAGGTAGGGTTTTTATAGGAAATTAAATGGGAGTTTTGAAATAAAGAATGAATTTGATATTTCAGATTTAAATAAGGATTTTAAATCATAATGAAGGGTGAATTTGGTGTTAATGGATTTTGGGATTGATTTTTGGATAAATCAAGAGATAAATTTTAAAGGGGATTTAAAACGGGATACTGATTTGAAATTGATTAAGAGTTTTGAAACTGTGATTTAAAGGAAAATTAGGTATGGAAATTTATAAACTGGGTTATAAATGTAGTGGAATATTTATTAACGGATAAATTTAGAAGTATAGATTCCGTTGAGAATTTATAAGAAAAATTGTAATTCTTTTTAAATATAGAAGTGTGATTTTATTTTTAAAAGGTGGAAAATATATTTTCCTGGAAAAGAAAGTATATTTTTAAAGAAATGATTTCAAAAAATAAGCTAAAAGCTTTAAAATAGTTTTTTTAAGTTTTAGGAAATTCATTATTTTAATTATTTTTAAGTGAAAGTAAATATTTATTTAAGTTAATTATGGTAGTTAAGTATTTTTGAAGTAAATTATTATTATGATTTTTAAAAGGAAATTTTAGCAAAAATATTTTACGTTTTACTCAGGAAACTCTTATAGAATTTCGTAAGTATTATTATGAATATAGAATTTAGTGACATTATTCTAAATAAATTATTTAAATATATATTTTTGAAAGTGATTATAAGGAGATGGAAATGTGTTTTAGAAATAAAGGTGATTTTATTTTTAAAGTATTGAAAGGATTTATGGGATTGGGACGTAAATTAAATTGGGATAAATCGAGCATGATTTATAAAGGATTATATGGGTTACATTGAAATGGAAGTGTATTTCCTGGGAAGCCAAGTATGTTTCCAAAAGTAGGTTTTAAGTATAAATTAAAGTTTTAAAGTTGGTTTTAAAAAGAATGTTTTGGAGAAATTATTTTCTTAAGTTGTTTTAAATTTTTTTAAGTAAATATTTGTTTAGCTAGTTTAGTAGTAATGATTTTAAAAGGATAAAATTGGTATTAGGAAAAAAGGAAATTATTAAATGTTATATCTTATAGAGTAGCTTTATTTTTAAAAAAAGTAATTTTGGATTAAGTTGTATCTGGAAATTTTAAAGATTTTCATAACTATCATTTTCAATAAATTGTTTTAAGTAGTTTTATTTAAAATATTTTAAGTATATAAAATTTTGGGTAAAGTGATTTAAATTTATTAAATCTAATTTTTTATAAGACTTGAAGTTTTCAAATGGAAATAAAATAATTTGGTTGAATTGATTGATTATTTGATAGTTAAATAACCAACTATCAAATCTAAACCCAAATATAACTTTGGAGTACCTAGAAGAGGTATGAGAATTATATGGTACAGTTACCATTCGAGATGTTGTACTGTACATATAAACTCGTTCATTCTTCTAGGACATTCATAAGGAAATCCGTCCATAAACAATTAGGAGGTGAGCTCTGATCTTATTCTCGTCTGAGTGTTCCTAAAGATATATGGTTGAGTTTACCGGGAAAGTAGTGAACGTTGTTTCGAAAGGCCGGGATCAGATTTGATATCCCAATGCCACTTCGATCCAACAAGTACGTTTTTGTGATGAATACATGATCTTGGAGTCAAAGATGGTGCAGTGAAGTGCAAGGGCTAATCGCTACTAATCCCGAGGGTGATTAAAAAATGGATGTAGTAGGAGTAGTGCCTTCGGTTCCGTACGAACCCGGAATGGACTTGTAGGGATGAATGCTTTCAAAACATCGTCAGGAGGACGATGAGCATTCTAAGTGAGATGTATTCTAAAAAGGTAGCGCTTAGCCTCGAACCTCATCAACCGGGAATGACTGAAAATCTGGGGTTATGCAGCAAGGCTAAGTGGGTAGCACCCAATTACGGTAAGGTCATCCCTGTCTAGAGGTCCCTTTTTATTCGGCTGTGTGGGCGTGTAAAAATCCCGAATTTGAGTCAAATTTAATTTTGTAAGTAATATAAAATATTGGATTAAATTGTGAATTAATTTGAATTTTTCCAAATTAATTAAGATATGTGCCTGTTTATTATATAAATAAATTGTAATTTTAAGTCTAAATTTGAAAATTTCCAAAATAAATAATATACGTTGTTTATATGTATATATATACTATAAATAGAATTTGAATTTAAAATTCAAAAAAAAAAATCTTAGAAATATATTGGATTTGAAAACGCTATATTTTAAATTAATAAAAATTTGTTATAATGTTCATATGTAATATATATTTTGAAAGTTATATTGGAAATTTGATATGAATAAATTTTCAAAAGCTATTTAAGGATTAAATTCTAATACATACATACATATATACATTACTTATTTATTAAGTTATAATTAAATTTAAAAAAATTATTTTCTTTAAGACTTAAATTATAATAAATACATGTGTTTATTTACTAATGTATAATTAGTTTTAAAATCAATTTCCTTAAGAGTTATAAAAATATATGTAAAAGGAAATGGATTTATTTAAATTGAAAAAATTATAGTAGAAAGCTTTGGTTTAAATTCACTATAATAATTTTCTAAAAATTAATTAAAGTCAAATTGAACATTTTTAACACTAATTTTTAATTATAGTTATCCATTTAAGTATAATAATTTAAGTTAATTTTAAATAAGATATTAATAAAGGGATAATATTCTTTATCTTTAAGATAATACATATATAAATGTAGTTTGTATAAAGACATAATAGATAAATTTATGAAAATACGTGTAATTCAAAAATTTGTAAAAGGTTTAAAACAAAAAAATACATTGTTATGACAATTGTAAAATAAGGATTTCATGCTTTAAACATTTGTAAACATTTTCACAAGTATTAAAACAAGGGTAGCTATTTTATCCTATGAGCTTACAAGTGGAAAATTGTGACGACCCAGAATTTTCAAGCATTTAAAATCGGAATATTTAATTGATTTTAAATATTCAATAGAGTAATTTTAAATTGAATTACAAATATCACACTTTATTTGATAATTGAATTATTAAATTAAATAAGTGAAGTTGGGTAAATTGTTGAATCTGGAGTTTTAAGCCTATTAAAAATAATTTGAAGGCTTGAAAAATATATATTGATAGTACTGAAGATAATGGAAGTTATAGAATTGAAATTAACAGTGGTTTGTTTAGTTTTAAAATTTTATAGTTTAAATTGAATTTAAAAATAGCTTTCCGAGACACAGTCTCGGAATTCGACGAAACCAATTCCACTGGGTCCGAAATATTATATTATTATCGGATTTCAAATTTCGTAGCGTTTGGAGTTGTTGTGTGAGCGTACGATTTGTAAACGCGTTGAATATCAAAATTCAATATATATATATATATATATATATATATATATATTTTCTGGTCAACTTCTGCTGAAATAAATTCACATTAGCCATCTTTCCTTTATCGCCTTAACTAATATTAGCTGTATTTCCTTCACGTCACTGTCTCTTCTGCTTCAGCACTCCTTTCAAATCACCGTAGACAACTGTGTACACGCAGCCATCGTATTGTTTTCCCATCTTCTGTTAAAATCACGAGACCCTTTCTTATGTCCTCAATTCAAAATCGAGAGCTTGAAGAAAAATGGCCTCTTTCTAGAAAATAAAGGAAAGAATTAACTTGTTTCCACTTTCCCCTTTTAAAATTTTATTCACGAATCCCTTCCTTACTCTTCCCAATCGAACTGTTCCCTTACCTCTCATTTCCTAATCGATTCGCCACCCTCGTTTTCATTTTCAATTCTCCCCATGGTGTATGTGAACGTTTGGGTTCGCTGCTCTTCTCATAAGCGCGATTGAGACGCGATGCTGGGTATGTATTCGAGGCTTGAGCTCGAAGAACGTGGGATAGTTTCGGTCGTGGGGTAGGATGTTGGGTTGCCATTTGCGTAGAGAGCGTGTCATCTTCTTCGTGACAGTAGTGTATCGATCTGTCGATGGTGGTCTAACGTTGGCTTGCATGTGATGTTGGTGTCTTCGGCGCTGGTCGAGGGATGGTGTCTGGTAGGGGAATCGTGTAGGCCTGGGCAGTAAGGTATGGTCGAAGTGAGGTATGCGTTTTTTTTTAACTGTTAATTTTGATTAATAGATACAGGTATAAATTTCTTTATATTAAGGTATTAAATATCCTGTTAATAGGTAAAAATGATTTACATTGAGGTATAGCTAGCTTAGTATATACATATAGGTTTATGAGAAAAGAATATACATGGAGATAAGATTTTGGGAAAGGAAAAAAAGAAAAAAAAATATTAATCACAATAAGTGGATTACTGTTCTTTATAGAAATAGAAAACTAATCTTTATATGAAATATGCATACATACCTTTATTTATTGGTTTAATTTGAAGTAAGGTATTTGGTGAAAAATAATAATAATATGTTGAGATAACTTGTTTAAATTATTTTAGTTACTAAAAGTTTTAAAGGAAAGTTAGGTGTAAATTTAATTATTTGTTAAAAATTAAATCTATTAAATGGAAATTGATTGTTCGCTTATTTCAAATATTAAATAATCCTATAATGCTTGTTCAAGGTTAAAATCAAAAAGGGAATAACTCGAGGTTGGATCGGATTGCAATTTCAAAAAAATAAAGCAAAGGTGAGTTAATCTCACTCAGTTAAATTTAAATTTAAATGATTAAATTTAAATAATTGTTTGAATAGTTGAATTGATTGATATGCTATAGTATGGTATATTTTGGAATCGGCATTTGTTTCATTGCGCTAATGTCTATGGATGTAGGGAAAACAGGATGGAGGGACCCAACTTGATCCCTCAACATTTATTTAAATTATTTAATACCCTCTGTTGTGATTATTTGATATTCTATGATGAATTATATTGGAATATTGAATGTTATGGTCTAATTGGATATAATTGGGTATGGTGATTTACCAAAAATACATCAACTGGATTTTGGAAAGATAATAAAAAAAGGGGAAATTGTAAATAAAATAATTATGGCAATTTGAATAAATTTAAGAATGAATATAAAAAGAAATAAAATGGCTTTAAAATTCTAATAAATAAACCTTGAGGATAGAAAGGAAATTTGAATAAACAGAACGTTAATGAATTTTAATCTTCAGTGATATTATTTAAAGGACAAAACATTTATTTAAAAGTTAAGATTTAAATTATTGAAAGAATAAAGAAGAAACTAGGAAGAAGCTGAAATTGGTATATTTCAGTTAAATGATTTAAAATCAAACGGAAAATAATAATAATAAAATAAAGTCCATAATTGATGAATTTTGAAATGAATTGAGTAATTATAGAAACTTATTCCAAGTGGAGTAAATTGGAAGTCAATTTGGGAAATTTTATTTAAGTGATTGGAATTGGTATTTTTCTCTAAATAACCAAGTACGTTTTCAAAGTTAATTTTTAAAATATAAGTAAGGGTTTTAAAGTTGTTTTAAAAGCAAGTTTTGGAAAATTTATTATTTCTAATATTTAAATTCTAAAGGAAGTATTTCCTTTTAATCTATTATGGCAATAATTATTTAAAAAGCGACTCAGTATTTTGTTTTTAAAAGTGTGAATCTAGTTTTTACATTTTATTAAGTAACCTTATTTTCAAATATTCATACAATATATATTTTTAACAAATTATTGCAGTAGTTTTAACTTAAATGTTTTTAAATTATGTTTCAAAGCAAAGTGTTTTAAATTATTTTAAAAATCTAGTTTTGTGCTTGGTAATTTCAGTGGAGAGAAAATATTTGGGAAAGTTTATTCTGAAAAAGAAAGATGGTTTGAAACTGTTTTCAAAGGGTTGAAAATAGAAATATATCTTGTGAAGATATTTTGAGGTTAATAAATAATTTGGGAAATTATTTATTGTGTGATGATTGTTCTGAATATGAATTGATAGTTAAATAACCAACTATCAATATTGTCCAAATAGGTTGATCAGTTCGAAGAGACCGAGATCGAGATTTATTTCTCGAAAACCACTTCGATCCGGTTTGTATGTTTCGTGGGAAACGATTTTGGATTCGAAGATGGAGCAGTGAAGTGCAAGGGCTAGTCGCTACTAATCCTGAGGATATTACCAAAATGGATGTAGTAGGAATAGTGCCTTCGGTTCCTTTCGAACCCAGGAAGGACTTGTATGGATGAATGCTTTTGGGACATCGTCAGGTGGACGATGGGCATTCTAAGGGATATGTTCTAAAAAGGTAACGCTTAGCCTCAAGCCTCGTCAAATGGGAATGATTGAAAATCAGGGGTTATGCAGCAAGGCTAGGTGGGTAGCACCCAAGCAGGGTGAGGTCATCTCTGTCTAGATGTCCCTTTTATTTCGGCTTAGTGGGCGGTTGCTAATCCCAACCGCAGGGTGATCTCACTCGGGATTATCCAGTAAGGGGTAGTCCCGGTCTTGTGTTGTAGAGGAGCAGGCGTACTCCTCGGTACTGTGATCTAGGCCACGTACGGTGACAGGTGTAATCCCAGGCCTAGTCATTAGATTGAAATCCATTCTTCCTACGAGCCTTGTACGAGTTTTGTTTGTATTACCCACTCTGTGGCCACTAGCTGGAATTTAATAATGTAACAATTTCGGTTATTTTATAAGTATTTGTATATAGACCCTATTATAATATCAGAGGATTTCTATAAAGATTGCTTTAGCTATCGTAAGGTAAAAACCCGACATGTTTATTTGTGGCATGGCCTTACGAGATGCTTTTGTTTTCAAACGGATTTTTGAACCTTTAATAATCAATTGAGTGTGATTTTCTCACGCTGGTATTCCTGGCTGACTCGGGTGTTATTTAACTGTAATGCTCCGGTCATACCGAGTATTATAGGATACAGGATATGATGCTGTGGAGCTCAGGAGACGAGCTGGATGACGATACGTACTTTCGTACTTGTTTTATACATATATATATAAATTCTGCTGTGCTGAGTAGTTGTGTATCCAGTTGTATATTATTGATGTTGAACTGTGATTGATGTACTCTGATGATGTAGTATATAAAAAGATATATTTGATTTTTGAGTAAAGATCATTTATTATCTATTATATTTTATTCCGCTGCGATGGTTAGGTTCTGATATTGTTTTTTATTTTCTTCTTCTACTTCTTCTTCTTTAACCCAAATGGTTTGTATTTCTGTACAACTTGAGTTGATTTAAGTAGGGTAGTGTTGACTCAAGGGGTACGGATTTGCAGGCTGTTACATTTGCTGTCAGAGCGAGGTTGGTGATAACCTTGGCTCTGGTAGGAATTACTCATTTAAATTAGAGTCCGTAGTACTCTATAATGAGTTTGAGTGTATTAATAAATTTGAGCACGTATTTGTTAGTGAATATAAATTGTTTTAATATTGTTTTGATTGATTTATTGAGTGGCATATGAACCTTCGGCGGCACAGTCTGTACTGTATCAAAGGGGTTTCTAAACATTTGAATAGAACAATTGACACGGTATTGTTTTAATGTGGGTAAATGAAATAATTTTACCTAAAATATATTTTGATATAAAGAAAAGTTTTGTAAACTATTTTAAGCTAAAATATGGTTGCTTGGATGTTAGGAAAAAAGGAAAATAATATTAAATTGTTGTCATTATTGAGTGGAAATTTAACTAGAAATTGTAAATATAACCAAAGATTAAGGAGATAAATTCAATTATGAAATGAAATTTATAAATATGAATTATAAATGAAAACTATAAATTGAAATGTAATCAAATGAGAATTTGTATGAGCATAAGCCATACAAATGAATTATAGTTAAAATTTGATTTAAGCAGGATTTGGAAATTTAAATCCTGGAGATTTGGAAGTATTTTGAAGATAAATAATAGCATTAGTGCTTTGGAGGTATTTTGGAAAGGAAATTTGTTTTAAATGAATTTTGAGAGAGATACAGCATTGAAATCACTTGGATTATTGGAAAATAATTCTGATGATGACGGTCGCATCATCAGTATTCATTTTCGAATTTCTAAGTGACGGATTGCTGCCAAAAACTGATTTGTTCAAAAAAGCTAGTTATTTTTGAAAATCTCAAAGGAAATTTGTTGGGGATCAGAAACCAGGATTGGTTTAAAATTTTTGAGAAGTGTGATTTGTGATGTTGGAAATTTCAAAATAATTTGAAACCAAAAGCCAGGTGTTTTAAATTTCTTATGAGATAGGTTATAAGCTTATAAATTGAGATGATTTTTAAATCAAAAAAGGAATATAAGCTTTGAATGTTGGAATTTAAATTTAAATCGAAAAGTTAAAAATGTAAATTAACTTGGATTGGAGAATAAAATTTAACAGGATTGAAATTAATTGAATACTTTGAAAATAATATCCAGTTGTATTTGAATTAAGTTGATATTGAATTGAAGTAAATAATTCTAAGTTAAATAAAATGAAATTGGAATAAAATTTCCATTGAGTATTGAATGGAATTAGATTCTTACCTCAATGAATGGTAAGTAAATTGGATAATAAAACGAATGAAGATCCAAACTTGAATTATAAAATAAATTGAACTAAGAAAATTAAATGAAGTGATATTTGGAATTAAAATCAGTATTGGATTATAAATAGGGGAAGAACTAAATAGATAATAAATTAGTTAATGAAATATATAATGGAAACCTAATGTAGTTAAATAGAAGATGTATTGTGAGTTTATGATGAAGTTTAGAAATAAAACTCAAGTTATAAATTAAATTCGACTTAAATTGTTGGTGAAGTAAATGTGATTGAATTGTGAGCTCATGAAATTGGGTAGTAAATTGAAAATGGATAGTGGATTCAGAACTTGAGTTATAAATTAAAAAAATTAACTTGAAGTGTTAACAAATTTAATATAATTGGAAAAGTGTTGAAAAAAATTGAAAAAAAAATTGGATTAAAATAGTAATGGTATGAATTGCAAATAAAATACAAATAAGTAGAAATACATTGGAAATGGCCATGTTACTAATAAAAATAATTTCGGATGAATTAAGTAGGGAAATTAAAAATTCATAATGGATGGAGTAGATAAACTAATTATATTGAGTAAATAAATGGATGGAATAAATAAGAATCAAATGAAAGATGGAAGTAGAACTTAATATAAAAAGAAATGGAAATGAACTTAAGTTATTGACTTAAGTAAGTGTTAGATAAAAGCCGAACTCAAAATGAAGTGTTGCTTAAATGAGTTGAGAAAAAGTTATTGAATGAAATAGCCTGGATTATTTTCGAGCTAAATAAAATAGGTTGGAATAAACCATTTTGGAATGTGAATAAATTTAAAAATGAAATAGAAAGAATTAAATAATAAATTAAGTTAGAATCAATTTAAATGGGTCATCGGCTTAAGTGGTAATTTACTTGCATAAATATTACCAATTTGCATGAGAAAAATTGGTCGTTGAAAGAAAATAGAATAAAATAAAATTCTATGAATCATTGCAAGTAAATAAAATTGATTTTAAAATCAATTGGAATAATATGGGTTTATTAAAAATTAAAAATGAATTGAATATAAGCGATTGAGTTTTAAACCATTCAAATTGATGAAGTTGTTTACGGATGGATTGTAAACCATTCAAATATAATGAAAATGGTTATAAATTAATTGAAAACAGTTGAATTAGTATGGAAACTGTATAAATTGCTTACGAAAAATGTTTGGTGTGAATTTCTTTTAGAATCCATGTGTTTAACTATTGCAAATAAGTGAAATGTTGTTAAATTTCATTTGTAGGGCACTTACATGTTTAAATTGAGTAAGTACGGGTACTTGGAAGCCATGTGGCTGGATTAGGTGGCGCTAATTGCGAAAATTATAAGCCGCTTGCTTAAAAATGCTAAATAAGGTACGCCTACGCAATAAAAATAGAAAATATGAACTTTTTTTGGTTTTCCGACCATGTGGGTCGATGTATATATATTTATATCTTTTGTCAAATTGCAAAAGCTCCTTCGTACAAAAAAGACTCTACCAAAAAATTTCAAAAATTTTGGGAGTTAGAAAATTTTCGAAATTTTTTGGAAAATTTAGTTAATGACAATACGAACTCAAATGGGAAACTAAAATAAATTAGTAAATGAAACAAATTTAAAATAATGATATGAATTAGTTATAAATGAAAAATAAATTCAAATATTCAAAGTTAAAGATAAATTAAATTCTATGAAAATGAAAGAATCAATTTGAATAGAAATAGATATAAACTAAAGTAGTAAGGTGAAAATAAATATAGGAAGCATATAAAATGCTTATACAAAACTAAGAAAGGAATAGTAAATTCTTAACTAGAAATTAATTATACAAATATATTTCAAGTTAATATTTGGATGGATAAATATTATAATTTGGTAGGGAAGTCAATAAAATGTTTTTGAAATGTTGTGATTGGATATTATTGCTAAGTGGAAAATACAAGTATTATGAAGGAAAAGAAAAATGGGTTTTTATTTTAGAAGATAAATTCGAATTGCTCGACAAAAAGGTATGTATTTAAATTTCAGTATGAAATTGGATTGGGTTTTTGGATCTATCTGCTTGGCTTTTTGTTTTCTTTTGGAATTGGGAGCCCATAGAGGCCTTTTGTAGTTGTACTGAGCTAGCCGCGCAAAGGAGACGCTGGCGAAATTTTTCTAAAATTTTGAGAGTTAGAAATTTTTTGAGGAAATTTTGATAATCTAAATTTGAATGGTTAAACAAGTAAAGTTATTTGAAAACTATAGAAGGTTTTGGAAAAGTTTGGAAAGTTAATAAGAGTAATAATGGGTCTTTTATAAAACGTTCGTTGGTAAGATGTTGATTTGTTTGGTTTTGGGGATAAGTAAATGGGTATTGTATTATTTTTCTAACTAGTAATTTCGGGGACGAAATTCTTTTAAAGGGTGGGGAATGTGATGACCCGGAATTTTCAAGCATTTAAAATCGGAATATTTAGTTGATTTTAAATATGCAATAGAGTAATTTTAACTTGAATTACGAATATCACAATTTATTTGATAATTGAATTATTAAACTAAATAAGTGAAGTTGGGTAAATTGTTGAATCTGGAGTTTTAAGCCTATTAAAAATAATTTGAAGGCTTGAAAAATATATATTGATAGTACTGGGGATAATGGAAGTTGTAGAATTGAAATTAACAGTGGTGTGTTCAGTTTTAAAATTCTATAGTTTAAATTGAATTTAAAAATAGCTTTCCGAGACATAGTCTCGGAATTCGGGGAAACCAATTCCATTGGGTCCATAATATTGTATTATTATCGAATTTCAAATTTCGTAGCGTTTGGAGTTGTTGTGTGAGCGTACGATTTGTAAACGCGTCGAAATTTATATCGAAATTCAATATATATATATATATATATATATATATATATACACATATATATATATATACATATTTCTCCTGGTCAACTTCTGCTGAAATAAATTCACATTAGCTATCTTTTCTTTATCACCTTAACCAACATTAGTTGTATTTCCTTCACGTCACTGTCTCTTTTCCTTCGGCACTCCTTTCATATCACCGTAGACAACTGTGTACACGCAGCCATCGTCTTGTCTCCCCATCTTCTTTCAAAATCACGCGACCCTTTCTTATTTCCTCAGTTCAAAATCGAGAGCTTGATGAAAAATGGCCTCTTTTTGGAAATAAAGGAAAGAATCAATTCGTTTCCTCTTTCCCCTTTTCAAATTTTATTCGCGAATCCCTTCCTTACTCTTTCCAATCGAACTGTGCCCTTACCTCTCATTTCCTAAACGATTGGCCACCCTCGTTTTCATTTTCAATTCTCCCCATGGTGTATGTGAACGTTTGGGTTCGCGACTCTTCTCAAGAGCGCGATTGTGATGCGATACTGCGGAATGAATTCGAGGCTCGAGCTCGAAGAACGTGGGATAGTTTCGGTCGCGGGGTAGGATGTTGGGTTGCCGTTTGCGTAGAGTGTGTGTCGTCTTTGTCGTGATAGTAGTGTATCGATCTGTCGATGTTGGTCTGGCGTTGGCTTGCGTGTGATGTTGGTGTCTTCGGCGCTGCTCGAGGGATGGTGTCTGGTAGGGGACTCGTGTCGGCCTGGGCAGTAAGGTATGGTCGAGGTGAGGTATTCGTTTTCTTAACTGTTAATTTTGATTAATAGATACAGGTATAAATTTATTTATATTAAGGTATTAAATATTCTGTTAATAGGTAAAAATGATTTACAGTGAGGTATAGCTAGCTTAATATATACATATAGGTTTATGAGAAAAGAATATACATGGACATAAGATTTTGGGAAAGGAAAAAAAAATATTACTTACAGTAAGTGGATTACTGTTGTTTATAGAAATAGAAAACTAATCTTTATATGAAATATGCATACATACTTTTATTTGCTGGATTAATTAGACGTAAGGTATTTGGTGAAAAATAATAATAATATGTTGAGATAACTTGTTTAAATTATTTTAGTTACTAAAAAGTTTTAAAGGAAAGTTAGCTACAAATTTAATTATTTGTTAAAAATTAAATTTATTAAACGGAAATTGATTGTTCGCTTACTTCAAATATTAATAAATCCTATAATGCTTGTTCAAGGTTAAAATCAAAAAGGTTAAAATCTTCAGTGATATTATTTAAAGGACAAAACATTTATTTAAAAGTTAATATTTAAATTATTGAAAGAATAAAGAAGAAATTGGGAAGAAGCTGAAATTGGTATATTTCAGTTAAATGATTTAAAATCAAACAGAAAATAATAATAATAAAAATAAAGTCCATAATTAATGAATTTTTAAATGAATTGAGTAATTAAAGAAACTTATTCCGAATGGAGTAAATTGGAAGCCAATTTGGGAAAACTGATTTAAGTGATTGGAATTGGGATTTTTCTCTGAATAACCTAGTACGTTTTCAAACTTAATTTTTAAAATATAAGTAAGGGTTTTAAAGTTGTTTTAAAAAGCAAGTTTTAGAAAATTTATTATTTCTAATATTTAAATTCTAAAGGAAATATTTCCTTTTAATCTATTATGGCAATAATTATTTAAAAAGCGACTCCGTATTTTTTTTTAAAAGTGTAAATCTAGTTTTTATATTTTATTAAGTAACCTTATTTTCAAATATTCATATAGTATGTATTTTTAACAAATTATTGCGGTAGTTTTAACTTAAATGTTTTTAAATTATATTTCAAAGTAAAGTGTTTTAAATTATTTTAAAAATCTAGTTTTGTGCTTGTTGATTTCAGTGGATATAGAAAATATTTGGGAAAGTTTATTCTGAAAAAGAAAGATGGTTTGAAATTGTTTTTAAAGGGTTGAAAATAGAAATATATCTTGCGAAGATATTTTGAGGTTAATAAATAATTTGGGAAATTATTTATTGTGTGATGGTTTTTCTGAATATTAATTGGTAGTTAAATAACCAACTATCAATATTGGCCAAATACGTTGATTGTTTCGAAAAGACCGGGATTGAGATTTATTTCTCAAAAACCACTTCGATCCGGTTTGTACGTTTCGTGGGAAACGATTTTGGATTCGAAGATGGAGCAGTGAAGTGCAAGGGCTAGTCGCTACTAATCCTAAGGATATTTCTAAAATGGATGTAGTAGGAATAGTGCCTTCGGTTCCGTTCGAACCCGGAACAGACTTGTATGGATGAATGCTTCGTGACATCATCAGGTGGACGATGGGCATTCTAAGGGAAATGTTCTAAAAAGGTAACACTTAGCCTCAAGCCTCATCAAATGGGAATGACTGAAAATCAAGGGTTATGCAGCAAGGCTAGGTGGGTAGCACCCAAGCAGGGTGAGGTCATCCCTGTCAAGATGTCCCTTTTATTTCGGCTTAGTGGGCGGTTGCTGATCCCAACCATGGGGTGATCTCACTCGGGATTATCCAATAAGGGGTAGTCCCGGTCTTGTGTTGCAATGGAGCTGGTGTACTCCTCGGTACTGTGATCTAGGCCACGTACTATGGCAGGTGGTACCCCAGTGCCTAGTCATTAGTTGGAAATCCACTCTCCCTACGAGCCTTGTACGAGTTTTATTTGTATTACCCACTCTGTGGCTAGTAGCTGGAATTTAATAATGTAACAATTTCAGTTATTTTATAAGTATTTGTATATAGACCCTAATATAATATCAGAGGATCTCTATAAAGATTGTTTTAGCTATCGTAAGGTAAAAATCCGACATGTTTATTTGTGGCGTGGTCTTACGAGATGCTTCTGTTTTCAAAAAGATTTTTGAAACTTTAATAACCAATTGAGTGTGATTTTCTCACACTGGTGTTCCAGACTGACTCGGGTGTTATTTAACTGTAATGCCCAGTTCAGACCGAGTATTATAGGATACAGGATATGATGTTGTGGATCTCAGGAGACGAGCTGGATGACAATACGTACTTTCGTACTTGTTATATATATATTCTGCTGTGCTGAGTAGTTGTGTATCCAGTTGTATGTTATTGATGTTGAGCTGTGATTGATGTATCTGATGACGTAATACATAAACATATATATTTGATTTTTGAGTAAAGATTATTTATTATCTATTATATTTTATTCCACTGCGATGGTTACATTCTGATGTTGTTTTTTATTTTCTTCTTCTACCTCTTCTTCTTTAACCCAAATGGTTCATATTTCTATACAACTTGAGTTGATTTAAGTAGAGTAGTGTTGACTCAAGGGGTACGGATTTGCGGGCTGTTACAAAAATATATTTTGTTTTAAAATTAAAAAAAAAACATAAACATAATGCTTAAGAGAAAAGATCCAAGCTATATATCTCCACCTCCCCTCTCTTCTCATTTTCTTGTCACATGCAAAATCAAAACTCAAATCTATACAAACCAAGAAAGATTCAAAAATTTAACGAACTAAAATCTAGGAAGCTTGAACCAAAGAAACCCAAATCAGTTAAATAAATTAAAGCAAGTTCAACTAGAGATCAAAATTCAAAACAAACAAATCTATTCAAATTCAAAGACCTGAAGCTCAAAGCACATTCAAGTTTAAAACAAAAAATCAAGTTCTGGTTCAACTACAAGTGAATCAAGATTTCAAAACAACAATCAAGTTCTAGTTTTCAAAGATCAGATCAAAAGTTCAAAGTATAAAACAATTTCCAGTGATCAAAACAGTTTCCAGGTTTCTGTTCTTCTTCCACGTGAGCAAACTCCCTCTATAAAAACTTAAACCTGTTATATCTTGATGATCTTTGAAGTATGATATGAAACGTTCTTGAATGATTGTGTGAATATACTTGCATGTCTGTGTATATATGGAAATGATGATGTGTAGGTTCGTGTATATATATATATATATATATATATATATATATATATATTTTAAGCTATGTTCTTTAGTTTCAAGTTTAACTCGATCAAAATAAACACATATCTCTTCACATATACAATATTAGGCCATGATATTTGAAAGGTATTTTTTTGTATTTGACAAATGCTTTTTTTAGAAATGTTTATAAATAAAATCAGCAAGCAATTTTACTAGAAGAAGAGAATACAATGGAAATTATTTCAAGTCGGTAAAAGTCAATCATCTTAAATTCAAGTTTTGATTATATTAACCAATTATAATTTGAATATGATGATTTTTAATAACAATATCTGGATTTTTAAGCATGTGGGTTGTGAGAATTTGTGAGTTGATCGTAATTGGTTTTCTGTAGATTTCCGGCGCTCGACGATGAAATGAGTATCGTGTTCAAGGTTGGAGGTAGCTTGGGTTGTGGAGATTCGTGAAAAAATGGTTAGATAATTTTTTGACCACCGTGGTGGTCAGACGACAAGATCTAGGGTTTACGACCCAGTCTGGGTTGATCAGGTTTGGGTGTTTTTTTCGTCGTTGTCGTGGCATCGACACAACCGGTCTAGGGGGATAGAAGCTGGAAGACAAGACGAAGCTAGGGTGTGTCGACGTGGATGCTTGAGGTCAGGATCGTCGGTGAATGATTGTTTTTCGATCAGGTTTGGTTCCAGTTTTTGAGCGATCGACTTGATTTTGTTTTTCTGATGAAATCATTTATTTGGGTGGTCGGGAGGCTCGTGGGAGTCATCGATGACTTGTTGAAGGGATCGATGATAGTCGAAGATGGTTGGTCTCGGTGTACACGTGCACATGGTATCAGTATTGGGTAGTTGTTGTGTTGGGTTGAGGAAGAAGGAATGGTATCGGGTTGGTACTCGGGAAATTAGTAGGGTCTCTCGAGTTTGGGTTCGGGTCGATCACGTGAGTGTTTAAACTGTAAAACATGGTTTTAAAATTTTAAAACAAGACAAAGGAAAAAAACAAAAAGGAAAAGTTGCTCGGGTAGAAGCTCGGGAATTTTGCAATTTAGCTCGGGGGATTTGAGTCCAGACTCGGGTCAGGTGAAGTATTAACCAACTGTTAAATTTTTAAAATAAAACAAGTTTTTAAAGCTAAATAAAACAAGTTTAAGACCATTTCTTAATTAACTATTTTGTATAATAAAGGTCCTATTTAAGTTTGAGATATTTTATTAAACGTCTTTTATTTGTAATAAATACTTAAGTTTATTTTAAGAAATTCAAATGGTTTAATTAATTAAGAAGATAACACGTTTTAATTTATTAATTAAGTTAAAAGCCTAAGTTAATTATGGGTTAATAAATGGATTTATTTCAAGAGTTTATCTTTAATAAATTAGAGTTTTGATTAATTAAAAGATCATTTATTAATTAACTATAAGGTAATTAATTAATGAAGTTAATTTAAGGATGATTAATTAATATAAGTAACTAAAGGATAATTACTCAATTTGAGGTTAATTTATTAATGTGATTTAATTAAGGATAATTAAGTAAGGGTTAATTAATTAGTATAATTAACTTAAGGTTAAATAATTTATGTGATAAATTAAGGATAATTAATTTATTAATTAAGGATAATTATCTAAGATAGGTAATTAAGGTTGATTAATTAATTTCATTAATTAAAATAATAATAGTAAATGGTTTGTAATTAATTAATGTTAATTAACTAGGATTAGTAAATTATTCATAAGTAATTAATCTGGTTTAAATTAATTATAATAAGGTAAGGGAATGATCTTACATATAGATGACTGGATTCTATTGAATGCTTTGGATTAGTTGATATCTCTAATATGTATTGTTCTGTGATGTGAATTGTTTTGGATTGAGCTGTGAACTGTGATTTATTTATTTGTGTTAAATTTACTTGTTTATCTGTGAACGAAAGATAAGCATTATAGGATTATACCGCTTATTGATATTGTTGTCCTTGAATTGATGATGGTTGTGATATGTTATTGTTGTGTGTAAAACCCCTGGACTACACCACACACCCAAATATGGATTTCACGAGGAATTGGTTAAGTCACAGATATTTGAGTTTAATAATATTTTATTCAAAATGATAAAAAGGTATTAAAAGTTGAATTTTGAATCCAAATGGTTTGGAAGTGAAATTGAGTTGAATATGAAAAGCTTTTTGGAAAGGAAGTTTTGAAATTGAAATTTATTTTCAATATAATGTATCTTGTTTAAGTTTTGAAATTATTTTGGAAATTATGGTTTGAAAGGGTTATACATGTTATACAATATATTTATATATATTTAAAACTATTTTAAATAAATTATTTTTGGGAATTTGAAGAACTTGCCGAGTATACGACAGTTCGCTGATTTTATGATTTTACTTTAAAAGGCTATAACTTGAGCATATTTAATTGGATTTTTCCCAAAATGAAAAGCATTTGTTTTCAAATGATAATGATTTTCATATAAAGAAAGGATTTCCAGTTTTTGTTTAAAGGATTTCAAGTTAAAGGTGAATCAAACTGAAATAGTTTTGAAAAGCTATCTTTGTTAAAGATTCGATGAACATTGTTGCCAATTGAAGAGGATCTTAAGGGTATGTATTTTGTTTAAAAGATTAGAAGTGGAAATTTGTTTAAACCACTCAAAAGGAAAGGTTTTGGGCTAAAAATTGTGACTTAACTAAGATCCCAATATATCCATATGTTTTTTAAATAAGCTCTTATTTTCGGTTTAGCCGGGAGAGGAATTATGTCATAAAACCCATTCCGAATAGTGATACGACGAAATGGATAGCGTTTGAAGACGATGGTGAAGACCAGATGTTTTTCAAAAATGAAAGGATTACCTGTCGAATGTCTCTGCACCGAATGGCGCCAATATAGAGATTTCCCTATATGATAGGGAGTCCGCACGTTAGTAGGGATTATTCGAATTTGCAAGGGCTTCTTCGAAGTGCCTTCGGTTCCATTCAGACCCAGGATGGATGTAACAACTCGCATATTTTACGATTGTATATTTTTTTTAAATATAGCAACGTTGGTCGGATTTAAGTCCGAAAAGCTACCTTTTGCAAACAGTCGAATTAGAACTTAAGACCACTTCCATTGAGTTCAAAATGACGTTTGCGACCTTTTTAAGTGTAAACATCGACATGTTTGGAATTAGCTAGAATTTCGACCTTTTCACTTAGGGCTTTGGGTTTGAGTTGGGTTTCAGCCCGTAACCCAACTAATCTTATATCCTAACTCCACTCCCTCTTCTCTTCATTCATTCAAATATTTCCTAACAATTCAAGCTTTAGAAAAATGGGGGAAGAGAAAAGAAATTAGAAAATCCTAAGCCCTAGTTTCTTTGCAAATTCAAGTTCTAGCTCCAAAATCAAAGAGAAGCTTGTAAGAATCTCCTTCTTCTTCTCCATATCAATCTCTCTCCAATTTCAAAAATTTTCGACAAACCTAATTTGGAAAATTATTGCTTCAAGACTTAGATTAGAGTTTCTAAAGTTGAAATTGAAGAGTAGTTGATCTTCCTTTGCTTTCAAGCTTCTCCTTCATTGTCTTTGGGTTCAAAGGTGAGTTTTTGAACTCATATTTAAGTCTATAACTTTCATTGTTCTTAGGTATGAATTCCTAACATCTATTCATGTTCATTTGCTTTTGATTTGAATTGATTTGGTGAATTTTTTAATTTTGGCGTTTTGAAGTCAAATCTTTAAAGATCCTATCTTTGATGTTTGAACATGTTTTTATGGCGTATCGAAAAGCCTATACTGCTGGATTGTCGATTGGCATAAATCCCTAGCATCCATCGCTCGTTCGATCGCATTTCGGTTTGGATTTGCCATTTTTGTCTAGGCTGTTTTCTTGCATAGCAGAAAATTTCAGACGTCTGAAACCAAATCCAATCGTCTGGTTGAAAAATCCAGACATCTGGAAAGGGATCTGGAAAAGGCAGAAAAAAATCTGCATGTCTGAAACAAAATCCAGACGTCTGAAAACAAATTCAGATATCTGGTTGAAAATTTCAGATGTCTGTAATGGCCTAGGAATTAAAAAGAGAAAGGAGAAAAGCATATATTTTCCAGATCATAAGGCCAGACATCTAGAAACACCTACCAGACGTATGGAACGGCCAATTTTGCCTATTTTGGCTATTTTTGAGTAAATTGGAATAATCTATTTATGTCGATCCAATTAGTTGTCATCACTTATTATCGACTTCGATGACTTCTTTCTTTGGGTTTTTGGTAATATCCATTTTGATGGATTTTTGTATCGATTTCTTTGGATTTAATTCACGTCTTCGTATGTGAATTTTTGGTGATTGATTGCTTTTACAATCAATTTTGTGATTTGTCACTTTACAATACGAAGGTTTCTATACTAATAGTAAATAGCCAAACTCTTTCTCAAATATGATTTCAACTCTATTTTTAATACAAAGCTTGTTTATAAAACCGTTTTCCAATCTATTAGTATGCACAAACCTTTACCTCATTCGTTCGAGAAATCAAATTAAACGGCTTAGTAAAACTAGTGGTATGAAACGCTTCTGTTTACTTCCTCGGTTAATTTTTTGGACTTGTTCGATTGAAACTCTTGCGACAACTTTCGATTGGAGATCTACAATTTGTTCGTATTAAGCCAGTGGTTATGGGACATGAAGCTAAACTCATTTATTTACTAGCTTAGTGTAATTGACACTTCCTGATGATCGATGATGATCATTTTTGTGGTTTAGAATAGCGATGTGCGATGTCACTTTGTCCACGTGGAGGAATGTACCCCGTTTGTGGAGTTTCGACTCAAATTGGTGGGGTAGTGTGACGACCCAGAATTTGAACTTTTGAAATCGAAATATTTAATTGGTTTTAAATATTTGGAAGTTCGTTTAACTTGAAATTTCAAATATAAATGTGAATTAGGCTATTAAATTGTTGAATTTAATTTATTAATGATGGGTAAAAATTTGAATTTTCAATTTTTAGCTTGTTAAAAATAATTTGATGAATTAAAAAAATCATATTGATAATACTGAGGTTAATGGATGCTTCAGAATTGAAATTGGAACTATTTTTTTCGGTTTGGAATTTATATTGTTTAAATCGATATTTAAAATAGCCTTCCGAGGCACAGTCTCGGATTTCAACGAAACCAGTTCCATTGAATCTGTAATGTTGTATTATTTTCGGATTTCAATTTTCATAGTGTTTGGAGTGATCCTGTGGCCATACGATAAGCAAACGCGCTGAAATTTAAATTGAAAATTCGATATTTTAACTGGTCTAAAAAGTTATCTTCTCCATACGATCCAATTTGGACTCGAAACCTTTTCCATTATGTTCAGAATAGGTGTATAACATCATGAACGCCTAACAGTACGCCTCGATAGGAGGTCAAGTTTTTAAATTGCATTTATCGAACTGTTTGAATTTGAATTCAAATTGAATATTTATACTAGTCAGCTGCGGTTGAAATTATATCACACCAGCCTTTTTCCTTTCCGTTCAAAATACTGTAGCCTGTTAACTCGAGTACGCTAATATCAAATCATGTCTCCCATTTTCACAGCAGATCTTCAGAGCGATTCAAATCGTTATTAATGGCTGAAGCCTCGTTTCAAATCAGAAGAAATCAAATGGCCGAACTAAAAAATTTATTCACCCCTTTTCCAAATTAAAATGTTAATGGAAGCTTCCTCATTTTTTTCGAAATACAACCAATCTTGAATTATGGGGATCGTGAGCCCTAGATTGCAGTTGTTAGTACCTAGTCGATCGTACGCAAATCAAGGACAGCGAAGTTCGTGACTTCGTTGCAAATTATAAATCCTGGGCGTATGGAGATCGTGGCCATCAAAGCATGGGTGGCACGCGAAGCTAGGGATTCGCGCATGGTTGATGGTGGTGTCGCGATTCAAGGTGTGGACCGGCGTAGCTGCAGTTCAAAGTCGACTATGAAGTTGTACTTGAGTTCAAAAATCAGGGGAAGCAAAGTGAATTTTGGGTAGCGAGTGGAGTTTCGATCGATGTCAGGTGGAATGATGGCTGTAACGAGGCGCCTTAGTCACGATTTGGATGGCAAAAGCGGCGACAGATTGGAAGATCGGAGGACTTTGGCCGTGCACGTTTGAGTCTAATCGAAATTTTGTGGAGTGGTCATTGCTGGAGTACGACGACGGAGGGTCGCGATGGATGGAGTTCATCTCGACAGTGAGGTATGGGCTGGGTTATATTCTCTAATTTAATTCATATTTTATATGTGTCGTAGAGATATAAAAGTAAAACAAAACAGTAAGGTTTAAAATAATAGTAGAATAAAATGAATATACGTATATACCTATCTTTATTTACTAGTTGATTTTATAATAATGGAGATCGATTTTTTTAATTAGCTTGTTAAATTATTTTAAAGATTTTGTAGAAGGGAATTTGTTTAAAATCAAACTATTAGTTTAAAATAAATCCTTGGTTAATTTAAAATATTAAACAGAAATTTAATTTGTTCAACAAATTCAAATATTAATAAAAATCATATAATTGTAAGCAAGGTCAAAACCATGAAATCAAGCCGGAATGGAAAAGTGGATTGCAAATATAAAGCAAAGGTGAGATCTTCTCACTCAAGTTTAAAATGGAATTTCCAGTTTGATTTTAAATAGTTAAATTTAAAATTGTTGATTGTGTGCTTAGATGATGGTCGTTATTATTTGTTTTGAAATAGACCCTATTGCGCCGCATAATAGCGGCTGATATTTTATAAATCCCATATACCGCGATATTCCACCTCGAAGTGGAATTGGCATTTAATTGTTGTGCTAACGTCTGTGGATGCAGGGAGACAGGTTGGAGGGATCCAACTGGATTCCTCAAACATTTGAATTTGTTTCATTTGTTGTGTGTTAAATTATTTATAATCTCTATGTGATTATATTGTAATTGGAATCATTGTGGGCTAAAATTTAGCCAAATATATTTTTGGTGTCGTAAGATACCAGAAATAAATAAAATAGGATTTTTGAATTTAAGTAGAAAAATATATAGTGAAATCCTATTGAATAAATTCCAAAATATGGAGAAAGATTTTTATAAATGGGTTTTGGGTAATATTTGTTGATAGTTGAAGAATTTATTCTAAATACAGATTTTAAATAGTTTGGAAAAAATAATAATAAAGGGATTTATTTTAAAAGATCATAAATTTGGAAATACATTTGGAAATTGATTTGGTACTTGAAAATATATCTTTGGGAATCAAACTGAAATTTGATTCGATGTTTGAAACAAAATTTAGAAATCAATTTGGAAATTGATTTTGGTGATTTAAAATAAACCTTTCGGAAATCCATTTGGAAATTGATTTGGGTGTTTGAAAAAAATTTAGGAAATCAGTATGGAAATTTGATTTGGTGCTTGAAAGTGAATATTTAGGAATCGATTTGAAAAATCGTATATCAATGTATATTTGGGAAATTAGAATTCACAATGGAATTTATAAAAGAAAGGGAAATTTGTTTTAACAATAAATATTGGTTTATTTTTAAAGTGTGGAAAGGAATTTGCGGATTTGGAATGTAAATTTGAAATAAATCGAGAAGGGTTTTTTAAATTGGTCTAAGTGGACCATTTTGAAATGAAAGTGTATTTTCCTTGGAAAGCCGAGTATGTTTTGAAAGTAGCTTTTAAAATATAAATTAAAAGTCCTAAGTTTGTTTTAAAAGAATATTTTGGAAAAATTTATTTACCTAGGTTATTTTGAAAATCTTTAAAGTAAAGATTTAATTAATTAATTATAGAAGTGATTATTTAAAGATTTAATTGATATTTGTTTTAGAAAATGCTTATTTAAATAATTGTACTCTACGTACTAATTTTATATGAAAAGTAGTTTAGACTTAAAAGTTTATATGTAATATTAGTATAATTTTTTTGTAACTAATATTTTAAGTAAAATGTTTTAAAATAGTTTTATCTAAATGTTTCCAAGTATATATTTTGGATAAGTGGTTTGAATTATTTAGAGTATTTGAACTCGACAGACTTTCAGTGGAAATAAATAATATCGGGAAATTTTATTCCACGAGTGAAACGTGATTTGAAATTTGTTTTCAAATGGTTAAAATGTGAAAATATATCTTGCGAAAATATTTTGAAATAAATAATTGGGAATATTGTTTAAATCTGGTAATTGTTGTGAATGTTGATGGATAGTTAAATAACCGACTATCAATATTTTCCTTTAAATGGCGTTTGAATTTCAATGCGACCGGGGGTCGGATTCCAAGTGGATATCCGAAAACCACATCGAACCTTTGTGATTGTGATGAATCTTTTATTTAAAAGATCGAAGTGGAAATCGTTGTGACTTGTTTGAAATCTGAATGAACACTTATTTTTAAAAATAAGCGCTCGTTATTCGGATTAGCTAAGAGAGGACCTTTGTGTCATATAACCCATTCTGAATAATGATACGACAAAATAGGATTGCATTTAAAGACCGGTGGTGAAGATCGGTTATTTGCAAGAATGATAGGATGACCTATCGATTGTCTTTACACTGAGTAGCTGCGTTATAGAGATTCCCTAAGTGATGGGAAGTCCAATCGAATTGTGAATACCCGGATTGCAAGGGCTTCTTCGAAAGTGCCATCGGTTCTATTCGAACCCGAAACAGACTTGTATGGATGTGTGTCTAACGTTACAAATTGAGATGTAAAGCTAGTTTCTGTCATATACATTTCTGTTGGTGGCGGAGAATTTATTCTTTTAGCTTAACATCCTTCTCTGAGACGTACGAGCCCAGAGGTTATGTAGTTGATGGTTACTAGTGATACATTCCGAATTTGGTAATGTGGCATACGAAATGCTGCTGATCATTTATTAATCGAAGCGTGGCTTTGTGAAGCATTGTGGACGAGACTTCGTCGAGCCTCACAACCCGAAAATGGTCGAAACAGGAATGTTGCGGCAAGGTTTTTAGGGTCGCACCCCTAGGGTATGTCCATTTTCTTCTAGATAAAGGGTGGTATCATGCTATGGAGTCCAGATACTTAACTCATGTGGACACTGTAAATTTATTACTGTGTGATGTTCCTTTGTGGTTGAGGATCCTCGGATAAAGGTCGGTAACGATCGGGGATGGCATACTTGTGTGTTAGTTACCTATGTTATAGCTTGGTTAAAGCATGAGGTAACGTCGGCCTTGTTGGCAAAGATCCGTTTAGGTTCTCGGGGGGTCCTTCCAGAGGCTTACCTATTTCGGTGTAGGACGTTCCTTTGCCTGACCATTTATTGGAAATCCAAAGAAACAATACGCGCCCTGTACGGTTTTAGTTGTATAACCTGCCATGGAATGTGGCGGTAACCTACTATTGAACATGGTAGCCATAGTGGGCATAAGTGTGAAATGCCTACGCTGGCTAAAATTTATATTATACTTTCGAAATGTTTCTGCACTATGCAATAAAAAAAATATCCAAAGGTTTTCGCGTATCAAGTATTTTTGACTGCCATAAGGATAAATCTCCTCCAAGTGTGCGTTTGCATTGTCTGTGTGGCGGAGGCCTTACGGCAGTTTCATTTTCAAAAGCATAGCGGATTTCTTTTATATTCTTTGTGAAAATAACTGTTTTTAAGATCTCACACCAGTTCCATGACTGACCTGTAGTTTATTGTTCCCTTTCTAAACTCTGGGAGCCCACCAATTTCCATACGGGTAATCTAGAGTCAGATTATCAGGTCATTCTGGAATTCAGGAGTTGTTGTGGAGATCAGAAGCAAGCTGGATGGCGAAGTGTATCACTTGTATATGTTATATTTTCTTCCACTATTTGTTGTTGTAACACTTTGATAATGTAATGTGATGTAATGTAATAACAGATATGATTCTTTGTTTTAAATATTATTCATTTATATATTATATGTTGTTCTGCTGCAAAATGTGAGATTCTGTTATTGTTCCTGTTTCTTCTTCTACCTTCTTCTTCTTAAACCCTAATGGTTCGGTTTTTCAGCGTTCGATGGTTCGGCAGTTGATACAGTGGACGTATTAATGTTGACTTTCGAAAGTCGAAAAATTGGGGCATCACAAAGTAGTATCAGAGTATTTGGTTAAGCGACAACCTTAGCTCTGTTGGATGTTACTCATTGGAGATAGAGTCGGTAGTACTCTAGAATGAGTGTGAGTGTAATAATAGATATGAGCGCGTATTTGTTAGTGAATATAAATTGTTTTATATTGTGTTGACTTATCGGTTGATTGTTTATAGATTCTGGTCGGTACAGTTTAGCCAACTGTATCGATAGGGATTTCTAAACTTTTAAACAAGATAAATCGACACACTATTGTTTGAAAAATAGGGTAAATGAAATAATTTTATTCAAAACTATTTTTGTATATAAAAGAAATGATTTTTTGTGAATTTTTATGGTATATGGTTCCTTGGTTGTTAGGAAGTGATGATACTGAATTATCATCATTATTGTATGGAAATTTAATAAGAAATAATGGTATAATCAAAGATTTGGAGATAAATTCATGTAACAAATGAAATTTTCAAATATGAATTGAAAATTGATAAATAAAAGTAAGTGCGGAATAAATTTGTGAATGAACAAATGAGTTAACATTTGTAAGTAAATGAATTGGATTGAAAAATGGGATGAGATTTGATTTGAAACAAGTTGAAAAAAATCCAAACTTGAGAAAAATAAAAATAAAATGGATTGAATTCAAGTAAACTAATATGATAATTAATTAATTCATGAAATAGGAAAGTTGAATTAGTTAAATTAAAATCCAAATGTGAGTTAAATTTGCAGATAAATTCAAGCAAGTAGAAATAAATTGAAAATTTTCTTGTTATTGATAAAATAAATTCGAGATGAACTGACCATGGAAATTTGAAATAAAAAATGGATAAGTGAATAAAACTAATTTAATTAAATTAGCAGATGGAATGAATATACATAAATGAGGTTTATAAAATGGATGCTAAGCAATGATTTTTGTATATCAATGCATCAAAATGAATGTGAATACCGAATGCAAAATGAATTTAACAGAATCAGTTGGAAATGAAATGGAATAAGGAGTAAATTGAGTTGGTATCAATTTAAATTAGTTATAAACTAGATTGGATATTCTATTAAGTGAGTATCATCGAATTTGCATAGAAATGGTTGTCGTTTGACGCAAACGAGATTGCATAAAATTCTATGAGTTAATGAAAGCCAATAAAATTGATTTCTGAATCAATTGAAATGGATATGATTCGTTTCATTTAAAAAATTGAATTAAATGAAAGAAAGTGCATTGTAAATCATTTGAATTGAATAGAAATGATATGGAATGTAGTTGTAAGCAATTAAATTTGTATTGACCTTATAAATTGCTTATGGGGATTGTTTTGAGTGCATTGCTGTTGAAAACTATGTGTTCACTATTGAAAATAAGTGAAATGTAAATGAACTTCCTATATATGGCACTTACGTGTTTACATTGAGAAAGTACATGTACGGGGGGGCGTTTGGCTGGATTTGCTCACTCTAAAATGCTAATAATAAACTGCTTTGCTTAAAAATGCTAAATAAGGTACGCCTACGCAATAAAAATAGGAAATATGAACTGTTTTTTTATCTGATCGGGTGGATCGATGTATATATATTTATACCTTTTGTCAAATTGCAAAAGCTCCTGTGTACAAAGGAGACTCTGCCAAAATTTTCCGAAAATTTTAGGAGGTAGAAAAATTTTGAAAAAAAAGAAAAAATTTGTTAGCGACAAACGATTTCAAATTGGAAATTGAAGTAAATTAGTGAATGAAACTAATTTAAAATAATGATATGAATCAATTATAAATGGAAGATAAAAATTCAATATTCAGAGTGTAACGACACGTAAATTTCGACGATTTAATTTATTTAATAGAATTTTGTAATAAAAATTTAGTAGAGAATAATAAAAGGTGATAAATATATGTTGAACGCTAATTTAACAATGGTAATTTAAGCCTTTGTTTGTAATATGAATAAATTTTTCAATAAAAATTGGTGTAGTATTGTACCTGAATATAATGGGAAGATAGAGAATATAGGTAAGGCATTTAATTAGTTAAGTGTAAATTTATGGGTATAATAACAATTCGTATACATTACCTAATTAATTTGTCAATTAATTTGTAAAAAAAATCAAAACCTTTTAATTCGGTAAATAATTTGATGCGTATTGATAAGCGTTACTTTAACGATTAATTTTAAAGTCATGGGAAGAAAATAAGTAAAGTTATGCAGTAATAAATAAATAAAAATATCGCAATAAATAAGAAACCGACATAAAATTTATTTATATGGACGTTACTTATTGATTTGAGAGTAACGGAAGTGTGAACGTAGAATAAAATAAGCGTAGATTTATGTTAGGTAATTATTGAGAATATGGGGAATAAGTTGAAATAATATTAATTAAAAATTTATGCGTAAAACATGTTATGTAAGATATATTGATTCCATTTAATAAATTGAGGATTACTATTATCGAAGAGGATTAAATATGGTCTCAATGTAAATTTAGATAAGTTTTGAAATAAAGACTAATTCCATTCAGAAGATGACAATGGGTGCAATATTTTGATTTGTAAGCAATAGTAATAGGTTACATGTTTAATTGGTTGATAGAATTTGAATTGAAATAAATGTTAATACACTAAATAAAGGTTACATTAATATGATAAGAATACAATGTCTAGAAGTTTAACATAGAGTGTGTTAAGACGTAGAAATGGAAATTAGGAAGAAGTTGGAATTAAATGAAATTTTAGGTGTATTTATGAGAAATTTACGTTCAATTAAAGAGGCGAATGAAATAAATACCAACCAATTTTAGTGAATAACGGGGTCTAAACCTAAATAAATAAATTCCTTGAAATTTAAGTTTTAAATTTTGATAAATTGGATTTGTACTTTAATATTGAAAATTTTGGGATTATTCAAAAATAAATTAATGTAGGAAGTTGTTAAAGGATTCTGAATTTACCAAGTGGTCCAAACTGACAAAATTTGCAAATAATTAAAGTTGGATTGTAAATCTGATTCAATTAACCTATTATTAATTTATTTGTTTGGAATATAAAAAGTAATGATAGGGTTAATTGAAATTAAGTGTAGTTTAATTTGTATGTTATTTGAGATTAAGGCAAGATGGGTGGATGTTAGGAGTTACATACTTAGATCATTCAATTTATTTGGATAACATTGTAATAAATGTAATTAAATGTACGTTTACGTGAAATATAATACCATGCTTAATAGATTGCTAAGTTGTATATATTAAAGGGAATTTTATTAATTGTTTTTAAAAAAAACCTTAATTAATATGGTTGATAAATTTAATATAGGAAAAACCAATGAAATTCTTGGGAATAATGTAGGTTAATATGAGTTAGTAGTTAGGGTAGTGACTAAAATTGGTAATACATTGCAATTAATGTTAATAGTGTTGACATAAGCTAATAAATTTAAATGTTAATGCAATACCAATTTATGTATTTAAGGTGATTGCGAAATTGGAATTTGATAAATGCAGTAACTAACTCAGGGCAAATAGATTTTATGGAATCAATAAAAGATAGGTAAATTTAATGATTGTTTGGTGGTAATTTAAGCATGAATGAGAATAAATCGGGCAATAGTGAGAATTATTAATTATTACCCATCAATTTATTTAGAATCTAAATCAAATGCAACATTTGTTGTTATTTGTAGCTTATAGGTGGAAATAACGTAAACTTTATTCAGAATATGATAATTAGTTAGATTAAAAGAATGGAAGGCAGGATATATGGATTCATTTGGATTTAGAACATGATAATTTGAATTTATTGAATTTATTGGAAACTGAATAGAACATTTTATGTGATTGAAGTTAAAGCTGGAATTCGAAGATGTTTTAGGAATTCCCATCTATGGGATACCAATAGATAGGATAATTAAATGAAAGGTCAACTAAAGGATTTCTGCAAAGTTAATTTATAATTTTTAGATAAAATAAAATTGAAGTTTTACGCTGAAGTTAATAATGTACTCAGCATTTAAGAAACATCTTAAATTGTCTAAATTTGAATAAACAATGAAGTAATAAATAATAATTATTAATAAAATCCAAAATTTGGTAACCCGTTTTCAAATTAATGACAATTAGTGTTGGTATAGGCTATTTATTTAAGTAACATTGCGATGCCAAAAAAATGGATTGGAAGTAATTGCGAAATATAAATAAAATATTTTAGTAGGGAATTCAAATGTATATATACATAGAAATGTGGATTTTTATAGTATGAAAACTTAGTCAATTTGCAATAGTTAAATCTATTGAGAATGAATAAAAATCTAAGATAATTATTACGGTAATTTAGAAATTTAGTTGAAAATGGAAACTTATCTATGAATTTGGAATTTAATGAAATTGTGAATTTATATTGAAACTTATAAATAAAGCATCTAAATTTACATTTGTAAATACGTTTAAAATTCAATGTAAATGTCTGAGGAAGAAATTAATTTATTTACTAATCCGTAACGTATCCAATTAATATAAAATATTTTGATGGGCCAACAACCGTTTTGCGCGTTTATGATTTGTGCCCACCTATCCTATTTCACTTTGTCTATTTATAGGCTGTGTAAACCCTAACCTCCATCTATCTTCATTTCTCTCTGTGTGTTCTTTTCTTCAACTTCTTCTCTTCCGATGGCTGCAAAATTTCTAGATTCAATTAAAGTCCAAAATAAAAAAATAAAAAAATAAAATATATTTCAAACTCCTCTAAAAATTCTAGAAAAAATATATGTCATAATTCTCGAAGAGCGTAATCTGTCGGTACTGTCTGTTTTTTTCATTGGTGTTCTAGCGTGCTCGAATTTAAGAAGAAGGACGTGGCCTGTGACGTGGCATGGTGATGGGGTATATTTGTTTATTTTGTTTTATTTAATTTTTGTTTCAATCGAAATTTTCGAATAACTTTCTTATACGTAGTCCGATTCACGCGAGATTTTTTTGTTAGGATCGTAATTAAATTCCAGATCTGTTGACGCTGGTTTGGACCAATTCGGAGACCGTTGAATTTTTGAGTTTAAATTGAATTTAAATTCGATTTAAATTCAAAAGGTGAGTGTTTTAACCCACTCACAACTTCTAGAATTTCTTGTGTTTGTTAAATTAATTTTAGATATGAGTAGAAATTTATTTATGACTGTTTGGCATGTTTTATTCATTATCTCTGATAAATCACATTCATTTAATATAACTGTTAATTAATTTTATTTATTGCATAAATTTGACAGTTAGAATTTATTTAATTGCATATTAACTGCCAGTCATAGTTATGTTAAATTTTTAATTGCATATTAACTGCCAGTTAAATTTACGTTTATTTTTGCATATAAACTGCCAATTAACAGTTATTAAATTTATTTTGAGTATAAACTGATAATTGATACCATTATTTATCACGTATTATGTATTGATGATTGTTTGAAACTGGATGATGACTGTGATAAATGGATGTATGATTTGATGGATGAATTGATGATTAATTTTATTAATTCCAAGTTGCTATGCATTTCATTCATTCGGGATTGCGGTTTGAAATGGTATATAACCACATTTTTTTCATTTTAAATTGTGGATTGAAATGATAAACATCCGTACCACTTGACCATAAGATAGAAAACTATATACAGGCACCGCGGTAGATATATAAAAAAAAATTGAAATGTTTTTCTATGGTTTTGTAAAGTTATATATATATATATATATATATATATATATATATATATATATATATATATATATATATATATATATATATATGGTTTATGAGATATTGATTTGGTTATTGATAAAGGCTATTATATATATATAGTAATTTCCGGTTTTTAAGCTTTGTATAAATTTGATTTGAAGTTTAAATAAAGTTTGATTTTAAGATCAAATAAGATTAAACATTTATTTAAAATTTAATTTCTAGAGTTTTATGACTTAAATTAGAATAGATTTGGAAGATGAATATTAAGTTAAATTGAAATTTAATGAAAAATGGGAATTTTTAAAAGATATGATTTTTATAACTTGATTTTTGTGTAAAGTGATTTTTATGAATATCAGGTTGATTAAATGGATATATAATAAATTGAAAAATGATCCAGTTATATGAAGTTAAAGGTTTTCTTAAATTTTATTGAATTCATTAAGCAAACATTTCAAGTCTAAATAATAAGTAACTGAATTTGATATATATATATATATATATATATATATGGAATTGTCAAATGAGTCTGTTTGAAATGGTGAAATATTTAAAGCCTTGAAACATAAGAATTGAAATGGTATTTGGAAGTTTAAATCGATATTTGAAATTGATTTGTGAAATCTAAAGATGCTATTTTGTTTATAAAAGTAATTTAATATTTAACCATTTAAGAGATGGAAATTTTGTTTCAAAGCTATGTTTTCAAGGAAGTATAATTTGGAAATATTATATTCAAGAGTTTTGATTTCTAAATATTTTACTTTGGAAAACCTATGATTTTGGAAAGAATATATATTGGAAAATAAATGATATCGTATTGATTTGGGGTTTTAAGAATAAATGATATCGGGTTTATATGGGTTTTAAATGGATATTTTATTATGGTTTTAAAAGTATAATTTTTTTAAATGACCGCGGTGTTATAATAACGATTGGTTGGCAAAGAGACCGGGATCGGATATGGACATACTCTCTGTCGATACCGAAAACCACTTTGACTAACCGTGTACGCGGTGGAGATTCCAGAATGAAGCAGGAAGGTGGCGACGTTTCCTTTAAGGTAAATACGTGGACCTGACTACCGTGAGTTGGCATAAGGTGGCTAAAACAGGAGCGATCGACGGGTTAATGAGGTAGCTCCTCTGATCGGACACTTCCCTTTGATACTATACTATGACTTTGGATTTTATTCGGTGGCCACCTTCACTTTTGATTTCTTTGATGTGGGGAGTTTGTCCAAGGTGGGCGGCAGCTGCGCGCTGTGCGTTTCCATCGGCCCGTAAGCGTAATTGGTATATCTACCCTGGCATTGCCTAGTTTGCCGTGTCACCTACCATAGCGTGCCTTATACGATTTTGGTTTTGTACCATACCTATGGAGTGCCCTCTGACGAAGCCCAGTACGGGGGAGATTACGGTACTGTATAGACCATGGGAATATATAAATGTGTTAAGGTGGAAAATGTAAAGCCTTAACGCTATTTAAAAGTAAGTTTATTTTACAATTAGACACTATTATAATAGCGCAATATACTACATAGTAAATAGTTTAATGGATCCTTAGGAGATGTAAATCCCGAGCATCTCTTGAGTTACTGCACTCATATTTATTTCTGTTAATGTAACTCAAATAAGATCTTTTAGTTCTGACTCGAGTGTTTTGGTCTTTCCAAATTCGCTCGGGTCAGTCCGAGCATTTCAGGATTGAAGATTTTATTTCCGGAGGAAGAAGACGAAGATTTTATTATTATTACTATAGATAATATGGTTTCACTGCACTCATATTGTTCCGCTGCATTGTTATATGGTATGTGTACTCTAATATGTATTGTATAAATAAATCAAAGGTTTTTGTAAACAGATTTATGAACTGTATATTTGATTACTATATTTTATCCTTCCGCTGTGAGATTCTGTTTCTTTCTCTGTTTTCTTATTTATCCCATAACAATCCGTCGTTACGTATGGTTTGAATTGGCACGTGTGTCTGCGTAAATCGTGCAAAAAGGCGGGATGTTACAGTTGGTATCAGAGCTTTGGTTTAGCGATAAATCTTGGCTTTGTGGGGTTTGACTCTTTATTAATAAGGTAGTAATACCCTATGGGAGACACTGAGTGTATATATGAGAGAGCGTATTTGTTAGTGTTATAAAAAGGTTTTAATATTGTGTTAATTTGTTCCGTTTCGTATTTATAAATTCTGGTTGGTGCATGGGACGCTATGACATCAATAGCGATTTCTAAACACTTAATAGGACAGACCGACATTATATTTGTTTTTAATATAGGTGAATGAAATTTTTTTTCCTATTATATTTTTATATATAAAATAAAAAATTTCAATTGATATTTATATTTGGCTGCAATAGATTGATTGTTAGGAAATAAAGTGTAAATTATAATAGAAATAAGATTGGAAAATAGGATAAATGAAATTTGGAAATTTAGAACTTAAGTCCGGGGTTTTTTTTTGAATGATTTTGAAATATATTAATAATTTTGTTTATAAGTATTTTCTGATATAAATATTTAGCATAATTCAGAAGAATCGTTTTAAAGAAGATTTTTGAGAAAATAAGTTTTGTACTTCCTCTCTGTTGTTGGAAAATAATTTCGGTGATGGCGGCCGCATCATCGACTTTCATTTTCGAGTTTCGAAGGGGAAAGGCCACTGTAGTAGTTCTACTGCAGATTCATTTTCGAAAAAGATATAAATTTTTAATTGTTTTAAATAAAATTAGAAGTATATAAGTTAGAAGAATATATTTATCTAATATTTCAAAATAATTTGAAATTTAACCCGGTATTTAATTCTTAAATTTCCATTAATTAATTGTTTAAATTATTGTAGTGAAATAAAAGGTAAGTGATTAATAAATTGAAACCTCTAATTTAGGTAAGAGATTTAATGCAAAGTTATAAAGGGAAATTTGAAATTTGTAACATATGAGATAAAGAGTAATATTGTTGAACATTAAATTTAATTAAAAGATGAGATAAAACTTGTATAAGATAAAACTTGTATAAGTTCATTTGTATTTTCTTTAACATATATAACTTACCAAATATAAAAAGTTGAAATGTTTAATAAGAAATGTAGTAGAAATTTGTACAAGTAATAGTAGGTAATGAAGCATTCAATGAATTTGCTGTATTCAATAACTTAAGATATAATTGAAATTTTACCAAGTAAATATAAATAAAGGTAAGCATGATAGATAGATGATTATAAAACTTAAGGAATTAAAGTAAATAAATAAGGACATGCTGTTATTTTATGTATATTTTTGTCTTTTAATATTTTAAAGTGATAAAATAATTTTTCCAAAATTTATTGCGTATATTTTCTATTTTTAAGGCTAGTTTCCATTTTTTTTGCTATTTTCTTCATTTAAATTATATTTAATTAAAATTTATTTATTTATTTATTTTTATGCATGCATTTTATTTTTGTGTCTTTATCTTTATTTATAAATGAATGAATAATTATAACAAAATATAAGGAACCAGCATGACCCGAGTTAATGGAATTGAATAATTGTAAGTAATAAGTAAAAATGGATGAGCAAACCTTTGATAAGTAAATGTGAATGAGAAAAAAATCACTATATAAAAAATAGGGAAATAAAACAACTAAAGCATGAAATTTATAATAAGTTAGTTTGGTTGCTGGTTTGAATTGTTATTGTTTGATTTATGGTTGGTTGGGTAAGGAAATTTGAAGTTGTTGGATGAATAAATAATCTATTTTGTTCCATCTAAGACTGTTGAGTAAATGATGCACTTGATAATTATTTTTCATTCCGTACAATTTCAAGTTTGAACCCAAACAACTATTTGATTGTGTGATTGTATGGTTGTTTTGTAATTGTATGTATGCTGTTCGAGGAAATTGATGGTTGTTGTATTAATTTGGATGATTAGTGATTGGAACTACTTAGATATTTAAATTTTGGACTTAGAAATATTTTGAAATGTTCTCCAAACTCTAATAAATTTAAGTATAAAAAGATAATGTTGTAAATTTGTATATTTTAAGAAAAGTAACAGATATTGTAAATTTAACTGTTTATAAGGTAATGTTTTGAATAAGATATGTAGATTCTAAATCCTTCTTTTTCCTTTTTGGGGACGAAAAGTTTTGAGTGGGGGAGAGTGTAACGACCCGTAAATTTCGATGATTTAATTTATTTAATAGAATTTTGTAATAAAAATTCAGTAGAAATAATAAAAGGTGATAAATATATATTGAACGCTAATTTCACAATGGTAATTTAAGCCTTTGTTTCTAATATGAATAAATTTTTCAATAAAAATTGGTGTAAGTATTGTACCTGAATATAATGGGAAGATAGAGAATATAGGTAAGGCATTTAATTAGTTAAGTGTAAATTTACGGGTATAATAACAATTCGTATACATTACCTAATTAATCTGTCAATTAATTTCTTAAAAAAATCAAAACCTTTTAATTTGGTAAATAATTTGATGCGTATTGATAAGCGTTACTTTAACGATTAATTTTAAAGTGATGGGAAGAAAATAAGTAAAGTTATGCAGTAATAAATAAATAAAAATATCGCAATAAATAGGAACTGACATAACATTTATTTATATGAACGTTACTTATTGATTTGAGAGTAACGGAAGTGTGAACGTAGAATAAAATAAGCGTAGATTTATGTTAGGTAATATTGAGAATATGGGGAATAAGTTGAAATAATATTAATTAAAAATTTATGCGTAAAACATGTTATGTAAGATATATTGATTCCATTTAATAAATTGACGATTAATATTATCGAAGAGGATTAAATATGGTCTCAATGTAAATTTAGATAAGTTTCGAAATAAAGACTAATTCCATTCAGAAGATGACAATGGGTGCAATATTTTGATTTGTAAGCAATAGTAATAGGTTACATGTTTAATTGGTTGATAGAATTTGAAATGAAATAAATGTTAATACACTAAATAAAGGTTACATTAATATGATAAGTAATACAATGCCTAGAAGTTTAATATAGAGTGTGTTAAGACGTAGAAATGGAAATTAGGAAGCAGTTGGAATTAAATGAAATTTTAGGTGTATTTATGAGAAATTTACGTACAATTAAAGAGGCGAATGAAATAAATACCAACCAATTTTAGTGAATAACGGGGTCTAAACCTAAATAAATAAATTCCTTGAAATTTAAGTTTTAAATTTTGATAAATTGGATTTGTACTTTAATATTGAAAATTTTGGGATTATTCAAAAATAAATTAATGTAGGAAGTTGTTAAAGGATTCTGAATTTACCAAGTGGTCCAAACTGACAAAATTTGCAAATAATTAAAGTTGGATTGTAAATCTGAGTCAATTAACCTATTATTAATTTATTTGTTTGGAATATAAAAAGTAATGATAGGGTTAATTGAAATTAAGGGTAGTTTAATTTGTATGTTATTTGGGATTAAGACAAGATGGGTGGAAATTAGGAGTTATATACTTAGATCATTCAATTTATTTTGATAACATTGTAATAAATGTAATTAAATGTACATTCACGTGAAATATAATACCATGCTTAATAGATTGCTAAGTTGTGTATCTTAAAGGGAATTTTATTAATTGTTTTTTAAAAAAACCTTAATTAATATGGTTGATAAATTTAATATAAGAAAAACCAATGAAATTCTTGGGAATAATGTAGGTTAATATGAGTTAGTAGTTAGGGTGGTGACTAAAATTGGTAATACATTGCTATTAATGTTAATAGTGTTGACAAAAGCTAATAAATTTAAATGTTAATGCAATACCAATTTATGTATTTAAGGCGATTGCGAAATTGGAATTTGATAAATGCAGTAACTAACTCAGGGCAAATTGATTTTATGGAATCAATAAAAGATAGGTAAATTTAATGATTGTTTGGTGGTAATTTAAGCATGAATGGGAATAAATCGGGCAATAATGAGAATTATTAATTATTACCCATCAATTTATTTAGAATATAAATCAAATGCAACATTCGTTGTTATTCGTAGCTTATAGGTGGAAATAACGTAAACTTTATTCAGAATATGATAATTAGTTAGATTAATAGAATTGAAGGCAGGATATATGGATTCATTTGGATTTAGAACATGATAATTTGAATTTATTGAATTTATTGGAAACTGAATAGAACATTTTATGTGATTGAAATTAAAGTTGGAATTCAGAGCTGTTTTAGGAATTCCCATCTATGGGATACCAATAGATAGGATAATTAAATGAAAGGTCAACTAAAGGATTTCTGCAAAGTTAAATTATAATTTGTAGATAAAATAAAATTGAAGTTTTACGCTAAAGTTAATAATGTACTCAGCATTTAAGAAACATCTTAAATTGTCTAAATTTGAATAAACAATGAAGTAATAAATAATAATTATTAATAAAATCCAAAATTTGGTAACATGTTTTCAAATTAATGATAATTTGTGTTGGTATAGGCTATTTATTTAAGTAACAGTGCGATGCCAAAAAAAATGGATTGGAAGTAATTGCAAAATATAAATAAAATATTTTAGTAGGGAATTCAAATGTATATATACATAGAAATGTGGATTTTTATAGTATGAAAACTTAGTCAATTTACAATAGTTAAATCTATTGAGAATGAATAAAAATCTAAGATAATTATTACGGTAATTTAGAAATTTGGTTGAAAATGGAAAATTATCTATGAATTTGGAATTTAATGAAATTGTGAATTTATATTGAAACTTATAAATGAAGCATCTAAATTTACATTTGTAAATACGTTTAAAATTCAATGTAAATGCCTGAGGAAGAAATTAATTTATTTACTAATCCGTAACATATCCAATTAATATAAAATATTCTGGTGGGCCAACAACCATTTTGCGCGTTTATGATTCGTGCACACCTATCCTATTTCACTTTGTCTATTTATAGGCTGTGTAAACCCTAGTCTCCATCTATCTTCATTTCTCTCTGTGTGTTTTTTTCTTCAACTTCTTCTCTTCCAATGGCTGCAAAATTTCTAGATCCAATTACAGTCCAAAATAAAAATAAAAAAATAAAAAAAATATATTTCAAACTCCTCTAAAAATTCCAGAAAAATTATATGTCATAATTCTCGAAGAGCGTAATCTGTTGGTACTATCCATTTTTTTTATTGGTGCTGTAGCGCGCTCGAATTTGAGAAGAAGGACGTGGCCTGTGACGTGGTATGGTGATGGGGTATATTTGTTTATTTTGTTTTATTTAATTTTTGTTTCAATCGAAATTTCGAATAACTTTCTCACACGTAGTCCGATTCATGCGAGATTTTTTTTGTTAGGATCGTAATTAAATTCCAGATCTGTTGACGCTCGTTTGGACCAATTCGGAGACAGTCGAATTTTTGAGTTTAAATTGAATTTAAATTCGATTTAAATCCAAAAGGTGGGTGTTTTAACCCACTCACAACTTCTAGAATTTCTTGTGTTTGTTAAATTAATTTTAGATATGAGTAGAAATTTATTTATGACTATTTGGCATGTTTTATTCAGTATCTCTGATAAATCGCATTCATTTAATATAACTATTAATTAATTTTAGTTATTGCATAAATTTGACAGTTAGAATTTATTTAATTGCATATTAACTGCCAGTCATAGTTATGTTAAATTTTTAATTGCGTATTAACTGCTAGTTAAATTTAGGTTTATTTTTGCATATAAACTGCCAATTAACAGTTACTAAATTTATTTTGAGTATAAACTGATAATTGATACCATTGTTTATCACCTGTTATGTATTGATGATTCTTTGAAATTGGATGATGACTGTGATAAATGGCTGTATGATTTAATGGATGAATTGATGATTAATTTTATTAATTGCAAGTTGCTATGCATTTCATTCATTCGGGATTGCGGTTTGAAATGATATATAACCGCATTTTTTTTTCATTTTAAATTGCGGATTGAAATGATAAACATCCGTATCACTTGACCATAGGATAGAAAATTATATACAGGCACCGCGGTAAATATATAAAAAAAAATTTTGAAATGTTTTTCTATGGTTTTGTAAAGTTATATATATATAGTTTATGAGATATTGATTTGGTTATTGATAAAGGCTATTATATATATATAGTAATTTCTGGTTTTTAAGCTTTGTACAAATTTGATTTGAAGTTTAAATAAAGTTTGATTTTAAGATCAAATAAGACTAAACATTTATTTAAAATTTAATTTCTGAAGTTTTATGACTTAAATGAGAATAGATTTGGAAGATGAATATTAAGTTAAATTGAAATTTAATAAAAAAATGGGAATTTTTAAAAGATATGATTTTTATAACTTGATTTTTGTGTAAAGTGATTTTTATGAATATCAGGTTGATTAAATGAATATATAATATATTGAAAGATGATCCAGTTATATGAAGTTAAAGGTTTTCTTAAATTATATTGAATTCATTAAGCAAACATTTCAAGTCTAAATAATAAGTAACTGAATTTGATATATATATATATATATATATATATATATATATATATATGGGATTGTCAAATGAGTCTGTTTGAAATGGTGAGATATTTAAAGCCTTGAAACATAAGAATTGAAATGGTATTTGGAAGTTTAAATCGATATTTGAAATTGATTTGTGAAATCTAAAGAAGCTATTTTGTTTATAAAAGTAATTTAATATTTAACCATTTAAGAGATGGAAATTTTGTTTCAAAGCTATGTTTTCAAGGAAGTATAATTTGGAAATATTATATTCAAGAGTTTTGATTTCTAAATATTTTACTTTGGAAAACCTATGATTTTGGAAAGAATATATATTGGAAAATAAATGATATCGTATTGATTTGGGGTTTTAAGAATAAATGATATCAGGTTTATATGGGTTTTAAATGGATATTTTATTATGGTTTTAAAAGTATATTTTTTTAAATGACCGCGGTGTTATAATAACGATTGGTTGGCAAAGACACCGGGATCGGATATGGACATACTCTCTGTTGATGCCGAAGACCACTTTGACTAACCGTGTACGCGGTGGAGATTCCAGAATGAAGCAGGAAGGTGGCGACGTTTCCTTTATGGTAAATACGTGGACCCGACTCCCGTGAGTTGGCATAAGGTGGCTAAAACAAGAGCGATCGACGGGTTAATGAGGTAGCACCTCTGATCGGACACTTCCCTTCGATACTATACTATGACTTTGGATTTTATTCGGTGGCCACCTTCACTTTTGATTTCTTTGATGTGGGGAGTATGTCCGAGGTGGGCGGCAGCTGCGCGCTGCGTGTTTCCATCGGCCCGGAAGCGTAACTGGTATATCTACCCTGGCATTGCCTAGTTGTGCCGTGTCACCTACCCTAGCGCGCCTTATACGATTTTGGTTTTGTACCATACCTATGGAGTGCCCTCTGACAACGCGCAGTACGGGGGAGATTACGGTACTGTATAGACTATGGGAATATATAAATGTGTTAAGGTGGAAAATGTAAAGCCTTAACGCTATTTAAAAGTAAGTTTATTTTACAATTAGACACTATTATAATAGCGCAATATACTACATAGTAAATAGTTTAACGGATCCTTAGGAGATGTAAATCCCGAGCATCTCTTGAGTTACTGCACTCATATTTATTTCTGTTAATGTAACTCACATAAGATCTTTTAGTTCTGACTCGACTGTTTTTTTCTTTCCAAATTCGCTCGGGTCAGTCCGAGCGTTTCAGGATTGAAGATTTTATTTCCAGAGGAAGAAGACGAAGATTTTATTATTATTACTATAGATAATATGGTTTCACTACACTCACATTGTTCCGCTGCATTGTTATACGGTATGTGTACTCTGATATGTATTGTATAAATAAATCAAAGGTTTTTGTAAACAGATTTATGAAATGTATATTTGATTATTATATTTTATCCTTCCGCTGTGAGATTCTGTTTCTTTCTCTGTTTTCTTATTTATCCCATAACAATTCGTTCTTACGTATGGTTTGAATTGGCGCGTGTGTCTGTTTAAATCGTGCAAAAAGGCGGGATGTTACACAGAGTTGAAGATAAATTGAATTCATATGGTAATGGAAAAACTAATTTAAATAGAAGTAGATACAAAACTTCTATAAGGAAATGTATAAAATGATTTTGGAATCTATAGTTGGATATGGTTAAATTGGATATACAGGTATTATAACGCAAGTGGGGAAAATAGATTTTGAATTCAGAAGATAAATTTGAATTGTCCGACCAAAAAGGTATGTATTTAAATTTCAGTATGAAATTTGATTGGGTTTTTGATCTAGCCACTTGGCTTTTTATTTTCTTTCGAAATTTGGGAATCCGTAGAGGCATTTTGTAGTTGTATCTAGCTAGCCGCGCAAAGGAGATGCTGGCGGAATTTTTCGAAAATTTCGAGAGCTAGAAAAAAATTGTGAGAAAGTTTTGAAAGTTTAAAATTTGAATTTAAATTCAAAATTTGAATTGTGAAGTAAATGAAGTTGTTTGGAAACTGTGAATATTTTGCAAGCTGGTTGAAATAATAAGGGATCTTTGATAAAAAGATTTATTTTGGAAAGTTGATAAAACTGTTTCGTTTCGAAAATATTAAACCGGTTGAGGATCATTCTTCTTAACTAGTAATTTCGGGATGAAATTCTTTTAAGGGGAAAAGGATGTGACGACCCAGAATTTTGAACATTTGAAATAGAAGTATTTAATTGATTTTAAATATTTGAAAATTAGTTTAACTTGAAATTTCAAATATAAATGTGAATTTGGAAATTAAATTGTTGAATTTAATTTATTAATGATTGGTAAAAATTTGAATTTTCAATTTTTAGCTTGTTAAAAATAATTTAATGACTTAAAAAATTCATATTGACAATACCGAGGTTAATGGAAGCTTCAGAATTGAAATTGGAACTATTTTGTTCAGTTTGGAATTTATATCGTATAAATCGATATTTAAAATAGCCTTCCGAGGCACAGTCTCGGATTTCGATGAAACTAGTTCCATTGAATCCGTAATATTGTACTATTATCATATTTCAATTTTCGTAGTGTTTGGAGTGATCCCGTGGTCGTACGATAAGCAAACGCACTGAAATTTAAATTGAATATTTGATATTTTAATTGGTATAAAAAGATATCTTCTCCATAAGACCAAATTTGGACTCGAAACTTTTTCCATTGCGTTTGGAATAGGTGTATAACATTATGAACGCCTAGCGGCACACCTCGATAGGAGGTCAAGTTTTTAAGTTGCATTTGTCGAATAGTTTGAATTTGAATTCAAATCGAATATTTATACTAGTCAGCTGCAGTTGAAATTATATCGCATCAGCTTTTTTCCTTTCCATTCAAAACAATATAGCATGTTAACTGGAGCACGCTAATATCAAATCTTGTCTCTCATTTTCGCAGCAGATCTTCAGAGCGATTCAAATCGTTATTAATGGCTGAAGCTTCGTTTCAAATTAGAAGAATTCAAAGGGCCGAACTAAAAAATTTATTCACCCCTCTTCCAAATTAAAATGTTAATGGAAGCTTCCTCAATTTTTCAAAATACAACCGATCTCGAATTATGGGCATCACGAGCACTAGATTGCAGGTGTTAGTGCCTAGTCGATTGAATGCAAATCAAGGACAACGAAGTTCATAATTCGTCACAAAGTCTGATTCCTGGGCGTATGGAGATCGTGGCCATCGGAGCATAAGCGGCATGTGAAGCTAGGGATTCGTGCATGGTTGATGGTGGTGTCGCGATTCAAGGTATGGACCGACGCAGCTGCAGTTCGAAGTCGACTATGAAGTTGTACTTGAATTCAAAAATCAGGTGAAGCATCGTGAATTTTGGGTAGCGACTGGAGTTTCGATCGATGTCAGGTGGAATGGCGGCTTTAAAGAGTAGACTTAGTCACGATTTGGATGGCAATAACGGTGATAGATTGGAAGGTCGGAGGACTTTGGCCGTGTGCGTTTGGGTCTGATCGAAACGTCGTGGGGTGGTCACTTGTTGGAGTTTGACGACGGAGGGTCGCGATTGATGGAGTTCATCTGGACAGTGAGGAATGGGCTGGGTTATCTTCCCTAATTTAATTCATATTTTATACGTGTTGTAGAGATAGAAAAATAAAATAAAACAGTAAGGTTTAAAATAATAATAGAATAAAATGGATATACATATATACCTATCTTTATTTACTAAATGATTTTAAAATAATGGTGATTAATTTGATTAATTAACCTGTTAAATGATTTTAAAGATTTTGTAGAAAGTAATTTGTTTAAAATCAAACTATAGTTTAAAATAAATCATTGGTTAATTTAAAATATTAAATAAAAATTTAATTTGTTCAAAAATTTCAAATATTAATGAAAATCATATACTTGTATGCAAGGTTAAAACCGTGAAATCAATTGGAACAGAAAAGTGGATTGCAAATATAAAGCAAAGGAGAGATCTTCTCACTCAAGTTTAAATTGTAATTTCCAGTTTGATTTCAAATAGTTAAATTTAAAATTGTTGGCTGTGTGCTTGGATGATGGTTGTTATTATTTGTTTTGAAATAGACCCTATTGCGCCGCATATATAAATCCCATATACCGCGATATTCCACCTCGAAGTGGAATTGATATTTAATTGTTGTGCTAACGTCTATGGATGTAGGGAGATAGGTTGGAGGGATCCAACTGGATTTCTCAAACATTTGAATTTGTTTCATTTGTTGTGTGTTAAATTATTTATAATCTCTGCGTGATTATATTGTAATTGGAATCATCGTAGGCTAAAATTTAGCCTAATATATTTTTTGTGTCGTAAGATACCAGAAATAAATAAAATAGAATTTTTGAATATATGTAGAAAAATCTATAGTGAAATCCTATTGAATAAATTCCAAAATATGGAGAAAGATTTTTATAAACGGGTTTTGAGTAATATTGGTTGAAAGTTGAAGAATTTATTTAAAATGTGGATTTTAAATATTTTGGAAAAATAATAATAAAGGGATTTATTTTAAAAGATGATAAATTTGGAAATCCATTTGAAAATTGATTTGGTACTTGAAAATAAATCTTTGGGAATCAAACTGAAATTTGATTCGATGTTTGAAACAAAATTTAGAAATCAATTTGGAAATTGATTTTGGTGATTTAAAATAAACCTTTGGGGAATTCATTTGGAAACTGATATGGGTGTTTGAAAAAAAATTTAGGAAATCAATGTGAAAATTTTATTTGGTGCTTGAAAGTGAATATTTGGGAATCGGTTTGAAAAATCGTATATCAATGGATATTTGGGAAATTTGAATTCACAATGGAATTTATAAAAGAAAGGGAAATTTGTTTTAGAAATAAATATTGGTTTATTTTTAAAGTGTGGAAAGGAATTGATGGATTTGGAATGTAAATTTGAAATAAATCGAGAAGAGTTTATTAAATTGGTCTAAGTGAACCATTTTGAAATGAAAGTGTATTTTCCCTGGAAAGTCGAGTATATTTTGAAAGTAGCTTTTAAAATATAAATTAAAAATCCTAAGTTGGTTTTAAAAGAATATTTTGGAAAAATTTACTTACTTGGGTTATTTTGAAAATCTTTGAAATAAAGATTTAATTAATTAATTATAGAAGTGAATATTTAAAGATTTCATTGATATTTGTTTTAGAAAATGGTTATTTAAATAATTGTACTCTACCTACTAATTTTATTTGAAAATTAGTTTAGACTTAAAAGTTTATATGTAATATTAGTATAATGTTTTTATAACCAATATTTTAAGTAAAATGTTTTAAAATGGTTTATATAAATGTTTCCAAGCATATATTTTGGATAAGTGGGTTGAATTATTTAGAGTATTTGAACTCGGCAGACTTTCAGTGGAAGTAGATAATATCGGGAATTTTTATTCCACGAGTGAAAAGTGATTTGAAATTGGTTTTCAAATGGTTAAAGTGTGAAAATATATCTTGCGAAGATATTTTGAAAATAAATATTTAGGAAAATTATTTAAATCTGGTAATTGTTGTGAATGTTGATTGATAGTTAAATAATCGACTATCAATATTTGCCTTTAAATGGGGTTTGAATTTCGATGCGACTGGGGGTCGGATTCCAAGTGGATATCCAAAAGCGACATCGAACCTTTGTGAGTGTGATGAATATTTTATTTAAAAGATCAAAGTGGAAATCGTTGTGATTTGTTTGAAATCTGAATGAACACTTATTTTTTTAAAATATGCGCTCGTTATTCGGATTAGCCAGGAGAGGACCTTTGTGTCATATAACCCATTTCAAATAATGATACGATGAAATGGGATTGCATTTGAAGACCGGTGGTGAAGACCGAGTATTTGCGAGAATGATAGGATGACCTATTGATTGTCTCTGCACTGAGTAGCTATGGTATAGAGATTCCCTAAGTGATGGGAAGTCCGATCGGGATTGTGAATACCCAGATTGCAAGGGCTTCTTCGGAAATGCCTTCAGTTCTGTCCGAACCCGGAACAGACTTGTATGTATGTGTGTCTGATGTTACAAATTGAGGTGTAAAGCTGATTTCCATCAAATACATTTCTGTTGGTGGCCGAGAATTTATTCTCTTAGCTTAACACCCTTCTCTGAGACGTACGAGCTCAGAGGTTATGTAGTTGATGGTTACTAGTGATACATACCCAATTTGGTAATGTGGCATACAAAGTGCTGCCGATCATTTATTGATCGAAGCGTGGCTTTGTGAAAAAGCGTAGCTTTGTGGATGAGACTTCATCGACCCTCACAACCCGGAAATGGTCGAAACAGGAATGTTGCGGCAAAGTTTTTAGGGCTCACGCCCCTAGGGTATGTCCATTTTCTTCTGGATAAAGGGTGGTATCATGGTATGGAGCCCAGATACTTAACTCATGTGGACACTGTAAATTTATTACTGCATGTTGTTGCTTTGTGGTTGAGGATCCTCGGATAAAGGTCGGTAACGACCGGGGATGGCATACTTGTGTGTTAGTTACCATGTTATAGCTTGGTTAAAGCGTGAGGTAACGTCGGCCTTATTGGCAGAGATCGGGTTAGGTTTTCGGGGCGTCCTTTTAGGGGCGTACCCATTTTGGTGTAGGAGGTTCCTTTGCCTGACCATTTGTTGGAAATCCAAAGAAACAATACACGCCCTGTACGATTTTAGTTGTATAACCTGCCATGGAATGTGGCGGTAACCTGCTATTGAACATGGTAGCTATAGTAGGCATAAGTGCGAAATGCCTATGCTAGCTAAGATTTATATTATACTTACGAAATTTTTTCTACACTATGCAATAAAAATAATATCCAAAGGTTTTCGCGTATCAAGCATTTTTGACTGTCATAAAGAGAAATCTCCTCCAAGTGTGCGTTTGCACTGTGTGTGTGGCGGAAGTCTTTATGGCGGTTTCATTTTCGAAAGCATAACGGATTTCTTTTATTTTCTTTGTGAAAATAACTTTTTTTAAGATCTCACACCAGTCCCATGACTGACCTAGAGTTTATTGTTCCATTTCTAAACTCTAGGTGCCCACCAATTTCCACACGAGCGGTCTAGAGTCGGATTATCAGGTCATTCTGGAATTCAGGAGTTGCTGTGGAGATCAGAAGCAAGCTGGATGGCGAAGCGTATCACTAGTATATGTTATATTTTCTTCCGCTGTTTGTTGTTGCAACACTCTAATAATGTAATGTGATGTAATGTAATAAGAGATATGATTCTTTGTTTTCAAGATTATTCATTTATATATTATATGTTGTTCCGCTGCGAAATGTGAGATTCTTTTATAGTTTCTGTTTTTTCTTCTACCTTCTTCTTCTTAAACCCTAATGGTTCGGTTTTTTGACGTTCGATGGTTCGGTAGTTGATGCAGTGGACGTATTAATGTCGACTTTCGGAAGTCAAAAAATAGATCGTTACAGGTAGCGACCCATGATCTTCGGGCCGTTTGTGGAGATTCAGCTTAAAGGTCTTGGGGACGTTTGTGGAGCTTCGGCTCAAATTGATGGTTAGCGACCATGGAATAGCGTTTCGTTTGTGATGCACATGTTGGTGAGTTTTCATGCCCCCATTTACGATAAGCCTCCCCCTTTTTGTGATTTTTGGATTTCTGATTAATGATTTCTAGAATTTTTGATTCACCAATTTTGTGATTGGCATTGATATATTTGTCAATATTTGTGGTTTTGGTGAATAAAATAAAGAATATGACATTCTTTTCTGTACTTTGAGATTTCTTGTGATAATGTATGATTTTTGTGTTATTTAATGTATACTTGTCGCAGTATGGCATTATTGTTATCATACGTTTTTGTCATATATCTTATTCTATCTCACTTTACATGATATTTATAGCTAGACTGATCCGTTTATTATTTTCTTATTAAATAATACTCGGGTCAGACCGAGATGGTACAGGTGCTTCTGCTTGACTCCTCATCTGGCACATTATCTGACTTTTGGCTAACTACTCTAGTTTAGTAGTTTTTGTTATTATACATTCGAGATAGGGACTCCTTGATGTACACATATTCTTTTGTCTAGCACTTGTACTCATTCTTTTGTGATACTGTGGATCTTATTTGACCACTACTCTAATGTACACTTCTATGTGTTATATTCATATCTCTTTCCGCCTTTGTGATATGGATATCTGTGACCGATTTGTGTTACGCTTATTTCTATATTTGTTTCTGAAGGTCATATAGTTACCGTGTAGTAGCATTGAGTTTGTATCGCTATGTCGGATTTCCTCTAGAAATGAAATGCATGTAGTACTATCTGACATATCAGCGTTCGCACAAAACAATTACACGGATGGTCACTCCTCGACAGCCTTATTATTCGTGCTAGTTGACGGTATTACTCTGTACTGTCCTTGGCTAACGTGAGTATAGAGGTGGGGCATCACTGCTTGGTACCCGAGCCAAACTTCAAAACAATGTAGAATAATCTAGTAAGGATCATTGTCCTAAGTCCTTCTTAGGAATCGTGCTTTAGGATTTATCTGAGTCATAGGACCTGTGATGACCCGGAAATTTTTAACATTTGGAATGGAATATTTAATTTATTTTAAATATTTGGAGATTAGTTTAACTTGAATTTTAATTATAAATATGAATTTGACAATTAAATTATTGAATTTAATTTACTGAACTGAATTTTCAGTTTTAAGGTTGTTAAAAATATTTTCAAGGCTTAGAAAATTTATACTGATGATACTGAAGATAATGGAAGCTTCAGAATTGGTTTGGAAATGTTCTGTTTAGTGTTGAGATTTTATTGTCTAAATCGATATTTAAAAATAGCCTTCCAAGGCACGGTCTCGATTCGACGAAACCAGTTCCGTTGGATCCGTAATATTGTTTTATTATCAGATTTCAAATTTCGTAGCTTCCGAATCTATCGTGTGATCGTACGAGATAAAAATACCGAGAAAATAATTAACCGAATTAAATATAGATCTGATCAAAAAAATCAAATCACAGGCGTATTATTTCTTTCCAACTTTTCCTACACGCGATCCTGTCCCATTTTCTAGACCTATTCGAAGAACGAAATCTTGTCAAAGAGATAATGGTAGACCAAAAGAAATTTTTCATAAATGAATCGCGTCTTCATTTTCTTCCCCATCCCTTTCCTTCTTATGTTGTTCGAAATAACAAGCAGTAAATCTTCAAACCCGAAGCCGATCGAAATCAAGCTTCCTTTCAAATTCACGGCCAAATTTATTCTTCCTTTCCTAATCCAAATCGGTTCCCCCAATTCGAAAAAAAAATCATTACCCAACGAAAAGGGAATCTTTCGTTTCTCCTCGTTCAATTTGTTCTAGAGTTCGTCTTTGTCGAAATTGAAGTAGGGTGACTTCGTCGAGCTGCGTTCATGGTAGGGTGGAACGTTGTGGGGTTGCCATTCGATTCGACTGGGTTGAAGCCTCTCACGCGATTGGTGAGGTGATGACGTGTCGTTCAAGGTTGGAAGATGATCTGAAGTATCGGCATGGCGCACGCGTTAGTGCGACGGGAAGGCATTTGGATGGCGCGTGCAGCACTGGACGAGTGAGCAAGTTTGAGGGAAACTCGCCGTTATCATTTACCTGAAATTAGCAGTTAGTTAATTAATTGAGAATTATATTAATTTTTATATATATTGAAGAAAGAAAAAAATAGGAATTTCGAAAAAATGTAAAAGTTTATATAAATTAGTTTTTTTATGAAAACTGTATAAGTTATTTTATAAATGTACATGTAGTTTCAAAACCCAAAAATAAAACAAATATACATATACATATTTTTGTTTACTAAGATATTTTAAAATAATGGAGTAAGGAAATTATTGTTTTTTTAGTCACTAGAAGAATTTTTGAAAAGGGAAAATTATTCAAAAAATAAAAAAAATTAAATCATTTGTTTAAATTTAAATTTCTAGTCAAATAAATTTATTAGAAGAAATTGGTTTAAAAATAAAACAACTAAACAATTAAAAATTACCAAGTGAAAGTTGATTATCCGATTTATTTCGAATATTAATGAATTGCATAAATGTTTTTACAAGGTTTCAAATGGAGGAACAAGCCGAAATGAAAATAAATTGAAATGAATTGCAAAATAAAAGAAAAGGTGAGATCTTCTCACTCAATCAGATTTTTCTGACTAAATTTTAGATAGTTAAATTTAAAATTGTTGTTTGTGTTGATTGTGTGCTTAGATGATAATTTGTTATCAGTTGAATTGAAATAGACCCTATGCGCTGCATAATAGCGGAGGTTATTATATTAAACCCATATACCACGATATTCCACCTCGAACTGGAATTGGTATTATATATGTATTGGAGTTGTTGATTTCCCGCATAATATAGCGGATGAGACCCTATTGCGTCGCATAATAGCGGATAATATTTTATAAATCCCATATACCGCGATATTCCACATCGAAGTGGAATTGGTATTTAATTGTTGGGTAACATCTGTGGATGTAGGGAAAACAGGTTGGAGGGATCCAACTGGATTCCTCAAATAATTGAATTTGTTTCAATATTGTATGTTGATTATTTGTAATCTGTGTGCGACTATTTATGATTGAAACTGTTGAAGGCTATAATTTAGCCAAATATTTTTTTTTGGTATCGTAGGATACCAGAAATAAATAAAATTTGGTTTTCTTTGAAATTTAGTAGAAAATTTGTAGTAAATTAATTTTAGAAAAATTGAATAGATTTAAAAGAAGGAATTTGTTTCCAAAGATAATAAATTTAGTGTTGTAATAAATCTAGAAATCAATTTTGAAAATTGATTTGGTATTTGGAAATAAATTTGAAAATCAATTTAGAATTTAATTCAGTGTTGAAAATGAATATTTAGAAATCGATTTGAAAATGTGTATCAAGGGATATTTAGAAGTTTAAATTGATAATGGAATCTTATAATAGAAAGGGAAATTCGTTTTAAAAATAAATATTGTTTATTTTAAAAGGTGTGAAAGGAATTTATGAATTCGGAGCGTAAATTTAAAATAAATCAAGGAAGATATATAAATTGATTTGAACGAACCATTTTAGAATGGAAGGTGTACTTTCCCTGGAAAGTCGAGTATGTGTTCGATATAGTCTATAAATATGAAATTGAAGTTGTAAAGATGGTTTTAAGGAAAGATTATTTTGGAGAAATTATTTACTTGGGTTATTTTGACAATATTTAAAGTAATGATATATTTTAATTTATGATAGAAGTAATTATTTAAAGATTAAATTGATATTTGTTTTAGAAAATGGATATTTAAATAGTTATATTCTATCTACTTATTTGATTTTAAAATTATTTTTGGACTTGAATTTTTATATGAGACATTAGTATAATATTATCATAACTAATATTTAAGTAAGTGTTCTAAAATAGTTTCATTTTATATATTTCCAAGTATAGATGTTTGGATAAGTAATTTACATTATTTTAAAGTATTTTAACTCGGCAGACCTTCAGTGGAAACAATAATATCGAGATCTTATTCCGTGAGTGAAAAATGATTTGAATTTTTTTCCAGAGGATTGAAAGGTAAAAAGTAACTTGAAATTTGTTTTCAAACGGCTGAAGTGTAAAATTGTATCTTGCAAAGATATTTTTGAAATAATAATTGGTGAAGAACTATTTGGAATCCAGTGATTGTTGTGAATGCTGATTGATAGTTAAATAACCGACTATCAATATTTTCCTTTTAAAGGGCATTAGAACTTCGGTGCGACCGGGGGTCGGATTCCAAGTGGATATCCAAAAACCACATCGAACCTTTGTGATTGTGATAGATCTTTTGTTTAAAAGATCAATGTTGAAATTGTTGAGATTTGTTTGAAATCTGAATAAGCACTTATTTTTAAAAACAAGCGCTCGTTATTCGGATTAGATGGAGAGGACTTTGTGCCATAAAACCCATTTCGAATAAAGATACACCGAAATAGGATTGCATTTAAAGACGTTGTTGAAGATCACGTATTTTCGAAAGTGAAAGGATTACCCGTTGATTGTCTCTGCATCGGGTTGCTCCGGAATAGAGATTTTATCACCCTTTGTGATAGGGATTCCGAATGTGATTAGTGAATATCTGGATTGGCAATGGCTTCTTTAAAAGTACCTTCGGTTCCGTTCGATCCCGGAACGGAATTGTATGGATGTGTGTCTGACATTGCACTTTGAGATGTAAAACTAGTTTCTATCAAATACATTTCTGTTGGTGGCGGAGAATTTATTCTCTTAACTTAACACCCTTCTCTGAGACATACGAGCTCAGAGGTTATGTAGTTGATGGTTACTAGTGATATATTCCCAAACTGTTAATGTGGCATACGAAGTGCTGCTGATCATTTGTTGATCAAAGCATGACTTTGTGAAAAGTGTAGCTTTGTGGACGATACTTCGTCGGACCTCATACCCCGAAATGGTCAAAACAGGAAAGATGCTGCAAGGTTATGAGGATCGCGCCTTTTAGGTTATGTCATTTCCTTCTGGAAAAGGGTGGTTTCAGGTATGGAGCCCTGATATTTCACCTTTGTGGTAACTACAAATACTTTTCTTTGTGATTGTTGGTGTAGAGGATCATCGGATAAAGGTCCCAAAGGATCGGGGGATGGTATACTCGTGTAGTAGTAACCTAGTTACAGAGGTAACCCGGCCTTGTGTTGGCAGAGAGCAGGTTAAGTTCTCGGGACGTCCCTCCAGAGGCGTACCCATATAGCAGTAGGAAGTTCCTTAGCCTGACCATTTGTTGGAAATCCAAACTTCAATATGCACCATGCACGGTTTTAGTTGTATAACCTTCCATTTACTTATGGTGGTCACCACTGTTTAGATGGCAGCTATAATAGGCATAGTTCAAAACGTCTACGCTCGCTAAGATTAATATTATACTTTCGAAACATTTTATGCACTATGCACTAATTACAATATCGAAAGGAATTTGCGTATTAAGCATGTTTGACTATCATAAGGAGAAATCTCCTCCAATTCTGCGTTTGCATTGTGTGTGGCGGGAGGCCTTATGGTAGTTTCATTTTCCAAAAGCATAGCGGACTTTTTTTATTTTCTTTGTGAAAATAACTGTTTTTAAGATCTCGCACCAGTCCCACGACTGACCTGGAGTTTATTATTCCTTTTCTAAACTCTGGGTGGCCACAAATTTCCACACGGGCATCCTAGAGTCAGGTTATCAAGTCATTCTGGAATTGAGGAGTTACTGTGGATCTCAAAAGGCAAGTTGGATGGCGAGACGTATTATCTATACTATGTAGTATTTGCTGCATTCGGGTTTGGGTGAGACAAATTTCTATGTAGGCAAGTCATTTATAACTGCTAGTGTTGTGTGTTATGGTTGTACTCTGATGTTGTATTGTAATTACATATACAACCCTTTTGCTTTAAAGATTATTTATTTATCGTATATTGTTCCACTGCGAAATGTGAGACTCTTTTTATTGTTCTGTTTCTTCTTCTATCTTATTCTTCTTAAACCTTAATGGTTATGTTTTCCGGCATTTGATTGTTCGGCAGTTGATGCAGTGGACGTATTAATGTCGACTTTCGAGCGTCGAAAAAATTAGGTCGTTACAATGTGGTATCAGAGCATTTGGTTAAGCGATAACCTTGGCTCTGTTGGGTGTTACTCATTAGAGATAGAGTCAGTAGTACTCTAGAGTGAGTGTGAGTGTAATAATAGATATGAGCAAGTATTTGGTAGTGAATATAAAAGTTTTTTATATTGTGTTGATTGGTTGTTGAGTAGTATATGGATTCTGGTCAATACGAGTAATTAATGTTATTGATAGGGATCTCTAACACTTGTACGGAACAAATTCAACATAATATCGTTTTAAAATAGGTTAAATGAAATAATTTTACCCAAATTATTTTCGTATATAAAAGAAATAAATTTTCTGTGAATTATTATAATATATTGTTGCTTGGTTGCTAGGAAGCGATAATATTAAATTATTATCATCTTTGTATGAGGAATTGAGATCAAAACAAAAAACTAAGAAAAAAAGAATACAAATGGGATTTGTAAATGTAAATTGTAAATGAGATTTATAATTTGAAATAGAATTCTAGAAAAATATTTGGAAATGTTCTTGAAAATATTTGAAATTCGGGAAGTTGGAAATTAAATTCCTTTTGGGATTGGAAATAGTTTTCAAAGGTTTTGGAAAAAAATATTTGGATGGGATAAAAGCTTTAAACTCTTTTCGGTCGCTGGAAAATAATTCCGGTGATGATCGCGACATCATCGGTGTTCATTTTCAAGTTTCCAAAAGAGGAATTGCTGCCAAATTGTTTTAAATGGAAGTTATTTGGAAAAGTTGGGTTTGTTTTGAAATTCAAAGGATAATTTGAACCGTTTTCAATTATGGTTTTGGAAAAGGTGAAAAGACTCTGGAAATCTTTAAAATGTTACGATATCTAAATAAGTTTGATAATTCATAAAAAAAATATTTGAAATTTGATTGGAATAAGATTCAAATTGAAAAGGGATAAATAAAAGTAAGTGTGGAATAAATTTGTGAATGAGCAAATGAGTTAACCTTTGTGAGTAAATGAATTGGAATCGAAAAATGGAATGAGATTTGACTTGGATCAAGTTGAATAAAAATCCAAACTTTGGAAAAATAAAAATAAAATGTATTGAATTCAGTAAACTAATATGTTAATTAATTAATTCATAAAATAGGAAAGTTGAATTAGTTAAATTAAAATTCAATTGTGAGTTAAATTTGCAGATAAATTCAAGTAAGTAAAAATAAATTGGAAATTTCCTTGTTATTGATAAAATAAATTCGAGATGAATTGAGAATGGAAAGTTGAAATTTAAAATGGATAAGTGAGTAAAACTAATTTAATTAAATTAGTCGATGGAATGGATTTGATAAATAAAAAAATCAAATCAAGGATTTAACTTTGGAAGTGTTACATGGAAAAATAAATTTGAGTTTCAAATTGAAATAACTTAATTAAATATTGGATAAAAGCTCGACTTAAGTAAAATTGTGAAATGATTGTTGTCAAGTTTTATGGGATGGTTGTGAATGAAACTCATTTGATTAATGAAATGCAAATGAATGGATTAGAACTAAAAATGCAAGTATAAATATTGACAATGAACTATTGGATTAATACGATGTGAATTTGAATGTCAATAAAAAAACAAAACTTGTTTTTGAAAATTGATGCCAAATATAGTTGTTTTGTAAGCTATAATTGCATAGTGAATGCATACTTGGTTTGTCGAATATACATAAATGAGGTTTATAAAATGAATAAAAGTTCGGTTCGTTTAAAAAATGAATTGAATGAAAGAAAGTGAATTGTAAATCGCTTGAATTGAATAGAAATGATATGGAATGCAGTTGTAAGAAATTAAATTTGTATTAAAACCATATAAATTGCTTATGGGAATTATTTTGAGTGCATTGCTTATGAAAACTATGTGTTCACTATTGAAAATAAGTGAAATGTAAATAGATTTCCTATATATGGCACTTACGTGTTTGCATTGAGTAAGTACAGGTACAGTGGGGCCGTTTGGCTGGATTTGGTCAAGCTAAAATGCTAATAGTAAACCGCTTTGCTTAGAAATGCTAAATAAGGTACGCTTACGCAATAAAAATAGGAAATATGAACTGTTTTTGTTTTTCCGACCTGGTGGGTCGATGTATATATATTTATATCTTTTGTCAAATTGCAAAAGCTGTGGGAGATAGAAAAAATCTTGGAGAACTTTTTTTTTTGTTAATGACAAATGATTTCATATTGGAAATTGTAGTAAATTAGTGAATGAAACTAATTTAAAATAATAATATGAATCAGTTATAATTGAAAGATAAAATTCAATATTTGGAGTCGAAGATAAATTGAATTCATATGGTAATGGGAAAACTAATTGAATAGAAACAGATATGAAAACTTCTATAAGAAAATGTATAAAATGATTTTAAAGGCCATGAATGCTAAGCAGGATATACAGGTATTAAAGAGAAAGAAAAATTGGAATTGGGATTTCGAAGATAAAATTGAATTGCTCGACTAAAAGGTACATATTTAAATTTCTATATGAAATTTGGTGATTTTCTTGTCTAGCCACTTCGCGTTTTATTTTCTTTTGAAATCTGGGGGCCTATGGTGCAATTTTGTAGTCGTATCGAGCTAGCCGCGCAAAGGAGACGCTGGCGAAATTTTTCGAAAATTTAAGGAGTTAGAAAAATTTTGAGAAAATTTTGAAAGTTTGAAATTTGAATTTGAATTTAAATTTGAATTGTTAAGAAAATAATGTTATTTGGAATCTGTGGAAGATTTTAGAAAGATAATTGAAGCGATAATGGGTTGTTAATTAAAAAAAAGATATGTTTGGTAAGTTGATAAAACTGTTTAGTTTTGGAAAGATAGCAAACGGGCCGAGGATCATTCTTCTTAACCAGTAATTTCGGGACAAAATTCTTTTATGGGGGAAGGATGTGAAGACCCGGAAATTTTTAACATTTGAAATGCAATACTTAGTAAATTTTAAATATTTGGAGATTAGTTTAACTTGAATTTTAATTATAAATGTGAATTTGACAATTAAATTAATGAATTTAATTTACTGAAGTTGGATAAAAAATTTAATCTTCAGTTTTAAGCTTGTTTAAAATATTTTCAAGGCTTAAAAAATTTATATTGATGATACCGAAGATAATGGAAGTTTCAGAATTGGTTTCGGAAATATTGTGTTCAGTATTGAGATTTTATCATCTAAATCGAAATTTAAAAATAGCCTTTCGAGGCACGGTCTCGGAATTCGACGAAACTAGTTCCAATGAATCCGTAATATTTTTTATTATCGGATTTCAATTTTCGTAGCTTCCGGAGCTATCGTGTGATCGTACGAGATAAAAATGTCAAGAAAATAATTAACCGAATTAAATATATTTCTGATCAAAAAATCAAATCACAGCCGTATTATTTCTTTTCAGCTTCTCCTACATACGATCCTGTCCCCTTTTCTAAACCAAGACGCAGAACGAAATCTAGTCAAAGAGACAATGGCAGACCGAAAGAAATTTTTCATTAATGAATCGCGTCTTCATTTTGTTCCTCATCCTTTTCCTTCTTATGCTGTTCGAAATAACAAGCAGTAAATCTTCAAACCCGAAGCCGATCGAAATCAAGCTTCCTTTCGAATTCACGACCAAATTTATTCTTCCTTTCCTAATCCAAATCGGTTCCCCCAATTCGAAAAAAATCATTACCCAATGAAATTGGAATTTTTCGTTTCTCCTCGTTCGATTTGTTCGGGAGTTCGTCTTCGTCGAGATTGAAGTAGGGTGACTTCGGCAAGCTACGTTCATGCTAGGGTAGAACATTATGGGGTTGCCATTCGATTCGACTAGGTTGAAGCCTTGCGCGCTATTGGTGAGGTGATGGCGTGTCGTTCAAGGTTGGAAGCTGATCTGAAGTATCGACGTGGCGCACGCGTTAGTGCGACGGCAAGGCATTTAGAATGGCGCGTGCAGCACTGGACAAGTGAGCAAGTTTGGGGGAAACTCACCGTTTACTTCTTGCTCATATTTAGGTAATTCAGATTTCTATATAACATTTTAATTTAATGTTTACTCAAGTTTAAGATTGTAGATAAATTATTGATTTTTATCGTTTACCTGAAATTAGCAGTTAGTTAATTAATCGAGAATTATATTAATTTTTATATATATTGAAGAAAGAAAAAAATAGGAATTTCGAAAAAATGTGAAAGTTTATATAAATTAGTTTTTTTTATGAAATCTATATAAGTTATTTTATAAATGTACATGTAGTTTCAATACCCAAAAATAAAACAAATATACATATACATATTTTAGTTTACTAAGATATTTTAAAATAATGGAGTAAGGTAATTATTGTTTTTTTAGTTACTAGAAGAATTTTTGAAAAAGAAAAATTGTTCAAAGGGAATTTTTTTTTAAACCATTTGTTTAAATTTAAATTTTTAGTTAAATAAATTTATTAAAATAAATTGGTTTAAAAACAAAACCATTGAATAATTAAAAATTACCAAATGAAAGTTGATTATTCGAATCATTTCGAATATTAATGAATTGTATAAATGTTTATACAAGGTCTCAAATGGAGGAACAAGCCGGAATGGAAATAAGTTGAAATGAATTGTAAAATAAAAGCAAAGTTGAGATCTTCTCACTCAACAAGATTTTTCTGATTAGATTTTAAATAGTTAAATTTAAAATTGTTGTTTGTGTTGATTATGTGCTTAGATGATCATTTATTATCAGTTGTATTGAAATAGACCCTATACGCCACATAATTGCGGAGGTTATTTTATTAAAACCATATACCGCGATATTCCACCTCAAAGTGGAATTGGTATTATATATGTATTTGGAGTTGTTGATTTCCCGCATTATATAGCGGATGAGACCCTATTGTGCCGCATAATAGCGGACAACATTATATAAATCCCATATACCGCAATATTCCACCACGAAATGGAATTGGTATTTAATTGTTGTGCTAATGTCTATGGATGCAGGGAAAACAGGTTGGAAGGATCCAACTGGATTCCTCAAATAATTGAATTTGTTTCAATATTGTATGTTGATTATTTATAATCTATGTGTGACTATTGATGATTGAAACCGTTGAAGGCAATAATTTAGACAAAAATTTTTTTTGGTATCGTAGGATACCAGAAATAAATAAAATTTGGTTTTCTTTGAAATTTAGTAGAAAATTTATAGTAAATTAATTTTAGAAAAATTGAATAGATTTGAAAGAAGGAATTTATTTCCAAAGATAATAAATTTGGTGTTGAAATAAATTTAGAAATAAATTTTGGAAATTGATTTGGTAGTTGGAAATAAGTTTGAAAATCAATTTAAGATTTAATTCAGTGCTGAAAATGAATATTTAGAAATCAATTTGAAAATCATATATTAAGGGATATTTAGAAGTTTAAATTCAGAATGGAATCTTATAAAAGAAAGGGAAATTTGTTTTAAAAATAAATATTGTTTATTTTAAAAGGTTTGAAAGGAATTTACGGATTCAGAACGTAAATTTATAATAAATCAAGAAAGATTTTAGATTGATTTGAATGAACCATTTTAGAATTGAAGGTGTACTTTCCCTGGAAAGCCGAGCATGTTTTCAATATAGCCTATAAATATGAAATTGAAGTTGTAAAGATGGTTTTAAGGAAAGATTGTTTTGGAGAAATTATTTACTTGGGTTATTTTGAAAATATTTAAAGTAAAGATATATTTTAATTTATTATAGAAGTAATTATTTAAAGATTAAATTGATATTTGTTTTAGAAAATGGATATTTAAATAGTTATATCCTATCTACTAATTTTATTTTAAAATTAGTTTTGGACTTGAATTTTTATAGGAGACATTAGTATAATAATTTCATAAGTAATATTCAAGTAAGTGTTTTAAAATAGTTTTATTTTAAATATTTCCAAGTATTATGTTTGGATAAGTAATTTAAATTATTTTAAAGTATTTTAACTCGGCAGACCTTCAGTGGAAACAAATAATATCGGGAATCTTATTCCGCGAGTGAAAAATGATTTGAAATTTGTTTTCAGAGGATTGAAAGGTGAAAAGTAATTTGAAATTTGTTTTTAAATGGTTGAAGGGTAAAATTGTATCTTGCAAAGATATTTTTAAAATAATAATTGGGGAAGAATTATTTGGAACCCAGTGATTGTTGTGAATGTTGATTGATAGTTAAATAACCGACTATCAATATTTTCCTTTTAAAGGACATTTGAATTTCGATGCGACCGGGGTCGGATTCCAAGTGGATATCCGAAAACCACATGGAACCTTTGTGATTGTGATAGATCTTTTGTTTAAAAGATCAAAGTGGAAAATATTGTCATTTTTTTGAAATCTGAATGAACACTTATTTTTAAAAATAAGCGCTCGTTATTCTGATTAGTTGGGAGAGGACTTTGTGCCATAAAACCCATTATGAATAACGATACGACAAAATGGGATCGCATTTAAAGACGGTGTTGAAGACCGGGTATTTTCGAAAGCGAAAGGATTACCTGTCGATTGTCTCTGCATCGGGTTGCTCCGGTATAGAGATTTTATCACCTTTTGTGATGGGGATTCCGGACGTGATTAATGAATATCCGGATTTGCAAGGGCTTCTTTAGAAGTACCTTCGGTTCCGTTCGATCCTGGAACGGACTTGTATGGATGTGTGTCTGATATTACACTTTGAGACGTAAAACTGGTTTCTATCAAATACATTTCTGTTGGTGGCCGAGAATTTATTCTCTTAGCTTAGCACCCTTCTCTGAGACGTACGAGCTTAGAGGTTGTGTAGTTAATGGTTACTAGTGATATATTCCCAAACTGTTAATGTGGCATACGAAGTGCTACTGCTCATTTTTTGATCAAAGCATGACTCTGTGTAAAGTGTAGCTTCGTTGACGAGACTTCGTCGGACCTCACACCTCGGAAATGGTCAAAACAGGAAAGATGCAGCAAGGTTATGAGGGTTGCGTCCTTTAGGGTATGTCATTTCCTTATGGAAAAGGGTGGTGTCAGGTATGGAGCCCTGATATTTAACCTTTGTGGTTACTGCGAATACTTTTCTTTGTGGTTGTTGGTGTAGAGGATCCTCGGATAATGGTCCCAAAGGGCAGGGGGATGGCTTATTCGTGTAGTAGTTATTTAGTTACAGAGGTAACCGACCTTGTATTAGCAGAGAGCTGGTTAAGTTCTCGAGACGTCCCTCCAAAGGCGTACCCTTGTGCCAGTAGGAAGTTTCTTTGCCTGACTAATTGCTGGAAATCCAAACTCCAATAAGCACCATGCATGGTTTTAGTTGTACAACCTGCCATTTACTTATGGTGGTCACCACTGTTTAGATAGTAGCTATAGTAGGCATAGTTCGGATTGTCTATGCTGGCTAAGATTAATATTATACTTTCAAAACATTTTCTGCACTATGCAATAATAACAATATCGAAAGGATTTTGCAGATTAAGCATGTTTGACTAACATAAGGAGAAATCTCCTCCAATTCTGTGTTTGCTTTGTGTGTGTGGTGGGAGGCCTTATGGTAGTTTCATTTTCCAAAAGCATAGCAGATTTCCTTTTATTTTCTTTGTGAAAATAACTACTTTTAAGATCTCACACCAGTCCCACGACTGACCTGGAGTTTATTTTCCTTTTCTAAACTCTGGGTGCCCACAAATTTCCATACGGGCAGCCAATAATCAGGTTATCAGGTCATTCTCGAATTCAGGAGTTACTGTGGAGCTCAAGAGGCAAGCTGGATGGCGAGACGTATTATCTATACTATGTAGTATCTGCTGCGTTTGGGTTTGGGTGAGACAAATTTCTATGTAGGCAAGTCATTTATAACTGCCAGTGTTGTTTGTTATGGTTGCACTCTGATGTTGTATTGTAATAACATATACAACCCTTTTGTTTTAAAGATTATTTATCTATTGTATATTGTTCCCATGTGAAATGTGAGATTCTGTTTATTGTTCTATTTCTTCTTCTATCTTCTTCTTCTTAAACCCTAATGGTTTAGTTTTTCGGCTTTCGATTGTTCCGCAGTTGATACAGTGGACGTATTAATGTCGACTTTCGGGCGTCGAATAAATCGGGTCGTTACAGGACCCGTTCTATCCTATTTTCTTTTATGATGCATTTTTTTATATATCATTATTATTTGAAATTCATTTTGTGAATAACCTTTTTCTTTTTCTTTCTTTCTTTCTTAAAGAAGAGAAATGGTTAGATCAGGCCGTCCCAGCGCCGGTCAATCTAATGCTACTCCTCAGGATCGAGTATTTATGTCTACCCAACAGCTTCCAAATCTTGCAAGGAATGCTCAAGCTGTCGGACCCATTCCAGAGCCTACTTACCCAAAATTCGTATTTGCACGCATGCGCGGTGATTGTATAAATTTGGGTGGAAAGCTGTTCAGGGGTTCTGAGGGCATTATCGAAGTCCAAGCTTAGCTAAGAACATGCGATGGCATATTTTCTCGCATGAATCTCATTGATCTGTATCGAGTCCAAGTGTCTTCTAGCATGCTCCAAGAAAGAGCATTAGATTGGTACGAGCTTTTGATTTCTGAAATTATTGAAGCAGATCTTACTTGAGAGCAATTCTGGGAAAGATTTGAATCGAAGTTTATACCAGAAGCTGAAAAAGTGACTCTAGCCCGTTGTTTTATTGACCTTGTTCAAGATAAATCTTCTGTGGCAGATTATGTCGCATCTTTTGAATCCCTCTCTAAATATGGGGTCGAGTATGTAAATACCACATTGAAGAAAAATCCGCTGTTCGTCTATGGCTTGAATAAGAATCTCAAAAATCCTTTACTTTTGAAAATGGAAGTTTCTTTTGATCAACTTGTTGATATCGCTCTTCGACTTGAAGAGGCAGATAAAGAGAATGATGTTGAAGTTGGGAGTGCCAAACCGAACTTCAACAACAACAACAAGATGCCTAATAAGTTCGAGGGTCCTTATCCCAACAAGAAAGGGAAATAGGTAGCAAAGACTCCTACTTCTAGCCATGGAGAATGCTGCAATTGTAGTTCGAAGGACCATTATGCAAATAAGTGTTCAAAGCCCCTTACTTGTCGCTATTGCAAAAGTTCGGGCCATTATATATCTACATGTCCCAAACTTCAAAGCAAGAATAAGGGAAGCTAAATGTGGTGCAATCCCCTAGTAAGACTTTTCATGGTCAAGGTATTTCTCATTCTATCCTTGATGGTATTATTATGTTCCGTGATCAACCTATTCGAGTTCTTTTTTATATGGGTGCATCCCATTCTTTTATATCAAAAGAGCTTGTTGATACTTTTTCTTTGAGTGTTATGGCTTTAATGACTTCTTTGAGAATTGCGAATCTGGTTGGTGGATCGCAACACTCAGTTTACTTTGCAAAGATTTCGAGATTATTTTATGTGATTGTGCTGTCCAAGCCGATTTGCATGTAATGCGTTACTTAGGCTTTGGAATGATTTTGGAATGGATTGGCTTAACCGTTATGAAGTCCATATCCTATGTCCTGAGCAGACTATTCATCTTCGACGTCCTCTATCTGTTAAGCAGATTTCTATTGTTCTTAAAGATTTGGATTCCAATTTGGCCGCATCCTTATATTCTTTAAATCCTCATGATAATGATGATGAGGAAGATATCATTTCTCTCATTTACGTTGTTCGTGAATTTTACGACATATTTGAGCCTGTTTTAGGATTACCACCTAAGCGAGCAATTGAGTTTAGAATTAATCTTATCTTTAGAGCTCTACCTATGACTCGTCCTCCTTATCGTATGTCAAATAAAGAAAATGAGGAGATGCGTAAATAATTATCCAAATTGGAAGCGAAACAGTTTATTTGTTCTAGTTCCCCTCCTTAGGGAGCTTCGGCTATTTTTGTGAAGAAACCGATGGTACGCTTTGGCTTTGCATTGACTACTGCAAGCTTAATGATCTTGCCATTAAGAATAAATATCCTTTACCTCGGATTGATGATTTATTTGACCAACTTCGTGGTACTAGAGTCTTTTCACAGTTAGACTTAGCAACCGGTTTTCATTAGCTTCGTATTGCAGAGGATAGCATTTCTTTGACATCATTCCGTACACGTTATGGATCTTATGAATGGCTTGTTATGCCATTTGGTTTAACGAATGCTCCAGCTTATTTCGTTGACCTTACGAATCGAGTTTCCGAAGACTTCCGCGATCAATTTGTTCTCATCTTTATAGATGATATTCTTGTATATTCTAAAACCGAGGAAAAGCATGAAAAGCATCTTTGGATTGTGTTGGAAACCCTTAGGAGCAACCAATTAAAAGCAAAATTTTCTATGTGTCACTTTTGGAAATCTAGTTTGAAATTTCTCGGTGATATTATTTTCGAATCCGGAATTTCAATGGATCCTTAAAAGATCGAAGTGATTCAAAATTGGAAGAGACCGCAGAGTGTGACGGAAATCCATAGTTTTCTTGGATTAGCGGGTTATTACCATCGTTTTATAAAAGACTTTTCTAAAATTTCCGTTTCTCCTACTAGTTTGACAAAGAAGGGAGTTAAATACATTTGGTCAGACAAATGTGAAGCTTCTTTTCAGAAATTAAAAGAACTCATTTCCGATACTCCTATTCTTGTGATTCCCGAAGGGAACCAAAACTTTATACTTTATATCGATGCTAGACGTGTTTCTTTGGGAGCCGTTCTCATGCAAATGGAACGTGTTATTGCTTATTCTTCTAGGCAATTAAAACCTGCCGAGACTAGATATGCCGCTCATGATTTAGAGCTCGCGGCCTTTGTTTTCACCCTTAGAATTTGGCGTCATTATCTTTTGGGAGAGAAATTTGTTCTCTATACTAATCATAAATCTTTGAAGTATTTACTTTCTCAAAAGGAACTAAATTTGCTTCAACAAAGTTGGCTCGAGTTCCTTGCATCTTATGATCCTGATATTCTTTATACTCCTAAGAAGGAAAATCGTGTAGCCAATGCCCTTAGTCGTAAGCAACAAGCGGTTGTTTCTATGATGATATCTGAATGGAACGATCAAGGGATTTTGTCCGCTTACGTGATCCGAGATTGTGAATCCGATTTATGTTCATCTCTTGTTCTATATAGCCTTGTGTCTTCTCCTTCTCCTTTAAACCGCATTCATGAAGCTCAAAAGCTAGATCCCGAATTGGCTCTTCTTATCCAAAGTTGTAGGGATAAATTAATATTGAAGGTTTGAAAGACTTTGATATCGATGCTCATGGCAACATTCGAAAATTTGGTAGATTTATTGTGCCAAATACTGGTAATCTTCGTAAAGACATTTTAGAAGATTCACATCATTCTAAATTTACCATTCATCCCGGTAGTAGTAAAATGTACGCGAACATGAAGCGACTTTATTATTGGGATGGAATGAAATTTGATATTTCTAACTACATTAAGCGTTGCATGACTAGCGAACTTGTTAAGGCCGAGCATTAAAGGTCTGGTGGGTTATTGCAACCTTTGGACATTCTTATTTGGAAGTGGGACCAAATTTCCATGGATTTTATTGACGGTATTCAGCGTTCTCGTTCGGGTCATGATAGCCTATGGATGATAGTTGATATACTTACTAAGTCCTCCCATTTCATAACCGTTCGGTCCAATCGGACTGTACCTCTCTTGGCCAAACTCTTTGTTAAAGAAATCATTAAATTGCATGGAGTTCCTACTTCTATTGTTAATGATCGTGATCCATTGTTTACTAGTGGATTTTGGAAGAGTCTTCACAAAGCTTTGGGAATGAAGCTTAATTTTAGCACCTCTTATCATCCTCAGTCTGATGGACAAATAGAGCACGTGAAGCAAACTCTTGAAGATCTTCTTCGTGCGTGTGTTCTTGATTTTGGTGGAAGTTGGGAAGATCATATTTCTCCTGTTGAGTTTTCCTATAATAATAGCTTCCAATCTAATATTGGTATGGCACCTTTCGAGGCACCCTATGGAAGGCCATGCCGGTCTCCTTCCTATTGGCTTGAGGCCGGTGAGAAGCTGGTTTTAGGTCCAGACTTTATTCGTGATTCCATAGAAATGATTGACCTTATTCGTCATAGGATGAAGAAGCTCAAAGTAGGAAAAAATCCTATCCCGATAACCGAAGAAGGAAATTAGAATTTTTTGTGGGAGATTTTGTGTTTATTCATGTGTCACCTTTGAAAATTGTTGTGCGTTTCAGTCGATTCGGGAAAATTAGCGCCTCGATATATTGGCCATTTCCCATCACCGAACATATTGGTTCCATGGCTTATCACCTTTTATTACCGGCTCGGTTTTCTGCTATTCGTGACGTATTCCACATCTCTCAGTTACGGAAATGCCTTCGACATTCCTATTCTATTCTTGAGCCCGGTCTTGTGGAAGAAATTTAAGTTTCTCCTAATTTGACTTATGACCAACATCTTATTCGTATTATTGCTTCAGAGGTAAAATGCCTTCGAAATAAAGATGTCCCTCTTGTGAATGTTCAATGGTCCTCAATCCTAAGGATTGTTCTTGGGAATGTAGGGAATTAATCGAGCGAACACATCCAGAATTATTCTCTCATGCTCCTTAAAGGTGACTTCTTACATCAAATTTCTTTTGTGTTGATATTCCTTTATGGTTGTTACTCTTTATCTTCTTCTTAAATATTGCGAGGATGCAATTTCTTTAAGGTGGGGAGTCTGTAACAACCCGCATATTTTATGATTGTATATTTAAATATAACATCGTTGGTCGGATTTATGTCCGAAATGCTACTTTTTCCAAACAGTCGAATTAGAACTCGAGACCACTTCCATTGAGTTCAAAATGCGGTTTGCGACCTTTTTAAGTGTAATCATCGGCATGTTTGGAGTTAGCTAGAATTTCAACCTTTTTACTTAGGGCTTTGGGTTTGGGTTGGGTTTCAACCTACTAACCCAACTCATCTTATATCCTAACTCCACTCCCTCTTCTCTTCATTCTTTCTAATATTTCCTAACACTTCAAGCTTAAGAAAAATGAGGGAAGAGAAAAGAAATTAGAAAATCCTAAGCCGTAGTTTCTTTGCACATTCAAGCTCTAGCTCCAAAACCAGAGAGAAGCTTAAGTAAGCATCGCCTTCTTGTTCTGCTCAATCTCTCTCTAATTTTATAAATTTTCTATAACCTAATTTGGAAAATTATTGCTTCTAGACTTAGATTGGAGTTTCTAGAGTTGAAGATGAAGAGTAGTTGATCTTCCTTTGCTTTCAAGCTTCTCTTTCATTGTCTTTGGGTTCAAAGGTGATTTTTGAACTCACATCTACGTCTATAACTTTCATTGTTCGTAGGTATGAATTCCTAACATCTATTCGTGTTCATTTGTTTTCGATTTGAATTGATTTGGTGAATTTTCCAATTTTGGTGTTTTGAAGTCAAATCTTTAAAGATCCTATCTTTGATGTTTGAACATGTTATTTGTGCCATATCGAAGAGCCTATATTACAGGGCTATCGATTGGCTTAAATCCCGAGCATCCATCGCTCGTTCGATCGCATTTCAGTTTGGATTTGCCATTCTTTGTCTAAGCTGTTTTTTTGCCTAACAGAAAATTTCAGACGTCTGAAATTAATTTCAGACGTCCGAAACCAAATCCAGACGTCTGGTTAAAAAATCCAGTCGTCTAAAATGGGGTCTGGAAAAGGCAGAAGCAAAATCTAGAGGTCTGAAACAAATCCAGACGTCTGAAACCAAATTCAGACGTCTGGTTGAAAATTACAAAAGTTTGAAATGGCCCAGGAATTAAAACGAGAAAGGAGAAAAGTATATATTTTCCAAAACATAGGGCCAGACGTCTGGAACGGCCAATTTTCCCTATTTTGGCTATTTTTGAATAAATTTCCAATTTAAATCGATTTATGTCGATCCAATTATTTGTCATCACTTATTATCGACTTCGATGACTTCTTTCTTTGGGTTTTTGGGAATATCCATTTTGATGGATTTTGTATCGATTTCTTTGGATTTAATTCACGTCTTTGTATGTGAATTTTTGGTGAATGATTGTTTTTACAATCAATTTTGTGATTTGTCACTTTAAAATACGAAGGTTTCTATACTGATAGTAAATATTCAAATTCTTTCTAAAATATGATTTCAACTCTATTTTTAATACAAAGCATGTTGATAAAACTGATTTCCAATCTCTTAGTTACACAAACCTTTACCTCATTCGTTTGAGAAATCTAATTAAACGACTTAGTAAAACTAGTGGTATGAAACGCTTGCGCTTACTTCGTCGGTTAATTTTTTGGACTTATTCAATTGAAACTCTTGTGACAACTTTCTAGTAGAGATCTACAATTTGTTCGTAAATATTTAAGTTAAGCCAGTGGTTATAGGACATGAAGCTAAACTCATTTATTTACCAGCTTAGTGTAATTGACACTTATCGATGATGATAATTTTTGCGGTTTAGACTAGTGATGTGTGATGTCTCTTTGTCCACGTGGGGGACTGTACCCTATTTGTGGAGTTTCGGCTCAAATTGGTGGTGTAGCGACCCATGTCTTTGGTCTGTTTCCGGAGCTTTGGCTCAAAGGTCTTCGGGCCGTTTGTGGAGCATCGAGTCAAATTAATGGTTAGATACCATGGAATATCGTTCCGTTTGTGATGCACGTGTTAGTGAGTTTTCATGCTCCCGTTTGTGATAGGCCTCCCTCTTTTTGTAATTTCTGGATTTCTAATTAATGGTTTCTAGAATTTGCGATTCACCAATTTTGTGATTGGCATTGATATATTTTTCAATATTTGTGGTTTCGTGAATAAAAGAAAGAATATGACATTCTTTTCTGTGCTATGAGATTTCTTGTGATAATGTATGATTTTTGTGTTATTTAATGTATACTTGTCCCAGTATGGCATTATTGTTATCATACGTTTTGTCATATCTCTTATTTTATCTCACTTTACATGATATTTATAGATAGACTGATCTGTTTGTTATTTTCTTATTAAACAATGCACGGGTCAGATCGAGATGTTACAAGTGCTTCTGCTTGACTCCTCATCTGGGAACATTATCTGACTTTTGGCTAACTACCCTAGTTTAGTAGTTTTTGTTATTATACATTCGAGATAGAGATTCCTCGATGTATACATATTCTTTTGTCTAGCACTTGTACTCATTCTTTTGTGATATTATGGATCTTATTTAACCACTATTCTGATGTACACTTCTATGCGTTATATTCATATCTGTTTCCGCCTTTGTCATATGGATATCTGCAACCGATTTGTTTTATGCTTATTTCTATATTTGTTTCCGAAGGTCATATAGCCACTATGTAGTAGCTTTGAGTTTGTATCGGTACATCAGATTTCCTCTTGAATAAAATGCATGTTATACTATGTGACATATAAGTGCTCGCACAAAGCAATTACACGGATGGTCGCTCCTCAATAGCCTTATTCTTCGTGCTAGTTGACGGCTTTACTCCGTGTCTTTGGCTAACGTGAGTATAGAGGTGGGGCGTCAGAATGGACTTGTGTGGACATATGCCTGACGTTACACTCTGAGATGTAAAGTTGATTTCTATCAAATATATTTCTGTTTGGTGTTGGAGAATTTATTCTCTTAGTTTAACACCCTTCTCTGTGACGTACGAGATCAGAGGTCATGTACTTGATGGTTACTAGTGATATATTCCCAATTTGGTAATGTGGCATGCTAAGTGTTGTTGATCATTTGTTGATCGAAGCATGGATTTTGTAAAAGGCGTAGCTTTGTGGAGGAGACTTCGTCGAACATGACAACCTAAAAATGGTCGAAACAAAAAGGATGCGGCAAGGTTACGGAGGTCGATCCTCTTAGGGTATATGCATTTCCTTCTGAATAATAAGTGGTATCATGGTATGGAGCCCAGATACTTAACTTATGTGGTTGTTAGAATTTGTTGGTGTTGAGGATCCTCGGATAATGGTCGGTGACGACCGGGGGATGACATACTCGTGTCAGTAGTTACCTAGTTACAGAGGTAACCCAGCCATGTGTTGGCAGAAAGTTGTTTAGGTTCTTGGGGAGTCCCTCCAGAGGCATACCCTTTCGGTGAAGGAAGTTCTTAGCTTGACCATTTGCTGGAAATCCAATCACCCAATACACGCTCTGTACGGTTTCAGTTGTAGAACCTGCCATCTAACATGGTAGTTATAGTAGGCATACTATAATGGTATTTATGTTGGCTAAGATTTATATTATACTTTCGAAATATTTTCTGCACTATCCACTAATAATAATATCAAAAGGATATTTGCGTATCAATCATGTTTGAATATCATAAGGAGAAATCTCCTCCAATATTTCATTTGCATTGTGTGTGTGGCGGGAGGCCTAATCATAGTTTCATTTTCCAAAAAGCATAGCGAATTTTTTTTTACTTCTTTTTGTTCGGGATAAACTGTTTTTGTTTGCTCACACCAGTGCCATGACTGACCTGGAGTTTATTGTTCCCTTTCTAAACTCTGGGTGCCCACAATTCTCCACACGGGCAGGCTAGAGTCAGGTTGTCAGATAGTCAGCTAATTGATGTAGTTTCGGTAGCCTTCAGTCTTTGGTTTGGTAGCTTTTGGCAATCTTCGAAGTCATTGGATTCGGGATCACATTTGTTTCTCTTCAACATTCTACACCGGACTTGCTATAATTTCATCATGATGGTGGTTTGAGTTTCTTGAATTGGAGTCTTTGGAGCTTTGGCATTGAAGATGTTGTTCTCCGCTGCCGTTGGTGTCTTATTATTTCCGCTATTGTGTCTATCTCTGAAAATGTTTATCATTTCATTTGCATCGTTTTTGTATCAAATATTGTGTATCAATAAAGTTATTCATTCTGTTTCCGCTGTGCTGTTATCTCCCTAAATTTTCTAAGGGGGAATCTGTAACATTCCCAAATTTCGAACAAGTTCATTTTGACAATTAATTTAATTTTTGGAATCAAATTTTGAATAAATATGCATTTTTCCAAATTTAATTAGATATTTGTATATAAAATTTATTTTAAATTGAATTGTGAGATTGAAATTCAAGAATAAATATCTCAGGAAATAAAATTTTATTTGGATTTTCCAAAAATTAAATAAGATGTATCTTTATTCATATAAATGTATTTTAATTTAGAATTTGATTATAAATATCTTATAAATAGATATTTGATTTATTAAACTTTATGTTTCAAGGAACCAATATATACGGATATATAGTTATTTGATAGTAATGAATAATTTGATTTCAAATGATGTGTTCCTAAATTGTATAAGTACAAAAAAGAATGTAAGGAGAACAAAATAGATAAATATGTTTTATAAATTAAAATGAACTGAGTTGGAAATATATAAAAGTATAAGTAAGAAAATATGAAAACGTGATTTGTAAATTAAAAATAAAATAAGGTTTAAAAAGAAAATTTGTAAATAAATTTGAGAAGAGGTCTTTACATAAATTTGTTTGAATTTAACAAGTGTAAGAATATGAATATAAGAAACTTACAAGTGATAACCCAAACAATTACAAGTGGCATTTTTTATTTTTCTTTTAAAATTTAATTATAAAACATAATGTTAACAAAAGATGAAAACTAGGCCGGTGCATGTTTTTATCAAATTTCTTCTTCATAATCAAAATCTAAAAAATTGAGATTACAACAAAACGACAACCTTCAAAACCTAAAAGCAGATCAAAAGCAAGATGAACCAAAACAAAATCACCTCAAAGTTTTCAATTTGGAACCAAAACAGATTTAAAAGTTGCAAACTGGAAGAAAACTATAAACTAGAGAGAAAAATGAGCAAGGAAATGCAAATCAGAAGATAATGCAATGGTTTAAAGCTACAGATCAGATCATAAACAAACTCAAATCAAAGTAGTAAGTGCAACTAAAAAAAAAGTTTCAAACAAATACATCAAAAAATTCACAGAAGCAGGTCAAAAACAGATCAACATCAATGCAAGTTCCAGGCTTTGCTTCTTCTCTGATTAACAACTCAGGTAAGCAAACTGACCTATTCTAGTTTGAATTTGAGTATATTGTGATGTGGTTGCTGTGAAAAATGATGATATACGGTATGATTATGTTGTGAATTATTGTGAATGTATATATGTATATACTCTATGCAACAAACCCAAAATCCATTAGAGAAAAGCAGTCATATCTTCATATTTAAAACATTTTAGAGTATGATTCCTGAAAGGAAGTTGTTGATAACAAGGTAAGGTTATTTTTCAAAATAATATTAGGTAAAAAATTACTAAGTAAATATTATAAAAAATGACAATTTACAGTAAAACCAACTTAAATCAGCAAAACGAACATCTTACTTTTAAAGATCTGGTTGCATAATCAAGTTTGTATTACGAAATAGTGATTTTTGAAACAAGTCTCAGGATTTTTAAGTAAGTATATGTCGAGAATTCATAAGTTGAACGGAATTCGCGTTTTCTCAAAATACTGGTGATTCACGTCGAATTGCGGGTCGTGAGTTTTGTCGAGGGTAGTTTGAGGGGTAATGATCATTGGAAAAATAACTAGAGTTTTTTCTATTGGTCATGGTGGCCAGCCGGCAATGCTTTAGGGTTAGAGAACCCAATTTGGTCAGTACTGTTCAGCGTGCTCGCGTATCAACATGGGATGATCGAATTCATCCGGTCTAAGGGGAATTGATTCGTGGAACGGCGGTGAAGGTCTTGTTGGAGTAGCGATGGCTCTGATGGCTGGGATTGGCCAGGCGAGATGAGACTCTGATCAGGATGGGTTACAGACATTGGTCGATGGGGTTCGATTTTGACTTGCAAGTGATATCGCCGATCTGGGCGTTTGCCTAAGGTGAGAAGCTCAGCGGCAACCTGGTGGTGGTCGGCGACATGGTCGGAGGTGACCAGAATGGTTGTGCATGTGCACGTGGGCATTGGTGTATTTAGTGGTTATAACGTTGGGGAAGATGAAGTGTTCTCAGGGAATAACTCGAGTAACTTCAATATTGGCTCGAGTGTATTATCCAGTTGGAAAAACGAGAGTGTTTTGAATAGGGTTTTAAAGATTTTTGTCAAAACAAGTTTTTGGGAAAAAAATATAAGGTGGCTCGAGAAAATCATGTAGTGGACTCGAAGCAGATGTTAGTTTGACTCGGGGAAATTTCATGTGGGCTCGGGTTTGTTATTAAGTTTTCGGGTTTTTAAAAATTCAAAAGAAAAAGGTAAATGTTCAAATTTAAAAGCAAATCGTAAATCAAAGTTTTTAAAGTTAAACGAAAATAAAAAAGTTTTCATAAAAATACTTAACAAGATTTTAAAATAAATTTTAAAATATAGGGAATATAAATGCGAATGTATTTTGAAATTAAATTATCTTGATTTGAATAATTAAATATTAGGTGATTATGTAATTTAATCTCAAATTGTTTTCAAAAATAATTTTTTTCCAAATTTATTGATTTAAAATTGTGTTAATCTATATAACTTTTGTTTCAAAGTTTATAAAATAAATTTCTAATTAAGCGAATAATTGAGAAAACCAAATGTTTTATATTCCTTAATCTAACTTAAAGATTTTAAGTTAATTAGTATATTGATGATGATTTATTTCCAAAGGTTGTTGAATAAGGATTAAATAACAAAGATAAATGGTTTATCTTTTAAATTTATCAAAGTGATTAAGGAATGATAATAAATCGAGGATTAATTAATTAGTGTAACTAATTAAGGATAATTAAATAATTAAAGGTTAATTATTTAATGATTAAGGATTGATTTTTTAATGATTATGGGTTGATTAATTTTATAGTTAAAGGTTAATTAATCTAGGGTTGGGCGCGGGTCGGTTTGGTGCGGTTTGGAGTCCAAACCGCTTCCGCACCGCATCAAACGGTCAATCAAAAATACAAACCATTATACTAATCTTTTAAACGGTTTGGTTTCAGTCCGGTTTGAGTGTAACACGATTCGGTTTCGGTCCGGTCTGGTTTGAACCTACATTAAATATGAAATAAGAGAATTACTTCTATCAACGATCAATTTACGAAGGCAACTGCGTGAAGCTTTTACACTTAAAGTTAAAACACACTATGTTATACTAAAATGAAAGATCAGTTCTTAACTGTATGAATATTTAAATTTGACATTTAGCTAAAAGTGAGATTTTTTTGGTAGATTAACCAAACATCAACATTAATCACTGCATAATCTTCAAGGAAAATGACTAGAACAAGATTATAATTAGCATTTATCTCAAAAAGATAAGATGAAAAATATTATACCAAAACTATAACATCTTCCTTTATGACAGCAAATATTATTAATATAACAACATATGCTAAAAATAGAATATACATCATTCGAATATAAAATAAGATAGGGTTTACTTATTTTTTTATTATAAGATTACTAGGATAGTTATTCGGTTCGATCCGGTTTAATATGGATGGTTCAATCGTCCAAACTGCAACCGAACAGTATCGATGCCTGTCGGTCCGATTTGAGGTATTTGTTTTGGTTAGAAGATTCGGTGCGGGTTTCTACACAGTTTTTGCGGTTCGGTGCGGGCGGTTTCCGTATAGCGGTGCGGTTTATGCCCACCCCTAAATTAATCCATTAATTATGGTTAATTAATAAATAATTAAAGGATAATTAATTAACATAAACTGTAATTAATTAATGTTAACCAACTAGAATTAGCGATTAATCTGATTTCAATTAATCAGATGATCAATTAACCTTATTTATGGATGATTGTATTCTATTTAATGCTGTGAATTATTTTGCCATCTCTACTGTGTGATGCTTTGTGATTTGAATTGTTTTAATTCAAGCCGTGATGAATGTAATTTATTTATCTATCATGCATTTATGTTATTTATATGTGATTCTGTGTATAGAGATAAGCTTTATAGGATTACACCACTTATCGATATTGTTGTGATTGTATCTGTAATGACTGATGATATTGCACTATTGTGTGTAAAATCCTTGGACTACACTATACACACACAAATATGGATTTCACGAGGAAATCAATTAAATCATACATATTTGAATTTAATGAAATGGTTTAAAAAAATGAATTTTTAAATTCAAATGATTTTGGAAATGGAATTGGGTTGAATTTGAAAAAGCTTTTGAAAAGGGGTTTTAAGGATAAAAGTTATTTTGAATAACTTGATAAAGTTTTGGAATTTAAATAATTTGATTTAAATTTGAATTCAAGATTGGAAATTGGAATCTGTGTTTGGAAACTGTGGTTTAAAATGGTTATACAAGTTATAAAGGTGCTTATATAGGTTTTAAACCATTTTAAAAGTATTGCTTTGGGAATTTGAATTTAAACCAAGCCTCATACTTGAAGAGCTTTGACTCATGCAAATTTAATCGGATTTTTCCCAAACGAAAACTATTTGTTTTCAATTAATAATAGCTTTCATATAAGGAAAGGGTTTCCAATTTGTGTTGAAAGATTTCAAATCAAAATAGTTTTGAAAACTGTTAACTAATCTTTGTGAAAGATAGTCAAGCTATGATTTGAAATTCAAGAACATTTTAAACGGTGTATCTTTTATATAAAAGATTTGGAATGGAATTGTTTGTGGAATTGATTTTTTGAAAGCTATGAATTAAATCTTTATTTTAAAGATTGAATGAATTAATCCAATTTAAAAGGGAAATCATTTTAAAAGGCTATGAATGAATCTATGTTAAAGATTGGTGAAGTTTGTTTTCTAATTGAAAAGGGATCTGAAAAGCGTATCTTTTGTATAAAGGTTGAATTGGAAAGATGTTAATGAATCTTTGTGAAAGATTGGTAAACTTTGTGAACTTTGTGAACTTTATGAAGTGAATCTTTTGTTCAAAAGGATTTGTAAATGGTAATTTGTTTAACCATTTGAAAGAAAAGTTTTGGGTAATAAGTTGTGACTTAACTGAGATCCCTTATCCATATGTTTTTAAATATTGCGCTCACTATTCGGTTTAGCCGGGAGAGGACTTTGTGTCATATAACACATTCCGAAAAGTGATACGACGTTATGGATAGCAATTGAAGACCGGTGGTGAAGACCGGATATTTTCGAAAACGAAAGGAGTTCTTGTCGAATGCCTCTGCATCGGCTGATCCCCGGTTTAGAGATTTGAGCACCCTTTGTGATGGGGAGTCCGGATGTGATTAGGAATTATCTGGATTTGCAAGGGCTTCTTCGGAAGTGCCTTCGGTTCTGTTCAAATCCGGAACAGACTTGTATGGATATGTATCTGACGTTACACTTTGAGATGTAAAGCTAGTTTCTATCAAATACATTTTTGTTTGGTGGCGGAGATTTATTCTCTTAGCTTAACACCCTTCTCTGAGACGTACGAGCTCATAGGTTATGTAGTTGATGGTTACTAGTGATACATTCCCAATTTGGTAATATGGCATACGAAGAGCTGCCAATCATTTGTTGATCGAAGCATGGCTTCTGTGAAAAGCGTAGCTTTGTGGACGAGACTTCGTCGGACCTCACACCTCAGAATGGTCAAAACAGGAAGGATAAAGCAAGGTTATGGGGGTAGCGCTCCTTAGTGTATGTTCATTTCCTTCTGGATAGAGGTGGTATCATGGTATGGAGCCCATATACTTAACCTATGTGGTTGCTGCAAATTTATTACTTTATGGTTGTTGGTATTGAGGATCCTCGGATAAAGGTTGTATACAACCGGGGGATGACATACTTGTGTTAGTAGTTTCCTATTTTTGCAGAGGTAACCCGGCCTTGTGTTGGCAGAGATTCGGTTAGGTTCTCGGGGCATCCCTCCAGAGGCTTACCGATGCGGCCCAGGAAGTTCCTTAGCTTGACCATTTGTTGGAAATCCAATCACCGATACGTGCCTTGTACGGTTTTAGTTGTAGAACCTGCCATCTAATATGGTACCTATAGTAGGCATACTATAATGGTACGTATGCTGGCTAAGATTAATATTGTACTTGCAAATGTTTTCTGCACTATGTACTAATGATAATATTAAAAAGATTTTGCGTATTAAGAATGCGTGACTATCATAAGGAGAAATCTCCTCCAAGTATGCGATTGCATTGTGTGTGTGCCGAGAGGCCTTATGGTAGTTTGATTTTCCAAAAAGCATTGCGGATTTCAATTTAAATTCTTTTGTTGTTTCTTAAAAGATAAAATGTTTTTGTTTGCTCATACCAGTCCCATGACTGACCGGGAGTTTATTGTTCCCTTTCTAAACTCTGCGTGCCCACAGTTTTCCACACGGGCAGTCTAGAGTTGGGTTTTTTAGATAGTAGATATAGATATCGGTTCGGTAGCTTTCGGCTTTCTCTTTGGTATTCTTTGAAAACTTTGGATATTGAAGGATTTGGTTAGGATGACTGACCTTGCTTAGCTTGGTGCAACTTGATGGTGGTTCGAGCTATCTATGGAGATTGCTAATACTAGTGTTTCTTTTGGATTTTCAAGTTCCAGTTGTTTCCACTGCCAGTTCATTGGATTTTCTGCTGTAGCACTTCTTTATATCTCTTATATTGATCATTGTTGTATATTTGGATATTATATCATTGGAGTTGTATATAATATTCCTTATTTTCTTCCGTTGTGTTGTTATACTTAATGTGTTATAAGCTTCGGCGAACCAGATTCGACGTTTGTATCTGTGGCATTTGAATATGAGTGTCGTATTATGTGCCAATTTTCGAAGGTCGAGTCAGGATCGTTTCAAAATATAATTATTACAAATAATCAAAGTCATTTAGCTTAAGGATCCCTTTCCATAATTTTCCTTGAAAACATTTTCAAATTGATTTAAAATGTTTAAATCAAACTTAAACAAGGAAAAGTATGCAATCTCTATACTTTAGTCTAAATCATATCACCATGTTATATATATTTTACTCAAACTTCAGTTGATAAAAACATTTAACCATTTGAAAGAACCTTCTATACTTTTGAAATCATCTCTTTTAAAATCAAACTTCAAACCTTTCCAAATCAACCTTTTGAAATCATTCCTCAAATATTTCTTCAAACATTTCAAAACCATTCTTCAAACCTTTCGAATCAAATAAAAAGCAAACCTTTAGAGAGCTATAATCTTTGGACATCCTTCTTCAAAATCACTTTATTGCCTTATAAAAACCTTGGAAAACCTTCCATTTTAAACCTTTCGAATAAATTGGACAAAACCTTTTGAAATCATACAAAACAACCTTTCGAAACCATTCAATAAACCTTTTGAAATCATTGGATTCAAACCTTTCGAAATCATTTAATAAATAAATCTTTTGAAACCATACAATATAAAACTTTCGAATCCATTCAATATAAACCTTTCGATATCATTCACTTAAACCTTTCGAATTATTCAACTAAAACCTTTCAAAATCAAAACCTTTTGAAATCATTCCGGGTTTAATTTAAAACAATTGGAAATCTCCATTTAAAACCTTTTGACTCTATTGGAAGCAACCTTTTGGTATGTCGAAATCTCCGCTTCGATGCTTTAAAAATATCCTTTAAAAAAACTCTCTCGAAAGCTTTGGGTTATATTTCGGTTAATAAAACAAGGGTAAATACCTAAGTTGAAAGATTTCTTTCAAAGACATAGAGAAGCAGCTAGTTTTAAAAACTATTAAACCTTTATTTATTGTTAAAAGGTTCAAAAGAAAACATTTATAAAGCGGCGGTAACCTTTCGACTATCTCTGAAGGTTTCAAAGTGAAGTAGTAATAAAGCAGTAGTAACCTTACGACTGTGTCAAAAGGTTTAGAAACTATATTTTAAACATTTTGACCTGGTCGAAAGCAAGTCGAAATCTCTTATTAGAAAGAAAAGCAGGTGAAAGCTTTTGGTTTATAAAAAAAAACATGCCACAACCTCTTTGGCCATCAATCTTTCGACTTAGAACCCTTTGACTTTGTCCAATTCATTATGTACCAAGTAGCTTGATAACATATGCATTGGTTTGACATTGTTGAAAGCTTAGAACCTCTCGAACTTGTTGAAAAGTCTAGGTCGAAAGGTTTGTTGCCATAAAGGCTGAAACATGCTAAAAGCATGTTTTCTTTTTTTTTAACTTAAAAAAGATTACTTTTCAACTAACTTGCCTTTGCTTTGTCAAATTTTCATTGGTTAACAAATTCTTTTCAAAAATATGCTGCCATTATTTTCAGAATTAAATAATAACTTCATTTTATAATATGCCCCTTCTCCTTAATTAAATATATAAAACATTTAAGTCCCATACCGTAAATAATTTTATATATTCATTAAATAACTTAGAAAAAATCTAGAAAATCTACTTTAACATTTGCCTAACATATAAAAATTTCAAACCAAAATATTTATTTTAGCCATATGTAATTTATGACCCAATAAACAATTTCGCTTACTAGAAAATTACTATATAATCCATATTAGTTCACAAAATTATGAAATCAAAAGTGACTCAGCGGATTTAAACTTTGACGTGCTAAAAAAATGTTTGATACTGATTTGGCGCGCTTTCTTCCTCACGAAATGATTTTGTGTCAAATAAACCTGATAGAACGATAAATGCCCAATTTCGTTGATCGTGACGATATCGGAATCTAGCAATCTCCAACCCGTTGATCTCGCAAGGTACCGTGTTAAAAGATCTACAATTCGATCGTTGATCACTCACAAGTGATACCAAGAATTGGCTTCTACTTCATTGATTCATGCACGAATAACCCGAACAAGGAAAGAAGAAGGGGATCACACTCAACTTCAACAAGGTGTCAAAAGCACACACACAAAATTTTATTCAAAAATCAACTCTTTTTTCCAATGACGACACACTCCTATTTACAGAAAATACAACACACTCAAGCGAACCAACACAGGCGACTTAACGGTTACAAGCCACGACCTAACAATAGTGCACGACCCACGACCTAATAACATTACATCACACGACTTATAACAATTACAAGTTACAACATCTCACGCGACACACGACATACGACACATGCGACTTAACAATACAACAATATCACTACATAACGATATACAACATAACGACATAAGAAGATTAGCGACATAAGCACAGGAACGACTTAAGCTTCTAGAGCGACATAAGGAAATAGCGACATGAAAGATGCGACCTAAGGAAGCAGGGGACTTATGGAAGCAGCGACTTAAGAAACCAGCGACCTATAAGAGCGACTTAAGAAATGCGGCATAGGTTGGTTAGCTCGCGAACGACTTAAGAGATGCCAGCGACTTACGACTTAAGAAGAATGCGGTATAAATAACTCACTTATCTTGATGCGTTGATGGGTGGGGCAGCCTTAGGTCGTTGAGCGACTTAAGTGACTTAACTTGCTTATCTTGATGCGTTGATGGCTGGTGCGGCCTTAGGTCGTTGAGAGACTCATGCACACGACTTAAGGAAATGAGCGACTTATGTTGGAGTGAGTTAACCTGATGTGCTGCATCATCCTCCCCTGGTTGAAAAGAATTCGACCCCGAATTGTGACGCCCCACCTCTATACCCACGCTAGCCAAGAACATTACGGTGAATGCTGTCAACTAGCGCGGAGAACAAGGCTGTTGAGGAGCGACCATCCGTGTAATTGCTTTGTGCGAGCATCGATATGTCAGATAGTATACATGCAATTCTTTTCAAGAGGAAATCCGACATGCCGACACAAACTCAAAGATATCACACGGTGGCTATAATATCTTCGGAAACAAATATAGAAGTAAACATAACATAAATCAATCATAGACAATTCATATCACAAAGGCGGAAATAAATATGAATATTACACATGAAAGTGTACATCAGAATAGTGGTCAAACAAGATCCACAATATCAAAGAGAATAGATACAAGTGCTAGACAAAAGAATAAGTATACATCATAGAGTCTGTATCTCAAATGTATACAACAAAAACTACTGAACTAAAGTAGTTAGCCAAAAGTTAGAAGATGGTCCGATAAGGAGTCAAGCAGAAGCACCTGTAAAATATCAGTCTGACCCGAGTACTATTTAAGAAGAAAATAATAAACGGATCAGTCTAGCTATAAATATCAGATGAAGTGATATATAATAATAGATATGACATAAACATATAATAATCACAATGCCAAACTGTGATAAATAAGTAATTGAAAATCAACAAGAGATTAATCAATATTACCAAATCTACACAAGAATCAAAGAAATGCCATACTCCTTATTTCGTTCATCAAACCACAAATATTGACGATTATATCAATGTCAATCACAAAAGCCAATGACACAGAAATTCACCAATGCACAAATATTGACAATAATATAAATGTCAATCACACAAGTCAATGACACACAAATTCACCAATGCACAAATATTGACAATAATATCAATGTCAATCAAAAAAGTCAATGACACACAAATTCCAGAATTCAATACGCGAAATCCAGAAATCACAGAAGTCAATGACGCACAAATTCACCAATGCACAAATATTGATAAAACTTATCAATGGAAATCACGAAAATTGGTGAAACACAAATTCTAGAAATCATCTCAAGAAATCCAGAAATCACAAAGGGGGGAGGCCTATCACAAACGGGAGCATAAAGCCCACCAACACGTGTATCACAAACGGAACGCTAATTCCATGGTTGCTAACCATCACAAATTGAGCCGAAGCTCCACAAACGGCCCGAAGACCATGGGTTGCTACCCCACCAAATTGAGTCGAAACTCCACAAAACGGGGTTTAGTCTCCCTCGCAGACAAAGAGACATCGCACATTGCTAGTCTAAATCACAAAGATGATCGTCATGATCAACGAGAAGTGTCAATTACAATAAGCTAGTAAATATATGAGCTTAGCTTCATGTCCCATAACCACTAGCTTAACTTAAATATTTACGAACAAATTGTAGATCTCCACTAGAAAATTGTCACAAGAGATTCAGTCGAACAAGACCAAGAATTAACCGACGAAGTAAACGCAAGCGTTTCATACCACTTGTTTTACTAAGTCATTTAATTAGATTTCTCATACGAGTGAGGTAAAGGCTTATATATACTAATAGATTGGAAAACAGTTTTATAAACGAATTTGGTATTAAAATAGTATTGAAATCGTTTGAGGAAAGAGTTTTGATATTTACTACTAGTATAGAAAACCTTTATATTTTTAAAGTGACAAATCACGAAGAAGATTGTAGGAACAATCAATCACTAAGATTCACATTCGAAAACGTGAATAAAATCCAAAGAAATTGATATCAAATCTATCAAAGTGGATATATCTAAAATTCCCAAAGAAAAGGTCATCAAAGTCGATAATAAATGACAACAACAAAAGAGAGACAACACGAATCGATTAAAGTTGGATATTCAAACGGATTAGCAATATAGGCTAATCTAACAAATAGTAGCAGGTCGGTCGACCGGACTCCCTGAGTCGGTCGACCGAACCAGAGGTTGGAAGTGCTCGGGGCACAAGGTCGGTCGACCGGCCCAGGGGGCTCGGTCGGCCGAAGCCTGTAACCAGCACTTCCAAACAGAGGCAGGAAGTTCCTGGACTACAGGTCGGTCGACCGGCCCAAGGGGCTCGGTCGGCCGAACCTGTATACTTGCACTTCCTACCCTATTTCAAAGGAGGTGCAAATCCCGACCAAATTGCAATCGCACGAGCAACGGCGCTAAGGGTTTATGCCAATCGACTACCCGGCCCTATAAGCTCCTCGATGCACAATCAAAAACACATTCAAACATCAAAGTTAGGATTTTTAACGAATTGAACTCAAAACACTAAAAATTGGAATATTCACAAAAGCAATCCAAATCAAAATCAAATGCACATGAATAAGTGTTAGGAATTCATACCTAACAATAGAAGAGAATTATAAGCATAGATGTGAGATTAAAAATCTCACCTTTGAATCCGAAAATAATGAATGAGAAGCTTGAAGACGAATGGAAATCAACCACACTTCAATCTCACACTAGAAGCTTGAATCTAAGCTTAAAAGAAGAACATTCCCTAATTAATCTTTAGGAAATTTCTGAAATTAAGGAGAGAAAGAGTTGGAGAAGGAGGAGGAAAAGCTTACCAATGGATTCACTTGAGTTTGGAGCAAGAAGATGGATTTGCTAAGCAAGCTAGGGCTTAGGAATTTCTATTTCCCATTCTCTTCCACCATTTTTGAAGAAGATTGAGTATTAGGAAAATAGAAAAGAAGTGAATGAAGAGGAAAGGGGTTGGGACTGAATACATAAGTTGGCTCAGCCCAAACTAAAACCCTAAGTGAAAAGTAGCAAAATTAAACTTTCTCCAAACATATCGAAGCTTATACTCAAAAAGGTCGCAAACGTCATTTTGAACTCAATGGGGGTAGTCTCGAGTCTCAATTCGACTGTTTGCACAAAGTAGCTTTTTGGGCCAAAATTCGACGAACGATAAAATATTTAAATAAAATATTTAAATATAAAATCGATAAATATGCGGGTTGTTACAGACTCCCCTCCTTAAAGAAATTGCGTCCTCGCAATACTTAAGAGGAAAATAAGAAGTAACAACCATGGAAGCATATCAACACAAAAGAAAATTGAAATAAGAAGTTCACCATAAAGAGCGCGAAAGAGTTAGCATGAACGGGATCGCTCGATGAATTCTCTAGATTCCCAAGAGCAATCCTTAGGATTTGGGAACCATTGAACTCTCACAAGAAGAATATTTTTATTCCGAAGGCGCTCAACCTCCAAAGCAATAATGCGAATAGAATGTTGCTCAAAAGTCAAATTTGGTGAAACTTCAATCCCTCAATAACACCGGGCTCAAGAATAAAAACCGGAAACATAAAAGAATTTCCATAGTTAAAAGACGTGGAAAACGTCAAGAATAGCAGAAAGTTGAGCCGATGCAACGGCGTAGTACAAATACGGTACGCCCGAGAAACTAGAAACTCGAATAATTTGGAACACCGACGTAGTACAAAGACGGTACGTCCAGTGAACCAAAAAGCCAAGTCATTGATGTAGTGCAAACGGTACATCCAATGAATCAAAAAGCAAAGACATTGATGTAGTACAAACGGTACATCCAATGAATCAAACAACAAAGTCATTGATGTAGTACAAACGGTACGTCCAATGAATCAAATAGCAAAGACATTGATGTAGTACAAACGGTACATCCAATGAATCCAAAAAGAAAAGACATTGATGTAGTACAAACGGTACATCCAATGAATCAAATAGCAAAGACATTGATGTAGTACAAACGGTACATCCAATGAATCAAACAACAAAGACATTGATGTAGTACAAATGGTACATCCAATGAATCCAAAAAGAAAAGACATTGATGTAGTACAAACGGTACATCCAATGAATCAAAGAGCAAAGACATTGATGTAGTACAAACGGTACATCCAATGAATCAAACAACAAAGACATTGATGTAGTACAAACGGTACATCCAATGAACCGAAGCCCGAATGATTTCGGAACACTGACGTAGTACAAAAACGGTACGTCCAATGAACCGAACACAATAAAAGAACATCGGACGCTAGTCCATAAAAGGAATGAGATAAAACTCAATAAAACGAAGTGTACCAAAACGTCCGATGAACTTGATGAAAAGATAATTCCATTCAGACAACATTAAAGAATCAACCGCTTGTTGCTTACGACAAAGCGCATTGGCAACACGATTTCCCTTCTCGAGAATAAAAGAATATCAAGATCATAAGATGCTAGAAACTCGAGTCAACATGAAGTTCCTTATGAGAAAATAAATATTCCAAAGATTTATAATCGAGGTAGAGAACAAATTTCTCATCCAAATATGATGATGCCAAATTCCAGAAGTAAAAACAATAGCCGCGAGCACTAGATCATGAGTGGCATATCTAGTCTCGATAAGCTATAATGATTTAGAAGCACAAGTGATAGCACGTTCTCCTTTGCAAGAGAATGGCATCCAAACCAATACGACTAGTATCGGTACAAATAGCAAAGTCTTGGTCCCCCTCCAGGAATCACAAGAATAAAAGTATCGAAAAGAAAGAATTTCTTTTAAATAATCTTCTTTCCTGAAAAGTTAAAACTTTCAAAATTACATTTATCATTATGTAATAATAGTTCTAGAAAAATTTACTATTTTCAAGTCAATATACTGTGTCTGATTGTCTCATCAAAGCGTTTAGGAAATTCCTATCGATAACGTTGATCAAGCGCATCGACCAAAATTCTTAAAGCACTCAACGGGCAATACAATCACAAAATCATCTTTTATAGGATAAACAAATCTCTTAAAAAGTTTTAAGAATATTCTTTGTTCGTTTCAAGAACAAAATCCAGTTTTACTTATAAATAAATATTATGAAAAAGATTTGCAAAATTTTAAATTACTATTTTCATCCAAAATCAGTAAATACAAGAATAGTCTCATCGAAATATTCATAGAATATTCGATTTATAAATTGGATGAAATATGCTGGACAATTTGAATGACAAAATAAGTCATTCATAAGAATCATAACGAGTGCAGAATGCGGTAAGTGGAATGCTAATTTCCGCAACTCGTAGCAAACGAAAACCGGTGGTAAAGTCAAACTGAAAAGACCTTAACACCGCACAAAAGTTTTCTTAGGTGATAATCCTAAGACAAACTCAAAAATACCGAAAAATTTCTCAAACTACATGAATGAGAGAAATAACACTTTCCTTATAAGTGGGCTTAAGGAATAAAATGATGCCATCAAGTTGGAATCAAAATCATAAAGGAAAAATAGAAATCTGCTTAACAGATTAAAAATGTCGAAGATGAATAGTCCACTCGAAAAATAGGATATGGGCTTCACAATGATTAAGCCGATCCTTTCAAAAAATCAATTCCGAAGCCTAAGTAAAAATATCGGCTCGGAAAGAAAAGTCTCATAAAATAATTTCGACATCAATAAAAAGCAAATTGAGTGTTGCGGATCTACCATCCGGATTCACAATCCTCAAAGAAGTCATCAAGCCCAAAATATTCAAAGAAAAGAATCGACAAGTTCTTTTGATATAAAATAGTGAGATGGAACCCATATCAAAAAGAACTCAAATAAGAAGATCACGAAATAAAACAATGCCATCAAGGATTGAGTGAAGAGTACCTTGACCAAGAGAAGAGTTGCTAGGGGCTTGCACAATATTTAGCTTTCTCATGTCCTTGTTCAAAAGTTTGGGACACGCAGATAAAAAATGACCCGGTTTCTTGCAATAGCGACAAGAATGGGGTTTTGGACACATATTCGCATAGTGTTCCATAGAATTACAATTGTAGCATCCTCCACGATTAGGGATTGGAGTCTTTGCTACAAAAGTAGTTTGCTTCACTCTCTTATTGGGATTAAGGCTCTTGAACTTAATATGCCTCTTCTTGGAAGTCCCAATATCACAAACACTTCCTTTACCAACCTCTCCATGAAGAAGAGTAACATCCACAAGCTTATTGAAAGAAACTTCAAGTTTCAAAGGTAGAACCATTTCCGGGTTCTTACTCAAAGCATAGATAAACTCTTGATTCTTTACAAGATCCAAAAGTTGTTGAGCAGACATGAATACTCCATCCTGAGGAGTAGCACTAGATTGACCGGCGCTGGGACGGCCTGGTCTAACCATTTCTCTTCTTTAAGAAAGAAAGAAAGAAAGAAGAGGAAAAAGTTATTCTCAAAATAAATATCAAGCAATCTTGATAGACAAAACAAGGAATCATAAAAGAAAGTAGGATAGAACGGTACGAAGACCCGAATCAAATCCTAAAGCACGACTCCTAAGATGGACTTAGGACGATGATCCTTGTTAAATTATTCTACATTGTTTCGAAGTTTGGCTCTGATACCAAGCTGTGACGCCCCACCTCTGTACCCACGCTAGCCAAGAACATTACGGTGAATGCTGTCAACTAGCGCGGAGAATAAGGCTGTTGAGGAGCGACCATCCGTGTAATTGCTTTGTGCGAGCATCGATATGTCAGATAGTATACATGCAATTCTTTTCAAGAGGAAATCCGACATGCCGACACAAACTCAAAGATATCAGACGGTGGCTATAATATCTTCGGAAACAAATATAGAAGTAAACATAACATAAATCAGTCACAGACAATTCATATCACAAAGGCGGAAATAGATATGAATATTACACATGAAAGTGTACATCAGAGTAGTGGTCAAACAAGATCCACAATATCAAAGAGAATAGATACAAGTGCTAGACAAAAGAGTAAGTATACATCATAGAGTCTGTATCTCAAATGTATACAACAAAAACTACTAAACTAAAGTAGTTAGCCAAAAGTCAGAAGATGGTCCGATAAGGAGTCAAGCAGAAGCACCTGCAAAATCTCAGTCTGACCCGAGTATTATTTAAGAAGAAAGTAATAAACGGATCGGTCTAGCTATAAATATCAGACGAAGTGATATATGTTGAATATGCGCTTATATGTTTTTGTTTGATGATAATAAACATATATATTCATTTAAATGTATTTGGTAATGTACTATTTTTTTTTCATGGATTAAATAAATATTTGTTGAATAAATAAATTACACAGAATTTGAATTTGAATTCAAACAGAACAAGTTACACAGTTTTTGAATTCAAACAGAAATTTTATTCAAACAAATATTTATTACAATCTTGAATAGTACAAATTCATGCTCTCACTATACATATACATTTTTGATTACATCACGATTACATCACAAATATTTTTACATTGATAACCTCACTACATATCACTCACACTCGTATTTTGTTTTCAACTGCATTCCGGTTTGAATCCAGCATCTGAGTAATCTGCAAAAATATTCTCAAACGCAGTAAAATTGAAAGAGAAATATTTTTGAAATTTGAAAGAAACGATGATTTTGAAAACATTGTTTGCCTCAGTTATTTGGGTTGTTCGTCATCATTTTTGACGGTGCAATATCTGTGCATATCAGTATTTTTATCAGGGACAGGTAATTATAAGTGGCTGCAGTACACACGTGTACATTCATATACGTGTGCACTGCCTCGCCAACTCGTGTGCAAAAATCAAACAAAAGCACAGAAATCAAAAACAAGGTCAAACCCAAGATAGGTTCAACTCAAGGCAAATGAATAGACAAAGCAATTGACTACAAACAGTTCAAGACTAAAGCCACTAACAAATGCAACAACAACATGCTTCAAGACTCCAGCACGACCAAGTATGGAGTGTACAAATGCAAATGTCCAAACAACAACATGAAGTGAATCAAGTTCAAGCCACAAGTGTACATGAATACAACTCGACTGCAACAGTACAGTCATGAAGACTGCAAGAACATGAACATAGGATCAGTACAGCAACAATGAAACTGACTCAAAGCACAAAAGTGCAACAGTGAAGTTCAGCTATGCAAGTGAAACAATAAACAGTGAAGAACATGGACTGCAACATTCAAGTGTATATTGAAAACAAGCTGCATGAATACAACATGAAGTACAATCACTTACAACATGTATGCAGCCCAATGAACCAGTGTCAAGTTCATGCAGTGCACATGTGAATCAAGTGACCAACCTGAAGTACAAAGCATGCACATGAACAACATGACATGAACAACACAATTGAATCAAGTAACCAACTGCAAGTGCAAATGACCAGGACTCATGCAACAGACCCAACAACTAGTGCCAACATGAACATAACAGGTGAAGCATCACCAAAGACTCAACAGGGAACATGGATGTCACAACAGATAATAATGCAACGACCAAAACCAGTGAATACAAGAACAAGTTGAGATGCACAATGCCACCAAGCAATACAGATACTAGCTGCAACATGTCAATGCAATAAACTGAATGCAAAGGGTACAAAAACAAGTAGCAGTCTTTGAACATGAATGCAGTGTACATGAATGCATCAATAAACCAAACTGCAAGACCTCAAGTGACATGGTGAAGCAGTATAAAACCAAAGTTACAAGCATACAAAATCATCAATGCAATGCAACACAAATGGGTTCACATATACCAAGCCACAACCAACAGTGCAACAGATCAAATGGCACAGTGCACCACTGATTTGAAGAACACATGATATCCAAACCAGAGTTCAATGCATATGAGATCATGCACAAACATATACATGACCAGAAACAGTCTAGTGAAATGCAACAATGCAAACTCGAGCACACAAACAAAAGACTACAAGTTCACAGTGAAGAACTATTTCAACAAAATGGCCAAAGTAAATCAACTGGTCAAAGCAAATGTCATCACCGTGATGAACAAGGTGGAATTATTCACAAATCAGAAATCAAGTGTGAGACAAATTGAAACAGTCAATGCCAAGTCGAACCAGCAAAATCAAAACTGTGATAAGCAAGGCAATTCAAAGCCGTGTGAATCAAGCTACTAGAAATACGAAATTGACAAAGTCAGATCAATCCCAAGCATCAATACAAGATCGAACGACTATTGACAAATTCAAATATATTTAGACGAACGTAATTCAAGGAATTCGAACGCATATATAACCCAATCATCAATGGCAAATTAATCATCGAGTTCAAGCATCAACCAGCAAAGGAAAAGGAGAAAAATACATACCGAAAAAGCAAAACGAATTCGATCTAAAATTGAAGAGCCGTAAGCAAATCAAAAGCATCGAAGCCTACTATCGAACGAGATCGAGCGGCGCTTCAATTTTTGCACAACCCTAGTTTGAATCGCAAGGAGCAAAAGCAATTTGCAGAAACCCTAATTTACAAAGAAGAACAAGCCGCCATCTCAAAAAGGAACGAAGGAAGAATAAAGCAGCCATTTTTCTCAAGATAAAAGGATTGGGCTGAATAGAAGTTAAAAGGGGGCCGGCCTTATTATAGTATTATAAAAGAGGGTTTAAGTTTTATTTTAAAATTAGGCTTTATTATTTTGTTAACTAGGGTTAAGGGTTATTTTCTATTGTCTTTTAATTATCGTTTTTTATTTTCCGAATCAAAACTTTGTAAATCACCACCTAGGGTTTGGGTAGTGTCAGATTGTCTAGTTGGAATTAGTTCAGTGAGCAGGGTGTGCGAGTTTGCAAAATTCTATTGTAGGCGGGAGCAGAGTTTGCGAGTAAACGAAGCTCTATAGGCGGGAAGCAAAGTTTGCGAGTAAGCGAAACTCTATAGGCGGAGCAGAGTGTGCGAGTCTAGTAGAGTGTTTGTGAGCGGGAGCAAATGTTTGCGAGCAGGGTGTGCGAGTCTAGTAGAGTGTTTGTGAGCGGGAGCAAATGTCTGCGAGTCTACTAGAGTGTTTATAAGCGTGATACTGTTTAATTCTAATAGAAATCTGTGAATGCAGCAGTAGGCAGGGGTTGCCGAAGCTGGGTAAATTTTGTGTGTGATTTACTTTTCAGCATATTTATTTCTGCTATTATATTTCTGTGTTTAATTCGAGAAAATTTGCTATAACCCTATTCACCCCCCCCCCCCCTCTAGGGTTAATCTAGATCCTACAAGTGGTATCAGAGCCCGGTATATTTTTTATTTAACTCTAGAGTCATGAGTCTACAAAATAATGCTTTTTCTGAGGGGCAATCTATTGCTAGGCCACCCATGTTTAACGGGAACGATTATGCTTATTGGAAAGTTAGGATGAGTATTTATCTTAGTTCCGTTGATTATGATGTTTGGGATATTATTGAAACTGGCTATAAACCTCCCACTATAATCGTTGGTGGTACTGAGATTCCTAAACCTAAGGATAGGTGGGATGCTAACGATAAGAGATTGAAAACGACAAATGCTAAAGCCATGAATGCTTTAATATGTGCTCTTGATAAAAATGAATTTAATAGAATTTCTCATTGTACAACAGCACAGGAAATTTGGCACACTTTGGAGGTGACACACGAAGGAACTTCTCAAGTCAAGGAGTCTCGTCTAGCCCTATTCAGCAATGAATACGAGAACTTTGTGATGGACAAAGGCGAGAGCATAAAGGACATGTTTGGACGCTTTTCAACTTTGGTGTACAACGCTAGAGCCCTTGGGAAGGTATTCACTGAGGTAGAGCTTGTGCGGAAGATACTACGAGTTTTACCAATGAACTTTGAGGCAAAAGTCACAGCAATCCAAGAATCGAAAGATCTGAGCAAACTAAGCATGGAGGAGTTGATTGGCAACTTGATGACATATGAGCTTGAGTTAAAAGCAAAGGAAGAACGCAACAACTCTGAACCAAAGAAGAAGACGATTGCCTTAAAGAGCAAAGAAGAAAGCGATGAAGAAGATCCAATTGAAGAGCTTGCAATGGCTGTCAATAATCTTAGAAGATGGTCTAGATTCAAGCCACGCAAGAAGAAAACAAAAGGCAATGGGTCAAAAGATTCCGAAAATTCCGATAATGAACTGACGTGTTATAACTGCAACAAGCCTGGCCACATCAAACCAAAATGCCCACTTCTCAAAAACAACAAAGAAAAGAAAAAGGCGAAGAAGGTATTTGCAGCGACTTGGGATGATGAAGAAGGAGAGGAAGCTTCGGATAGCAGCTAAGAGGAGGCTAACTTGTGTTGCATGGCAAAATCAGAATCAGAAGCAACCTCCGACGAATCTAGCGAGGCAGGTGAGTTTTCTTATAAAGAACTTGTTTTTATGTGTTATGATCTTACTAAGGTAGTGGATACTCTTGAATCTAAAATTGAAAAACTGAAATCTGATAGGAGAGAATTTGCTCGTGAAAATTTTAGGTTAAAAAACTGAACTTGAAAATATTCAAAACCTAGAATGTAAAAAATGTAAGATTTTAGATTCAGAATTATCAAAACTGAGAAATAACTTTGAAAGTCTTGAAAATGAAAACTTGAATCTTAAGGAAACCATCGACACTAGGAGAAAGGATTTTATAAATCGATGCACCTCACTTGTCACTGAAAACTCAACATTAAAAACCAGAGTCCAAAATCTTGAGAAATCCCTGAACAACTTTTCAAACGGAGAAAAATCTTTCAAAATGTTATTGGGAAATCAAATTTTTGCTAACAATAGAAAAGGACTAGGTTTTGGGAAATCACAAAATGATGATAATGCAAAAAGTAAAAGTGTTTTTGCTCGATCTGAAATAATTGGAAATCATGTTGAAAATCATAATCATAGGAACACAAAATTTAATCCAGTCAATTTAATGTGCACGTTTTGTAGAGAATTTGGACATAATCAAAATAATTGTTGGTATAGACCCAAACACGTGAAAACTATACCAATTTGGGTTCCAAAAGGCACAAATATAAAATCTTTGAAAGTCAAACAAATTTGGCTGCCAAAAGGAACATATATAAATAGTTTTGGGTCTCCACAAACATATGTTTCATATTCTGCCACTAACAATCATGGACCTATAAAAACAAATAGGTCACATAAATCTTTTATCGTGTAGGTGTGGTGGCAGGCTAAGGAACAACAACAGTGTTCTCTGGATTTCGGCTGTTCCAGAAACACAACGGGCGACAAAGCAAAGTTCCTTAGCCTAGTTCAAAGGTGACAGAATCACAATGGACAATGACGAAAAATTATCGTAAAGGTAAAACAGGTAAATTTATTTTTGAACGATATATCAAATGTGATAATCTGCACCATATTCCGAATTAAAATCAGCCAATATTGAGATGAATAAAAGATGATAATTTTGATTCTGATTTTTTTCAAAATTGTTGGCCAATTATGCTTTTATGCCAAAAACACTACAATCCTTGAAATACTTTATATCGATTAATTTGGATTGCTGATGGTGTTTTTATTGATTGACGATAATATTTTTGGCTAAATCTATATTCATGGTTTCTTCTATTTACATGGCTTCAACTTAAAATCCTAATGAATTCAATTAAAAAATTGTAAAAAGGATTTTAAGAAATTTTTTGACTTGTTCTTATTTATGACATTGATTTGTGCTTAATCGATGACCAATCAGATTTTCAACTTTGAACTAATCCATATAAATTTGTTCGGTCAAATGATGGTAGTTGATTACTCATGAATATAATTGTTTATCCTATGGTTTCTGAAATTAACATCATGATATTTGTTTGAGTATTAACACGGCTTAAATTCAAATTCAAAAGAATGATGTTTTGAAATTTTTGATGCACATCTCATGGTTTGATTCAACAAGTGAATATTGAGTGAAATTTAAATTCAGATGCAGATTACACTGGTAATATAGTTGATAGAAAAATTATTAGTGTAACGTGATTAATTTTTGACACATTCATTTGCTGCATCGTTTTTTTTCAAAGAAAATATCTGCATATTTTTCACTTGAAATAACTTTTAAATAACAGATTTTCTTATGAAACCCCCTCGAGAAAATCATGTTTGACCATATTTACAGCTTAATCATTTTTGAAAAATTGATTTTATAATTTATAATTTGATTTTAAATGACAAATTTTGACTAATCTGACTCCCTTTGATTATCGAAAAGATGAATAGTGATTGAAAAAGAGATGAGTGTTGATATTTATCATATATTATAACTCGAGAAAGTATAGTTAGAAAATTTCTTTAGAATTTCATAACAAGAGTTATAAAAACTTTTTGTTGGGTAAAAATTCCATGACCATTTCTATTTCTATCATCTTTCTATCGACCATCACTCATCAAGATCATATTTAGTATGTAAATTTGTGGTAGTTTACAAAGGAAATCATTTGTTCTTCAATATCTTTAAATCTGTGAAGGAAATTATTTGTGCTTCAACTTATTATATTTAGCAATAAAAATAAATATCCAAAGTATTCACTCTCATTTAAAAGTCCTCACGGTTATGCATGGGTGAATTACTTGGATTTTTGATTATGTGCTTCCATGCTCATTTAAAAGTCCTAACGGTTATGCATGTATGGAACGCATATCAAAATTAATTGATTTAATAGACAAGTTGATTCTAATCCCATTTAAAAGTCCTCACGGTCATGCGTGGTTAGAAGATACTTGATTTCATTTTTAAATTAAATTGGAATACTACTAATCTCATTTAAAAGTCCTAACGGTTATGCATGGTTAGTAGATATTCAAATTTCCAGAAATAAATATACCACAAATAGACATATCTATATGAATTTTTGATGTTTTTATCTCCATCACTTCTGAAAGTGGAATATGCGCTTGACAAGGGTAATTATGATTTTTGTTTGAGTTTTATTGAAATTTGATATTTATATTTAATTGAGTTAAATGTTTGATTCATGTCTATCACTTCATCTCTATTTTATAACACTATTATTCTTTTGCTGATAACAAAAGGGGGAGAGAAAAGTTAAGATTTTGTCGAATAGAATCAAGCAAAGGTTAAATAATTTTCCATTTGCATCTAGGCTTATTTGAATATTTCTATTCGTATGCATATATGTAGGGGGAGCATCATGTAGAGAGGATGCATTTAAATAGGGGGAGCAATTAGAGTATATAATTGGTCAAATACATTTAACACGGTCAAAATCTTAAATATATGTTTGTTATCATCAAAAGGGGGAGATTGTTGAATATGCGCTTATATGTTTTTGTTTGATGATAATAAACATATATATTCATTTAAATGTATTTGGTAATGTACTATTTTTTTCATGGATTAAATAAATATTTGTTGAATAAAATAAATTACACAGAATTTGAATTTGAATTCAAACAGAACAAGTTACACAGTTTTTGAATTCAAACAGAAATTTTATTCAAACAAATATTTATTACAATCTTTAATAGTACAAATTCATGCTCTCACTATACATATACATTTTTGATTACATCACGATTACATCACAAATATTTTTACATTGATAACCTCACTACATATCACTCACACTCGTATTTTGTTTTCAACTGCATTCGGGTTTGAATCCAGCATCTGAGTAATCTGCAAAAATATTCTCAAACGCAGTAAAATTGAAAGAGAAATATTTTTGAAATTTGAAAGAAACGATGATTTTGAAAACATTGTTTGCCTCAGTTATTTGGGTTGTTCGTCATCATTTTTGACTGTGCAATATCTGTGCATATCAGTATTTTTATCAGGGACAGGTAATTATAAGTGGCTGCAGTACACACGTGTACATTCGTATACGTGTGCACTGCCTCGCCAACTCGTGTGCAAAAATCAAACAAAAGCACAGAAATCAAAAACAAGGTCAAACCCAAGATAGGTTCAACTCAAGGCAAATGAATAGACAAAGCAATTGACTACAAACAGTTCAAGACTAAAGCCACTAACAAATGCAACAGCAACATGCTTGAAGACTCCAGCACGACCAAGTATGGAGTGTACAAATGCAAATGTCCAAACAACAACATGAAGTGAATCATGTTCAAGCCACAAGTGTACATGAATACAACTCGACTGCAACAGTACAGTCATGAAGACTGCAAGAACATGAACATAGGATCAGTACAGCAACAATGAAACTGACTCGAAGCACAAAAGTGCAACAGTGAAGTTCAGCTATGCAAGTGAAACAATAAACAGTGAAGAACATGGACTGCAACATTCAAGTGTATATTGAAAACAAGCTGCATGAATACAACATGAAGTACAATCACTTACAACATGTATGCAGCCCAATGAACCAGTGTCAAGTTCATGCAGTGCACATGTGAATCAAGTGACCAACCTGAAGTACAAAGCATGCACATGAACAACATGACATGAACAACACAATTGAATCAAGTAACCAACTGCAAGTGCAAATGACCAGGACTCATGCAACAGACCCAACAACTAGTGCCAACAAGAACATAACAGGTGAAGCATCACCAAAGACTCAACAGGGAACATGGATGTCACAACAGATAATAATGCAACGACCAAAACCAGTGAATACAAGAACAAGTTGAGATGCACAATGCCACCAAGCAATACAGATACCAGCTGCAACATGTCAATGCAATAAACTGAATGCAAAGGGTACAAAAACAAGCAGCAGTCTTTGAACATGAATGCAGTGTACATGAATGCATCAATAAACCAAACTGCAAGACCTCAAGTGACATGGTGAAGCAGTATAAAACCAAAGTTACAAGCATACAAAATCATCAATGCAATGCAACACAAATGGGTTCACATATACCAAGCCACAACCAACAGTGCAACAGATCAAATGGCACAGTGCACCACTGATTTGAAGAACACATGATATCCAAACCAGAGTTCAATGCATATGAGATCATGCACAAACATATACATGACCAGAAACAGTCCAGTGAAATGCAACAATGCAAACTCGAGCACACAAACAAAAAACTACAAGTTCACAGTGAAGAACTATTTCAACAAAATGGCCAAAGTAAATCAACTGGTCAAAGCAAATGTCATCACCGTGATGAACAAGGTGGAATTATTCACAAATCAGAAATCAAGTGTGAGACAAATTGAAACAGTCAATGCCAAGTTGAACCAGCAAAATCAAAACCGTGATAAGCAAGGCAATTCAAAGCCGTGTGAATCAAGCTACTAGAAATACGAAATTGACAAAGTCAGATCAATCCCAAGCATCAATACAAGATCGAACGACTATTGACAAATTCAAATATATTTAGACGAACGTAATTCAAGGAATTCGAACGCATATATAACCCAATCATCACTGGCAAATTAATCATCGAGTTCAAGCATCAACCAGCAAAGGAAAAGGAGAAAAATACATACCGAAAAAGCAAAACGAATTCGATTCAAAATTGAAGAGCCGTAAGCAAATCAAAAGCATCGAAGCCTACTATCGAACGAGATCGAGCGGCGCTTCAATTTTTGCACAACCCTAGTTTGAATCGCAAGGAGCAAAAGCAATTTGCAGAAACCCTAATTTACAAAGAAGAACAAGCCGCCATCTCAAAAAGGAACGAACGAAGAATAAAGCAGCCATTTTTCTCAAGATAAAAGGATTGGGCTGAATAGAAGTTAAAAGGGGGCCGGCCTTGTTATAGTATTATAAAAGAGAGTTTGAGTTTTATTTTAAAATTAGGCTTTATTATTTTGTTAACTAGGGTTAAGGGTTATTTTCTATTGTCTTTTAATTATCGTTTTTTATTTTCCGAATCAAAACTTTGTAAATCACCACCTAGAGTTTAGGTAGTGTCAGATTGTCTAGTTGGAATTAGTTCAGTGAGCAGGGTGTGCGAGTTTGCAAAATTCTATTGTAGGCGGGAGCAGAGTTTGCGAGTAAACGAAGCTCTATAGGCGGGAAGCAAAGTTTGCGAGTAAGCGAAACTCTATAGGCGGAGCAGGGTGTGCGAATCTAGTAGAGTGTTTGTGAGCGGGAGCAAATGTTTGCGAGCAGGGTGTGCGAGTCTAGTAGAGTGTTTGTGAGCGGGAGCAAATGTCTGCGAGTCTAGTAGAGTGTTTGTAAGCGTGATACTGTTTAATTCTAATAGAAATCTGTGAATGCAGCAGTAGGAAGGGGTTGCCGAAGCTGGGTAAATTTTGTGTGTGATTTACTTTTCAGCATATTTATTTCTGCTATTATATTTCTGTGTTTAATTCGAGAAAATTTGCTATAACCCTATTCACCCCCCCTCTAGGGTTAATCTAGATCCTACGATATATAATAAGAGATATGACATAAACATATAATAATCACAATGCCAAACTGTGATAAATAAGTAATTGAAAATCAACAAGAGATTAATCAATATCACCAAATCTACACAAGAATCAAAGAAATGCCATACTCCTTATTTCGTTCATCAAACCACAAATATTGACGATTATATCAATGTCAATCACAAAAGTCAATGACACACAAATTCACCAATGCACAAATATTGACAATAATATTAATGTCAATCACACAAGTCAATGACACACAAATTCACCAATGCACAAATATTGACAATAATATCAATGTCAATCACAAAAGTCAATGAAACACAAATTCCAGAATTCAATACGCGAAATCCAGAAATCACAAAAGTCAATGACGCACAAATTCACCAATGCACAAATATTGATAAAACTTATCAATGGAAATCACGAAAATTGGTGAAACACAAATTCTAGAAATCATCTCAAGAAATCCAGAAATCACAAAGGGGGGAGGCCTATCACAAACGGGAGCACAAAGCCCACCAACACGTGTATCACAAACGGAACGCTAATTCCATGGTTGCTAACCATCAGAAATTAAGCCGAAGCTCCACAAACGGCGTGAAGACCATGGGTTGCTACCCCACAAAATTGAGTCGAAACTCCACAAAACGGGGTTTAGTCTCCCTCGCAGACAAAGAGACATCGCACATTGCTAGTCTAAATCACAAAGATGATCGTCATGATCAACGAGAAGTGTCAATTACAATAAGCTAGTAAATATATGATCTTAGCTTCATGTCCCATAACCACTAGCTTAACTTAAATATTTACGAACAAATTGTAGATCTCCACTAGAAAATTGTCACAAGAGATTCAATCGAACAAGTCCAAGAATTAACCGACGAAGTAAACGCAAGCGTTTCATACCACTTGTTTTACTAAGTCGTTTAATTAGATTTCTCATACGAGTGAGGTAGAGGCTTATATATACTAATAGATTGGAAAACGGTTTTATAAACGAATTTGGTATTAAAATAGTATTGAAATCGTTTGAGGAAAGAGTTTTGATATTTACTACTAGTATAGAAAACCTTTATATTTTTAAAATGACAAATCACGAAGAAGATTGTAGGAACAATCAATCACTAAGATTCACATTCGAAAACGTGAATAAAATCCAAAGAAATCGATATCAAATCCATCAAAATGGATATATCTAAAATTCCCAAAGAAAAGGTCATCAAAGTCGATAATAAATGACAACAACAAAAGGGAGACGACACGAATCGATTAAAATTGGATATTCAAACGGATTAGCAATATAGGCTAATCTGGCAAATAGTAGCAGGTCGGTCGACCGGACTCCCTGAGTCGGTCGACCGAACCAGAGGTTGGAAGTGCTCGGGGACAAGGTCGGTTGACCGGTCCAGGGGGCTCGGTCGGCCGAAGCCTGTAACCAGCACTTCCAAACAGAGGCAAGAAGTGCCTGGACTACAGGTCGGTCGACCGGCCCAGGAGGCTCGGTCGGCCGAACCTGTATACTTGCACTTCCTACCCTATTTCAAAGGAGGTGCAAATCCCGACCAAATTGCAATCGCACGAGCAACGGCGCTAAGGGTTTATGCCAATCGACTACCCGGCCCTATAAGCTCCTCGATGCACAATCAAAAACACATTCAAACATCAAAGTTAGGATTTTTAACGAATTGAACTCAAAACACTAAAAATTGGAATATTCACAAAAGCAATCCAAATCAAAATCAAATGCACATGAATAAGTGTTAGGAATTCATACCTAACAATAGAAGAGAATTATAAGCATAGATGTGAGATTAAAAATCTCACCTTTGAATCCGAAAACAATGAATGAGAAGCTTGAAGACGAATGGAAATCAACCACACTTCAATCTCACACTAGAAGCTTGAATGTAAGCTTAAAAGAAGAACATTCCCTAAGTTAGGTTTAGGAAATTTCTGAAATCAAGGAGAGAAAGAGTTGGAGAAGAAGGAGGAAAAGCTTACCAATGGATTCACTTGAGTTTGGAGCAAGAAGATGGATTTGCTAAGCAAGCTAGGGCTTAGGAATTTCTATTTCCCATTCTCTTCCACCATTTTTGAAGAAGCTTGAGTATTAGGAAAATAGAAAAGAAGTGAATGAAGAGGAGAGGGTTTGGGACTGAATACATAAGTGGGCTCAGCCGAAACCAAAACCCTAAGTGAAAAGTAGCAAAATTCCACTTTCTCTAAACATATCGAAGCTTATACTAAAAAAGGTCGCAAACGTCATTTTGAACTCAATGGCGGTGGTCTCGAGTCTCAATTCGACTGTTTGCACAAAGTAGCTTTTCGGGCCAAAATCCGACGAACGATAAAATATTTAAATAAATATTTAAATATAAAATCGATAAATGTGCGGGTTGTTACACGAATTCACACTTTCCTCTCCTTCGACATACTAATTCTCATGATATGGAATCAAGTGTTTGACGTTGAAAAGATCGGCAGTATGGATATGATCCGGCATTCTTAACTGATAAGCATTCTTATTAATCTTCTTTACCATTTCCAAAGGACGAATCTGTCTAGCAGCTAGCTTATTGTAAGCACTAGTAGGAAATCGATCCTTAGTCAATACTGCATATATAAAATATCCTTCTTTGAATTCAACATGTCGTCGTTTGGTATCTGCGGATTGCTTATATTTCTCATTCGCCTTAAGTAATCGTTCCTGCACAACCTTGTGGAATTTTTGCAACTCATTCACAAGATCACTAGCTCGCTTGATCACTCCTTTCTACTGTGGTACTATAGATAAATCCAATGGTCCCTTCGGAATTATTGAATAAGCAACCTGGAATGGACTGAACCCAGTGCTACGATTAACTGCATGGTTGTGTGCAAACTCATCTTGACAGCTTGAAATCCCAACTCTTCAAATTGTCATTCACAAGGCATCTTAATAGGTTAACTAGGGATTTATCCACAACTTCTGTTTGTCCATCCATCTATGGATGATAAGAACTACTAAATTTCAGCTTTGCCCCTACCATTCTCCATAGACTCATCCAAAAATGACTCAGAAAACGAGTGTCTCTATCCGATACAATAGATTCTAGCAACCCATGAAGTTGATAGATCTTTTTGAAGTATATCTGTGCAACATTAACAACATTTGCCGTCTTCTTGCATGCGATAAAATGTACCATTTTTGAAAAACGATCAACCACCACATAGACAGAATCATTGCCACATTGTGTCCTCGGCAAACACAATACAAAGTCCATACAAGCATCCACCCATGGTTTAGTAGGTATAGGCAATGGCATATATAAACCTGCATTTGTCGCGGTTCCCTTTGAAACTTGACAAATATGGCACCTCTGAACGAACCTTTCAACTTCTTTTCTCATTGACGGCCAAAAATAAGACTTCGAGATCAACTGCATAGTACGGTCACGGCCCATGTGTCCTTGCTTATGCGATTCTTTGATGATTTTCATTCGTAGACTGCAATCTGGAATACACAACTGATTTCCTTTGAATAGAAAACCATCAACCAACATATATCCATCCATGCTTCCCTTCTTGACTTTGTCTAAGATCTTGGAAAAATAAGAATCTGATGTAAGCAAATCTGGAAGTAAGTCAAAACCCAACACCTCTACTCGCATAGTTTTTAGTAAATTACTTCTCCTACTCAATGCATCGACAATGCGATTAGTTACTCTAGACTTGTGGTTTACGACAAACGTAAATTGTTGCAAATAAGCTATACACGATGCATGCCTAGCTGCCATTTTGTTCTGCCCTTGTAAATGTTTCAATTCTTCATGATCCGTATACAAAACAAATTCTTTCTGGAACAAGTAATGCCTCCAATGCTTCACAGCTTGCACAATTGCATAAAACTCCACATCATAAGTATTGTATCTCATCTTTGCTCCAGAAAGTTTTTCACTGAAATAGGCAATTGGACGACCCTTCTGACTCAACACTCCTCCAATTCCAACTTTAGATGCATCCATATGTAACTCAAATAGTAACTGAAAATCTGGCAACACTAGAATCGGTGTTGAGGTTAAAAGTTCCTTGATTTGTTCAAAAGCAAATCATGCCTCTTTCGTCCATGACAACTTCTTTCCCTTCATACAATCAGTAATAGGAGCCATCACACTACTAAAGTGCAGTATAAATCTTCCATAAAATGAAGCTAACCTATGGAAACTTCTGACTTCTATGATAGTTTTGGGCTGTGGGCAATTTCTGATTGCGGCTACTTTACTCTGATCCACCTGTATCCCTTCCTTAGACACGACATATCCCATAAATAAAACACTTGGCGTCATGAATATGCATTTCTTCGTCGCTACATAGAATTGTTCTTGACGAAGAATAGTTAACACCTTTTGCAAGTGTTGAATGTGCTCCTCCGTGCTAGCACTATATATCAAGATATCATCAAAGTAGACTATAAAAAACTTCTCGATGTATGGTCTGAAAATTTGATTCATCACCCTCATAAATGTACTTGGTGCATTAGATAGACCAAATGGCATTACTAGCCATTCATATAATCCTTCCCGAGTCTTGAATGCTATCTTCCATTCATCACCTGGTCTAATGCGAATCTGATGGTAACCACTCTTAAGATCGATCTTCAAAAAAATTACAGACCCACTAAGTTGATCCAATAAATCATCAAGTCCTGGCATAGGAAGTCTGTATCTGACAGTTATTTTGTTGAGCGACCTGCTATCTGTACACATTCTCCATGAACCATCTTTCTTTGGCACTAACAAAGTTGGTACAGCACAAGGACCAAGACTCTCTCGAACACGCCCTTGCTTAAGCAACTCCTCAGTCTGTCTCCTCAACTCTTCATGCCCCTTTGCACTTATACGATAATGTGGCCTATGCGGCAAAACAGCACCTGGCACTAGATCAATTTGATGTTGTATATCCCTCAGTGGCGGCAATTCCTTGGGTAATCCTGCAGGACAGACATCTTCAAATTCATTCAACACTGGTCTAACCTCCGCAGTAACTTCACGATCTTCACTTGCTTCATACCCAATCACCATAAACATTTCAGCACTATCTTTCACTTCTTCAACAAATTCTCTCGTAGATAATAGGCTAGTTGATTCCACTTTCTTCTCTGACTTGCTTTCACTTTGTTCACGCTTCTTAGGAAATAAGGTAATTTGAGTACATTCAAACATGAAACTGTTTCTGTTGGTGCGACCATTATGTTGTACAGCTCTATCATATTGCCATGGTCTTCCCAATAGTAAGTGACACACATCCATATCAACAACATCACACCATATATCATCTTTGTACTTCTACCCAATAGAAAATGTAACAATTACTCGCCTTCCAACTGTCATTTCTCCACCTTTCTTCAACCATGCCAGTTTATAAGGTCTAGAGTGTTTTTCAGTCTTCAACCCTAACTTCATAACGGATTCTTCATAAATAATGTTATCACAGCTTCCCGCATCAAAAACAAATCGACAAACCCTTCCCAAGATAGTACATGTAAACTGAAAAATATTGCTCCTCGACTAACTAGAATCATTCTCATGCTTTGGCACTAAACAAGACCTCCTTGTCATCATGTTACACCCTTCGTCTCCTGATACGACTTCTTTGTCTTCATCAAACTTCGATGGTTGAGTATTATCAATTTCAGCTTCCACATCCTCATACTCACATTCCTCTACAACCAATGCTCTCTTATTTGGCTTTGTACATTCATTACTTTTATGACCAAAATCCTGACAATTATAGCACTTGATATTGCTATTGACCTTTGCTTTAGCGGCTTCATTGACAATTGGTTTACTTACTGCCTTGGAAATATTAGCACTGCTACTAGCACCCTTAGCCTGGTTGTTGGAACTTGTAAACCCACCACTTCCTCGCCTCCCTTGTTTCTCCCAAGCTAGAGCTTTCTGATGTGCATCAGCAACAGACATTGGATTAAACATATTCACTGTGTCTTGAATTTGCATTCGTAACCCACCAATATATCTAGCTGCTAGCTGTTCCTCGATCTCCATAATATCATTCCTTGCAATCAATTGATAGAATTCATCTGCATAGTCATTCACTATCTTCATCCCTTGTCTCAAATTCTGCAAACGTTGATACATAAGAGATTGATAATTGTACGGCAAGAAAGTTGCTTTCATCATCTTTCTCATCTTCTCCCAAGTGACAACCTTTGATTTTCCCATTCTCTCCCGAGTTAGTTTAGTTTGCTGCCACTAAGCCATAGCTCTTGCCTTTAGCCTTGTAGCAAATAATTGGACTCTGCGATTCTCAAGCACCTCCTTGAATTCCAAAATTTCTTCAAAATTAGACAACCAATCAAGAAATTCTTCTGCTTGCATACCACTTTTGAATTCTGGAATTTCCATCCTCATACCTGACTCTCATTTACGATTATTTTCTGAATCAAGTTATTGATTTCGCACTTGGCCTTGATTTCGATAATGAATACTACTCCATCACCATCTGCCTCAAAATCATATGTACTATGATATCGATCCAGTCCATCTACATCCTTACGATCACGCATGTCCCTTCAACCCTGTCTTTCAGCATCATGGTAACGTTCATTCTCATACTCACGTGGGGTTCTTCTTTCTTCATTTCGATACTCACGGTGTTCTCCCCTCATTGAAACTGAAGATTCTCTCCTCTCCTGATAAGACTGGGGTGACATTTTCCTTTCTTCCGAAACCGATGGTGAAACCCTGTTTCCACTCTGGTTCGAAACTGGTGAAGTTCTCCTTTGATTGTGATTCATGTCTTTCATCAACTTCTCCAATTTCTCAATACCCTCATTGAACTTTTCATTAATACGCTGCTTCATCTGTTCAGCTTCTTGTCTTCCATACACATCCTCAACATTATGATAGCGATTAGCATGTCTCAGAGGCATGATCTTCAAACAATCTCGTTTCCTTTACGGATACTACATTTGGCTCTAACTTTGGTTCGGCTCCGACCTAACTTGGCTTTAACTCAGCTCCGACTTATTTCTGTGTTATCCCACTTTTTGGTCAAAAATGGAATATCAACAAATAAGAAAGAGATGATGGATATCGGGATTAGAGATTGATTGGAAACAAGGCTACAATCGATGACGTCAAAATTTGGTTGAGCTCCGATCGGGACAAAATTGATTGGAGACGATGATGAGGACTAGGAGAGGCTATGTTCCAAGTTTCAGGTCAATCGGAGTTCGAATGGAGGAGATATAATCGATACAAGTTAGGAAGGACATAATGTTCGAATCCATCAAAGGGTTGAGGTGATGCTCATTTCGAATCCACCAGATTCGTATCCTTCGGTTTGCAGGATTGGTTTGAACCGATACACTTCACATCGATCAGAAGGTGAGGACTTCGTATCGATACCGTTCGCATCGATTGGTATGGATTTGGCTCGATCCCAAGGACGAGCAGGATAAAGGACTTTGAATCGATGTTGTTCGTATCGATCAGCATGGACACGGCTCGATGGCTTCGTATCGGTCAGGATGGGAAGAGGTGGCATACTTCGAATCGATACTCTCGCATCGATAGCAGATAGACTTTGGCATTCTCGTATCCATCAGGTAAGGCTTCGTTCGTATCCATCATCGAGTATGGTTTCGTACCCATATGTTGGCCTTCCATTCGTATCGATAGCATTCAACATTTTCGTATCGATCGGATCATTATGAAATACTCCCTTGCGATCGATGCAAAAGCAAACAGTTGGGTACATGAAGGAGTGATGGACACGTGCAAGCATGAAGCGTGGATATGTACGCGTCTCTAGGAAGGAAGCGTTCAACTCGGCGCATCAAGTGGAGTCAACATGTGTGACGCCCCACCTCTATACCCACACTAGCCAAGAACACTCCGGAGAAGTGCTGTCAACTAGCACGGAGAATAAGGCTGTTGAGGAGCGACCATCCATGTAATTGCTTATCACACGGTGGCTATAAATAATCTTCGGAAACAAACATAGAAATAATCATATCACAAATCAGTCACAGATATCCATATCACAAAGGCGGAAGAAGATATGAATATATAACTAACACATGCAAGTGTACATCAGAGTAGTGGTCAATAAGATCCACGATAATACAAAAGAATAGCAACACGTGCTATACAAAAGAATACAACTATGAGTCTATATCTCAATTGTATACAACAAAAACTGCTAATCTAAACAGTTAGCCAAAAGTCAGAGTGATGAATCCCTGGGAAGAAGTCAAGCAGAAGCACCTGTAACATCTCGGTCTGATCCGAGTATTATTTAAGAAAATAATAAACGGATCAGTCTAGCTATAAATATCAGATGACATGATATAACATAAAAGATATGGCATAAACATAAACATCCATAACGACATACCACTATAAGTATGTAAATAATGATCAACAGAAGATCAATCAATAAGAGATAATCAATATCACAAGAATCTTCTCAAAGATTCGAAGGGGGCATCATACCCTAAACTTGTACTCATAACAAGTCAATGACATAAATTCCAGAAATCAACACGAGAAATCCAGAAATCATAAAAAGGGAAAGAGGCCTATCACATGACGGTCCGAAGACCATGGGGAGCTACCCCACATGTGTGAGTGGAATCACACAGAATGAGGTCAAGACTAACCAAAAAGCAGAAAGGTATGTGTGAATGGAATCACACAAGTGGTGTCTAGTCTAACCTTGCAATAAAAGAGACATCGCGCAATTGCTAGTCTAATTCATAAAGCGATCATCAAGATCAACGAGAAGTGTCAATTACACTAAGCTAGTAAATATAGAAGTTTAGCTTCATGTCCCATAACCACTTGCTTAACTTAAATATTTACGAACAAACTGTAAATCTTCACTAATAAAATTGTCACAAGAGGTTCAATCGAACAAGTCCAAGAATTAACCGACGAAGTGAACGCAAGCGTTTCATACCACTTGTTTTACTAAGTCGTTTAATTAGATTTCTCATCCGAGTGAGGTAAAGGCTTGTATATACTAATAGATTGGAAAACGGTTTAAGAAAAGAGCTTTGTTATTAAAAATAGAGTTGAAATTGTTTGTTAAAAGAGTTTCGATATTTACTACTAGTATTGAAACCTTTATATTATAAAGTGACAAAACACATAAGCAAGTGTAGAAACAATCAGTCACAAAGATCGCATACGGAGATGCGAATAAAATCCAAGGAAATCAGCTCAATATTTTTCAGATAAGATCCCCTACGGAGGGGGGGTCCAGGGGGGGTGGCAACCCCCCAAGGTGGGGGTGCGGGGGCAACGCCACCGCTTACGGGGTTCGACCTGCCCGGTCAGGTCGCGGGGGTCCAGGGGGCAGCGCCCCCGGCGGGGTGCGGGGCAGCGCCCCGACCAAAACGGTACGACCTAGTGAAGACAAAATGAGGTCTAACGACCTAAGGGGAATAGGGTCGAGCGACCTAATGGTTGCGACCTAGGGGTCTAAGGAGTCAAGCGACCTAACTGGAGCAACTCTATGGTCATGCGACCTAACTGAAATGGCCAAGCGACCTAACAATAGCACAGGTCAAGCGACCTAACGTTTTAAGGCCGAGCGACCTAATTAAACTCACGACTTAATGGTGTGAAAGGCGTGCGACCTAATGTGTTACGACCTAAGGGTCGAGCGACTTAATGGAACAAGGTCATACGACCTAATACTTGTAGTAGGGTTGGGCGACCTAATGGAGTAAACGGTCGAGCGACCTAACAGGTTATAGGTCATGCGACCTAGTGGGTTAACGGCCTAACGACCTAACGACCTAAAAACCCGCGACCTAAGGGTCGAACGAGCTAAATGGTCCAGCGACCTAGCACTAAACAAGGCCGAGCGACCTAATGGTACCCGCGACCTAGAGGTCAAGCGACCAAGGGATGAAATGGCCAGAGGATATAGGCGAGCGACCTATGACCCACCTACCCACGACCTACGACCTAAGCTCAAACGCGAGCTGCGAGCTACGAGCTAGCGACCTAGCGAAGTGAGAGAGACCGAGCGACCTACGACCTAAGGTCCATACGACCTATGGCCTAACACCGAACAAGCATTTAGATGGCCCAGCGACCTATGGTACTAACTCGCGAGCGACCTAAGTCCTAGGTCGTGAGCGACCTAACTGCGAGTGAGCAAAAATGGCCAGAGCCAAAGCAGAGCGACCTAACGGCCATACGACCTACGACCTAAGGTCCTGAGCGACCTAACTCCGAAAACACGAAAATGGCCACAACGACCTAGGGGTTAACTCGTACGCGACCTACGACCTATGGTCCACACGACCTAACTCCGAGCGAGCTAAAAACGGCCAGAACGACCTAAATGCAGAAATTTCTCCCAAACACCAAAAATCGGAGTTTTTCGCCAATCCAATCCAAACCAAAAGCAAATATGCATGCTAAAGTGATAGGGAATCATTCCCAATAGTCCAATATAGTTATAGACTAGAATTGTGAGATAAAAATCTCACCTTTGCACTAAAATTTATGAAGATGAAGCTTGAAAGCAAGGAGAAGCAATCCAAAGCTTGAATCCAATATCTTCTACTTGAATTTGGAGTTGAATGATGGAGTTGCAATTGAATTTGAGCTTGGAGTTTTAATTTCCCATTCTCTTCACCATTAATGCTAAAGCTTGAGTTAGTTAGGAAATTTATGAAGAGTGAGGAGAAGAGGGTTGGAACTTGGGCTTAATAGGCTAAACTAACCCAAAGTCCAAAGCGGGAAAAGTTAGTGAAATTTCACTAACTCCAAACCTATCGATGTTTATACTTAAAAAGTTGTAAACGACATTTCGAATTCAATGGAAGTGGTCTCGAGTCCTAATTTGACCGTTTGCAAAAAGTAGTTTTTCGGACCAAAATCCGATTAACGATTTAATATTTAATAAAAATATTTAAATGTAAACTCGATAAATATGCGGGTTGTTACAACATGCCACGATATTCAAATCAATCAGGAAAGATAGGGCCACATCATCGCGCGCGCGTGCTTCTGATGGAGTCGAAAGTAATGGAGTCGAGCAGATGGATTCGAACAGGACAGCCAACGGACAACCCAGAATTCGAATCGATCGTATCTCCTACACCGATGATCCAAATGCAATGAAATTTTCACAGCAGCTCGCACATAAGGTAAGGAATGTTCCTGCCAAGTTTCAGCTCGATTGGATCATTTCTTGATGGATGCGAAATCACTTCGTATCGATCACAGATCGAGTCGAAACTTGGTGGGTTCGGTCGCGTGGGCCCACTCACGTGCCATAAGAAGTCTCCCGAAGTTTGAGCACGGCCTCAGCCTCCTACACCTATAAATAGAGCCCAGAGCCTATGGAAAAAGGATCTTTTGGCTATTGGACGTCCAGACTCTGCCAGATTCGTTCCTAAACTTCAATACAACTATTGTACTCGAAATTCTTCATTATTACTGCTATAATCATCTGTAACCAGCAAGGATTATCAGCAAAACGATAAAACTTTAGAGTGGGCGTAGGCCGGAGATAGACGAACCACTATAAATCTTGTGTCTTTGTGCATTATTTCTGAATTGCTGTTTGATATTTGTTAAGATCTGATATTTGTTCTTGAATATCATTGGTTTGTGTTCACACACTCGTGCTTTCACGGTATTTGGGGTCTATGACAATTTTGGCACAAACACTTTAGTGCTTTCACTGAGAAGGACTAGCACCCGCTATATCGGATTCGAAGTTCAGATTTGAAGAAGTTCGAGGAGTTTGGATTTGAGGACAATGACTAGGAAAAATAATAGAAGGCAAAGGGCTGAGAGAAGCCAACGGGAAGGAAGTCAACAAGCATCTTCCGGAGCTGGGGAAGGACAGGCTTCGATCTACATAACCCAGGATGAGATGGAAGCTATGGCAAATTCATTGCAGGAGAGATTTTTGAAAAATCAACAGGAAATGATGCAGACTTTCTTTGAGCAGAAGAGAGCTGTAGGGACGCAGAACTTACGAACAGCTACAGCGACTATGGATGAAGGACAAGGGACTAGGGTCGTGGAACCAAAGAAGGACGGGATACGGAGCCAGAAGGCAATCAACAAGGGCTTGGGGGAAAGCCCACAGGATCCGACACAGGAAGACCTATGGAAGGAGTTCAACAGGCCAGGGCTAACATTGCTGCTAGTGAGCCACATGAAGAGTATGTGCCGGAGTTCCCTCGGGGGCATGGGGGGCAACCCCTGACAGACAATACTGGATTAGTGGAGATCATAAGAAAAACTGTCCGAGGTGGTTTGACCAAAAGAGACTTGGAAGGAGTAAACAGGAGTCCGTTCGCTCGGAAAATAAGGATGGCTCAGAATCCACCTAAGTTCAAGCTGCCTAGCATGGATGTGTAAGATGGTAAGGCAGACCCAGCTGATCACATGATGAGGTACACCGGGCACATGGAGGTGCTAGGGGCATCGCAGGAAGTAATAGCACGATACTTTCCTTTGTACTTGAAGGACTTAGCTGCAATGTGGTTTAGGCAGCTGGGAGAAGGATCATTTAACGACCCTGGATTTTTGGCCCCGTTTATTTTAATAAATGTTTAATCTAATTTAAATAAAATGTATACTGATCATACTTAAAATATGATTTGGGAATACTGCCAATTTATTTATTTAAATTGTGTTGGACTTTGAAAATTCAAAATAAAATCTTTTGATAATATTATAATAAAATTTATTCTATATAACTGAATTAAAACACTTTAATTTATTTACCTCTGAAATATACATATGAATGAAAATGTTTAAATTAAAATCTAAATCTATTAATATAAAATATAAGTGAAACAGTGAATCTTATTTAATTATTGATAGTTCAAACATAAATATAAATAAATAAGTAAACATATCAATCTAGGTTTAATATTAATAGTCAAATATAAAACACAAATCAAAATAAAGATATAAATTAAAGCAAGAAATAAGTAGTTTATACTTCCAATATCATTTAAATTTGCAAGACCATAGAAAATATATAATATAAAAAGTATAAAGTGTAGCTAAATCATATTGTACATAATTGAAATATTGATAGTTAAGAATGAAGTATAGATATAAATGTAAATAACCACTCTTGAATATAACTTAAAAATGATTAGTCATAGTTAGAGTACATAATAAGTTTAAAAGCCAAGCCTACCTGCAAATATGAAACAAGTAACATTAGTCATATGACTTACCTGCAAGTGTATATTTACACAACACATATATGTAAAGAGTTCAAACTAGAGGATAATAAAACAAGTAATATAATAACAAGACAAAATGAGTAGCTTCATATACAAGCCTTCTTGAAACATATCTCTTCATACAAATATCTATGTACAACTTACAAATATCTTTACAGTATAAACATGTAAATAATTATGCAAACATATTATGAAACAAAACAGGTACTTCCTAATATCTCAGCCAACTTTTGTCAAGTCAAAAATATTTACAAATCTATAAAATAAATCAGTAAGAAAAGTATAATGAAAACCCAACACATATGAGTATAAACTATTTCAGCTAGAAAAAAAATGTTTGCATGCAAAAAACATCAATCTGAAATGTATGTTTCCTAATAAAAATAATAAAACAAATACATATATGAACATACCTCCTTTCACGAGCCATAAGTCTTAAGTCTACCTACATAAGTACATGTTGCATCTTCATAGAAAGTCAGATGATGATTATGTTAGCATAAATAAAGACATATGCATTAATTAGCACCCCTCTTTGTCAAGAAATCTTGTAACGACCCGTATTTTTAGCTATTTTAATTAGAAAATTTAAGGTGATTATTGAAGGAAAATGATTATTAATGTAATTTGTTGAATAATTTAATATTTGAAATTATTTGAATAATTGGATAACGGGCTTAATATGATTAAAAATGATTTGTAAAATTCTATTTTATCATATTAAAGTTAGAATGATGTTGTAGAACTTTTAAAATCGAATTAAAAGTAAATTTGTGAAAATTGAATATTTTAATATTTAATTGACGAGTTAAAATAGCCATTTTCCAAACAGTCTCGGATTTCGACGAAACTTGTTTCATCGGATCCGTAATAGTAAATTATGGTAGGATTTCAATTTTCGTAGCAATTGGACATGTCGTTTGGCCGTGCGAGCTTGAAACGCATAGAAATTTAATTTCGAATTTAATTAAAATAATCGACTTCGAAAAGCTATCTTCCAGATATGATCGAATTAGGCCTTGAAACTAGTTCCATTGCGTCCGGAATGGGGGTAAAACCTTATAAACGCCTGGCGGCACGTCTCGATTGGAGTTCGGATGATTTTGGACCTACCTATATAAATACGCACGCAAACCGAGACAGTTTTATTACTATTTTAACCGAGAAACCCTAATTCTAAATCATGGCCGCCACCTATTCCATGGCCAAAAATTGCCGATCTTCTTTCCTTAATATCTCTCAATCCGTTCGACGAAATCGAAAAATTCCAAAAGCAAAAGTGTAAATCTCGACGAGCTCTTCAAATCCATACGGTTGATGTATGCTAATTTTTCATGGATTCGTCCAGATCTGACTTGGAAGTGTGTACGTATTTCCTTGGATTGCGCGCAAACAACGGCGAATGACGGGATGAAACTTGGCGCGTAGGTGGCTCTGGTGAAGGGCTTCGTGGTGGCGCTAGCTGATCGTTCTGGAAGTCGACGAGGTGGTCATGAAAATTGCTTGAAGATCGGCGGCTAATGGGTTTGCATACGTGAATTTCACGTTGGGGAAGAAGCGCCGGAATCACGGAGATGAGAGCTGCGCTGCAGTGCAGATCCGAAAGTGTTTGGAGCTCATTAAAATTTTATGTTAAATTGAACGTCGTTCGATTTGATTTAAAATCGTAAAATCAAGGTGAGTGTATTATAACGCTCACAACGTACTGAATATCTTTATGCTAGTTAAATTTGACATTATGCATAGTTATGATTTTTATTTGTTGTTGTTTGATAAAATTTAATTATCATATTGATTGTCATTTGAATTCACCGTTAAAAAAATTAAATTGACAGTTAAATTTAAATTAAAATTGAATTGCGATTAAATTACCTGACATTGATAAATATGAAATAGCCGTGAATTGTATTGCCTATTGGATGATGTATTTCGATGGATGTTATTGGTTGATATTTAAATGTTTGGATGTTTATTTGTTTATATATATCCTGCTATGCATACATATGACACTGTGATTGATTTAAATGATATATTCATCCCTAACATTTAATTGTAATAACTAATCACTTGGCCATAGGTTAGAAAATTATATACGGACACCGAGTTGGATAAATTAAATGATTTTAAAAGTTGTTTTGAAATTATTTAAATGAATTGATTTTAAGAATAAAATCCAATTTATGGAAATTGAATTATTTTGAATTGGAGCTCGAAATGTTAGAATTTAAACTTGGTAAACGAAATTATTAAATAAAATCGAAGTTTAGATTTAAATTGAAAATTGAAATACGGTGTAAATTTTTGAAAGTTGATTTGTTTTAAAAGATTGGACTTTTAATCGAATTCTGAATATTTCTAAGAAAATTGATATGGAATGATATTTCAAGTTTGAGTTTGGAATTGAAAATTTATTTGAAATTTAGATTTAAATTAATTTGGAATTGAATTGAAATTTAAAGCAATTTGTGAATTGAAATCGAAATTTACGTGGAATAGAAATTTATTCAAGTTGAAATTGGAATAAATCGATTAAATCGAAATGGAATTGGGATTTGATTTGGATAGGAAATTTGGGAAGTTGACCGGTTTGACTTTGGAATTATTTATCAAATAATTTTTGATTTTTTCCAAACTATTTTATATATAAACCATTTTATATTCAAATTATTTTCGATTAAACTATTTTGAATTATTTAACTATTTTAAACTATTTAAACTATTTTCTTAAATTCAAACTGGTTAAAGAGACGGAAATGTTTATATTTAAACCTTTGGTTTAAATACGAACTAGGTTAAAGTAGAGATTATAACCTAAATTGAATTCGAATCAAATTTTGAAGTGAAATTGATTTATCGGACAAAATTGATAATTTTGAATATATGATGGTTTTGAAATGGATTTGATTTTAAAGCGAATATGATATTTTGTTATCAATCATGAATCAATTTGAAATATAAAAGAGCCATCAGTGTAATAATACGTAGTTATTAAAGAGACCGGGATCGGATATGGACATACTCTCTGTCGATACCGAAAACCACTTTAATTACTATTATACGCGGAGTGTTGATCCAGATTGAAGTGGATGGTTTGGTGAACGCGTTGACTGAAGAAAGAGAACGATATTGGATGACCCCTGACATGACTAAAACAGGAGTCGCGCCGGGCCATTGAGGTTCGCCACCTCTAGCGGAAACACTTCTTCGATACCATATCTATTACATTTGTGATTTGATTTGGGTGCACCCCTTGATTTGGGAGTGTTGTTTCGCGGTGTTGAGGTAGTAGCTGCTATGCTCAACATCAGTCCGGATCACGCAACTACTAGTATCCTAGTTGGTATCGCCTCATGTACCTTGTCATACTGATTATCCTATTCGCGACCACTACGTTTTGGTTTGTACCTTGAGTATATGGATTGCCCTCTGGTGACTTCCGGTTTTGGGGAAACTACGGTCTTGTATATGCTTTTGGGAATATAAAATGTGTTAAGGGGGATTATGGTAACGCCTTAACGCTATTTTGATACTTTATATTACTGATAGACATTATCTACTTAGCGTACATTACTACCTAGTAGATAGTTTAACGGATCCTTGAAAGGTGGAAAATCCCGTAACATCTCTTAAGTTATTGCACGCACGTTGACACTGGATATGAGATGTCAAACCCCGTAAACATCTCTGACGCCGTCACACTCATATTTATTTACGATTGATTTAACTTTCATATGGATATTTTAGTCCTGACTCGAGTGTTTTGTCTTTTTATTACGCTCGGGTCAGTCCTGAGTTTTCAGATTTTTGAAGATCTATTCTGGAGGACGAAGACGAAGATTTGGTATACTATTACTATTATTATCTGTGCATCATGTTGTCTGCTGCATTATTTATTTGTTCTGTTGTATATGTATAACTCTGATAAATGTTGTATAAATAATGGTCTAAGTATAGTAAACAGCTTCATGAACTGTTTATTTGACTATTATATTTTATCGTTCCGCTGCGAGATTCTGTGTTGTTTCATTTCCTTTATTTCTTTTCTTTTCTTAATTACCCCAATAACCATCTGCCTTTTTTTAATGGTTTGGAACCGGCATGTGTATTTGATCGTCGGTTTAAACTGTCCAAAAAGGCGGGTCGTTACAGTTGGTATCAGAGCTTTGGTTTAGCGATAAACCTTGGCTCTAGTGGGGAATAACTCATTGAAATAGAGGTAAACTATATGAATGAGTTGAGTGTATATGAGAGAGCGTACTTGTTATTTGATATAAAATGGTTTATATTGTGTTAACTTTGTTCCGTTTAGTATTTATGAATTCTGGTCGATACTTGGGACGCCAAGGCGTCGATAGGAATTTCTAAACACTCGAATAGGACAAACCAACACAATATCGTTTTGGAATATATTTTATATAAAAGAATTATTTGAATATTTATTCATTTTGATTAAATTGATTGTTAGGAGATGATAATATTAGATTATTATCGTTATTGTTTGATCAGTCAATATTTACAACAATTGATTAAATAACAATGGATTTAGGAAAATGAAATCTTGTAAACACAATTGATAATGAATATAAATGAATTTTAACTTGGATTTGGGAATTTAAATTCCGGTGTTTGAGATTGACTTACAAGAATTTGAAAAATATAATATGAGCATTATATGATAGTATAATTGAGTTGAAATTGTTTTCGAAGGATTTTTTTTTATGATAAGTGTTATATTCCCTTCTCTTGACGCTAGAAAATGATTTCGATGATGTGTGCACGCATCATTGGCGTTTATTTTCGAGAGTCCGAGTGGGGGAGACAACTTAATAGCTTGTCTAAACCTTGTTTTGACTCAAATTTTATTTTGTTTTGCATTCTCTATAGTATGATTTGATATATAAATTATATAATTATATATTATTTCAAACCTTGATTTGAAATGAAACCGGGATTGGAATTCTTAAGTTCTTTAATAATTAATGATTTTTTTTTATGATTGAAATGAATTTAGACTTGAATCATTAAGGAACTTCTGAATTGTGAAATGAGAAATGAACCTAAGAGCTAGGTGAAAATATCAATTGAAGTAGAAATCCTTAGAATTAGGAAATTATGAACTTAAAATAAAATTGAAACTGTAAAACTCGCATAGTATTAAATTTCATTCTATAGCTTAGATATAACTTACCAAAATACTTAAGAAGTTCAAAAATGTTATATGAATTGTTAATTGGATAATATACAAGTATAGGTTTGAATAATGAAATATGCATTTAATTAATGGTTTGCAAATATAAATAAAATTGTTAGTAAATAATTGGAATTTAAATTAACATTTAAAGGTGATTCACAATTATGTTAATATAAAATGAAAATACTATATGTGAATGTAAATGTGAAATTAAATTATAGTGAAATTTAATAATGACTTAAGAATTGATAAATTGAAAATTCAACTTTAAATGAAAAGAAGTTGTATGTTGTTTAACTACATTCTATTTGCATAACTATAACTTACCAAATACTTAAAGGGTTTAAAATGCTAATAAGGATAAGTAGAGAAATAATATACCAGTGTGAGAGTGAAAAATAAAATGTAAAGATCTATTGATAGTTGTAAATATAAAAGAAATTTAAGCTGTAAAATGAATGATACATGTATAAGTGAATGAATAAAATTTAAACTTAATGAAACATAAAATTGGTAAATGGAAACTAATTAAATTTGAATATAACTAAATGTCAATAAACTTGGAAGTGTATGAAATTAAAATTGACTTGGAAATGTATAATTGATTTAGTGTAGATTTTGGATGGATGTTAATGTTTGATATGCATTGGTTGTTAGATGGATGATAATTGATTAAGTAGAATTCATTAGTGTTAATGGAATTGAATAAACGGAATAAAATTTTAAATAATTAAATTCAAATTGGGAGTAAATTGACTTGAATTAAAAATGTGAATGAAACAAACTTGAATAAATCGGAAACAAATTGAATGTAAACCTATTGCGTGGATGAATAAGAAAATAGATGACTTTGTGTTTATGATTATTCTTTAGAAAATTTGAAGTTTTGATGTTTTGTACTTTGAAATAATAAAAGCAAATTTTTGGAAAAAAAAAATCCAACATTGTCCAATATATGCTGAAACGAAAACAACCATAACTTTTAAATGGCTGAACGGAATTCGACGATTTTGGACTTTTCGGAAAGCTTAGAAACTATAGCACAACTTTTGTTTAGATAACTTTAGAAAATTCCTTCGTCTTCTTGGTTAAAAACTTGAATGTTACTCGCTGTCCTGTGTAAAAATAAGTAAAATCAGTAGTATACACCCTTAGTATTTTCGCCATATATTTTGACTGGTTTATCGGATTTTGATGATCTTGCACTTTCTGGAAAGCTAAGAACTTAAGCTAAAACTTTTTCTTTAAGTGTTTTGTGTTTTGATATCGTTTAGAAGGTCGAGAATGTGGGTGAACGTCGCTGACCTGCGCAATTCATTGCCCAGGCTGAGGCGTATCCTCTAAGTAAAACGGCCGTAACTTCTGAATGTATAGTCCGAATTCGATGATTTTGGACATTCCGGAAAGCTTGAAATGAATAAAACAACTTTTGTTTAGATTCTGTTGCCAAATTTTATTGTTTAGGTGACCTAAAACTGAGATTTGTTTGCTGTCCTGAAATTGGAATCTCAGTTTTGAAGCTAAATAGATTATATATATGTTGTGTAGGCTAAATATATCGATCTATCTTTATATGCATGGTTCTAACTTAGTTATTGAGCATTTTAGTAGGTAGCAAAGGGGTTGCGCTTCGTTGTAGAGCTCGCTTCTGTGCTAAATACAAAATGTAAGTAAACTGCTAATAAATGCTAAATAAAAGGTACGCTTATGGTTTTATATGGTATTGGTGATATATATATGTTGTTTCCCCAGATATGGGATGCCTCATCATTGAGATGAGATGTATATTTGATATATATTGGTTATATTTGTGTTATACATTGAATTGTAAAAAATTTCGATCGAGCCGCGCAAAGGAGACCCTGTCGAAATTTTCCGTGAATCCGGGTTTTAGAAATTTTTTCAAGTTTTTAAATTTTATAACTTGTTTTGATAACTAACTTTTAAATTTAGAAAGCCGTTCGGAGTAACATTGTGGAAGCGTAGTTATGACTTTATAAATGGAATTTCATTGTTTTATAAGTTGGTAACTTTGAATAAAATATATCTAATGTTGAATTCTATACTTAGTTCCTTTTCCCTTCTTTTCCTTTTCGGGGACGAAAAGTTTTGAGTGGGGGAGAGTGTAACGACCCGTATTTTTAGCTATTTTAATTAGAAAATTTAAGGTGATTATTGAAGGAAAATGATTATTAATGTAATTTGTTGAATAATTTAATATTTGAAATTATTTGAATAATTGGATAACGGGTTTAATATGATTAAAAATGATTTGTAAAATTCTATTTTATCATATTAAAGTTAGAATGATGTTGTAGAACTTTTAAAATCGAATTAAAAGTAAATTTGTGAAAATTGAATATTTTAATATTTAATTGACGAGTTAAAATAGCCATTTTTCAAACAGTCTCGGATTTCGACGAAACTTTTTTCATCGGATCCGTAATAGTAAATTATGGTAGGATTTCAATTTTGGTAGCAATTGGACTTGTCATTTGGCCGTGCGAGCTTGAAACGCGTAGAAATTTAATTTCGAATTTAATTAAAATAATCGACTTCGAAAAGCTATCTTCCAGATATGATCGAATTAGGCCTTGAAACTAGTTCCATTGCGTCCGGAATGGGGGTAAAACCTTATAAACGCCTGGCGGCACGTCTCGATTGGAGTTCGGATGATTTTGGACCTACCTATATAAATACGCATGCAAATCGAGACAGTTTTATTATTATTTTAACCCAGAAACCCTAATTCTAAATCATGGCCGCCGCCTATTCCATGGCCAAAAATTGCCGATCTTCTTTCCTTAATATCTCTCAATCCGTTCGACGAAATCGAAAAATTCCAAAAGCAAAAGTGTAAATCTCGACGAGCTCTTCAAATCCATACGGTTGATGTATGCTAATTTTTCATGGATTCGTCCAGGTCTGACTTGGAAGTGTGTACGTATTTCCTTGGATTGCGTGCAAACGACGGCGAATGACGGTATGAAACTTGGCGCGTAGGTGGCTCTGGTGAAGGGTTTCGTGGTGGCGCTAGCTGATCGTTCTGGAAGTCGACGACGTGGTCATGAAAATTGCTTGAAGATCGGCGGCTAATGGGTTTACATACGTGAATTTCACGTTGGGGAAGAAGCGCCGGAATCACGGAGATGAGAGCTGCGCTGCAGTGCAGATCCGAAAGTGTTTGGAGCTCATTAAAATTTTATGTTAAATCGAACGTCGTTCGATTTGATTTAAAATCGTAAAATCAAGGTGAGTGTTTTATAACGCTCACAACGTACTGAATATCTTTATGCTAGTTAAATTTGACATTATGCATAGTTATGATTTTTATTTGTTGTTGTTTGATAAAATTTAATTATCATATTGATTGTCATTTGAATTCACCGTTAAAAAAATTAAATTGACAGTTAAATTTAAATTAAAATTGAATTGCGATTAAATTACCTGACATTGATAAATATGAAATTGCCGTGAATTGTATTGCCTATTGGATGATGTATTTCGATGGATGTTATTGGTTGATATTTAAATGTTTGGATGTTTATTTGTTTATATATATCCTGCTATTCATACATATGACACTTTGATTGATTTAAATGATATATTCATCCCTGACATTTAATTGTAATAACTAATCACTTGGCCATAGGTTAGAAAATTATATACGGACACCGAGTTGGATAAATTAAATGATTTTAAAAGTTGTTTTGAAATTATTTAAATGAATTGATTTTAAGAATAAAATCCAATTTATGGAAATTGAATTATTTTGAATTGGAGCTCGAAATGTTAGAATTTAAACTTGGTAAACGAAATTATTAAATAAAATCGAAGTTTAGATTTAAATTGAAAATTGAAATACGGTGTAAATTTTTGAAAGTTGATTTGTTTTAAAAGATTGGACTTTTAATCGAACTCTGAATATTTCTAAGAAAATTGATATGGAATGATATTTCAAGTTTGAGTTTGGAATTGAAAATTTATTTGAAATTTAGATTTAAATTAATTTGGAATTGAATTGAAATTTGAAGAAATTTGTGAATTGAAATCGAAATTTACGTGGAATAGAAATTTATTCAAGTTGAAATTGGAATAAATCGATTAAATCGAAATGGAATTGGGATTTGATTTGGATAGGAAATTTGGGAAGTTGACCGGTTTGACTTTGGAATTATTTATCAAATAATTTTTGATTTTTTCCAAGCTATTTTATATATAAACCATTTTATATTCAAATTATTTTCGATTAAACTATTTAAATATTTTCTATTAAACTATTTTGAATTACTTAACTATTTTAAACTATTTAAACTATTTTCTTAAATTCAAACTGGTTAAAGAGACGGAAATGTTTATATTTAAACCTTTGGTTTAAATACGAACTAGGTTAAAGTAGAGATTATAATCTAAATTGAATTCGAATCAAATTTTGAAGTGAAATTGATTTATCAGACAAAATTGATAATTTTGAATATATGATGATTTTGAAATGGATTTGATTTTAAAGCGAATATGATATTTTATTATCAATCATGAATCAATTTGAAATATAAAAGAGCCATCAGTGTAATAATACGTAGTTATTAAAGAGACCGAGATCGGATATGGACATACTCTCTGTCGATACCGAAAACCACTTGAATAACTATTATACGCGGAGTGTTGATCGAGAATGAAGTGGATGGTTTGGTGAACGCGTTGACTGAAGAAAGAGAACGATATTGGATGACCCCTGACATGACTAAAACAGGAGCCGCGCCGGGCCATTGAGGTTCGCCACCTCTAGCGGACACACTTCTTCGATACCATATCTATTACATTTGTGATTTGATTTGGGTGCACCCCTTGATTTGGGAGTGTTGTTTCGCGGTGTTGAGGTAGTAGCTGCTATGCTCAACATCAGTCCGGATCACGCAACTACTAGTATCCTAGTTGGTATCGCCTCATGTGCCTTGTCATACTGATTATCCTATTTGCGACCACTACATTTTGGTTTGTACCTTGAGTATATGGATTGCCCTCTGGTGACTTCCGGTTTTGGCGAAACTACGGTCTTGTATATGCTTTTGGGAATATAAAATGTGTTAAGGGGGATTATGGTAACGCCTTAACGCTATTTTGATATTTTATATTACTGATAGACATTATCTACTTAGCGTACATTACTACCTAGTAGATAGTTTAACGGATCCTTGAAAGGTGGAAAATCCCGTAACATCTCTTAAGTTATTGCACGCACGTTGACACTGGATATGAGATGTCAAACCCCGTAAACATCTCTGATGCCGTCACACTCATATCTATTTACGATTGATTTAACTTTCATATGGATATTTTAGTCCTGACTCGAGTGTTTTGTCTTTTCATTACGCTCGGGTCAGTCCTGAGTTTTCAGATTTTTGAAGATCTATTCTGGAGGACGAAGACGAAGATTTGGTATACTATTACTATTATTATATGTGCATCATGTTGTCTGCTGTATTATTTATTTGTTCTGTTGTATATGTATAACTCTGATAAATGTTGTATAAATAATGGTCTAAGTATAGTAAACAGCTTCATGAACTGTTTATTTGACTATTATATTTTATCGTTCCGTTGCGAGATTCTGTGTTGTTTCATTTCCTTTATTTCTTTTCTTTTCTTAATTACCCCAATAACCATCTGCCTTTTTTTAATGGTTTGGAACCGGCATGTGTATTTGATCGTCGGTTTAAAATGTCCAAAAAGGCGGGTCGTTACAAATCTTCAGCCGAAATTTTGTACATCATTTTACACTTTAGCATATCAAACACAATTATTTAACTTACAGGTCAAACAAGTAAAATCTGGTCAGTTAATACCTATACTGTTCAAAGGCCTTTATATATACACACTTCACATTATAATGCTCACTTGTAAAACCTAAAAAAAATGAAACCGAGAAGAAGAATCATTTAGTAGCATCATGCTTTTGAAGACCCATTTAAGTTCAAACAAAACTGATTCAAGTTTGCAGCTTTAACATTTCAGTTTCAACAAAATTTAAGGTGAGTAAACCTATATTTTTTTTTCAAACTTTATCCTCAATAATTGGTTCATGACAAATATTATGATTGATATATACTATTATGTGATGTTTGGATGCTCTGTCTTATGATGTTCCTTAAGCTCTTCATGTTTCTGAGGGAAAAGAAGCAAGAATGGTTTTTACTCTTCATATAAAAACATTTAAATTAAAAATTTAATTAAACAAATTTGTTTTAAAACTAAAGATCAGAGCTTGGAAACTGTTTGATGGTTGGCAGTGGAATATAAGTCCTGTAATTCCAATTTACAGTAGAGAACAAATAAATATGTAAAATTTGAATTTCATAAATTGTTGATTTGATTTCATTTCTTGAATATACATATAAAAGTAGGAATTTTAAACCAAATATGATAATTTTTAGGCATGAATTTAAGGAGAAATTCATTAAGGAACCCAAAACACCTTTTCATCAATTCCTGTCGAATTAATCAATAGTTGATGCTGAAATTTGTTGTGAAGTTGGGTTATTGATTCAGGAACATGGGAAAAGTGCTAACTGTTTTTTCTAATGCAAGAAATTTTTGAATGAATCGAATATAGGGTTTAAGATTGCATTTTACCGTGCACTGTTAAAATCACGATTTCGGCAATTTGGGTGGATCGAGTTGTTTGTGGTTCGGGGTAAAGGCCGAGGGAGGTTTGGCCATGGTGTGGGGAAAGAGGCTTGACCTCCGGTGATGGATGGTGGCCGTGCGCGGGGGATTTCGATAGGTGTTTGTGTCGCGTGTTCGAGCTACAGGTCTTTTTTTGCCTTCACCAAATCGTGATGATTTGTATGATGAATTCGTAGTGGCAGTTAATTTGTGGTTTGTGGATAATGTCGCGAGTCGCCAACGGCGAGGTAAACCACCGTGCACGTGCACGGTGGGTGAGGGATATCTGTCGATTTCTGGGAGTGACGCGTGCTCGTACACGAGGAATGGTGACGTTTGCTTCGGGTTTATCTTTGGGGTATCGTGTCGAATGCGATATCATGTTTACTGGGGCTTTGATTTTGAAGTAAAAATTTTAACTACTGTAAATAAGAAAAGAGAAAAGAAAAACAAAAAGAGTGGGGGAAGAAGAAGGCGTACAGGAGGACTCGATGATTTGGGTGGGTTACTTGAAGTAACACTCGAGATTGCGCTAGGGAGACTCGGGTTTTTGTTAACAACAGTTTTATTTCTCTTTTAGTAAGTTAAGTAAACAATTGTTTTCAAAACTTTAAACACTATTTATTTATTTTTAAAAAGAAAACGTTTTCAGATTAAAAACTTAGATACAAGGTTAAACTATTTTAAATCGATACTTTTAAATGTGTTAAACTCTTAATTATTATTTTAGATAATTAACATAAGATGAATATAAAACTTATTAACATATAAGTTAGTGAGAAGTAATAAATTGATTGCAAAAAAAAGAAAAAAAGAAAAAAAAGGGGTTAAAGGAGATTTCCTTTAAAATGTTACTTAAGTTGAAAGATTAACATAATTAATTGTTTTTAGAATTAATAAAGTATGATTAACTTTTTAATCTTAAATAAAGTTTGGAATTATGTAATTATTAAGGGATAAATAAATAGCAATTAATTACTTAAGTAACTGATAAATAATTAGAAGTTCAGTAATTAAGTTTAATTAGTGACGGATTATAAGTAATTATTAAATTATAATCAACTAATTAAGTTAATCGATGAATGATTAATAGTTAATTAAACAAGTGATTTAATTATGAATTAATAGTTAGTTAATTAAGTCACTTGATTAAGGAAGTAGTTAATTAATAGTATGGAATAAAATAATTACGTAATAAGGAGTTAATAATAAATTAAGAAATCATCAATTAGATGATTTGAATGAAATAGATAATTAATTGTTAATTAATGATTAATTAAATTGAGTTAAGTAATTAACTCCCAGGTAATTAATTCTAAATTGAATTAATTACAAATAAGATTTAAAGGTAATTGCTTATGGACTGTAGTGTTGATTATCTGGTTGTGAAATTTATGTGATGATACTCTGTGATGCTCTGTGATATGTTATGTTATATCTATTATGCTTGTATATGTTTTATCTGTGATAGATGTTATGTTAATTCAATTGTTGAATTTAAATTATTTAAACTGTTAAGTTAATTAGACAACTTGGCCCTTAAAATGGCGTTTGGATTCGATGAGACTGGGATCGGAAAAATCAATTTTGATTCTCCGAAACCACATCGATCCAATTTAAACGTTAGGTCGTGAATCCTGAAATGAAGATCGAGATGGTGTTTTCAAAATGCAAGGATTATCGTCGTTGACTCTGAGGGTGATTCCAAAATGAGTGTGACGAGATAATGCCTTCGGTTTCATTCGAATCCTGAACGAACTTGTATGGATTGAATGCTTTCAGCACATTGTCAAGCAGACGATGAGCATTCTAAGTAATATGTTCTGTAAAGGTAATCGCAACCTCAAGCCTCATCAACCGGGAATGGCTAAAACAGGGGAGATGCAGCAAGGTTAGGTGGGTCATGCCCAAGCAGGACAAGATATTTCCTTTATCTAGGTGTCCCTTTTTATTCGGCTTAGTGGGTGGTTAGTCGCGCCAACCATGGGGTTTATCTTGTTCGGGACTGTTCAGTAAGGAATGGTTCCGGCCTTGTGTAGCAGGGGGTCAGGAGTGATCCTCGGTACGTTGATCTAGGCCCCATACTGTGACGGGCGGTACCCCAGTAGCCCTGCCATTGTTGGAAATCCATTTTCCCTACGAGACCCTACGGTTTTGATTTGTATTACCCACTTTTGTGGCTAGTAGCTGGAATTTAATAGATGTAACAATTTCGGCTATTTTCTATTTACTTGAAAACCCTAGACACTATTATAATATCACTGGATTTCCTATGAAATGTTTTGGTTAGCGTAAGGTAAAAACTTACCCGTATTTATTTGCGGGGAGTCTTACGTGATACCTTTATTTTCAAATGTTTTTCAAAGTTAAACAATTTGAACCTTTTACTCATACCAGACCCATGTCTGACTCGGAGTTTATATTTTGTGTTTTCATAAAATCTTGGGTACTCAAATTTTTACGAGTAGCCAAGTGATAGGTTCTTGGATTGTTGAGTTCTTGAGGAGCTTGGAGCAGAAGTTCCCAGACGTATGTAGATATTTACGTAATTGTTGTGTACTGTGTCTCTGATGTATGTAGCGATAGATGTATGTATAACTGTCATGTGTATCGATATTGTATAACTTTGATATATGTAAAACTATGAAATATTTATGTGATGTATTATATTTTGTTCCATTCCGCTGTGAGATTCTGATGTTGTTGTTCTTTTATTTCTCTTTCTCTTCTTCTATTTCTGTCCCCTTCTTTCTAAATGATGATACGTCTTTCTGGTAGTAGAAGGGCGGGTCATCACAGTTGGTATCAGAGCGTAGGTTGGTGATAACCTTGGCTCTGGTAGGAAATTACTCTTAGAATAGAGTTTGTAAAACTCTAAAATGAGTTTAAGTGTATTGATAGATATGAGCGCGTACTTGTTAGTGAATATAAAATTGTTTTTATATTGTGTTGATTTATCTGTTGAGTGTTTATGGATTCTGGTCGATGTGTGGGACGCCATTCCATCGATAGGGATTTCTAAACCCTTAAACAAGATAGATCGACACATTATTGTTTTTAAAAGGTAGGGTAAATGAAATAATTTTACCCAAAATTATATTTTGATATAAGAGAAAAGAAATATTTTTCTGAAATTATTATATATATTTGAATGGGTGGTTGTTAATACTACAACCAAATAAAAAAAATAAAAAATTGGAGTGGCTTATAACCAAATAAAATTATCTAATAAAAAGGAATATAATTAAAATTAGATTAAAACAGAATTTAAGTCCCGGAAATTTGAAAAGATATTCAAATGAATTTAAACAAAGGATTTGGGAATTTAAAATCTTGGGAATGTTTGAAATGTTTTTCCAAAGATTTGAAGGTAATAATGGAATATTGTTTTGGAAAATATTGTTGAATGGAAATTATTTTGGGAAGAAATTGTGAAGGTAAGGAAGCATTGAACTCACTTCAGTCGCTGGAAAATAATCCCGATGATGATGGCCACATCATCGGTATTCATTTTCGAGTTTATAAAGTGACGGATTGCTATCAGGATATTTGTCATGGTATTGTTTGGACTTGTTGGGTATACAGGTTGTTTTAGAAATTTCAAAGGGAAAATTTGTTTTGGTGAAAACAAGTGTTTGGAATTTGGTAATTTGATTTGATATACCAAGTGGGTATGTGTAGTTATCATTTCAAAGGGTTTTGGAAATGAAAACCGGGCATTTGAATTCTAAGAAATTCTATTTAGATAATGTGGAAGGTTTAAATGAATTAACTGTTGAATTTATAAAGTAAAGTTGATATTAATAAGAAGAAATTGAGAATTTTAATCCGAGAATTTAAAATTTAACTTAAGTAAATGAAAGTGAAGAAAATATATTTGAGTTTAACCTGAGATAAGTTAAATGGAATTGAAGTTCAAAATGAACTTAATTGGATATAAAATTTGAAGTTAAAAAGATTGTAATTGTGAGGTGGAAATTTATACCTTAAAATGGTAAGTGCTATGTATATATATAATCTGAAATTGTGATTATAAGATGAAACGACTCAAAGGAGCAATATAAGCTTTTAAGTAAAATAAGTTTTGAGCTCATATATTGAGAAATAAATTTAAAGAATGGTAAGTAACTAATGTTTAACTGAAGTTGAGTTGGAACAGAACTGAATTTAAATGAATTTAGTCGAGTTATAAATAATATTAAGTGGAATGAAATTCTGATGTAAATAAGTAAATATTGAATTGAATTAAAACAGAATTGGTGATAGTGTAAACAAATCTAATTCAAGTATAAATTGAATAACCTTATTATGAATAAATTCAATAATGAATTGTTAATGTAAATTAAAAATTTAAGGATGGATAAAAGAATAAACTAATCCGTAAATAATTGGGATTTGATAAAAGGAAAATCGAATCAAAGATTTAAATGGGAATTAGTGAAATAGAATAAACTTAAGTCATTGGAAGGAACAGTTTGAGGAAAATAAACGACTTAAGTAAATTGTGAGATGATTATTTAAAATATTGGTTGTTGAATTTAATAGAATGGTTTGGAATCAAACCTGTTGAAATAAAAGAAAATTTAACGAAAAGATTGTGAATAAATTAATTGTGGTGGAGTCAAGTGTAAATTGAGTTGGAATTAATTTAAGATTTGTTATAAAGCTTAAGTGATTATTTATTCACAATAGCATTGTCGAATTGCATAAGAAAATGGGATGTTTGAAGTAAATGAGATTGAATAAAAAAAAATTTATGAATTGTTAGAAGCAGAATAAGATGATTTTGAATATGAGTTTGTTTTGCTTAAGAAAGTAAGTTATAAATCACTTAAACTGAAGGTAATGACTGGAAATTGGTTGGAGAATCTGTCAAAACTTTTCAAAATTTGAAAAAAAAAATTAGCAACGAAACAATTTCAGATTGGAAATAAGTAGAATAAGAAGATATAAAGCTTAAAGTTGTAGGGTAATAATGTGAGAGATATATAATGCTTAAAATTAAACTTAAGAAATGAAGAGTGAAATATTAAGTAAAATTGATACTGAGAAAATTATTCCAAGTGGATAGAAATCAAAATAATGTGAATAAAAGAAATTTTTATGGTTGATAATCAATGGATATAAATTCGTAGGATGTACGTATATTATTTTATCCGCATAACAATTTGATCCAGATTGAGCACAGAATTTCGAGATAGTTTTATATTGATCCGAGTTAGGATTTTTCACTCGATTTTCGACGACGAACCATGGATGTGGATTTTGATTGATTCTGGAATTTCTCTATCATAATTATGACTATGCAAGGAGAATGACAGTCTCTGATCAAGAAAACGGATCTGAGTCCGCACTAGGAAGTCGTGTGGACAATACTAGTTCGGAAGAGAAATTGTGTGATCGAGCGAGAGATCGGATTTGATATTGCGTACGAATGATATATGTACATCGTACGGGCTTGATTAAAATAGATATTGAAATTCTGTAATGAAGTCAATAAAATTTGGACAGAATTAATATTGTAGATTTTAGAATTGAATTGCCATAATGGATATCTGAAATTTATTGTGTATTCCGTATATCCCATCTTAGAGTTTGTTCATAATTCATCAGTTGTTAAACTAGAAATTCAGGAATTGGGAAGTTAAATCAAATTTAACTGTGATTAGGAATCCAGTTTGGATTGTTGATCATCGAGAGACAACTCTGAGTAATTTTAGGGAAGCTTATCCAAATTTATGTTTAGATAACTAGTGTTGTTAGTTAGGATAGACTGTTTGGTTGTCTGTTAATATATGAGTGATATGTATATTTGAATGGTTGGAATAATAGCTTTTAAATTATCTTTGTTTTAAATTTTGGGGACGAAATTCTTTTAAGGGGGGAGGAATGTAACGACCCTGGATTTTTGGCCCCGTTTATTTTATTAAATGTTTAATCTAATTTAAATAAAATGTATACTGATGATATTTAAAATATGATTTGGAAATACTGCCAATTTATTTATTTAAATTGTATTGGACTTTGAAAATTCAAAATAAAATCTTTTGATAATATTATAATAAAATTTATTCTATATAATTGAATTAAAACACTTTAATTTGTTTACCTCTGAAATATACATATGAATGAAAATGTTTAAATTAAAATCTAAGTCTATTAATATAGAATATAAGTGAAATATGTGAATCTTATTTAATTATTGATAGTTGAAACATAAATATAAATAAATAAGTAAACACATCAATCTAGGTTTAATATTAATAGTCAAATATAAAACACAAATCAAAATAAAGATATAAATTAAAGCAAGAAATAAGTAGTTAATACTTCCAATGTCATTTTAAATTTGCAAGACCATAGAAAATATATAATATAAAAGTATAAAGTGTAGCTAAATCATATTGTACATAATTGAAATATTGATAGTTAAGAATGAAGTATAGATATAAATGTAAATAACCCCTCTTGAATATAACTTAAAAATGATTAGTCATAGTTAGAGTACATAATAAGTATAAAAGCCATGCCTACCTGCAAATATGAAACAAGTAACATCAGTCATATGACTTACCTGCAAGTGTATATTTACACAACACATATATGTAAAGAGTTCAAATAAGAGGATAATAAAACAAGTAATATAATAACAAGACAAAATGAGTAGCTTCATATACAAGCCTTCTTGAAAAATATCTCTTCATACAAATATCTATGTACAACTTACAAATATCTTTACAGTATAAACATGTAAATAATTATGCAAACATATTATGAAACAAAACATGTACTTGCTAATATCTCAGCCGACTTTTGTCAAGTCGAAAATATTTACAAATCTATAAAAAAAATCAGTAAGCAAAGTATAATGAAAACCCAACACATATGAGTATAAACTATTTCAGCTAGAAAAAAAATGTTTGCATGCAAAAAACATCAATCTGAAATGTATGTTTCCTAATAAAAATAATAAAACAAATACATATATGAACATACCACCTTTCACGAGCCATAAGTCTTAAGTCTACCTGCATAAGTACATGTTGCATCTTCATAGAAAATCAGATGATGATTATGTTAGCATAAATAAAGACATATGCATTAATTAGCACCCCTCTTTGTCAAGAAATCTTCAGTCCAAATTTTGTACATCATTTTACACTTTAGCATATCAAACACAATTATTTAACTTACAGGTCAAACAAGTAAAATCTGGTCAGTTAATACCTATACTGTTCAAAGGAGTTTATATATACAAACTTCACATTATAATGCTCACTTGTAAAACCTGAAAAAGATGAAACCAAGAAGAAGAATCATTTAGTAGCATCATGCTTTTGAAGCCCCATTTAAGTTCAAACAAAACTGATTCAAGTTTGCAGCTTTAACATTTCAGTTTCAACAAAATTTAAGGCGAGTAAACCTTTTTTTTTTGTCAAACTTTATCCTCAATAATTGGTTCATGACAAATATTATGATTGATATATACTATTATGTGATGTTTGGATGCTCTGTCTTATGATGTTCTTCAAGCCCTTCATGTTTCTGAGGGAAAAGAAGCAAGAATGGTTTTTACTCTTCATATAAAAACATTTAACTTAAAAATTTAATTAAACAAATTTTTTTTAAAACTAAAGATCAGAGCTTGGAAACTGTTTGATGGTCGGCAGTGGAATATAAGTCCTGTAATTCCAATTTACAGTAGAGAACAAATAAATATGTAAAATTTGAATATCATAAATTGTTGATTTGATTTCATTTCTTGAATATACATATAAAAGTAGGAATTTTAAACCAAATATGATAATTTTTAGGCATGAATTTAAGGAGCAATTCATTAAAGAACCCAAAACACTTTTTCATCAATTCCTGTCGAATTAATCAATAGTTAATGCTGAAATTCGTTGTGAAGTTGGGTTATTGATTCAGGAACATGGGAAAAATGCTAACTGTTTTTTTTAATGCAAGAAATTTTTGAATGAATCGAATATAGGGTTTAAGATTGCATTTTACTGTACACTGTTAAAATCGTGATTTCGGCAATTTGGGTGGATCGAGTTGTTTGTGGTTCGGGGTGAAGGCCGAGGGAGGTTTGGCCATGGTGTGGGGAAAGAGGCTTGACCTCCGGTGATGGATGGTGGCCGTGCGTGGGGGATTTCGATGGGTGTTTGTGTCGCGTGTTCGAGCTATAGGTCTTTTTTTTTGCCTTCACCAAATCGTGATGATTTGTGTGATGAATTCGTAGTGACAGTTAATTTGTGGTTTGTAGATAATGTCGCGAGTCGCCAGCGGCGAGGCAAACCACCGTGAACGTGCACGGTGGTGGAGGGATATCCGTCGATTTCTGGGAGTGACGCGAGCTCGTACACGAGGAATGGTGACGTTTGCTTCGGGTTTATCTTCGGGGTATCGAGTCGAATGCGATATCATGTTTACTGGGGCTTTGATTTTGAAGTAAAAATTTTAACTACTGTAAATAAGAAAAGAGAAAAGAAAAAGAAAACGATTGGGGGAAGAAGAAGGCGTACAGGAGGACTCAATGATTTGGGTGGGTTACTCGAAGTAACACTCGAGATAGCGCTAGGGAGACTCGGGTTTTTGTTAACAACAGTTTTATTTCTCTTTTACTAAGTTAAGTAAACAATTGTTTTCAAAACTGTAAACACTATTTATTTATTTTTGAAAAGAAAACGTTTTAAGATTAAAAACTTAGATACAAGGTTAAACTATTTTAAATCGATACTTTTAAATGTGTTAAACTCTTAATTATTATTTTAGATAATTAACATAAGATGAATATAAAACTTATTAACATATAAGTTAGTGAGAAGTAATAAATTTATTGCAAAAGAAAAAAGAAAAAAAGAAAAAAAGGGGTTAAAGGAGATTTCCTTTAAAATGTTACTTAAGTTGAAATATTAACATAATTAATTGTTTTTAGAATTAATAAAGTATGATTAACTATTTAATCTTAAATAAAGTTTGGAATTATGTAATTATTAAGGGATAAATAAATAGCAATTAATTACTTAAGTAACTGATAAATAATTAGAAGTTCAGTAATTAAGTATAATTAGTGACGGATTATAAGTACGTAATAAGGGCTTAATAATAAATTAAGAAATCATCAATTAGATGATTTGAATGAAATAGATAATTAATTGTTAATTAATGATTAATTAAATTGAGTTAAGTAATTAACTCCCAGGTAATTAATTCTAAATTGAATTAATTACAAATAAGATTTAAAGGTAATTGCTTATGGACTGTATTGTTGAATATCTGGTTATGAAATTTATGTGATGATACTCTGTGATGCTCTGTGATATGTTATGTTATATCTATGATGCTTGTATATGTTTTATCTGTGATAGATGTTATGTTAATTCAATTGTTGAATTTAAATTATTTAAACTGTTAAGTTAATTAGACAACTTGGCCCTTAAAATGGCGTTTGGATTCGATGAGACCGGGATCGGAAGAATCAATTTTGATTCTCCGAAACCACATCGATCCAATTTAAACGTTAGGTCGTGAATCCTGAAATGAAGATCGAGATGGTGTTTTCAAAATGCAAGGATTATCGTCGTTGACTCTGAGGGTGATTCCAAAATGAGTGTGATGAGATAATGCCTTCGGTTTCGTTCGAATCCTGAACGAACTTGTATGGATCGAATGCTTTCAGTACATCGTCAGGCGGACGATGAGATTCTAAGTAATATGTTCTGTAAAGGTAATCGCAACCTCAAGCCTCATCAACCGGGAATGGCTAAAACAGGGGAGATGCAGTAAGGTTAGGTGGGTCATGCCCAAGCAGGACAAGATATTTCCCCTGTCTAGGTGTCCCTTTTTATTCGGCTTAGTGGGTGGTTGGTCGCGCCAACCACGGGGTTTATCTTGTTCGGGACTGTTCAGTAAGGAATGGTTCCGGCCTTGTGTAGCAGGGGGTCGGGAGTGATCCTCGGTACGGTGATCTAGGCCCCGTGCTGTGACGGGCGGTACCCCAGTAGCCCTGCCATTGTTGGAAATCCATTTTCCCTACGAGACCCTACGGTTTTGAATTGTATTACCCACTTTTGTGGCTAGTAGCTGGAATTTAATAGATGTAACAATTTCGGCTATTTTCTATTTACTTGAAAACCCTAGACACTATTATAATATCACTGGATTTCCTATGAAATGTTTTGGTTAGCGTAAGGTAAAAACTTACCCGTATTTATTTGCGGGGAGTCTTACGTGATACCTTTATTTTCAAATGTTTTTCAAAGTTAAACAATTTGAACCTTTTACTCATACCAGACCCATGTCTGACTCGGTGTTTATATTTTGTGTTTTCATAAAATCTTGGGTACTCAAATTTTTACGAGTAGCCAAGTGATAGGTTCTTGGATTGTTGAGTTCTTGAGGAGCTTGGAGCAGAAGTTCCCAGACGTATGTAGATATTTATCTAGTTCCGTTGTGTCCGTAATTGTTGTGTACTGTGTCTCTGATGTATGTAGCGATAGATGTATGTATAACTGTCATGTGTATCGATATTGTATAACTTTGATATATGTAAAACTATGAAATATTTATGTGATATATTATATTTTGTTCCGTTCCGTTGTGAGATTCTGATGTTGTTGTTCTTTTCTTTCTCTTTCTCTTCTATTTCTATCCCTTTCTTTCTAAATGATGATACGTCTTTCTGGTAGTAGAAGGGTGGGTCATCACAGATCTATAAGGACTTGGGGGGAATTTGTGGAAAAGTTTTTGGGATAGTTTCGGGTTCACGTCAAGAGGCCGAAGAATGTGATGACATTGACATCGGCAAAGCAAAGGATGGACGAATCGCTTAGAGCTTTTCTAACTCAATTCAGTGCGGCAGTTGCTTTGGTGGATCGGCCTGATCCATCAATGGTTTTAATGGCAGCAGTATCAGGAGTCAGGGAGGATTCATATTTCAAGGTATCTCTGATACGAGATCCCCCACAGGATCTCGACGAATTCTTTCACGAGGCAGCGAGGTTCCTTCAGCAGGAAGATGCGAGTATGGATTTAAAGTTGAAAAAGGTTAATGCAACCAAGGGTGGAGGACCATCCAGCAAAGGTTTGGATAAAGACAAAGGAAAAAGGAAGTTGGACGATGATTCTGGAAAAAATAGGAAGCAATGGAAGAATCCAAAGTTTTCTACGTACACAGGATTGAACGAGACGCGAGAGCGGATATACTGGATACTCGGAATCGCCTTCCCTACCGAATGTCGGCTAAGAGAGAACCATCAGAACGGGAGAGGACATCAGGAAGGCATTGTCTCTTCCATGATTTGGATGGACACGACAGCAACAGCTGCAGGCATTTAAAGGATATAATCGAGGAGCATGTCAGGAAGGGACTGTTGCCATAATATGTCGGAACTCGGAATGGAACAGCGGAGCAGGAGCAACCGCCGCCTACCTCAAGCCACGATTGTGGGAGGCCCAGGAATGATGGTCGATTGATCATCCGTTGACTAGGATAATATGAAATAAGTAGCGAACTATTGGCAAGCAACCAAGTCAATTACACATGTATGGGGACGGAGATAGCCCCTAGGCATGCTCTGAATGATGATAAACTGCGATGCTATGGTTTGTGAAATTTATCTTTTGCTTTTGGATTGGACACTGCTTTTCTTTTTGGATTTTGGTTTTGGAGTTTGGATCGAGCTCCTGCTTTTGCTTGCTTTTTTGATTTGGATTTTCCTTTGGAAAATTGTTTTCAGTTTTGGATGCTGGTTTGGATTTCTGGTTTTGATTTGGATTTTGGATTTGGATTGGATTTTGGTTCGATTTTTATCTGGTTTTTGATAAACGGTCGTCCGGTATGGATTATGCCTAGCAAGGGGTGAGTCACTTTGCCCGAACGTGGTAAACTGACTCATTCAGGTCGTCGAGTACGAACTATGCTTGGCAAGGGTCCGGAGTGACCAGGATTCGGCCTAGGACTTAGGCCCCATATTATCGATTATTGTTTCATGTCGTTGAGTATGGACTACGCTCAACAAGGGTCCGGAGAGACCAAGATTCGGCCTAGGACTTAGGCCCCATATTATCGATTATTGTTTCAGGTTGTTGAGTATGGACTATGCTCAACAAGCGTCCGGAGAGACCAGGATTCGGCCTAGGACTTAAGCCAAGGTTTTGTACAATGTCCAGGGACATTGGACCACGGTCGTCATGTGTGGATTGCGCTTAGCAAGAACCCGGAGAGGTTAGCTCAACGTCCAGGGACACTGGACCAAGGTCATCAAGTGTGGATTACGCTTGGAAAGAGCCCGGAGAGGTTATGGATTCGGATATCGACCCAGAGAGGTTCTGGATTCGGTTATTGGCTATTGGATAAGGATGGATTAGGACTCGGTTGTCGAGTTTGAATGGATATGGAATTGGCTAAGGCTTTGGTTATTGGATTTGGAATTGGGCATCGGCTCGGAGCAGTCAAGGATGACATACCCTGGCAATATGGCTATGGACTTTGGATATTGTAATCGGGACTATTCAAAACACGCCTTCTTATCAAAAGTCATATTTTGGGAGGCAAAGTGTTATCCCACTTTTCGGTCAAAACTGGAATATCAACAAATAAGAAAGGGATGATGGATATCGGGATTAGAGATCGATTGGAAACAAGAATACAATCGATGACGTCAAAATTTGGTTGAGCTTCGATCGGGACGAAATTGATTGGAGACGATGATGAGAACTAGGAGAGGCTATGTTCCAAGTTTCAGGTCAATCGGAGTTCGAATGGAGGAGATATGATCTGTACAAGGTAGGAAGGACATATTGTTCGAATCCATCAAAGGGTTGAGGTGATGCTCATTTCGAATCCACCAGATTCGTATCCTTCGGTTTGCAGGATTGGTTCGAACCGATACACTTCGCATTGATCAGAAGGTGAGGACTTCGTATCGATACCGTTTGCATCGATCGGTATGGATTCGGATCGATAGTGTTTGTATCGATCCCAAGGACGAGTAGGATAAAGGACTTCGAATCGATGCAGTTCGTATCGATCAGCATCGTCACGGCTCAATGGCTTCGTATCGGTCAGGATGGGAAGAGGTGGCAAACTTCGAATCGATACCCTCGCATCGATAGCAGATGGACTTTGGCATTCTCGTATCCATCAGGTAAGGCTTCGTTCGTATCCATCATGAGTATGGTTTCGTACCCATCTGTTGGCCTTCCATTCGTATCGATGGCATTCAACATTTTCGTGTCGATCGGGTCGATACGAAATACTCCCTTACGATCGATGCGAAAGCAAACAGTTGGGTACATGAAGGAGTGATGGACACGTGCAAGCGTGAAGCGTGGATAAGTGCGCGTCTCTAGGAAGGAAGCGTTTAACTCGGCGCATCAAGTGGAGTCAACATGCCGCGATATTCGAATCAATTTTGAAAGATAGTGCCACATCATCGCACGCGCGTGTAGATGGATTCGAACAGGACAGCCAACGGACAACCTAGAATTCGAATCGATCATATCTCCTACACCGATGATCCAAATGCAATGAAATTTTCACAGCATCTCGCACATATGGTAAGTAATGTTCCTGCCAAGTTTCAGCTCGATTGGATCGTTTCTTGATGGATACGAAATCACTTCTTATCGATCACAGATCGAGTCGAAACTTGGTGGGGTCGGTCGCGTGGGCCCACTCACGTGCGAGAAGAAGTCTCCCGAAGTTTGAGCATGACCTCAGCCTCCTACGCCTATAAATAGAGCCCTAGAGCCTACGGAAAAAGGATCTTTTGGCTATTGGACGTCCAGACTCTGCCGGATTCGTTTCTACACTTCAATACAACTATTGTACTCAAAATTCTTCATTATTACCACTGTAATCATCTGTAACCAGCAAGGATTATCAATAAAAGGATAAAAAGTTAGACTGGACGTAGGCCGTAGATAGCCGAACCACTATAAATCTTGTGTCTTTGTGCATTATTTCAGAATTGCTGCTTGATATTTGTTGAGATCTGATATTTGTGCTTGAATATCATTGGTTTGTGTTCATACACTGGTGCTTTCACGGTATTTGGGGTTTGTGACCAATTTTGGTGCAAACACTCTGCACTGCTCTTATCTAGCTCGGCTCTGACTTAGCTTTGATCGGCTCTGACTGGCTCAGATCTGATAAGGCTCTGATACCAATTGAGTGACGCGGCGGATTTAAACTTTGACATGTTAAAAAAATGTTTGATACCGATTTGGCGCGCTTTCTTCCTCACGAAATGATTTCGCATCAAATAAACCTGATAGAACGATATACGCCCAATTCCGTTGATCACGACGATACCGAAATCTAGCTATCTCCAACCCGTTGATCACGCAAGATAGTGTGTTGAAAGATCTACATTCGATCGTTGATCACTCGCAAGTGATACCGAGAATTGGCTTCTATTTCGTTGATTCGTGCACGAATAACCAGAAGAAGGAAATAAGAAGGAGATCACACCCAACTTCAAGAATGGTGGCAAAAGCACACACACAAAATTTTATTCAAAAATCAACTCTTTTTTACAATGATGACACACTCCTATTTATAGAAAATACAACATACTCAAGCGACCCAACACAGGCGACTTAACAGTTCACAAGCCATGACCTAACAACAATGCACGACCCACGACCTAACAACATTACATCACACGACTTATAACAATTACAAGTTAAAACATCTCACGCGACACACGACATACGACACATGCAACTTAACAACACAACAATATAATGACATATACAACATAGCGACATAAGAAGATCAGCGACATAAGCACAGGAACGACTTAAGCTTCTGGAGCGACATAAGGAAATAGCGACATCACAGATGTGACCTAAGGAAGCAGGCGACTTAAGGCAGCATCGACTTAAGAAACCAGCGACCTATCGGAGCGGCTTAAGAAATGCGACATAGGTTGGTTAGCTCGCGAACGACTTAAGAGATGCCAGCGACTTACTACTTAAGAAGAATGCGGTATAAAGAACTCGCTTATCATGATGCGTTGATGGCTAGGGCGGCCTTAGGTCGTTGAGTGACTTAAGCGACTTAACTCGCTTATCTTGATGCGTTGATGGCGGGGGCGGCCTTAGGTCGTTGAGCGACTTATGCACGCGACTTAAGGAAATGAGCGACTTATGTTGGAGTGAGTTAACCTGATGTGCTGCATCAAAAACCTATCACTAAAATATCATTTCTGATTTATATTTAAAATTTCAAGGCATTCGGATGTTATTAAATAGGGTTTTCATGTCAATCATATCATAAAAACTAACATGAACATATATAATCCATTACCAACACACACACACACACACACACACATATATAACTTTAGTAATCAAAAAAGGCATATACTTGCAAAATCATTTCAGGTCTAATCTTCAAATCGAAAACCAAAAGAAAACGGGATGTAGTAAATATTCACCTTAGCTTTGGGATAATAGATATGAGATTTGATGTTGATTTAGTTGATTTTCATCTTTCTTTTGAATCCTAGATTTAATCTTCTTCTTGAGAATAATAATGGTGGCCGACCATAGGAAATTTTAGTTTGAGTGAAATGAAAATGAACGTGAGTTACATTCCTAAGGGTTTACGGTATAAACCTTACCTATTTTCCAAATTTCCCTTCTCATATCCTAACACATTAACTTAGGTTATTTCATTTTAATTAACACACTAACATGGCACGGCTACCCTTTGTCAATCCAATCTCAACCTTTTAATTTTCACATTATTTTATTTAATTTACCTAGTTAATTATTCTAAATAATGTTACAAAAATATGGGGTATTACAGACTCCCTACTTTAAAGAATTTCATCCTCAAAATTACGATAAGGAACATAATTAAAACAACCAAAGGTAAAACATACAATCAAACAAATCGGGATAAGTATCTCTATCTCTACTCTCAGTCCTCTTAGTACAGTCTCTAGCATGGTCACTCCACTGAATCTTTACTAACTTGGTTGTCTTGTCCCTTAACTTCTTCTCTTCTCTAGCCGCAACTAAATTGGCTTTCTAACAATGATCAAATCCAGTTCTACTATTAAATCCTCTTACACTGTTGGTGCTATGGTAGTCACCTGGTCTCTAATACATTTCTTGAGATGAGAAACAAGGAAAACATCATAGGCTCCAACCAAACTACTCAGTAACTCTACTCTATAAGAAAGTTTTCTGATCCTCTCAAGAATAGAAAATTCTAAATCTTTTCTTCTTCTATCAGCATAACTTTCCTACCTAGATGGAGCTTCCTTCACCCTAACGCAGATCAATTCAATCTTCTCCCCAACTTCCTATACAAATTCCAAACCAAGTACCAGTCTAGCCATTCTCTCTGACCAACATACGGGAGATTTGTATGGTCTTCGACACAAAGCATCAAACGATGTCATCCCAATACCAGTCTGATAACTATTGTTATACGAGAACTCGGCTAGGTGAAGATGGTCCTCTCATGATCCCTCGAAATCGAACACATAAGATCTTAATAAATCCTTTAAGATTTTATTAACTCTTTCCATTTTCCCATTAGTCTGTGGGTGGTAAGCGGTACTCATATTGATCTTGGTTCCGAATGCTTCCTATAGACTTTTCTAGAACTGACTAGCAAGCAAAGAATCTCTATCATTGACAATACTTCTAAGAATCCCATGCAGTCTAACTATATTCTACATAAATATCTTTGCCAAAATAGATGTCATCCTAGTTGACTTTATCGGAATGAAATTGTAACTTCCCACCTTTTTGGACAGTTTAAATCGACGATAAACCACATAAGTCAAACTCAAACCATACAGGAGGGTGGATTGTTATTGGGGTGAATAAGAAAAAGCAGAGAAAGAAATAAAAAAATACAGAATCTCGAAGCGGAATGAAAAAATATAATAATCAAATAACAGTTCATGAAGCTATTTACAAAACATTTGGTTATACTTATATTACATAGAACCAGAGTTGCACATATCTGAGATAAATGAATAAGGCAGAGGAATAGTATGAATGTAGTGGAATAAACATAGTAAAAAATAGTAATACATATCTTCGTCTTCATCCTCCAGAGGTAAGGTCTTCAAATACTAAAATGCTCAGGATGACCCGAGCGAATTGAGAAGACAAAACACTCCAGTCAGAACTAAAAGATCTTATGAAAATTAAATCAAGGTAAATAAATATGAGTGTAAACAACATCGAAGATGTTTACGAGGTTAGACATCTCTTATCCAGTGTCTTACGTGAGTGCAATAACTTAAGAGATGCACGGGATTCACATCTCCTAAGGATCCGTTAAAAATCTACTATGTAGTACAATACGCTATTATAATAATGTCTAAAATAAAGTAAACTACTAAAATAGCGTTAAGGCATTACCCATATCCCCCTTTAACACATTTTACATATTCCTATAGTCTATACAGTACTGTAATCTAACCCGTAGTGGATGCCATCTGAGGGAACTCTATAGGTATGGTACAAAACAGCTCGTAGAAGGCGCGCTAGGGTAGGTGACACGGCACAACTAGGCAATACCAGGGTAGATATACAAATTATACTTCCAGGCTATTGGTAACGCATAATCGTAACTACCGCGCAACTCAGAACACACTCCCAAGTAAAAATCGAAGGGTAGCCACCATATAAATCACAAAGTTAGAATATAGATCGATGGAGTGTGCCCGATCGGAGGAATGACCTCACTTTGCCCGTCAATTGCTCCTACTTTAGCCACCTTTTGCCAACACATAGAAGTAAAGTCCACGTATGTACCTCATATGGGATTATCGCCACCATCCTACTTCATTCTAGAACCTCCACCACGTATACAATTGTCAAAGTGGTTTTCGAAATTGGCAGAGAGTATGACAACATCTGATCTCGGTCTCTTTAACAACCAATTGCTTATTACACACCGGATGGTTCTTTTACACTTCCAAGATCATTTCGTAAATGATATCAAAATATCATATTCGATTGAATCCATATCGCTGTCGAAATCATTACTTGCTTTTGAAATCATATTCACCTTTGAAATCATAGTTCGATAATTATATTTCCTTTCAAAGTCAAATTCACAATTTATATCAAAATATCATGTTCACAAAAATTATACCACTTTCAAATCATATTTCTTCCAAAAATCATATTTCCAAAACAGATTAAGTCCTTGCTCAAAATCATTATTTCGATTTATTATAACATTCAAAATTCCAACTTAGGTTATAACGTCATTTAACCTTACTCTCTTTTTAAACCAATAAATTGAATTCAAAAAGTTCCACTTTACTTGGTCTGGAAATTTATAAATGGTTTAAATAATTATAAATAGTTAAAATGGTCCAAAATAGTTTATTTATAGGTAAATTATTTTAAATCGATTTAAGATAGTTAAGTAGATTTAATTTAGATTAAATATAATTAAAATAGATTAAATAGTTTAAAATTGATTAATTCGATTTAAAATAAATTAAAATGGTTTAACTAGTTTTTTAAAATAATTTATATTGCTTTAAAATAGATCAAAAAATATATATAGTCAATATTGGTTAAATAGTTTAATAAATTTGAAAATATTAATAATTTGAAATTTAAAAATAATATACCTTTAAAATAGTTTATATTACAATATGAATTTGGAATTTATATCAATTTAAACTATTCATTTCATTTTAACATATTTGGACCATTTCAAATTTCCAAATCAACAAGCCAAATTTCAACTCCTTTAAATTTTCAGATTTCGAATGAAAATCGAATTTCATATCGGTTTCAATCCATGTTCAAATATCAATTCGAATCCCTCCAATTTCAATAATATTTCAAAGTTATTTTCAAACAGATTCAATAACTCAATTTCTATAGAATTTCATTTATAGTTAAACGTTTATCTTCAAACTTCCTATATAATTTCTTAAAGAAATTCCTTTTCTAAACCAATTTATATTTCAATGCAAAACATGATTTTCCAATAATACTTTAGTTTATATAAATCAAATTTCATTTCAAAATATCATTTTATTAAATTCCAAAAATAGAGGATTTTAAAATAATTTAATTTAACCAAGCCGGTGTCCATATATTATTCTCTACCCTAGGGTTAAGTGATACGAATATTTATCATTTCAATCTGCAATTTAAATTTTACGGTTATATATCATTTCAAACCGCAATCCTAAAATTAATAAAATCCTCAAAATCTCTCGAGTCTATCATTTCAACTCATAACGATTTCCTTAATCTACAGATCATTCGGGTATGTATCATTTCAACCCATAGTGAATTTGTAGTTCATACGATATAAAATACATCATCCATTCATTCAATATCAACAATCAACATCCATTACAACCATCTTTTCTAAATCAATCAATAAATAACAATATAGAACTGATAATCAATAACAGGTATTTAACTAGCAATTTATATTCAATAGCCAAATAAATAACGATTTAATTCAAATGAATTAAAATTGACGGAGATGATGGTTAAAAATGTACTAAACTGTCATAAATAAATTCCTAATCATATCACAAATTTAATTTAACAAACATAAGAAATTTAAGAAGTTGTGAGTGGGTTAAAACACTCACCTTCGAATTTAAATTGGATTTAACATCCAATTTAAACCCAAAATTCACACGATCACAGAATTTATCCATGCTAGGATTATAATGTTTGAAATTCTAATACGATCCCAAGGCAAGAAACCGCATATGAAATGGACCTCGTATGAAAAAGTTACACAAGTTTGAAGTTTTGAAATTTTAAGTAAAATTAAATAAATATAAAAAAATGAACCAATACTATCACGCCACGTCGCCCTTCTCTACAAGCGAGACTACAGGCGTTCCATCACTATTCGCATAAGAATGGAGCCGCCACAATCCTCCTAGCTACACCGCGCTTGACACAAACGCGACCGCTACAGGCCTCTCCTTAGAATTCCGCGCCTCAAGCCGACCTCCTCCCCTCCGACTGAAGCTCCAGGCACCATCGATCGTGCCAAAAGGAACCGGCCATCACTTGAAATAAAACCCTAGCCTAATAATTGCACACAATCAAACTGTTGAACTGATGAACGACCATCACTGTTGCACTTCCCTATTCCATCTCTACGCCGCAGCACCTTCGATCTGCCGATCGGTCAACATTCATCACAACGTGAAGAAAGGCCGAGATTTATTCGCCAATTTGGGCCATGCAGAAATCCAAATCGAAAAACATACAGCGGAATCGAATTGCACTTGTCGAGAGCTTCAAATCAATATACAATATTGTATAGTTTGAGGGGTTTGAATTTTTGATTAGGAATTTGATTTGAAATTGAACGGAGGATTTGTTTGTCTGCCATTGGAATGAGGATTTAAGAAGAAATGTACATACAGATAAATGAGAATGAGGAGTGGAAAGGGTTTATAACGAGGTATTTACAGACAAAATAAAATAGAAATGAATGGGCTCGATTGGTTTGGAAAGTTGAAGGATAATAAACCGAGAAGCCCGTTTTCGACTTTGGAACGCAAATGGGTCAACCCATATATCAAAATAGATGTTTTCAAATATTTTAAACTCAATGGAACATGTTTCAAGTCCTAATTCCATCGTATGAAGAAGTTATGCTCAAACCTGCATATTTCAAACAGATTTCAGTTGATTTCAATTAAATTGATTTCTAGGCGTTTCGAGCCTGTACGATCAGGCGACATGTCTGATCACTACAAAACTTGAAATCCTATAATAATTCACCATTATGGATCCAATGAAACTAGTTTCATCGAAATCCGAGTCAGTGGCCAAAAAGGCTATTTTCACATTATTAAATTAAATAAATGTTAAATCAATTAATCACTTTTTCAATTCAAATTTTATTATTTACCATTTCTATCATTTTAAATTACCTAGAAATTTTAATCCCTACAACAAGTTTCTATGTTAATTTATTATTGAAAATTCCTCCAATTTCAATGTTAAATTTCAATTTCCATAAATTCAGTAATTATAGATTGAATTTACAAGAATCCTATTTAAGTAATTTAAAGTAACATATATCAATTTATGAACAATTAAATCTTTTTATATTCAAGTAGTAAACTTTTGGAAAAATATTTCATAAAATTTTCTAACTCCAAAATTTAGAAATTTTTTTGGCAGAGTCTCCTTTGTACAGAGAGGCTCTAGGAGAAATTATAATATAATTAAATCATTATATATCATAACTTTTCAAAATAATATATCCTAACAATGGTAAGATAATATAATATCGGTATAAAACCATAATCCGAGAACGTACTCATTTTTCAGGCAAACATACTTACGTTATGAAACCAAAAGCTACAGTAGTTGCTTCCATAACCTGTATTTCGCTTATATAATCCAAAGAGGTTAATACTTATATAGAATGATATATTTAAAGTCGTTTCAACCACTAACAAACAAATCAATGTAAAACAACAATCACCTGCAACCACAGCATACAGTCATCATATGGAATCAATATAATCAACCATCCATCCATAGCAAACAAATAAATGGTTTATTTGGGTTTAAACACTCTTAATCGCATAGAATGACAAATAAACTACTAACTATACCATATACTCTACAGTCTTAGATAAAAATCAATAGTTTATTCGTACATCCAAAACAATCAGTAGTATCTTTCCCCAAAAACCATAAGCCAAAACAACAGCAATTTCAAGCAATAAATCAAGTTCATTCTTTTCAATTCCATTTCTCTATGATCATTTCTTTAGTTTACATTTATTCCTTACAACATTCAATTTCCATTCATTCATTCAGTGTCTATTTCATTTATTACTTACAAAAATACATTTTCATTTATTCATATCATATTAATTTCTTTTTATTGCACTATATTCATTCATTCATTACTTAATATCATTTATTTACATTCATTTATATATAGTACTCATGTTCATTTTAATTACTTAGCATATCAATTCATTTACTTAATTTTAAAATCATCTACTTACAATACTTACTTTCTATCATAATTTATTTAGTAACATTTCAATTATAAATTAGGTTTATAAAACTATAGCATTAAATTCTATTTATAAAAGTAATTTATTGAAAACTTTCATTACAAAAGGTTTACTTGTAAAATTTTCCATCACGTATTTTTCAACATTTCAACTTTTATGATCGGTAAGTTATATATATGCCTTTAAGAATGTAATTGAAAGTTACACAAGTTTGACTTACTTATTTTAATTAACTTAATGTTCAATAGTCAACATTTCTCATTTTCACATCCTTTCTATTTACAGGTTATAATTTCAAATTTCTTATATACTTCAGTTATAATTTAACATTTAATTTCTTATTTACATTTAGAAGTTTCAATTATTAAATAGTTATTCCATTACAATAATTGAAATCTCAAATTTATAGAAATTTAAGAAATAAATGTCAGGTTCCATTACAAATCGTTTAAAAATAATATATAGATGTATATACTCATAACTTAAATATCCAATTATATTCAAAGCAATTTGAAATTTATATTTTTTAATCAAAAAAATCTGCAGTGCAACTACTATAGTGGCCTTACCACTTTGAAACTCGAAAATGAATGTCGTTGATGCGTGCACTCATCACCGAGATTATTTTCCAGCAACAGAGAGGGGAGTACATAACTTATTTATTTCCAAAATTTCTTTAAAACATTTATTTCCAATCATATTGAAATATATATTATAAAATTCTTTTAAATAATATTATTATTATATTCCAAAATCATTCGAAAGAAATTTTTAAACCCCCAGAACTTAAGTTCTAAATTTCCAATTTTCATTTATATTATTTTTAAATCTTATTTCCAACCAATATTTTTAAATTTCATTACCATACAACAAATATATTACAACCAGTATATCATTTATAAATCGTTATTTTATATGTAAAAATATACAATAGGCAAAATTATTTCATTTACCTATGTTTCAAAACAAATATTATGTCGGTCTGTCCTATTAAGTGTTTAGAAATCCTGATCGATGTCATAGCGTCCTATGCACCAACCAGAATTTATAAATACAAAGCAGAACAAATTAACGCAATACAAAAACGTTTTATAACACTAACAAATACGCTCTCTCATATATATACACACAACGACTCATTTTAGAGTATTAGTACCCTATTAATAAAGAGTCAGACCCCACAAAGCTAAGGTATTCGCTAAGCCTTGCTCTGATACCAACTGTAACATCCCACCTTTTTGGACAGTTTAAATCGACGATAAATCACACATGTCAGACTCAAACCATACAAGAGGGCGGAATATTATTAAGGTGAATAAGAAACAGCAGAGAAAGAAATAAAACAAATACAGAATCTCGCAGTAGAATGACAAAGTATAATAATCAAATAACAGTTCATGAAGCTGTTTATAAAACATTTGGTTATACTTATACAACACAGAATAAGAGTTGCACACATCCGAGATAAATGAATAATACAGCAGAATAGAACAAATGTAGTGAAAAAAACATAATAAATAATAGTGATGCAAATCTTCGTCTTTATCCTCCAGAGATAAGATCTTCGAATCCTAAAATGCTCAGGTTGACCCGAGCGAATTGAAAAGACAAAATACTCGAGTCAGAACTAAAAGATCTTACGTAAGTTAAATCAACGGTAAATAAATATGAGTGTAAATGGCATCAGAGATGATTACGGAGTTTGACATCTCTTATCCAGTGTCTAACGTGAGTGCAATAACATAAGAAATGCTCGGGATTCACATCTCCTAAGGATCCGTTAAACTATCTACTATGTAGTGCAATGCGCTATTATAATAATGCCTAAAGTAAAGTAATCTATTAAAATAGGTGTTAAGGCATTACACATATCCCCTTAACACATTTTATATATTCCCTTAGAATATACGGTACCGTAATCCCGCCCGTACTGGACGTTGTCAATTGGAAATCTATAGGTATGGTATAAAAAACTCGTAGAAGGCGCGCTAGGGAAGGTGACATGGCACAACAAGGCAATGCCAGGGTATATATACCAATTACGCTTCCGTACTATTGGTAACGCATAGTCGTAACTAACGCCCAACTTGGAACACACTCCCGAGTAAAGATCGAAAGGTGGCCACCAAATAAATCACAAAGTCAGAATATAGGTCGATGGAGTGTGCACGATTGGAGGAATCACCTCACTTGGCCCATTAATTGCTCCTGTTTTAGTCACCTTATGCCAACTCAAGGGAGTCGGGTCCTTTTATATACCTTATATAGGTTTGTCGCCACCATCCTACTTCATTCTGGAATCTCCATCGCATACACAGTTGTCAAAGTGGTTTTCGATATTGTTAGAGAGTATGACAACATCGATCCCCGTCTCTTTAACAACATATTGCTTATTACACACCAGATGGTTCTTTTACATTTACAAAATCATTTCATAATTGATATCAAAATTTCATTTTCGATTCAAACCATATCACTTTCAAAATCATCACTTACTACCGAAATCATATTCACCTTTGAAATCATAGTTCGATAATTATATTTCCTTTCAAAGTCAAATTCATATTTACATCAAAATATCATGTTCTAAAAAACTATTCCACTTTCAAATCATATTTCCTCCAAAAATCATATTTCCAAAATAGGTTAAGTCCTTGCTTCAAAATTATCATTTCGATTTATTATAACATTCAAAATTCAAACTTAGGTTATAACGTCATTTAACCTTATTCACTTTTTAAACCAATAAATTGAATTCAAACAGTTCCACTTTACTTGGTCTGGAAATTTAGCAAAGGTTTAAATAATTATAAATAGTTAAAATAGTCCAAAATACTTTAATTATAGGTAAAGTACTTTTAAATTTATTTAAGAAGTTAAATAGATTTAATTTAGATTAAATATAATTAAAATAGATAAATATTTTAAAATAGATTAGTTAGATTTAAAATGAATTAAAATGGTTAAAAATATTAAAAATAATTTAAATCCTTTAAAATAGATCCAAAAATATATATAGTTAATATTGGTTAAATAGTTTAATAAATTTGAAAATATTAATCATTTGAATTTTTAAGATAATATATTTTTTAAAAAGTTTTTATAAAAATATTAATTTGGAATTTATATCAATTTAAACTATTCATTTCATTTCAACACATTTGGACCATTTCAAATTTTCAAATCAACAAGCCAAATTTCAACCTCTTTACATTTTTAGATTTTAATGACAATTGAATTTCAAATCGGTTACAATCCATGTTCAAATATCAATTCAAATCCTTCTAATTTCAAAAATATTTCAAAGTTATTTTCAAACAAATTTAATAACTTAATTTCGACAGAATTTCATTTATACTTAAAAGTTTAACTTCAAACTTCCTATTTAATTTCTTAAAGAAATTCCTTTTCTAAATCGATTTATATTTCAACGCAAAACTTGATTTTTCAATAATACTTCAGCTTATATAAATCAAATTTCAATTCAAAATATCATTTTATCAAATTTCAAAAATCGAGGATTTTAAAATCATATAATTTAACCAAGCCGGTGTCCATATATAATTCTCTACCCTATGGTCAAGTGATACAGATATTTATCATTTTAATCCATGATTTATATTTTACGGTTATGTATCATTTCAAACCGCAATCCAGTAATTAATAAAATCCATAAAATCGCTCGAGCCTTTCACTTCAACCTGTAATGATTTTTCCTTAATCTACAGATCAATCGAGTATATATCATTTTAACCCACAATGAACTTGCAATTTATAACGATAAAAAATACATCATCCTTTCATCCAATATCAACAATCAACATCCATCCAAATCATCATCCAAATCAATCAATAAATATCAATATAGAACTGATAATCAATAACATGTATTTAACTGGCAATTTATATTCAATAATCAATTAAATAACGATTTAATTCAAATACATTCAAATTAATCGAGATGATGGTTCAAACTGTACCATATAGTCATAAATAAATTCCTAATCGCATCATAAATTTAATTTAACGAATATAAGAAATTTTAGAACTTGTGAGTGTCTTAAAACACTCACCTTTGAATTTAAATTGGATTCAAAATCCAATTTAAACTTAAAATTCACACAATATCATAATTTGTCCAAACCTGCGTTAAATGTTCGAATGTCAATACAATCCTGACGCAAGAATACATGTGTGAAACGGACCTCGTGTGCAAAAGTTACGCTACTCAGAAAAACGAACCAATACTATCACACCACGTCTTCCTTCTCTTCATGCGAGACTATAGGTACTCCATTACTATTCGCATAAGAACGGGGCCATCGCGATCCTCCTTGCTACGTCGCGCCTGACACAAACGAGACCGCTACTGGTCTCGCCTTCGGATCGGCGCCATAGGTCGACCTCCTCCCCTCCAACCGAAGCTCTAGGCACAGTTAATCGTGCCAAAAGGAACCAAACACCACTTGTAGTAAAACCCAAGCCCAATAATTGCATGCAATCAAACCGTTTAACTGACGACCGACCGTCACTGCTACACTTCCCTCATCCGTCTATATGCCGCAGCACCTTCGATTCGCCGATCGGTCAACGTTCATCTCAACGCGATGAACGACCGAGATTGATTCGCCAATTCTGACCATGTAGAAATCCAAATCGATAAAAAGACAGCGGAATTGACTTGCACTCGCCGAGAGTTTCAAATCGATATGTAGTATGATATAGTTTGAGGAGGATTTTTTGATTAGGAATTTGATTTGAAATTGAACGTGGAATTTATTTGTCTGCCATCAGAATGAGGAGTTGAGAATAAATGTTCGTATAAACAAATGGGAATGACGAGTGGCTAGGGTTTATAATGAGGTATTTATAAACAGAACAAAATAGAAATGATTTTGCATCAAATAAGCCTGATAGAACGATATATGCCCAATTCCGTTGATCGTGACGATACCGAATTCTAGCTATCTCCAACCCGTTGATCTCGCAAGATACTGTGTTGAAAGATCTACATTCGATAGTTGATCACTCGCAAGTGATACCGAGAATTGGCTTCTACTTCGTTGATTCGTGCACGAATAACCCGAAGAAGGAAAAAAGAAGGAGATCACACTCAACTTCAACAATTGTGGCAAAAGCGCACACACAAAATTTTATTCAAAAATCAACTCTTTTTTTCAATGATGACACACTCCTATTTATAGAAAATACAACATACTCAAGCGACCCAACACAGGCGACTTAACAGTTCACAAGCCATGACCTAACAACAGTGCACGACCCACGACCTAACAACATTACATCACACGACTTATAACAATTACAAGTTAAAACATCTCACGCGACACACGACATGAGACACATGCGACTTAACAACACAACAATATTATGACATAACAATATACAACATAACGACATAAGAAGATCAACGACATAAGCACAGGAACGACTTAAGCTTCTGGAGCGACATAAGGAAATAGAGACATCACAGATGTGACCTAAGGAAGCAGGCGACTTAAGGCAGCATCGACTTAAGAAACCAGCGACCTATCCGAGCGACTTATGAAATGCGGCATAGGTTGGTTAGCTCGCGAATGACTTAAGAGATGCCAACGACTTACGGCTTAAGAAGAATGCGGTATAAAGAACTCGCTTATCATGATGCGTTGATGGCTAGGGCGGCCTTAGGTCGTTGAGTGACTTAAGCGACTTACCTCGCTTATCTTGATGCGTTGATGGCCGGGGCGGCCTTAGGTCGTTGAGCAACTTATGCACGCGACTTAAGGAAATGAGCGACTAATGTTGGAGTGAGTTAACCTGATGTGCTGCATCAAAAACCTATCACTAAAATATCATTTCTGATTTATATTTAAATTTTCAAGGCATTCGGATGTTATTAAATAGGGTTTTCATGTCAATCATATCATAAAAACTAACATGAACATATATAATCCATTACCAACATATATATATATATATATATATATATATATATATAACTTTAATAATCAAAAAAGGCATATACTTGCAAAATCATTTCAGGTCTAATCTTCAAATCGAAAACCAGAAGAAAACGGGATGTAGTAAATATTCACCTTAGCTTTGAGATAATAGATATGAGATTTGATGTTGATTTAGTTGATTTTCATCTTGCTTTTGAATACTAGATTTAATCTTCTTCCTGAGAATAATAATGGTGGCCGACCATAGGAAATCTTAGTTTGAGTGAAATGAAAATGAACGTGAGTTACATTCCTAAGGGTTTACGGTATAAACCTTACCTATTTTACAAATTTCCCTTCTCATATCCTAACACATTAACTTAGGTAATTTCATTTTAATTAACACACTAACATGGAACGGCTACCCTTTGTTAATCCAATCTCAACCTTCTAATTTTCACGTTAGTTTATTTAATTTACCCAGTTAATTATTCTAAATAATGTTATAAAAATATGGGGTATTACAGACTCCCTACTTTAAAGAATTTCATCCTCAAAATTACGACAAGGAACACAATTAAAACAACCAAAGGTAAAACATACAATCAAACAAATCGGGATAAGTATCTCTAACTCTACTCTCAGTCCTCTTAGTACAGTCTCTAGCATGGTCAATCCACTGAATCTTTACTAACTTGGCTGTCTTGTCCCTCAACTTCTTCTCTTCTCTAGCCGCAACTAAATTGGCTTTCTAACAATGATCAAATCCAGTTCTACTATTAAATCCTCTTACACTGTTTGTGCTGTGGTAGTCACTTGGTCTCTAATACATTTCTTGAGATGAGAAACAAGGAAAACATCATAGGCTCCAACCAAACAACTCAGTAACTCTACTCTATAAGCAAGTTTTCTGATCCTCTCAACAATACAAAATGGACCAACGAATCTAGGTGCAAACTTTCCTTACTTACATAATCTAATCATACCCTTCATTAATGGAACCTTAATAAACATATAGTCTCCGACAGAAAATTCCAAATCTTTTCTTCTTCTATCAGCATAACTTTTCTACCTAGATGGAGCTTCCTTCACCCTAACCCAGATCAATTCAATCTTCTTCCCAACTTCCTTTACAAAATCCAGACCAAGAACAAGTCTATCCATTCTCTCTGACCAACATACGGGAGATTTGTACGGTCTTCCACATAAAGCATCAAACGATGTCATCCCAATACTAGTCTAATAACTATTGTTATACGAGAACTCGGCTAGGTGAAGATGGTCCTCCCATGATCACTCGAAATCGAACACATAAGCTCTTAATAATTCCTTTAAGATTTTATTAACTCTTTCCATTTTCCCATTAGTCTGTGGATGGTAAGCGGTACTCATATTGATCTTGGTTTCGAATGCTTCCTATAGACTTTTCTAGAACTCACTAGCAAGCAAAGAATCTCTATCATTGACAATACTTCTAAGAATCCCATGCAGTCTAACTATATTCTACATAAATATCTTTGCCAAAATAGATGTCATCCTAGTTGACTTTACCGGAATGAAATTGTAACTTCCCACCTTTTTGGACAGTTTAAATCGGCGATAAACCACATAAGTCAAACTCAAACCATACAGGAGGGTGGATTTTTATTGGGGTGAATAAGAAAAAGAAAAGAAAGAAATTAAAAAAATTATAGAATCTCGAAGCGAAATGAAAAAATATAATAATCAAATAACAGTTCATGAAGCTATTTACAAAACATTTGGTTATACTTATATTACATAGAACCAGAGTTGCACATATCCGAGATAAATGAATAATGCAGAGGAATAGTATGAAGGTAGTGGAATAAACATAGGAAATTAGTATTACATATCTTCGTCTTCATCCTCTAAAGATAAGGTCTTCAAATACTAAAATGCTCAGGCTGACCTGAGCGAATTGAAAAGACAAAACACTCCAGTCAGAACTAAAAGTCTTATGTAAATTAAATCAAGGTAAATAAATATGAGTGTAAACAACATCGAAGATGTTTACGAGGTTAGACATCTCTTATCCAGTGTCTAACGTGAGTGCAATAACTTAAGAGATGCACGGGATTCACATCTCCTAAGGATCCGTTAAAAATCTACTATGTAGTACAATATGCTATTAAAATAATGTCTAAAATAAAGTAAACTACTAAAATAGCGTTAAGGCATTACCCATATCCCCCTTTAACACATTTTACATATTCCTATAGTCTATACAGTACCGTAATCTCACCCGTACTGGATGCCATCCGAGGGAACTCTATAGGTATGGTACAAAACAGCTCGTAGAAGGCGCGCTAGGGTAGGTGACACGGCACAACTAGGCAATACCAGGGTAGATATACGAATTATACTTCCAGTCTATTGGTAACGCATAATCGTAACTACCGCGCAACTCAGAACACACTCCCAAGTAAAAATCGAAGGGTGGCCACCATATAAATCACAAAGTCAGAATATAGATCGATGGAGTGTGCCCGATCGGAGGAATGACCACACTTTGCCTATCAATTGCTCCTACTTTAGCCACCTTATGCCAACACATAGAAGTAGAGTCCACGTATGTACCTCATATACGATTATCTCTACCATCCTACTTCATTCTGGAACCCCCACCGCGTATACAATTGTCAAAGTGGTTTTCGAAATTGGCAGAGGGTATGACAACATCTGATCTCGGTCTCTTTAACAACCAATTGCTTATTACACACCGGACGGTTCTTTTACACTTCCAAGATCATTTCATAAATGTTATCAAAATATCATATTCGATTCAATCCATATCACTGTCGAAATCATTACTTGCTTTTGAAATCATATTCACCTTTGAAATCATAGTTCGATAATTATATTTCCTTTCAAAGTCAAATTCACAATTTATATCCAAAATTCGTGTTCACAAAAATTATACCACTTTCAAATCATATTTCTTCCAAAAATCATATTTCCAAAACATATTAATTCCGTGCTTCAAAATCATTATTTCGATTTATTATAACATTCAAAATTCCAACTTAGGTTATAACGTCATTTAACCTTACTCTCTTTTTAAACCAATAAATTGAATTCAAAAAGTTCCACTTTACTTGGTATGGAAATTTATAAATGGTTTAAATAATTATAAATAGTTAAAATGGTCCAAAATAGTTTAATTATAGGTAAATTATTTTAAATCGATTTAAGATTGTTAAGTAGATTTAATTTAGATTTAATATAATTAAAATAGAATAAATAGTTTAAAATAGATTAATTCGATTTAAAATAAATTAAAATGGTTTAACTAGTTTTTTTTAAATAGTTTATATTGCTTTAAAATAGATCAAAAAATATATATAGTTAATATTGGTTAAATAGTTTAATAAATTTGAAAATATTAATAATTTGAAATTTAAAAATAATATGCTATTAAAATAGTTTATATTACAATATGAATTTGGAATTTATATCAATTTAAACTATCCATTTCATTTTAACATATTTGGACCATTTCAAATTTCCAAATCAACAAGCCAAATTTCAACTCCTTTAAATTTTCAGATTTCAAATGAAAATCGAATTTCATATCGGTTTCAATCCATGTTCAAATATCAATTCGAAGCACTCCAATTTCAATAATATTTCAAAGTTATTTTCAAACAAATTCAATAACTCAATTTCGATAGAATTTCATTTATACTTAAACGTTTATCTTCAAACTTCCGATATAATTTCATAAAGATATTCGTTTTCTAACCCAATTTATATTTCAATGCAGAACTTGATTTTCCAATAATACTTCAGTTTATATAAATCAAATTTCATTTCAAAATATCATTTTATTAAATTCCAAAAATATAGGATTTTAAAATAATTTAATTTAACCAAGCCAGTGTCCATATATTATTCTCTACCCAAGGCTTAAGTGATACGAATATTTATCATTTCAATCTGCAATTTAAATTTTACGGTTATATATCATTTCAAACCGCAATCCTAAAATTAACAAAATCCATAAAATCTCTTGAGTCTATCATTTCAACTCATAACGATTTCTTTAATCTACAGATCATTCGGGTATGTATCATTTCAACCCATAGTGAATTTGTAGTTTGTACGATATAAAATACATCATCCATTCATTCAATATCAACAATAAACATCCATTACAACCATCGTCTAAATCAATCGATAAATAACAATATAGAACTGATAATCAATAACAGATATTTAACTAGCAATTTATATTCAATAGCCAAATAAATAACGATTTAATTCAAATGAATTAAAATTGACGGAGATGATGGTTAAAAATGTACTAAACTGTCATAAATAAATTCCTAATCATATCACAAATTTAATTTAACAAACATAAGAAATTTAAGAAGTTGTGAGTGGGTTAAAACACTCACCTTCGAATTTAAATTGGATTTAACATCCAATTTAAACCCAAAATTCACACGATCTCAGAATTTATCTATGCTAGGATTATAATGTTTGAAATTGTAATACGATCCCAAGGCAAGAAACCGCATATGAAACGGACCTCGTATGAAAAAGTTACACAAGTTTGAAGATTTGAAATTTTAAGTAAAATTAGATAAATATAAAAAATGAACCAATACTATCACGCCACATCGCCCTTCTCTACACGCGAGACTACAAGCGTTCCGTCACTGTTCGCATAAGAATGGAGCCGCCACAATCCTCCTAGCTACACCGCGCTTGACACAAACGCGACCGCTACAGGCCTCTCCGTAGAATTCCGCGCCTCAAGCCGACCTCGTCCCCTCCGACTAAAGCTCCAGGCACCGTCGATCGTGCCAAAAGGAATCGGCCATCACTTGAAATAAAACCTTAGCCTAATAATTGCACATAATCAAACTGTTGAACTGATGAACGACCATCACTGCTGCACTTCCCTATTCCATCTCTATGTCGCAGCACCTTCGATCTGCCGATCGGTCAACATTCATCACAACGTGAAGAAAGGCGGAGATTTATTCGCCAATTCAGGCCATGCAGAAATCCAAATCGAAAAACATACAGCGGAATCGAATTGCACTCGTCGAGAGCTTCAAATCAATATACAATATTGTATAGTTTGAGGGGTTTGAATTTTTGATTAGGAATTTGATTTGAAGTTGAACGGAGGATTTGTTTGTCTGCCATTGGAATGAGGATTTAAGAAGAAATGTACATACAGATAAATGAGAATGAGGAGTGGAAATGGTTTATAACGAGGTATTTACAGACAGAACAAAATAGAAATGAATGGGCTCGATTGGTTTGGAAAGTTGAAGCATAATAAACCGAGAATCCCGTTTTCGACTTTGGAACGCAAACGGGTCAACCCATATATCAAAATAGATGTTTTCAAATATTTTAAACTCAATGGAACATGTTTCAAGTCCTAATTCCATCGTATGAGGAAGTTATGCTCAAACCCGCATATTTCAAACAGATTTCAGTTGATTTCAATTAAATTGATTTCTAGGCGTTTTGAGCCCGTACGATCAGACGACATGTCTGATCACTACAAAACTTGAAATCCTATAATAATTCACCATTATGGATCCAATGAGACTAATTTCATCGAAATCCGAGTCAGTGGCCAAAAAGGCTATTTTCACATTATTAAATTAAATAAATATTAAATCAATTAATCACTTTTTCAATTCAAATTTAATTATTTACCATTTCTATCATTTTAAATTACCTAGAAATTTTAATCCCTACAACAAGTTTCTTTGTTAATTTATTATTGAAAATTCCTCCAATTTCAATGTTAAATTTCAATTTCCATAAATTCAGTAATTATAGATTGAATTTACAAAAATCCTATTTATTAAACTTTCATCCTATTATTCAATACATTGTTGTCAAATGGATGAAATTAACATTGGTTCATGATCTATTACACATAGGTTTAATTTCAACCGATTATTTTAATTACTTACATAGTACTGAATTCAATCAATTACCATTAATCATATTATTTCATTAGTTAATTCAGTATTCACATTTGTTTTCTTATATTAAATTCATAACTAAGCATAACGTTTTCATTATTCCAATTATTTGAAATTTCATTCAAATTGTTAATAGTCAACTTGAATTAACATTACTACCTTTAATTCTAATTATTATTTCATTCATAAACGATCAATCTATTTATTTCTACCAATATTACATCATAAAATTTTATTAAATTAACAGTTTTAAATGATCGAAATCTACGGGTTGTTACACTCTCCCCCACTCAAAACTTTTCGTCCTCGAAAAGGAAAAAGAAGGAAAAGAAAATTAAATAGTCAATATATCTTATTCAAAATATTAAATTTATAAACAATAACTTACAAATAAAGTAATTTAAAGTAAAATATATCAATTTATGAACAATTAAATCTTTTAATATTCAAGTAGTAAACTTTTGGAAAAACATTTCATAAAATTTTCTAACTCCAAAATTTAGAAATATTTTTGGCAGAGTCTCCTTTGTACAGAGAGGCTCTAGGAGAAATTATAATATAATTAAATCATTATATATCATAACTTTTCAAAATAATATATCCTAACAATGGTAAGACAATATAATATTGCTATAAAACCATAATCCGAGAACTTACTCATTTTTCAGGCAAACATACTTACGTTATGAAACCAAAAGCTGCAGTAGTTGCTTCCATAACCCGTATTTCGCTTATATAATCCAAAGAAGTTAATACTTATATAGAATGATATATTTAAAGTCGTTTCAACCACTAACAAACAAATCAATGTAAAACAACAATCACCTGCAACCACAACATACAGTCATCATATGGAATCAATATAATCAACCATCCATCCATAGCAAACAAATAAATGGTTTATTTGGGTTTAAACACTCTTAATCGCGTAGAATGACAAATAAACTACTAAGTATACCATATACTCTACAGTCTTAGATAAAAATCAATAGTTTATTCGTACATCCAAAACAATCAGTAGTATCTTTCCCTAAAAACCATAAGCCAAAACAACAACAATTTCAAGCAATAAATCAAGTTCATTCTTTTCAATTCCATTTCTCTATGATCATTTCTTTAGTTTACATTTATTCCTTACAACATTCAATTTCCATTCATTCATTAAGTGTCTATTTCATTTATTACCTACAAAAATAATTTTCATTTATTCATATCATATTAATTTCTTTTTATTGCACTATATTCATTCATTCATTACTTAATTTCATTTATTTACATTCATTTATATATAGTACTCATGTTCATTTTAATTACTTAGCATATCAATTCATTTACTTAATTTTAAAATCATCTACTTACAATACTTACTTTCTATCACAATTTATTTAGTAACATTTCAATTATAAATTAGGTTTATAAAACTATAACATTAAATTCTATTTACAAAGTAATTTATTGAAAACTTTCATTACAAAAGGTTTAGTTGTAAAATTTTCCATCACGTATTTTTCAACATTTCAACTTTTATGATTGGTAAGTTATATATATGCCTTTAAGAATGTAATTGAAAGTTACACAAGTTTGACTTACTTATTTTAATTAACTTAATGTTCAATAGTCAACATTTCTCATTTTCACATCCTTTTTATTTACAGGTTATAATTTCAAATTTCTTGTATACTTCAGTTATAATTTAACTTTTAATTTCTTATTCACATTTAGAAGTTTCAATTATTAAATAGTTATTCCACTACAATAATTGAAATCTCAAATTTATAGAAATTTAAGAAATAAATGTCAGGTTCCATTACAAATAGTTTAAAAATAATATACAGATGTATATACTCATAACTTATATATCCAATTATATTCAAAGCAATTTGAAATTTATAATTTTTTAATCAAAAAAATCTGCAGTGCAACTACTATATTGGCCTTACCACTTTGAAACTCGAAAATGAATGTCGTTGGTGTGTGCACTCATCACCGAGGTTATTTTCCAGCGACAGAGAGGGTTGTACATAACTTATTTATTTCCAAAATTTCTTTAAAACATTTATTTCCAATCATATTGAAATATATATTAGAAAATACTTTTAAATAATATTATTATTCTATTCCAAAATCATTCGAAAGAAATTTTTAAACCCCCAGAACTTAAGTTCTAAATTTCCAATTTTCATTTATATTATTTTTAAATCTTATTTCCAACCAATATTTTTAAATTTCATTACCTTACAACAAATATATTACAACGAGTATATCATTTATAAATCGTTATTTTATATGTAAAACTATACAATATGCAAAATTATTTCATTTACCTATGTTTCAAAACAAATATTATGTCGGTCTATTCTATTAAGTGTTTAGAAATCCTGATCGATGTCATAGCGTCCTATGCACCAACCAGAATTTATAAATACAAAGCAGAACAAATTAACGCAATACAAAAACGTTTTATAACACTAACAAATACGCTCTCTCATATATATACACACAACGACTCATTTTAGAGTATTACTACCCTATTAATAAAGAGTTCGACCCCACAAAGCTAAGGCATTCGTTAAGCCTTGCTCTGATACCAACTGTAACATCCTTCCTTTTTGGACAATTTAAATCGACGATAAACCACACATGTCAGACTCAAACCATACAAGAGGGCGGAATATTATTACGGTGAATAAGAAACAGCAGAGAAAGAAATAAAACAAATACAGAATCTCGTAGTAGAATGACAAAGTATAATAATCAAATAATAGTTCATGAAGCTGTTTATAAAACATTTGGTTATACTTATACAACACAGAATCAGAGTTGCACACATCCGAGATAAATGAATAATACAGCAGAATAGAACAAATGTAGTGGAAAAAACATAATAAATAATAGTGATGCAAATCTTCGTCTTTATCCTCCGAAGATAAGATCTTCGAACCCTAAAATGCTCATGTTGACCCGAGCGAATTGAAAAGACAAAATACTCGAGTCAGAACTAAAAGATCTTACGTAAGTTAAATCAACGGTAAATAAATATGAGTGTAAATGGCATCAGAGATGTTTACGGAGTTTGACATCTCTTATCCAGTGCCTAACGTGAGTGCAATAACATAAGAAATGCTCGGGATTCACATCTCCTAAGGATCCGTTAAACTATCTACTATGTAGTGCAATGCGCTATTGTAATAATGCCTAAAGTAAAGTAAACTATTAAAATAGGTGTTAAGGCATTACACATATCCCCCTTAACACATTTTATATATTCCCTTAGACTATACGGTACCGTAATCCCGCCCGTACTGGACGTTGTCAATTGGCAATCTATAGGTATGGTATAAAAAACTCGTAGAAGGCGCGCTAGGGAAGGTGACACGACACAACAAGGCAATGCCAGGGTATATATACCAATTACACTTCTGTACTGTTGGTAACGCATAGTCGTAACTAACGCCCAACTTGGAACACACTCCCGAGTAAAGATCGAAAGGTGGCCACCAAATAAATCACAAAGTCAGAATATAGGTCGATGGAGTGTGCACGATCCGAGGAATAACCTCACTTGGCCCATCAATTGCTCCTGTTTTAGTCACCTTATGCCAACTCAAGGGAGTCAGGTCCTTGTATATACCTTATATAGGTTTGTCGCCACCATCCTACTTCATTCTGGAATCTCCATCGCATACACAGTTGTCAAAGTGGTTTTCGATATTGTTAGAGAGTATGACAGCATCGATCCCCGTCTCTTTAACAACCTATTGCTTATTACACACCAGATGGTTCTTTTACATTTCCAAAATCATTTCATAATTGGTAGCAAAATTTAATTTTCGATTCAAACCATATCACTTTCAAAATCATCACTTACTACCGAAATCATATTCACCTTTGAAATCATAGTTCGATAATTATATTTCCTTTCAAAGTCAAATTCATATTAACATCAAAATATCATGTTCTAAAAAACTATTCCACTTTCGAATCATATTTCTTCTAAAAATCATATTTCCAAAACAGGTTAAGTCCTTGCTTCAAAATTATTATTTCGATTTATTATAACATTCAAAATTCCAACTTAGGTTATAACGTCATTTAACCTTATTCTCTTTTTAAACCAATAAATTGAATTCAAACAGTTCCACTTTACTTGGTCTGGAAATTTAGCAATAGTTTAAATAATTATAAATAGTTAAAATAGTCCAAAATAGTTTAATTATAGGTAAAGAACTTTTAAATTATTTAAGAAGTTAAATAGATTTAATTTAGATTAAATATAATTAAAATAGATAAATATTTTAAAATAGATTAATTAGATTTAAAATAAATTAAAATGGTTAAAAAAATTAAAAATAATTTAAATTCCTTTAAAATAGATCCAAAAATATATACAGTTAATATTGTTTAAATAGTTTAATAAATTTGAAAATATTAATAATTTGAATTTTTAAGATAATATATTTTTTTAAAATTTTGTATTAAAATATTAATTTGGAATTTATATCAATTTAAACTATTCATTTCATTTCAACACATTTGGACCATTTCAAATTTCCAAATCAACAAGCCAAATTTCAACCTCTTTACATTTTTAGATTTTAATGACAATTGAATTTCAAATCGGTGTCAATCCATGTTCAAATATCAATTCAAATCCTTCCAATTTCAAAAATATTTCAAAGTTATTTTCAAACAAATTTAATAACTTAATTTCGACAGAATTTCATTTATACTTAAAAGTTTTACTTCAAACTTCCCATTTAATTTCTTAAAGAAATTCATTTTCTAAATCGATTTATATTTCAACGCAAAACTTGATTTTTCAATAATACTTCAGTTTATGTAAACCAAATTTCAATTCAAAATATCATTTTATCAAATTTCAAAAATCGAGGATTTTAAAATCATATAATTTAACCAAGCCGGTGTCCATATATAATTCCCTACCCTAGGGTCAAGTAATACAGATATTTATCATTTCAATCCGCGATTTAAATTTTACGGTTATGTATCATTTCAAACCGCAATCCAGTAATTAATAAAATCCATAAAATCGCTCGAGCCTTTCACTTCAACCTGTAATGATTTTTCCTTAATCTACAGATCGTTCGAGTGTATATCATTTTAACCCACAATGAACTTGCAGTTTATAACGATAAAAAATACATCATCCTTTCATCCAATATCAACAATCAACATCCATCCAAATCATCATCCAAATCGATCAATAAATATCAATATAGAACTGATAATCAATAACATGTATTTAACTGGAAATATATATTCGATAATCAATTAAATAACTATTTAATTCAAATAAATTCAAATTAATCGAGATGATGGTTCAAACTGTACCATATAGTCTTAAATAAATTCCTAATCGCATCATAAATTTAATTTAACGAATATAAGAAATTTTAGAAGTTGTGAGTGTCTTAAAATACTCACCTTTGAATTTAAATTGGATTCAAAATCCAATTTAAACTTAAAATTCAAACAATATCATAATTTGTCCAAACCTGCGTTAAATGTTCGAATGTCAATACAATCCTAAAGCAAGAAACCATGTGTGAAACGGACCTCATGTGCAAAAGTTACGCTACTCAGAAAAGCGAACCAATACTATCACACCACGTCTTCCTTCTCTTCACACGAGACTATAGGTACTCCATTACCACTCGCATAAGAACGGAGCCATCGCGATCCTCCTTGCTACGTCGCGCCTGACACAAACGCGACCGCTACTGGCCTCGCCTTCGGATCAGCGCCATAGGTCGACCTCCTCCCCTCCAACCGAAGCTCTAGGCACAGTTAATCGTGCAAAAAGGAACCAGACGCCACTTGAAGTAAAACCCAAGCCCAATAATTGCATGCAATCAAACCGTTTAACTGACGACCGACCGTCACTGCTACACTTCCCTCATCCGTCTATATGCCGCAGCACCTTCGATCTGCCGATCGGTCAACGTTCATCTCAACACGATGAATGACCGAGATTGATTCTCCAATTCTGACCATGTAGAAATCCAAATCGATAAACAGACAGCGGAAATGACTTGCACTCGTCGAGAGCTTCAAATCGATATGTAGTATGATATAGTTTGAGGAGGATTTTTTGATTAGGAATTTGATTTGAAGTTGAACGGGGAATTTATTTGTTTGCCATCAGAATGAGGAGTTGAGAATAAATGTTCGTATAAACAAATGAGAATGACGAGTGGCTAGGGTTTATAACGAGGTATTTATAAACAGAACAAAATAGAAATTAATAGGCTCGGTTGGTTTTGAAAGTTGAACGATAAATAACCCGAGAAGCCGATTTCAACACCAGAATGCAAATGGGTCAACCCATATATCAAAATAGATGTTTTCAAATACTTTAAACTCAATAGAACAAGTGTCACTTCCTAATTCCAATGCGTGAAGAAGTTATGCTAAAATTCAATTAAATTGATTTATAGACGTTTCGAGTCCGTACGATCAAACGACATTTCCCATTGCTGCGAAACTTGAAATCCTACAATAATTAACCATTGCGGATCCAGTGAAACTAGTTTCATCGAAGTCCGAGTTAGTGGCCAAAATGGCTATTTTCAGATTATTAAATTAAATTAATATTAAATCAATTAATCACTTTCAATCCAAATTTAATTATTTCCCATTTCTATCATTTTAGATTACTTAGAAATTATTAATGCTTATAACAAGTTTTTATGTTAATTTATTATTGAAAATTCCACCAATTTCAATGTTAAATTTCAATTTCCATAAATTCAGTAATTATAAATTGAATTTCCAAAACTCCTATTTAATTAAACTTTCATCCTATTATTCAATCCATTGTAGTCAAATGGATGAAATTAACATTGGTTCATGATCTATTCCACTTAAGTTTAATTCCAACCAATTATCTTAATTACTTACATAATACTGAATTCAATCAATTACCATTAGTCATATTATTTCATTAGTTAATTCAGTATTCACATTTGTTTTCTTATATTAAATTCATGACGAAGCATAACATTTTCATTATTCCAATTATTTGAAATTTCATTCAAATTGTTAATAGTCAGCTTGATTATTACCTTTGATTCTAATTATTATTTCATTCATAAACCATCAATCTTTTTATTCCTTCCATTATTACATCATAAAATTTTATTAAATTAATAGTTTTAAATTACCAAAATCTACGGATCGTTATAGAAATGGGAACTCTTAGTCAATCTATCTATTATGACCCATATGCTTTCATTTCCTCTTCTAGACCTTGACAACCCATCAATAAAATCTCATTTCCACAATGGAACTTCTAACGATTGAAGCAATCCACTCTACTCTTGGTGTCTAGCCTTTTTCCTGTTGGCAATTCAAGCACTACTTAACACATAAACCAACGTTCCATTTCATACCTTTCTAGAAGAAACTTCTCTTCACATCCCAAACCATCTTTGCTCCTCTTGGATGGATAGATTGGGTACCAGTAGTAGAACTGATGAGTAGACTGCCAAATAAGATGAAACCTACCGAGATGAAGGAGTTGAAGGCGCAGTTGGTGGATTTGGAGGAAAAGAGTCTTATTAAACCAAGTAGTTCACCTTAGAAAGTAGCCGCAGTGTTTGCTAAGAAGCCGAACGGATCATTAAGGTTATGTTTCAATTATTGCAAGTTGAATGAGAAGAAGATAAAGAATTTGTATACATTATCTAGAATTGACAATTTGTTCGACCAGTTGAGTGGAGCCAAAGTATTTTACCAACAGGATTTCATTAGCTTAGAGTGGCAGATTATAGTATTCCTTTGACGGCGTTTAGAACCAGATATGGATCGTACGAATGGTTAGTAATACCGTTTGGACTAACTAATGTGCTAGCATTCTTTATAAATTGGATGAACTGGATTTTCTAAGAGCTCTTGGATAGGTTCGTGCTGGTATTCATAGATGGTATACTGATATACTCTATAAATGTAAGACAGCATGAAGGTCATCTTAGAGTTGTGCTTGAGATACTGAGGCAGCATCAGCTAAAAGAGTAATTTTCGAAGTGTCATTTCTGGAAGAAGGAAGTGAGGTTTATTTGTCATATTGTCTTAGAGAATGGGTTGTCTGTAAATTCGACCAAGATCGAGGTAGAGAATAATTGGAAGAGACCCGAGACAGTGATTGAGATAAAGAGTCTTCTTGAATTAGCTAGGTATTATCAGATATTCATTAAGGATTTTTCGCGGATAGCGTCACTAATTACCAAGCTAACATGAAAGGATGTGAAGTCCATTTGGACTGAAAAGTGTGAGTAAGCATTCAAGAAGCTGAAATCACTTATTGACAAACGCACCTGTGTTAGTTGTTCCAAAAGGGGATCAAGATTTAGTGGTATATACAGATGCATGTGGAACATAGTTAGGAGCTGTATTAATGCAAAGGGGTAAAGTGACTGCTTATGCATCTCGACAGCTTAGGCTATATGAGGTTAGATATCCAATGCATGATTTGGAATTAGCTACAGTAATTTCTACATTAAAGGTGTAGAGATAATATCTTTTAGGAGAAAGATTTGAGCTGCATATGGATCATAAGTCACCGAGGTATTTATTCTCTTAGAAGGACTTGAATATGAGACAGTAAAGGTGGTTAGAGTTTTTAGTCGCTTATGAATTTGGTATTGAGTACATACTAGGAAATGGAAACAAGGTTGCGGATGCACTTAGCAGAATGCAATGTTGGAAATGGTAGCTGAGTGGAAAGATTTAGAAGCGCTGATGACATGCAGAGTACTATGGAGAAATGAAGCTAGATCTAGTAAGGAAACTGTTATGTTGTCATGCATAGAATTTCAACTGATGATGATCGAAAAGATTGCTTCCAAGCAGAAAGAGGACCCAGTGTTAGCCAAGAGGGTTGGATGACTTGAGGCTAGAATCGAGTTCGAAGATCTAAATGATTTTAGTCTTAACCAGAAAGGATGGTTGAGAAAGAAGGGACGATTGTGTATTTCGAATGTAGAGGACTTAAGGAAAAAAGTTCTTGGGGAATGTAATGGATCCAATTTTACGATTCATCCAGGATGCACCAAGATGTATCAAGATATGAAAAGAAGTTTCTTCTTGGAGGGTATGAAGGGAGATGTAGGTGTTGAATATGCGATTATATGATTTTTGTTTGATGATAATAAACATATATACATTCGTTTAAATGTATTTGTTAATGTACTATTTTATTTTTCATAGGTTAAATAAATATTTGCTGAATAAAATTAAATAACACAGAATTTGAATTCAAACAGAAATTTTATTCAAACAAATATTTATTACAATTTTTGAATAGTACAAATTCAACTCTCACTATTCACTATACAATTTTGATTCTAATTACATCACAATTCAATTTACATAAATTCCTCACTACATATCACTCACACTCGTAGTTCATCTTCAACTTCATTCCAGTTCGAATCCAGCATCTGAGGAATATGCAAAAATATACACAAACGCAGTAAAATTGAAAAAGAAATATTTTTGCAATATAAGATAAAATATGGTTTTGAGAATATTATTTGCCTCAGTTATTTGGGTTGTTCGTCATGATTTACATTTGAATTCATCACACACGAACAATGTGACATGCATAGTGTATCACTGTACATGCCACAAGGCCGTGCACATCGAAATATATACTTGATTGATTTACAGGGACTGGTGAGCACATGTCAAACCCAAATGAAAAGCCGAGTTCAACTCAAATGCAACACAAATAAAGTCACAACTCTCAGCACAAGGTCAAATCCGAGCTTAAGCTCGATTCAACTCGGATGAAATTTCGAAAAATAAACAAAATGCAAAGGTCAAATCACTGCAATCTTGACTCAACTCAATGAAACAACCAAAGTCAAGGCAACATGAAGTCAGCAACTTCAATATGCTCATATACACAAGTGAATGAAAATTCTATACTCAGTGCAAAGAATACAAGTCAGTTCAAACATGTATCAAATAGCATAAGCAAGGACAAAGAGGAATAATTCAAGATCACCATGCAACAACAAGTGATAACTCAGCAATACTCAAAGACAAGGTTGCACATAATCAATTCACGAAACCAAACCAAGACCACAAGCCAATTCTAACAACTACTACAATGAACCAGCAATATGAAAAAAAGGGCAGTGGTCAGTACAAGGCAAAGACATGAATATCAATACAATGGAAACTACAACAGAAACAACTAGTAATGCCAGCAAAGGTGTAAGTAATGTCGAACAAGACTACGATAAGAGAATCAGATTCAATGATGCAATACCACTGACTCAAAAAACAGTTCAAAGTCGAAGTGGACAATGCAATGAATCTAATGTGAAGCCACCAATGGAACCTGTCACAAGTCAAATGAAGAACTTGAACAAGATTACAAGTACAAAGCATCAAGCAACATCAAGCAGAGTGTCATGAAACAAATATGCAACCTGACTCGAAGCAGTGCAGTAATATGCACAATGCATAGAGACTTCAAAGAAAAGCAAAGCATATACAGGAATGCACCAGAGATTATGCAACTCTGAACTCGAAGAGCAATACAAAGCAAAATGACATGAACAACACAGTCTCAAGTGATAGCAAACTCAATACAGCATGTCAAAAATGCTAACGGACTCGAATATCACAAACATATATACACACATATGCATATACACATGTATACATACATGTAATAAATATGATAACACAGCAAAACCAAAATGACACAATGTACCCAAGCGAAGCCAAATGAAAATCAAGACATCATGTATATACACAATGTCAATCAAAGTAGTGGAACTGCAACAACTCAAATGAACAAAGTGAAATGCACAAAGACAGAGCAACATCACAAGTCCAACTAAATGAAGTATAAGTCAAGGCCGAAGATAATACAAAATCATGAATCACAAAATCAATTGACGAATTCAAGTTACAGATACCAAGTCAAAGCCGAAGTCATGTAATAGCATATACAAAGTCAAAGCCGAAGTCAACATAAATTTGAATACTAGCGATTTCGAAACTGAGGTGAGCCATGGAAAACCAGAAATCGACCAAATGAAAATCAAACCGTGATGGCCAAGGATATTGAACAGCTCAAAATTGAAACCGTTTCAACAAGTATACGAATTTGATTAAGTCAAAAAGATCATCGGCATCAAAGTGAAATCGAACGGCCGATCAAATAAAATTGACAAATTCAAATATATTTGTACGAACGCAAATTTAGGGTTACAAACCCTATATAAACAAATCATCATCGGCAATTTAAAAGCATCGGAGTTCAATCGAGCATAACAGAAAAGCATAAAGGAAAATCACATACCAAAACTGAAGTCGAACTCCAGAAGCAGCCAAAAGCATCAAACGAACGATCAACAAATCAAACACGCATATATCCACTGATCGATCAACATAGGCGGTGCTTCGAAAATTTCCCAAAAGCCCTAATTTCGCAAAGAGGAGCGAATGAGAGAACAAAGCCGCCACTAACCAAAAATAAAGAGAACGGGCCAAATAATAAAAAAAAGGGCGGCTATTTTTAAGTTTAATAAGGGCTTTTAATTTTTTATTTAGGGTTATTTTATTTTAAATTGTTTTTAATTTGTAATTTCTTCTTAAACCGTTTAAATTTCTAGTCGTGTTACTACGGGACAAACTACGTGGCGTAGTTTGAGAATTCGCAACTCAGTGGTTGAGTTGTGGCAGGGTTTTGAGCGTAGAGTTGGGTTTAGTCGATAGTGGGTGTCGCGAGTTTTCGTGTGTAAGCGCCTGACTAACTAATTTCTAGTGGAAACCTTGGGGGCAGCATATAGGCAGGGTTTTGCTGAAGCTGGGTAAATTCTGTGTCGTTCTATTTCTGCATTTTATTATTCTACTATTTATTTCTGTGCTGGTAATATTCTGTGATCTGTGTTGAAATTATTTTATAAGCTTCCGCAATTAATTTTTTTAAATTAACACTATCACCCTATTCACCCACCTCTAGGGTGAAATCGATCCTACAAGTGGTATCAGAGCTTGGAATAGAAGTCAACTTTTATTTTAAAAATTCTTTTTTCAAAAAATCACCTTTTGTTTTCAAAGGTTGAATTTTTAAAATGACTTCTTTTAATAATGCTTTTGCTGAGGGTCAGTCCATAGTTAGACCACCAATGTTCAATGGTGAATATGCTTACTGGAAAAATAGGATGGAAATTTTTCTTAAAACCATTGACGCTTGGAATATGACTGAGACAGGTTATAAAATACCAACTATAACTGTAGGTAATCAGGAAATAGAGAGACCAAAGGATCAATGGACGGAACTAGAAAAAAATTACAAAATGCTAATGCTAAAGATATAATTCTATTATCTGTTCATTGGATCAATATGAGTTTAATCGTGTCTCACATTGTCTAACTACGCAGGAAATATGGCACACACTAGAAGTGACTCACGAAGGAACATCTCAAGTAAAAGAATATCGCCTTGCCATGTTAAGCAGCGAATACGAGAATTTCACAATGGCAAAGGAAGAAAATGTCAAAGAGATGTATGGACGACAGTCCAATGTCGTATACAAATCAAAAGCTCTTAGAAAATCATACACGGAATTGGAAATAGTTCGAAAAATCCTCAGAGTCCTTCCACGATGATTTGAATCAAAAGTGACTGCCATACAAGAATTAAAAGATTCAAGACATATGAAAATTGAAGAACTCATCGGTAATCTCACCACTTATGAGCTCGAAATAAAATTCAAGGAAGAGCGTGAAGGAAGTGACACTCGAAAGAAATCAATAGCGCTCAAAGGAACAACCGAAAGTGATGATGATAACGATGATGATGGAGTAGCAGAGCTGGCACTACTAATAAATAAATTCAAAAGGTGGAATCGCAAATACGGAAATCTAGCTCGAAATCAGGAATTGAAAAGCAAAATAGGCAAAGCACTTGACTACTCAGAAGAACAGGAGATCATCTGTCATAAGTGCAACCAACCCAGACACATCAAGCCCAATTGTTCGCGAAATCAACGCAACTTTGGAAAGAAACAGAAAAAGAAATGTTTTGCAGCCACTTGGGATGAAATGGATGAGGATGATAAAAGCACTGGCATGAGAGAGAAAAAGGAGATTTGTGCCTTCGAGGTGATATAACTGACAGTGATGATGATGAGCCAAGCGAGGTATCAAAACATACTCATTTAGAGTTGCTTATATATTTTCATGAAGTAAATGGCTGTTTTGAACGACTAAGGGAAAAATATGCTAAACTTGAATCACAAAAAGACACTTTGATAGAATTAAATGAACAACTTGACCAGTTAGTTAAAAATATCAAAGAAGGATCCCTAAGTGTGATAAGTGTCCAACATTCGAAGAGGAAATTAAAAAATTAGAAATCAATATAAAATCACTTGAAAATGTAATTCTGATTTTAAAAGAGAATGAAAATACTATGAGAGAGAATTCTACTAAAAAGTGAACACAATTGTTAAACGAAAATAAATCTCTCAAAACACAAGTCCAACAATTGTCAACGACTTTAGATAAATTTTCAAAAAGTGAAAAATCATTGAACATGCTATTAGGAAAGCAAACTATTAATACGGTTAGACGGGGACTTGGATATAGTAGTTCGAAAATTGTTGAAAGCAATATTAATCAAGTTAATTATATGTGCACAATTTGTAGAAAATATGGACACAATCACAATAATTGTTGGTATAGACCCAAACATGTGAAAACAATATCAATTTGGGTTCCTAAAGGCACAAATAATAAAATCTCTCAAAGTTAAACAAACTTGGGTGGCGAAAGGAACGTATATAAATAGTTTTAGGTCTCCACAAAATTATTTTTCAATATATTCTACCACTAACAACCATGGACCTATAAAAACAAATAGGTCACATAAATCTTTTCCCGTGTAGATGTGGTGGCAGCCTAAGAAACAACAACAGTGTTCTCCAGATTTTTGGCTGTTCCAGGAACACAACGGGCAACAAAGCAAAGTTCCTTAGCCTAGTATAAAGGTGACAGAATCAAAACGGACGACAACGAAAAATATTGTAAAGGTAAAACAGGTAAAAGTATATTTATTTAAACGATATATATTAAATATGATAATCTGCACCATATTCTAAATTAAATCAGCCAATACTGTGATGATGCAAAAATGATGATTTTGATTCTGACTTATTTAAAATAGTTGGCCAATTATATTCTTATGCCAAAACACTATAAATTCTCTAGATTCTTTGAATTACTTCATATATATTAATTGGATTAATAATAGTGTTTTTTTGTTGGATGATAATAGATTTGCTTATAATACGGCTAACTCTATATTCACGGTTTTGATTATTAACACGGCTTCAATTCAAATTCAAGAGAATGTCATTTAAATTGCTGTTAAAATTGAGTTTGAAATTTTTGGTGCACACTTCATGGTTTGGTCGATTAAATTCAATTAATGATAATTTTGAGTGAAAAAGAAATTCAGATGCAGATTACACTGGTAATCTAGTTGATATAAAAATTACTAGTTGAACGTGATTTTTGAGGCATTTACTAATTGCATCGTTTTTCAAAGAAAATATCTGCATATACTTCATTTCAAATAATTTTCAAATAGCAGAAATATTTCTCATATACCCCCTCGAGAAAATCATTTTTGACCATACTTTCAGATTAGTCATTTTGAAAAATTGATTCATAATTATTTTTGAATTTGATTTTAAATGACAACTATGACTAATCTGACTCCCTAATAATTATCGAAAGATAAATAGTGATTAAAAAAGTGATGAGTGTTGATATTTATCATATATTATGACTCGAGACGGTATAATTAGTAAATTTCTTCAGAAATTTAAACAAGATTTATAAAACTTTTTGTTGGTAAAAGTTCCATGACCATCCCTATATCTATCATATTTGTAACGACCATTACTCATCAAAATTCTAAATAGTTTATCGATATGTGGTACTTTAAACAGAAACCGTTCGTTTTTCATTTTATATTTCTTTTAACAAAAACAAATAAATAAATAAATACCAAAGTATTCACTCTCATTTAAAAGTCCTCACGGTTATGCATGGGTGAATTACTTGGAATTTGTTATGTGCTTCCATGCTCATTTAAAAGCCCTCACGGTTATGCATGTATGGAACACATATCAAAAGTTGATTTTTAAAATAAACAAGTTGATTCTAATCCCATTTAAAAGTCCTCACGGTTATGCGTGGTTAGAAGATACTTGAATTCATTTTCTAAAATAAAATTGGAATAATACTAATCTTATTTAAAAGTCCTAACGGTTATGCATGGTTTGTAGGTATTCAAATTCCTAACATAAATATACCACAAATAGACACAACTGTATGGTTTTATAAGATGACATAATTCCCATCATTCTAAAAGTGGAATATGCACCTAACAAAATATTTATGATTTTTGTTTGATTTTTTATTGAAATTTAATATTTATATTCAATTGAGTTTTAATGTTGGATTGATATCGATCACTTTATCTTTATTTTCTCTAACACTATTACTCTTTTGCTGATAACAAAAGGGAGAGAAAAAAGTTAAGATTTTGCCAAATAAAATCAAGCAAAGGTCAAATAATTTTCTATTTGCAACTAGGCTCATTTGCATATTTTTATTTGTATGCATATATGTAGGGGGAGCTCTGTGTACAGAGGAAGCATTTAAATAGAGGGAGCAATTAGGATATATCTATGATCACATACATTTAACATATTCAAAATCTTAAATATATGTATGTTATCATCAAAAGGGGGAGATTGTTGAATATGTGATTATATGATTTTTGTTTGATGATAATAAACATATATATATTCGTTTAAATGTATTTGTTAATGTACTATTTTATTTTTCATAGGTTAAATAAATATTTGCTGAATAAAATTAAATAACACAGAATTTGAATTCAAACATAAATTTTATTCAAACAAATATTTATTACAATTTTTGGATAGTACAAATTCAAGCTCTCACTATTCACTATACAATTTTGATTCTAATTACATCACAATTCAATTTACATAAATTCCTCACTATATATCACTCACACTCGTAGTTCATCTTCAACTTCATTCAAGTTAGAACCCAACATCTGAGCAATCTACAAAAATATACACTAACGCAGTAAAATTGAAAAAGAAATATTTTTGCAATATAAAATAAAATATGGGTTTGAAAATATTATTTTCCTCAGTTATTTGGGTTGTTCGTCATCATTTATATTTGAATTCATCACACATGAACAACGTGACATGCACAATGTATCACTGTACATGCCACAAGGCCGTGCACATCGAAATATACACTTGATTGATTTACAGAGACAGGTGAGCACAGGTCAAACCTAAATGAAAAGCCGGGTTCAACTCAAATGCAACAAAAATAAAGTCACAACTCTCAGCACAAGGTCAAATCCGAGCTTAAGCTGGATTCAGCTCAGGTGAAATTTCGAAAAATAAACAAAATGCAAAGGTCAAGTCATTGCAATCTTGACTCAACTCAATGAAACAACCAAAGTCAAGGCAACATGAAGTCAGCAACTTCAATCTGCTCATATACACAAGTGAATGAAAATTCTGTACCCAATGCAAAGAAAACAAGTCAGTTCAAACATGTATCATATAGCATAAGCAAAGACAAAGAGGAATAATTCAAGATCACCATGCAACAGCAAGTGATAACTCAGCAATACTCAAAGACAAGGGTGCACATAATCAATTCATGAAACCAAACCAAGACCACAAGCCAATTCTAACAACTACTACAATGAACCAGCAATATGAAAAAAAAGTGCAATGGCCAATACAAGGCAAAGACATGAATATCAATACAATGGAAACTACAACAGAAACTACCATAATCACAGCAAAGGTACAAGTAATGTCGAACAAGACTACGACAAGAGAATCAGATTCAATAATGCAATACCACTGAATCAAAAAACAGTTTAAAGTCAAAGTGGACAATGCAATGAATCTAATGTGAAGCCACCAATAGAACCTGTCACAAGTTAAATGAAGAACTTGAACAAGACTACAAGTACAAAGCATCAAGCAGCATCAAGCAGAGTGTCATGAAACAAATATGCAACCTGACTCGAAGTAGTGCAGTAATATGCATAGTGCATAGAGGCTTCAAAGAAAAGCAAAGCATATACAGGAATGCACCAGGGAGCATGCAACTCTGAACTCAAAGAGAAATACAAAGCAGAATGACATGAACAACACTGTCTCAAGTGACAGCAAACTCAATACAGCATGTCAAAAATGCTAACTGACTCAAACATCACAAACATATATACACACACACACACATATGTATATACACATGTATACATACATGTAGTAAATAGGATAACACGGCAAAACCAAAATGACACAGTGTACACAAGCGAAGCCAAATGAAAATCAAGACATCATGTATATACACAATGTCAATCAAAGTAGTGGAACTGCAACAACTCAAATGAACAAAGTGAAATGCACAAAGACAGAGCAACATCACAAGTCCAACTAAATGAAGTATAAGTCAAGGCCGAAGATAATACAAAATCATGAATCCCAAAATCAATTGACGAATTCAAGTTACAGATACCAAGTCAAAGCCGAAGTCATGTAATAGCATATACGAAGTCAAAGCGGAAGTCAACATAAATTTGAATACCAGCGATTTCAAAACTGAGGTGAGCCGTGGAAAACAAGAAATCGACCAAATGAAAATCAAACCATGATGGCCAAGGATATTGAACAGCTCAAAATTGAAACCGTGTCAACAAGTATACGAATTTGATTAAGTCAAAAAAATCATCGGCATCAAAGTGAAATCGAACGACCGATCAAATGAAATTGACAAATTCAAATATATTTGTACGAATGCAAATCTACGGTTACAAACCCTTTATAAACAAATCATCATCGGCAATTTAAAAGCATCAAAGTTCAATCGAGCATAACAGAAAAGCATAAAGAAAACCACATACCAAAACTAAAGTCGAACTCCAGAAGCAGCCGAAAGAATCAAACGAACGATCGACAAATCAAACACGCAAATATCCACTGATCGATCAACATAGGCAGTGCATCCAAAATTTCCCAAAAGCTCGCAAAGATGAACGAACGAGAGAACAAAGCCGCCACTAGCCAAAAATAAAGAGAATGGGCCAAATAATGAAAAAAAAGGCGGCTATTTTTAAGTTTAATAAGGGCTTTTAATTTTTTTAATTAGGGTTATTTTATTTTAAATTGTTTTTAATTCGTAATTTCTTTTTGAACCGTTTAAATTTCTAGTCATGTGACTAGGGGACAAACTACGTGGCGTAGTTTGAGAATTCGCAACTCAGTGGCTGAGTTGTGGCAGGGTTTTGAGCGTAGAGTTAGGTTTAGTCGATAGCGGGTGTCGCGAGTTTACATGTGTAAGCGTCTGACTAACTAATTTCTAGTGGAAACCTTGGGGGCAGCACGTAGGCAGGGTTTTGCCGAAGCTGGGTAAATTCTGTGTCGTTCTATTTCTGCATTTTATTATTCTGCTATTTATATCTGTGCTGGTAATATTCTGTGATCTGTGTTGAAATTATTTTATAAGCTTCCGCAATTAATTTTTATAAATTAACACTATCACCATATTCACCCCCCCCTCTAGGGTGAAATTGATCCTATAGTAGTCTAATGGGTGAAACAATATTTGACCTGTCAACATGTAAAAGCCAAATATTAAAAACCAAGTGGGTTACTTCAGCCTTTAGATGTTCCAGTAAGGAAATGGGATTCTATCTCGATGGATTTTGTAGACGGGTTGCCATGGTTAAATAGAGGAACTGAAAGCATATGGGTCATAGTGGATAGGCTGACCAAGAGTGCCCATTCCATTCCAATTAAGTCAACTAGGATAGCACCTGTTTTAGCTAAGTTATTCATGAAGAATACAGTTAGACTACATGGAATTCCTATTACTATAGTAAGCGATAGAGATTCCTTATTCACTAGCGAGTTCTTGAAGAGTTTATAGGAGGTTTTGGATACCAAGCTCAAGATGAGTGCCACTTACCATCCACAGACAGATGGGCAAACAGAAAGATTTAACAAAGTCTTATAAGATTTCTTATGAGCTTGTTTGCCAGATTTTGGAGGATCATGGGAATACCATCTGCACTTAATCGAGTTTTTGTATAACAAAGATTATCAGGCAAGTATAAGGATGACACCATTTGAAGCTTCGTATTGAAGGTCATGCAAATCTCCAGTTTGTTTGTCAGAGACTGGGCATAGGTTAGTAGTTGGTTCGGATTTAGTTAGAAAAGCTATCGAAAAGATTAAGTTAATTCGAGTTAGAATGAAGGAAGCTCGGTCTAGGTAGAAGAGCTATGCAAATAGGAGACAGAAAGACGTAGAATTCTTAGTTAGAGATCATGTATTGGCCAAGGTATCACCGATGAAAGGTGTAACTCGATTTGGAAAATATGGAAAATTAGCACCGAGGTTCATTCGATAATTTCCTATTGTAGAAAGGATCGGTAAACTCGGATACAGAGTAGAGTTACCGAGCAGTTTGGTAGGAGCCCACTTTGTTTTTCGTATTTCTCATCTAATGAAGTCTGTTCGAGATCAAGAGACTACTATAGCACCGACTGTGTTAGATGACCTAGTAGTGGAACTGAATTTGACTATAGATAGATAACCAGTTCATATAATCACAAGAGATGAGAAGAGGCTAAGGACCAAGACAGTAAGATTAGTCAGAGTCTAGTGCAGTGACAGCACTAGAGATTGTACTTAGGAAACTGAGAATAGGATTAGAGTGCTTATCCTTACTTGTTCTATGGTATGTTTTACCTTTATGATTGAGCTAATGTGTACCTTATCGCAATTTCAATGATGGAATTCTTTAAAGAGGGAGTCTATAATGATCCTAATTGTGATAAACATTATTTAGGACATTCAATTAGTTAAATTAAATGAAATAATATAAATTTTTAGGGGATTGAGATTTGTGTGATTGGAGGGTATTCGTGCTTGTTTAAAAAATGAACTAAATGGAATTAAAATGAATAAGTAAGGGAAATTAGATATGGGAAAAATAGGAATAAGTCATATTCTTATACCATAAACCCTCATACCACTCTCATTTTACACGCTCATAAACTAAAACTAAACCAAGAAGAGGCCGACCAACGTTAGAAGAAACTATAGAAGGTAAGCAAGAATCAGGAGGAAAAAGCTTAATCAAATTCATTCTAGACCAAATCTCAACTCCTTAACAAGTAAGCTAAAGGTGAATAGTACATTACATATCTTTTTATGATATTCAGTTGCTAGACTGAGATCGGAATTTAATTTGCAAATGGTTTTCCATGTTTTGATTGTTCAAATGGATATATATATATATATACACACACACACACACGCTTGTTCATGATTTAGGCTATTTCATATAGATTTTATGATAAGAATTGATTTGGAAAACTTATTAAACGACATCCAAATGACTTACTCTTTTGATATGAGGTCAAAAATATAATTTTAGACATAGGTTTCAAATTTCACAAATTTCTGAATTATTAAGGATTTATTATGAATTTTTTAGTGGAGAAAATGGTTATTTTGGGTTTAAATTAATTATGGCTATTATATGTTAGTTTTGGTTTAGAAATTTAAATATGTTGGAAAACATATTAAAAGCGATAATTTAGAATATTTATAGAATTTTCCTAAGTGTTTTATTAAGTATATAAAATTATTTAAGATATGGAACATAATTATTTTATATGTTTAAAATAGGAAAATGGGCAATTTGCTAAATATTTCAAATAAATAATTACTGAATTCGGCATCACTTTTAGAAAGGATATCAGAAAAGAATTTTACATCCAATCATATTATGACAAATAGGCAAGTTAGTTGGAAAGAAATTACGTTATAAAAAAATAAAATGCTTTTTGTAAGTGTTCGTTGCTTCGCCATTATCAGGAACTAGCATTCAACTTCATGCTTCCACGTTGGACCAAGGCGAAACTAATTCACATGTTATCAATGCCTTGTATCTAGTGAAATGGAGTTAGGTGAAAGGCATAAGGTCGAAATAGTGCTTTTGAAGGGGTCGATACCTCATTTTTCTTTCAAATGAAAATGCTGCTTGCTTGCTTTTAAAAGAATGCTTTCAGAACGGTTTAAAGATAGCTATCGATGGAGGTTGCCGCCTTTTGCTTTAAACTAGCTTTCGACATGGTCGAAACATATGTTGTCACAATTCTACCTTTCGGCCCAGTTGAGGCCATTGCCTTTAAACATGGTTTCGAAGGGGTGCTTTTGCTTTGGAAATAAGAGCCGCTTCTCCTATGCTTTTGAAAGGATTGGTGTCAAAACCTTCCACTTTCTTTAACTTAGGAAATTTCTTTCGAAAGAGTGCTTTTGACTTCGTTAATGTAGTACCCTTTGTTCTATTGAAAGATAAAGCCATATGTTTCGAATAAAATGGTTTTAATGGTTTCGAAACTACGTTCTACAAGCTTTTACTTGAACCTAATGCTATCGAAAGATTTATTTTTAAGTAATGAACTTTGATTCTTTCGAAATTTTTAAATGAAGGTTTCGGAGGAGTGGTTCCCAAATGGTTTTGAAAGGTACCTAGAGTGTTTTAAATGAAAGATTTTCAATTACTTTCGAAAGGCAAGTTCCATAGTGTTTTGAAAAGAGGATGTCCAAAGTTTAAAAAGTATTCGAAGGGATACCTTCAAGGATTTCGAAAGGTTGCTATAATGTTTTTGAAATGTATGTTTTGGCCTTTCGGGGTAGTGTTTCAAGGTATGGTAATTAATATGTTTTGAATGGGGCGATTTCAATGGTTTCAAAAGGGTTTTTAAAGTTTTAAACAAAGATTTTGAAAGGTTCACTTTGGTTTTATGGCCTAGGAGTTTACATTAAAAAGGGTATTAACTTACTTTGGAGGGATATGTAACCTTCAATATATTTTATCAACATTGTTTTGTGTAAAGTATATATAACATGGCTAATATCTTGAATAAAGCGAAAAGATTTAAAGGGTTAAATAAAATTGAAAGGTTTTTAAGGAAAATTTGACTGGTAGTTAACCCTAAGTGAATGACCTGGATATTTGAATACTAGATGAGATTGGTATAGAGTTGCGCCTTATCCATTATTTTTAGCCCCAAGCTAATTTTGTCCAAACTTTCAGTGTGTAAGACTTGGTCACATGTAAGACTTAAATGATGTTACACACAGAAAGAAATATGCAGAGAAGGAGAATAGGTTATTGTTGAGCCCGCAAAACCATTAGGATCAGGTGACCCTTGGAGAAATAATTTAAGGACGGACCATCTAGAAGTTTGTCCAACAAGTGTTAGATTATTAGTTAATTTTTTTCTGTTAGGCCCGTGTTAGCCAATGGTTAATAGTTAGCTGCATAAAACTATATTGTTCGGATAGACGGTGCATTTATTACGTGATTTTGAGCATATATGATATTGTTATTATTGATATAACCAGTTTGATTAACCATTTGGTTGCAGGATTTTGATTTGCAAAAAAGATATGTTTTAAAGAGATATTAGTGAGGGAAAACCCATTCCTCTAAGCGGTGTGGTCTCACTTAATATCAATAAACCAAAATGTACTAGTATTATATAAACCAGGCTTAATGTCTTACTTGAAGTTTATTTTTTTCCCTTAAACTCTCGGGTGCTAAAAATTAATTTGAGTAGATTAAGGGTTAAGGTTTTACAAGTTTAGTAGGTGGACAATAAAGCTTCTAAAGACGTGCAAGAGGAAAAGTTTGAATTTTAGGAGTTGTTATTTAGTATTATTTACGCTGTGATGTATGAAGACATCTATTTAGCACTCTGATCATCCCAGGAGGCATCTTCATATGTCTCTCTTGGTGTAATTTGTAATAATTATATTTGATCAAAATCTGAGATACGTTTTGGAATTATGTAACGGAATATGAAACATGTTTTTGAAATGTATTCCGTAAAGTTGCAGTTTTTAAAATCTTTGATCTTTATTCATATTGATGTGCTTCAGATATTATGGATACCATTAACATTACCATAATTTTTTCACTAGAAGTTAGTACTATAGATGACTTCAGCATCTATAGCGCTTAGCTTTAGCCTTTAAGATTAGGGATGTTACAAATAGGACGTCATACATGAGATTGTGAGGTTCACAGATCGAGTAGAGGTCATTAAAAACACTCGGGTTACGCCTAGAGATAGGCTATATTTCCTACTAGTGTAGGTTCCATGTAGGTTCTATATGGGTTATGCACTTGCCTGAAAAATTATTTATTTGTTTGTCATAAGGAGACCGGCTAATTAACCTTAGATAAAGTCTTCGAGATGAGTTAGTAACACGGCTAAATTGCTCTAATGCCATTGTTAGGCACCAATGTGAGCTTCCAAGGTGTACATGGGGAATTCTGCTTAGACATTGTAGTGGATGCCCAGTGTGGTGCGTAATTGAAAATATTAACGGGGGATGTATCCTTGTCCATAGGAGACGATTATGCTTAAATATATGTATATATTTATTTATATGTATCTACATATTTTTTTCATATCCTTATGTAGATTAGATGTATCGTACGTGCGTATGATGTCAAAAGGACAAATTTATGAATAATAGACATCACATTCAATGGAAACCAATCGGCATAAACTAGTGTCACAAATAAAGTATGTAATTTACCAATCATCGGAACATTGTTTTGACCCCATCCTCATTACAACTCATAGAATAGATTTAGAATGATAGATACTGGTAAAGGTCTCACGTTGAGAAGACAAATTCTTTCATGCATGCTCCATATTGATAAGGGTGCGAGATACCTAAGGAATGATATTAGTTCCAAGGTATTAGCCTTAGTCAATGTGTGTGTATGTTTCATTATACATTATTATTTTGTTGTGGGTTCTTATAAATAGCTCTTTGATATTCTCTTAATTATTTTAGGTAACCAACACAAAGGATCCATACCCTAGTGGACTTGGGCTTTTATATAGTGAAAATTCGGGGACATTCAAGGTGTGGGATGTTGCACCTAAGTTTACCATTCATCCTAGGGCCACAAAGATATATCGTGACATGAAGAGATTATTTTTCTAAGAAGGGATAAAGAAGGATGTTAGGGAATGCATGAAGAGATGTTTCACCTATCGGCAAGTAAAAGCTGAGCATCCGAAGCCATGCAGTTTACTTTAACCGTTATAAGTACTGACCTAAAAGTAGGGTTCGCTTTCCATAGATTTTATTTATACATTTTCTTGGTCAAGGATGGGAAGTGACAACATTTGGGTGATAGTCGATAGATTGACCAAGAGTGTCCGTTTTATCTCGGTCGAGTTGACGAGAATGGCAGCTAGCTTGCCAAAGTTATGTAAAAAGAATGCGGTGAGACAACAAGGAATTTCAAGCAGTATTATCAACGATGGAGATCCATTGTTCATGATTGAGTTTTAAAGAAGTTTTACAGTTCCTTGGGTATAAAGTTGATCTTGACCAAAGATTACCACCCGCAAACTAATGGTCAAACTGAAAGGGTGAATCATGTGCTCGACGCTTTGTTGAGGGCATGTGTTTGTATTTCATAGGATCTTAGGAAGATCATTTTCTTCTGGTAGAGTTTGCATATAATAACTTTTATTTGGCTTTTAGATTAAGCGAATTTCAACCGAATTTGGATGTCTGGACAAAGGCAAAAAGGATATAGACTTAGGATTATCCTTGGAACGGCAATATGTTGAAGGGTTGAGAGTATAATAGAAGCGAAGAAAACAGATCGGTACCTACCTATTTTAGGTCAGTAATGAGCACTTTTTGTGCACCTTATGAATTTTTGAAGCTACGGTTTAAACACTCCAAGTCATAGTGATCATATGAAGGCCCTATTTCAAAGGAGTAGGTGAACAACTCCAAAGAAGCTCTGAAGGAGAAGAACGTGTATTACATTAGAACATCTTAATAATAACTTTATTTCTAAGACAAAAGTGATCGGAGCTTGATGGATCAAAAATAGAAGACTAAGGGAAGGAAGATGGCCTAACATGCCATTATAAAAAAATGTCGATACAGATCACTTTCTGATCTGTATGATATGATATTATTCGGCAGGGTACCTCATCTCCCTGCTAACAATCTTTGATCTGATGTTAGTATTGGTATTTCATTGATTTATGACTTTGTTTAGGCAAATTCTCTTTAAATATGAGACCTAGAGCATTTAGTGAAGTACATTTTTTGGCCCGACATTTTTTGGCACTTCATCTTCTTCACTATTTCTCCGAAGAACTATTAGATCTGTAAAGACCTTATATTGTGATCAAAATCTACAAGTAATAAGATTAAAGTGGATATAGACTTTAGACTTTCCGCGCCACCATAAAAATTTCCCTCTCTTTTCTACATTATTATGTTAGACCACTCTATTTTATTTCATGTTAGGGTATTGTGCCATTTTCGGTTCTGTTAATACCACAAGTATTGGTTTCGTTGATAACAACTATAGACATTATATAAATAATAAATACTAATGTTTTTTAGGTTATGTGTAGTATATAATGTAGGATATTAGACATGTGTTGATTAAAAAGATTATATAGTATCAAGAGTAAATTCAAGATGCTGATATAGAGTTTCAAGAGTTGGACAATGAAGACTCTTAGTATTGAAGAGTTCAAGATGTCAAGATATTCCAGGTAAATTATAGAGCTATAGAATTTATGATAAAACTTTGATAGCACTTTCCTGATCTCCCTTCTCTACTTTTGTTTTAAATTGTTTTTCAAAGATCCTGGTTTCAAAATTATCTTTTCAAAATGTCTCTCAAAATGATTTTAATTCACTTATAGTTATAAAGATAATATTTTAGTGTTTTTAAGTTTATATATTTAATTTTTTTTCATACTTTAATAAGTTATAATTATATTGATTATATTTATATATATATATTAAAATTTTCAAAATTATTAAATGAAGTTTTATGGAGTTTTATTAAGATTAAATATGTATAAATTATGCCTAAATGATTTTACAAAGTATTAACAACTTTACAAAACAACGAGTTTTCAAAATAATGTTTTAAAGTATTTTTAAATTTTAAAAAGAGTATTTCGACATACGCTATATATGCCTGCCTACATAGTAGTCGATTTATTCAAAATTTAAATTTCAAAAGAAGTGACTTTTCATCATATCTCTTCACGAATGGATATGACAATTATTCCTCTAAATAGCAGACTTCCAAAACGAATTTTTAATCATCATTTAATTATTCATCTCTCCTCCTTCCACTCTCTCATTTTCTAAATCAAAATATGCCCAAATTCTGCCTAAAGTCAACCAAAATCCAATTCAATCATCACTAGTTTGGTTCTTCTTCATCTACTCTCTGATTTCTCTCATCTCTCTAACTTAAATCAAGATCAATGTGTTATGCAAGAGTTATAGGATCAATAATAATCAAGATTTAAGATCCAAGTCTGTAAAACTCTATCAAATCATACTGCTATATTTATAGGTATGATCGTAGCCCATAAAATCAATTGGGTGTGCTTAGTAGCCCGTCAATCTAGTGGGCTTGCTTTTAGCCTGGAAATCAAGTGGCTCTACCTAGATGTCGGGACTCTATAGGGTGTGTCTCATAGCCTTGAAACAAAGATTGTATTTGCATTTACTAATTCAAAAGCAATCTATGCAAGGAATTGTGCGAGACTTGATGTAGGATAACTCCGTAGCAGTGTAAAATCCTAGTATGTACTTTCCTTTTTTACTTTTATTGCATTACTTCTATCTGCACTTTGATTCTGTAATTTTTTCTACGATTGTTAATATATCATTCCATGTAGAATCTTAAACAGTTTGAAAATATTCATATAATACATTAAACACTATTCACCCCTTTTAATGTTAATTTAACTTTAAGATCCCTATTCCGTCGACTCACATTTGGTATTAGAGCATTAGTTTTTCAAAGTATTCATAATATGATATTTGAAAAGTATTAGTGGCAATTTTTGGTAATATTTTTAACACTATATTCGAAAGGATAATTTGTAAAATCATCATAGTATTGTTTCATAAATTTGCATCTATTCATTATAAAAATCACGTTATGTTTTGAAAATATGTGAATTGCAAGAACAGATGTGCTACATGGCTTTTGATGAACAGAAAACTAATGATCAAACTCTACAGATCAAAAGGGACAAATGGACATTGGATAGTGTATGCTCAAGGCACATGGCTGGAAATTTGGAAATTTTCAAAGATATAGTTTACAAAATGGTGGATCAATAAATTTTGGAGACAGATCTAAAGGATATGTGATTAGTATCATCAATGTTAGTAATCATAAAACTCCTACCATTTCCCTTTTTTTTACTTACGAATATAAAGCATAATCTATTGAGTATTAGTCAATTGTGTGATAAGGTTTCAAAATTAGATTCGTAAAAGATAAATGTCACATTAAAGATAACGAGTCAAACAATATTTTAAGGTAATAGGAAACGAAACATCTATGTATTAATTATGAAAATCTCAAATGATACTTTAAGTATTCTGGGTGAATCAAGTGATCTTTTGATTTGATATAAAAGATTTGGTCATTTGAATTTCAAACTAATATCGAAAATTGCTAAAAATGATCTAGATAGAGGTCTTCCTAAAATGAATTTTAATGTTAATAATTTATCTAATGCATGTCAATTAGGAAGCTTAGAAAAGCTCTTTTAAATTAAAAGATATAATTTCCACCCTCAACCCTTGAACTTCTTCACTTGGATCTTTTTGGTCCCTCACAAATACAATCTATAAATCAGAGTCGATATGTATTTGTAATCATAGATGATTATTCTAGGTTTACCTGGATGATTTTCTTAAAACTTAAAAGTGTTGCTTTTGAAATGTTTAAAAGTTTTGTTAAATGAATTCAAAATCAAATGACTTGTAAAATTAAAACTATTCGGTGTGATCATGGCGGAGAATTCGAAAATGAAACTTTTGAAAATTTCTGTAATAAGAAAGGTTTAGCACATAATTTTCATTTCAAGTACACCATAACAAAATGAAGTGGCAGAAGGTAAAAATTGGATGATTCAAGAGTGTGCTAGAACTATGCTAAATGATAGTAATTTACCTAAACGTTTTGGGTTGAAGTAGTTGGTACTACATGTTATATATTACATAGAATTTTAAGAAGACAATTAAGAGGACATCATGTGAATTATTCTATAATAAAAATCCTAAAGTATCATTCATTAGATTTTTTGGTTGTAACCGTTTTATCTTAAATACTAAAAATAATCTGGATAAGTTCGATGCTAAATCAGATAAATGAATCTTTATATGATATTCAAATAAAAGTAAAGCTTATAGAGTTTTCTATACTAGAACTAATACTATTGAATAGACAATATATTTCTTATTTGATTAGAATTTAAAGTTTATAATCCAAACATTGATGAAGAATAAAATATCGATAACCCAAACGAAATTAGTAACAATTAGATTACCGAAATGAAAATAATAATAATTTAGAAATTTGACATCCAAATAAAAGAACAAGATATTTGAAAGATTGTCCTATAGAAAATATACTTGGAAATATTAAATCCGTTGTTAAAACTAGAAATCAACTGAATAAAATGACTAACGTTGCTTTTATTTTAACCATTATACCTAAAAATCCAAAGGAAGCATCAACTGATGATTCATGGATTCTTGGTATACAAGAGGAATTGCATCAAGTTACAAGAAATCATGTATGGGAATTAGTCTCAAGACCTGAGTATAAATCCATAATAACAGCTAAATGGGTATATAGAAACAAAATGAATGAACAACGATAGGTTGTGGAAATAAAGGTCGATTAGTTGCACAAGGTTATTCCCAAGAAGAGGGAAGAAATTTTGATGAAACCTTTACACCCATAGCAAAATCAGAAGCTATATTAATTTTACCTTCTTTCTCTAATCATAATAATTTTAAGTTATATCAAATGGATGTTAAAAGTGAATTTCTAAATTGAAGAAGATGTATATGTAAAAAAAAACCCACTTCATAAAGATGAAGACTACCTAATCATGTTTACAAATTAAAGAAGACTTTGTGTGGTATGAAAAATGCTCCAATAGCTTAGTATGGTAGAATTAAATCATATCTATTACAATTAAATTTTGAAATGGGCAAAGTAGATAGTACACTTTTTATTAAAAAAGATAAAAATGATATTCGGTTAATACAAGTTTATGTGGATGGTACCATTTTTGGATCTAGGAACGAGAAACTAAATAAGGAATTCTTAGAAATAATGAATAAGGAATTTGAAATGAGTCATATAGGAAAACTAAATTATTTTCTAGAACTACAAATAAAACAACCTAATAATGGATTTTTTATTAGTCAAGAAAAATATGCTAATGATTTAGTTAATAAATTTGGTATGTCAAATACTAATGATAAACCAACTCCTATGGCAACTAATGAAAAATTAAATAATGAAGAAATTTCAAAAGATGAAGATTAAAAATTATATAGAGGAATGATTGGATCACTACTCTATATAACTGTTAATATACCTGACATAATGCATAATGTTTTCCTCTGTGCAGGACATCAATCTCAACCAAAAAAACTCATTATAAACCCATAAAATGATTTTTGAGATATGTAAACAACATATAGAATATGGATTGTTTTACCCAAAAGAAGACTCCTTTGAATTAATTTAATATAGTAATGCTGACTATGTTGGTTGCAAATCCGACCGAAAAAGTACAAGTGGAACTTGTCACTTTTTTGGACACTCTCAGACTTCCTGATTAAATAAGAAGCAAAACTCTGTATCTCCGTTTACAGCAGAAGCATAATATAGTTCTGCAACTTTAGCTTGTTCATAGGTTACCTATATGCAACAAACATTAAAAGATTTTGATTTAAATTTTGCTAACTCACCAATATACTGTGATGATAAAAGTGCGATCAATCTATCTAAAAATCCAACTCATCATGCTAGAACTAAACATATTATATAAGACACCATCTACTATGAGATAATGTGAACAAATAAATAATATCACTTGAATTTATAGGTGTTGAAAATCAAATAACTGAAATATTAACAAAATCATTTGTAACACCCCTAATTTTTATTGATATTATTCAAGAGATTTAATTAGAAAACGTTAAATAGAATAATGTAGATAAGGAGAATGAGGTTGATTAATAAACCGAGTGGCCGTACTTATTTAAATCAAATGAACTTATAAATGGTTAAGTGTTAGCTAAAGTAAATATAATGGCATTAAAGTAATTGCCTCCCACATAATCCACCCTTAAACCATTTTTTTGAGTCATACACGTACATATTATCACAAAAAAAATTATAACCATAAGAAGAAGAGCAAGGCCGACGATTAGGAAGAAAGAAAAAGAAGTGAAAATCAAAGTAAAGCTTAGGATTCACATTAGAAGAAATCAATCTTAATCAATCTTCAATTTCCCTATCCAATCTATGGTGAATAATAATTGCTACATCTTATGGATTTAAGGGATAAATTCGGTTTTATGATTTATTGAATGATGATATGCTAGATTTATGATTTAAATGGTTTAAACAAGGTTGTTTGAAGGAGAAATGTACGGTTTTAGGGTAAAACTGAAGTTAAATGATTTTTATATGCCATGGAAAAATTATATGTTATGGAAAACGTGATTTTGGAGTTGGATTACAATTTTTCAAACCATGGAGAAATTTGTTATGAATTTTTGAAGAAAATTATGTTTATTTGGGTTTATAAATTGATTTTGGAAAATATGTTAAGAATTTGAGTCTGAAATTTTGATATGTCAAATAACATGGTTAAGGTGAATTTTTGGAATTTTTGGTGATATTTACTAAGTGATTTAGTATGGAAATTAAATTATTTTGAAAGGAGGACCTAAATGATTTAATTGTTTTGTTAAGAGAAAAGCTTAATTGTTAAAAGTTAGCATGTTTTTAGATCTGAGAAAATGTGGCAAATTTTAATAAAATAAATTGAAATTTTAATGTAACCAATCATGTGTTTACAAGTGGGCAAGTTAGTTACAAAAAGTTTGCTCTATTTCATAAAAACATCATTTTTGCACAAAAAAGGGGTTCTGCCTTCCTTAGAAGGTCCCTTCAACCTAGACCCTCCCTTCTAACCTAGTCGTAACCTTCTAGGTCGGAAGCAGTAACCCAATTCACATGATGTCATCTAAGTGGTATGTATTGATTTGGAGAAAGGCAGAAGGTCGGGTATCGAAAGGTAGCTTTCGAAGAAGTTGATTCCTTTGTTTTAATTTTTTTAAAAGAGAAGCGCTTGCTTGTTTATAAATGAGTTTCGAAGTAGTCGAAACTAATGGTTTCAAAAGTGTATTTCAAAGAGGCTTTTGAAAGAGAGTCGTCGCCTATGTTTTGGAGAGGTAACTTCCGAAGGAGTTACTTAGATATTGTTTAAAGCTTTTTGAGGGGTAGTTTCGACCAAGTCAAAACCCTTCTGTGAAATGGCGACCTTTCGATGGCATTGAAGGAATCATTATTGTCGAAAGGTTCAGTTGTATTATAAATACAAGCCACTTCCTAATGCTTTCGAAAGGGGTTAGGGGTTTCGAAGGCAATAGTTTTGGAAGAGGTTTTGAAGCTAACAGTCAACTGTTTTACCTAGAATTTTTAATGCTTCCAAAAGGATGGTTTCAACACCATCAATCAACCCCAATACTTTTTGAATTAAAGAATGGTTTCGAAAGAGATTCTTTTGCTTCTGTTCACTTTGACCCAAAAATGATGTTTTAAGTATAAACCCAATGTTTTCGATAGATGGACTTTCATTGGCTCCGAATGGGTACGTAAAATAGTTTTGAAGTTATGCTTCTATACATAAATGTTTGTGCTTTAACAAGGTTGAAAGGTTTCGATGGTGATGTTTTAAAGTATTCAAAAGGCAGGAGCACTATGTTTTAAAAGATGGATTTTTTAGCTTTCAAAGAAGGTCGTCCTATGAGATCGAGAGCAATGGTTTCGATGTGTAGAAAGGTTTTAAAGCACAAACTCAAATTTTAAAGAAAACCCATGGCTGAATGAAGGAGTTTTGAAAGGCTTTAAGTAAGTAAATTTGATGAAGTATTGCCTTGAAAAATATATAAGTTAAAGGGATTAATTGTGTTTTATATGAAATGTATTTCAAGGACCTTAAACCCAAAGGAGTGGCATCATTAAATTATTATGATTGCTTCTTCAAATAAGAATATATTCATAGGCAAACCCTTAATTGTATTTTGGAGATAAAAAAGGGTAGAAGAACCAGCTAGGTTAACCCAGTAGTGAATATAAATTGACTAAACTCCAGAATGAGTAGAATCGAATCCAAGGAGTCGAGGAGACCAAAAATATAGGATGCTTAAACAATGAAATTTTCTTGGAGATAGGTTCATAGTAAACCCATGAAAACTATGATAAGGTAGTTATTAGAGGTAACCAACAGGCCTTATAGTAGATCTATAAAACTATGTACTAAGGATAGTTGGCAGGGGCTATTTGGTTTGTAGTGGACCGATGAAAACTATATCCGAATTAGGAATTGACATCAGTTAATAAATTCCTAGTTAACCCATGAAAACTAGGATAAGAAAGAGTTAAGGAAAGCATCAGTCAGTTCCTAGTCGACCCATGAAAATTAGGATGAGAAGTGAGTTAATAGATAAGTCCAAAGGTTCCTAGTTAACCCATGAAAACAAAGATAAGGGGATTAGTTAACTGAATGACTAATAGGTTCAGGGGAACCCATGAGCTAATTGAGTTAATTTGGAGGATCATATAGTTCTTAGTGACCCTATGAAAAATATGGAATAGGACAGGGTGGCTATATGTAATAAAAGTTTATTAGTGAACCCATGAAAACTAATAGGTTAATAGTGATCCTAAAAGCTATAATTATGACAAGGTGTCAATTTAAACCAGGGATGGGAAATCAAAATGTTTATATGTATGCATATTATTATAATGTTTTGAATGTTTGTTTTTAACGATTGTGGATGCAGGAACACGGTATCTAGTTTTATAAAGGTTTTAGGATACCCGTGAGGGGAAAACCCGTTGCGCTAAGCGGCATGGTCTCACTAGTTATCTAAAAGGATTGAGATGTTAGATTATTATTCATACCAAGCTTTATGTCTGACTTGAAGTTTTTCTCCTCAAACTCTCGAATACTTAATTGATTTTGAGTAATTTGAAAATTATGGTTTACAAGTTCTCCTCTTAGATGAATAAAGCTTCCAGAGGCGTGCAGGAAGCATTTAGCTATTTCGGTATCTTTTTTCCACAATGTATTTGGTTTGTAGAGGCTGATTTATAAGCCTTACTATATCCTCTGATCAACCGAGGGAGCGTCTTCATATGTCGCTATTTGCATATCTGTAATAATTATATTTTGCTGAATGGGGTTAACAATTTTGAGATTATGTAATGAACATCAAATGTTTTGAATGGAATGTGGATATGTGGTTTTAAATTATATTAATAACATATGTACCATCCTTAAGAAAGAAAGGAATGTGGATATGTTGCTGAATGGAATGTCTCCACAAAAAGTCGTATCATCCTTAAGAAAGAAAGGGATAGAAAAGAGAAAAGAAAGAAGAGAAAGAAGAAACAACACTAGAATCTCAACAGCGGAACGAATAAATTATATTAATAACATAAGTATTACATAGTATACAACAAATATTAGAGTTACACAGTCAATACAACACATACTAGACAGTTATAAACACATGTCTAGTTATTACAACTCAATCACAATACAGAAACACTCAGAGATACCAACACAGCGGAAAACTATATAACTATACGCAGAAGCCTCCTGCTCCATTTCTCCTCCACAATTCGTCAAAGCTAACCTGAATCCTAACCTGAATTCACTTGACTACTCATAAAAATTTGAGTACCCAAGAGTTAAAAAAACAGAAATAACTCCGGGTAAGACATGGGTCTGGTGTGAGTAACAGGTTAAAGTTGCTTAACTTTGAAAAACCTTTTGAAAAGAAAAGGTATCACGTAAGACTTCCCACATATAAACATGGAAAAGTTTTTACCTTACGCTAACCAAAACATTTGATAGGAAATCCGATGATATTATAATAGTGTCTAGGGTTTTCAAGTAAATAAGAAATAGCCGAAATTGTTACATTCATTAAATTCCAGCTACTAGCCACAAAAGTGGGTAATACAATCAAAACCTTTGGCACTTATTGTATTTTGGATTCCATACAATGGTTGGGCTACTGGGGTACCGCCCGTCACAGTACGTGGCCTAGATCACCGTACCGAGGATTACTCCCAATCCCCTGCAACACAAAGCCGGACCCAATCCTTACTGAACAGTTCCAAACAAGACAACCCCGCAGTTGTGATCAGCAACCGCACCACTAAGCCAAAAATAAAGGGACCTCTAGACAGGGATAAATCTTGCTCTCAAGTGGGGGCTACCCACGAAGCTTTGTTGCACCTCCCCTGTTTTAGACATTCCCGGTTGATGAGGCTTGAGGCTACGATTACCTTTATAGGACATATCACGTAGAATGCTCATCGTCCACCTGACGATATTCTGAAAGCATTTAATCCATATAAGTTCGTTCCGGGTTCGAACGAAACCGAAGGCATTATCTCGTTACACTCGTATTGGAATCACCCTTTGAGTTAACGATGATAACCCTTGCACTATGAATCACCATCTCGAATCTATAAGTACTATTCTGTCAAGCTCATTACGGAATCACACACAGAGTTATACTGATGTATAGACCTTACACCTCGAGTCTTCACTCGCTCCACTTGGATTAACGACCTAACGTTTATTTTGGATCGATGTGGTTTTCGGATCCTAAATATGTAACCCGATCCCGGTCTCATCGAAATCCAAAGCGTGTCTTTTAAGATTAAGTTGTTTTAAGTTTAAAACAATTCAATTCATTATCTATATATACACAGATAGATAATTCACAACACAATAGATAATCAACATTATCATTATCAACAGATAATTCATATCATAATCAGATAATCCATATTATCATCCAAAAACAACCAATGCATCCATATCACATACATAACTCATCTCATAGCTGAGATTACAACCCATACATGGCAATTAATATCAATCATCACACATAAGCAATGATCTAAGGATCACACCATTTATAATTAATTTAAAATGAATTAAATTAATTACGTAAACTCTAATTAATTTAAAATGAATTAAATTAATTACTTCATCATTAAAATTCTGCTTATCTTAATCTTTAATTGATTACAAATCAATTTATCACCTCAATATTCATTTCACTTAATCCATATTGATTAACTATCTCTAATTACAATAAGTAATTAGCATTTAATTTTAATTACACAAGTTAATTACTTAAACCTTTTGCAAATAATTTAACTTGTAATTGCTTAATTAATTAATTAGCTAAGATTAATTACATTAATCATTTATTCACTATTAATTATACCTTAATTAGTCAATTCCAAATTACATCATTAATTAATTAATTAATGATTTCTAACTACAATTAATCAATCTCTAAATATAAATTAATCACATAAGTAATTAATCTGAAATTAATGCACATATAAATATTAATCACCCATGATTAATAATACTGGTAATTAACTACTTTAATTACTCATCCCATAAATTAATTACTCTTAATTAATTATCTTCATTAATCACTTGATTAATTTCAAAGTAATTTAAATCCAAATTACTTCTATAATAAATATCTCTAATTACATTCAGTAATTATTAATTAATTACTTCTCTTAAGTAATTACAAATCCATAAATTACATAAAGTAATTATCAATCAATCCACACATGTTTAAATTAATTTGACTTAAGTAATCTAAACTAATCACATCAATCAAATTAATTATACTAAGTAATTAATTCATTAACTACTTTCATTAAGTAATTAAACTTAAATAATTGATTGTTATTAATTAATTAATATAATTAATTATTAAAATTAATCACATTAATTAATTGTTAAATAATCTTAAGTTAATGACCTTCATTAACATTACTTAATTACTTAATTAGGAGATTAACTTATATAAATCATTATTTATTATCAATTAATTAATATTTAATTATAATTAATTAAGTGTTAATTAAAATCATTAAATAAATTTTAATCATTAATTAAAATTTAATTAACAATCTTTAACTATAGATCAATTAACCTTGATTAATTAATCTCAAAACTTAATTAATCAATTTAAAAACTATTAATTACCTAATTAATGATCCACATTAATAATTAAATAATAATTAATATTCCATTTAAATTAATTTAATAATTTAAATGAAACCAATTTCTTAAGTTCTAAATTAAGAAACATTCTTCTTATATAAAGTATTTTAAACAATTTGTTTCAAACAAAATTCAATTTAAAAATTTCTTTTTTAAATTTTAAACTGAGCACAATTGAAATTTTCATTTCAGATTCGAACTTAAAAATTAAAACTTTACTTACATCTCTATCTTCATTTTTAAATTCAAATTATTTGACCTTTCCCAAAATAGTTAAAACAAATTTAAATTTAAAAACTTATTTTATTTTAAAAAAAACTGACATTAAAGTCGAATTTCAGGTTTTAAAACTGAATTTTAAACTTATTTTTAATTCTTATTTCATAATTAAAACTCATAGTTTTAAATTCAAAACCAATGTTCCTTTATACTTTAAAAGTTTAAAATCTAAATTTAAATTTCCAGTTTTAAATTAAATTCAAACTTAGATTCATTTGCTAAGTTTCAGTTTCCAGATTTAAACTTTATTTAAATTTTCAGTTACATCTTAAAAATTTACTTTTAAAATTTAAATAGAAAACAGTTTCCTATTTTGGTTTAACATCTTAAATTTTGAATTCAAACATGTTTCAAAAACCAAAATTTTGATTATTGAATTCATAATTAAGTTTCAGGTTTAAAAATTCTAGATTGAACTTCATCTTACAAATTTTAAATTTTACTTTTAAATCTAAAAACAGAAAACAGTTACGGTTTTGTTTAAAACCCAAACTAAATTTTAAAAACTCAATAATTACAAAGACCAAGATTCAAATTATTTGAATTTATCTAAATTCAGGTTACAAGCTAGTTTTCAAATCTTAAGTTTGCATTTCTACTTTTGTTTAAATTTTATAAACAACTGGAAACAGGTTCTGTTCTAGTTTAAAATCACATTAGAATTTAAAAGAATTCAAATTTATTTCAGAGATCCAGAATTTAAACTTGTTGAATTTAAATTCTATTTCAGGTTCAACTTAGTTTTCAGATTTTTTTTTTGTTTGCAATTTACCTTTACTTCAAATTTCATAAAATCTGGAAAACAGATTTTTGATCAATCTTTAAAAAACCTGAAACATTGACACAAACCCGAGCTACCATAATGTTACTTCGAATCAAAGATAATACTGCTTCGAGTCGTATCTCAATATACCCGAGACCCTCACGGGTATAAAACCCTGCAACCCAAAATCATCACACCATGCACAACACCTCCCTGTGCACCTATAAACCAACTCCGGCCACCTCTGACCATCATCAATGGCCATTCCCCATCGACCAGTAACCCCACATCCACCTTCAAACGTCAGATTCCTAAAATTCAATTCGAATTTGAATTCAGGTTAAAGTTCAAAACCAGTAACATCATACCCCTTTCACTGCCTAACCTGTCAACAACAATTCCACTCGCCACCTGCCATAGATCACTCTACAACTCTGGCGACAACTTCGTCAACCCATCATCTACCGTTACCTAAAACAACATCGAACTCGATCCACTATAAATGCAGTAAAGTTCGAACCTTCACAGCCCAGAAATAACTAGGGTTCTACACTTTAATTCCCAAATTACAATCTAAAATTTTAATTTCAACTCAATCTAGAAATTTTCATACAATCTTTGATAGCTACACCATCTTCAAAAACAATTACAACCAAATCAAATGCATGTATCAACTGAACTTAACCAATATGGAAAATACAGAAAATTCAAAACTGCACCTTGTTTTAAATTCTATAAATTGTAATATTTGATCTAAAATTCATGAATTTGTTTGATGTTTCTATTAATTAACCTGAAACATTAAATTATATAGTTTGAATTTTCATCTTATATACTTGATTCCTCTGTTAACTTTACTTCCAGGCATACACAATATTGTTTATCTTATATGAAGTTTTTAAAACTTACTTTATCTTGAAATAAATAGATTTCATTCAAATATAAATCATTATAGCAACTGATCAAAGAATATTTTATTGAATCAACTTAAACTTGTACTGTAAATGGTCAGTAGCATAAGTAAACAACATGCATTCCATTCAAATATATACCCAGAAATGTTTTTAACAGTAAGTATAGGCCTACTTATCTTCATGAATATCAAGCAACCATCCTTTATAAAAAATTTAAAAATATTTAGGTTACTCACCTGTACTAAATGCAGAGCCCAAAATTTGAAAACTCTTTTGAACTTGCTTCAAATCCTGATGCTTTTAATCTTGTTTTATAAATGCTTCCAGATGAAATGCAGGTTGCTTGAATGCAGATGCAACTTGTATTTGTTCCCAGCTTTTACATGCGGTGGTTTTTTTTCCCGATTTTTGAAAAAAATGAATGCATGCTTTAGTTTACAAACACATCCAGGTTTTCTTACTTGATTTAATTTGCTTGCTTGAAATTGTTGCATGCAGGAAATGTAACAGGTTTTTATGTTTGAAAATGAGGAGTTTGATTATAGGTTTTTTTTTTGAAGAGGGTTTCAAATGAAAATTTCATTGTTGAGAAATGAAAATGAGAAAAGGAAAGGAAAGAAAGAAAATGCAAATTTATAACTTGTTTATAATTTAACTAAAAATCAAAGAAAAATAAAAATTGAAACATGACACTTGTCTTAAGTGTTAACACTTGTAAGTATCTTTGTTTAAACATTTAACACATGTTAGATTAGTCTTAAATTACTTACACATGTCTTTTAAATGTTATGTTATCTTAATTAAATGTTAAAGAATAATTAAGCTTAATTAATTAGTTTCTTCTTTATCTAGTTATGTATAAAATTAATTTCTAAAGAATAAATCAAAGTTTTATTATAAATACAACAATATACAAATTTATCATTTGAAAGAGAAACTTTTAAACAATTAAAATAAATTTATAAAAGAGTTTGTAACTTAATAAATACATGTTTCATATATTAAATTGTATTTTAAATTTCAAATTAAATTTACAAATCAAAATTATCAATCAATATTTTAAAAAGAATAACACAAACATTTTTGTAACATATTTTAATATACAAACTTAAGTAAAAATGAATTTTAAACAAATAAAACATTTACCTTACATATTTAAAATCATATGGTATTTTATTAAATATTTTTGAAAAGCTTAAATTCAAAAATAAATCACAATTTTCTATTTTCAAAATTTTAAAATTATGCTATACTAATTTAATTAAAAACAACTTATCTATTTAAAATATATATAAGTATACATATACATTATTAAATAGAAAAATAGATTTATTAGTTTATTAAAAATAAATTCACAAATTAAATATTTAAATAAAGAAGATTATTAAATCAAACCAAATTTATTAACAAAATTTATCAATTCAATATAAATTTAAACACAGATTATTAAATTTATATTGACCAAAATTCCGGGATATTACAATCCTTCCCCCTTAAAAGAATTTCGTCCTCGAAATTTAAAACAAAGGTAATTTAATAATCTATTAACAGATTTTATTTTAAAACACAACATTTGTTAATCATATGCCAACAACCCAAGCAACCAATTCACACAATCAGAACAAATCTAATTATCCAAAAGAATTTTAGATAAAATCTTTACGAGTTTCTCCGGTATGTATGTGTGTATATATATATATATATGTATATATATATATATATATATATCAGGATACTCACTCTATAAAATCCAATCAATCAATACTATTAAACCATAGAGCTCCTAACAACAATTGTATACAGAATATCAGACTATAAACGAGTCTGACTCAACAATCAATCCATCCTAAACTGCTGGTTCTACAACCAGAAATATCAAACACGTACTCCCTTAGAGATACGTGAAACTTACTGAATCCCAGTTATCCAAACTGGCAATTCAACTCTAGAAAACCAAATACTGATCTAACCAAAACACAGAAGAAATCCAAAACACTACGAAGCTAGCTTCACAAACTTATAGCTCCTTGAATCAGAGAAAAACTTGTCCCAAATTAAATCTCCGATTCCAAAATCCAAATTTCTTCGCCTTTTATCCATAAATACTCTTCGGACGATCCTGGGCTATCAACATCCATCTTGATCAGCACAACTCTACGCTGATGCCTCTAGAAACAGACTGAATCAAAACAATCCAATGATCTCCTTAAGATCACTCAAAAACCAAGAACACAAACCCAACTTCTCAACAACAAAAAACAGAACAAACTTCTTCTCCGGAAAAGAAATCAGAAACATCCCCAAACTGCTTCCGCTGCACAACTCTGATCCGAAGCTGAAGAAGAACACAAGCACAGACCAGACAACCCTGCACAAAAATATGGTTCCACATATCCATAAGAAAACTCAGATGTTCCTCCAAAACCTGAGCTACTTCACCAACTTCTATCTCATGGAACCATCCATCTACTAACTGAACTACCTGTTCCATTTTTGGAAAAAAAAACTCGGTCTTCAGATGCTGACAAACTTCTGACTTCCTGGAAGAAAATCCGGACAATCTCCAACAATCCAAAAGAACATAATATCGCAAGTCACTTTTGTGATCAACTCAGCCTAAATCCAAAGAAAACTGCTCTCTCTCTCTCTCTACCAAACAGAACAGCTTATGCTGGCCTAGCCAACTTACCAGAGAAACGAATCTACTCTACTGCTTCTGTTTTCCATTTCAGAAAAACTACTCAGCCAGAAGACTTCTTACCAACACAGAACACTCTGTTGGACTCAGCTATAACACCAAGCAGACTCACTTCTTACTCTTGTTCCAAAGAAACATCTTCGGAAATATCCATAGTCACTGCATCTCATCACGCAGCTACAACTTCCTGAGATATCAAAATATCATCACACACTAGCTTCAGCCAAATCGACAGATCAAAACTCAATTCTGCACTTCAAAGATGAACTCCGAACCTTTACAGGTTACCTTCAGAGATCGATGAAGTCCTTACACCAAGCAAAAACTTACTCGAGACGGTATTAGGTCTACAGTCTCGACAAATACACTTCCAACCTCATCCATCAACCTCCAACTAATGGTAGTCGTGTTACACACACTTCTACCTCATCTACCTTTATAACTTATATTGGAAAAACCCAAACTGGTAAACCAACAAATAGGCAGAATCAAATATATATATATATATATATATATATAATAAAAATACAAATACGCTCTCTCAAGATAGACACCACTACAGAGACTAGGTATTCACTCAACCTAATGCTCCGATATCAACTGAGACGACCCGACCTTTTCTCCACAAAAAGTCGTATCATCCTTAAGAAAGAAAGGGATAGAAAAGAGAAAAGAAAGAAGAGAAAGAAGAAACAACACTACAATCTCAATAGCGGAACGAATAAATTATATTAATAACATAAGTATTACATAGTATACAACAAATATCAGAGTTACACAGTCAATACAACACATACTAGACAGTTATAAACACCTGTCTAGTTATTACAACTCAATCACAATACAGAAACACTTGGAGATGCCAACACAGCGGAAAACTATATAACTATACGCAGAAGCCTCCTCCTCCATTGCTCCTCCACAATTCGTCAAAGCTAACCTGAATCCTAACCTGAATTCCCTTGACTATTCATAAAAATTTGAGTACCCAAGAGTTAAAGAAAAACAGAAATAACTCCAGGTAAGACATGGGTCTGGTGTGAGTAACAGTTTAAAGTTGCTTAACTTTGAAAAACCTTTTGAAAAGAAAAGGTATCACGTAAGACTTCCAACACATAAACACGGAAAAGTTTTTACCTTACGCTAACCAAAACATTTGATAGGAAATCCGACGATATTATAATAGTGTCTAGGGTTTTCAAATAAATAACAAAATAGCCGAAATTGTTACATTCATTAAATTCCAGCTACCAGCCACAAAAGTGGGTAATAAAATCAATACCGTTGGCACTTATTGGATTTTGGATTCCATACAATGTTTGGGCTACTGGGGTACCGCCCTTCACAGTATGTGGCCTAGATCACCGTACCGAGGATTACTCCCAACCGACTGCAACACAAAGCCGGACCCATTCCTTACTGAACAGTTCCAAACAAGACAACCCCACAGTTGTGATCAGCAACCGCACCACTAAGCCTAAAATAAAGGGACCTCTAGACAGGGATAAATCTTGCTCTCAAGTGGGGGCTACCCACGAAGCTTTGATGCACCTCCCCTGTTTTAGCCATTCCCGGTTGATGAGGCTTGAGGCTACGATTACCTTTATAGGACATATCACTTAGAATGCTCATCGTCCACCTGACGATGTTCTGAACGCATTCAATCCATACAAGTTCGTTTCGGGTTCGAACGAAACCGAAGGCATTATCTCGTTACACTCGTATTGGAATCACCCTTAGAGTTAACGACGATAACCCTTGCACTCTGAATCACCATCTCGAATCTATAAGTACTATTCCGTCAAACTCATTACGGAATCACCCACAGAGTTATACTGACGTATAGCCCTTACACCTCGAGTCTTCACTCGCTCCACTTTGATTAACGACCTAACGTTTATTTTGGATAGATGTGGTTTTCAGATCCTAAATATGGAACCCGGATCCCGGTCTCATCGAAATCCAAAGCGTGTCTTTTAAGGCCAAGTTGTTTTAAGTTTAAAACAATTCAATTCATTATCTATATATACACAGATAGATAATTCACAACACAATAGATAATCAACATTATCATTATCAACAGATAATTCATATCATAATCAGATAATCCATATTATCATCCAAAAACAACCGATGCATCCATATCACATACATAACTCATCTCATAGCTGAGATTACAACCCATACATGGCAATTAATATCAATCATCACACATAAGCATTGATCTAAGGTTCACACCATTTATAATTAATTTAGAATGAATTTAATTAATTACCTAAACTCTAATTAATTTAAAATGAATTAAATTAATTACTTCATCATTAAAATTCTGCTTATCTTAATCTTTAATTGATTGCAAATCAATTTATCATCTCAATATTCAATTCACTTAATCCTTATTGATTAACTATCTCTAATTATAATAAGTAATTAGCATTTAATTTTAATTACACAAGTTAATTACTTAAACCTTTTGCAAATAATTTAACTTGTAATTGCTTAATTAATTAATTAGCTAAGATTAATTACATTAATCATTTATTCACTATTAATTATACCTTAATTAGTCAATTCTAAATTACATCATTAATTAATTAATTAATTAATTCTAACTACAATTAATCAATCTCTAAATATAAATTAATCACATAAGTAATTAATCTGAAATTGATCCACATATAAATATTAATCACCCATGATTAATAATACTAGCAATTAACTACTTTAATTACTCATCCCATAAATTAATTACTCTTAATTAATTATCTTCATTAATCACTTGATTAATTTCAAAGTAATTTAAATCCAAATTACTTCTATAATAAATATCTTTAATTACATTCAGTAATTATTAATTAATTACTTCTCTTAAGTAATTACAAATCCATAAATTACATAAAGTAATTATCTATCAATCCACACATGTTTAAATTAATTTAACTTAATTAATCTAAACTAATCACATTAATCAAATTAATTACACCAAGTAATTAATTCATTAACTACTTTCATTAAGTAATTAAACTTAAATAATTGATTATTATTAATTAATTAATCTAATTAATTATCAAAATTAATCACATTAATTAATTGTTAAATAATCTTAAGCTAATGACCTTCATTAACATTACTTAATTACTTAATTAAGAGATAAACTTATATAAATCATTATTAATTATCAATTAATTAATATTTAATTATAATTTAATAAATCTCAAATTATTAATTAATTAAGCGTTAATTAAAATCATTAAATAAATTTTAATCATTAATTAAAATTTAATTAACAATCTTTAACTATAGATTAATTAACCTTAATTAATTAATCTCAAAACTTAATTAATCAATTAAAAAACTATTAATTACCTAATTACTCATCCACATTAATAATTAAATAATAATTAATATTCCATTTAAATTAATTTAAAATTTTAAATGAAACCAATTTCTTAAGTTCTAAATTAAGAAACATTCTTCTTATATAAAGTATTTTAAACAATTTGTTTCAAACAAAATTCAATTTAAAAATTTCTTTTTTAAATTTCAAACTGAACACAATTCAAATTTTCATTTCAGATTCAAACTTAAAAATTAAAACTTTACTTCCGTCTCTATCTTCATTTTTAAATTCAAATTATTTGACCTTTCCCAAAATAGTTAAAAAAAATTAAATTTAAAAACTTATTTTATTTTAAAAAAACTGACATTAAAGTCAAATTTCAGGTTTTAAAACTGAATTTTAAACTTATTTTAAATTCTTATTTCATAATTTAAAACTCATAATTTTAAATTCAATACCAATGTTCCTTTATACTTTAAAAAGTTTAAAATCTAAATTTAAATTTTCGGTTTTAAATTAAATTAAAACTTAGATTCATTTGCTAAGTTTCAGTATCCAGATTTAAACTTTATTTAAATTTTCAGTTACATCTTAAAAATTTACTTTTAAAATTTAAACAGAAAACAATTTCCTGTTTTGGTTTAACGTCTTAAATTTTGAATTCAAACATGTTTCAAAAACCAAAATTTAAATTATTGAATTCATAACTAAGTTTCAGGTTTAAAAATTCTAGATTGAACTTCGTCTTACAAATTTTAAATTTTACTTTTAAATCTAAAAACAGAAAACAGTTTCTGTTTTGTTTAAAACCCAAACTAAATTTTAAAAACTCAATAATTACAAAGACCAAGATTCAAATTATTTGAATTTATCTAAATTCAGGTTACAAGCTAGTTTTCAAATCTTAAGTTTGCATTTCTACTTTTGTTTAAATTTTAAAAACAACTGGAAACAGGTTCTGTTCTAGTTTAAAATCAAATTTGAATTTAAAAGAATTCAAATTTATTTCAGAGATCCAGAATTTAAACTTGTTGAATTTAAATTCTATTTCAGGTTCAACTTAGTTTTCAGATTTTTTTTGTTTGCAATTTACCTTTACTTCAAATTTCATAAAATCTGGAAAACAGGTTTTTGATCAATCTTTAAAAAACCTGAAACATTGACACAAACCCGAGCAACCATAATGTTACTTCGAGTCAAAGATAATACTGCTTCGAATATACCCGAGACCCTCACGGGTATAAAACGCTGCAATCCAAAATCATCACCACCATGCACAACACCTCCCTGTGCACCTATAAACCAACTCCGGCCACCTCTGACCATCATCAATGGCCATTCCTCATCGACCAGTAACCCCGCATCCACCTTCAAACGTCAGATTCCCAAAATTCAATTCGAATTTGAATTCAGTTTAAAGTTCAAAACCTGTAACAGCATACCCCTTTCACTGCCTAACCTGTCAACAACAATTCCACTCGCCACCTGCCATAAATCACTCTGCAACTCTGGCGACAATTTCGTCAACCCATCATCTACCGTTACCCAAAACAACATCGAACTCGATCCACTATAAATGCAGTAAAGTTCGAACCTTACAGCCCAGAAATAACTAGGGTTCTACACTTTAATTCCCAAATTACAATCTAAACTTTTAATTTCAACTCAATCTAGAAATTTTCCTACAATCTTTGATAGCTACACCATCTTCAGAAACAATTACAACCAAATCAATTGCATTTATCAACTGAACTTAACCAATATGGAAAATACAGAAAATTCAAAACTGCACCTTGTTTTAAATTCTATAAATTGCAATATTTGATCTAAAATTCATGAATTTGTTTGATGTTTCTATTAATTAACCTGAAACATTAAATTATATAGTTTGAATTTTCATCTTATATACTTGATTCCTCTGTTAACTTTACTTCTAGGCATACACAATATTGTTTATCTTATATGAAGTTTTTAAAACTTACTTTACCTTGAAATAAACAGATTTCATTCAAATATAAATCATTATAGCAAATGATCAAAGAATATTTTATTGAATCAACTTAAACTTGTACTGTAAATGGTCAGTAGCATAAGTAAACAACATGCATTCCATTCAAATATATACCCAGAAATGTTTTTAACAGTAAGTATAGGCCTACTTATCTTCATGAATATCAAGCAACCATCCTTTATAAAAATTTAAAAAATATTTAGGTTACTCACCTATACTAAATGCAGAGCCCAGAATTTGAAAAATCTTTTGAACTTGCTTCAAATCCTGATGCTTTTAATCTTGTTTTATAAATGCTTCCAGATGAAATGCAGATTGCTTGAATGCAGATGCAACTTGTATTTGTTCCCAGCTTTTACATGCAGTGGCTTTTTTTTTCCAGATTTTTCAAAAAAATGAATGCATGCTTTAGTTTACAAACACATGCAGGTTTTCTTACATGATTTAATTTGCTTGCTTGAAATTCTTGCATGCAGGAAATGTTATATGTTTGTATGTTTGAAAATGAGGAGTTTGATTATAGGTTTTTTTTGAAGAGGGGTTTCAGATGAAAATTTCTTTGTTGAGAAATGAAAATGAGAAAAGGAAAGGAAAGAAAATGCAAATTTATAACATTTTTATAATTTAATTAAAAATCGAAGAAAAATAAAAATTGGAACAAGACAATTGTCTTAAGTGTTAACACTTGTAAGTATCTTTGTTTAAACATTTAACACATGTTAGATTAGTCTTAAATTACTTACACATGTCTTTTAAATGTTTTGTTATCTTAATAAAATGTTAAAGAAAAATTAAGCTTAATTAATTAGTTTCTTCTTTATATAGTTATGTATAAAATTAATTTCTAAAGAATAAATCAATATGTTATTATAAATACAACAATATACAAATTTATCATTTGAAAGAGAAACTTTTAAACAATTAAAATAAATTTATAAAAGAGTTTGTAACTTAATAAATACATGTTTCAAATATTAAATTGTATTTTAAATTTCAAATTAAATTTACAAATCAAAATTATCAATCAATATTTTAAAAAGAATAACACAAACAATTTTGTAACATATTTTAATATACAAACTTAAGTAAAAATGAATTTTAAACCAATAAAACATTTATCTTACATATTTAAAATCATATGGTATTTTATTAAATATTTTTGAAAAACTTAAATTCAAAAAAAATCACAGTTTTCTATTTTCAAAATTTTAAAATTATATTATACTAATTTAATTAAAAACAACTTATCTATTTAAAATATATATAAATATACATATGCATTATTAAATAGAAAAATAGATTTATTAGTTTATTAAAAATAAATTCACAAATTAAATATTTAAATAAAGAAGATTATTAAATCAAACCAAATTTATTAACAAAATTTATCAATTCAATATAAATTTAAACACAGAATATTAAATTTATATTGACCAAAATTCCGGGATATTACAATCCTTCCCCCTTAAAAGAATTTCGTCCCCGAAATTTAAAACAAAGGTAATTTAATAATCTATTAACAAATTTTATTTTAAAACACAGCATATGTTAATCATATGCCAACAACCCAAGCAACCAATTCACACAATCATAACAAATCTAATTATCCAAAAGAATTTTAGATAAAATCTTTACGAGTTTCCCCGGTATATATATTAACAACAATTCTATACAGAATATCAGACTACAAACGAGTCTGACTCAACAATCAATCCATCCTAAACTGCTGGTTCTACAGCCAGAAATATCAAACATGTACTCCCTTAGAGATACGTGAAACTTACTGAATCCCAGTTATCCAAACTGGCAATTCAACTCTAGAAAACCAAATACTGATCTAACCAAAACACAGAAGAAATCCAAAACACTACGAAGCTATCTTCCCAAACTTATAGCTCCTTGTATCAGAGAAAAAATTATCCCAAATCAAATCTCCGATTCCAAAATCCAAATTTCTCCGCCTTTTATCCATAAATACTCTTCGGACGATCATGGGCTATCAACATCCATCTTTATCAGCACAACTCTACGCTGATGCCTCTTGAAACAGACTGAATAAAAACAATCCAATGATCTCCTTAAGATCACTCAAAAACCAGGAATACAAACCCAACTTCTCAACAACAAAAAACAGAACAAACTTCTTCTCCGGAAAATAAATCAGAAACATCCCCATACTGCTTCCGCTGCACAACTCTGATCCGAAGCAGAAGAAAATGCTGAAGAAGAACACAAGCATAGACCAGACAACCCAGCACAAAAATATGGTTCCACATATCCATAAGAAAACTCAGATATTCCTCCGAAACCTGAGCTACTACACCAACTTCTATCTCATGGAACCATCCATCTACTAACTGAACCACCTGTTCCGTTTCTGGAGAAAAAAAAAATCGGCCTTCAGATTTTGACAAACTTCTGACTTCCTGGAAGAAAATCCGGACAATCTCCAACAATCCAAAAGAACATACCATCGCAAGTCACTTTTATGATCAACTCAGCCTAAATCCAAAGAAAACTGCTCTCTCTCTCTACCAAACAGAACATCTTATGCTAGCCTAGCCAACTTACCAGAGAAACAAATCTACTCTACTGCTTCTGATTTCCATTTCAGAAAAACTACTCAGCCAGAAGACTTTCTACCAACACAGAACATTTTGTTGGACTCAGCCATAACACCAAGCAGACTCACTACTTACTCTTGTTCCAAAGAAACATCTTCGGAAATATCCATAGTCACTGCATCTCATCACGCAGCTACAACTTCCTGAGATATCAAAATATCATCACTCGCTAGCTTCAGCCTAATCGACAGATCAAAACTCAATTCTGCACTTCAAAGATGAACTCTGAACCTTTACAGGTTACCTTCAGAGATCGATGAAGTCCTTACACCAAGCAAAAACTTACTCGAGACGGTATTAGGTCTACAATCTCGACAAATACACTTCCAACCTCATCCATCAACCTCCAACAAATGGTAGTCGTGTTACACACACTTCTACCTCATCTACCTTTATAACTTATATTGGAAAAACCCAAACAGGTAAACCAACAAATAGGTAGAACCAAAAATATATATATATTTTTTTAAAAATACAAATACGCTCTATCAAGATAGACACCACTACAGAGACTAGGTATTCACTCAACCTAATGCTCTGATATCAACTGAGACGACCCGACTTTTTCTCCACAAAAAGCCGTATCATCCTTAAGAAAGAAAGGGCTAGAAAAGAGAAAAGAAAGAAGAGAAAGAAGAAACAACACTAGAATCTCAACAGCGGAACGAATAAATTATATTAATAACATAAGTATTACATAGAATACAACAAATATCAAAGTTACACAGTCAATACAACACATACTAGACAGTTATGAACACCTGTCTAGTTATTACAACTCAATCACAATACAGAAACACTCAGAGATACCAACACAGCGGAAACTATATAACTATACGCATAAGCCTCCTGCTCCATTGCTCCTCCACAATTCGTCAAAGCTAACCTGAATCCTAACCTGAATTCCTTTGACTACTCATAAAAATTTGAGTACCCAAGAGTTAAAGAAAAACAGAAATAACTCCAGGTAAGACATGGGTCTGGTGTGAGTAACATGTTAAAGTTGCTTAACTTTGAAAAACCTTTTGAAAAGAAAAGGTATCACGTAAGACTTCCCACACATAAACATGGAAAAGTTTTTACCTTACGCTAACCAAAACATTTGATAGGAAATCCGATGATATTATAATTGTAACAACCCGCATATTCATCGATTTTATATTTAAATATTTTTGTCGATACTGGGAATTTAGTCCGAAAACCTACTTTTTGCAATCAGTCCAATTAGGACTTGAGGCCACCCCCATTGAGTTCAAAATGCCGTTTGCGACCTTTTTGAGTATAAGCTTCGATATGTTTGGAGAAAGTTGATTTTTGCTACTTTTTCCCGCTTATGACTTTGGTTTGTGCTGAGCCCAATAACCCAACTTATGTATTCAGTCCCAACTCCACTTCAACTCCTCATTTACTTCATTTCCAATTCCTAATACTCAAGCTTTCGCAACAATGGTGGGAGTGGTGGGAAATTAAACCTAAAGCCCTAGTTTTCTTTTGCAAATCAAGTTCTAGTTCCAAACTAATAGAAGAACCCATTGGTAAGCTTCTCTTCTTCTTCTCCAACTCATTCTCTTATCATTTCAGAAATTCCTAAACCTAATTTTGGGAATGTTCTTCTTTTAAAGCTTAGAATCAAAGCTTATTGAGTTGGATTTGAAGAGTGGTTGATTCTCCTTTGCTTTCAAGCTTCTTCTTTATTTGTGTGATTTCAAAGGTGAGATTTTTATCTCACATCTATGACTATAATTATCTTTGGTTGTTGGGTATGAATTCCTAACACTTCTTCATGTGCATTTGCTCTCGATTTGGATTGGTTTAGTGAATATTCCAATTTTTGGGTTTTTAAGTCAAAATTGTGTGAAAATCCTTTTATGGATGTTTGATCATGCTTTGGATGACGCATCGAGAAGCATATAGGGCCGGGTTGCCGATTGGCATAAACCCTTAGAGCCAATGTTCGTCCGGTTGCATTTTGGAAGAGTTTGCTCTTCATTTGAATAGGCTGAAAAACAGCCCAGGCATGATTCAGTCGACTGAATCCTCTGTTCAGTCGACTGAACCTGGAACCCGAAAGTTTCTAGGCATGATTCAGTCGACTGAATCCTCTATTCAGTCGACTGAAACTGGAAACAGAAAGTTTCCTGAACCTGGAAAATTTCCAGGCATAGGGTCAGTCGACCGAAAACTCTGTTCAGTCGACTAAACCTGCTGTTTGAGTCCAGTTTGCCTTTTTGGATTGAATTTCCAATTTAAATCGATTCGTGATGATCCTATTTGTTGTTATCATTTATTATGACCTTGATGACTCCTTTTTAGGGATTTTCGAATATCCATTTCGATGGATTCTTTATCGGTTCCTTTGGATTTTATTCACATCTTCGTATGTGAATTTTAGTGATTGATTGTTCCTACAATCTTCTTTGTGATTTGTCGCTTTAAAAATATAAAGGTTTCGATACTAATAGTAAATATCAAAACTCTTTCTTCACATGATTTCAACACTATTTTATTGCAAAGCTCGTTTTCTCAAACCGATTTCCAATCTATTAGTATATACAAACCTTTACCTCACTCGTATGAGAAATCTAATTAAACGACTTAGTAAAATTAGTGGTATGAAACGCTTGCGTTTACTTCGTCGGTTAATTCTTGGACTTGTTCGATTGAAACTCTTGTGACAATTTTCTAGTGGAGATCTACAATTTGTTCGTAAATATTTAAGTTAAGCTAGTGGTTATGGGACATGAAGCTAAGCTCATATATTTACTAGCTTACTGTAATTGACACTTCTCTTTAATCATGACGATCATTTTATGACATAGACTAGCATGTGCGATGTCTTTGCTTTTGATACATTGGATGTACCGTTTGCACTACATCAATGTCTTTTCTTTTAATTCATTGGATGTACCGTTTGCACTACATCAATGATATGCTTTTGATACATTGGATGTACCGTTTGCACTACATCAATGATATTCTTTTGATACATTGGATGTACCGTTTGCACTACATCAATGATATTCTTTTGATACATTGGATGTACCGTTTGCACTACATCATTGTCTTTGCTTTTGATTCATTGGATGTACCGTTTGCACTACATCAATGATATTCTTTTGATACATTGGATGTACCATTTGCACTACATCATTGTCTTCGCTTTTGATTCATTGGATGTACCGTTTGCACTACGTCAATGATATGCTTTTGATACATTGGGTGTACCGTTTGCACTACATCAATGTCTTGGCCATCCTTTTCTTGTGATTTCTGGATTTCGTGTGTTGAATTCTGGAATTTATGTTTCACCAACTTTTACGATTGGCATATATATATATATATATATGTCATTTATTGTGGCTTGGTGAATGAAATTAGGAGTATGACATTCCTTTTTTTCTTTGAGAAGATCTTTGCGATATTGATTAATCTCTTATTGACTTTTCAAATATTTATTTATCACAGCTTGGCATTGTGATTATTATACATTTAGTCATATCTCTTATTCTATATCGTTTCATCTTATATTTATAGCTAAACTGATCCGTTTATTATTTTCTTCTTAAATAATACTCAGGTCAGACTGAGATATTACAGGTGCTTCCTCATGGCTTCCTATCTGGAACCATCTTCTGACTTTTGGCTAACTACTTTAGTTTAGTAGTTTTTGTTGTATACATTTGAGATACAGACTCTATGATGTATACTTATTCTTTTGTCTAGCACTTGTATCTATTCTTTTTGTTATTGTGGATCTTTTTGACCACTACTCTGATATACACTTTCATGTGTTAATTATATATTCATATCTTCTTCCGCCTTTGTGATATGAATTATCTGTGAATGATTTGTGTTATGCTTATTTCTATATTTGTCTCCGAAGATCACTATAGCCACTGTGTAATAGCTTTGAGTTTGTGTCGGTATGTCGGATTTCCTCTTGTGATGAAAAGTTATATTTTTATCTGGCATATCGGTGCTCGCCCAAAGAAATTATACGGATGGTAGCTCCTCAACAGCCTTATTCTCCGTGCTAGTTGACAGCATTACTCTGTAGTGTTCTTAGCTAGCGTGGGTATAGAGGTGGGGCGTCACAGCTTGGTATCAGAGCCAAACTTCGAAACAATATGGAATATTATAACAAGGATCATCGTCCTAAGTCCATCTTAGGAGTCGTGCTTTAGGATTTTATTCGAGTCTTCGTACCGATTCATCCAATTTTCTTTATGATTCCTTGTTTTATCAATCAAGTTTTATTGAAATTTATTTTGAGAATAACTTTTTCCTCTTCTTTCTTTCTTTCTTAAAGAAGAGATATTGTTAGACCTGGCCGTCCCAGCGCCGGTCAATCTAGTGCTACTCCCCAGGATGGTGTATTTATGTCTTCCCAGCAGCTTCTAGATCTTGTTAAGAACGCTCAAGCTGCCGGACCCAATCCAGAGCCTACTCATCCTAGGTCCGGCTTTGCACGCTTGTGCAGAGACTATACCGATTTGGGTGGAAGGCCATTCAAGGGATCCGGGAGTGTTATAGAAATTTAAGCTTGGCTCAAGTCATGCGATCGCATCTTTTCTCGCATGAACCTTATTGACCTTCATCGAGTCCAAGTGACTTCTAGCATGCTCCAAGAAAGAGCGTTAGATTGGTATGAGCTCTTAATTTCTGAAATCGTTGAAGCGGATCTCACTTGGGAGCAATTCTGCGAAAGATTCGAATCGAAATTTGTGCCGAAGGCTGAAAAAGTAACTTTGGCCCAGCGTTTTATTGACCTTGTTCAAGGTGGATCTTCTGTGACAGACTATGTCGCATCTTTCGAATCTCTTTCCAAATACGGGGTTGAATACATTAACACCCCAACGAAGAAAAATCAGAGATTTGCCTATGGATTGAATAAGAATCTTAAGAAGCCATTACTCTTGAAACTTGAGGTTTCATTTGATCAGTTTATTGATATCGCTCTTCGTCTTGAAGAGGCCGATAATGAAGGTGATGTTGAAGTTGTGCGTGCCCAACAGAACTTCGACAATAACTTGAAGAGGCCTATTAAATCCAAAGGCCCCAATTCTAATAAGAAAGGGAAGCAAGAAACCCCGGTAGCAAAAGCACCTACCTCTAGTCGTGGACGATGCTACAATTGTGGTTCCACAGACCACTATGCAAGGGAGTGCCCGAAACCCCTCTTTTGTCGTTATTACAAAGGTTCGGGTCATCTTTTATCTTCGTGTCCTAAGTTTCCAAGCAAGAGAGAAGGAGAGCACCAAGCCCCTAACAACTCTTCTCTTGGTCAAGGTATTTTACATTCAATCCTTGATAGCATTGTTTTATTTCGTGATCTTCTTATTCGAATTCTTTTTGATATGGGTTTCATCTCATTATTTTTATATCAAAAGAACTTGTCGATTCTTTTTTCTTTGAATATTTTGGTCTTGATGACTTCTTGGAGAGTTGCGAATCCGGATGGTAGATCCGCAACACTCAATTTGCTTTTTATTGATGTCGAAATTATTTTATGAGATTTTTCTTTCCGAGCCGATATTTTTACTTAAGCTTCGGAATTGATTTTTTTTTTTGAAAGGATCGGCTTAATCATTGTGAAGCCCATATCCTATTTTTCGAGTGGACTATTCATCTTTGACATTTTCTATCTGTTAAGCGGCTTTCTAATTTTTCTTTGTGATTTTGATTCCAATTCGATGACATCATTTTATTCTTTAAGCCTTCATGATAAGGAAAGTGTTGTTTCTCTTATCTAAATAGTTTGTGAAACTTTCCGGTATTTTTGAGTTTGTCTTAGGATTATCACCTAAGAAATCCTTTGTGTGGTGATAAGGTCTTTCTAGTTCGACCTTGCCACCGATTTTCCTTTGGCTACGAGTTGCGGGAGTAGCATCCACTTACCGCATTCCGCACTCGTTATTATTATTATGAATGACTTATTATATCATTTAGTTTGCCCATCTTGTTTCATCCATTTTATAAATTGAGTATTCTATGAATATCTCAATGACTTCATTTGTGTATTTATTGATTTTGGATGAAAATAGAAATTTAAAAAAAAAATTGTAAATCTTTTTCATAAGATTTATTTATAAGTACGATTTGATTTTGCTCTTAAGCGAGCAAAGAATATTCTTAAAAATTTTTAAAAGATATTTTTATCATATAGAAGATGATTTTGTGATTGTATTGCCCGTTGAGTGCTTTAAGAATTCTGGTCGATGCGCTTGATCAACATTATCGATAAGAATCTCCTAAACGCTTTGATGAGACAATCAGACACGATATATTGACTTGAAAAATGTAAATTTTTGTAGAAATATTTTTACATTGAGATAATTGTGATTTTGAAAGTATTAACTTTTCGAGAAAAAGGATTATTTAAAAGAACTCTTCCTTTCGATACTCTTATTCTTGTGATTCCTGAAGGGGAACCAAGACTTTGCTATTTGTACCGATACTAGTCGTATTGGTTTGGATGTCATTCTCTTGCAAAGGAGAACGTGCTATCACTTGTGCTTCTACATCATTATAGCTTATCGAGACTAGATATGCCACTCATGATCTAGTGCTCGCGGCTATTTTTTTACTTTTGGAATTTGGCATCACCATATTTGGATGAGAAATTTGTTCTCTACCTCGATCATAAATCTTTGGAATATTTAATTTCTTATAAGGAACTTCATGTTGACTCGAGTTCCTGGCATCTTATGATCCTGATATTCTTTTTATTCCGGAAGGGGAAATCGTTTGCCAATACGTTTTGTCGTAGGCAACAAGGTGTTGATTCTTCGATGAGGTCTGAAGGGAATCATCTCTTTATCAAGTTCATCGAACGTTTTGATGAACTTCGTTTTATTGAGTTTCATCTCATTTCTTTTTATGGACCTGCGTCCGATGTTCTTTTATGGTTTATCGGTTCATCGGATGTACTGTTATCATACTACATCGATGTTCTGTCCTATTTGATTCATTGGATGTACCGTTTGTACTACATGAATGTCTTTGCTTTTGGGTTCATTGGACGTACTATTTTTGTACTACGCTGATGTCCTAAATTATCCGAGTTTCTAGTTTCTCGGGCGTACTATTATTATACTACGTCGTTGCACCAGCTCAATTTTCTGCTATTCTTGACGTTCTCCACGTCTTTTAACTATGGAAATGCTTTTAGGTTTCCTATTTTATTCTTGTGCCTGGTGATATTGTGGAAAATTTAAGTTTCACCAGATTTGATTTATGAGCAACATCCCATTCGCATCATTGCTTCGGGGGTTGAGCGCCTTCGTAATAAAGATGTTCTTCTTGTGAGAGTTCAATGGTACTCAAATCCTAGGGATTACTCTTGGGAATCTAGAGAATTCATCGAGCGACCCCGTTCGTGCTAACTCTTTCGTGCTCTTTGTGGTGAACTTCTTATTTCAATTTTCTTTTGTGTTGATATGCTTTTATGGTTGTTACTCTTTATTTTCTTTTTAAGTATTGCGAGGACGCAATTTCTTTAAGGAGGGGAGTCTGTAACAACCCGCATATTTATCGATTTTATATTTAAATATTTTATTTAAATATTTTTGTCGATACTCGGAATTTAGTCCGAAAACCTACTTTTTGCAATCAGTCGAATTAGGACTTGAGACCACCCCCATTGAGTTCAAAATGTCGTTTGCGACCTTTTTGAGTATAAGCTTCGATATGTTTGGAGAAAGTTGATTTTTGCTACTTTTTCCCGCTTATGACTTTGGTTTGGGCTGAGCCCAATAACCCAACTTATGTATTCAGTCCCAACTCCACTTCAACTCCTCATTTACTTCATTTCCAATTCCTAATACTCAAGCTTTAGCAACAATGGTGGGAGAGGTGGAAAATTAAACCTCAAGCCCTAGTTTTCTTTTGCAAATCAAGTTCTAGCTCCAAACTAATAGAAGAACCCATTGGTAGCTTCTCTTCTTCTTCTCCGACTCATTCTCTTATCATTTTAGAAATTCCTAAACCTAATTTTGGGAGTGTTCTTCTTTTAAAGCTTAGAATCAAGCTTATTGAGTTGGATTTGAAGAATGGTTGATTCTCCTTTGCTTTCAAGCTTCTTCTTTATTTGTGTGATTTCAAAGGTGAGATTTTTATCTCACATCTATAACTATAATTATCTTTGGTTATTGGGTATGAATTCCTAACACTTCTTCATGTGCATTTGCTCTCGATTTGGATTGGTTTTGTGAATATTCCAATTTTTGGGTTTTTAAGTCAAAATTGTGTGAAAATCCTTTTATGGATGTTTGATCATGCTTTGAATGATGCATCGAGAAGCATATAGGGTCGGGTTGCCGATTGCCATAAACCCTTAGAGCCAATGTTCGTTCGGTTGCATTTTGGAAGAGTTTGCTCTTCATTTGAATAGGCTGAAAAACAGCCTAGGCATGATTCAGTCGATTGAATCCTCTGTTCAGTCGACTGAACCTGGAACCCGAAAGTTTTCAGGCATGATTCAGTCGACTGAATCCTCTGTTCAGTCGACTGAAACTGGAAACAGAAAGTTTCCTGAACCTGGAAAATTTCCAGGCACAAGGTCAGTCGACTGAAAACTCGGTTCAGTCGACTGAACCTGCTGTTTGAGTCCATTTTGCCTTTTTGGATTGAATTTCCAATTTAAATCGATTCGTAATGATCCTATTTGTTGTTATCATTTATTATGACCTTGATGACTCCTTTTTAGGGATTTTCGAATATCCATTTCGATGGATTCTTTATCGGTTTCTTTGGATTTTATTCACATCTTCGTATGTGAATTTTAGTGATTGATTGTTCCTACAATCTTCTTTGTGATTTGTCGCTTTAAAAATATAAAGGTTTCGATACTAATAGTAAATATCAAAACTCTTTCTTCACATGATTTCAACACTATTTTATTACAGAGCTCGTTTTCTCAAACCGATTTCCAATCTATTAGTATATTCAAACCTTTACCTCACTCGTATGAGAAATCTAATTAAACGACTTAGTAAAACGAGTGGTATGAAACGCTTGCGTTTACTTCGTCGGTTAATTCTTGGACTTGTTCGATTGAAACTCTTGTGACAATTTTCTAGTGGAGATCTACAATTTGTTCGTAAATATTTAAGTTAAGCTAGTGGTTATGGGACATGAAGCTAAGCTCATATATTTACTAGCTTACTGTAATTGACACTTCTCATTAATCATGACGATCATTTTATGACTTAGACTAGCATGTGCAATGTCTTTTCTTTTGATACATTGGATGTACCGTTTGCACTACATCAATGTCTTTGCTTTTAATTCATTGGATGTACCGTTTGCACTACATCAATGATATGCTTTTGATACATTGGATGTACCGTTTACACTACATCAATGTCTTTGCTTTTGATTCATTGGATGTACCGTTTGCACTACATCAATGATATTAATTTGATACATTGGATGTACCGTTTGCACTACATCAATGATATTCTTTTGATACATTGGATGTACCGTTTGCACTACATCATTGTCTTTGCTTTTGATTCATTGGATGTACCGTTTGCACTACATCAATGATATTCTTTTGATACATTGGATGTACCGTTTGCACTACATCATTGTCTTTGCTTTTGATTCATTGGATGTACCGTTTGCACTACGTCAATGATATGCTTTTGATACATTGGGTGTACCGTTTGCACTACATCAATGTCTTGGCCATCCTTTTCTTGTGATTTCTGGATTTCGTGTGTTGAATTCTGGAATTTATGTTTCACCAACTTTTACGATTGCATTTATATATATGTCATTTATTATGGCTTGGTGAATGAAATTAGGAGTATGACATTCCTTTATATCTTTGAGAAGATCTTTGCGATATTGATTAATCTCTTATTGACTTTTCAAATATTTATTTATCACAGCTTGGCGTTGTGATTATTATACGTTTAGTCATATCTCTTATTCTATATCATTTCATCTGATATTTATAGCTAGACTAATCCGTTTATTATTTTCTTCTTAAATAATACTCGGGTCAGACTGAGATATTACAGGTGCTTCCTCATGGCTTCCTATCTTGAACCATCTTCTGACTTTTGGCTAACTACTTTAGTTTAGTAGTTTTTGTTGTATACATTTGAGATACAGACTACATGATGTATACTTATTCTTTTTTCTAGCACTTGTGTCTATTATTTTTGTTATTGCGGATCTTTTTGACCACTACTCTGATATACACTTTCATGTGTTAATTATATATTCATATCTTCTTCCGCCTTTGTGATATGAATTATCTGTGAATGATTTGTGTTATGCTTATTTGTGTATTTATCTCCGAAGATCACTATAGCCACTGTGTAATAGCTTTGAGTTTGTGTCAGTATGTCGGATTTCCTCTTGTGATGAAAAGTTATATTTTTATCTGGCATATCGGTGCTCGCCCAAAGAAATTATACGGATGGTCGCTCCTCAACAGCCTTATTCTCCATGCTAGTTGACAGCATTACTCTATAGTGTTCTTGGCTAGCGTGGGTATAGAGGTGGGGAGTCACAATAATAGTGTCTAGGGTTTTCAAATAAATAAGAAATAGCCAAAATTGTTACATTCATTAAATTCCAGCTACCAGCCACAAAAGTGGGTAATACAATCAAAACCGTTGGCACTTATTGGATTTTGGATTCCATACAATGGCTGGGCTACTAGGGTACCGCTCGTCACAGCACGTGGCCTAGATCACCGTACCGAGGATTACTCCTAATCCCCTGCAACACAAAGCCGGAGCCATTCCTTACTGAATAGTTCCAAACAAGACAACCCCGCAGTTGTGATCAGCAACCGCACCCCTAAGCCTAAAATAAAGGGACCTCTAGACAGGGATAAATCTTTCTCTCAAGTGGGGGCTGCCCACGAAGCTTTGCTGCACCTCCCCTGTTTTAGCCATTCCCGGTTGATGAGTCTTGAGGCTACGATTATCTTTGTAGGACATATCACTTAGAATGCTCATCGTCCACCTGACGATGTTCTGAAAGCATTCAATCCATACAAGTTCGTTCCGGGTTCGAACGAAACCGAAGGCAATATCTCGTTACACTCGTATAGGAATCACCCTTAGAGTTAACGACGATAACCCTTGCACTCTGAATCACCATCTCGAATCTATGAGTACTATTCCGTCAAACTCATTACGGAATCACCCACAGAGTTATACTGACGTATAGCCCTTACACCTCGAGTCTTCACTCGCTCCACTTGGATTAACGACCTAACATTTATTTTGGATCGATGTGGTTTTCATATCCTAAATATGGAACCCCGATCCCGGTCTCATCGAAATCCAAAGCGTGTCTTTTAAGGCCAAGTTGTTTTAAGTTTAAAACAATTCAATTCATTATCTATATATACACAGATAGATAATTCACAACACAATAGATAATCAACATTATCATTATCAATAGATAATTCATATCATAATCAGATAATCCATATTATCATCCAAAAACAACCAATGCATCCATATCACATACATAACTCATCTCATCGCTGAGATTACAACCCATACATGGCAACTAATATCAATCATCACACATAAGCATTGATCTAAGGATCACACCATTTATAATTAATTTAAAATGAATTAAATTAGTCACCTCAACTCTAATTAATTTAAAATGAATTAAATTAATTACTTCATCATTAAAATTCTGCTTATCTTAATCTTTAATTGATTACAAATAAATTTATCATCTCAATATTCAATCCACTTAATCCTTATTGATTAACTATCTCTAATTACAATAAGTAATTAGCATTTAATTTTAATAACACAAGTTAATTACTTAAACCTTTTGCAAATAATTTAACTTGTAATTGCTTGATTATTTAATTAGCTAAGATTAATTACATTAATCATTTATTCACTATTAATTATGCCTTAATTAGTCAATTCCAAATTACATCATTAATTAATTAATTAATGATTTCTAACTACAATTAATCAATCTCTAAATATAAATTAATCACATAAGTAATTGATCTGAAATTAATCCACATATAAATATTAATCACCCATGATTAATAATACTAGTAATTAACTACTTTAATTACTCATCCCATAAATTAATCACTCTTAATTAATTATCTTCATTAATTACTTGATTTATTTCAAAGTAATTTAAATCCAAATTACTTCTATAATAAATATCATTAATTACATTTAGTAATTATTAATTAATTACTTCTCTTAAGTAATTACAAATACATAAATTACATAAAGTAATTATTAATCAATCCATACATGTTTAAATTAATTTAACTTAATTAATCTAAACTAATCACATTAATCAAATTATCTATACCAAGTAATTAATTCATTAACTACTTTCATTAAGTAATTAAACTTAAATAATTGATTATTATTAATTAATTAATCTAATTAATTATTAAAATTAATCACATTAATTAATTGTTAAATAATCTTAAGTTAATGACCTTCATTTACATTATTAATTACTTAATTAGGAGATTAACTTATATAAATCATTACTAATTATCAATTTATTAATATTTAATTATAATTTAATAAATCTCAAATTATTAATTAATTAAGTGTTAATTAAAATCATTAAATAAATTTTAATCATTAATTAAAATTTAATTAACAATCTTTAACTATAGATTAATCAACCTTAATTAATTAATCTCAAAACTTAATTAATCAATTTTAAAACTATTAATTACCTAATTAATCATCCACATTAATAATTAAATAATAATTAATATTCCATTTAAATTAATTTAATAATTTAAATGAAACCAATTTCTTAAGTTCTAAATTAAGCAACATTCTTCCTGTATAAAGTATTTTAAACAATTTGTTTCATACAAAATTCAATTTAAAAATTTCTTTTTTAAATTTCAAACTGAACACAATTCAAATTTTCATTTTAGATTCAAACTTAAAAATTAAAACTTTGCTTATGTCCCTATCTTCATTTTTAAATTCAAATTATTTGACCTTTCCCAAAATAGTTAAAACAAATTTAAATTTAAAAACTTATTTTATTTTAAAAAAAGTGACATTAAAGTCAAATTTCAGGTTTTAAAACTGAATTTTAAACTTATTTTAAATTCTTATTTCATAATTTAAAACTCATAGTTTTAAATTCAAAACCAATGTTCCTTTATACTTTAAAAAGTTTAAAATCTAAATTTAAAATTCCAGTTTTAAATTAAATTCAAACTTAGATTCATTTGCTAAGTTTCAGTATCCAGATTTAAACTTTATTTAAATTTTCAGTTACATCTTAAAAATTTACTTTTAAAATATAGACACAAAACAGTTTCCTGTTTTGGTTTAACATCTTAAATTTTGAATTCAAACATGTTTCAAAAACCAAAATTTAAATTATTGAATTCATAATTAAGTTTCAGGTTTAAAAATTCTAGATTGAACTTCTTCTTACAAATTTTTAAATTTTACTTTTAAATCTAAAAACAGAAAACATTTTCTGTTTTGTTTAAAACCCAAACTAAATTTTAAAAACTCAATAATTACAAAGACCAAGATTCAAATTATTTGAATTTATCTAAATTCAGGTTACAAGCTAGTTTTGAAATCTTAAATTTGCATTTCTACTTTTGTTTAAATTTTAAAAACAACTGGAAGCAGGTTCTGTTCTAGTTTAAAATCAAATTAGAATTTAAAAGAATTCAAATTTATTTCAGAGATCCAGAATTTAAACTTGTTGAATTTAAATTCTATTTCAGGTTCAACTTAGTTTTCAGATTTTTTTGTTTGCAATTTACCTTTACTTCAAATTTCATAAAATCTGGAAAACAGGTTTTTGATCAATCTTTAAAAAACTTGAAACATTGACACAAACCCAAGCTACCATAATGTTACTTCGAGTCAAAGATAATACTGCTTCGAGTCATATCTCAATATACCCGAGACCCTCACGGGTATAAAACCCTGCAACCCAAAATCATCACCACCATGCACAACACCTACCTGTGCACCTATAAACCAACTCCGGCCACCTCTGACCATCATCAATGGCCATTCCCCATCGACCCGTAATCCCACATCCACCTTCAAACGTCAGATCCCCAAAATTCAATTTGAATTTGAATTCAGTTTAAAGTTCAAAACCTGTAACAGCATACCCCTTTCACTTCCTAACCTGTCAACAACAATTCCACTCGACACCTGCCATAGATCACTCTGCAACTCTGGCGACAACTTCGTCAACCCATCATCTACCGTTACCCAAAACAACATCGAACTCGATCCATTATAAATGTAGTAAAGTTCGAACCTTCACAGCCCAGAAATAACTAGGGTTCTCCAATTTAATTCCCAAATTACAATCTAAAATTTTAATTTCAACTCAATCTAGAAATTTTCCTACAATCTTTGATAGCTACACCATCTTCAGAAACAATTACAACCAAATCAAATGCATGTATCAACTGAACTTAACCAATATGGAAAATATAGAAAGTTCAAAACTGTACCTTGTTTTAAATTCTATAAATTGTAATATTTGATCTAAAATTCATGAATTTGTTTGATGTTTCTATTAATTAACCTGAAACATTAAATTATATAGTTTGAATTTTCATCTTATATACTTGATTTCTCTGTTAACTTTACTTCCAGGCATACACAATATTGTTTATCTTATATGAAGTTTTTAAAACTTACTTCATCTTGAAATAAGTAGATTTCATTCAAATATAAACCATTATAGCAACCGACGAAAGAATATTTTATTGAATCAACTTAAACTTGTACTGTAAATGGTCAGTAGCATAAGTAAACAACATGCATTCCATTCAAATATATAGGCCTACTTATCTTAATGAATATCTAGCAACCATCCTTTATACAATTTTTAAAAATATTTAGGTTACTCACCTGTACTAAATGCAGAGCCCAGAATTTGAAAACTCTTTTGAACTTGCTTCAAATCCTGATGCTATTAATCTTGTTTTATAAATGCTTCCAGATGAAATGCAGGTTGCTTGAATGCAGATGCAACTTGTATTTGTTCCCAGCTTTTACATGTAGTGGCTTTTTTTTTCCAGATTTTTGAAAAAAATGAATGCATGCTTTAGTTTACAAGCACATGCAGGTTTTCTTACTTGATTTAATTTGCTTGCTTGAAATTGTTGCATGCAGGAAATGTTACAGTTTTGTATGTTTGAAAATGAGGAGTTTGATTATAGGTTTTTTTTTTTATGAAGAGGGGTTTCAGATGAAAATTTCTTTGTTGAGAAATGAAAATGAGAAAAGGAAAGGAAAGAAAGCAAATGCAAATTTATAATTTGTTTATAATTTAATTAAAAATCAAAGAAAAATAAAAATTGAAACATGACATTTGCCTTAAGTGTTAACGCTTGTAAGTATCTTTGTTTAACCATTTAACACATGTTAGATTAGTCTTAAATTACTTACACATGTTTTTTAAATGTTTTGTTATCTTAACTAAATGTTAAAGAAAAATTAAGCTTAATTAATTAGTTTCTTCTTTATCCAGTTATGTATAAAATTAATTTCTAAAGAATAAATCAAAGTGTTATTATAAATACAACAATATACAAATTTATCATTTGAAAGAGAAACTTTTAAACAATTAAAATAAATTTATAAAAGAGTTTGTAACTTAATAAATACATGTTTCATATATTAAATTGTATTTTAAATTTCAAATTAAATTTACAAATAAAAATTATCAATCAATATTTTAAAAAGAATAACACAAACATTTTTGTAACATATTTTAATATACAAACTTAAGTAAAAATGAATTTTAAACCAATAAAACATTTATCTTACATGTTTAAAATCATATAGTATTTTATTAAATATTTTTGAAAAGCTTAAATTCAAAAATAAATCACAATTTTCTATTTTCAAAATTTTAAAATTATGCTATACTAATTTAATTAAAAACAACTTATCTATTTAATATATATATATATATATATATATACATATACATTATTAAATAGAAAAATAGATTTATTAGTTTATTAAAAATAAATTCACAAATTAAATATTTAAATAAAGAAGATTATTAAATCAAACCAAATTTATTAACAAAATTTATCAATTCAATATAAATTTAAACACAGATTATTAAATTTATATTGTCCAAAATTCCAGGATATTACAAGGAAGTTCATGGATCATGTCTAGGGAGAGATGTCAGTGATCGAGTACACTGTTAACTATGATGAGTTATCTCAATATGGATATGCGTTGGTTGACACTGACATTAAAAAGAATGAGAGATTTATTCATGGATTGAGGCCGGAACTAAGCAGAATGATTATGATTCATGTTAGAGAGCCTTGTAATGTATTGGTGGGGTTGGCTATTCTCCATGAGGAGATGCTTGCCTTTTCATCTAAAGTGACGCCATTTGAATCCCAGGATCCTCAGGGAAAGAGAATAAAATTCGCTAAGAAGTAAGGAGCCTACAAAAGGGAGGCTGCCAAGAAAACAAAGGCTGAGTTGGTGTGCTATAAGTGTGATAGGAAGGGCCATTTTGCTCATGAGGACCGAACAGGCAAGGAAAATACGCCTGCAGAGAAGTAGAATGTGAAATGCTTCAGTTGTGACTAAGTTGGGCATTATAAGAAAAAGCATCTAGAGCCAGCCAAGGCGGACAGAGGCAAGGTGTTTGTTTTCGGACCACCATCTTCTACTAGGCCTACTACCGTAGAAAATTAAAAGACTATGATGGAAGGTATGGTTTTGATTCAGAGTACGCCAGTTAGGGTACTATTTGATACTGCTGCTACACACTCATTTATACCACAGTATTTGGTTGATAGGTTATGCATAGAACCCACATACCTCATTACTTCCTTAAGGGTTGCGAATCCAATTGGAGGGTACGCAACTCTAAGGATGAGATGTGACCGGTTAGAACTTGATTTGTTATTTCATAAGTTTGCATGAAGATTGTATGTTTTTGATTTCGTAGATTTCGAGATCATTTTGGGTATGGATTGGCCAGGCATGTATGAGGACAGGATATTTTTCTAGGATAGGAAAATGTAATTAAGATGCTCCAATGGTCATAACCGAATCATCTTCTCGGTGGAAAATTCCAGTAAGAGTGTTTTTTCTTTGATAAGTGCCATGGAGTTTGGAGAATAGCTTAGTCAGGTTCAAGTGGCAAGAGAGTTTGTAGATGTCTTTGAGCCAGTTACGAGATTACCATCGAAATGAGTTATTGAGTTTCGGATAGATCTTATACCATAAGCTGAACCTGTCTATTGAGCACTTAGAAGGTGACACCGATGGAGACGAATGAACTGAAGGTGTAGCTAGTAGATCTTGTGGAAAGGAAGACCAAGCACTTCACCTTGGGGAATGGCCGTAGTAATTATGATGAAATTAGATGGGTCATTGAGAATGTGCATCGATTATCATAAGCTAACGAAAGGACGATAAAGAATATTTATCCTTTATCGAGAATCGATGATCTATTTGATCAGTTGAGTGTAGCCAAGGTGTTTTTGCAGTTGGTTTGGCGATGCGTTTCCATCAGTAGAGAGCGGCAGAGGATAGTATTCCTTTGACTACATTTCGGACTAGATATGGTTCGTATGAGTGTGATGCCATTCGGATTGTTGAATGCACCTTCTTTCTTTGCAGATTTGATGAATTGAGTCTTCCGAGAGTCTTGGATAGATTCATTTTGGTGTTTATAGATGACGTTTTGGTATACTCTAAGGATGAGAAAGAGAACGATGATCATCTTAGAGTTGTGCTAGAGACGCTGAGACAGAATTAGCCAAAGGCAAAGTTTTCCAAGTGTTGTTTTTGGAAGAAAGTGGTTAAGTTTCTTGGTCATGTAGTTTCATACGAAGGATTGTCAGTTGATCCAGATAAGATCGAAGCTATGAACAATTGGAAGAGACCGGAGACTATGGCCAAGAACACATGTTTTCTTGGACTTTCTAGCTACTATCGAAGATTCATCAAGGATTTCTCACGGATAGCAATGCCTTTGACTAAGCTTACCAGGAAGGAAGTGAAGTTTTTTTGGTCTGACAAATGCGAGGAAGAATTCCTAAAGTTAAAACATTTGTTAACCAATGCTCAAGTACTACTAGTTCTAGCTGGTAACCAAGGGTTGGTAGCATACGCAAATGCATGTGGGACTGGATTGGGAGAAGTGTTAAAGCAGAAGGGCAAAGTCATTACTTATGCATCCAGGCAGCTTAGACCGCACAAAGTAAGATATACTACTCATGTCTTAGAGTTGTCAGTGGTGATTTTTTCCTTGAATATTTGGTGGCGTTATCTCTTAGGGAGAGATTTGAGTTTCATATCGAACATATGTCACTAAAGTATTATTCTCTCAGAAGGAGTTGAATATAAGGCAGTAGAGGTGGATGAAATTTTTCGCAACTTATGACTTCGATATCAAGTATACTCCTGGGAAAGGAAACAAGGTAGCAGATGCTATCAGTAAAAACATAAGAATGTGGTGTTAGAAATATTGGCTGAATGGAAGGATCTAAAAGCATTGGCCAATTCGGTGTGTGGTTGGGATCTGCTGTTAGTTTTAGTCAGGATATTGCCATGTTATCTTGTTTGGAAGTTCAACTATTGCAGATCGAGAGGATAACTTCTAAGCAAAGAAAAGATCTAGTTTTAGCCAAAAATATTAAAAGGCTTAAGGCAGAATCAAAGGTTGATGACCTAAAGGATTTTGTCATTGACCAAAGAGGATGGTTGAGAAAGAAGGGACGATTATACATTCCGAATATAGAGAACCTAAGTAGGGAAGTTCTAGAAGAGTTTCATCAATCGAAGTTTACGATTCATCCTGGAGGGACCAAGATACATCAAGACATGAAGAGGGGCTTCTATTGGGAAGGCATGAAGAGGGATGCTGGCTTGTGGGTTAGGCAGTGTGCTAACTGTCAACAATTGAAGGTCGAACATCAGAAGCTGAGTGGGTTACTTCAGCCTTTAGATATTCATGTCTGGAAATAGGATTCGATATCGATGGACTTTATAGATGGGTTACCAAGGTCAAACCAGGGAAATAAGAGTATATGGGTTATCTTGGATAGGTTGACCAAGACTGCCCATTTCATCACAGTAAAGTCGACTAGGACGACACTAGTTCTAGCTAACTTGTTCATAAAGAACATAGTTAGATTTCATGGAGTTCCTAGTAGTATAGTCAACGACAGAGATGCTTTATTCACTAGTGAATATGGAGGAGTCTACACGAGGTATTGGGTACCAAGCTCAAGATGAGTATAACATATCACCTACAAATGGATGGGTAGACAGAGAGAGTCAACAAGCTACTCGAAGATTTATTGAGAGCTTGCATATTGGACTTTGTTGGTTCTTGGAAAGATCACCTATATTTGATATAGTTTTCCTTTAATAATAGTTATCAGACTAGTATAGGAATGGAACCTTTTGAAGCTTTTATGGAAGACCACGCAAATCGCCAGCATGTTGGTTAGAGACTGGAGATTGATTGGTCTTAGGTCCAGATTCAGTTAGAGAGGCATCAGAATAGATTGAGTTATTCCATGGACGAATGAAGGAACCTCAATCTGGGCAGAAGAATTACACTAATAAGAGGTGTAAAGACCTAGAGGTCTCAGTGCGGGACAGGGTTTTTATTAAAGTATCACCGATGAAGGGTGTGGTACGATTTAGAAAATAGGGAAAGTAGGCCCAAGGTATGTTGGACCATTCCAGATTATAGAAAGGTTTGGAATGCTTACATATAGAGTAGAGTTTCCGAGGAGTTTGGCAGGTGTACATAATGTATTCCACATGTCTCATCTTCGTAAGTATGTGCATGATCCAGAGTCTACTATTCCTCCGATAGAGTTGGAGGATTTGGTAATGGATCTTGATTTGAATTTTTTTTAGAAAAACCATTTCGGGTTGTAGCAAGAGATGAGAAAAGATTAAGGACCAAGACAGTCAAGTTGGTGAAAGTTCAATGGAGGGACAACGAGAAGGACTGTACTTGGGAGATAGAGAATAGGATTCAAGACACTTATCCCGATCTACTTTGATGGTATGTCCATTTTAGATCTATATAGATTAGTTTTTTGTCAGGTAGGCTTGTATGGATGTTAGGAGATGTTACATATGATTTCCATATTTGCTAGTTAGTCCTTACTGAATTTCGAGAAAAAAATTCTTTAAGGAGGGGAGCGTGTAAGACCCCTAATTTTTACTAACATTATTCGGGAGATTTAATTATAATAAATTAAATAGAATAATGTAGATAAAGAGATTAAGGTTGATTAATAAACTAAGTGGTCAAGCTTATTTAAATCGAACGAACTTATAAATGGTTAAATGTTAGCTAAAATAAATATAAGGGCGCTAGAGTAATTGCCACCCACATTCTCCTCCCTTATACCATTTTATTTAGGCCATACATGTTCATTTTATCACAAACAAATATTATAGCCATAAGAAGAAGAATAAGGTCGGCCATTAGGAAGAAAGAAAATGAAGAGAAAATCAGAGTAAAGCTTATGATTCAAGCTAGAAGAAATCAATCTCAATAAATTTTTAATTTCCTTATCCAATCTATGGTGAATAATAATCACAAGGTCTCTACTTTTGGTTTTATAATCATATAGTTTTGGATTCAAGGGATAAATTAATTTTTATGATTTATTGCATGATGATATGCTTGATGTATGATTTAAATGGTTTAAACAAGGTTGTTTAAAGGATATGAATGATTTTAGGGTAAAACCGAAGTTAAATGGTTTTCAAATGCCATGGACAAGTTATATGTTATAGAAAACATGATTTTGGAGTTGGGTTCTAATTTTTATAATTTTCCAAGTCGTGGAGAATAAGTTATGAATTTCATAGGAAATTATGGTTATTTGAGTTTATAACTTTATTTTTGAAAATATATTAAGAATTTGGGTCTGAAATTTTGATATGTTAGGTAACATGATTAAAGTGAATTTCTAAAACTTTTAGGGATATTTATTAACTGATTTAGTATGGAAATTAAATTATTTTGAAAGGAGGACCTAAATTATTTAATTTTTTATTAACAGGAAGGGCTTAATTGTTAAAACTTAGCTTGCTTTTAAATCTGAGAAAATGTGGCAAATTTTAGTACAATAATATGAAAGTTTAATATAACCAATCATGCGTTTACAAGTGGGCAAGTTAGTTACAAAAAGTTTACTTTATTTAGTAAAAACGGTCATTTTGCTCAGAAAAAGGGGTTCCGCCTTCTATAAAAGGTCCCTTCGACCAAGTCCCTTTACTTTCAACCTAGTCGAAGCCTTCTAGGTAAAAACCAGTAAACCAATACACATGATATCATCCAGTGGTATGTAGTGAATTGGAGAAAGGCGAAAGGTATGGTGTGAAAATGTTGCTATCAAAAGGGTTGATTCCTTCGTTTTAATTTGTTTCAAAAGAAATGCGCTTGCTTGTTTATAAATGGGTTTCAAAATAGTTGAAACCGATGGTTTTAAACAATTATTTTAAAGAGGCTTCGAAAGAGAGCCGCCGCCTATGTTTTAAAGAGGTAGCTTTCGAAGGAATTACTTAGATTTTGTTAAAGCTTTTTGAAGAGGTAGTTTCGACCAATTCGAAACCCTTCTGTGATATGGTGACCTCCGATGGCATTTAACGCATCAATGTTGTCGAAAGATTCAGTTGTTTTATAAATACATGTCGCTTCCTAATGCTTTTGAAAGAGGTTCGGGGATTCAAAGGCAACGGTTTCGAAAGGGATTTCAAAGCTAACCTTCAATTGTTCTACCCAGATGTTTAATGCTTCCAAAAGGATGGTTTCAACACCATCATTTCTCCCCAATACTTTTTGAACTAAAAGAATGGTTTCAAAAGAGAAGCTTTCGCTTATGTTTAGTTTGACCCAAAATGATGTTTTAAGTATAATCCCAATGTTTTCGAAAGTGGGACCTTCATTAGCTCTGAAAGGGTACGTTCAAATGGTTTTGAAGCTATGCTTCTATTCCTATATGATAATACTTTAACATACCCGAAAGTTATCGAAAGTGATGTTTTAAAGTATTCGAAAGGCAGGAGCCCTATGTTTTAAAAGATGGATTTTTAGGCTTTTTAAGGAGGGTGTCCTATGAGATCAAAAGTAAAGGTTTTGAAGGTGTCGAAAGGTTTTAAAACCTAAACTCAAATTTTAAGGTAAAAGTCATGGCTAAATAATGGAGTTATGAAAGAACTTTAATTATAAATTTGAAGAAGTATTGCCTTGAAAAAGATATAGTTTAAAGGAATTAACTATGTTTTAAATGAAATGTATTTCAAGAGCCTTAAACCCACATGAGTGGTATTGTTAAATTTTTATGATTGCTTCTTCAAGTATGAATATATTTACAGGAAAACCCTTAACTGTATTTGGAGATAAAAAAGGCTAGAAGAACTTAGGTTAACCCAGTAGTGAATATAAATTAATTGAACATCTGAATGAGTAGAATCGCATCCAGGGAGTCGGGGAGACCAAAAATATAGGATAAACTTTGAAGTTTTCTAGAAGATAGGTTCATAGTATACCAATGAAAACTATGTTAAGGCAGTTATTGGAGGTAACAAACAGGTTTGTAGTAAACCAATGAAAACTATGTATTAAAGACTGATGGTGGGGGCTGATTGGTTCGTATTGAAACCATGAAAACTATATTCGGATTACGAATTGACATCAGCCAATAGGTTCCTAGTCAACCCATGAAAACTAGAATGAGATTGAGCTACTGGATAAGTTCGTAGGTTCCTAGTCAACCCATGAAAACTTGGATAAGTTGATTAGTTATTTAAAAGACTAATACGTTCAAGGGACCTATAAACTAATTAAGTTAATTGGGACGAGACTATAGGTTCTTAGTGACCCCATGAAAACTATGGAATAGGACATGGTGTCCATGTGCAATGAAAAAGGTTATTAGTAAACCCATGAAAATAAATAGGTTAATAGCCCTAAAACTATAATTATGACAGGGTGTCAATTTAAACCGGGGATGGGAAATCCAAATGTTTATACATATGCATATCATCATAATGTTTTGAAACGTATGTTTTTAACGATTGAGGATGCAGGAGCACAGTATATGGTTTTATAAAGCTTTTAGGATACTAGGGAGGGGAAAACTCATTCCGGTAAGTGGCGTGGTCTCGCTGGATATCGAAATGGATTGAGATGTTAGATTATATTCATACTAGGCTTTATGTCCGACTCGAATTTTTTATTCTCACCTTAAACTCCCGGGTATTTAATTGATATTGAGTAGTTTAATATTTAAGGTTTTTACGTTCGCTACATAGGTGAATAACGCATCCAGAGCCGTGTAGGAGGCAGTTAGCTATTTAGGGTTTTTTTTGCAATGTGTATTTGGTTTGTAAAGGCTAATTTATTAGCCTTATTGTATACAATGATCAACCAAGGGGCATCTTCATATGTCGCTCTTGACGTATGTGTAATGGTTATATTTTACCGAATGTGGTTAACATTTTTGGGATTATGTAATGAACATCAAATGTTTTGAATGAAATGTGGATATATGTTTTTGAATTGTTTAATTTTTTCCATATTCTTGTGATCTATTTATCAATGAATCTAGCACTGCCATATTTGGTCTCCAAAGATTAATAATCATGGTTGGTTGCAGCATTCATAGCCATTAGTATTAGGTCTCCAATTAGGGGACTATTACACAATTGAATCAAACATCTTCTACTAAGTTAAGAAGTGAGTTAGGAATTTTTTCTCTATCAAAAAAAATTAATGAAGTAAAAATTGAAAAATATAAAGAAAAAAAATAATTAAAATTGTAACACATATGCCGACATACAGTGGTAATTTTTTTTAAAATTTCCCTCTAAAATTAAAATTGTTCGTTATATAATAACCAAATTTGACTTTCTTCTACATTTCTCTATAATATCTCTATTTTAAACTTTGTAAACCAACAAATCATGGCCTCCTCTAATTCAAACATTCTAGAGAAGAGAATTCATCATTTTCCTTCCCTTCTCCTGCCCGAGTCCCCTTCCAGAACACTAATATGGCCAAATTTATTAAATTGGAAGTTGAAATGAAGAATATTATGGAGATGTAGACTGAAATACAAGGTGTACAAGTTTGTTTGTCCAAAGGACAAGAGAAAAACGTATAAATTTGCGCAATTTGCGAAAATACCTATTAGATAATCCGAAAAATTCAATAGTTATTGAAGATGATTATGCTAATTTAGCCATTCATAGCCTTATTCATGGTAGCAGTGATAAGGAAGAAGAGTATAAAGAGGAAGAAGAGGAAGAGTAATTTGATGAAGTCTGATTCATCGGATAAGTATGTTTCGATCGAGATGGAAATCTTGTCGAACAAAAGGGGAACATTTGCCATCATTATCCTCGTTGTCCTATTAATAAATCCACGATCATTAAGAAATCATGTTAGGATGGTACTTTATTTCGTTAATTTGATTGTGTGGTGTATATAATTTATTTAATTTAACATTTGTTTTACTTACTTATATGTACATTTTAAGAGGTGATTGGACAATGATGTGATATCGAATGAATATATAGATTGGTTTGGTTACTGTTAATGATTTATTTTATCACTAATCATTTCTAGTATATCATTCTTATCATTATTTCCATTTCATGATTATCTCAATTTAAATATCATTTATTGTTCTTATATAAATCATTCCCATCATTATAATATGTCATTAGTTTGTATATTTTATTTAGAGGGAGTTAGAGTTAGAGTAAGAGCTAGTGTTTGAGTTATAGTTTTAGATTGATATTTTTGTTGATGAAAAATGGGGAGAAATATATAAATACTAGGCATATATTAAAGGGGAGTTATATTATATTTTATATATAGAGTTATTATCGTCAAAATGAGGGAGATTATTAATTCCTTAGATAATGGTTTTGATTATAACAACTATAGACATTGCATAAAAAATAAATACTAATTTTTTATCAAGTTATATATAGTATATAGTGTAGGATACTAGACGAGTGTTGATTAAGAAGACTATACAGTAATAAGAGTAGATTCAAGATGTTGATATAAAGTTTCAAGAGTTGGAGAATGAAGACTCGTGAGTTTTGAAGGGTTCAAGATTTCAAGATATTTCAAATTAGTTATAGAGTCATAGAATTTGTGTTAAAACCTTAATAGGACTTTCTTGATCTGTCACTCCTTCTCTAATTTTGTTTTAAATTGTTTTTCAAATATCCTGGTTTTAAAGTAATCTTTTCGAGATATATCTCAAAATGATTATCAATTGTAAAGATATTATTTTAGTGTTTTAAGTTTGTATATTGAACTTTTGTTATACTTTAATAAGTTATAATTATATTGATTATATATATATTAATATTTTCAACATTATTATATAAAGTTTTATTATGATTAAAATATGTATAAACTATGCTTATACAAAATATAAAATTAATTTACAAAACAACATGTTTTCAAAAAATATTGTTTTAAAGTATTTTAGAATTTTAAAAGAAGTATGTTGACATACTCTATGTACGTATGTATGTCGGCATAATAACTGATTTTTTCAAAATTTAAATTTCAAAAGAAGTATCTTTTCGTCGTATTTCTTCACGAATGGATATGATTATTGTTCCACTATGAATTCCAGACTTCAAAACAAATTTTTAATCAACATTTTCTTATCCATCTCTCCTTCTTCCACTCTCTCTTTTTTAAATCAAGATATGCGAAATTCAACTAGAATCAAACTCAATTATCATTAGTTTGATTCTCCTTCATCCACTCTTTGATTTCTCTCATCTCTCTCACTCAAACCAAGATTAGAGTGCTATTCAAGTATTATAGGATCAATTGTAATCAGTACTGAAGTTCTGAGTCTGTAAAATTCTACCAAATCATACTGGTATATTTATAGGTGTGATTGCAGCCTATCAATCTAGTGGGTGTGCATGTAGCTCAGAAATCAAGTGACTCTACTTAGCGGTCGGGATTCTAATAGGTGTGCCTTGTATCGTTGAAATCTAGATTGTATTTGTATTTACTAGTTGAAAAGACCGTAAAAAGAATTATGCGAGACTGGATGTAGGGCTAATCTGAACTAATATAAAATCCTGGTGTGTCTTTCCTTTTTGATGTTTACTATGTTTACATTTATCTACACTTTGATTCTGTAATTGTTTCTATGATAGCTAATTATATCATTCGAAGTAAAATCTTAAAGAATTTGAAAAATATTCATATGGTCCATAAAAAATATTCACCCCCCTCTCTTGTGTTAATTTAGCCTTAAGATCCCTATTCTACTTATTAACAAGTTCAACGTCTTTAGTTCTTCCACTAAGAAAGGCATTTCTCAAGAGTAGATCTTGCTTTCATCGGTGGATTGGACTGTCCGTAGCTTAGATACCGAAGATTTTCCTCTAAAGGTTGAAGGAATTTCATAATGTTATCTATGGCACCATCAAGGAAGTCTAAAACATCTAGAGTAATAGTTGGTACAGGTGAAGGAGCTTCTTACCATATTGAAAATATAGACTAACTAAAAGTAGCATTGCCAGGATCATCTGCCTCTTAGGATATGATCACAAGAATGGACTTGTTAAGATAATGGGGGAGTTGAATCAGAAGATGGTAGATAATTAGAAGGATCTACTTGATAAAATGGATGCTATCATAGCCTTGTTGACCCAGAATCAAAGAGAAGAGCAAAAGAGAGGCATCACCCGCTGGATCTGAAAGGGATAACTCATTTGCTTCCAGTCAGAACAAAATGGATGGAAAGCAAATGCTGAAGGAACATGCTACTGGTTCAGTAAAGAGAAATGATGGAGGGACTAGAAAAGTCCCAGTTATGGGAATTTAGCATTGACAAGAATCGGGTTTGAACTAACTTGAATTTGAGGCCCTTAGAGGGGTCGAAATCAGAGGCCTTCAACTTTTCTAATTTCGAGGACAATATGCAGCATGATGATGTACTGGATGTTGAAGCTCGGGATGTTGGAGCTAAAACATTGATAATAGAGTTAACTGGAGGTCAACGAAGAACAAAAAGGGTGGTTCACATAGATATTGGATAAGCTCAGTGTCAACAAGCAAACTGAGATCGTTTGTGGAGTCAAACATTCGGTGCAGCTCCTGATAGCCATCCTGTAACAACCCAAAATTTGGGTATAATAATTAATTAATGAATTAACCAAACAATAAAACAAGTTTGTGAAATCATCAGAACCGAACCATGGAAGTTGCACCATTGGGTCCACGGTAATTTTCTGAGCAATTTTCATACATTACTTGGTCGAAATCCGAGTCAGTACGGAGAAGTTATGAGGGGAACAAGAAACTAGAACTAAATAAGCAAGAGCGAAAAAATAAAATAAAAATAAATTAGACCCCATAGAGATCGACCCTTGTATTGGTCAAGTCGACCAATAAGCCGGCCCCCAATATACAAAAGTCGACCCGCCATTTTGTCTAAACGCTATTTCGTCCAAGTACGAGCCAAAGTCCATATAATCCTATTTTCATTAAATCCTATACATTAATGCTTGCATCTGATGGTACCTAGGGAGCCTATGACATGGTTGCACCAGATATAATCTTCAAATCCAACAGCTTGAGATCCCCAAGCTACACTATAAATAGAAACCTAGGCCTAACTACTTCTCTCATTCATATTTTCTCCAAATTTGGTTCATTACTTGAGGCTAAACCCTAAATAGAAACATTTTCTAGGGAGGAAATCATTTTGATAAAATATTCTATGCATTAGAAGTGGATCCAGGAAGGTCTAGGACTAAAGCTAAGGACCACAGACGAGTGTTTCGTAATTATTTCAGATTCATAAGCAAATTAAAATAACAAGGTTTTCGATAGTTGTAGTTTTTCTATGAATTTGAAATAATTTCTGTGTAAATTTATTAACAGTTAGTTTTAAGTATATTTTAGAAGTTCTCTTCAGTCTATATTTATTCAACTATTTTATTCAATTATTTACAGTTATTTACATCTGTTATAAATTAGAATTTAGCCTGTAAATATTAGTTACTTTTTATTGAGATTTAATCCTTTTTGACGCAAATAAAATATTTAAAAAGAAGAATTCGCAAATATGGATTAAAACAGAATAAGTCTAAATTTATAAAAATCATATGTAAAATGAGAAAAACTAAAATAAAAATAAAGATGGACTGAAATAGGCATATTTAAGATATTTGCAAACATAATTATAACAAGTGGTTAGAACTATCAAGAGAAAATATAAGAGTGATAGTTGCAAAAACATAGAAAGAAGAGATAACAAAAGAGGCTTATTTGAAAGCTTAGATCTTAGATTAAGTTAATAAGAAAATATAGAAGTTGGGCCCGTACCGGCAGCATTTCCTTTTAGGTCTAGGACTGACGGTCTCACACGTAGGTGAGGCTGGGCATGCTTATGATGATTAGGGTAAATAAGTGGCCAACAGATAGAGGCTCAATTCTGGTGATTTGGGAAAGGGGCGCAAAACTATAAGATTTGTTTGTTAGGACCAGTACCGGCAGCATTCCCTTTTAGGTCAAGGACTGATGGTCTCACACGTAGGTGAGGCTGGGTGCGCTTATGCTGACTAGGGTAAATAAAGGGACTAATAGGGGGCCGATGGTTAATGTTTATCGACAATGACCGAGCATGCGGCATCGATTAGGGTAAGTAATTCGCTACTGCATCCTAAGAGCTAAAGAGGAGTCCTTTTCTATGACCAACAAGATTTGTTCGTAGTGGCAAAAAAAGAAAGGAAAGGTCGATCAATAGGTAGGATTAGGATTTCAGCCTAATCAAGATAGCAGTTGAGATAGGATTAGGATGTCAGCCTAATCATAGTAGTTTAAGACAAGTGCAAACAATCAAACATTCAAAGCGAACAGTCAAACGGAATCTGAAATGGTATCTTATGCGATTTTTATCTTTTTAGTATTTTCCTTTCATGCTAGAACTATTTCTTAGTCTATTATCTTTATCTTGCTTAGAAATGCTAGTAATTACTTTCACTAAGTAGACTAATTTTCTGACCCATTCCTCTATCTTTCCCCTTTTCCCACCATAGGCCATCAGAGTTGAGCATAGTTGATTTAGGTTGCTTAAATATTCAACCATAGAGTTTATTCATTTTAGATGTATTCTTCTGCTTTTCATCTTTTTCATTTGGCTTATGATGGATTGGCACTTGTGAGAGGGATTATTATTGTTATTGTTATTATTAATGTTATCTTTGAAATCTAATTTTGTGAGACTGAGATGTGTTTTCGGGAGACATGAGACATAAGAGATTTTTGAGACATGTTATGTTTTTATGACCTATTTCTAAATGAAGTTTTATTTTGAATGATAAGTTATTATTTAAATGTTTTTCGCTGCTTTTGCTTATTTTTCCTGTAAATCTTAATCTATATGATGCTGTAGGTATACCTAAAACGCACCACATCCTTTGGTATTCCATTTCTAGGAATACTAAGGGGTGTGGCGTGTTTCATTTGGTATCAGAGCTAATGTTACTGGATTCCTAAAAACTTATTGAAAAAGTAAATTATTGTTGAAAGGTGACATATCTTAACACTAAGAGTATTTTTAGAAAGAAACTCTTATTATCGGAATAGTTTTCAAGTATAAAAGATTTTTTATAAAAATCCCATCAATGTGCAGTTCAACCTTCTGTCGATTCTTTTGAGTCCAAATTTTCTTTTCCTTGCATAGTATGGAGGATGCACCAAAGCTTATAGAGTGTGTCCAAATCCTTGGCTAGTTCCGTAGATACGTCCAAGCTACGGCACCATAGGTGCAAACGCAAGCGCCTAGTGCAACACCGGTGGGTGGAGGTCCCGTTAATGTACCTACATCAGCTAATTTTTCTAAGCTATGCAAGGACTTCTCTAGTCTAGGAGGCAAGACATTTTCTGGCATGGAGTATTTCGTAGAGGCATGAGCTTTGTTGAGGAATACATAGCGGATATTTGGGCCGTTAAGATTGGAGGACCAACAGAGAGTTCATCTTGCATCTTGGTAGTTAGAGTGAGAGGATTCTTACTGGTGGGAGATCGTAGAGATAGAGAGTAGAGACATTGGTTTGTTTGGATTTCGAGAAAGGTTTGAGAGAAAGTTCTTTTCGCAAGCTGAGGAAAGCATGCAGTTTGAGAAGTTCATTATTTGAAATAAGAGCAAAACAGGTATTCAAAATAGTTGTGCTTTGGCTATTTGGAAATCAAAGGGATAAAATCAATAAAAGTAATATTTTTAGTTTTTAAAAATATGGCATAAATTCTATAAATATTTTGAAATGTTTTAAATGAGTTTTGAGTTATAAAAAATAAAATTCTAAATGATAGAAAAAGTAGTTTTGATCAAATAAGCTCAAAAAGCACTATTCGTAGCGCTATTCGTAGCACTTTTTGTAGCGCTTTTTTAATAACTTTTGAAATATGATTTTAAACTTATGTATTTTTTCCCAAATCTTTTATAAATGCTTTCAAATAAATAATTATTTTAAAATTTTCAAAGGTTTTATAGCTTACTTTAAAACTTTTAAATAAATTGTTTATTAGAAAAATTCTTATAATTAAGTGATTTAATCTTGGCTCAAAAAGCCAATCAGTAGACTAGATTTTTCTATTTGTAAGGTTCGAATGTGAGGTGCTTAAACTAAGGAGATTCCCAAAAGCAACCAGTGTCTTGGCTCACTTGTCCTTTTTCCTGGGTGAGGAGTTGATATGGTTGAGATGTCTGAAACGTGGCAACTATAAAAGATTTAATTTTTTCCAAATTTAATACAACTTGGATCGTATAAAAATATTCATCTTACAATTGTTATTAAAATACTTTGAGGGAACCCATACCATCCATGTGAGTTTAGGGGTGATTTCACCACTATTCGACGGATAGTAAAGGTTGAATATGGAAACTGATGTTGAGTAGAATTAATATAATTCCTATCAAACCTTTTTAACTTCACAATGTTTTCAAATATGAATTATGAAAACGATTTGATATATCCAAAGCTAAAGAGAAGTTTAATGGTTAGGTATATATCGAAAAGAAATGTTTGAATGATAAATATCAGTAGTACATATTTTTTGACGTAGAAAAAAGAAGTAAATCAAATGATAAGCACTTATTTACTTAAACATCTTTTTATCGATGATTGGTTCAAAGGAACCGGGGTCTGATTTGAGTGATTCATATCCAAAAACCACTTCAAACCAATTTACAAGTTCGAAAGTGAAGACATGTTAAACACGGTAAAAATGAAGGTGGGGATCTAATAAACTGAAGGACTCCTTGTTGAGATAAACAAATAGCAGTGCCCCTTCAGTCTAGGATCTTTGTATGAAAGGACTACTCGCTAGTAATTTCGAGAGATGTGGTACAAGAGTGCCTTCAGTTGTTCCTGTTCCTAGGCAACTTATATGGATGAATGTCAACTTATATGGATGGATGTTTGACATTGCATTTTTAAGATCACAGTGTGTTGATCTCTACAAAGGTACATTGTAGGAGGTAACTTATTTTGTGCTTACTCTCTTCTCCAAGGCATACAAGCTCAGAAGTTATACTTTTATGGAAATCAACAGCGTGTTGTTAGAAAGGGCAATGTGGCATTTTAAGTGATAATGTTCTAAGAAAGGTAAACATTTCCTTGAGCCTCACACCTGGGGAATTGTGAAACCGCTGTTGCTTTAGGGCAAAGTGGTTCACCACCATTAGGGCATGAAATCACATTTCTAGATTTATTTGTTTCTCTTCTCTACGACTCATGTTTAAATTATGTGGTGTATGTTACCTGATCTCGGATAGGTCGGTAACGGTTGGGTAATATCATATTCGGTTCCATCCGCCACCCGATGGGTCTGTGGGTAGCCCGGTCTTAATTCACAAATGCGTCAAAGAAGTCGATCCTTGGAACATTCCTCTAGAAATTTAATGTATGGGAGGTAGTCCCTTACTTGGATATTCACTAGAAATCCAAATCTCCAATAAATGCCTTCGATTTTAGTTGTAAACCTATTAAGCAGGAATTTAATAATGTAAAAATTTCGGCTAAGATTATGTATATTTACTTGAAAAGTGTTCTCAAAGAATGCCACTAAAAATAATATTGCTGAATTTTACACAAAAATGATTTGATTATCATAAAGTAAAAACCATTCCATGTTTGTATGCCGCATAGTCTTATCAGATAACCTTTTATTTTCCAAATACTAATCTTTTGGTTTTTTCGCACCAGTCCCATAACTGACTTGAAGTTCATTTTCTTTTTCCTCTAAAATCTAAGTGCCTTACTTTCTTGAGCAGCCAAGCAGTTAGGTAAGAGCATTTTGGAAGATGCATGGAGCATGAATACTAGAAGGTCCTTTTGTCGATAGTGATCTATTTCAAAATTTTGATGTATCATGTAGTATGTATTTAGTATCTACCTTCCTTTATAAGGCTAGGTAGTTATAACTATCCCTGATTGGGTTAGTACTTATCGTAACTCTGATAAATCACTAAATGTGATTGTATGTACTTTTCATATGTGTAATTAATGCGATTAGGAGATTCTATGGTTTCTCAATCTTCTATCTTTAATTCTTTTCGAAACCACTTATAATTTGCCTCTCCGACACTTGAATTTGTGGCACGTGAATACCGAGGGTGTATGAATGTCGATGTTCGAAGGTCGAAAAGATGGATCATCACACTTGCGATGTGCTTGTCTTATTAGTCATGTGAAGTGCATATCAACTTGTGTTAGCACGCAAAGTGCATGTTTATTATTATAGCTTGCGAAATGATTGCTTTTGTTGGTCCTATGATATGCATATCATTATGATTTATGATTTGTTACTTGCTTTTATGCTAAGTCTTACGAGTTTGGACTCGTTTTCGAACTATCTTATAATTTCTACAGTTGACTTGCTTTATTAAGGCTCGTATGTCCTAGGGTTTTCGATGTGAGTTCATTATCACCATGTTTGAGATGATTGTCATTGACTGGAATAAGGAGTTTTGATTACATGGTGATTTGGTTTTGTTGCCCTTTTATTTGCATATGGCATATAGTGGATAGTTACTATTATGCCTTGTGTTTTATGTAAACTTATTAGTGAATTATCATTGGTGAGACCTTTTTATGTTTAGTGTGATACACTATTTGATTTTATACATCTTTAATGTTATGCATGCTTATTATTATATGTTCTCAATCTATGGGATATTTAGAGACAGACTGACCCATTTATTTTGTTATACTTAGGTCAGGCCAAGACTTGAAGAATGTAGAGATACAGTGACTATAGATTTGGGCTAGCTATAGTAGCTATATAAAATAGTATCTTTGTGATATAGTTCTCTTTTTCAGATGTTGATCTTATTTGTATACTTGTGCACCTTGAATTGTTATTTTGACTTGTGTATATGTAAACCTGTCTTTATTGATATAAGTGTAGATGTATTTGTAAGTCTAGTGTTCCATTTTGTAGACTTAAACTTTTAAAGAGGAAATTAATGTATTTTATTTCCGTTGAGACATTTAATTCTATGTTATATCTATTTTTGTATATGTTTTGAATTATGGTAAATCATTGTATTATTGTTTTGCATTTGGGTCGAATATGTCGAATTACCATGTGTAAGAAAATAAAGAAAAATTTAATCACATGATTCGACCCATCGATACTCGCCCAAAGCAGTATTACGGATGGTCACTCTTAACCAGCCTTATTCTTTGTATTATTCAACAATATTACTTGTAATATTCTTGAGTAATATGGACATAAAGGTGTGGCGATACAGAAGGTAAGCTAGTAATTTTAAAGGGAGAAGTCGAAAAGATGGGACGAATAAAATACACTCTAGGTTTGATCCCGTGTGAAAGGATTTAATATAAAAGTTGAAATGATTTTACTATAAAAGTTTGAGAAAATATAATATTGTAAACTAATTTTCGAAGGAATTATTTAAAGTTATAAAAACCTTATTTTGGAAAAGTATGTACATATTAAATTCTCAAAAAATAATACATAACTATGTTATGTTAAATAAATAGTTTTAGTAGAAAATCTAAAATTTGTTAGACTGAATATGGTGGTAAATGGTTTATAGCGAAAGGTCAATCTTTTTGAAAAAGAAATATAGTAAAGCGTATATAGCCCGTTGATTTTTCTAAGATGAAAATTGTTAAGATAATTTTTTTTTAGGGGAGAACAATAGGAAGTGGTACAAGTTTGATATGGGATAAAAAGAAAGGAAAAGAAGAATAATAATCGAAAATAAAGGAGTTAGAATGTGGACAATTTAGGTAGCGGAATGTTGAATAGTGATCGGATCACAAAATATGAATAAAAAAGATACTAAGAATTTATATAAAATAATGTTAGTAATTAGAAATAATTTTAGGAGATTATGTTAAAAATAATGCAAATAATTTGATTAAAAGCAACATAGGAAATTAAAAGTAAAACAAAGGAAAATGGACATATTTCATTATTGTGTGCATTATTGCAAGTATCCTTTAAAAAGCACCCTTCACTTGATATTGGAGATTCAGCCAAGGATTTGAAGTAAAGATGTTATGAGTGATGAAAAAAATGATAAATTGAGAGTTTTTGGCAAGGCCAGCCGGTTTTATAGTGGACCGTCCACTTTTTATTACGAACATAATAAAACTTTAGATACAGGAGTAAGGTAAAGACACCTTAACTACTATGGAAGGAAAAAAGAGCACTGGAGTATGACAAACATGCCACAGCTACAAAATAAAGCCTAGACTACGTCTCCACCATGGAGGCAGAAGTACCAACATCTGCAATCACCTGGGAAGAAACTAAAGGGACGTTCCCAAAAATACCAGCAAAAGGGCGGAAATGGACAGTAAGACAAGAATCATAGTCCACAGAATCAGAAGAGTAAATGAAGGAACGATCCCAGACGAAATCAGCAAGCAAGACAGTATTCAAAGCCACATACAGACCATCCACATCGAGAACTAAGGAGTCAGCAGAAGGCTTGTAGTAAAGGCATCTAAGGTCCAACTGATCCTCCGAAACAAATCGAAAATAGGATTCAACCAAGGGGTTCAATCGTATATCAAAAATGTGATCAACGCAACATCTTTTGGACTCGTCCCAAACAACTAGCAAACGAGGCGGTTCAATCGCATAAATTGAGAGTTGTCCTTATCTACTTTGATTTTTATTGTTTAAAGTTAAAAAAGATGTTTGAGAAATACTATAAAGTGCATTCTTGAAAAGGAATGGTTTGCCTAACAAATGAATATTTAGAAAGAAAAACTAAATAAATATTTTAGGTTAAAAATCTTAATTTTTTAAGAAGAAAAAGAAAAAAGTTCTTTAAAAGGAAAAATTTATTTGAACAAAAAGGAAAGAAACTTATTAAAATTAAATTTCCTATAATTTTTGGACTTAATAAATATGCAAAATCAAAAATTATAAATTATAGGTTTAAAAGTTAAGACACCAAGTATTTTTTAACTTAATAAAAGGTTTCTAAGTTGCACTTTTAAAGATAAAGGTTTTAGACTAGTAATTTCTAAATTTTTAAGGTTTTAATTATTTAAAAAAAATAGGGCGATGACAGAACTAGAAATTTAAATATGGAATAGATATGAATGAATATTTAGGTAAGATGGGGTGAAAGACAAGGCTACGAAGAAGATGGAGAGGGCTACTGTTAGAATAGCAAAAAAGAATCCTCGTAGAGTATAAAGAATACAGGTGAGAACCTACGAATTTTTTTGTCAGACATGTTTGTAAGCCATAAGATGGGCCGTAAAGGAATGATAGATGGTACTAAAGTACACTTCTACGGGTTCTAAGGGTACGCTCATTGGAAATATGAAGAGTAAAGGTAGTAGATACCAAGATTTGGATTAAAATAAGATAGCAATAGAATGTAATGAGATGATGAACATACATACAAGACACTGATAGATTCAATAAGGAACGCATGTTAGAGGGCGGAAAGGTTATTCCATCAAGCCAGTTGCTAGTGAGTTATTCAAAGACGCATAGTTTGTATTTCATACCCAATATAGTATAGGAGGACACATAGTTTATACCATAATGGAGTGTGGTAATGGAAGTAATTAATAAACCTTATTCGGTAGAAGCAATAAAGGAAAGTTAAGGTATGTGGGTTGGGGAATGATGGCATTAGAATGGTCCATATATGGTAGTATTAACAGCTTGTTATATTTGTTGTAATTCCTTGTAGTGGTGGTTTTTCTTTTAGTTGGGTTGTAATTATTAATTGTTTCTGTTATATGAAAATGCATACGATGTAATGGAAATGTTTCTTTTTACGTGCTTTCTGTGTGGACGAGTATATTATGGGAAAATAACAAATATAAGGAAATTTAAGAAAAAATACCTAACTAATGCGGAGGGAAACAAAATAATAGAGATTGGAAGGTACGAAATAAATTAAAAATTTTATTTAACCAACTACTAAGATAAAATTAAAATAAGATCATAAGCTTCGAAGAAAATAGGAACTTTTTAAAAAATAAATTTCTTTAAATGGAGGACAAGGAAAGGATCACTGGTCAATTCCCCAGCATCTTAAAAGCTGAAATTTACAATTAAACGTGTGTGCTTACTGATATTATAAAAGAAAAGAAAGGATTTTGAAATTAAAAAAGTTACCATGTAATCGAATTGAACCCATTATGGGTGTTTGAGCAAAAAATGGGCAAACACCTCCAATCCGTATAATTTAGTTGATTTTATGTGGTTTTTAATGATTTGGGTGACTTATGCAAATATGTAAAAAGCAGGGACTGAACTGTAAAAGACACACATATTTATAGTGGTTCGGCCAGAACGTGCCTACGTCCACTTTATATGTTATTATCCTTTTTCTTTCAGATTACAAGTACAAACCTTTAAGTACAAGTATAAGAAAGTTGTTTGAAAGTTCCTTCCTTGCTTGAGCTCTCCAACTTGTCTGCCATTGTTGTACCCCTACCCCTCTATTTATAGAGTGAGGTTGGGGGCAGGGGTCTTGGATGTATATAGCCGCTGACGGGCCTGGACTGCTGCAACCTGGTCCGGTAAAGTTGATCCGGAATGCCTTCTTCAGGTTGGTTCGGTAGTGGAAGATGGAGTTGGTCAGGAGAGTGCTGGTCCGGTGGTGAGTTGGAAGAGGCTTGGACCGGCAGTAGTTGGGAGCCATGTTGGTTCGGTGTGGAATTGGCTCGGTGGGTTGGTCCGGTAGTTGGTTGGTCCAGTAGTTGTTGGAGTCGTGGTGGTTCGGCATGCAGGGGAGATGGGATTGGACCGGTGTTGGGTGGTTCGGCATGTAGTGTTGGTCTTAGGGATGATTCGGCGCGAGGCGAAACCTGGTTCGGTGTTGGATGGTTCGGCATGCAGGTTTGCCCAACATTTGCACCCCAAAGTGGGGCACATGCCTGTATGTATCGCACTTTGTTTTAACTGTTTCCATTCGGTCCCTGAGTGCCGAACCATTTGGTTCGGTATCCTATATCTGCCTATAAATAGGGGCTACACCCCTTCATTACTCCTTACTGAATTGAGAGAGCCGAGCCAGATTTCTGCCGAATCAACTTATATTGCTGGAACCTTTTGACAACCAGACCAGGTAATTGCCGGATGATTCCGGTGTTTTTAAACTACCGAATGTTAATGGGAGTGTGAACGCCGAATGACCTTGGTGATGCTGATTATCGAATGAACTTAATACCGGATGTGTTAAGAGACGTTTAATGCCGAATGTGTACTGCCGAATGAGCTCTGGGCTGTATTACCGAATGAGATTGGGAATTCTGAGTGTTGAATGAGTCCCTTGCCGAATGGACTTTTATACTTGAACTATTAGTGAAACTCTAGATTTATATATGCTGGCTCGCTTTATACACTTGTTTGCTTATATCTCTGTACTTCTTGTACTAACAACACGTCTTTCGCTTTTGTGTATGCAGATAAAATGTCTCAAAAAGTGCAAACCCGATCCGATAAACAGAAGTCCAAGGACAGAGCAGAGTCCTCCATAGTTCCCCCAGTTCGGGCCGAGCGTCCTGGGCCTGCTCCGCGATCGCTAGTAGATGGGTATGGCCCCCAGGAGCTCTTGAATTCTCCGCCCGACTGCTTTCCTAGCTCCCTCAGGGAGGAACAGCTTGATGTCGTCTCTCGTTCCTTTGGGATTGACAGGGCTAGCATGCTATTGCCGGGAGATGGAGTGATGCCGTATAATCCCCCCGAAGGATATTTTGCATACAGTAGGTACCACTGCATGTGTGGGGCCATTCCTCCCATTAATACCTGGATAGTCAGCTTCGTTACTTATCTGAAGGTGGCTCCTTTCCAGCTTCAGCCCAATTCCTACGCCATCTTGGTGTGCTTATACATTATTTTTCAGAGAAGGTACGGGCGCCCCCTTCCAACCGGAGATCCGGTATCTATATAACTTGAGGGATTACAAGAAGGGATCTCCGTACGTTAGCTTGGAAGCGGCTGTTCCTTTCAAACCAGTCCTGGACCTATACTCAAAGTTCACCATGTTTAAGAAAGAATGGTTTTTTATCAGGGACGATTCTGTCTCCTTCCGCCTCTTCACTTTTGGCTGTAAGTTGAACTTTATTTACAGTTTCTTTGTTCCGACTGCAGTGCTCCTTCTGATATGCTTCTATTTCTTGCTAGCGACAGGTGGCTTTGCAGTCGTAGAGACTGATTCCCTGTTTCATGTCCTGTACTTTCAAGCACCGTTATGGAGAATAGGAGAAAAGTTTTAAATGAAATTGAAATATAGTAAAAGTAAAACTTCCAGTCACGGAAGGCCGTCGATGTGCTTAAGTTCGTGGCAAACGGGTTTTGTAGTCACTTTCCCTAGCTGTGGGTCTTGGAGACATTTGTCACCCATCTTATGCCTCTGCGGGGAGTTTTCTTTTTTACCACAGCCGCACTTAAGACACATCAGAGCCGATCGCGCACAGTAACTACCCGGGCCATTATGGCCCGTAATCGCGGGTATTATTCGATTTACTGTGGCCGGCTAGCGTGGGGGCCGATCGTCAACTGTGAACTGCCCCTGGCTGGCCACACCTTATGTTGGGGCTTATGATCGGTTCACAGTTGTCGGCGAGCCGAATCGCTGTAATGAGCTGCCATCGGCTATAGTCGGCCTTTTTTGATGACTTATACTCGGCTTATTACAGTCGGCTTTAAGGGCTGAGGCAAACAATGAGTTAACTCGCGGTATTGGGATACCGGAGCAAAGTGTCTCATTGGCGAGGGCATAGGATCACAGCGTACCTGTTAGATTTTGTCCAGGTGGAGTTGTGTCGTGAAGCTCTGAATTGAAATGTCATCTGCAAAGGATTTTGTTCAACAGCAAAGGATAAAGCTTAACAAGTAGCCAAGATATAAAGGAACAAGTTAACAAGAGCCATGTTTTTTAAAGTGGTTCGGCACGAAAATGCCTACGTCCACTGATTCTCTTTGTTAATTCACTTCATATGGGCAGTACAAGTTAAGAAAAGTACCGACGGAGGTGTCGGATGTTCCATGCCCTCTGGAACACCTCTCCGTCCACTGTTGACAAAATATAAGCTCCGTTGTGGAGATCTTTATGAATTACATATGGTCCGTCCCAGATGGGGTCCAGTGCCCCGGGGCGCGGAAAGATTCGCTTAAGGACAAGATCTCCTTCTTGTAAGCTGCGATGTTTGACTTTGGAGTTGTATAGTGCTGCCACTTTTTGTTTGTGAGCTGCTGCTTTGAGTGCTGCGTCATTTCTTCTCTCCTCAATCAAATCCTAAGACATGAGGAGGAGCTCTTCGTTCTCTTCCGGGTTGTAGTGGATCCTACGGTGAGAGGGCACTATAGTTTCAATTGGGAGCATAGCCTCCGATCCGTATGCCAAAGAGAAGGGAGTATGCCCTGTTGAAGTTCTGTAGGATGTGCGATAGGCCCAAAGTGCCGTAGGAAGTTCGTCCACCCAAGCGCCTTTTGACTTTTCAAGTTTCTTCTTGATTAAGGTCTTGAGGATCTTGTTGACAGCTTCGACTTGGCCGTTTGCCTGGGGATAAGCCACGGATGAGAAGCTTTGTGAATCCCATGCTCTTGGCACCAGTTGGCGAATTCTTCGCTGTCAAATTGAAGTCCGTTGTCTGATATGATCTTGAGTGGGACTCCGTACCTGCACAGAATATTTTTGATCAAGAAGTTGATAACTTTTGCCGAAGATATTTTATTTAGAGGTTCCGCCTCCACCCATTTGGTGAAATAGTCAACTGCCACTATAGCGTATTTGGCTCCGCCTCGGCCCGTTGGCAGTTCGCCAATCAAGTCAATTCCCCATACTGCAAAGGGCCAAGGGCTGGTCACTTGAGTAATCTCATTTGTGGGTAGTCGAGGAATCTTGGCAAATTTCTGACATCTGTCGCATCTCTTGACGAAGTCCGAGGCATCTTTGTTTAAAGTGGGCCAGAAATACCCATATCGGAGTATCTTTTTTGCTAGCGTCTGCCCTCCGGTGTTGTCTCCACAACTTCCCTGATGGATATTGGATAGAATTTCCCTGGATTCTCTTCCAGCAACGCACCTCAATAAGGGGTTAGAGAAGCCACGCCGATAGAGGATGCCTTCTTGCATTGTGTAGCGGGAGGCTTTCCTTAGAATTTTCTTAATTTCATTTCGCCCGTCGGGTACGGTGCCGTTTTGTAAGTATTCTCGGATATGGGTCATCCATGTTTCTTCCTCGGTTGCAGCTATCAGATTTACTTGCTCGAAACTCGGGGTTAGTAGCCTTGAGACAGTTATCGTTCCAGAAGTGGCATCATCTCCCATGCTAGCTTGCTTTGCCAGCTCGTCGGCCTCTTGATTTTCTTCTCGAGGAATGTGTTTGATCGAGTAGTGATCCAATTGATTGAGCAGCCGCTTGGTCTTTTTCAGATATGCCATGAGCCGCTCTCCTCGAGTCTGGAACTCCCCTAGTATTTGATTTACGATGAGTTGTGAATCACTGTGAAGACATAAGGAACTGAATCCGATCTCCAGGGCGAGCTCTAATCCGGCTATTACTGCTTCATATTCGGCATCATTATTGGTGGCAGCGAATTCTGGCCTTAGTGCATAACGCAGCTTTCTTCCCCTGGGAGTGATGATCACAACACCTACCCCCGAGCCTTGTTCGTTCGACGCTCCATCTACGAAGAGATCCCACTTGATATCTTCTACTATTTCAGATTGGTCCCAGCCTTCGTTGATAGTGAATTCGGCGATGAAATCGGCTATAGCTTGTCCCTTGATGGCAGTGCGAGGATGGTAGGTGATATCATATTGGCTTATCTCGATGCACCACTTGAGCAGTCGCCCAGAGGTGTCGGGACGATGGAGCACTTGCCTCAATGGTTGGTCGGTTAGGACTCTGATGGGATGAGATTGGAAATAGTGTCGTAGCTTCCTTGATGTGATTAGTAAACAGTATGCCAGTTTCTCGAGTTTGGGATACCGGGCTTCTGCTCCCGTGAACCTTTTGCTTATGAAGTACACTGGCCGTTGTGTGCGGTTTTCTTCTCTTACCAAAGCGGCGCTTAGAGCATGGGATGACACAGCAAGATATAGGTATAGTTCTTCGCCTTCATTCGGAGTCGAGAGTACTGGTGGCCGTTGGAGGTGCTCGATTAGGTTAAGGAAAGCTGTTGAACACTTATCGGTCCATTCGAATTTTCCTTTGTCTTTCTTCAGGGCCTCGAAGAAAGGAATGCATTTGTCAGTTGCTTTAGAGATGAATCGGCTTAGGGCGGCCACCTTCCCGTTTAGGCTTTGCATTTCTTTCCGAGTGGATGGTATTTTGATACCTTGCAAGGCCGGACTTGTTCGGGGTTTGCTTCGATCCCTCTGGCATGGACGATGAATCCCAAGAACTTTCCTGATGACACTCCGAAGGAGCACTTTAGAGGATTCAGCTTCATTCCATATTGACGGAGTACTTGGAACATCTCGTCCAGGTGGCTTACATGATCGTTGGCTTGTCTTGATTTAACCGGCATGTCATCCACATAGACCTCCATAGTCCATCCCATCAATTCTGCAAACATCTTGTTGACGAGGCGCTGATAAGTAGCTCCGGCGTTTTTAAGTCCAAATGGCATTACCTTGTAGCAGTACAATCCTCGGTCAGTGATGAAGCTAGTGTGGTCTTGATTGGGGGCGTGCATAGGGATCTGGTTATATCCTGAGTATGCATCCATAAAGGATAAGAGTTCGTGTCCGGCAGTGCTGTCCACGAGTTGGTCGATTCGGGGGAGTGGGAAGTAGTCTTTCGGGCAAGCGTCATTTAAGTTGGAGAAATCGATGCTTGTTCGCCACTTCCCATTAGCTTTCTTTACCAGTACCGGGTTGGCGATCCATTCCGGGTAGATGGCTTCACATATGAAGTCATTGGCAAGTAAGTTCTTTACTTCTTCCTCGAGGGCTGCTGATCGTTCCGCCCCCATACTTCTCTTCTTCTGCTTTACCGGCACCTTGGTAGGATTAATGTTCAGTGCGTGGCATGCTATGTCCGAGGAGATTCCAGTCATATCAGCGTGTGTCCGTGCAAATACATCCATGTTGTGGCGAAGAAAATCAATGAGTTGATTCTTTAATTCTCTTTTTAACTGAGATCCGACTCTCAGCAGTTTACTTGGGTCGCGTTTGTCTACAGATACGAATTCCATAGCCTCTGCAGGCTCGGCGGTGGCCTCCTCCTCTTTGTCCCTGGGGTCTAATTCTTGAAAGGATCACTGGTATACCGAAGAGGAGGGGCTTTCTTTAGTTTCTATGCTTCCTAGATTTTCATGTAGAGAATAGTCTTTGCATTTTTCCCTTTATCTCTCGTGCGATTATTGCGAAGTTCGGTTACATAGCAGTCCCGAACGGCGTATTGATCCCCTTCTACTTCTCCCACTCCATTATCCGTTGGGAACTTCATCTTCAGGCACTATGGGGCAAGGACAAATTTGGAAGTCGAACAAGGCTGGTCTTCCTAAAAAGGCATTGTAGGCCGAGTGGTTGTCTATTAGCACGAATGTTTGTTTCCGAACGGCGGAGCGGGGATGACTTCCCAATTCAACAAAGAGATCCAATTGTCCGAGGGGCATCTTTGCTTCTCCAGTGAAACCGTGTAGTGGTTTGTTGCAGGGGGATACATCCTTCATTGACAGCTTCATTTTGTCGAAAGCATGCTTGAATAGGGTATTTACAGAACTTCCAGTGTCTATTAAAATTCGGAAAACTTTGGCTGGACCGAACCAGGCAGAGATGACCATAGGGTCCATGTGTGGGTACTGCCTTCCTTCTAGGTCGCGCCCACTAAATGTGATGTCATTATTTTCCTTCCGCTTAGGGTGGCGTTCTTCCATAACAGAAATGACGCAGTCACCCTTGCTTCTGAGTGAGTTTCCATATCTTTCCATTTCTGCCCAGCTCTTGTCGGCGATGTGTGGCCCTCCTGATATTGTATGGACCACTATCTTCTCTTGGCTGGAGCCGCTGGTGTTGCGAGTACCTCCGCCTGTCTCTGGGTGGAGCTGCCCGGGGTTTTCCTTGGCAGGAGCTGGGGTCCTGTCCTGTCCCTTCACATAGAGTTCTAATCTCTTTCTCCTGATGTGTTCTTCAATTAGGTCTCGGAGATGGCGGCATTCATTAGTATCGTGCCCATGAGACTCGTGGAAACGGCAGAATTTTTCGGACTGGATTGCGCGATCTGACTCTTTCTTGTACGGGGGACGCTTGTATGTAAATTCATCCTGGGTGGCCAGGAAGATGTTCTCTACTGTTTCATTCAAGGGAGTGTAAGCGTCAAATCTCGGTCCTGGTCGGTACAAGCGCTTTTCTCCCTTCTTGCCCCCTGCATTGTCTCTGGAGTCGTTTCTCCGAATGTCCTTCGCTGCGGCGGGGGCGTTTCCATGAGCCGTCTTAGTCTGTAGTCCTGTCTGCCTTTCAGCGGCATCCTCTTCGAGTCTCATGTACTTCCCAGCTTCATGGAAGAAATCGGGCAAGGTAGCTGGTTTTTCTTTAGTTAGTCTTTTAGCAAACTTGGTATCTGGGTGCACACCACTACAGAGGGCCATTAGGGTGAGTTTCTCATCGGCATCTTGAACTGCTGCCGCTGCGGCATTGAACCGGGTTAGGTATTGCTGCAGTGTCTCTCCGGATTTCTGTTTGACAGTAGATAGATAATAAGCATCCTTGGGTTGTTCCACATGAATGCGGAACTGGCTAACGAACTTTTCTTTCAACATCTCCCATGAGCTGATGGACTCTTGAGGTAGGTGGCAGAACCAGGAAGTAGCTAGATCTGCCAAGAAAAGTGGGAAGCATTTACATAACACTCCCTCTGTTGCTCCGCTCATGAGCATATGCTGGGTGTATCTCTGTAAGTGTACAACGGGGTCGGAAGTTCCCTTGTACGGTTCCATCGTCGGCATTTTCCATTCTCGAGGGGTGATGGCGGTTTCGATGTCGCGGGTGAAAGGGATGGTTACCCTAGCGCCTATCCCTCGATCCCTTTGCTCCCATCGGACGCATTCCCTGAATAATCGTGCCATTCTTTCATCAGAATTTGGAGCGGACAAAAATGAGCTTGGTTCTTCCCTGCGGGATCAATCTCGTCCAGGTGACCTGTAGGGATGGTATAGTCTATCACTTCTGACGTTATCCAGTGGCTGTCTTTGGCTGCTTGGATGCATGCTAGGACCAGCTACAGTTGCCCCCTGCCTTGATCTTCCCCTATGGGGTTCTGTTTCGAGCATTTCCATGGGGTCAACTTCGGGCTGGGTTCTAGCTCGGCTCCATTCAGCGGGGTTTCTATGATTAGGCAGCATGACTGGCTCAGCTAAATCCGACCCTCGTCTGGTGCTTCCCCCATTGGGTTCTGTTCCAAGCGCTTCCTCGAGTCGGAGTTCGGGCTGAGTCCGAGCGCGGCCCCTATCATTGTTGTTCCTGTTGATAGCTTCTTCAAAGAGGGAAGACCTTTGTTGTCTCTGAGATCCTCCAGATTGAGACTCACCCCATAATTCAGTATTGCGGTTGGATTCTTCGGCATCCCTTAAGCGTGACAAGAGTTGGTTCACCAAAGCTTCTTGTTGGGATGCGAAGCGGTTATTCACTTCAACCACGACTCTGTCTAGGTCTGCCCTAGTGATTGCTGCCGGTTGTTCCGCGGCAGGGGCTGTCGGAATTGCCTGATCTACATTTGGCACTGCTGTTGTAGTGGGACGGTTCTCTTGATCTGGTCCACTGGATCTGGAGCGTTGCTGGTTGCAATGTTCTTTCCCTTGTTGGCGTCTTTTCTCGGCCTGGAAGTCATGTTTCCTAGGCAATGAAGGGTGCTATTGGGAAAGAAGGTTGAATGAGGGAAGCTGAAGCTTCGAGTTCCAAGTTCTCAGTGAAAGCACCAAAAATGTTTGCGCAAAAAATGGGCAAACACCTCCAATCCGTATAATTTAGTTGATTTTATGTGGTTTTTAATGATTTGGGTGACTTATGCAAATATGTAAAAAGCAGGGACTGAACTGTAAAAGACACACAGATTTATAGTGGTTCGGCCAGAACGTGCTTACGTCCACTTTATATGTTATTATCCTTTTTCTTTCAGATTACAAGTACAAAGCTTTAAGTACAAGTATAAGAAAGTTGTTTGAAAGTTCCTTCCTTGCTTGAGCCCTCCAACTTGTCTACCATTGTTGTACCTCTACCCCTCTATTTATAGAGTGAGGTTGGAGGCAGAGGTCTTGAATGTATATAGCCGCTGACGAGCCTGGACTGCTGCAACATGGTCCGGTAAAGTTGATCCGGAATGCCTTCTTCAGGTTGGTTCGGTAGTGGAAGATGGAGTTGGTCAGGAGAGTGCTGGTCCGGTGGTGAGTTGGAAGAGGCTTGGACCGGCAGTAGTTGGGAGCCATGTTGGTTCGGTGTGGAATTGGCTCAGTGGGTTGGTTGGTCTGGTAGTTGGTTGGTCCGGTAGTTGTTGGAGTGGAGGTGGTTCGGCATGCAGGGGAGATGGGATTGGATCGGTGTTGGGTGGTTCGGCATGTAAGGTTGGTCTTAGGGATGATTCGGCGCGAGGCGAAGCCTGGTTCGGTGTTGGATGGTTCGGCATGCAGGGTTTGCCCAACAATGGGCACTAAAGAGTTGACTACACCCTGATTTCAAGAAGTGTGGAAAAAAAGATTTTATTTTGAAATACCTGTATATGTACACTTTTGAAATAAAAATAATTCTTCAAAAGGCTTTTGAAGAAAAAATTGTGTTAAGAAATTTTATATTAATATTTTAGAACTAATATAGAAATATTTTTTAATTGAAAAGGAAGAAATTTGAAAATTTGAAAATTCCACATACTAGATATGGGGGAATGTTTTACATGTTGGTTAGTATTGATTTTACTGTGTAATATAAGTGGTAGTAAAATAAATGCGGGTTAGTGATAAGGAAGTTGTTTTTGCTATGGAATCTTTTCCAATATACTTTTTCGATAATAGGACAAAATATTGAAAGTTGAAAAAACCCTATTTTAAAACTTTAAGATAAAAACTAACTATGTAAAAAAACATGGAAAAAAGTTGAAAGAAAATTGGGTGCAAAAGACATAGATCTAAAGTACAGTGAGAATTTGAGTACCCAAGAGAAAAAGGATGGAAATATTGAATTTTACATCTAAAACCTTTTTCCCGACATAAAGAAAAATAAGTTTAGAAAATTATATTTTTCAAATTTGGATGTTAGAAAAAATGTGCTAGGATTTCAGATGGTAGGAATTGGATGAAAAATTGGTTGAACTATGCTTCTATTCATGGAAATGTAGGAAAAATTTAGATGTGAAGCACGTTTTTGGTTTTCAAAAGTTGCACGCGTATAGAACATCCAATATATATAGGATGTTTGCAGCATATTTTCAAAATTGATTTAAAAGAGTGCATTCATATAGGAGGCACCGATTAGAATTATTCTACATACATATCATATGTGTTGTGATACACCATACACTTGTATGCGATTGATTGCAAAATTGTTCGTATACTGATTGATTTGTTAGTTTAGAATGGTTGTAAGTTGGGGCACATTGTTCAGTCCTTGGGAATTTTCGAGGATGAAATTTCTTTAAGAGAAAGAATATTAGACCGCATGATTTTATGATAATTAATCAAAATGAAATTTAATAAATAAATAATAATGTCAGAAAACGAAAATTTTACAAACGTTAGAATTTAGCTACAAAACTTACAACACTAGTTTCATGGTCATTTTCTAATCAATTTATATACATAAAGTTTTCCGCTGTTAGCGTTTGAAGTTTTTGAATTGGAATGGATTATATATCTAATTATGGTAATTAAAATAAATTTATTATTAACTGATAACATTAATGGAACTTACATGTTAAGAAATATTCACGTTAAAAACGAATCTTAAAGAAAATTTTAAAGTGGAAATCAAATAAACAAAATCGATTAACATATGGAATAAATTTACAAATCCAAGAAGAAAGATAAATTCACAAATCACAAGCCAATCGGTCGACCCGAAAAGCACGACGGTCGACCATTGGTTGAATTAATTTGATAGTAAATTGTGGCCTAACAACCCGAATTCAATACGGTTTTACCAAAAGGCTGGCATTGATTCGATCCCATATAAATACAAACCTAAACCCTTAATCCTAAACTCTTATTTTCGAAGAGGCACCGGAACTCTGCCATTTTCTCTTCTCCTCCAAAATTCTTACTTCTTGGAAATAGGTCTAGTTTATATGTATAAATAATTGGGTAATTGTAAAAGGTGACTGGAAGAGAATGGGTTCAAATCAAATTGCCAATGCCAAGATGAATTGAAATCCAAATCTAAAATACAAATCAAAATCTAAATCTCTTTTCTAGTCTAGATCTTTGATAAATCTATACAAACTTAGAGTGCACAAATCCAAATATGGAGAAAATGGAGTCAAAGTGGAATAACATAGGTTAGATCTAAAGATTAGGAATGCGAAAAAAGTATGTGGGATTAATTATATACTTTTGTATAATATTAGATTTATATCATTGTAGATCTATTCATGTATTCTTGTAAATTAAAATGGAGTTCTAGGCTAAACCTATACACATGCAATAAATTATAAACCCTTGCTACATATTTTATAATTTTTTACCTGATATATTTATATGTTATATGAACGTAAATCTGTAAAAGATTTAAGTATTAGCAATCCCAAAATTTATTATCTAATAATATAGACAAATGATGTAATAATTCTAGATTTGTTATTTAAAATGGATATCTAAAAATAAGAATGTAAAATAAAGAAATCACAACAAGATTTTAGGAGTTTACCATATTCTGTAGCGTCCATATCAATAACTACAAAATGTGATAATTCCTTGTTATCCCAAATGCAACACAAACATCCATTTTGGAAAAGATATAGAAATTTGCAGTGCAAATCTTTCTACTGAGGGAGACGTAATTCCAATGCATTAAAATGCAATAAATCCCTGAGAGTTAAATAAAGTGATATAAATGTGATAAGAATATTTTAAGGGAATAGATGCACGATATATATAAAGATGAGAATTAAATAAGGAAAAGAAATTGAAGAATAAGCAAGAATAAATTAAATGTTAAAAAGGGAATAGAAATAGGAATTCAGAAAAAGGGTAAAGAACGTAAAAGGGAATTGTAAATATTTTAAAAGGAAGCAATTAATAGTCTTAAACAATGTAAGATATAAACTCATAAAGAACTAAAAAATTATGGTTAAAGGTAAATTGTGAAGTTAAAATAATTAAGTAAGAATTAGTTAAGATATATATAAGAGATATATACTTATATTGCTTAAAACATGCACTTATGATGGATGTGAACTATTTATGTTAATGAATTACTAGCTAAATAAGAATGAAACGGTCATTAACATAGTTTGTAATGCGAGGTTAGTAGCGTTACACAATAGAGGCCTGCCTACGGCAAGGGACAAGCAGTAGTTATGTAAACAATATACTGATGTGAGGCATACCCAACCGTAGGACCGGTGAAGCGTATATGCTTTTGTATAAATAAAGGAATACCCCAATAGAAAAGGGAGTTGGCTTTAATAAAATAGGAAAGAGGGGTATAGCCTTGATTGCAATAGGCAATCTAAATCAGATGGTGACGAAAAATAATGCTATGTCAACATGTGTTGGTATCAAATTAAGGAGCAGGGATGCACATCGGTCGACACCATCATCAATCCTTGGTGGTCAATGGGAAAGACATGGGTTACACATAATGGGCTATAAAGCTTGCTAGTATATAGAGCATGTTAGGTCATGCATCGCCATGTTGTTTTCCAGTTCATTTGTTCGGGGGAAAGGCTAGTTAACCGTATTAGTGAGCTCTTTCAAAATGTGCATGGGGTAATCTATGGAGTTGAGTCCACAGCCGGTGGTGTTGAATCCAACATATTTATAGTTTGTATAGCTGAGTCTACAATTGGGAATCAAACAAGAAAATCCCTAACAACAGTTTCTTGGTACGCACGCTAGGAAAGCATGATATGGAAAGGGTAAGGAATCTTGACAGGGTATTGAGTTAATGGATACAAGAAGGTATAGTACCTTGGTCTAAGGGGGGACCACTGTACTGTGTTTGTATGATATAGTCTACTAAGGGTAGATGGGACATATCGTTTGCATATATAAAGTCGAGACAACTAATTGAAAATGAAAAGACATAATAAGAGATAGAAGACAATCAGAATAGACTAGTGTTATGTATAAAGTCTATAAATCACCTGTCACCAGGACATTTTTCTACCCTCTCCTCATTACAATCTATAGGGTAGCTAAAACGAGCAGGTTGCCTTTGCTTGCTCGACACTGACAATGACGATAGACATTAGAAATGTCAATCTGGTCATCAACTATATGCCTTTTTATATCTTATTATCTCATTCTGAGTTAGATCATTAGTACTTTGATATGCGTTCGTTTAAATTATATACAGAATGCCAAATCAACGATCCGTACTTTTGTGGATTTGGGTTTTCGATTTAGAAAAAATTTAGGCTCACTACAATGCGGATTGTTACAATATATTTTTGTAGATGAATTAGTCAGTAGAACAAGAGGTCCATTGAACACCAAGCCCAATTTCATGCATGAGCATGCAGGAGAGAGAAACATGGGCCAATCACCAAGAAAGACCACTTCGTACTGAGTGAAACAACTCGATACCGATCGGTTTTCCTAGAGGAATTCTCTCCTCCTTCCCTATTTGATCTTCTATCTTCAACTCCTCACGTTCCAAGAAATTTTACTTTGTGATTGAGCTATTCCTAAGAGGTTCTTGTAACGACCTGCTATTTCGAACCATTCAAATCGACAACCATTCATTCATATCAAACTTGAATTGCTTGAAACAACAGAATGTTAATTTATATTTAGCAGAACTTAGAATATATAATAAATAAAATCAATCACAGAATCACAGACATGGAGTAATATAACAATAAGTAGCAGAATAAATAAATAGTAGTTCATGATGCTACTACAAATATATCAGAGACTAAAACAAAATACAACAGAGATCTCAAATACATAGAAGTCACTAATATAATAGCAGCTAATAGGGTAGAACATAACAACTGGAAATAAATGAAATAAATAAGAGCTGAAAAGATAAAGATAGATCTCCAAGCAAAGCTCCAAGCTCCAAAGGTGAGTCTCAAATGCTATGACACTCAGTCTGACCCGAGCATAAAGCAAAACATAAAACACTCGAGTCGGGATTAATATTCTTATACCAGTAAATCAACTAAAATTAAATGCCCAAGTGAAATACAAATAACTTAAAGGATGTGAGATTCCATCCTTTAAGGATCCGTTAAACTATCTACATACATAGTACAATATGCTACATATATAATGTCTATAATAAAGTAAAATATTAAAATACGTTATGGCGTTACCCATATCCTCCTTAACACATTTTATATAAATATCGTAGTCCATACAGTACTAAAACTCCACCAAACTGGTGGGCTATCAAGGAGCACTCCATAGGTATGACATAAACTAAACTTGTAAAGGTCACTATAAGGCATGTGACAAGGCACGCGAGGCGATGCCTAGGGTAGGAATCTACCGTTTTACAGAAGCAGGCTAGTGGTAACGCATAGCTGCTACTACTGCCCACCTCGAGACACATTCCCAAAATCAAAGGTGTACCCAATAAAATAACAATGTAATAGAACTGTATCGAAGAAGCATGTGCTCGATCGTAGGTGCGATCTCACTTGACCCAAGTATAGCTCCTATTTTAGCCGCATCAAGCTGACTTGCGGGAGTGTGTGATGCGTTAGTACTTCATATAGAATCGTCGCCAAACCATCCTACTTCGTTCTGGAATCTCCATCATGTACACAGTTGTTAAAGTGGTTTTCGGTGTCGGTAGAGAGTATGACAATGTCTGATCGCGGTCTCTTTAACAACCAAATGCTTATTTTATACCGTGGCCACTTTATTTCAAAACAGTTCATACTTCATATCAAAATATCATATTCATTTCAAAAAATCATATCACTTTCAAAATCATATCACTTTCGAAATATCATTCACTTTAAATTATAATTCACTTCAAATTATAATTCACTTTGAAACCATAACCAGAAATAGGTTGAACAATCATATCAAAGTATTTGCATTTAAATCCCTTAAAACTAAATCATAAACGTTCCAACTTAAACGGTTTAAACACTAAAAATATTTTTTATATATAATTTTAAATAGTTATAATTTAAAAAATAGTTTATATGTTTAAAAGTAGTTATGGATTAAATAGTTTATATATTAAAAGAGTTTATATCGAATATAATTTCAAATTATAATTGACTCTTCTAATTTCACAAGTTGATTCAAATCAACTTTAATTTCAAAAATTCAATTTAAATCAATCTCAGATCGATAATTTCTAATTCTCATTAAAATAATTTTAAATTTATACGATTTCAAATACAGGTTTGAATTAAAAATTTAAACCACTTCCAATTCAATGCGTTTCAAAAATCAAACAATTTACAATAGCACAATTTGATAAATTTCACTTATATTTAAAAATTCAATTTTAATCCTATTTAAAATTTAAAATTTCACTTAATCATCTTTAATGACATTTAAGAAAAATCTCATATTACAATTTAATTTAATATTATATATTCAATTTCAATCTTATTTAAAGTTGAAAATATTCATTTAATCACTTTATATTAAATCAAGTCATAAAATCACACCTTTCAAAATCACAAAAATCACTAAGTTCGAATCAAACCTTATTTAAATTCAATTCTAAAAAAAAATTAACTATAAATTAATTCATATTTTAATTCAATTCTTAACAAATTAAATTACAAATCAATGCTCATCTAATTTCAATTCTCAACAAATTTAATTAAAAATCAATTCTTATTTAATTTCAATTCTTGACAAATTAAATTAAAAATCAATTATTATTTAATTTATCTTTCCATCCTCCATTTACTTAAGTTATTACAAAATATAATTCAAATAAATACTTAACATATTATATATATATTATTAGTTAAATTAAATTCTTAATAAATTTTATTATATTTGTTATTATTATATTAAATATTATTATTATTTAATCTATTTTAAATCTTATTTTGTATATTTAAAACAAATTACAAAGTTATAAGTAAAATATTATAATTTTCATTTTTAAACTTAACTTATAAAATTAAAATATCCAAAACATAAAATTTTAAAAATCTAAATTTTACACATATAATAAGAATAAAATCTTTATATTATATTTTAAAATAAATATTCCTTCCAAAAATTTGGAAATCGTTTTTTTTACAAAAATAAACCAATCGTGTCCGTACGTAATTTTCTATCTTATGGTCAAGTGATATGAATATTTATCATTTCAATCCGCCATAATTTAATATTTACGGGTGTATATAATTTCAACCCGTAACCCCAAAATTCAATTCAATAAAATCGCTTGGGTCTATCATTTCGATGCGTAACTATTTTTCTCTAATCTAGAGTATCGTCTGGTATGTATCATTTCATCCCTTAGGGATTTCTAAACTAATAGGGAACTTGTAGAGTGAGAATAATATAATAACAGTATAAAATAACATATCAATGATGAGCACATATCAAAATTAACAGTTTAATAACAGTACATATACACATTGCATGTTATGGTGTCATATATCAATTAATATAGGTTACAAATGCAGATGATTAACATATTATGTCCAACAATTAAATATCTAAGAATTCAAATCTAACGGAATATTTCAATCTTCATTTTATGTGAGATAAATTTACCAAACATAAGAAGCTATCGTAAGTGATCACCTACTTGGTAAGAGAAAATAGGACAAGCACATAGATAATCGACAAATCAAAGCAACTAACTACTGCGATCAATTCTGGAGAGCGGCGAAACCAAAAGCAAAGCATGGGAGAACCAAATCGATGAATTCAAAATCAAAACTATTTGGATATAAATGGATAAAATATTCTATCAATATTTTTTTCTAAAAATAAATCTTTAATTAAAACTTATATTATATTTATTAAACATATATTGACATAAAATATCTTCATATTATATTGATAATCAATATTTATTAAAATAACTGTAATTTCCCTTTAAAATTCTCAAGTAAATAATTTATCATAATATATATACATAATGTTATAACAAAATCTATTTTAAAAATATGAATTGTAAATAAACATTTAAACATATATATACACATATATCCTTTAAACATATAATATAATATCCCAAACACATTATATATACTTATAAATAATAAAGAGTCGGAATAGACGAGTGCTCGATTCTTCCGCTATATGGTGATGATGATCGGGTTATGACGTGTAGGTGGTTGTGTTATAGCAGGCGAGCTGGTTTGTTGGGTGTCGAGGCTTTGTAGTGGGAAGGCGAAAGTCAAGAGTTGTTTGGCGGAGCGAGTGATGGGAGGATCTAGGAAGCTTTCGAGGGCGGCTGTGCATATAGGAGGCTATGGATGGGGCTGACATGATCGGCTGTCATGGCAGATGAAGGAGAAGGTCAGCGGATATGGCACTATATGGGAGGAGTTGGCTGTGGGCATGGGAGGGAAGAAGGAAGGCGATGGGTTTGGCGAGGGTGTGTGATATGGTGAAGGCATGTTCAAAAAGCAAGGGAAAGAGTGACATGGTCGTGTTGCTTTTAGAGGTGTACTGCTACACATGGCCAAGTAGCACTTGGGGAAGGTGAGGATGAAGGCAGCGGGTTGTTGCTTACGTGCAGGGATTGGGTAGTGGCTGGTGGAAAGTGGTGGATGAAGCGGTTTGTATGGTCGGAGCAGTGGGAATAGGGGAAGTGGATGGTCGAGAAAAAGGGAGACGTAGCAGTCGAGTGGAAAATGCGAGAGTGGGTCGAAGACAACTTAGAGTAGATTGGAGAAAAAATGATGAATAATGGGAGACAAATTATATAGAAGCTTATCTATCATTTTATTTTAATTTTCTTTCAACTTATCACAGAACAAAAGCAAAAGATGTATAGTGTAGAAACACGAGAGAACTGAAACGAACTAACAAATAAAAGCAACTAGGGAATATAAAAAGCCGACTATTAATTCCAAAATAATTATGGCTACTGACCATTGGTTTCTCTCGATATACTGGCGAAAGGACATAGGGAACTGAAAGGCTCAAAAAAATGGTTACCGATATAGCCAACCGTTTCGTAGATTTCGCCATGTACGGGACTACGAAATTCACAAATGAATATATTGTGGAGATCAACATGATGAGATGAACAAAATAGTATACAGATATCAACGATACGACAGTCCTATCAAAAGTCGATATTTGCTGCCAAAATGTTGTTAAAAGACCGAAAATAAGATAAATGGAGATATAGCAGTCCAAATTTGACGAGACAAAATACGTCTTACTCTGAACATGGTAAACAGTTTTATTATATAAAAATATTTAGGTTTTGAAAATATTTTATTTTCATCTAATTTCAACTGATTTAAATTTTAATTTGAAATTTCACAACGAAACTAACTTCTATATTTTCCAAAAAAACCTGACACTTGCTACGTTTAAATTGACATATTAAAAATATCAAATTTTCATTGCAAATTTTAATTGTTTGATTTCCATAAAAAATATAGTTAACTACGTTATAAAAAATGTAAAAAATTACTTGTCATTATAGTTCCCAATACTGCTTTGTTCATCTTTGTTTTCCTTGCTTTCTTCTTAAGAATCCATGGAGTGTTCGTCTACTCCACATGAAAAGCACTCCATGGAGATCATTTGAGCCATAGCTTCATGTACAGGTGATTTTAGGAGTCTAAGGTGGTGTAAAAAGTACTCGATACCGGGTGGTAGGAATCGGTACCAAGTTGTCCACTTTGGTCCTTTTCCTTTGTAACTTGTTGAATATGTTCCTATTGACCTTCTAAGTTATTCCAAGTTCATGAATCTTTTCGTCTTCCTCTTGATGTTTCTAGTTCTAGTGGAAATATGCTTGGTCAAAAAGCTTGAAAGAAACTATGTTGGGATCGACTTGCGATGGCTAAGTTGGAGTCAATATGTGATAGCTACATTGGGATTAACAAGCTATAGCCCTAGGGTGTGCTAACTCGCGATAGCCTTAAGGAACATCAACCCACAATTTCTAAAGTGAACTCATCTTGTGATAGCTATGGCAATGTCAACATGCAATGGTCCTATAGGACTCAATTTTATATATTTATAACTATGTCAATGTGTGCTGGCCATAAAATACATAACATGCGATAGCTATGTAAAATAGAGGCAAGATGGTAAACAAAGCTAAGAAAATAGTTAGTATTTAAATGGACGTAGAATATCATTTAGATGAAAATCCACAGGGAAATAATATGTTAATGAGGAATAACATAATAAAAGAATGAAATTGAGATATTATTTATTATGCTATATGAATTTCAAGATTGAATCACTAGAAATAACGAAACGCGATTATAAGGCGTCCGTGGCAACATGAAGTCCAAAACATGACATTATATTGGTAAGATTGATGGAAGGCTTGTGTGGCTATGGAATGTCTACAACACGACATTATATTTGATAACGTTGACGGAAGGCCTATATGGATACAAAATGTCTAAAATACGGTATTATATTTCGTAATTTTGATGGAAGGCCTTAGTGGCAAACCCATGTCTATTCACGACAATATATGGGAACAATGGTGTAAGACTTGTGTAGTAACCAATTGTTTGTTCATGAAAACGTACGAGAACAATTGTATGAGCTTTGTCGTAACCTATTATCTATTAATGATAAGATTGAGGTAGAAAACCTAAATAAAACCTTTAAATATCAGGTACGTGTATTGAACTAGCAAAAATAAGTCCAGATTAGCAATTTAAAATGAATTAACTACAGACACTAGCCAAACATGTGTTTAAGAGGTCTCACACTATTGATGAATTAAGGATATATGTAGGGAAATGATGTGGTACTACCGTGAAAAATGTTATGTTGTTAATGATTGGAGTAGTGAATGGAAAATCAGTTCCGTACTTTAGTGTTGTTATCTCACTATATATTTGTTTATTTGGGGTAAAGAATTACTCAAGCAGATTTTATGTCTGACCCATGTTCTTGTTATTTCCAATAAACTCGTGGTACTCATTCAAGTAATCTAAGTTTATGGATTAGAAAGGTATCTTTTGATAGGACGAATAAAGTCTCTAAAAAGGAAGAAGGAGGCTTATTCAGCAAATAAAGTTATTTTGTAATTTCATTGTGTAGAAACATGAATTATAACTGGTTAATGATGATTTATTTCTTATTACATTTGACTCTAAATTTATTTCATCATATGTTGGGAATGACTCTACATTTATTTCTTATTACATTTACCCCTATGTGGAATTGAGACGGGTTAATGATGATTTTAACGAATTTGGTAAAACAATTTAATGTAATGAAAATTAATTTGGATCTTCTATTTACATTACGTTGTGCAACAAATACAGAACCCACTTTGATGCTTAAAAATGCGTAGGCCGATGACTGCAACATCTTTGGCATTTATTTTTAGGTCTTGATGTAGGGGATGTTACATCTACACTTGAATATGGCTACATTTGACTTCGGACATGGCTACACTTGACTTTGGCACGATAAAGGGATGGCTTCATGGTATTTTGCTTTAACGAAAGGTTTTTGACACATTTCCAAAATGGCTAAGAGCAGACCAAAAGTGGTCATCAGCAACCCCTCTTGAGCGGTTGGTGTTTGCGCCAAAATTGGTCACAAACCCCAAATACCGTGAAAGCACCAGTGTGTGAACACAAACCAATGATATTCGAGCACAAATATCAGATCTCAACAAACAACGAACAGCAATTCAGAAATAATGAACAAAGACACAAGATTTATAGTGGTTCAGCAATCTCCGGCCTACGTCCACTCCAAAGTTTTATCCTTTTATTGATTATCCTTGATGGTTACAGATGATTACAGTAGTAATAATGAAGAATTTCGAGTACAATAGTTGTGTTGAAGTATAGAAATGAATCCGGCAGAGTTTGGGCATCCAATAGCCAAAGATCCTTTCTCTGTAGGCTTCAGGGTGCTATTTATAGGCGTTGGATGCTGATATTGCACTCAAACTTCGGGAGACTCCTTCTGGCACGTGAGTGGGCCCATGCGACCGACCCCACCAAGTTTCAACTCGATCTTTGATCGATACGAAGTGATTTCGTATCCATCAAAAAATGATCCAATCGAGCTGAAACTTGGCAGGAACATTCCTTACCTTGCATGCAAACTGCTGTGAAAATTTCGTTGCATTTAGATCAGTGGATCTTGAGTTATGATCGATTCGAAATTGGGTTTTCCATTGGCTGTCATCTTCGAACCCGCCAGTTCGAATCCATCACCTTCGACTCTATCTGAGGCACGCGCGCATAATGACGTGGCGCTATCCTCCTAGGTCGATTCGAATTCTGCGGCGTGTTGACTCCACTTGGTGCGCCGAGTTGAACGCTTCCTTCCTAGAGACGCGCACGTATCCACGCTTCATGTTTGCAAGTGTCCATCACTCCTTCATGTACTCAACCGTTCGCTCTCGTATCGATCGCAAGGGGAGTATTTCGTATCGATCTGATCGTTACGAAAATGTTGAATGCTATCGATACGAATGGCAGGCAAACGGATGGGCAAGAAACCATGCACGATGATGGATACGTACGAAGCCTTAGCCGATGGATACGAGCGAGATTTTACTTGATGGATACGAAAATGTCAAAGTCCATCTACTATCGATACGAGAGTATCGATTCGAAGTACGCCACCTCTTCCCATCCTGACCGATACGAAACCATCGAGCCGTGCCCATGGCTATCGGTACGAACAGTATCGATTCGAAGTCCTTTATCCTGCTCGTCCTTGGGATCGATACGAACACGATAGAGCCGAATCCAACACCTGACCGATGCGAACTTCACTGAGCCGAATCCATACCAATCGATACGAAGTGTATTGATTCGAACCATCATCTGATTGGTGTGAAGTCGATCGAAACGAAATCCTAAGTGCCTGATCGATACGAGCTGTATCGATTCGAACCATCATTGCGTGCTGATGGGTTCGAACAGTATGTTCTTCCTACCTTGCATCGATCATATCTCCTTCATACGAACTCCGATTAACCTGAAATTTGAAACATAGCCTTTCCTAATCCTTATCATCATCTCCAATCAATTTCGTCCCGATCGGAGCTCAACCAAATTTTAACGTCATCGATTTTAGCCTTGCTTTCAATCAATCTCCAATCCCGCTGTCCATCATTCCTTGCCAATTCGTTGATATTCCAGTTTTGACCAAAGAGTGGGATAGCACTTTGCCCCCCAAAACATGCTTTTTGATAAGAAGGCGTGTTTTGAATAGTTCCAATTCCAATATCCAAAGCCCATAGCCACAACGCCAGAGTATGTCATCCTTGACTATTCCGAGTTAATGCCCAATTCCAAATCTAATAACCAAAGCCTTAGCCAATCCCTTATCCATCTGAACTCGACAACCGAGTCCTAATCCATCCTTATCCAATAGCCAATAACCGAATCCAGGACCTTTCCGGGTCGATATCCGAATCCATGACCTCTCCGGGCTCTTGCAAAGCGTAATCCACACTTGATGACATTGGTCCACCGTCCCTGGACGTTGACCTAACCTCTCCGAGTTCTTGCCAAGCGCAATCCACACCTGACGACAGTGGTCCAGTGTCCCTGGACGTTGTACAAAGCCATGGCTTAAGTCCTAAGCCAAATCCTGGTCTCTCTGGACCCTTGTTGAGCATAGTCCATACTCAACGACCTGAAAATAACAATTGATAATACAGGGCCTAAGTCCTAGGCCAAATCCTGGTCACTCCGGACCCTTGCCGAGCATAGTCCATACTTGACGACCTGAAAATAACAATCGATAATATGAGGCCTAAGTCCTAGGCCGAATCCTGGTCACTCCGGACCCTTGCCGAGCATAGTCCATACTCGACGACCTAAATGAGTCAATTTACCACGTCCGAGCAAAGTGACTCACCCCTTGCCAGGCATAATCCATACCCGACGACCGTTTATCAAAAACCCGATAAAAATCCAATCAAAATCGAAATCCAAAATCCAAATCCAGAATCCAAATCAAAACTAGAAAAACAGAAATCCAAACCAGCATCCAAAACCGAAAACAATTTTCCAAAGGAAAATCCAAATCAAAAAAGCAAGCAAAACCAAGAGCTCAATCCGAACTCCAAAACCAAAATCCCAAAAGAAAAGCAGTGTCCAGTCCAAAAGCAAAAGATAAATTTCACAAACCATAGCATCGCAGTTTATCATCATTCGGAGCATGCCTTGGGGCTATCTCCGTCCCCATACATATGTAAACGACTTGGTTTCTTGCCAGTAGTTCGCTACTTATTTCACATTACCCTGGTCAATGGATGATCAATCGATCATCATTCCTAGGCCTCCCATGATCGTGGCTTGAGGTAGGCGGCTCCTGTTCCGCCGTTGCATTCCGAGCTCCGACATATTATGGCAACAATCCCTTCCTGACATGCTCCTCGATAATATCCTTTGAATTCCTGCATTTGTTGGTGTCGTGTCCATCCAAATCATGGAAGAGACAATGCCTTCCTGATGTCCTCTCCCGCTCTGATGGTTCCCTCCTAGCCGGCCTTCTGTAGGGAAGGAGATTTCGAGTATCCTGGTATATCCGCTCCAGCGTCTCGTTTAATCCTGTGTATGTGGAAAACTTTGGATCCTTCCATCGCTTTCTATCTTTTCCAGAATCATTGTCTAACTTCCTTTTTCCTTTGTCTTTATCCGAACCTTTGCTGGATGGTCCTCTCTCCTCAGTCGCATTAACCTTTTCTAACTTTAGATCCACACTCGCATCTTCTTGCCGAAGGAACCACTTTGCCTCGTGAAAGAACTCATTGAGATCCTGTGGGGAATCTCTTATCAAAGATACCTTGAAATCCGAATCCTTCCTGACTCCTGATACTGCCGCCATCAAAACCATCAATGGATCAGACCGATCCACCGAAGCAACCGTCGCACTGAATCGAGTTAGAAAAGCTCTAAGCGGTTCATTCATACTTTGCTTTACCGATGTCAATGTCATCACATTCTTCGGTCTCTTGGCCTGAACCCGAAACTGTCCCAAGAAATTTTCCACCAATTCCCCCCAAGTCCTGATAGATCCTTCTCCCAGCTGCCTAAACCACATTGCAGCTAAGTCCGTCAAGTACAAAGGAAAGCACCGTGTCATTACTTCCTGCGATGCCCCCAGCACCTCCATGTGTCTGTTGTACCTCATCAAGTGATCGGTTGGGTTTGCCTTACCATCATACACATCCACACTAGGTAGCTTGAACTTAGGTGGATTCTGAGCCATCCCTATTTCTCGAGCGAATGGACTCCTGTTCACTCCTTCCAAATCTCTGTTGGTCAAACCACCTCGCACAGTTTTTCTAATGATCTCCACTAATCCAGTATTGTCTGTTGGGGGTTGCCCCCATGCCCCCGAGGGAATTCCTGCACATATTCCTCATGTGGCTCAACAACGTTGGTCCTAGCCTGTTGAACTCCTTCCAAAGGTCCTCCTGTATTGGATCCTGTGGGCCTGCCCCCAAGCCCGTGTTGGTCGCCTTCTGGCTCTGTATCCCGTCCTTCATTGGGTTCCACAACCCTAGTTCCTTGTCCTGCATCCACAGCCGCTGTAGCTGTTCCTAAGTTCTGCGTCCCTACAGCTCTCATCTGCTCAAAGAAAGTCTGCATCATTTCCTGTTGACTTTTCAACAATCTCTCCTGTAGTGAATTTGCCATAGCTTCCATCTCATCCCGGGTTATGTAGATCGAAGCCTGTCCTTCCCCAGCTCCAGAGGATGCTTGTTGACCTCCTTTCTGTTGGCTTCTCTCAAACCTTTGCCTTCTACCATTTTGCCTAGTCATTGTCCTCAAATCAAGACTCCTCAAACTCTTCAAACCTGAACTTCAAATCCGATGTAGCGGGTGCTAGTCATTCTCAGTGAAAGCACCAAAGTGTTTGTGCCAAAGTTGGTCACAAACCCCAAATACCATGAAAGCACCAGCGTATGAACACAAACCAATGATATTCGAGCACAAATATCAGATCTCAACAAACAACGAACAACAATTCAGAAATAATGAACAAAAACACCAGATTTATAGTGGTTCGGCTATCTCCGGCCTACGTCCACTACAAAGTTTTATCCTTTTATTGATTATCCTTGATGGTTACAGATGATTACAGCAGTAATAATGAAGAATTTCGAGTACAATAGTTGTGTTGAAGTATAGAAACGAATCCGGCAGAGTCTGGGCGTCCAATAGCCAAAGATCCTTTCTCTATAGGCTTCAGGGTGCGCTGATCATACGCTCAAACTTCGGAAGACTCCTTCTGGCACGTGAGTGGGCCCACGCGACCGACCCCGCCAAGTTTCAACTCGATCTGTGATCAATACGAAGTGATTTCGTATCCATCAAAAAATGATCCAATCGAGCTGAAACTTGGCAGGAACATTCCTTACCTTGCATGCAAGCTGCTATGAAAATTTCGTTGCATTTAGATCAGTGGATCTTGAGTTATGATCGATTCGAAATTAGGTTTTCCATTGGCTGTCGTCTTCGAACCCGCCAGTTCGAATCCATCACCTTCGACTCCATCTGAGGCACGCGCGCGCAATGAAGTGGCGCTATCCTCCTTGGTCGATTCGAATTATGCGGCATGTTGACTCCACTTGGTGCGCCGAGTTGAACGCTTCCTTCCTAGAGACGTGCACGTATCCACGCTTCATGCTTGCACACGTCCATCACTCCTTCATGTACTCAACCGTTCTCTCTCGTATCGATCGCAAGGGGAGTATTTCGTATCGATCTGATCGATACGAAAGTGTTGAATGCTATCGATACGAATGGAAGGCAAACAGATGGGTACGAAACCATGCACGATCATGGATACGAACGAAGCCATACCTGATGGATACGAGTGAGATTTTACCTGTTGGATACGAAAATGTCAAAGTCCATCTGCTATCGATACGAGAGTATCGATTCGAAGTACGCCACCTCTTCCCATCCTGACCGATACGAAACCATCGAGCCGTGCCCATGCCTATCGATACAAACAATATCGATTCGAAGTCCTTTATCCTGCTTGTCCTTGGGATCGATACGAACACTATCGAGCCGAATCCAACACCTGACCGATGCGAACTTCACTGAACTGAATCCATACCAATCGATACGAAGTGCATCGATTCGAACCATCATCTGATTGGTGCAAAGCCGATCGATACAAACTCCTAAGTGCCTGATCGATACGAACTGTATCGATTCAAACCATCCTTGCGTGCCGATGGGTTCGAACAGTATGTTCTTCCTACCTTGCATCGATCATATCTCCTTCATACGAATTCCGATTAACCTGAAATTTGAACATAGCCTTTCTAATCCTTATCATCATCTTCAATCAATTTCGTCCCGATCGAAGCTCAACCAAATTTCAACCTCATCGATTGTAGCCTTGCTTTCAGTCGATCTCCAATCCCGATGTCCATCATTCCTTGCCAATTTGTTGATATTCCAGTTTTGATCAAAAAGTGGGATAGCAGTTGGTACCAACCACTCTTGGTTTTGTTGAAACTTACCATTTTTGGTAAGGACGATGGGGACACATTAGGTAATGTCTTGCGACAATTCGTTCACTTTTTCAATGCCTTGTTTTGACGCTATGGTATGACAAAGAATGGTTTTGATGGTGAAGCAATGACGCGACACTTCAACATAATAACTTTGGGACTATGATGAGGCAACTCTAGGACTTATAAGGGATGCCTAGAGATGTTCCATTGATGAGGACTCAATGAAGTGAGTTGTTATGATGATCCATAAGGACAAGTATAATGATATGGACTTATCGGTGAAACGAACGATGTGTTCTACCATGGAGATGAATGGAACGATGATGTGTTCTACCACGGAGACACATGCAAAAGAGTCTTTAATACTCGGAGGTTTCTAGTATGCTCATAAAGCAGGGGCAAGCGAGGATGCTATCCTAGATTTTATAATTTCATCCCGAATAGTATGATGTGATATGTCTTCTACTAGACTCTTATGAGGGTAATATATTTCCTAACCACAGAAGCGGCGTGGATTCGAGCACTATGAAACCAAGAACTTAGGTCTTTGGCTTATAGATATGCTAGATGAGTCTACGATATATCCAATCACTTGAGTGCTACGAGGATTGCTTAATGGATGGTATGTTTTATCAATCTAGGGCTGTCACATGACCTAAATATTGCTGACTGGCGTACACAAACATTAGGCACTGTACTTTGACTTGTAGTACACTTATATGATGATGATCATAGTATATTATCATATATTGATGTTATGTGATAACTTGTTGGATGCAGGGTCAGGTAAGATTCTCCATACCCTATGTCTTATAAATATATCGACTTTTATATTATTTTTAAACTGTTTATCGCTTAGACAAGACTGATGTCTGACTCGAGATTTATACTCTGCTTATCATTATCTCGAGTACTCTTAAATGAGTAAACTATATATCAAGCATGGGATATCGCTGGGGTTGGTGAAATGGACAAAAAGATGGCTACGCTTTTTATACTTGGCCTAGTATCACCGTTATCCCGTTATGCAACACTATGGAGCTTTATCGGTGCTTTATTTTGTTTAAAAACAGTACATTTAGGTTTATTATTTTATATGTAAACTATATGATTTATGTATATAGCTGTGATGAACTGTGCACTCAGATTATGCGGTTCATTTAGTTATTACCGTCTCGATTATTTTATATATTTGGTGATTTTATATTTTATTCGATGTGCGATGAGATATACGATATGTTTTGATTTGGTTTTTTATTACTTTACCCATCTTAATAATCGTCCAACAACAATCGACAACCACTATAGTGCACTTTACAAGTTATACATTAGGTACCGAAAGTGTGGGTAGTTGTCACAATAGTTGTCTATAAATTCAATAATAGTGACATATAGCTCCATAACAATACACAAAAGAAATAAGTGGTAGTGGCTATAATATATATATATATATATATATATATATATATATGAAAGTGTCAGCCTCCTGCTTGTCCCCTGCATAGCTCCAAACATTATCTTATTCATGTCTCTCAATCTACTTATTTAAAAATATCCAAGAATGTAAGAAGCAATCTAATAACCTCATGTCAAACAATAATCTAGTATGAGCAATATATTTTCTCAAAATTAGATATAAGTCATAATATCGTAAATAGGAACACATGGTATCAAGAATCCTACTCAACTTATCCCTACAACCAACAAGTTAGCATATAAGCACGATATATGCTAAACTATAACCATATATGTATACTACTATTCTAAGTATATAAAAAAGTGCCTCGACATTAAACTTGAAAATAATGCATCATATGACATCCATGGAAAACCTAACAACCATCAAACAGTCATACATGTCTTAACTCGAATGTCATTGGACATACGATAACTCAAATGACACACTCAAATGGTCAATGACTACTCAACATTGTAGCTACCTCTTGAATCCTTACACACTCAAATTGCCAGGAACTATACATATGCATACTATCAAGAGATACAGGTACACTCAGACTGCCCACTGTGAGTGACCATACGCATTCCTACATTATGAGCATACATCGAAACCTTCAAGTTATCAACATCCCTTAGCACACACTCTAATAGTGGGATCCCCTTGTTCTACCCCACGAGTGATAATCAAACTAAGCTTGCCTACTCAGAAGATTACCAAATGCATTATTACCTTCTCCGTGGAGTGCTCAATTAAAACCCCAACACGGGTCAGGTTAGAACTAACCTAGCATGGGTCGGTGAAAGCACCCACTAATTCCTTCTAATTGTTGCCGCCTGTAACACCCGGTACTTTCAACCATTTGCATCCGCACATGTCAGACTTGAATTGCTAAAAATACCGCGTTGTAAATAAAATTTCACAAATCTCAGAATATAAAGTAAATAAATAATCATAGATCATACATACCGAGTAATAATAGCGCAGCAGAAGTAAAAGAAATAGTAGTTCATGAAGCTACTATGTAAATATATCAGAGTAACATAAGATACAATAGAAGAAATAGAGTACAACAGAAGTCTCAATACATAGAAGTCTACTAATACAAGAGCTAAAAAGGAACAACAGACTAAAAAAGATAACACTAGACAAGTAAATAATCTCCAGCGATTCCAATCTCCAGAAATGAAATCCAAATCAGTGAATACTCAGGCTGACCCGAGCGTAAATAAAAACGCAAACATTCGAGTCAGGACATACATACTTATACAATGTAAACCAACTCAAGTGAACTATAGTAAAGGTACAAGTAACTTAAGGGATGTTTGGGACCACCCATCCTCTTAAGATCCGTTAAAATATTTTCTATGTACTAATATTGCGATATTATAATAAAGTCTATAGCAAAATAACATACTTTTAGATAGCATTTAGGCTTTACATTTTCCACCTTAACACGTAATAGTCCCAATAGTCCATCCAATATCTGAATATCTCCTGATCGGGAGATTACGAGAAGATACGCATGGGATACGGGAGAAAACCAAACTCGTAGTAAAGGCTCAGTAGGGTAGGTGACACGAAACACAAGGCAATGCCAGGGTAGATATACCAGTTACGACACTCAGGCAGGTGGTAACGCAGCAGCCACATACGCCCACGTCGGAACACGTTCCCAAAATAGGAGGGGCGTCCAAACAATCACAAAGGCAATAGAATGGTATCAAAGAAATGCGTCCGACCAGAGGAGCTAATCCTTTTGGCCGAGACCGCTCCTGTTTTTGCCACCTTATGCCAACTCACCGAAGTTGGGTCCATGTAATATACCTCAAGAACGTCGCCACCATTCTACTTCATTCTGGAATCTCCATGCATACACGGTTGTCAAAGTGGTTTTCGGTATCGACAGAGTGTATGTCCATATTTGATCCCGGTCTCTTTGCCAACCAATCATTATTATAACCCGTGGTTATAACTTTAAAAATAATGTTTTATACTTCAAAATAAAATATCACTTCAAATCCAAACCTTTATCAAAATAAAGATTAAATCATTTCCAAACCATTTCAATATATTAACATACCATATCTTTCAAATTCGAATATTTATCAAAATAAATATCGAGTCATTTCTAACCATTTCAATATATTAAATTTTCATATCCTTTCAAAACTTCCTTTCAAATCATTTTAATATATTAAAATATCATATCCATCAAAGCTTCATTTCCAAATCATTTTAATATCAAAATATCATATCTTTCATAACTTCATTTTCAAATCATTTTAATATCAAAGTATCATATCTTTCAGAACTCTATTTTCAAATCATTTTAATATCAAAATATCATATCTTTCATTACTTTATTTTCAAATCATCATATAAGTTCAAATCCAAATATTGAACTTTAAATACCTTCTAAATTCAAGATAACATTCATTTATTATCCTTTCAAATCACCTTTAAAATGATTTATTTTCCAATTAAATTTATTCATTTAAATTGTTGAAAAGCGAAGTTATTATTATTTCAAGTCAAGTATTCAATTTCCAAAGTTTCAGACCATTCTGAGATCATTTACTTAATTAAAAACTATAAACATTGAAATTTTCAACCATTTACAGCATTTAGAAAAAGCTGTTTTAGGTTATACTTAAAAACATTTTAATTCAGCAAAGACAGCATTTAAAACTGCTGTTAAATCTCATTTTTGTTGATTTTTTGTAGTTTAAAACAGCAAAGACAACATTTCTAGAAATGTTGTAATAGCTCAGGTCTCAAATTAAAGGTTTTTATTAATTTCGGCAAAGACAACAAACCACCACAGCATTTACAAAACTGCTGTAATAGGCCATTATTATGTTTTTAGCCTTTTGGTTTACTTCAGCAACTAGAGCATTTCAGAATTGCTATAATAGAATTTTAATTAGGTTTTTAGTTCATTTACAGAAACCATAGCATTTCTGAATGCTATTAAAAGTATTTTCCAGATTTTAGCGTATTTCGAGCAAATAATATATTTCAATTTAAACCCTTTAAGCATTATAAAAATCATATTTTAACATTCAAAAATGTTTATTAACATACCTTTGACATATGATTTTTATAAAATAAATTTCTTATAAATAAATCAAATTTTTCAATAAATTTACTTATCAATTTCAAGTGCATAATTTCCATTCCTTCACATATGCAATTTAGTAACACCTACATTTTTTAAATTTCCATTTCACAAATTTAACTAAATTTCCAATTTATTCCATTTAACTACAACGTTTAATTAAAACAAATTTCACATTTCCAAGTCAAGTTGTATTTTAATATTTCGCATTTAAGCATTTATTTATTTAACCATTTAAATTCATAGAAAAATCAATAATACTTTAATAAATCACTTAAATTCAAATTTAAATCAAATTATCATATTTACCATTTTCCAAATTAAATTAAATTTCCATATTATCTATATAACTTAAATAACATTTTAAAACCAAAATTTTCCAAATTTCCAAACTTAAGTTATATTTCAAAAATTCAATTTAACCATTCATTAATCACATTTTAAACTCATAGAAAAATCATAATTTCTTTATGTTAAAACATTTCAAAATCTATTTAAATCAAATTTCATAAATTTATATTTTTAAAATACTTAAAATATCCAAAACACTTTATAAAATAACCATGGACATGTATATAGTTTTCTAACCTAGGTCTAGTGATATGGGTATAACATTTCAATCCGCAGTTTAAAAACAAAAATCCGGGTTCTATCATTTCAAACCCACAATTCCAACGTAAAATAAAATAAATAAAAACCGTTCAGGCCTATCACTTCAACCCATAACGATTTTTCCCTATTCTATAGTCTGTTCGGGTATGTATCATTTCAACCCATAGTGAACCTAATCTAAAGGGAACTTGCAGTGTGATAGACAGATATAAATGAACAGTCAACAACATATAACAGTAATAGATGAGATGACATGTAAATTAATAGGTGTAACATCATATATAAATAATCACAGGTAGTTATAACATCGTATATAATTCTACACATTCAGTTGTTGTCGCTTCACAATTGCATAAGGATAAAATGTCGCGTGACATTTAATCACCATTTTGTGCTGGAGTTATCAATTCAAAAAACACAGACTTATTCCCAGACACAACAAAAGACCCAATGGGAAAAGAACCAAGCTTAATGATCTTGTCATAACTCATAAACAAAACCAAATATTAATATAAATTTAATACAACATTGAATTGGATTAACTTTGAAATAAAAAAATATGAACACAATGATTTGCCATGCTTTGAACACTCATGTGCTCACCTAGGGTGCTATATGGCTCAGCCAAGACATGCTTTTGGCTTAGGTTTGGACCTAAAAAGTCATAGCTACAAGGAATGAACATGTAGAGGCTACAAGGCATGAGTATGTGAAGAGGCTAGGCTTGATAGTGGAGTTTTGATCAATGTTTTGGGCTCGGCTACATGGGTGTTTGGCTCGGACTTTCATGTTTCAGATCAGGATAGTAGTTAAGGTAATGGGTGGTGGTCATATCAAGGTGGTGGCGGCGGCTCTATGTGATGGCCAAGGTGACGTATGAAGGTGGTGAAGCAACTAGGCTAGGCTAACATGTTTTTAAGGGGTTTTCAAAGCTTTTATGTGGAGTTTTGTCAAGGAGAAGGGTGCAGTCTGGTCAAGTCAGGGGAGGAGATGATGTTATGTAACGACCCAGAATTTTTAATAATTAAAATATGAGTATTTAATTTATTTTAAATATTAAAAAGTGAATTTATAAGTCAAATAAATTTTTATTTGAATTATTGGATTTAATTGAATAATTAAATCAATAATTTAATACGTTAAATTATGGAAATAATTGAAAATATAGTTAAATATGATTGAAAATGATTTGTAAAATTTTATTTTATCATATGGGAGTTAGAATGATATTTTAGAACTTTTAAAATCGAATTAAAAGTTAATTTGTGAAAATTGAATATTTTAATAATTTAATCGACTAGTGAAAATAGTCAATTTTTGGACAGTCTCAGAATTGAACGAAACCAGTTCCATTGGATCCGTAATAGTTAGTTATTACCGGATTTCAAATTTCGTGTCAATCGGAGTTATCGTTTGATCGTGGCAGCTCGAAACGCATCGATTTATTTTTAATTTTAATTTGGCGAGCTAAAATAGCCATTTTTCAAAAAGTCTCGGATTTCGACGAAACCAGTTTCATCGGATCCGTAATGTGATATTATTGTAAGGTTTCAAATTTCAAGTCAATTGGATTTATGGTTTGTCCGGTACAAATTAAAACGCCTAGAAATCGACTTAAATCGGTTTAATTCAAATTGAGCGTTTATAGCCATAACTCGCACATACTTCCGAATTAGCTTCCGAAACCTATTCCATTGTGTCCGGAACGCGGGATAAACCCTAGAAACGCTGGTTACGGCGCCTAAACCGGAGTTCGGAATTTCCGGGTGAATAGTGTCGCTCGTTCCTTATAAATAGCCCCCCCCCCCCCATTTAAAAAAATAAAAAAATAAAAACAACTAAACCCTAGCCGCCACCCTTGCAGTGAATGGCCAGAATTGTCCCAATTTCATTCCTTAATCTCTTCCAATCCACAAACATTCACGCGAAATGATCAACTACAAAATTGAAGAGTGAGATGAGATCTTTAAATCTATACGGAGTTGATGAGTTTTGGAGCAACGTGGAGGGAGGAAACTGGGCACGTTTGTGCTCGGTTTAGGCACGTTTTTCCAAGGTTAGGGGGGGCCGAGCTTCGTACGGTTGCAGCCGAGCATAGCTCTCGTGTAGGCGGTGAGAATGAAGGTGGTATGATGGAGTCTCGTCGTCGTTTGTGGTTGCAATATTAAACCCTAGTTATATGCTAATGGGTTTTGTTACGGGAAGTTGTCTGGAGATGGAAACGTGAGGGAGAGGGAGAAGATGCGTGCGGTCCAGATGCAAGGATGGGGGGATCTACGGCTATGATCTGTGTGGGTTTGAAAAGTTTATATATGTTGTAATTTATATAAATAAATTCGAGTAAACTTGTAAATTACATAACTTTTTCATACGAGGTCGAAAAAATGCAAACTCAGTTGCGTTGGAATCGTATGGACGAGCACTACGCGATGGAGTTGGTTTGGAGTCGTTTGGAGTTAGTGAGAATTTCGAGTAAAATTAAACGCGCGTTTAATTTTATTCGAAATAAAAGCTGAAACGGAATTTAAAATGAAAGGTGAGAACTTCTCACTCAATCGAATCAGTTTCGATTTTATTTTAAATAGTTAGATTTAAAATATTTGAATGCATGTTTGAATGTTGATTGATATCTATTGATTGTTAAAATAGACATTATGCGCCGTTAGTAAGCGGATGTTATTTATTAAAAACATATACCGCGAATATTTCATAAACAGTGAAATTGGTATTATATATAATATCAATATATATATATTGGCATATGTATATATTGGAGTTATTGATTTCCCGCATTTTTTGTTTAGCGGATGAGACCCTATTATGCCGTTATTAAGCGGATAATATTTAATAAGAACATGTACCACGATAATTTCGTACTGGAGCGAAATTGGTATTGTGCTAATGTTTTTGGATGCAGGAAAACAGGTTGGAGGGATCCAACTGGATTCCTCAATAGTATTTATTTGATTTTCAGATATTTTGATATTTGATGGATTATCATATTGATATATGATATCGTTGTTGTCGTGATTGACTATTTGGTGTGTAGCATCATTGGACCCAGATTTTGGGATTTTAAAATGATTATAAAGTGATTTTTGAAAATATAAAATAATTTTGGAATTGATCCATTTTAAATAAATAAACGTTATAATTTTTAATGTTATAAAAATTATGATTTTTGTGAAATACAGTTAAAAACTGATTTTTGAGAATATGATGCTATTGATTTTATAAAATAGTTAAATCGAGATATTTTAGAATTATTGTGAAAAGTTTAAATATAGGATTTATGAAATTTAATTATTTTATGAATCAAAAATGGTGAAATAATAAAGGAGATTAAAGAAGTTTTAAAAGGATAATATAAATTGAATTATATTAAGATATTTATAAATGGATATTTATAAATTGGAATATGGACATTATAAAACGAGTTTTTATAAGTGTTTGAATGAAGTGTAAATGAATTTTGTAAATGAATGGAATTTATAGAATTTTAAACAGTGAAGTTATAAATGAAATTTTATAAACAGTAGGTTTCCAAAATTTATAAAGTTATTGAAAGAACGAATTTTGGATAAATAAACAATCTTATAAGTTATAAGATTTATAATTTGGGAAGTTAAAAAGAACGATTTTGTAAAATAATCGTTTTATAAGTATTTAACTTATAATATGAACGGTTAGTTTATAATTGAGTTATAAACTGGAATAGGTTAATAAAAGAATTTATAAAAAGGAAGCTTTTATAAATAAATAGAAATGGAATTTATAAACGTTGTTTTATAAATTCGTAAATGACTTATTTTGATAAGAAAATTGTTGAAACCTATTAATGGAATTATATTCACGTTTTTGAACTGTGAATAATCCTTTGAAATAAAATGAATAAAAGGATGAAATTGTTAATGAAGTATATTCACGTTTTTGAATAGTGAATAAGATGTTAAAGGAAATGTTTTGAATGTGATATTTGAAATTGAATTAAAACGATCTAACGATGTTTTAAAACGTGTTGAGATTCGAAACCATAGATTTCAACATTTATTGTTGAAATAGACGTTTCGAGAAATAAAAGGAGATGATGAACTATAACACTGTTGTTATAGTAAATGATTTCCGAAAGGAAATGTTTTGTATAGTATTGGGATTTATATATCTATTTTAATTTCGAATCCCTATACTAGTGATTTTGGGACGTTGTAACGATGTTTTACGCAACATTCGTTTTGACCCAAATAAATATGTTTAAGTGAATGATTTCCTTAAAAGAATGAAATATATACTTAATCTCGATTTAAGTATATTGAATATTTTCTAAGTGTTGAAAATAAATAAAATTTGTGAATTACTTATGAATAAGTAAGTATGGAATTGTTTTTCCAATATGAAGTGAATATTTAGAATTTATCTTTTTGAAGATAAATTGAAAATAATTGTTTTTCCAATATGAAGTGAATATTTAGAATTTATCTTTTTGAAGATAAATTGAAAATGGATAAATTGAAATCGTATATGCATGGATATTTTGGAATATAAATTCACTAAGGAATTTATAAATGAAAAGGAAAATTTGTTTAAAAATAAATATTGATTTATTTTTGAAGCGTGAAATTTTATATCTAGTAAAGATATTTTTGGAAAGTAAATAATTTGGAAAATTATTTGGAAACTGGTGATGTGTGCATATCCATTGATAGTTCAATAACCGACTATCAATATTTCCCTTTGAATGGGTAATTGATGTGATTTGTTTGAATGTGAATGCTACACTTATTTTTGAATAAGCGCTCACTATTCGGGTTAACCGGGAAAGGACCATGGGGTCGTATAACCCATTCCGAATATGTGATACGTCGTTATGAATTGCATTTGAAGATCGGTGTTGAAGACCGAGTATTTGTGAAAGCGATAGGATGACCTATCGATTGTCTCTGCACTGGGTAGCTCCTGGTATAGAGATCTCCTAAGTGATGGGAAATTCGATCGGGATTGTGAATACCCGGATTGCAAGGGCTTCGTAAGAAGTGCCTTCGGTTTTGTTCGAGCCCGGAACAGACTTGTATGGATTGTATGTCTGACATTACAAATTGAGATGTAAAGCCGATTTCTTTCAAATATATTTCTGTTGGTGGCGGAGAATTTATTCTTTTAGCTTAACACCCTTCTCTGAGACGTACGAGCTCAGAGGTTATGTAGTTGAATGTTATCAGCGATATATTCCCAATTTGGTAATGTGACATGCTGAGTGATGCTGAAATGATCATTGTGTTGATTATTTGTGATAGGATCGTTTATTTGATCGTCTATCCTTGTGATCATTGTGTTGATCATTTGTTGACCCAAAGCATGGCTTTTGTATAAAGTATGTTTTTGTGGATGTGACTTCGTCGAGCCTCACACCCCGTGAATGGTCAAAACAGGAAAGAAGCAGCAAGGTTATGAGGGGTAGCACCCTTTAGGATGTGTCCATTTCCTTCTGGAAAAGGGTGGTATCATGGTATGGAGCCCATATACTTACTCATGTTGAAAACACTTTGTTATGATTGTGTGAATTGATTACGAGCGCTCGGTGATAAAGGTCCCAAAGGACCGGGGGATGGCATATTCGGTCAGTTGTTACTCAGTTAGGGGTAACCCGGCCTTGTGTTGGTAGAGATCCGGTTTGGTTCTCGGGGATGTCCATCCAGAGGCATTCTCATGTGGCAATGGGAAGTTCCTTGGCCTGATCATTCGTTGGAAATCCAAAGAAACAATACGAGACTTGTACGGTTTTAGTTGTATAACCTGCTATGGAATGTGGCGGTAACCTGCTATTGAACATAGTTAGCTATAGTAGGCATACGATAATGGTCGTATGTTGGCTAAGATTTATACTCTACTTTCGAAATGATTTTTCTCTACACTATGCACTAGTAAGAATATCAAATGTTATTTTTAAATGCGTATCAAGCATCTTTGACTATCATAAGGAGAAATCTCCTCCGATTCTGCGTTTGCATTGTGTGTGTGTGCGGGAGGCCTTATGGTAGTCTCATTTTTAAAAGCATTGCGAATTGAATTTAAAAATATTCCTCTATTTTTATTTTAAAGATAAATAAACTGTTTTGAGTTCTCACACCAGTCACATGACTGACTTGGAGTTTATTGTTTTCCTTCCTAAACTCTGGGTGCCCACCAATTTTCCACACGGGCAGTCAAGAGTTAGGTTTATCAGGATATTCTGGATATTCTGGAGTTGCTGGAGGCAAGATGGATGGCATGACGTATTACTACTATATAGTATTTCTTTTTCCGCTGCACTGTTTGATGTTGTATGATGTCGTACACTCTGATGATATGATGTAATGAAATGAAATGTATAAAATGTAATAACTGATATAGTTCTTTGTTTAAAGATTATTCATTTATTATTATATGTTGTTCCGCTGCGAATTGTGAGATTCTGATGTTGTTGTGTTGTGTTCTGTTCCGTTCTATGTTCTTTCTGTTCTATCTTTCTTCTCTCCTATTTTCAAATTCTCCCTATTTTCTATTTCCTTCTTTCTCTCTTCTTCTACCTTCTTCTCTTTTCTTTTCCTAAATTCTTTTTAAAAACCCATAACATTCCGGTTTTTGACCTTCGAATTCTCGGCAGTCGATAAAGTGAGTATCGATGTTGAATTTTTGAAAGTCGAAAATTTTTGGGGCGTTACATTTGGTATCAGAGCTTATGGTTAAGCGACAACCATGGTTCTGTTGGGTATTACTCATTAGAGATAGAGTCAGTAGTACTCTAGAATGAATTTGAGAGTAATAATAGCTATGAGAGCGTATTTGTTAGTGAATATATGAAATTGTTTTATATTGTGATGATTGGTTTGTTGAGTGGCATATGAACCTTCGTCAGCACGGTATGTACAACTATGCCGAAGGGGTTTCTAAACACTTGAATAGAACAATTCGACACAGTATTGATTTTAAATTGAGTAAATGAAATAATTTTACCTTGATTATATTTTTATATATAAAGGAATAATTTTTCAGAATTGTTAAAGGTATATAAGTTGATTGTTAGGTTGTTTGAATAGTCTAAATTGAAGAATAATGGTATAAGCAAAAGAATTATAAGAATTGAATTATAATTAAAGTGATTTACAATTGTGAAATAAACTTATATATATAAGAAGTGAAACTATATGAATATATTTATGAATATGAGTTGTAAATGAAAATGAATTTAAAGTTAAATGGAAATTTACTTTAGAAATGGAAATATAACTTAAATTATGTTGAATGAAGTTGATATTAGTATCAAAGTAAATTAGTAAAGTGAAGTGATAAATGTGAACTTAAGTTATGTAAATGAAATTCAACTTTGGTAATTGAATTGAATTAATGGATTGAATGATTAATCAATTAAATATGAATTAAATTGGATATGGAATAATGAATGAAAGTGTTAATTCATTAAAATCTAATGTTATTTGAAAGTTGAATAATTGAAAGTGATGGTGTTAAACCAATTAGAATGAAAATAAGCAAAAGAATTTGGTTGTAATTAATATATGGTTGTTAGTTGATTGTATATAATTCATTAAGTGTTAATGAAATTAAATTAATGAAATTGAAAGCTATGTAAGTGAATTCAAATTGAAAGTAAATAAATTTGAATAGAATTGAACGTGAATTGGATTTAATTAGTGAATGCAAACTAATTAAAATTGAATAAGAATGAATGTTGATAAAATCCAATGTTAATGAATCACATATGAATTAAATTGAAAACCAATTCATTGTATATGAATGAGAATATAAATGAATATTATTGGTTATGAATGATAGTTGGTTGATGGTTGAATATACATTTGCTATGTTGGCATATATAGTTATTATGTTACTATATGTTGTATATTGAGATTTTTGTCATATATGCATGTTCTCATGATGTTTGTTGAGTAATTAGTAGGTGCGGATCGCGTTTGCTTCGCATTTGGAGCTCGCTTTTGCGCTATATTAGCCGTATATGCTCGCTAATAAAATATAAGGTACATATCTCGGATTACATATCGTACTTTTACATTTTTTTCCCTGCGGGATGCCTCATTACTTGATGAGATGTATATTTGTGATATATATACTGTCATGTTTTTTTCGGATGGAGCCGCGCAAAGGAGACTATGGCGAATTTTTCCGAAAATTTAAGGCGTTAGAAAAATTTGAGAAAATTTGGAAAATTTTTGGAAAACTTTAAACTTTGTTTTGAAGTTGAAAGTTAAACAAGATAGTTGTTTTTGAAAGATAACTAAGTATGATTTGAAAACTTAGTAAGTATTATAAGAAGTTTAACTCTGAATTTTGGAAAATTAATAAATTCTGTACTTTTCTTACTTAATAATTTCGAGGACGAAATTCTCTTAAGTGGGGAAGATTGTAACGACCCAGAATTTTTAATAATTAAAATATGAGTATTTAATTTATTTTAAATATTAAAAAGTGAATTTATAAGTCAAATAAATTTTTATTTGAATTATTGGATTTAATTGAATAATTAAATCAATAATTTAATACGCTAAATTATGGAAATAATTGAAAATATAGTTAAATATGATTGAAAATGATTTGTAAAATTTTATTTTATCATATGGGAGTTAGAATGATATTTTAGAACTTTTAAAATCGAATTAAAAGTTAATTTGTGAAAATTGAATATTTTAATAATTTAATCGACTAGTGAAAATAGTCAATTTTTGGACAGTCTCAGAATTGAACGAAACCAGTTCCATTGGTTCCGTAATAGTTAGTTATTACCGGATTTCAAATTTCGTGTCAATCGGAGTTATCGTTTGATCGTGGCAGCTCGAAACGCATCGATTTATTTTTAATTTTAATTTGGCGAGCTAAAATAGCCATTTTTCAAAAAGTCTCGGATTTCGACGAAACTAGTTTCATCGGATCCGTAATGTGATATTATTGTAAAGTTTCAAATTTCAAGTCAATTGGATTTACGGTTTGTCCGGTACAAATTAAAACGCCTAGAAATCGACTTAAATCGGTTTAATTCAAATTGAGCGTTTATAGCCATAACTCGCACATACTTCCGAATTAGCTTCCGAAACATGTTCCATTGTGTCCGGAACGCGGGATAAACCCTAGAAACGCTGGTTACGGCGCCTAAATCGGAGTTCGGAATTTCCGGGTGAATAGTGTCGCTCGTTCCTTATAAATAGCCCCCCCCCCCCCATTTAAAAAAATAAAAAAATAAAAACAACTAAACCCTAGCCGCCACCCTTGCAGTGAATGGCCAGAATTGTCCCAATTTCATTCCTTAATCTCTCCCAATCCACAAACATTCACGCGAAATGATCAACTACAAAATTGAAGAGTGAGATGAGATCTTTAAATCTATACGGAGTTGATGAGTTTTGGAGCAACGTGGAGGGAGGAAACTGGGCACGTTTGTGCTCGGTTTAGGCACGTTTTTCCAAGGTTAGGGGGGGCCGAGCTTCGTACGGTTGCAGCCGAGCATAGCTCTCGTGTAGGCGGTGAGAATGAAGGTGGTATGATGGAGTCTCGTCGTCGTTTGTGGTTGCAATATTAAACCCTAGTTATATGCTCATGGGTTTTGTTACGGGAAGTTGTCTGGAGATGGAAACATGAGGGAGAGGGAGAAGATTCGTGCGGTCCAGATGCAAGGATGGGGGGATCTACGGCTATGATCTGTGTGGGTTTGAAAAGTTTATATATGTTGTAATTTATATAAATAAATTCGAGTAAACTTGTAAATTACATAACTTTTTCATACGAGGTCGAAAAAATGCAAACTCAGTTGCGTTGGAATCGTATGGACGAGCACTACGCGATGGAGTTGGTTTGGAGTCGTTTGGAGTTAGTGAGAATTTCGAGTAAAATTAAACGCGCGTTTAATTTTATTCGAAATAAAAGCTGAAACGGAATTTAAAATGAAAGGTGAGAACTTCTCACTCAATCGAATCAGTTTCGATTTTATTTTAAATAGTTAGATTTAAAATATTCGAATGCATGTTTGAATGTTGATTGATATCTATTGATTGTTAAAATAGACATTATGCGCCGTTAGTAAGCGGATGTTATTTATTAAAAACATATACCGCGAATATTTCATAAACAGTGAAATTGGTATTATATATAATATCAATATATATATATTGGCATATGTATATATTGGAGTTATTGATTTCCCGCATTTTTTGTTTAGCGGATGAGACCCTATTACGCCATTATTAAGCGGATAATATTTAATAAGAACATGTACCGCGATAATTTCGTACTGGAGCGAAATTGGTATTGTGCTAATGTTTTTGGATGCAGGAAAACAGGTTGGAGGGATCCAACTGGATTCCTCAACAGTATTTATTTGATTTTCAGATATTTTGATATTTGATGGATTATCATATTGATATATGATATCGTTGTTGTCGTGATTGACTATTTGGTGTGCAGCATCATTGGACCCAGATTTTGGGATTTTAAAATGATTATAAAGTGATTTTTGAAAATATAAAATAATTTTGGAATTGATCCATTTTAAATAAATAAACGTTATAATTTTTAATGTTATAAAAATTATGATTTTTGTGAAATACAGTTAAAAACTGATTTTTGAGAATATGATGCTATTGATTTTATAAAATAGTTAAATCGAGATATTTTAGAATTATTGTGAAAAGTTTAAATATAGGATTTATGAAATTTAATTATTTTATGAATCAAAAATGGTGAAATAATAAAGGAGATTAAAGAAGTTTTAAAAGGATAATATAAATTGAATTATATTAAGATATTTATAAATGGATATTTATAAATTGGAATATGGACATTATAAAACGAGTTTTTATAAGTGTTTGAATGAAGTGTAAATGAATTTTGTAAATGAATGGAATTTATAGAATTTTAAACAGTGAAGTTATAAATGAAATTTTATAAACAGTAGGTTTCCAAAATTTATAAAGTTATTGAAAGAACGAATTTTGGATAAATAAACAATCTTATAAGTTATAAGATTTATAATTTGGGAAGTTAAAAAGAACGATTTTGTAAAATAATCGTTTTATAAGTATTTAACTATAATATGAACGGTTAGTTTATAATTGAGTTATAAACTGGAATAGGTTAATAAAAGAATTTATAAAAAGGAAGCTTTTATAAATAAATAGAAATGGAATTTATAAACGTTGTTTTATAAATTCGTAAATGACTTATTTTGATAAGAAAATTGTTGAAACCTATTAATGGAATTATATTCACGTTTTTGAACTGTGAATAATCCTTTGAAATAAAATGAATAAAAGGATGAAATTGTTAATGAAGTATATTCACGTTTTTGAATAGTGAATAAGATGTTAAAGGAAATGTTTTGAATGTGATATTTGAAATTGAATTAAAACGATCTAACGATGTTTTAAAACGTGTTGAGATTCGAAACCATAGATTTCAACATTTATTGTTGAAATAGACGTTTCGAGAAATAAAAGGAGATGATGAACTATAACACTGTTGTTATAGTAAATGATTTCCGAAAGGAAATGTTTTGTATAGTATTGGGATTTATATATCTATTTTAATTTCGAATCCCTATACTAGTGATTTTGGGACGTTGTAACGATGTTTTACGCAACATTCGTTTTGACCCAAATAAATATGTTTAAGTGAATGATTTCCTTAAAAGAATGAAATATATACTTAATCTCGATTTAAGTATATTGAATATTTTCTAAGTGTTGAAAATAAATAAAATTTGTGAATTACTTATGAATAAGTAAGTATGGAATTGTTTTTCCAATATGAAGTGAATATTTAGAATTTATCTTTTTGAAGATAAATTGAAAATAATTGTTTTTCCAATATGAAGTGAATATTTAGAATTTATCTTTTTGAAGATAAATTGAAAATGGATAAATTGAAATCGTATATGCATGGATATTTTGGAATATAAATTCACTAAGGAATTTATAAATGAAAAGGAAAATTTGTTCAAAAATTAATATTGATTTATTTTTGAAGTGTGAAATTTTATATCTAGTAAAGATATTTTTGGAAAGTAAATAATTTGGAAAATTATTTGGAAACTGGTGATGTGTGCATATCCATTGATAGTTCAATAACCGACTATCAATATTTCCCTTTGAATGGGTAATTGATGTGATTTGTTTGAATGTGAATGCTACACTTATTTTTGAATAAGCGCTCACTATTCGGGTTAACCGGGAAAGGACCATGGGGTCGTATAACCCATTCCGAATATGTGATACGTCGTTATGAATTGCATTTGAAGATCGGTGTTGAAGACCGAGTATTTGTGAAAGCGATAGGATGACCTATCGATTGTCTCTGCACTGGGTAGCTCCTAGTATAGAGATCTCCTAAGTGATGGGAAATTCGATCGGGATTGTGAATACCCGGATTGCAAGGGCTTCGTAAGAAGTGCCTTCGGTTTTGTTCGAGCCCGGAACAGACTTGTATGGATTGTATGTCTGACATTACAAATTGAGATGTAAAGCCGATTTCTTTCAAATATATTTCTGTTGGTGGCGGAGAATTTATTCTTTTAGCTTAACACCCTTCTCTGAGACGTACGAGCTCAGAGGTTATGTAGTCGAATGTTATCAGCGATATATTCCCAATTTGGTAATGTGACATGCTGAGTGATGCTGAAATGATCATTGTGTTGATTATTTGTGATAGGATCGTTTATTTGATCGTCTATCCTTGTGATCGTTGTGTTGATCATTTGTTGACCCAAAGCATGGCTTTTGTATAAAGTATGTTTTTGTGGATGTGACTTCGTCGAGCCTCACACCCCGTGAATGGTCAAAACAGGAAAGAAGCAGCAAGGTTATGAGGGGTAGCACCCTTTAGGATGTGTCCATTTCCTTCTGGAAAAGGGTGGTATCATGGTATGGAGCCCATATACTTACTCATGTTGAAAACACTTTGTTATGATTGTGTGAATTGATTACGAGCGCTCGGTGATAAAGGTCCCAAAGGACCGGGGGATGGCATATTCGGTCAGTTGTTACTCAGTTAGGGGTAACCCGGTCTTGTGTTGGTAGAGATCCGGTTTGGTTCTCGGGGATGTCCATCCAGAGGCATTCTCATGTGGCAATGGGAAGTTCCTTGGCCTGATCATTCGTTGGAAATCCAAAGAAACAATACGAGACTTGTACGGTTTTAGTTGTATAACCTGCTATGGAATGTGGCGGTAACCTGCTATTGAACATAGTTAGCTATAGTAGGCATACGATAATGGTCGTATGTTGGCTAAGATTTATACTCTACTTTCGAAATGATTTTTCTCTACACTATGCACTAGTAAGAATATCAAATGTTATTTTTAAATGCGTATCAAGCATCTTTGACTATCATAAGGAGAAATCTCCTCCGGTTCTGCGTTTGCATTGTGTGTGTGTGCGGGAGGCCTTATGGTAGTCTCATTTTTAAAAGCATTGCGAATTGAATTTAAAAATATTCCTCTATTTTGATTTTAAAGATAAATAAACTGTTTTGAGTTCTCACACCAGTCACATGACTGACTTGGAGTTTATTGTTTTCCTTCCTAAACTCTGGGTGCCCACCAATTTTCCACACGGGCAGTCAAGAGTTAGGTTTATCAGGATATTCTGGATATTCTGGAGTTGCTGGAGGCAAGATGGATGGCATGACGTATTACTACTATATAGTATCTCTTTTTCCGCTGCACTGTTTGATGTTGTATGATGTCGTACACTCTGATGATATGATGTAATGAAATGAAATGTATAAAATGTAATAACTGATATAGTTCTTTGTTTAAAGATTATTCATTTATTATTATATGTTGTTCCGCTGCGAATTGTGAGATTCTGATGTTGTTGTGTTGTGTTCTGTTCCGTTCTATGTTCTTTCTGTTCTATCTTTCTTCTCTCCTATTTTCAAATTCTCCCTATTTTCTATTTCCTTCTTTCTCTCTTCTTCTACCTTCTTCTCTTTTCTTTTCCTAAATTCTTTTTAAAAACCCATAACATTCCGGTTTTTGACCTTCGAATTCTCGGCAGTCGATAAAGTGAGTATCGATGTTGAATTTTCGAAAGTCGAAAATTTTCGGGGCGTTACATGTTAGGTGGTGGATGGTGAAGGGGAGGAGGTGGTGGCCAAGGCTAGCTATGATGGTGAAGAGAAAATACAAGAGGAAAACATGGCAAAACACATGAAAAGAAGAAGAAAAAGATTGAAAAGAAGAGGAAGCCATTACCCATTATTCCGTGCAATGAAAAACGAAATGAGATGGAGTATTTTCACGTGAATTATGGATGAGAAACTCACGGCTATGATATTGGAGTGTACGGCCAAACATGAGCAAGTGAAAGGTCAAGGAAAATGAAGAGTCTAGTAGATGAAAAGTCACAAATTTAAAGCTTAAATCCTTTCAAATGTTCACTTTCTTCTAATTAAATAAAAAAAATAAAATTTCAGTACTTTGAATTTAAGAACCGAGACAAAGTAATATAAAATAAAATAAATAATAAATTTTAAAGAAAATGGGAAAAGAATTAAAGAAATTGTTTAAAATTTAAAACAGGGTTCAAAAATTACAATTAAATCATCACAAGCTTTAGAAAAATTTCTATTTCATTTTAAAAATATTATAAAACAAAATTTTGAAATAAAATAATTCATTTATCATTTCTAAAATGAAATAAATAATTTAAATTGGATAAAATAGAAAAAGAACTGAAGAAATTGTTTAAAAATTGGAAACACGACATTAAACTTACAAATGAAATATCACTAGCCTTAGAAAATTTCTATTTCACTTTAAGAAAAATAAAAAAGTAAAATAAATAAATAAATGAGCAATAAAATAAAGTAGGGATGAGAATAAAGTAAGATCATTGAGAAAATAGAAATATAAATGAAGAATTCCTCAAACTAATTGAAGCTGGAGATTAGAAATTGTAAAAAAAATACAACTGACACTGGAAAATGTCAATTACACTTTCAAAAATGTTTTAAAACCAAAATATATACAATCCATGTATTTACACATATAAACATAAATTAGAATATTACATGTCCAAATAAAATATTATTTATATAATTTAAAATAAACAATTTTGTTAAACACAGCAAATTGCACGCAATAGTTAAAAAGGCATAACTTTCACATTATAAATCACATTTCAACGAAACGAAAAGAAATATTCTTAAAATTTTATTTACTTTCATAATATTAAATAAAATTCAAATTTAAACTTTAAAATTTTAAATTTAAAAGTCAAAATTGACCATATTGACAAAAATGCACTTTTTTGTAAAATATTCTATTTAATCATGTTTGGAATTCTAATTCACATCAAAATCAAAGTTTATATTTGAAAAGAATGTTATCTAAATTAAAAAAATAAGTTAAAGTAAAATAAAAATTCAATTAAAATAATTACAACATACAGGGTTGTTACACTCTCCCTCATTCAAAACTTTTCGTCCCCGAAATGGAATGAGGTACGGTAAAGCACGGAAAAGATAGAAATGAAATAAGATTAAGACTAGATGACAAGAAAATCGAAATCATACCTGATAACTATTGACATAGATAATTTTAACAAGGTGGAGATGATCTTCCCAGGATCCCCCAGAATCAAGAACACAAGCACGAAGAAGATTCTCAAAAATCCGATTCACCCCTTCCGCTTGACCGACGGTCTATGGATGGCAAGCAGTACTCAGATTCAAAAATGAGCACCAAATATTTTCAAAGATTATAGAAAGATTTCTATACAGAAAGATTGTAGAAAGATGCCTACACCAGTCTGTAACAAGATAAGGAAAATAAGGTCAACCAAAAGATAGTTTGAAAAACAAAATATGGAAATAAGTTTGAAACCATGGAAATTTCAGCTAAATAGAAATGATTTTTTTTACACAAGTTAAATAAATCTTAACTATCTCAAATTTCATTATCATATCATCCAATTACCTTAAATTAACAATTTTAAAACCATGGGTTTGAAAAATAATCATTTATTATACTCATAATGTACTTAATAAATTTAATTTTAAAATAAATTTAATTCTTCTCTATTCCTAATTAAAATTAAATTTATTCCTCTCAATATATTTATCACTTATGTTAAATATACTTACACTTATTATAACTACCTTAATTTATTCTTAGTTCCTTTAACATCATTTTATTGTAAGTTATTCAATTAACCTTCTTCTCTATTTACCTCTGTTAATCTTTTTATAACTAAAATTTAAGTGTATAACATATATTATAACTACTCAAATTTTATCTATAAAAACTTTTTGTATTGTATAATATCCAATTACATTGTTAACTTCTAAAAATTAAGATAAGTTATATTTGAGTGCAATTGTATTATACTAATAAAGCTTCCTAATTAAATCATTTTATGCTCGAATATTCATCCAAAATTTTGATTTTCTTTTTATAATTGAAATTATTCTTTAAAATAAAATTTAAGAATTAAATTTTCGTTTTCTTCAAACCGTTTAGAGATAAATAAATGTATGTACATAATTTATCAAATTAAATTTAAATCATATATCTATATATATTATAAATCAAGTCATATTTTTGAAATTCAAATCAATTTGATTTCCCAAAACAAAGCTGTAGCAAGATTACAGAGTTGCCTCTTCACTTCGAAACTCGAAAATGAATGTTGATGATGCTGCAGTCATCACCGAAATTATTTCCCAACGACAAAGAGAAGAGCAATGATTTTTAAACTTTAAAATTCTTAGGAAACATATTCTTATTCGAAAATACTTTAAATAATATACTTCAAACTTAAACACCAAGTTTGAAACCATCGGAAATTAAATTCTCAAATTTCTTGTTTTAAATTCATTTCAGTTCCCAAATCAATTTATAAATTCATTTACAGAACAATAAATGATAAATCAAGTATTATCATTATAAATAATCAATTTATTAAGTTCCATAAATTTACTTATATATCAAAATTTATTTCATTAACCAAATTTTAAAATAATATTTTGTCAGTTTGTTCTGTCAAAGTGTTTAGAAATCCATTCGAGAGCGTTGATCAGACGAATCGATCGGAAACCCAAATCAACATCAACAACTCAAACAACACAATATAAAAAAAAAAATAGATTTACAAGTATAATTCAAAATGATTGGAAGAATAGATTGGAAACATAAAATAAGATGATTAAATAACATAGTAGGCAGATAGGTAAGCTTAAGTAAATCGCGGCAACCTTAACCGGGTCAACCGTGACCTAAAGAATAAGATCAATGCGGATTTTTCTGGGGTAAATCTACATTCGATCTCAAGAGATAGAGTTTGGAATAAAAAATATATTACCATCTAAACCAAAGATAGATATAAATCACTGGTGAATCGACGCTAATTGTAAAGGAGTTTCCCCCTTCTACAATTCAATTTGAAATTGGCGAGACCGCCGACTCACTAAAAAGCCATTCAAAGCAGAGTTATGGGATACTCTAGAATCAAAAGAAGATGAATAGCAAGGGACACGAATGTATTTTAGAACTGTCGGAAACGTTCATAAAATCAAAGGAAATTCGAATCAAAGAGGAAAGATTCAAACTTGAACGAAAGTGATTCTGTAAATAATTTACCTTATATTCTAAGTTTTGCCTCAAAGCCAAAGCTCTGATACCAAATGTAAACCCGGTATTTTCAACCATTCGCATTGCCGAACTTAAATTGCTCAAAATACCGCGTTGTAAATAAAATTTCGCAAATCTCAGAATATAAAGTAAATAAATAATCAAATATCACAGACACGGAGTAATAATAGTGCGGCTGAAGTAAAAGAAATAGCAGTCCATGAGGATACTATGTAAATATATCAGAGTTACATAAGATACAATAGAATAAATAGAGTACAACAGAAGTCTCAATACATAGAAGTCTACTGATACAAGATCTAAAAAGGAACTGCGGACTGAAAAAGATAAAACTAGACAGTAGATAATCTCCAGGGATTCCAATCTCTAGAAAGTAGTTAAATCCAAATCTTTGAATACTCAGGCTGACCCGAGCATAAATAAAAATACAAACACTCGAGCCAGGACATACATACTTATACAATGTAAACTAACTCAAGTGAACTATAGTAAAGGTACAAGTAACTTAAGGGATGCTTGGGACCGCCCATCCTCTAAGGATCCATTAAACTATTTACTATGTAGTAATATTGCGGTATTATAATACTGTCTATAGTAAAATAAACATACTTTTAAATAGCATTAAGGCCTTACATTTTCCACCTTAACACGTAATAGTCCCAGTAGTCCATCCACAGATCTCATGACCGGGAGACTACGAGAAGATACGCATGGGCTATGGGTGAAAACCAAACTCGTAGTAAAGGCTCGATAGGGTAGGTGACACGGCACACAAGGTAATGCCAGGTTAGATATACCAATTATGACACTCGAGCTGGTGGTAATGCAGCAGCCACATACGCCCACCTCGGAACGCATTCCCAAAATCGGAGGGGCGCCCAAACGATCACAAAAGCAATAGAATGGTATCGAAGAAATGCGTCCGACCAGAGGAGCTACCCCTTTTGGCCTGAGACCACTCCTTTTTTTGCCATCTTATGCCAACTCACGGGAGTTGGGTCCACGTAATATACCTCGAGAACGTCGCGACCATCCTACTTCATTCTGGAATCTTCATCGCGTACACGGTTGTCAATGTGGTTTTCGGTATCGACAAAGAGTATGCCCATATCCGATCCCGGTCTCTTTGCCAACCAATCGTTATTGTAACCCATGGTTATAAATTTAAAAATAATATTCTATACTTCAAAATAAAATATCATTTCAAATCCAAACCTTTCTCAAAATGTAAACTAAATCATTTCCAAACCAATTCAATATATCAACATAATATATCTTTCAAATTCAAATATTTATCAAAATAAATATCAAGTCATTTCTAACCATTTCAATATATTAAATTTTCATATCCTTTCAAAACTTCCTTTCAAATCATTTTAATGCATTAAAATATCATATCCTTTCAAAGCTTCATTTCCAAATCATTTTAATATCAAAATATCATATCTTTCAGAACTTCATTTTCAAATCATTTTAATATCAAAATATCATATCTTTCAGAGCTTCATTTTCAAATCATTTTAATATCAAAATATCATATCTTTCAAAATTTTGTTTTCAAATCATGATATAAGTTCAAATCTAAATATTCAACTTTAAATACATCCTAAATTCAAGATAACATTCACTTATTATCCATTCAAATCACCTTTAAAATGATTTATTTTCCAATTAAATTTATCCATTTAAATCATTTAAAAGTGAAGTTATATTGCTTTCAATTCAAGTATTCAATTTCCAAAGTTTCAGACCATTATGAGATCATTTACCTAGTTAAAAACCATAAACATTGAAATTTTCAACCTTTTACAGCATTTAGAAAAGGATGTTATAAGTTATACTTAAAAACATTTTGATTCAGCAAAGACAGCATTTAAAACTGCTGTTAAATCTCATTTTAGGTGAATTTTTTTAGTTTAAAACAGTAAAGACACCATTTCCAGAAATGTGGCAATAGCTCAGGTTTCAAATTAAAGGTTTTTATTAATTTCTGCAAAGACAGCAGACCACTACAGCATTTACAAAACTGCTGTAATCGGCCTTTATTAAGTTTTTAGCCTTTTAGTTTACTTCAGCAACTACAGCATTTTAGAACTGCTGTAATAGCCTTTTTATTAGGTTTTTAGTTCATTTACAGAAACCATATCATTTCTGAATGCTATTAAAAGTATTTTCCAGATTTTAGCGTATTTCGAGCAAATAATATATTTCAATTTAAACCCTTTAAACATTATAAAAATCATATTTTAACATTCAAAAATGTTTATTAACATACCTTTGACATATGATTTTTATAAAATAAATTTCTTATAAATAAATCAATTTTTTCAATAAATTTACTTATCAATTTCAAGTGCGTAATTTCCATTCCTTCACATATGCAATTTGGTAACACCTATATTTTTTAAATTTCCATTTCACAAATTTAACTAAATTCCAATTGATTTCATTTAACTACAACCTTTAATTAAACCAAATATCACATTTCCAAGTCAAGTGGTATTTTAAAATTTCACATTTAAGCATTTATTTATTTAACCATTTAAATTCATAGAAAAATCAATAATACTTTAATAAATCACTTAAATTCAAATTTGAATCAAATTATCATATTTGCCATTTTTCAAATTAAATTAAATCATATTATCTATATAACTTAAATATCATTTTAAAACCAAAATTTTCCAAATTTCCGAACTTAAGTTATATTTCAAAAATTCAATTTAACCATTCGTTTATTAGATTTTTAGCTCATAGGAAAATCATAATTTCTTTATTTTAAAAAATATCAAAATCTATTTAAATCAAATTTCATAAATTTATATTTTCAAAATACTTAAAAATATCTAAAACACTTTATAAAATAACCATGGGCCTGTATATAGTTTTCGATCCTAGGTCAAGTGATACAGATATATATCATTTCAATCTGCAGTTTAAAAAGAAAACTCCGGGTTCTATCATTTCAAACCTGCAATCCCAAGGTAAAATAAAATAAATAAAATATGTTCAGGCCTATCATTTCAACCTATAACGATTTTTTCCTATTCTAAAGTCCGTTCGGGTACGTATCATTTCAACCCATAGTGAACCTAATCTACAGGGAACTTGCAGTGTGATAAATAGATACAAATGAACAGTTAACGACACATAACAATAACAGATGAGATGACACGTAAATTAACAAGTGTAACATTATATATAAATAATCATAGGCAGTTATAACATCATATATAATTCTACACATTCAGTTGTTGTCTCTTCACAATTGCATAAGTACAAAATGTCGTGTGAGATTTACTCACCTTTTTGTACTGAAGTTATCAATTGAAATGACATAGACTAATTCTCAAAAGCACGATGAAAATAGACCCAAGTGGAAGGGAACCAAGCTTAATGATCTTGTCACACCCCATAAACATAACCAAATATTAATATAAATTCAATAAAACATTGAATTGGATTAACTTTGAAATAAAAAGCAATATGAACACAATGATTTTCCATGCTTTCAACACTCATGTGCCTGGCCTAGGGCGCTATATGCCTCAGCCAAAACATGATTTTGGCTTAGGTTTGGACCTAAAAAGTCATGGATATAAGGCATGAACATGTAGAGGTTACAAGGCATGAGTATGTGAAGAGGCTCGGCTTGATAGTGGAGTTTTGGTCGATGTTTTGGGCTCGGCTACATGGGTGTTTGGCTCTACCTTTCATGTTTCATATCTGGACTATAGCTAAGGTGATGGGTGGTGTTCTTATCAAGGTGGTGGTAGAGGCTCTAGGTGATGGCCAAGGTGATGTATGAAGGTGGTGAAGCAACTAGGCTAGGCTAACATGTTTTTAAGGGGTTCTCAAGGCTTTTGTGTGGAGTTTTGTCAAGGAGAAGGGTGCGGCCTGGTCAAGTTAGAGGAGGAGATGATGTTAGGTGGTGGACGTGGTGGCCAAGGCTAGCTAGGACAGTGAAGAGCAAATACAAGAGGAAAACATGGCAAAACACATGAAAAGAAGAAGAAATATATATAAAAAAGGAGGAGGCCATTACCCATTATTCCATGTCGTGAAAAATTAAATGAGATGGAGTATTTTAACGTGAATTATGACTGAGTAGCTCACGGCTATGATATTGGATGTACGGCCAAACATGAGCAAGTGAAAGGTCAAGGAAAATGAAGAGTCTAGTAGATAAAAAGTCACAAATTTAAAGCTGAAGTCTTTTCAAATTTCCACTTTCTTTTAATTAAATAAAAACAAATAAAATTTAAGTAATTTGACTTTAAGAACTGAAACAAAGTAATATAAAATAAAATAAATAATAAAATTTAAAGAAAATGGGAAAATAATTAAAGAAATTGCTTAAAATTCAAAACTGGGTTCAAAAATTACAATTAAATCATCACAAGCTTTAGAAAATTTCTATTTCATTTAAAAATATTCTAAAACAAAACATTGAAATAAAATACTTCATTTATCATTTCTAAAATGAAATAAATAATTTAAATTAGAGAAAATAGAAAAAGAACTAAAGAAATTATTTAAAAATTGGAAACATGACTTTAAACTTATAAATAAAATATCACTAGCCTTAGAAAATTTCTATTTCACTTTAAAACAAATAAAAGTCTAATAAAGAGATAAATGAGGAAAAAAATAAAGTGGGAATGAGAATAAAATAATATCTTTAAGAAAATAGACAAATAAATAAAGAATTTCTTAAATTAATTGAAGTTGGAAATTAAAAATTGTAAAAAAAAATACAACTGGCACTGGAAAATGTCAATTACACTTTCAAAAATGTTTTAAAACAAAAATATATGCAATACATGTTATTTACCCATGTAAACATAAATTAGAACAATACATGACCAAATAAGATATTTTTTATTAATTTAAAATAGACAATTTTGTTAACACACCAAATTTCACGCAATAGTTAAAAAGGCATAACTTTTACATTATAAATCAGATTTCAACGAAATGAAAAGCAGAATTCTTAAAATTTTATTTACTTTCATGATAAAAGATAAAATTAAAATTTTAAAACTTTCAAATTTTAAATTTAAAAGTCAAAGTTGACCATATTGACCAAAATACGCTTTTTTTTTAAATATTCTATTTAATCATGTTTAGAATTCTAATTCACATCAAAACAAAAGTTTATATTTGAAATAACAAAATTTTCTAAACTAAATATATGAAATAAAGTAAAATCAAAATTCAATTAAAATAATTACAAAATACAAGGTTGTTACACCCCCCTGATCTGCATGCCAAATATTCAAAATATGATGTTTGGGCCGACCCTTATGGATTTTTATTGACCCGTTTAATTTGTACATACTTTATGAAAGTGCCTTACCTTTATTGTCCTAAGTCTCCAGAACCCCTCTGCACCAATTTAGCCATATAGCATGCGTCGGTGTCGATCTATCTACTAGCCAAAAATGGTCATGTCCTTGCCACGGTTAGCCTATGCATCCATCACAGCTCCTCTCCAACTGCTTAGATTTGTATGCAACTCCTCTAATAGTAATCGGACTCTAGACTCCCTAGAGTTGATCCATCGAAGTTTGATGTATGACTACAGACCTTCCATCGTTAGTGTCATTGAATCAGAGGCTTCTCATTGGCTCTTCCTTCAACAGTCAAAGATCCTCGCCCACGGAAACGAATCAACCACCAATTTCACTCTAACGAGAGTTTCATCCATATAACAGGCAAATAGAACATTCCAATAGAGAAACAGCCATAAATAATGGCTAAACCATCAAAATGCATCCATATTCTATCCCAACATTCATATGATCATTCAATGCATGCTAATACATGTTTAAATCACTTTAAAACAATTTAAATACGTTTTTAGCTCGTTTTCGAAACCAAACCAGTTCCAAAATTTATTTTCAATTGAAAAGTGGATCCAAAACATGTAATGCTTATATCATAGGTTATAAGATGATAAATCACTCGCCAATCGATGTAAATTATGAATATCGAGGTAGATCCAAAAATGAAAAATAACAAGCCTCAAAGTTTCCTCCCAAATCCAATTTTTTTAATCTCCTACTGTTCCCCTCGCTAATCCAGCCTTAATCCCTTGACTATACTTGGAATGAATCGGTTAAGATTTTAAGTGGAGATAGAGTTAACAGAAGGATAGACCTTTTTCAGGATGAAGAGAAAGTGATTTGGGAAAGTCTGTGATGTTATAATCAACATGATTCACAAATAAACTAATAGACCTAATAATTGGCTTAGGCTGATTAAACCAAAAACTTTCCAAAAGCCCTCTAAATTAAAATTGCGATACCTCCCAAAATGCTTAGCTAAATCACTATTATGGCTATTCTATGGAAAGAAAAACCATTGTATGTTTCATTTGGAACAAGTTTAAGATCCAAATTTGGCTTCTATCAAAAGTTACAACCATTATAAGAATTTTGGGCTGAAAATGTACACAATTAATTCTAAAAGTCAAATTGTCAAAACATAATATTACCCAAAATTAGTCCAACGACTCACTGATATGCACAAATGCGAGTCATTACGTTCTCTCCCTACACTACCCCATCCCGTGCCCACCACTTTTAAGAATTTCTTCTTCAAAATTCCTTCACTGTTAAGTGGGAATAACTAATACATCCACAAGCAGCAAAATCAAGCATGCACGATCACAACATGACAACAATCTATATTAATAATCTATCCTGCAAATATTGGCAACTAAACAAGATAGAAAGTGTGAAACCAAATGTGATAAACGGAATTCACCATGTGAAAAGCTCTGGATAAGCAGCGTTCGTGTTCTTTGCGGTCGACTAAGTGCTACCGCCTTGCTTTCAATCTATCGAACCTTTACAAGCTTTACTATCATTCTCCTAGGCTACTTCGTACTCTACTCCAAATACGAATTGGTTTACAAGGTCTTGATACTTCAGGGTCAACTTCTAAATCATCCAGTTGAGATGGAGCAATTATCATGCCAAAATCATGCACAAACTTCCTAAGATATAAACAAGGAATACATTGTGAACACCTGCCATCTTTTGAGGTAGGTAGACTTTATATGTAAGATTCCCAATCCTCTCGAGTATCATAAAATGACCTACAAATACCGGTGCAAAATTGCCTTCGTTACCTAATCAAACTATGTCTTCGGTAGAGAAACTAAGACAAACACAATATGACCAATAGAGAACTTAAGATCATGATGTCTCTTATAAGCGTAAATCTTTTTTCTATCTTATATAGCTTTCGTTCACTTTTAAATGGTTTATATCTTCTTCAAGGTGTCTCTAATCATATATGGCCTAAGTATCAGTTTTCCCCCGTCTTCCACCAATAGGTAAGCATATTGCATGGTCGGCCATATAAAGCTTTGAATGATTTAATACTAATGCTCGACTCTTAATTATTTATGTATACGAACCTTACTAGATGCAAATAATCATTCTACGATCCACCAAAATCAAGAATGCAAGGCTGCAAAAGAACCTATATTAAATGATTCATTCAACGGTTTTAATGCAGTTTGTAAGTGATAGGTTGTACTCAAATTCATTCCTATACCCAACGCCTCTAGTAAGCTCTTCCAAAATCCATTCGTCACTCATAATGCACTCCGGTACACTGTGTAATTGTACATAATCTAGTGCACATACAACTCGTCTGGTTTTGATGTCCATGTAATGGAGTTTATAGTATGAATAAGGCACACTTTATCAATCTATCGACTATAACCCAAATCTTATCCTATCCACATCCAGTACGTAGAAATCCATAGATGAAGTCCATCGATATTTGCTCCCACTTCCAGACTTCATATGGTTGTAGCAAAACACTCAATTTATTTTGCTCATCATTAACTAGATGGAAATTCACAATCTTTGATATGAAAGTCCCAATATCCTTCTTCATCTCTTCCATATAAAATGTACGCTTCATATCTTTATATATTTTATTGCCTCTAGGATGGATAGTCAAGTTCGAATGATGGCACTTTCATAACACCTCATCTCTGAGTCCATCTACATTGCATATATACAATCTCCCATAATTATAGAGCCAACCATCTCGATCAAATATGTACTTTTTTATATCCTCAGACTCTACTCACGTCATGAGCTTAGTAACAATCTCTACTAGTCCAGCATCATGCATCTGACCAGTACTAATCCCCTATGTCAAAGTAGGTTTAATAGTCAATCTTGTCAACATCTCCAACTCAAGATCACGCTACGATCGGAAATCATACACAACTATAAACTCTAAATGAATCCACTCTAGGTACATAGCTTCCAAGCTAGAATGTCTCTTACTTAATATATTAGCAACTGCGTTTCCCTTAGCAGGCATATGGAAAATGTCAAAGTCATATGAGGTTAAAAATTCTAACCATCATTATTGCCAATGGTTAAGATCCTTCTACGAGAATACATATTTCACCAATTTATGGTCCGTGAGAAATTCGAACATTTCTTCTAGAAAGTAATGTCTTCATGCCTTAAATGCAAATATTATAGCTACTAGCTCTTAATTATGTGTTAGATATTTACTTCCATACAATTTCAGTTACCTACTCATATAAGCGACAACTTTAACTCTCTAAATCAATATCAACCTAAAAACGGTACCTCATGCATATGTGTATATTGCCTATACCTCATTCTCATTTAGAATAACTAATTGTGTGCACTTGGTAACCTCTCTTTCAAACCAACAAACTCTTGCTCGCACTTTACATCCTACCTAAAAGTATGATTCTTCTCGTTATATGAGTCGACGATGCAACTATCTTAGAGAAGTCTTCAATGCACCTTCAGTAATAACCTGCTAATCCTAAAAGAATTCCCACCTCTGTCGCATTCTTAGGTCATTCCCAGTCTTGGACTACTACTTCTTTAGCAGGATCAACAATAATACCTGCTCCGAAACAACATGACTTAAGAACCTCATTTCTCGCTTCCTTCCTCCATACTAAACTTCAAAAACTTATCTTTTAAAATTGGTGCTTTCTCGACATTTTAAACATCGCTCACAAATTCATTTTTTGTTCTTTCGTTTGTGAACAGACAAGAATATTATCGATGAACACAAGTACGAACTTATTTAGTTGATATAAAAAATGATTCACGTACGCATTGGTTACTCAAAATACATAACCAACTACTCATAGAATCTCGATAGTGTGCAGGTTATGATAATTCAACACCTATTCTTTTCCACTCTCATTTGGTGAAAACACATCTTTAAATTCAATTGTTAAAACGTATTTGCACCATGAATCTGATTAAGTAAATTATATATACGCGGAAAAAGATATTTTTTCATTCCCACCGCTTTATTTATCAAAGAATAATCTAAAAAAAATTCTTCAAGTTCGCCATGCCTTAGTGAGGAATATTATAATGCACCCCACTTAGAAATACTTCTTCGATTAAATTTATTCCTCGGTAGTCATTTACTTGCACCTCATTCAAATTGCTCTTTGGATGATGTAACAACCTGAAATTTAAGCTATAGTAATTAATTAACAAATTAACTAAATAATAAAATAACTTTGTGAAATTATCAGAATTGAACCATTGGAGTTGAACCATTGTGTTCATGATTATTTTCTGGTCAATTTCCATATATAGATTGTCAAAATCTGAGCTAAAACAAAGAAATTACAGAATAAACAAGAAACGAAGAAAACGGAAAGGAAAAAAAATATAGGTAAGGTCGACACTATAGTCAACCTTCCCCATAGCTGGGTCGATCTATAGGTCGACCGAAGCAATATAAAGGTCGACATAGCAATTGAATCACATACATACTTGGACAAACTTTTATCCAGTTTCGACCAAGACGTGTTTTTCTATTTTAGCTTAATCTTGTGCGTTCGTGCTTCCATCCGGCAGTTCCCCAACGAGCCTACGACATGGTTGCATCAGATTTAATCTTCAAATCCAATGGCCTGAGATCCCTAAGTGACACTATAAATAAGACCCTAGGCCTAGTTATTTTTCTTATTCTGGTTTTCTCCATATGGGTTTATTCCCTGAGGCTGGACCCTAAAAGGGATATTTTTCTAAGGAGAAAATCCTTTTAATTAAAATATTTTATACCCTAGAAGTGGATGCAGGAATGCTAAGGAAAAAAGCTAAGGACCAAAGGTGAGAGTTTGAGTAATTATTTTTGATTTTTAAGTAATTTAAAATAATGGAGTTCTCATTAGTTGTAGATTTTCTGCAATTTTGAGACCGCTTTTATACAAGTTGTTAATAGTTAAGTTTTATTGTTCTTTTCTATCTATTTTGTTTAGATATTTTTATTTAACTGTTTTATTCATTTATTTACCATTATTTACCATTATTTACAATTATTTACTATTATTTACAATTATTTGTACTTTTTTTTATCGGTTCTACGTTAGAATTCAGTCGATAAAATTTATTTCCTTTTACGCAGATCATAGTAATAAAATAAGTACAATTCGCTAATATGGACTAAATTATAGGAATACTAAATTTATAGAAGATTTGATGTAAATAAGAAGAACTGTATTAAAATGAATATACACTGAAATAGGCAAATTTGACATTTGCAGCAAGTTAATGACTAGTACTTATAATTAAGCAAAAAGAACGGAAAGAGTCTTATTTTAAAAATTAGAGTTAAGTTAATAAGAAAGTATAGCAAAGATAACATAAGAGGCTTATTTTAAAGACTTACGCTAAGTTAATAAGAAAATATAGCTGATATAAATGAATAGACTTATTTTATAGACTTAGAATAAGTTAATAAGCAAATAGAGTAGAATTAACAGAACAAGCTTATTTAAAAGACTTACACTTAGTTAATAGGCGAAGATAGATGCAGGGCCCGTACCGGCAGCATTGCCCTTCAGTCGGGAACTGATGGTCTTACAATATGTTAGGTGGGGCGGGACATGCTTACGCTGTTTAGGGTATATAAGTGGTCAATGATCGATGCTCAAATAAGAGGATTTGGGCAAGAGGCGCAACTAGATTTTTTGGTTAGGACCTGTATCAGCAGTATTCCCTATTCAGATTAGAACCGATGGTAACAAAACAAACTTAGGTGAGGCAGGGTAGGACCCTGTTAGACCAAGACTAATGGTCTCACAACAGATCAGGAGAGGCTAGGCACACTTATGCTGTTTAGGGTAGATAAGAGGTCAGAAGAGGAAGCGAAAAGTATTGCGAGATGACGATGGCCGAGCATGCGGCCTCGATGCAGGGATATTAGTCGCTATTGAGATCCAAAGCGCTAAACAGGTGTCTTTTACTATGGAAGCCACATGATTGGACTAGCTCACAGTGGCGCAATAGAGATAGAAGGCCGATCAAAGGGTAGAATTAGGACTTTAGCTTAATTAAAGTAGGATTAGAATTTCATCCTAATCAAAGCAGTTATCTAAGACAAGTGCCACAATCTAATCGAAAATAATCAGAACTATGGATATACACAGGTTCACTAGGGAATTTAGCCGAATTAAAGTAGGATTAGAATTTCAGCCTAATCTAAAGTAGTTATACACAGTTCACTATGGATATCGACGAATTTTTTCCGAGTCCGAATCGGGCTACAATTGATATGACACAACAAGCAAAGCCATAAAATCCGACGTTCCAAATTTCAAGTCAATCAAAGTTTGTATGCTCAAGATATGATCGCTACAATTTCATCAATTACCTAGTTCATATCCATCAAGCTTTGACTATTCGTATCCATCAAAAATCCATAGTTCGAATCGATCTGTTCGCATCGAACAGACACCTGTTGATCGCACCGATCATCTACCTATTGTTCATATGCTTCCACCCTATAAACCTCATCTCGTAACCATCCAGCCAGCCATCCAATGAAGGCAATCCACCTCATAACCTTCAGTAAGTAAGCACATTTAGTATCAGTCCATCTCATGTCCATCGGTGAGCAAGCCTCTCTTCGTATCCATCCAGATCCAATCACTTCGTATCCATCCACATACGTCCATTTCATATCGATCAAGCCTTAAACGTACTTTGTACCGGTAGACAATAGATTGATATGAGACCACACCATCGATATGAAATGGAGCACCGGGCATCAATACGAAATGGAGTACTGATGATCGATGCGAAGAAGAACGCGGATGATCTATATGAAAAGAAGCCCCAAGCATCGATCCAGAGGACATAGCGCTCGATGGATACGAAGATGGAAGTAGTCTACTCGGCACTAAAAGTGGATCGATCTGAGGAGCAAGCGCCACGTCAACTAGCAGGGACATGCTCGGTCAATACGAAAAGAGCAACACGAAGAATGATTGATACAAACTGAACGGCCATCGAACAAACCAAACTTGCATCGATCATAACTCACAATCTACAAGTCCAAATGCTATGAAATTTTCACAAGAGCTTAAACAAAACCTGAAGAATTTTCCTGCCAAATTTCGACTCGATTGGGTCAAATCTTGATCTATACGAAATTCATTCGTATCGATCACGGATCGAGTCGAAATCTCCTAGGATCGATCGCGTGGGCCCACCCACATGTCAGAAGAAGTCTCTCGAGATCTGAGCGAGATATTTACCTTCTACGCCTGTAAATAGAGCCCCAGTGCCTACAGAAGAAGGGTCATTTTTGCCCTTTGGATGTCCAAACTCTGCTGAAATCATTTTTGTACTTCAAGGATGCTGTTGTTATCGATTTTCATCATTGTAATCTGCTATAATCAGCGAGCATTCATTAATAAAGTTATCAACTTCAAAGTGGACGTAGGCCGGATTGCCGAACCACTATAACTCTGTGTTCTTCACTGCTTTCTTCTGAATTTTCTGAGTGTTCTTTATTTTTTATTTCTCTACATACTTATTATATGTGATATGTGACTGTGAATTGGTGGATTCATCGACAATTGGGTGTTTGTGACCAATTTTGACGCAAACATTTTGGTGCTTTCACTTAGATGGCTATCATTCAGGGATTCTATAGTTTGGATCTTCGATTTGAACACTTAAAGACTTAAATCTGAAAAGCTATGACAAGGCAATCAAGTAGAAGGCAAAGAGCAGAAAGGAGTCGGCGTGAAGGGAGTCAAGGGGCTTCCTCAGGAGCGAATCAAGCCTCAGTCTTCATTATTAGAGATGAGATGGAGATGATGATGGGAGCTATGCATGAAGAGCTTCTGAAAAGACAAGAAGAGATGATGCAAAATTTGCTTCCGCAAGATGGACAAACTGGAGTGTGGAATCAAGCTAACGCAGCTGTAGAAGATGTTAGAGATAGGACTCAGGAGCATGGAGCAACCAGGACCCAGAACAGAGTGGGACCATCAGGAGCGGCCCCAGAGCTAGGGGCATTCATTATAAGCATGCTGATCCAACCTCCGGAAGAATTCTAGGTGGAGTTGTTCAACATGACATTGATAGAGGGATTGACGCCCATCCTGGAAATCGGATTCCAAGGTTCGCTCGTGAACTCAAGGGGCGGATCAGAGACAACGTACAAGGAACACTACTTGGCAATAGAAACAGGCTGACAGAGATGGTTAGGCAAGCCATGTGAGGTGGACAAGTGAATAGAGATCTGGAAGACATGAACAGAAGCCCCTTCGCTCCAGCAATTAGACAGGCTAAGAATCCACCAGAGTTCAAGATGCCGATAATGGATATGTACGATGGGAGGACGGATCCTACATTACATCTGACATGATACATGAGGCATATAGAGGTGTTAGGGGCAACGGAGGAGGTCATGGCCTGGTGCTTCTCATTGTAATTGACGGACATTGCAGCGCTATGGTTCAGACAACTAGAGAGCAGCTCCATTGGGACATGGACCGATTTGACTGAGATGTCTATGAGCCAATTTAAAGTTCACATTTCAAGATCCAAGAATGTGATTACTTTGGAAACACAAAGAAAAGAGCGGAGAATCTTTGAGGAGCTTTCTGACGCGATTCAATGCAGCGGCAGTCTCGGTGAATCGACCGGGTCCATCCATGGTTTTGATGACAGCCTATCTGGCACAGCTGATGGTAAAGAATTCAAGAATTCATTGACAAGGGATCCCCCTATGGATCTAGGAGAATTTTATCATGGGGTTGAAGGATTTTTTTGATTAGAGGATGCAAATACTAAAAGGGAGGAAGGAGAAGGAATCGATGTTTATGCAGTCAAAGGCGGAAATCCTCCTGAAAAAGGTGCAATAACTGATAAAGGGAAATGGAAGGTCGAGGATAGCGGTGATGGACCGACGCGACCACAAAAGGAACCAAGATTCACCTCTTATACGGAGCTGAATGAGACTTTGGAGTGAATCTACCGGGATACCGGGGGGCAGATTCCTTATCGAAAGCCAATGAGGAGGGATCCAACCAGCAATGAGAGAAGATCAGACAAGTGTTGCTCATTCCATGAGCTGAATGTCATAACACGAATGATTGCAGACACTTAAAAGATGAGGTTGAGGGGCATATCCAGAATGATTTTCTATCGCAGTATATGAGAAAGGGTACAACCACGGTGGAACAAGAGTGGCCACCACCTGCATCAATTGGGAATGGCTCTAGACCGAGGCACCATCTTGTCGTCAATTGAATGGAATAATGACGAATGGGTGGCAGACACCACACCAACACGAATGAGTCATTTACACATGTATAGGACCGCGAACAATCCTCGGGCATGCACCGATGCGACTACCAATCGCGTCGGTGCAGGTGTTTGCACTTTGACATCTCTATTTTGCTTTTGTTTTCTATTTCTCATGTTAGAATTTGATTTTGTTGAACATTTCTATTGAAAGACTCGGTTGAATGGATATTTGGTTTTCATAAATCTGTATCGGCCAAGTCACTTACACATGTACGGATCACGAACGGTCCCCATACATGCTCTAAGTTTGCGATAAACCTCCATAACAAAAAGTTCAGATATTCACTCGAACGTGAAATCTTACATTAACGATTCAAAGTCCCCCGGGAACATACATAATTTACTACGAAGGACACCCGACCTCGAATGCTCATAATTCACCTCGAATGGCAACCGACCTCGAAGGTCACACTCGCCTCGAACGGCACCCAACCTCGAACGGCCACACTTGCCTCGAACGGCACCCGACTTCGAACGGTCACACTCGCTCGAACGGCACCTGACCTCGAACAGTCACACGTGCCTCGAAAGGCACCTGACCTCGAACGGTCACACTCGCTCGAACGGCACCCGACCTCGAATGGTCACAACTTGCCTCGAACGGCATCCAATCGCGAATGATCACATATCGCCCCAAACGGCACCCCAAACGCAAACGGTCACCATTCGCCATAAATGGCATCCGACCTCGAATTGTCACATACTACCCTGAATGACATACGATCTTGAACGATCGTCATTCATGGTCAGATAGGACTATCAATTTCTTTGCAGGTCATCAACAAGATATGAACATCCAGCTTGTGGCATTACAAAAACACACCTTCCTACCGCAAGGAATGTTTTGGAGGTCAAGTGTTATCCCACCTTTTAACAATATCGTGATATAAAAAGATTTACTGGAAACCAAAGACAGTCCTCCTCGATTGCCATTTATACACAGGTTCACTATGGATATCGATGAATTTTGTCCGAGTCCGGATCAGGCTACAATTGATACGACACTACAAGCAAAGCCATGAAAGCCAACATTCCAAATTTCAAGTCATTTGGAGTTCGTGTGCTAAAGATATGATCGATGCAATTTCAGTAATCACCTTGTTTGTATCCATAAAGCTTTGACTATTCGTATCCATCAAAAAGCAATAGTTCGAATTGATCTGTTCGCATCGATCGGTCTCCTGTTGTTCGCATCGATCAGTCGCCTGTTGTTCGTATCCTTACACCCTATAGACCTCATCTCGTATCCATCCAGCCTGCTATCCAATGAAGGCGATCCACCTCATACCCATCAATAAGCAAGCTCATTTCGTATCGATCCTCTCATGTCGATCGGTGAGTTGGTCGCTCTTCGTGTCCACCCAGATCCACTCACTTCGTATCCATCCACATACATCCATTTCGTATCGATAAAGCCTTAAACGTACTTCGTACTGGTCGACAACAGATCGATAGAAGATCTCCACATCGATATGAAATGGAGCACAGGGTATCGATATGAAATGGAGTGCTGATGATCGATACGAAGAAGAGCGTAGGTGGTCGATACAAAAAGAAGCGCCGAGCATCGATCCAGAGGACACAGCACTTGATGGATATAAAGATCGAAGTAGTCAACTCGGCACTAAAAGTGGATCGTTTCGAGGAGCAAGCGCCACGTCAACTAGCAGGTACATGCTTGATCGATACAAAAAGAGTGACATGAAGAGTGATCGATACGAACTGAATGGCCATCGAAAAAGCCGAACTTTCATCAATCATAACTCACAATCTACAGTCCAAATGCTATGAAATTTCCACAGGAGCTTACGTATAACATGAAGAATGCACCTGCCAAGTTTTGACTCGATTGGGTCAAATCTTTATCGATACGAAATTCTTTCATATCAATCACGGATCGAGTCAAAATCGCCTGGGATCGATTGCGTGGGCCCACCCACATGTCAGAAGAAGTCTTCTGAGTTCTGAGCGAGATATTTGCCTCCTACGCCTATAAATAGAGCCTTAGGGACTATAGAAGAAGGGTCTTTTTCGGCTTTTGGAATTCCAAACTCTGTCAAAACCATTTTTGTACTTCAAGGCTACTGTTGTACTCGATTTTCATCAATGTAATCCGCTATAATCAACGAGCATTCTTCAATAAAGTTATCAACTTCAAAGTGGACGTAGACCGGATTGCCGATCCACTATAAACTATGTGTTCTTTGCTGCTTTCTTCTAAATTTTCTGAGTGTTCTTCATTTTTTATTTCTCTATATACATATTATATGTGATCTTTGATTGTGAATTGGTGTTTTCATTAACAATTGTGTGTTTGTGACCAATTTTGGAGCAAACAGTCTATTGTCTTTACCTTGCTTAAAAATACTAGTAGTTACTTTCACTCAGTAGACTTTTAGTCTGACCCACTCCTTTATTTCCCCTTTCCCCCATAGGCCAGCAGAGGCAGTGACAATAGGTTTCAGATTTCTTGGAGATTCATCTGTGGAGTTTCACTACATGTATTCTTCTTCCTTTTAGTTTTTATTTCACTTGTACTTATTGTTCTGGCACTCTTGAGAGGGATGGTTTTGTGTATGTACTCTGATATTATGACTGAGATGGTATTTTTCATAAGACATATGTATTTGGTATTTTGAGACATATTTTGGTTATGACTTATTTATGAAGTTTTTAATTTTTAATGAGTTACTGTTTTCGATATTTTTTATTTGTCTTGTGAATCTTAGTCTCTGTAAAGTTTTAGCTATACCTACAACGCACCACATCTTTTAGTGTGCCCTTTTGGGTATACTAAGGAGTGTGGGGTGTTTCAGATGACATCCATCTCAAAGGAAATACAATAGGCCTAGCATCCTTCACAAAAATCGATACTGTACTTAATCTCCCTAAACGGTGGTAATCTTGTAATCTCCCTAAATATATCAGGACACTCTCTTGCTATATATACCTCAGGTAATCGTCATGCAAGATCTTGAGGAAATTCAAAATACTTACCATCATTGCATCTTCAGGTATGAATCTCAACTCTAGCTTATGCTTTTCGCCGTTATTTAACCTCGTCGTACCAATAACCTCTCACTATTAACCACTACTCTATATATCTGAAGACAGCCCACTCCCAAACTAATACCAAACCAAACAAAATGTGTAAACAAATCACAAGAAAATATGAATCCATGACTTGATAGAACAACATCATGACAAACCATACTAAAATTTGCTGAACCTCCCGCAAAACAAATGTAATGCCTCGATATCAAACAAAATACGAACATGTATATCATAAAAAAAACACATACTTTAAATCGTGGTGCACTTTCCCTTTTCCTACACCGATGGGGCATTTGATAAGGCAAAGAGAACATTCAATGCATAAGCCCTCGCAATATGCTTATCCTTCAGTGGCTTTAGACAATTCTTCTTCATGTGTCTATGTTTTGTTGCAGTTGAAGCAACTCCTTTCCTAGCATTTGCAATTCTTAATTGGATGACCTTTTCTCCATAGTTGAAATAAAATTGCCTCATGTTTGCATTTCTTCTTACAATAATTGCCTTGGAACTTCTTCTCTTTGTTGTGACGACCATCCTATACCACCGGCATCCATAGTATACAAATAGTTTATTGTAGCCATGCATGGCTAATATAGGATGATCATCAAGATAAATAATAATAAACACGACACATAACCTGTTATATACCTCACACTACATGGATCAAACATAATATCATAAATATAATAAAAGAGACAGTAGTAATAATGCGAATCAACCATCAAACTTTAATATCCATAGAGTTATATATCAAATGTTATAGAGTATACAACAGGATCGACTCAATAAACCATCTCAATGAATAGAGATAAGTAAGCGTTAACATGAGCTCCACAGTGTTGCATAGTAAAAAATCATAAAATCCATGTATGTATATAATATGAGATAGCTCCATCCAGCTCGCCCTTCGAATAACTATTGAATCACCTAGACCTATTGTCTAGTCTACTTATTTAAGAGTACCTAAGATAATAAAATGGAAAGCATAAAACCTTAGGTCAAACAATAGTCTGGTGTGGGAGATAAATGAATCCCAAAATACTATACATCTAAATATGGTAAGGAACATGACTACATGAACCATATGTGAAATGCCCTCAAAACCAAAGAGTTAGCATATAACAATAATACGTACTCTACAATATCATAAAGTACCATAAAATACCATATTGGATGTCCATATATCCCTACCTCCAGTACATACATCTAATGATATCCATGAGTGATAGCCCACTAAAGAAAGCAACCAAAGAAACCACAACATTCATCAAGAAATATTCACTATCACTCATCCATGTGCTCTAAATATATGATTACTCATTTGGCCTCCTTCCTGCCAAGGACTAATGGAAATCCCAATTTTCGTTGTTCACTTGTATCACGCGGCCCCAAACTCAATACATGTTGTGGTAGCCTAAGCCTAGACATTAGACATAAAGTCACTTGTCCAAGGTATACAGGTCTCTCTATTGACCCATGGGCGTCCCTACTTACAATATCATTGCTTCGAGTATAATAAAAAACACTTTAAGTTACCAATGATTACTTAGCACATTCACATTCGAACCCTCCTTTGCTACATTCGGATTGCAAGACCATCTATTGCTCAATCCAGTTTCCATTACCAACAACCCATCATGTTCCTCGTTTGAAAGCATTCCCCTTTTATCGAGCTACTATCTTCAGTACCTACTCTCACCACGAGTCATAAACCGAAGATAACTACCTTCCATCATGTGGTTACATCACAATTCAACACTAATGTGAACGAGCCAACACCTCCAACATGATATATAGAACCTCTACTTTGGTCCCCTGAAGTTACATCATCAACGGACTTAACATGTTATGTTTGTACCGACTTCTCACTTATGTTGGTGCTGATCTCTCCACTTAGCCAATTAATGGCCGAGTTTTCTTCCACTCCCTCCTTGCTTCTAATACTCCATGCATAGATGCTTTGACCCAATCTATCCATCAAAAGAACTCGTTCCTTATTCAAAAGCACCTACTTTTAGTTCCAGAAAACAGGTTGGTACCAACTTTTGTACTTAATGAGTTGGCACTTTCAATTTTGGCAACTAGCTTCTTCCGTACTTCAGAGCCTCCTATGCATGTTTCGTCCAATTTCGACGATCTTTGCCTCTGATTTGCCAAATTCTCCAACCTATCTTCCTAAAACTTCCAAACACTAATAAACCAGTTCAAAGCATAACAAGAAAACATATAATAACATGCATTCACATCTAATCACATAGAAAATACATGGAATTATAGCAACTAAACAATTTCTAATATTAAATCTAAGTAACCAATGAACATTTGAATATGAAATAAGGTGCATTACAGAGCTAATTCTACAAATCATATTAGATTTCAACAGTTTAGGTCATAACATACGTTAACGTGTGATTAAAGCATTAAAATGATTTTTAGACCACAAATCATATTAAAATCTATAATTTTACCATGTAAACATGCAGGATAGTGAGAAGTCATAAGCCACTCACCCATTACCATATTCAACCAATTTGAGTGTAGATTCAACATGGACGGCGATCAAAATCAATGCAAATCAACCAAATCGATAATCTTTATCCTCTTACCGATGATCTATTCACTAATCTTCAATCCTATTTGATTTCAAGAGTAATTTGAGAGATTTTGGATGAATTTACGGTTAATGAGAGTTTAGATTTTATTTGAGAGGGAGAGAAAAGATTAAATTTCACTCTCCAGTCCCCAGTTTATAGTAAACCTCAAATTAGACTAATGGGCTGAATAAATTGTGTACTAATTCTAACCGACAGCTATTAAAACTTGAAATAGACATAACTTCGTACGTCCGTTTTTATTATGAGCACTCTATAGAATAAAAACCTATCATCTTGAAGCAATTGAACTAGGTTGAGAACATACTTCAAGTCCTATCAAAAGTTACAGGACAAACAAAGGTTTTGGAGTCAAAATGGTCACATAAATATTTAGAAAAAATCGTAGGTATGTAAATGTCCCTAAGAATAATATCCTAAAAGTATAAAATCATGTGAACTCATATAAAAAAAATTAAACTATTTGACGATCCTACGATACGTAAAATATGGGTCGTTACATTCTCTTCCCTTTTGGAATTTCGCCTGTAATGACCCATAAAATTTTAATTGTTTTAATAATATATTTAACTGGAATTTTTTGAAATTTTAAATAATTGAATTTTTGAAATTAAATTTGATATTTGAAATATGTCTAATTAGACGTAGTAAATGGTAAATTTTCATCTGATAATATGGAAGTTTATTTTATTGTGTAATTTTATTTAATTCAAATTGGTTAAAATTGATGATAATAAAAGGTTTTCCTAACTTGAAATTCTTACGCGATAAATTTGTAAATCATCTTCTGAGTGATACGTTATATTTCTTTCTCCGAATTTGAACTGATATTGCACCGTTTATCTTATTTCCGGCAAATTAGCAACATTTTCGGTACTGATTGTCGACTAATGATAGAATAATTGTACCACTGATATCGGTATACCGTTTTGATTGTCCATCGTTCTGATCACTGCGATATCCAATTCTGTGTTTTGACCTCCGAAACGTGAAAAATCGGTGTAAGGGGTCGTCGTATCGGTACCATATTTGTGTCATTTTGTTCCTTGTGTCTTTTCGTTTCTTATCTAGCCTTGCTTTTGGTTATGTCTTTTCATTTTAGTTTGTGTAAATCGAACAGGAATTATCATTTATTATTTTTTTAAATTTATTTCAAAACTTTAACATCTTTAACTGTTCATATTTTGGGTACGTTCATTTATCTCTGGTTCCAATTATATTTTGGAATGTTTGCAATTCCTCTTCATTTTGTGGCAGCTTGCCTTCTTTTCCTCTAAACTATCAACTCCAAGAAATTTAATGGTTGCACCTTCTCTTGTTTTTCTCATCATCTTCTCGTTTGTGCTTTCCCTCCACTTTTCCCAACAGCCAAACTGAGACCTTCCTCCTTCACCTTGCCACAACACCCCACAGCATGCAACCCATCAACATGTGATCTTCTCCTCCACATGCCATCCACCATACCGAAGCCACTGGGGGACCATGTCCCTTTCCATCTTCCACATGTTTACCATGCCGAGGCTTTCTCCTTTGTGACCATGTTTCGCCAACATCGGCCACGTCAGTGTGATGCTACCCAATCACAAAGCATTGCTCGTCCATCCTCCTCTACTTTCCACCCAACAACTCTCCACGCAAACTCGAACCTGCTATCCTCGCATGTGATGTCGAGTGCTCTGACAGTGCCTCTTTGCCTAGGATCTTCTCGTCGCCGACCCGCCTCCTTTCCTCTCCAAAAACCTGCGAGTAGCTAGGCTTGAACGCCTACTTATTTTATAAGGCTATGTATATTTTGGGTTTACAATCTATATATTAATTTGTTAGTTATATATGTAGTCTATGTAATATATTTTTATAAGATATATATATATATATATATATATATATATATATATGTATGTATGTATGTATGTATGTATGTATGTATGTATATATATTCAGTACGTTAGTTTATACATATATGTATACTAGTTATATTAGTTTATAATATGTTCTATTATATAAATTGTTACAGTATGTATTTTTACGTATATATTGTTTAGATTATAGGCTATATAATCTGTTGGTTACATAAACAAAGGTTTACGTTGGTATTTCATATATTATCTATTATGAAAAAAATCTTGATAGTAACATATATACACACACTCTGTTTTACAGTTATATTTGTTATATAAAGTGAATTTGGGTTTTTTAGTTCTATATTTATATGTATACAGTTTGGAAAAGAAAAAATACGAGTTATATCGATTTGTGAGAGTTTGTTTACATATAATATTTACTTAAAATTTTTTAGATTTTGGCATAGCTTTAACATATGTTTGTCTAGTAGTGTGTGTGTATATATAAGTATTGATTTTTAAAAAATTAAAATATTGATTTTATTAATAACAAGTATGTAGGCACGTCCGATGGACGTGTGCGTAGATAATCGTAATCAAAGCTGGATTTGAGTTGTAAGTTGGATTGTTGCTACCATTATCTTTCGTTTGTTCCTTCGCCCGTTTGCAGTTGTAGTGATGATAAATACAATTTGTATTATCTATGAAGTACGAAGGCACATTCGTTGGATGTGTGCATAAAAAATATTAAGTCTATTCATTTTTCACTGTATTGGAAGACGTGTAAAGTAATGTAGGAATACGATAGTACTTATTTGTGTACATGCAGATATTGAAAATTACAGTGAAGAAAGAATGACATTTCAACTCCAAGGAGCATGGTCCAAGCAACAAAGTTAAGAAACATACAATGCTTGTCCTATTGACATGCTAAAACTAGATATATGAACATTCAAACTGGAGAACTGCAAAATGCATTGATGTTGTATTTGGAATATGGTAGGTTTGTTCAATTCTTAAAAATATATATGAAAACAGTGATGTAATATTGAACGACCATTGTACAAACAAAACAAAACAAAATAAAATAATGTTGAACAAAGTCACAAAATTATTTGCATTCTGGGCTTTGAAAAAAAATCTGTATCATAGTTAGCACTTAAGTAAGAAAAGGAATTGTTGCCAGTAAAAAGGAATTGTTGCCAGTAAAGAGAATAATGTGCAGTTGTCTTCAATGCATCTTGTATTTGCTCATCACTGCTAATTCTGATGCTGATGTGAGATGTCAATTTGCCGAGTTCCCATAAAAAGCAAGCACCATCTGCTACCATTCATCAGTTTTAAAAATATAATATTTACTGAAAAACATGATATAACATGCAAACATGATTTATGTAAATTTTATCAACTATAATGATGCATCATTCAATAACACCATGATACTCATTATAATCAGTAAACATCCATATTTACAGATATCGATATGGAAAAAGCAAATACTCCAACAGTATATGAAAATTTGCATCGTGCATAATGTGATTATATAGCGAGTGACATATAAGTATAGTAGTGAAGTAATGGTGAAAGCAAGTAAGAATTAAGTGGGTATTATCTGTTTAAATATGAACGTTAAACGTAGCATGGAGATACTAAAAATTGAATGTTTAGTTCAAGTAGTGTCATGATCGTTGTTGTTATGGATGAAACGATAAAAGTAATTTAAATTTTGATCCTATAATAAAGTTTCGAACCATTCAAAAGGGGATAGGTAAACCATTATAGTTTTTAGTTTTTCGAAAGCATGCTGTCTAAATTACTTGTAGTTGTATAACAAAAAAACAACTAAACTTTGTTACCTGTAGACTATTGGATCACTTCCTTCTGTGTTTCTTCTCTCCTGATGAATTTTGGAGATTAAATAAAATTCTGAAGAAAAATAAAAAGAAGGATAAAAATATCTGAGTTTAGATAAGCATGACATAGGTTATTAATTGATAAATAGTAATAAAATTTCATACAAGTCTTAGGTATGTGTTAAATATGCAAACTAAAACTACAGCCGAAGGATGTAGAAACCATAAATTAAAAATTCAACTAATAAAAGCAGCATGGATGTATCCATTATTTTAACATTAGCAAATAATGAGACGGTTAAGGAAGTATCCATTACCATAAGATAATACTTTAATTAGGCAATATAGTTATAAAGAAATTTTAGAGATCAAATCAGTGGTCAGAAAAGTAGAAACATCTTTTGCATACCATTAAAGAGCAAATAATGTAGCAGTTAATTGTATAATATATACAACAATGTTCTTACCATCTACTCTCTCATTCCTTTGGTTATATAGTTCTTTTTGTTCACATCTTTTATGGTAAATATTAATTACAATGTATATATAGAGATGGTCAATTCCTAATTTACTGATCTAAGCCTAAAAAAATACTTAGTACATGACACGGCTAACACATGTTGTCTAGTGCCAATTATTGATTCTGTGATCTAAACCAAAAAAATACTTAATATAAGTTATGGTAAGTATAAATCAAGGATGCTCAGACAGAAAATGTATATTAATATATGTTTAAAAATGGAGGCTAAAAAGGGAAATGCAGAAAAGGAATTTATTCAATGATTAAATATGTAAACCGAAAACTATTGTCGAAGGATATAAATGACATATAAAAACTCAAATGATAAAAGTACAATATGAGAAACAACGGTCAAAGGTGGAAACATCTTTAACATGTTGTTCAAAGCCTTAGCATAACATTAAGTAATAAATATGTCTGATAATCAATTCATGTCAATAATGGAATCTATAATTTGTAGAGGCTTTTCTTAGACTATTTATTAAAGATTTTTGTACGGGAACAATATAAATACTTGTAAAGTAAAAATTGTCATAAATTTAGTTTAATTCAATAAACATAATTAGGATGTGTGCATCAAAGTTTAAAAATAATAATGTGGTAGTTTGGTAAGTATCCATTATTAGAGGACAAAATTTAATCAGGTAATATATGTATCATATAGAAATTTCGGTGATCGATACAATGACTATAAAAGTAGAAATATTCTGTACATACCATTAAAAGCTCTAGCAAATAATATGGCAATTATTTGTTTAATATACAATAATTTCCATTGTCTACTCTTCCATTCATCAGGATAAACAATTTGTTTTGTTCACATCTTGTATAGTAAATATTTAGTGTAATGTATATTGTTGATCTATAATCAATTGTCAATTTAGTGATCTAAGCCTAAAAAAATTATTTAGTACATGATTGAGGAATGGGAAAAAGAATTGACATATGTTTTTTACTGTCAATTGTCGATTTACTGATCCATGCAAAAAAGAAACTTAATACATGTTATGGTAACTGTGAATCAAGAACTTTACAATAGGAAATGTACATAAATATTTATCAAAATGGAAATGCTGAAAAGGAAATGCACAAAAGATATTTATTCAATGAGAATGAGGTTAAGGTCAGAAAAAATACTTAATAATTAATACATGTTATGATAAGCAGCAATAAAGAAACTTTAAATAGAAAATGCAATCAAATATAAACAAAATGAATTTTATTTAATCAGAATTATGTTAAGTGTGGAAGGCAACCAAACTGTTTAAGACAAAAAAATCTGCATAAAAGGAATTTTAGTTAATGCGCATGAAAAAATGATATTATATGAACAATAGTAGTATATGACATCTATTTTAAAAAAGTATGAGTCATACAAATGCAATTGGGAACGGTATATATATGGAAGCCGAAAAAGTGATTGTAAATGATAAAAATGCTTATAAACAATTTACATATTTGGTAAGAATCCAATATCGTAAGATAAAAACTCCAATCAGGCAATATAATTAAACAAGACATTGAGCCGATCAATCTTTTTGATATTTGGTAAGTAACAATTATCATAAAATAATTATTAGTTTATTAGAAAACAATTTTGGACATCAAAACAATGGCAATAAAAGTAAAAACATGTATAAACATATCATTTGAAGGTTGAGCCAACATTGAGCCATCAAACTTTTTGGTAATGTTGTCATGCTACCAAATTGTACATTGTTTCCTACAAAATCGTGAGATTGTTGAAACTGTTTAAATGGTTGGTAGCATTAGTTATCATAATATAAAACTTTAACTCATACAAAATAATTAATTAGATCATATAACAATTTTAGAGATCAAAATAATGGAAAAAAATAGAAAAATCTTAGAACATTTCATTAAAAGGCTAAGCATGACAGCTAGCTATTATTCTTTTTACTTTTTCATTGTGTAATTATTTTTTGAATCCTACAAAATTTATGATTATTTGGTAAATAGGGTTTGAATGGAAACTATTGAAATAAGTGGTCAACATCAATTATCATATAGTTGGTTAAATATCATTAAATAAATGAAACAGCAATAACAAACGAAAAAAAGTAACGTTTTAAGTATATATGAGTATCTATAGTGATAATGGTTAATATTACCTCAAATAATGGCTGACATCTAACAAATAGTGTGGCAATGGCAAATAGGGTTTTTTCCATAGTCATATTATGGATGTTGGAATATGAAACGAAACAGAAACAGAATTAAGCGAAGCTTGCCCAACTTACAGTTTATTGGTATCTCCTCAATTTATACCTCAAACCCCAAATTTGCAAATGAACCAAAAATCATTGATTTGTAATTTGTAGGAGAAGAGATATCTCTCTGATTCCAGTGTTTGAACCACAACAAGTTAGAGGAAGAAGAGAGCGCATTATAGACATAGAAGCGATTCAAATCTTTTCTTCGACCACCTAATGTCTGTATTTTTGGATTTAAAAAGATTACTGATTGTAGTTTTAAGGGCATAATTAAGAATTGTAATATTGTGAGATGTAGTTATATTAATCTGGGGCTTTTACAGGGGAAGAAGACACTGGTAGAAGAAACATGGAGGACGGTTAATGTGACGCCCCACTCCGAGAGCCTCGTTAACAAAGAGTATTACATAGATAATACTGTCGGCTAACGCGGACAATAGAGTATAATGGAAGCGACCATGTGCAATCTTACCTTAACTATTCACTAAATATGTCGAAAAGTAGAAACACATTAAAATTCGACCTATTCAATAAATATTTAAAGCAAAACTACAATGGCTATAGGATCTATCAGAAGAAAATATAACAACTCAAATGTAATATACATCACAGAACAGTCGATCATAATATACACATACACAGATACACCACAGAGTATACAAAATAATACATGTCAAGTGGTACAGGAGACCACCATATACAGACGAGACGAAAGAGTATAAATCAGAGTTATAACAGGTAAGGACTACAAAAGACGCTACAACAAAATGAAGCTAGCGAATAGTCCATGCGGAAGCAAAATAGGCTAAGTCCCCAAAAGCACCTAACCTGAAACTTCTCGGTCTGACCTGAGTATAAAATACACGGGTCAGTCTAGATAACAAATCAGTTAGATAAACTGAACACTAATAAACCTGCAAGGTCATACAGTATAATAAATATCTCTAGGGGAGATAACACAATCATCAACAAGAGATGAATCATATAGGACAAGCCTCATATAATCGGCAGCATATAGAAACAAAGGATACAAATATCCCAAAACAAGCCAATAGGCAAACAACAAATACCAATAAGGTTTACAAGTTCCACAAGGTAAACGCTATACTCCATGCGGCTCAAAAAGACCAATACCGAAGGGAGATACCAAGGGAATATACATACCAATGAAACATCATAAAATTTTATCGAGCTCAGTACTGTACAAACAAGGATCCATGAGCCCGAAGACTCCAAACCCAAGTATCACCCATGCGGCACATAAGGCCAACATCAGAGCGAAACTATATAGGGCAACAAACCCGAAGGCACACACCCGAAGGCAACATACCCGAAGGCAACAAACCTAGGGAGACAGTCCGAAGACACTATCCCAGAGGCAACAAACCGTAGTGGTGAAGGTCGAAGACCCAGTACCGGACACCACTAACTGGCGGAATGTGTCACAACTCTCGAAAAGGAATCCGAAAAGTGTTAACGTATGTCCCATAACCACTCGTTCGCACTAAACGGTTTACTATCCGTCAGTCCCTTTCACACTCAAAGCAGTATAAAGTTTACCTCATATCATCGATAAACCAAACCCGAAGGTCAAAACAATCAATCGAATAGGTCGAGGATTAATCGGAAAGATAAACGCACAGATTCATGGTCCGTGTTTTGCCCAACCATTTAATCACCCTTCCACTTCGTTCGAAGTGCGAAAGTGTGTGTGTTTTAAATAGAATTTATAAATTAGAGAAACGAACTTTTAAATGCGATTCGAGAGATTATTTTATAAAAACCCGTGGATTAAAATTAAAAGGAACCATCAAAGTCAAAACAATTGATAATCATACATAGGATCATCATGAATCGATTCAAATTGAAAATTCAATCCCAAAAGGCAAAGTGGGCTGAAACAGCAGGTTCAGTCGACTGAATAGAGTTTTCAGTCGACTGACCCTATACCTGGAAAATTTTCCAGGTTCAGGAAACTTTCTGTTTCCAGGTTCAGTCGACTGTGCAGAGTTTTTCAGTCGACTGAATCATGCCTGGAAACTCTCGGGTTTCAGGTTCAGTCGACTGAACAGAGTTTTCAGTCGACTGAATCATGCCTGGGCTGTTTTTCAGCCTTATTCAAATGAAGAGCAAACTCTCCCAAAATGCAATCGGACGAACATTGGCTCTAAGGGCTTATGCCAATCGACAACCCGGCCCTATATGTTCCTCGATGCATCACCAAAACATGATTAAAACATCAAAGTTAGGATTTCAAAGATTTGAACCCAAAACACTAAAAATTTGAATATTCCCCAACTCAACCCAAACCAACTGCAAGTGCATATGTACAAGGTGTTAGGAATTCATACCTAACATCAATGAAATCAAGAGAAGTAGATGTGAGTTCAAAACTCACCTTTTTACACAAAACAAAGAAGATGAAGAAGCACAATTGCAAGGGATCAACCAACTACACTCCACTTCAACACTACAAGCTTCAATCTAGAATCAAAAGCAAGTATTTCCTAAGTTAGGGTTAGGAAATTACTGAAATTGAAGAGGAGAAAAGATGGAGAAGGTGGAGATGAACTTACCAATGGATTCTCTTTGATTTTGGAGCAAGAATCAAGTTACAAAGGAGAAACTAGGGCTTGCTAATTTCTATTTCTCTTTCCTTTCCCCCATTTCAGTTTTTAGTTTGAGAAATAAAATGAAATGAAGATGAAATGAAGAGAAGGGTTGAGCTAGGGGTTAAGTGAGCTAGTGGGCTGAACCCAACCTCAAACCCAATAGGAAAAGTAGCCAAAATTTCACAAACTCCAAACATATCAAAGATTATACTCAAAAAGATCGCAAACGCTATTTTGGACTCAATGGAAATGGTTTCGAGCTCCAATTCGGCCATTTGCAGAAAGTAACATTTCGGACGACAAAATCCGAATAACGACGCTATATTTAAATCAAACATTTAAATATAAAATCGTTAAATATGCGGGTTGTTACAGATCTCCCCTCCTTACAAAATTGCGTCCCCGCAATTCCTAGAGACGATATTTGTAACAACTACATACATACAACATACGAAAGAAAGAATAAACTTTAGACACAGAAGTAGACTTACCATTACGAAGCAAGGATAGAAAACCTGGATAAGATCGCTCGATATACTCTCTGGTTTCCCAAGTACAGTCATTGGGATTAGCGGACCATTGAACTTTAACGAGCGGCACGTCCTTGTTCCGAAGGTGTCGCACCTCCGTGTCAAGCACGCGAATAGGTTGCTGTACAATAGATAAGTCCGGTGAGATCTCAAGCTCTTGCAAATCAGGAGAATCAATTACAGAATCCGATTCTTGAAGACACTTCCGAAGTTGCGAGACGTGAAACACGTCATGAATGCCAGATAAATGAGCTGGAAGTGAAACTCTATAAGCCACAGGGCCAATACGTTCAGTAATAGAAAACGGTCCTATATAACGAGGAGCCAATTTTCCAGTCGCACTGAAACGCATAACCCCTTTCAAAGGAGAAACACGAATAAAAACAAGATCGCCGATCGAGAACTCGAGAGGCTTCCTACGGTTGTCCGTGTAGGATTTCTGGCGACTCTGTGCCTCTTTCATCCTCAATCGAATAAGATCAATCTTCTCAGAAGAATGACGAACAAAGTCCGGGCCAAGAATAAGCTTCTCCCCAGATTCCAACCAACAAGAAGGTGATCGACATGGCCTTCCGTATAAGGCTTCGAAAGGAGCCATACCGATACTAGACTGAAAACTATTGTTGTAGGAGAACTCTACAAGAGGTAGGTGATCCTCCCAACAACCACCGAACTCAAAAATACAAATACGGAGAAGATCTTCCAAATTACGATTCACCCGTTCAGTCTGTCCGTCAGACTGCGGATGATAAGCTGTAGAAAAATTAAGCTTTGTTCCCAAAGCTTGCTGAAGACTCTTCCAAAAATGACTTGTGAATAAAGGATCACGATCACTCACAATAGAACTAGCAACACCGTGAAGTCTCACGATTTCCTTGACATACAACTTGGCCAAATGCGAAGCTGTCCTATTAGACTTAATAGGGATAAAATGAGCAGACTTGGTGAGGCGATCAACAATAACCTAAATACTAGAATGACCTGATCTCGAACGAGGTAGGCCGTCAATAAAATCCATAGAAATTTGATCCCACTTCCACAATGGAATCTCAAGAGGTTGAAGAAGTCCAGAAGGACGCTGATGTTCGGCCTTCACACGTTGACTGTCATGCAGTTGCTCACATAACTCACCACATCGCGCTTCATGCCTTCCCAATAATAAAGACGACGCATATCGGCATACATCTTACCACTACCGGGATGAATGGTATACTTAGAACGATGGCAATCATCAAGAATGCCATGCCTAAGTGAAAAATCAGAAGGCACAAAAAGACGGTTCTTCTTACGAAGACACCTATGAGAATCAATGCTAAAATCTTGCAACGCCTCATCACAAGATCCAGACTCACAAAGCTGAATCAAATGCAACATATCAGGATCACGCCGCTGAGCATCGGTAATACGATCCAATAAAATAGGTCGAGCTCCCAAAATAAATAATAGAATAGGAGAATCATAAGATGAACCTCGATCACGAATTTCACAAAAAGATAGAGTCTCAAGAATATTCCATTCGGAAAGCATCATAGAAATAACAGCCGAATGTTTACGACTAAGTGCATCTGCAACACGATTACCCTTACCAGAGGTAAACTGGATATCAAAGTCATAGGAAGCAAGAAACTCGAGCAACGCTGTTGTCTCATATTGAGTTCCTTCTGAGTAAACAAATACTTCAAAGATTTATGATCGGTATAGAGAATGAAGCGCTCGCCCAATAAATAATGTCTCCAAATCTTCAAGGCAAAGACAATGGCGGCTAACTCAAGATCATGAGTGGCATAGCGAACTTCATTCGGACGCAGTTGCCTAGAAGCATAAGCAACTACCCGATCTCTCTGCATAAGCACAGCACCGAGACCACTACCACAATCATCGGTGTAGACAACAAGATCATGATTCCCTTCGGGAACCACAAGAATAGGAGCATTAGTGAGAAGTTCTTTCAATGTCTGAAAGGAAGCTTCACACTTGTCGGATCAAATAAAATGAATGCCTTTCCGAGTAAGGCTTGTGAGAGGAAGCACAACACGGGAAAAGTTCTTAATGAACCGCCGGTAATAATCCGCCAATCCAAGGAAACTACGAATCTCATGCACATTCTCAGGCCACTTCCAATACTGGATGGCTTCGATCTTTGAGGGATCGACAGAAATGCCATCGGAAGATACAACATGGCCTAAGAACTTAACCTTATTCTCCCAAAAGTAGCACTTGGAGAATTTGGCTTTAAGCAGATGACGACGAAGAGTACTCAAGACAATTCTCAAGTGATTAGCATGCTCAGCTTCAGACTTAGAATAAATAAGGATATCATCAATGAAGACAAGAACAAACTTATCGAGATATTCCCGGAATACCCATTCATGAGCTCAACAAAGAAAGCAGGAGCTTTCGTCAAACCGAACGGCATAACGAGCCACTCAAAAGAACCATAACGAGTGCGGAAAGCGGTAAGAGGTATGCAATCCTCCGCGACTCGTAACTGATGAAAACCTGTGGCAAGGTCAAGCTGAGAAAAGACCTTGGCACCACTCAATAGATCGAACATATCATCGATCCTAGGCAATGGATACCTATTTCTAATGGTCAACTCGTTAAGCTTGCGATAGTCAATGCGAAGCCTAAGAGTTCCATCAGACTTCTTCACAAAAACGACCGCGGATCCCCATGGAGAAAAACTGGACTGAATCAACTGCTTGGACTCGAGCTCTAAAAGCTGCTTCTTGAGTTCCTCATTTTCCTTTGTAGACATCCTCGTGGGAGGACGACTAACTGGCTGCGCGCCTGGAATGAGATCAATGCGGAACTCAATTGCCCGTTTGGGTGGAAAACCCGAAATAGGTTCAAAAACATCAGAAAAGTCACAAGCAATAGGAATACGAGATACATCATCACCATCTCGCGAATCAAGAGAATACAAAGACATCTCGGAATTATCCACATCCCAAAGAACAAGACATAACTGAGAAGGTGAATCAGGATGACAAAGATATAAAATTCTCTCGGAACAAATAATCCTGGCATCGTACCTCACTAGCCAGTCCATACCAAAAATCATATCAAAACCCAAATGAGAAACAACGTGCAGATTCGCACGGAAAGAAAAGCCACATAAAACAATCTCAATATCATCACAAAGCAAACTAAGGGTCGTGGATCCCCCAATAGGATTCGCAATCCTTAAAGAAGTAACCATACAAGAAACATGCAAAGATAAATCATCTACAAGCTTCTTCGATACGAAAGAATGTGAAGCACCCGTATCGAAAAGAACTCGTATACTATGATCATGAAATAGAATTGAACCCTCCAAAATAGATGGAGTCATACCTTTGGATTGAGAAGGACCTCCAGAAGCATTAGCCACATTGAGCTTGCCATATTTTGCATTAGCAGGAGCAGTAGGACAAGCAGAAACATGATGACCTTCCTTCTTGCAATTACGGCAGAAGAGAGGCTTTGGACAAGCTCGAATAATATGATCCGGAGAACCACAATTAAAACACTTTCGAACGAAAGGTGTTCCGGAAGATTGAGGCTGAGAGCTAGGACCACCGGTCTTCTTCTTCTTATAAGGAAAAGGCTTCTTCTGAATTGGAAACTGGTTCTTGTTGGGGTTTCTGGAAACCTCAACATCAACATCACTATCACACTCCTTCTCGACGGTCTCGAGATGAAGCACCGAATCAACCAATTCCTCAAAAGAAAGTTTAAGCTGGAGCAACAAGGACTTCTTAAGATATTTCTTAAGGCCAGAAACAAACTTCAAATTCTTCTTATAAGAAGTGCTGATGAATTCAAGACCATACTGAGATAAAGCCTCGAACGATGCGACATACTCAGAAACAGAAGATTTCCCTTGCTTCAACTCAAGGAAGCGACGGGTCAATAAAACTTTTTCAGATTCAGGAACGAACTTGAGTTCAAATCGTCCCCGAAACTGAGTCCAAGAAAGAGTAGACTCATCAATTTCAGCTACAAGAAGCTCATACCAGTCAAGAGCACGCTCTTGTAATAAGCTAGAAGTTACAAGAACTCTATCATGGTCAGAAAGATCCATGCGAGAGAAAATAAGCTCGCACGTGCGAAGCCAAGCTTAGACTTCAAGAACAGACTCGGAGCCCTTAAACGGCTTTCCTCCAAGACGAGCAAAATCACTGCACTGATGTGCAAAAGCAGACTTGCGAGGTGGAGACACTCGAGGAGGAACGGGAGGCTGAGTGCTCCTAAACAATTCCAAAAATTGATCGGCAGACATATATACGCCATCCGGATGCGAGCCACTAGATTACCAAGCATCCGAACGTTGACCCCTGCCTCTTCCAGACATAAGCTGAAAGTAAGATAAGAACAAGATTATTCACAAGGTAGATATTACAATATGTGATACTACGGAATAAAATGCATTCCTAGATGTATTTACAATATCTATCTAACCTTGATGGAATAAGGAGACACGATGACTCAAGGATCTGTATCACTTGTACACTTTGATGTACCATAATATGTGCATCTTTTCTGTGTTTATCATATTTTGTTCTGAATCTCGCTTTGATACCACGCTGTGACGCCCCACTCCGAGAGCCTCGTTAACAAAGAGTGTTACATAGATAATATTGTCGGCTAACGTGGACAATAGAGTATAATGGAAGCGACCATGTGCAATCTTACCTTAACTATTCACTAAATATGTCGAAAAGTAGAAACACATTAAAATTCGACCTATTCAATAAATATTTAAAGAAAAACTACAATGGCTATAGGATCTATCAGAAGAAAATATAACAACTCAAATGTAATATACATCACAGAATAGTCGATCATAATATACACATACACAGATACACCACAGAGTGTACAAAATAATACATGTTAAGTGGTACAGGAGACCACCATATACAGACGAGACGAAAGAGTATAAATCAGAGTTATAACAGATAAGGACTACAAAAGACGCTATAACAAAATGAAGCTAGCGAATAGTCCATGCGGAAGAAAAATAGGCTAAGTCCCCAAAAGCACCTAACCTGAAACATCTCGGTCTGACCCGAGTATAAAATACACGGGTCAGTCTAGATAACAAATCAGTTAGATAAACTGAACACTAATAAACCTGCAAGGTCATACAGTATAATAAATATCTCTAGGGGAGATAACACAATCATCAACAAGAGATGAATCATATAGGACAAGCCTCATATCATCGGCAACATATAGAAACAAAGGATACGAATATCCCAAAGCAAGCCAATAGGCAAACAACAAATACCAATAAGGTATACAAGTTCCACAAGGCAAACGCTATACTCCATGCGGCTCAAAAAGACCAATACCGAAGGGCGATACCAAGGGAATATACATATCAATGAAACATCATAAAATTTGCTCGAGCTCAGTACTGTACAAACAAGGATCCATGAGCCCGAAGACTCCAAACCCAAGTATCACCCATGCGGCACATAAGGCCAACATCAGAGTGAAACTATATAGGGCAACAAACCCGAAGCAACATACCCGAAGGCAACAAAACTAGGGAGACAGTCCGAAGACACTATCCCAGAGGCAACAAACCGTAGTGGTGAAGGTCGAAGACCCAGTACCGGGCACCACTAACTGGCGGAATGTGTCACAACTCTCGAAAAGGAATCCGAAAAGTGTTAACGTATCTCCCATAACCACTCGTTCGCACTAAACGGTTTACTATCCGTCAGTCCCTTTCACACTCAAAGCAGTATAAAGTTTACCTCATATCATCGATAAACCAAACCCGAAGGTCAAAACAATCAATCGAATAGGTCGAGGATTAATCGGAAAGATAAACGCACAGATTCATGGTCCGTGTTTTGCCCAACCATTTAATCACCCTTCCACTTCGTTCGAAGTGCGAAAGTGTGTGTGTTTTAAATAGAATTTATAAATTAGAGAAACGAACTTTTAAATGCGATTCGAGAGATTATTTTATAAAAACCCGTGGATTAAAATTAAAAGGAACCATCAAAGTCAAAACAATTGATAATCATACATAGGATCATCATGAATCGATTCAAATTGAAAATTCAATCCCAAAAGGCAAAGTGGGCTGAAACAGCAGGTTCAGTCGACTGAACAGAGTTTTCAGTCGACTGACCCTATACCTGGAAAATTTTCCAGGTTCAGGAAACATTCTGTTTCCAGGTTCAGTCGACTGTGCAGAGTTTTTCAGTCGACTGAATCATGCCTGGAAACTCTCGGGTTTCAGGTTCAGTCGACTGAATAGAGTTTTCAGTCGACTGAATCATGCCTGGGCTGTTTTTCAGCCTTATTCAAATGAAGAGCAAACTTTCCCAAAATGCAATCGGACGAACATTGGCTCTAAGGGCTTATGCCAATCGACAACCCGGCCCTATATGTTCCTCGATGCATCACCAAAACATGATTAAAACATCAAAGTTAGGATTTCAAAGATTTGAACCCAAAACACTAAAAATTGGAATATTCCCCAACTCAACCCAAACCAATTGCAAGTGCATATGAACAAGGTGTTAGGAATTCATACCTAACATCAATGAAATCAAGAGAAGTAGATGTGAGTTCAAAACTCACCTTTTTACACAAAACAAAGAAGATGAAGAAGCACAATTGCAAGGGATCAACCAACTACACTCCACTTCAACACTACAAGCTTCAATCTAGAATCAAAAGCAAGTATTTCCTAAGTTAGGGTTACGAAATTACTGAAATTGAAGAGGAGAAAAGATGGAGAAGGTGGAGATGAACTTACCAATGGATTCTTTTTGATTTTGGAGCAAGAATCAAGTTACAAAGGAGAAACTAGGGCTTGCTAATTTCTATTTCTCTTTCCTTTCCCCCATTTCAGTTTTTAGTTTGAGAAAAAAAATGAAATGAAGATGAAATGAAGAGAAGGGTTGAGCTAGGGGTTAAGTGAGCTAGTGGGCTGAACCCAAACCCAATAGGAAAAGTAGCCAAAATTTCACAAACTCCAAACATATCAAAGATTATAGTCAAAAAGATCGCAAACGCCATTTTGGACTCAATGGAAATGGTTTCGTGCTCCAATTCGGCCATTTGCAGAAAGTAACATTTCGGACCCCAAAATCCGAATAACGACGCTATATTTAAATCAAACATTTAAATATAAAATAGTTAAATATGCGGGTTGTTACAGTTAAAAAAAGGAAAGTTGTTAGAACTGATTGACTCTGTCGTGCAGTTTTAGTGGGATCACAGTATGACACATATGCCCTTTGCTTTTTTGTCTATTTAGCTGTTTCTATAATTATGTTAATTGGCTGTTTGGGAAGTTCAAAAAAGCTTCACCATCCCAAGGTATTTGCATTACTAGTAGAGATATAATAATATGTTATATATTTCCTTTTAATTTATATCAAACCGCATTCTGATTAGTTCTCTTTGATTTCCCATTTTGTCAGCTTTTTCCAATGTGCTTATTTTCATCATCGAATCATGTCCATCTAGCGTTGCTTTAGAACTCGTAGCTTGTTCTGTTGTCAAACTCGCTAGCCTCGAAAGATGAGCAATCACTCACCATTAACATTCTTTTATTTATTAAATTTGATTTTAATTGAAACGACAATTGAAATATGTTGTTGTTAGTTATTTACATTGCTATACATATGTTATTATCTGTATCTGTTCACCGGTGACATCTGACACCATTATCTGTTATTTATATTGATGATATATGCATGTTATATTATTAATATATTTGTTGTCACTCTGCAAGTTCCATGTTAGTTTAGAATTCCCTATGGATTGAAATGGTACATACTCAAATGATCCATATAATAGGAAAATATCGTTATGGGTTGGAATGATAAACCCAAGCGGTTTTCATTAAATTGAATAAGGGATTGCTGGTTGAAATTATATATATCCATATATATATTTAAATTGCGAATTGAAATGGTAAATATCTGTATCACTTCAGCATAGAATAGAGAATTATATACAGACATCGTTGGTCAATATATATATATATATATTGAAATGATTTCCATGGTTTTGAAATATTAATTTTGAAATATATGTGTGTGTGTGTATAAATGTTATTTTTATAAAGGTTTTAAATATAGATTTTCAAATTATATATTTTGAAATTTTAAAATTATAAGTTAGTTGTGGAATTATAAATTTTAAGATTTTACTTATAATTTTACTAATTTAAAATATATAAAAAATAAGTTTAATAATAAGATTTAATTTATTAAAGTTGATTTAATAAAGTAAATTCAATTGAATATATAATATGTTTAAGTATTTATTTAAAATTTATATTTTCAAATATAGAGTTTATAATGATTTTAATAAATTCAGGTTGGAAAGCGAAATAGAAATTGGTTTGAAACTGAATTTATTTAAAAAATTTACTTAAATAATCTTGATGTGAAATTTATTAAATTTGGGATTTTAAAGATATGGTTTTATAACTTGATTTTGGTTAAAAGTGATTTTAATGAATATTTCGAATTTACATAAATTGAAATGGTATATTTAGTTTTATTTAAATTTGAAATTTGAAGTTTTATTAAAATGTTATTTGAATGATTAAGTAAATATTTCAAAATAAATAATAGTAAAGTGAACTTGATATGTGTATGAAATTATTAAATCTAGTTTTGAAATGTTTGAACTTTTAAAGTTTTGAAAATATTGAAATTGAAATGATTTATTTTGTGGTTAAAAATTTGTATTTGAAATCGGTATAATTTGAAATGGTTTATTGAGAAACTGAATTGAATTAAAATTGACGATTGAGATTTAATTAAATTTGAATTTTGGAAATCGATTTGATTTGAATTGATTTGTGAAATTTAAAGAAACCATTTTGTTATATAAATATTTTAAATTATATTTAACTATTTCTATATTTTTCCGTATAAATTATTTTAGTATAAACTATTTTAATATCAATCATTTTAATATAAACAATTTTCAATATAAACTATTTTAATATACTTACTATTTTATTTTAAACTATTTTAACCTGTAACTACTTTATATAAACAATTTTATTTTATAAACTATTTTATTTTATACACTATTTTAATATCTAAGAAGGTTAAGTGGGAAGTGTTGTGGTTTTCCAAAGTATTATGATTTCAAAGTGTTGTGTTTCAAAGTGTTATGATTTCCGAAGTATTATGATTTCTAAATTATGATTTCCGAAGTATTATGACTTCCAAAGTGTTATGATTTCTAAATTATGACTTCCAAAGTGTTATGATTTCCAAAGTATTATGATTTCAAAATTTTAATTTCCAAAGTATTATGACTTCCAAAGTATTATGATTTCTAAATTATGATTTCCAAAGCTTTAAGATTTCTAAGTTATTATGATTTACAAATTATGACTTCCAAAGTGTTATGATTTCCAAAGTATTACGATTTCTAAATTATGATTTCTAAATTATGATTTCTAAAGTGTTATGATTTTAGAAGCTTTATACTTTCGAAAGTGTTATAACTTTGAAGTGCTATGATTTTTGAAAATGGATATATTTGAAATGAAAATGATATCGTATTCGGTTTTGAAATGGGAATGATATCGTATTGATATGGTTTTGAAATGGCAATGATATTTTGGTTTTGAACTATAAACTACTTTGAAATGACCGCGGTGTTATAATAACGTTCACTTGTTAAATAGACCAGGATCGGTTATTGTCATACTCTCTGCCAATGTCGAAAACCACTTTAACAACCGTATACGCAGTGGAGATTCCAGAATAAAGTAGGATAGTAGCATGATCCTATATGAGGTATATAGGCGGACTCGACTCCCGTGTGTTGGCATATGGTGGCTAAAACAAGAGCAATCGACGAGCCAAGTGAGGTAGCTCCTTCGATCGGACACACTTATTCTTATGTCATTATATGACTTTGTGATTGATTTGGTGCATACCTTTGATTTGGGTGTATGGCTCGAGGTGGGGCGGTAGCTACGGCTATGCGTTACCACCAGCCCGGAAGTGTAATTGGTATATCTACCCTGGCATTGCCTAGTTATGCCCTGTCACCTACCCTGTCGTGACCACTACGAGTTTGTTTTGTGTCGTACCTATGGAGTATCCGCTAGTAGCCTCTCAATCAGGAGGTATTACAGTACTGTTTAGACTATTGGCACTATAAAATGTCTTAAGAAAGATATGGATAACTCATTAACACTATTTTAATAGTTTACTTTACTTTAGACATTATTATAATAGCGTATATTACTACATAGTAGATAGTTTAACGGATCCTTACAGGATGGATATGCCAAACATCCTTTAAGTTACTTGTATTTCAGTTGATATTTCACATGAGTTGGATTTATTGATATAAGAATGTTAATCCTGACTCTGGTGTATTGTGTTTTTTCTTTATGCTCAGGTCAGTCTGAGTGTCACAGCATTCGAGACTCACCTTTGGGGTTTGGAGCTTCGCTTGGAGATCCAACCATTTATTCCGCTTTAAGAACTTAAGTTGATTCCAGTGATGTATTCATATTTTATTATTTGACTATTGTATAAGGACTTTTGTTGTATCTTGTTTTACTCTAATATATATAAAGTAGCTTCATGAACTACTATTCTTTGTTTCCGTTGCTTACTGTTATATTGCTCTATGTCTGTGATTTTGTGATTAATTTATTAACTATATATGTTGAGTTTTGCCAAATTTAAATTAAAAATATGATATTTTGCGTAATTCAAATCCAACATGTGCGGATGCGAATGGTTGAAAATACCAGGATGTTACATCGCCCCTTCAATCCCTTGATAAAAAAAGTATAAGCAATCGTAGTTATCCCACATGCTTACCAATCATAAGCAATCATCAAAAATCTCAAACAAGCAGCCATGTAATCAATAACATAGGTGAACTTACTCTAACATGTGGATACTAACCTATCAAATATAATATACAACGGCGAAAGAAAATACGTTATACAGTGGATCATGCCATTCAAAGAGCTCCGGACATATATTCTTCATGCTCTCCTCATTCTCCCACGTACAATCGTCATCACATTTGCTCCATTATAACTTTACTAGATTTAATGACGTTCTCCTAAGTTTTTTTGTATCACATCTAGTAATATGGAGTGTCCTACGATCTAGAAATATTTGGTTCTACCTTAACGTCTTCTAGCTGATTTGTTGTAATCGTCGTGCCTGAGTCATCCACAAACTTTCGTGGATAAGAGACACGAAAAACATTATGCACGTCCACCATCATCTGAGGTAAGTCAACCCAATTGCTAGCTTCCTAATCCTCTTAATTATTGGAAAAGGATCTACAAATCTCGATGCTAACTTCCCTTTTCTAGCGAATCAAACTACATTTTTTAGAGAAGAAACTTTCACAAAAAACATATCTTTGATAGAAAACTCTAATCTCTTCATCTCTTATCAGCGAAGCTTTTCTATTGATCTTGAGAAACTTTCATTCGTTGCCTAATGACCTCATTCTTCTACAGTGTCTCTCTAATCATATCGAGCCCATATATCAGTTTCTCCGCTGCTTTCTGCCAATATAAAGGAGCGTTACATAGTTAGCCATACAATGCTTCATACAGAGCCATACCAGTACTAGACTGGTAACTATTTTTGTATGCAAACTCGGCCAAATGCAAATGATCAGTCTATGATCCTTCAACGTTTGTAATGCATGCTCGCAAGAGATCTTTCAATATACGGTTTACTCTCTCGGTTTACCCATTTGTATACATTTATAAGCTGTACTGAAATGCAGCTCAGTCCTTAATGCCTGTTGTAAGATTTTCCAAAACCTACGAGTGAAAAATAAGTCTTGGTCGCTCATAATTCTCTTTAGCACACCGAGAAATCATACTATCCATTCCACATACAACTCTACCATCTTAGATACCGCTCTACTTGACTTGATCGATACAAATCTCGCACTCTTGGTCAACCGATCAACTACGACCCAAATACGATCGTATCCTGCTCAAGTAATCGACAATCCGTCTATAAAATCAATTGATACTTACTCCTATTTCCACTCAAGATATCCAGTGGTTGCAACAACTACTAGGTTTCTTTTGTTCGCCTTTACCAATTGGCAGTTCATACACTTCGAGATGAATGCCCCAACATCCTTCTTCATACTTCCTAGTAGTAAGTTAGCTTCGTATCTTGATACATGTTGTCTCCACCAGGTTGAATAGTCAATCTAAAGTGATGACGTTCTCTTAGCACTTCATCTTGCAATCCATCAACATCGGGATTAAACAACCTCCCGTCTTTACGATGGCAACCTTCTCGGTTAAGTTCATATTGCCTCATATCTTTAGATTCTACTCCTTTTTTCATTGCTATAGTCTCCACTGGCCTAGAATCTCGCTTCTAAATAGCACTGATCCTTTCTATTAGAGTAAGTCTGATCGACAAACTTGGCAACATTTCTGGTTCCAGCTCTCAATGAGATTTGAAGTCATAACCAACAATATACTCCATCTACTTTCACTCCATGAACATTGCTCCTAAACTAGCATGTCTTTGACTCAATGCATCAGGGACCGCATTCCATATTCTTGGTATATAGGAAATACCAAATTCATAAGAGGCCAAGAACTCTAACCACGTTTGCTAATGAAAGTTGAGATCCTTTTGAGAGAAATGGTACTACATTTTTTGACAAGCCTATGATGAAGCATCTATAGTATCCCGCAAATCCTATGAAACTCCACACATCTGTAACATTCTTAGACCGGTTCCAATCTTGAACCACTACCACCTTTGCAGGATCCACTGTTATACCTTGTCCCGAAACGACATGACTTAGGAATCTCACTTCTTCTCTCTAGAAGTGACATTAAAGAACTTCGCTCTCAACTTGTGCTTCCTTAATATCCCTAGCACAATCCTCAAGGTCTGTTTTGTTCTCTTCAGTTTTGGAATAGATTGGAATGTCATCCATGAACATAAGCATAAACTTATTCAATTATTCCCTGAAAATATAAGACATAAGATCCACAAAGTACCCCGAGCGTGGGTTAGTCCAAATGGCATCACCGATCACTCATAGAAACCCAATTGCGTATGAAATGCAGTAGTAGACCACTCTTCTTTGCTACTCTCGACTAGTGAAATCTCGTTGCCAAATCCACTAAAGAGAACATTTTCACACCATGAAACTAATCAAATGAATCATCAATTCGTAGGAGTGGATGCTTATTCCACTTTCTAACTTTATTCATCTTACAATAATTCATAAGCAACCTCAAAAAGCCATCTACCTTGGTCGCAAATACGGTAGGTGCACCCCACTTGGATATACTTCTTGAAATGAACCCTCTCCCTAATAGGCCATTCACTGCACCTCTAATTCCTTCTACTCTCTAAGAGCCATGAACATCAAATACATAACTATAGGTCAAGATTCTTTTGCTACATCCATCCAAAACTCAGTCTCTCCATGCAGCGTGTGACAATGATGTCACTTTCTCAAAGACATCAGATACTCTCTAGCGATAGGCATAGATGACAGCCTCTCCTGTGGAACCTTTGGAGAATATGGAAAGCTAACCACTACCCTATCCTCTTATAGGTAGCCAACCACTACCGTTTACCCTTCCACATCCTTATTGTCACTAATTGTTTTTCGCAATCCACTATTGTCGCATACCTCTTAAGCCAGTCCATTCCCAAGATAATCCCGAAACCAATAAAATTCAAAACATAGAATTCACAAATAAAAGAGTATCCATGACTCAATAACATTATTCAATGACCAACCATATAAAGGCTAGTAGAGCCTCCAACAGGGTTTGTCACAATCAAGTGCCTGTCTACTATCTCGAGTCTTAATCACAATATGTCTACTACGTTACCACATATGAATGAAATTGATGCCCTAGTATCAAAAAAAATCGAACAGGAACATCGCCAATAGAAAGCATACCTTGAATGACGACTCCCTTCTCCTTCGTCAAGGTAGCACTCAACGAAGCCAGGACAACGTCCAAAGCATACACTTTCACAACCTTCTTATCCTTAACCAGTTCCGACCAATCCTTCTTCAAATGCCCATGCTTATCATAGTTGTAGCAATTCTTCTTATCGCTCATTTTGCAATCCTTGATCAAATGACCTTTCTTGTTACACCCATAGAAAGTAGGTTCCCACTTACCCTTCCACTATCCATTCTTATCTTGAGATTGCTTTCTCTTTCCATTCCACTTCTTCTTGTCTCCACTTCCTTGCTGCATTTTTGGCTCTTCCTTCTCAATGGAAACAACCATAGCTATCCTGGCCTTAAGTCATAATTTCTCATGACAAAATGCTTTCTTCGGAAGCTTCTCGAATGGCTCTTCAATGTGATCTAACAATTTCTCTCAAAGATAGTCATCCAGACCAATGATGGACCTTTCATTCTTCCTCAATGGAGTGTCGATGAATGGCATCTCAGGCTTTGGCAAAGCATTAAATTCAGCTATTTTACTTAGAAATTGACATATCTCCTTGCCTAATATAAGTAAACTTTATGAACAATACCGACTTCTTCGTAGCTGGTTTGAATTTTTCCTCAAACCATGCATTAAACTATTCTCAACTGAACTGAACTTCGGGTGTAGCTATAGACATGGCATTCCACCAATTCATAGTCTGCCTCTGAAATTGCCTAGAAGCCAACTTTCTCCTTATAGCATCATCCACATCCATGTCACTAAAGATGAGCTTACAAGTATCAACCCAATCTTGCACTTCTAAAGTTGAATCTGTTCCATAGAATGACTTTCCTCCCAAAGTAGAGTAATCTTTGCTCAACTTAGAGAAATCAACCCTAGGCACATTCAAGGGAATACCTCCTCCAATCATAATCTCAAGAGCATTCCCCTTTATCATTGCCATCATAGCATTGAACATAACTTAGATCGGGTGTAGCAGCTCCTGATCCTACTCTTTCTTCAAATCCTGAAGCGGATCTCACATTATTCCTTGTATGTTAACTTATTCTTATCTGTAATAAGAATGATTAGCCTCTCATAAAGAAAACTATGTCTATATTTCTCATGTGCATGTGGCTTACACTATATAATACTATTATATACTTTTGAAATGAAAGTACAAAATAAGTACGCTCTCTCTTGTGTATATGTATAGACACACACTCTCTCGACCTAGTCTAAGGCGATAACACTCTCCTTATCTCTATTGGATCATAGTAACAACTTCGGTTAATCGTGTAAACAAAGCTCTGATACCAAATATGACGACTGCCCTATACCACCGACACCCATAGTATACAAATAGTGCACCACAATCGTGCCCAATCGATATAGAATGACCATCAAGACAAATAGTATAAATATAGCACATAACATGTCACATATTTCATGGCGCATGGATAAAATAAATATCACATAAAAACAAAACAACTGTGGTGGCAATATGAACCAATTATCATAGTATAATATCCACTGAGTTGTACATCAAATGTTATATAGCATACAATAGAATTAACTCAATAAACAGTCTCAACAAATAGAAATATGCAAGCACTACCATGGCTTCTATAGTGTTGCTCAGTGAAAAAGCTTAGAAATCCATGTATGTATATAACACGAGATAACTCCATCCACCCCGTCCCATGAATATCTACTATGTCCTTTAGGCATGTTATATAGTCCACTTATTTAAAAGAGCCCATGATAATAAGAAGCAAATCATAAAAGATGGGTTAGACAATGGTCTAGTGTGAGTGATAAATGAATCCCAAAATACTATACAAGTAAGTATGATAAGGAAAAAGAGTACATGAATCATAAAGGTACCATACAAATATAATAGTGGATGTCTAGATATCTCTATCTCCAGTACCTACTCCCAATGGTATCCACAAGTGATAGCCCAATGAAGAAAGAAACCATCGCATCCATGAAGCAATAATCACTATCGCTCTCCCTGTTTTCTGAATATAAGATAACTCATATGGCCACCTTACTGCTAAGGACAAATGGAAATCTCGATTTTTGTTGTACTCTCGTATTACGTAGTCCAAAGATCGATAGGTGTCTCATAGCCTAAAGGTAGAATGTAATAACCTGCCACAAAACGGACCTAATTTGGATAAAAAACAATACACAGAGCTATCTATCTATACTTTCACAATCTCACAGCAGAATGGATAAAATATAATATCAAAAACAATTACCTATTTCATAAAAGAATCCTTTTCAAAAACATAAAATATTAAAAATTACAACATGTTTACAATAACCTTCATAGTACAATGTCTCAAAATAACATAACTATCTAAACTATGTACAATAAAATACCTGAAAATCATGCATAGATATATAACTGCCACAAGTCTTCAACTCCAACTCCTAAATCAGCATACTCTTTCTAACCTGTGTTGTAATGACGAGTGGATCAGAAGAAAATAAATTTGGTGAATTGAACATCTCAAGCTTTACCATAAATATACTTGGGCAGCATTATTTAAACAAGAAATATGTCTTACGTACAAAGTCATAATATACGTATAAAGTCGACTTTAAGCCCGAAGGCTCCTCCAGTTCAGCTATACAACATTTGTACAAAGTCAACTATAGGTCCAAAACCCTTCCATCTCGAGCACACAAAAGTGAGCTGTAAGCCCTAAAGCTCTTCTAGTCTGACTATACAATTTTAATGTAACGAGCATTTACAATGTAAAAGAGAAGTACCTAAACCCCTTAATACCTCTGTAATGAGAATGAGGAAGACTTTGATAATTTAAGATCTATAAAATATGCAAATCCCCATTATTTATGCTTAATCTTAAGGTGAGTTCCTACATGTTTTTTCCCACTGACGTCGTAAGAAATCCAATTAGGTCACTTAATACTTCACCTAAGAAAGAGGTAGACTTTAACCAGATTTTCGACCCTCGAAAATCAAGACTAATACGTCCCCTGTATCACATGCGGAACATTCAAGTGCTGGAAATACTGATTGGTTAGGGTGAAAGAATAAGGTAGAAGATTGAAGAAAATTAAACAATATAGAATCCCAAAGTGCAGCAAATAATATGTAATACAACAATGATCTTACAAAAAGGTCGAAACATCTTTATTCGTGTATACAACATTGGAGTAAACTAGACTTATCCTAAATTTGAACAGTTAAACCTATCCTTACTTTGACAAATATATAGACTCTATAATACAATGGAAGAAAAAGATAAGTGAATAAGTCTTGACCATCCAGCACTTCTCCAGTTCTAAATTATCCAACTAAACCTTGAAAAACAAGCTCGGTCTGACCCGAGGATTACATCTAATAAAGGCTGGGTCAGTCTAGTAAACCAATGTGAGTAAAACTCGATAATAAGTAATAACCAAACCGGTTTCTACATTTGGAAATTTTCAAACAAAGGGTATCTCGTAAGACCACACTGCACATAAAATAGATGGATTTTTACTTTATGATAGCCAAGACATTTTATACCAAAATCTAGTGATATTACCATAGTGTCTAGGTTTGAAGCAAATAGACAAAATAGCCGAAATGCTTGCATCTCACATTCCAACATAATAGACTCTACAATTGAAAACGTAAGCCATGTATTAGAGAATGGATTCCAGCTAATTAGTGGGTTATTCAAGTACCATCTGCCATAGTACACCTATAGAAAAATGTTCCGAGGTCGCAATTAAAGACCCCTACCAACACATGATCGACGTACTCCTTCATGGATACAACCAAATATATCATCACCCCTATTGCTTTGCAAACTTTACCCGAGCGCTCCCACGTACATGAATTCATTGACCATTGTGTTTATATCTGGAAGCGTGATGATATACCCTAATGGGTGCGACCCACATTGCCCGGCTGCATATCACCTGTTTTGGTCAGTCTCTATTGATGAGGCTTGAGGCGACGTTTTACCTTTTTGAATAGCAATCCAACTTGGAATGTTAACACTACCCTCCATGCATCAATGCAATGCCATAATTCATCCCTACAAGTTCTTTTTGGGTCTGAATGAAACCAGAGGCACTAACTCTGCTACATCCATTTTGGAATCACCCTCAGGATTAGTAGCAGTAGCCCTTGCACTTCAAAGAGCACCATCTTCAATCATCATAAAGATGTCTTCCACTCGAATGTACATGTTAGTTCGGAGTGGTTTTGTGGATATAGATCCGATCTCGATCTCTCCATGTCAACGATCGATAAATTCTAGTTGACTCATTCCCGGTTCTTTTGGTAGTAAGTATTCGAGTCTTCATCGGAGAACACGAATTTACAATCATACTTCCTAAGTCAATTTAGGTCAAACCTGATAGTTGGTTATTTAATTTTCAAATAAACAAATAATAACCAATTCCATTTGAGATTTATTTATCCATAGGAACCACTAAGCCTTAGAACATGTCATTGTTTAATAAATCTCTTTCAAAAACATTCATATACTTATCTTTCTAACATAATCATATTCACAAAATATTTGTAAGATTTTCCATTATCAAATCTCTAAAAATGATTTAATTACATTATTAAATGGGAGAAAAGGATAACTCTATGCACTATTGCATGGATGTAAAGTGTGGAACGGACGCTTCATACCATAATTTTTTTAAAAGGTCAGCCTCGAGAAACCCGAACCTCGAATTCCTGTTGTAATTATCTACGATATATCCTTTAATAAATTTCTTTTACCCATGAAATCCTTTTTTCTTTAATCCAAACCCATTTACAAAACATTTATCAACCTCCATACTTATTTATGAGTCTCTTTATAAATATTCAAACCAGGTTATATAAACTTCTTTATAAACTTCCAAACCTTGCATAAAACTTCCTATATAGACATTCAGACCCATTTACGAAATCTTTTCATAAACATTCGAAACTATTTCTTAAACTCCTTTTATGAACACCTCAAAATTGTTCATAGAACTTTTTATATAATATTCTAAGCAATTGCTAAATCATTCTTCAAATATCTTAGTCAAAATAGAATAACTTTGTAAACCATTTCAAAAAGAAATGAAATATTTACTTTACAAAATCAAACGAAGGCTCGATGACTACAATGGATCGTTAACATTGGGTTTTACTTATCCAAGTTATATCATGGATACTGCCAAACATCAGATATATAATGGATTCTCAAAATCGGTCATAGGTAGACGCCGAGCTATAAATATTCGTAAACCCATCATTGGGTGTAATTTTTTACGTATATAAGTATATTCCATATGCTTAAGTTATCATGACTAGCTTATTGAAATTAACTTCTCTCTGTTTATCATGCTACCAATATTCAACATTTATGTTAAACACATGTCAACTTACTTCCCATAAAATGTGTCAATGTTTTATAATCGCTAATTTAATTCGTTTGTCTACTTAATGGTCCAGACGAAAGATCCTTTGATTTAATTAATCTTAAAAAGAAAATTCATTTAATATATAACCATTTGAGTTTAAAACAACCTTTGAAATGATGAAGTGTATTTAGTTGGCTTAACCCTAACTATATCATAATTAAGTCAAATTAAATCATTATTAAATTTTAATTAATATAATGAGCTTAGTTAAACCCTAATTAACTTCTTTATACATCTTTGTTAAGGTTTAAACAATTTATTATTATGTAATCCTAATTTATTAAATAATCGCTTAATTAAATAATAATTAATCAACTAATTAACTTAATTAAATAATAATTAACCATTCAATTACTTCTTATCTTCACTAATCACTAATTAAAACCTTATTAACCAATAATTAGTCATTAAACTTCCTTATGTGTTACTTAACCTCTAATTAGTAACTTAATTACTAATTAAGTGCTAATTACCTTCGATTATTTTATTAAATTATTAAATAATCTAAACTTAATCTCCTTTTATGTTACAAATTAAGTTTGGATAACTTTTGCAAAACAGTTCCAAAATGAATGACTCAAAGATGGAAATTTTGATTTTTTGTTGAACTGCATCCATAACGACTATCGTTATGAGGGCAGCTCACTCTATCTTATTTTAAGTGAAATAATTCACTACAGTTCTTGCTCCTACATGTTTTAAAATAATATTTATAAATATTTTGAATCCTTAAACCAAGAAAAAACTTTAAACCATTTTCAAACTTTGAAACTAGAAATCGTAGTTTTGATTTCAAATCGGATATCACGTCCATCGCAACACACAAAATTGTTAACTTTATTTCAACTCAACATATTTTGATTCTTAAATCATTTCCATACATCCATACTACCATATTCTTAACATCACAATGAAAAACACATATCAACATAAGGTTATATTCTTACTAACTCGACAACGTCACGTTCAAATCTTAAATTCAATACCAAACAAAACATCCATCAAATCACCATCGACCATTATAATAACTACTAAATTTTCTCATCATATTATCATCACAATAACACATAATAATAAAGTCTAGAACTTTTCCAAAACAAAGTAGATTTACACACCGAAAATCTTTGAAACCTGAAACGTCTTAGATGCACCAAAAATCACCCCAAAAATATGTCATATTCCACTTCATTTTTGGACATATTACTCTCGGATTTTGGAAAGGTGATTCAAAGAGAAGTTTTAGAAAATTATTTTCTCTATAATTCAAAAAATATAATCAATCGAATCATATTTTTGATTTGATGTAGATATGGTCAAAAGAAGGAGAGCTATTTTTAAACCTGAAATTTTGACTTTAAAATTATACTACAATGAATTAATATTTAGACAAACCTAAGCTTGAAATTCGAAAAAGTGGCAAAAATAAAGTTGTAGCTACCTAAATTTTATACGATTTGAAAAAAATAAAATCTTGATTTGGTACGGAAGAGTGGAAGTTATGGCCAGATAAATTAGGGGGAAAATGGCGAATAAAGAGTTTAAAAACAACTTCGCATCTATAAAACAATTTAAATCTTTTGATTTCAAAAAACTAAATTAAACTAACATAAGAAGCCATGAATAATGAAGAAAGCTTTAGAGAAATGGAAATGGAGAAGTAAATAAAAATATGGTGAAGGGGATGTGTATTTATAGATAAAAGAAAGTAGGAAAATCACTATTTTAATCTTGGTTTTAAAATATTCTAACATGTCATTATTTTGACAAGTCACATCCCAGCTCACCCCCTACCCCGCTCTTATGTCACATTCCCTCCTGTCTAGTCATATCCTCTAGGTCATGATGGATAATGACTATGGTGCTAAGATAGGACAAGAGATATCGATATATACATATATATAAGTTATTATTTTAAATCAATGACTTGTCACATCACTTACTAAACATAATTAACATAAGATAATATACTATTAGTGTATTATTATTATTTGGTTAATAACTCTTATATTTGTGTATAAATAGTGCACAAAGATGAAAAATATTACCGATAACCTTCTGGTGCCAAAAAGTCAAAATTCTGGAAAACGTTCTTCGGTCATATTTTCTATTTTCTATTTTTCAACGAACTATCTATTTCGGTAAACAAAATTTAAAAATGATTTACCATTAATATTAACTAATTGTAGTAGTTTTATTTGTAAATAAAACCCATTTGTTTAATGTTTAAACTTAACTTGAATTTTTGAAGAAATATATAAAACCGATAACATCAATTGTCGATGTCAAAAATACATTTTATTTTCCAAAAATAAAATAGATTATTTTATTTCATAATCTTGTTCAAATACATATATTAATCTATGAATCTAGAGTCATGCAAGATCCTTATTGTTTAAAAGTAGTTTTATTGAAGAAAAAAAAATTCGGCTGTTTTATCGATATTTTACCTAGCACGATATTTACAAATTATCAATATTTTACCCAGGCAATTTGTCCGTAAATATTTTCCTATACTAAATAGCTATTATTATTTACCACTTAAAAAAATTATTTCTTACTTTTAAACCTATATCTAGATATAGTAAAAATAATATAAGTTATCTAAGTGATAAATTTGCATATAGTTATATTCTTCCCCCTTTAAAAGAATTTCGTCCCCAAAATTATACCGCAACCCTATTCCTAGAAATAGTTAGAACTATTCATCAATCCATATGATGTACATAGATCATTCCTATGTAAAATCTGATTCGATCACTCACTCTAATACATAACTTCATTTCTTAACTAATATCGCTCCCTTGGCTTCCTAGTGCGAACTTTGATCTTTCTTTTTAATTAGAAACCTCTATTATCCTTGCACAGCTTAAACTACGATAGACAACCATTGGTTCCGCATATGAACCCTCACCAATGCTCACCGTCGAAAAGCGGGCGTTAAATCCTTATTTAGAATGGTGTATGAAACACTTTGAGTCATGTACTCGAATCTTGGATCGAGAACTATGTGAAAAGGAGAAATGATCTACATACATCCTATATGCTAATCTCATTGGTTCCTACTTCCCAAGATTAAAATAACCATTTTTAAAGAATCACCATTTTACTTAAGAAGATTACTTAAGTTTATTTATATTTCATAACTCAAATTCATTTTAATACGATACTCTTCTATATCCAAAAGTGCATATGCAATTTTAAATATTAAACCAGTTTTACTTAACCTAGGATGTTCAAAATATTTAAAACTTTATTTATTAACCCACTCTAAATCAAGACATCTTTTTATTTTGAAAACTCTATTCTTTTAAGGGATTTGAGAACACAAAATCCAGGTTTTATTTCGAAAAACCTTTTAAAAGCATAGATTAGCCCGAGTAACTCTAAAATGATATCAAGAAACTAGGCGCTACCAAATAGTATTATATATCCCTTTTACTAAGTATAGAAATACTCAAGAGAAGTGTTTACCATCCAAAAACATCTCTTACCTATTTTTATTCATTTCCAAGACACTCGAACTAGCTAATCATAAAAATATTTCTTTCTTCACAAATTCCCTTTTGAAACAATATTATTTATAGATAAATAGTTCTTTAATAAAATCATCAACTAGCTTGGGATTTATTTGGGTTCGAACTATTTTCGATTGTACAACGACAAAGAGGTCTGCCTATGCAAACATTTAATTGTCACTTAGAAGATTATTCTGATTATCACAACATGGACCGAAACTCCTTCCCGAACTGTCCAAAGAATACTTTACTTTCAAATCCATTTTAAAATATTTATATCTTAAAATCTATTCAAGTGCATTTACTACATCTTTTCAAAAGCATTTAAATATTTTCGCAATCCTTTTCATTTTTATAATGTCATCTATAGATTTTCTTTTAACTTAACACATTCTATTCTAAATCCAATTTTAACCCTACATCTCATCGATAACTATATAGATTTTTGAAAATCATTCCTTTGTATATATATCCTAGGTTATTTCTTTTACCAATTTCAAACAATTTTATGTCAATTGAACTTGTTCAAGTGTTTAGGAAATCCTAAACAAAAATTTTGGCCAAACGCATCGACCAGAATTCTTAAGCCACTCAACGGATCAAAAACAGAATATAAAACATTTTTACTCATTAACAAATACGCCCTCATATTTATAATACGCTCAAACTCATTCTAGGGTCTCACTTACCTTATTCCAAATGAGTTTATCCCACTAGGGCCAAGGTTCTCGTTTAACCGTCAGCTCTATTACTAAATGTAACGAAGTGGATTTTCAACCCTTGAAAATCGACGCTCATATGTCCACTGCGTCACATGCCAAACATTCAATTGCCGGAAATACAGATTGGTTAGTTTAAAAGAAGAAGGTAGAGGGTAGAAGAAAACTAAACAACACAGAATCTCACAATGCAGCTAATAATATATAGTACAACAATGATCTTTACAAAAAGAAAGCATTTTTATTCATATATACAACATTAGCGTACACTAGACTTATCCTAAATTTGGATAGTTATAGAAACCTATCCTTACTTTGACAAACATACAGGCTCTAATATAGCGGAAACAAATTAAACGGGAATACATCTTGACTGTCCAGCTCTGCTCCTATTCGAAAGTAACTAGCTAAACCTGGGAAAACATGCTCAGTCTGACTCGAGCATTACATCTAATAACACCTAGGTCAGTTTGGTAAACCACCATGCAAAAAACTCGATAACAAGTCACAACCAAACTGTTTTCTACATTTGAAACTTTTCAAACAAAGGGCATCACCGCATATAAATATAGACATGGTTAAACCTTACAATAACCAAAACATTTTATATCAAAATCCAGTGATATTAATATAGTGTCTAGGTTTAAAGTGAATATACAAAATATCTAAAATGGTTGCATCTCACATTCCAACATACTAGGCTCTACAATCGAAAATGTAAGGCATGTATTGGAGAATAGATTCCCACTAGTGACTGGGCTATTGGGATATTGCTCGACATAACACACCCTCTAGAAAAATGTACCAAGGTCCTACCTAATGACCCCTGCCAACATAGGACCGTCTACCCCTTGCTGCATAGTACAGAATATACCATCACCCTGGTTGCTTGGTAACCATTAATCGAGCGCACCCACGTACACAAATTCATTGATGATTGTGTATATATCTAGAAGGATGATGATATACCCTAATGGGTGTGACCTAAATAGCACTACTCCATATCTCCTGTTTTAGTCATTCCCGGTTGATGAGGCTTGAGGCTACTTTTTACCTTTCTAAATAGCAATCATCCTGGATTCCAGGCATCAATGCAATGCCAGAATTCATTCATACAGGTTTATTCTTTGTTTGAATGAAACTGAAGGAACTAACTCCACTACATCCATTTTGGAGTCACCCTCAAGATTAGCTGTGGTTACCCTTGCACTTCAAAGAGCACCATCTTCAATCATCATCAAGATTTATTCCACTCGAACATACATGTTGGTTTGAAGTGGTTTTACAGATATAGATCCAATCCCGGTCTCTCCGTAGCAATAACAAATAATTTCCAGTTTACTCATTCCTGATTCTTTTGGAAGTAAGTATTCGAGTCTTCATCCGAGAACTCGAATTTTTCATACCTCTTAAGACAAATTGAGTCAAACTTGATAGCCGGTTATGCAACTATCAAATAAGCAAACAATAACCAATCCCATTTGAGATTTACTTGTCCATAACAACCACTGAACCATTAAACTTATCTTTGTTTAATATATCTCTTTCAAAAACATACGCATACTTATCTTTCTAACACAATGTATTAAAAAATATTTGTAAGATTTCCCATTACCAAATCTCTAAAAGGATTTAACTACATTATTTAAGTTGGAGAAAAGGATAACTCTAAGTACTATTTAACTATAAAGCTAATGGAAAGAAGAAGTGATCTTGTTGTGGAAAAGTTCAGAAAAATTGCAAAAGAATCTCCCATAACCAGCACAGTAGAAGCAGGTTGTGAAAGCATATTCTCTCTAATTGTTCTGATTCTACCAAGTGCTCCTTCGATAAAGTAGAAGGGGAAAAGCATTGTTATTTAAGGTATGCCTTTATTTATGATGTTTTCGTATGTTGTTTTGTTCGATTCAGAGCTTTACATTCCTTCATATCTAATGACATAAATATTGATTGGGATTGAAACAAAAATAGTTGACCAACCTTTGATTGTGACGAATGTTGTTGGAGGCTCTATTAGCCTGTATATGGTTTTTCATGGCTTGGTCCTATCGAGTCATAGATGTTCTTTTATTTGTGATTGGTCTATTTTTAATTTTGTTGAGTTTAGGAGTATCTTAAGGATGGACTAGCTGAGTAAGTATGCGATAATGCTAGATTGCGAGAAACTATTGGTGATGATTGGGGTTGTGGAGTGGCGGATGTTAGTGATCGGCTGTCTACCAAAAGATGGGGTTACAGTTAGCTTTTCTTATTCTCTTGAGGTTCCAAAGGGTGATTTTTCATCTATGCCTATCATGAGGGAGTATCCGGACATGTTTAAGGAGATGACTAGATTGCTACCACACCAGAAGATTGAGTTCTGCATAGACTTAATGATGGATGACAGGCCTATAGTTACGCCTTTGAAGCGTATGGCATTAGAGAGAAGGAGTTGGATGTGCAAGTGAATGACCTATTGAAGGAGGGTTCATTCGCAGGAGCACATTCGAGTAGGGCACACCTATACTATTCTCCACTACGGCAGATGACTCTTTGAGGTTGTGTGTAGACTACCATGAAATGAATTAGGTAATGGGAAGAATAAGTATCAACTCTTGTGTATTGATGACTTTTTCGATCTGCTCCATGGTTCATAGGTGTTCATTAAGTTAGATCTAGCAATGGGATTTCACCAGCTGAGAGTAGTGAAGGAGAGTGTGCTGATCACTGCGTTTCATTTGCCATTCGGTTTCTATGAGTGGTTGGCTAGGCCAATCGAGATAATAATTATCCAGCATACTTTGGTGATTTCATGAACTACGTCTTTAAAGATCGGCTAAACATGTTCATGCTTTGTGTTTTTGGATGATATTTTGGTCCCTCTAGAACAGACAAGGAAGACAAGATGCACTTGATGATTGTGCATGAAGCGTTGAAGTGGCTCAGACTAAAAGCAAAGTTTTTGAAGTGTCGCTTCTGGAGGAGGGAAGTGAGATTGTTGGTCATGTCATCTCCGAGCATCATGATAGATCCTATTAAAGTGGCAGTAGTCCGAGATTAGAACCGACCCAAGAATGATATTGATGTAAGGCATTTCCAAAGATTGGTGGGATATTATAAATGTTTTATTAAGGACTTCTCAAAGGTAGTAACACAGTTGACCAATTTGATGAAGAGGAATCATTTTTTTATTTGGGATGCGAAGTGTGTGCACATGTTTGTAATTTTGAAGGAGCGGTCGACGAGTGCACCATTGTTGACAATTCCAAGTAGGAATGAGTAGCTGACAACATACCAAAACGCTTGTGGTACTGGACTAGGTGTGTTGTTGATGCAAAGAACAAAAATTATCATCTGCACTTGTAAACATCTAAAACCGAATGAGAAGAAGTATCCGACCCTTGATTTGGAGTTAGCGATGATAGTGTTTTCTTTGAAGACTTATAGGAATTGTCTATTAGGATAAAGGTTTGAGTTGTTCATGGACCCCAAATCATTGAAGCAACTTTTCTCCATAAAGGATCTCATCTTTCACCAACAGCGATGGTTGGAATTTTTAGACTCCTATGACTTTAGCATTTAATATATGCCTGGTAAAGGAAATGCAATTGTCGACGCATTGAATTGGATACATGCCAGTTAGAGAGCGATATTCCTATAGTGGAAGCAGTTGGGGCATATTGCTAGTTATTACTTCAAATCTCATTCCGAGTAAGAGCCAAAGAAGTTAGTGAGTTTGGCGGCCGGACCTTCTTTTATTAAGCAGATTGGTACTAGTCAAAAGTGAGATGCTAGAATAGTTGAGATCATGGGGAAAAATAGAAGAAGGGCTAGAGTCTGAGGAGATGATGTAGCACAAACTCGACGAAGATGGGTTGACTCCAAAAGTACGGGAGGTTGTGCATTCCCAATGTTGATGGATTATGACATAAGGTGCTATAAAATTTCCACCCACAACTCCAAGTTATTATACATCTCGATGGTAATAAGATCTACCATGATATAAAGCAGACCTATATTAGAAAGGAGTGAAGAAGGATGTTGGGACATTCATCTCAGAGTGTATGAAATTCCAGTTGGTGAAGGTAGAATGGAAGAAGCCAAATGGATTGCTACGACCACTTGAAGTTCTCGAGTGGAGATGGGAGTAGATATCGATGGATTTTATTGATGAATTGCCCAGGAATAGAGTAGGGTATAATGTCATTTAGGTCATACTTGATAGATTGACAAAGGGTGCTCGACTCATACCCATTAATTCTAGCAGAACAGTATCCAAAATGGTTGAGTTGTACGTGAAATGGGTTGTATGATTCCATGGTATGTCGAAGAGTATAAATAGTGATTGACACTATTTATTCACCAGTGTAATTTGGAAGAGCTTACTAGAGGCATTAGGGACCAAGATGCATCTCAATACAACTTATCACCCACGAACTGATGGGCATACCGAGAGTGTGAACTGTGTGCTAGGGGATCTCCGATGAGCTCGCATACTCGATTTTAGAGGCTCATAGGATGATCACTTACATTTGGTGGAGTTTGAACACAACAATAGTTATCAACCTTGTATGGCTGACTGTGTAAAGCTCCATCATGTTGGTGGGTAGCAAGAAAGAAATTGATACTTGGGCTAGATAAGGTTAGAGAAACCTCAAAGAAGATTGTGATCATTTGGCGGTTGATAAAAGCTGCTAGAATAAGTAGAAGAGCTGCATTGATAGAAGACATAGAGATATGAAGTTCTATGTCCATGACTGTGCAGTTAATGCGCTCAACCGATTCAAAGTGGTGGAGGTGCAAAAAGCCATAGTGGGGATACAGTGAAGATATAGCGGGATATAGCGGATGGCTCTAAAATAGCATATAAAACTCGTACTTAATGTTTTTACAAATATATAAATGGTAATTAAATGAAAAATCATCATTCAATTGAGTTATAATTAATACATAAATAATTTTGAATAAAAACATGTGCATATATACTCAAATAAACGTAAAACTGTTATACAACATAATTGAATTTAGTTGAATATTAGAGTATTTTCAATTCTAAAAATATATTAAAAATTAAATCAGATAAATTAGTTTCATAATTTTTATATTTCATAAATGCAATTTTTCAATTCATTTTATTAAAGAAGATATAGCGCAAATAGCGAAATATAGCGGGAACAACGGGATATAGCGGAAATAGCGGGGCTTAAAGGGAAAGGCTAAATTTTGGGGCTACATGGAAAAATCGTAGCGGTAGAAGTCTGCTATGAGATATAGCGGAGTTATAGTGGGGTAATAGCGAGGCATTAACTACACAGGTCAGTGATATAGTGTTCATAACTATTTCTATATTAGAGAATGTTTTTTGATTCGGTAGTAAAAGGAAGTTGGCATCCAGATTTGTAGGACTTTTTAGTAAAGAGGATTAGGAGCCTAGCTTATGGGGTTGGCTTACCTTCGAAGATGGCAAACGTGCACAACGTCTCCCACGTCTCACTTGTGGAAGTTTATGCACAACCCAGGCATTATGATTACACTAGATCGACTTAATGATATCGAGATTGAACTAAAAGCTTAGAGATTTCGAAGGCTAGTTCATACTATCAAAAACGATACAAAAGAGCTTAGAAGGAAAACGGCGGAGTTAATGAAGGTTCAATAGAGTGAAAGAAAAGGCGATTGCATGTGTAAAACCAAGGAGAGCATGAGTGTTGTATATCTAGAGCTTTTTGCATGGTAAGGCCTACTGTTTATCATATTAACTTTCAAGTTTGATATCATATTGGATAGTTTAGTATCTTGCATGCAAGGTTAAGTTTATCATACTATTGATTGCATGGTTTCCTATTTGAGATGTTTGATGATTGCATATAGTTGTTGGGCATGCGAGGTAACTTTGGTTGTCTATTCGTTCATTTGTTGGGGATTTCGTGGGCAATATTCCTAAAGGGGAAGAGTGTAACGACCCGTATTTTATGTACTGAAGGATCTAGGAATATTTTTATTTTACCCATATGAGATCATATGGCATTAAAATATAGGAAAATAACTCTTAGGGACATTTTCCACATCAACGATTTTTATAGAATTTCTATTTGACCATTTGGACACTAAAAATCTTGTATGGACTATAATAAGAGCCAAGTTAGGGTTTAAAAATACTTCTATTGCTTTTGGATGATGATTTTCCATTTCATTGAATAGTCATAATAGTAAAACGAACCCACCATTTGAAAATTATGGTTGTTTTATGTTACCCGGCACCTAGGCCCGGCTGTAAAATGACAGTTGAAGATATTATTGTTTGCACTAGACAAAGTTCTGATAAAGAAGATCTGAAGATATAAGGGTTTGATGCAATCGACATGTTTCGACGTTAATGTGTGGTTCTGTAGGTACGGTTCGGTGTGTGCCACTCGATCTGGGTAACTCGACACACGTCGCTCGGTCTAGGTAACTTGGCACACGTCACTCAGTCAAGATCGCTCGGCATGCATTCGTCGGTCAGTTGAGTCGTCGTCGCTCGACATGTACTACTCGGTCAGGGGAGTGAAGTCACACATGGCTCGGCCTGATTGGATTGAAACCTATGGCTCGGTCAACGATGTAAGTCACATATGGCTTGGCCTAGACGAGTTAGCAGGTATTTATCGTACAGGGTAGTTATTGCCATTCGGTCAGAAGTGTTTTGGCATGCATGGTCGATGTATCTGGTTTGATGCACGATGAGGAAGTTAGCATGTCCGTGGAACCAACAGTGAAGTGAGAGAGCCGGCATTGCTTTACTTCGAGGTCTACCACGAGTTACTCCGAGTCCTTTAAGAGTTCGCTTTGGGTCAATTACCCGATGACCACCATTCGGCCATCCTGGATCGGCATTTGTCGTTTAGTGTATCTCACTCGGCCTGCCTAGGTCGATCGACTTAAGGTTCCCATATATGGGCCAAGGTACTTTGCTTCTAGGCCAGAGAAGGAAGTCCAGCCTATCTTCATCTATAAATAGAGGGGCAAGGGTGCAGTGAAAAAGGAACTTTTTTGGAGAAATCCGAGGACACTCTTCCATTTTCTGCACTAGCTTTCTTTACATTCAAACTTGTATTTGAACTATTTGTTTACTGGTTGTATCTGTATTCAAGTCTTAGAGGAAAGTATTAAAGATTGTTCTAACAGTGGAAGTAGGCAGTTACGCCAAAACACAATAACTTTGGTGTTCACGGTTCTGCTGTTAGTTTTGCATACATTCTCTTTTTTTATTTATTTTCTTCATTAATCTCTCTACATAATTCTACTCAAGGGTGTTAGTGACCAATTTTGGTGCTAATATATTGGTGCTTTCAATGAGAACTGCATTCTCAGGCTGTTAGGATCTACTTTTCCCCTACTGGATTTAAGGAATCCCCCAAAGAAGATCCAAGTTTGTTCATAAGAAGTTCATAGATTCTACTCAGAGTTCTCACCAATAACTCTATAATGGGAAGACCACGTACCAGATCACCCTCTCATAATGTGGATGTCAACGAGACCATTAGCATCCAACAAGTAGGACCCATCAATCAACAAGCTAATCAAGGTGCGGGGACCACCACCGCCCTAAACCAAACAGAAGTTGTCACCAGAACGGAATTCAATGAGCTAATGAGAGAACTCGTGGAAAGCAGGAGACAAATTAATGGGCGGATTCAAGCTAACGCCAATCTGATGACCCAACTTATACAACAACCTCACCAGAATGTTGAAGGAAGTCCCACTACCTACTCATCATCTGACAACCCCACTTCGTCTGATGAATATCCTAGGCGTAGACGATGCAGAATTGAAATAGCACAAACAGGCGTAGTTGATCAATCCAACAGGAATGGTCCAGTTTCCCCACCTAAAGCCGTAACCCCTCACTTGCATATAGGAGACCGCTGTCTAGTTGGAATGGGAAATTTAGGATCTAGAGTGCAAGTGGAAACTGACCAACCGGCTCACCAGGGACACAATGAAGTGGGTCCCCATGATGCTCGTTTGGGAGATCATCTATCAAGGAGGCACCAGCCGGGACGATCAAACAGGACGGAGCCTAACTTGCCACCACCCATCCAGACCCCAAACTTGTCAGCCATAATCAGACTTTTGATGAGGGAAAATCAAGGCTTGTCCAATGATGATTGGAGCATAGATAGAAGTCATATTCCATTCATAGATGTACCCTATAGGCTGAATACCACAGGAAGTTTAATATGCAACTATTCTAGCCCATGAGAGGAAGACTGATCCCCGGCAACATGTAATGAGATACGAGTGGACGATGGGCTCGACTAGAGCGAATGATGTGGCTAAGTGTAGATGTTTTCCAATAACCTTATCTGGAATCGCAACCATATGGTTCACCAGACTTCCACCATGATCGATCTGTAGATTTGATGAGTTAGTGATGAAATTTGAGGAGCGATTCAGAATTCATACCACCAGTCCAAAGGACGTGATGTCTTTATCTGGTGTAATTCAAGCCCCAGGGGAGTCCTTAAAAGAATATTTGCAAAAATTTCATCTTGCAGCTACGGTAGTCAGCAACCTGAATGACCACGCTATTCTCATGGCCGTGATGCGGGGAATAAATCCGGACTCAGAATTTGGTGATTGGCTAGTAGGAAAACCTCCGGCTACCCTGAAACGTTTTTATTCAAAGGCACACCAGTTCATCAGAAGGGAGGAAGTCAGGTGGATGAGGCGAGGTAGTGCACCAGGGCCTGCCAAAAAAGTAGTGCTAAGTAACATTGTGATAAAACAGTTGGGACAATTCTGGAAAGGTCAAGGTTAATGTTCAAAACAAGCTCGAGAGGTCTAAAGCACCTGAAAGAGAAAATTTTAGAAGAAAGAGGAAAGACGGAAAGTGGAAGCCAAGGATCCCGACCTACAACGAATACACTCCTCTAAACGCATCTTTGGATAATATTGTTTGTCAACTTGTAACAACTTCCTGTACTGGAAGCTGCATCCAAAGGAATCCACTAAGGAACAAAAGCATACTGGAAAGTACTGCCAATTTCATGAGACTTACGAGCACAACATTGAGGAATGCAGGCACCTCCATGACACTATAGAGGAACTGATTCGGCAAAAGAATTTACAGCGGTTTGTTAAGAATCCGCAGGAAGGCGGACAAGGAACGTCAGACCCTGGTCGCGTGGAAAGCTCCACGCCATTATGAGGAACCTGTTCGGACTGTAGGTAGACTAAACATAAACACGACAGTCGATGGGCCTCATCAAGTAGACAAGAGTTGGCAAGAAATTGAACGCTATGCTAGTTCCTTGAAACACGAGGAATTTGAATGCTGCTCGAACTCAGAAGATAGGATTCCAGCGAAGCAGTAGCGAATGATGACTGATGATATAGTGTTTAAAAGTAGAGATGCTGATCGCGTGGAGGCACCTACAATTGACCCGATGGTCATCTCAGCAATGATTGGGCCAGCATTTGTGAGAAGTGTGTTGATTGATTGTGGGAGTTCTGTCAATATTATATTCAGAAAGGCGAACGACCAATTGAAGATGGAGGCAAAAGATCTGAAACCATCTAAAGCCCGCATTCACTCTTTTAATGGTGTAGCCTATAACGCGATAGGTTTTGTTGAATTACCAGTTGAATTAGAGGAAGGTGAACGTAGGAGGGTACAGATCCTACACTTTATTGTGTTGGATGTTGATTCCCCGTATAATGTTTTTCTGGGCCGACCGGCCCTGGCGTAGATTCGGGCAGCTTTGGCCCTGTAGTGTTTGGATTTGAAGTTTCCGACGATGGAGGAGTTGGGATTGTAAATGATGACCAAGCCACAGATCGTGCATGTTATGTGGCTGAGCTGAGAGATGACCAGTGGAGAGAGAAGTGAAAGATTGTGGACAACTCTGTCCGCATCTAGGTAGCACAAAATTGACAAAGTAGTGCCCAAGCCTTGGCTCGAGTAGCAGGGTCGGATCTACAGAGACATAGATCCGAGAGATGATGATGAAGAATCTAAGAAGCCTAAAGCTACACCTGCTGAACAAACGATGAATATTTCAGCCAGCCACGATGATCCGTGATGTGTGCTTAAGATTGGATCACAAATCACTCCCTCGATGATTGAGGACCTAATTGATTTCCACCGAGCAAACCAGGATGTTTTCGCTTGGACCTACTCTGATATGTGAGGGATTTCCCCCGCCACTGTAAGTCATATGTTGAACATTGACCCAAAGTATTTACCAGTGAAACAGAAAAGGAGAGGCATGGACCCGGAGAGATCTGCTTCTCTCAGAGAGGAGGTGGATAAACTCGATGCCAGCGGGTTTTTTCGAGACGCCCTCTAACCTGAATGGGTGTCTAACCACGTGCTAGTGAGAAAAGCGAATGGGCAATGGAGGACCTGTGTCAATTACTCAGACCTGAACAAGGCTTGCCCTAAGTATAGTTTCCCTTTGCCGAGAATTGGCCAACTGGTTGACTCAACTGCCGGACACAAGTTATTCTCATTTATGGATGCGTATTTGGGATATAATCAAATCCCAATGCACATTCCAAATCAGGAACACACTAGTTTGTCATGGATGTCAGACTGTATTGTTATGTTGTGATGGATTTTGGGTTGAAGGATGCAGGTGCGATTTATCAGCTGGATGACATGCTCGTGAAGTCATGGCAGTCAAATCACCAAATTCGAGACTTAGCGGAGACGTTTGATATACTTAGAAACTATGGAATGAAAATCAATCCACTAAAGTGCTCCATTGGTGTTGCATCGGGAATGTTTTTGGGCTTCAATGTCAATGAATGGGGAATTGAAGCTAATCCAAAAAATATTCAGGATATTTGAGACATACAAGCGCCCAGAAGTATAAACAAAGTACGAAGCCTAAAAGGAAAGGTCGTCGCATTGAGTCGGTTCATATTCAGAGCGACCGATAAAAGGTTTTCCCTTCTTTGATGTGATAAAGAAAGGGAAGAGAAATTTTGAATGGGCACCCGACTGTGAGGTTGCCTTCCGAGCTCTGGTGAGATATTTGGAAGGTACCCCGATTCTATCAAAGCCTGTAAAACATGAAGTGTTATACGTATACCTAGCAGTGTCTCACCAAGCCATTTGTACGGCCTTGGTTCGCAAAGATGACCGAATTCAAAAGTCAGTATATTATGTCAGTACACGTCTAACAAGAGTAGAGAAAAATTAGCATAAAATTGAGAAGCTAGCCTACTGTTTAGTGATTACATCATCCAAGCTTCGCCCATTTTTTTAGGCACACATGATTAGTGTTTATATCAATCAACCTCTATGATAGGTACTCCAGCGACCCGAAACCTCTGGAAGTTTGTTGAAGTGGAATATTGAGTTGAGTCAATTTGGTATCACCTACCTTCCATGGGGGGCTATCCAAGGGTAGGTGAAAACGGACTTTAATGCAGAATTCATCATATCAGACGAGCCAATCAGTGAGTATGTTATTCTCCCCATTAAATGGAAACTTTACACCGATGGGACATCCAACGACCGTTGTTCTAGGGCTTGTGTTTTTCCTGTAACTCTCGAAAACTGATCGATTTGTTATGCTTTGGGGCTCAATTTCCTGGCTACTAATAATGAAGCCGAGTGTGAAGCATCGATTGCTGGCTTAAAACTTACTAGGGAACTTGGAGTCAAATCGGTTGAAATCTTTTGTGACTCACAGTTGGTGGTGTACCAAGTACGGGGAGACCATCAAGCAAGGGGGCAGAGACTTGCCCCGTACGCTGCATGGATTCAAGAGCTGTTGGCAGACCTTGAATATTGCGATATTTCACACATCCCGCGAGAACAAAATGGGGAAGCCGATTCATTGGAAAAATTCGCAAGTACTAGTGATGCACAGGAGATGGGATTGCTTCCCGTCAAAATCTTATATGCTCCGAGTATAAATGAGAAGGTAGTAGATTTTGTGTTAGAAACAGAAATCGAGAAGGTATCATGGATAACCCCTTTCAAGCAATACCTACTACACGGGGTTTTGCCCGAAAGAAAGAATGAAAGACGACAAGGATGGAATAATGTATAGGAAGGGATTCTCGGTTCCCTTGCTTCGATGCATCGCCCATGATGAGATAAAGCAGGTCTTGAAAGAATTTCATGAAGGAAAATGTAGCGACCACAAGGGGCAGACATTAGCAAAAAAATATCCTTCGCTATGGATACTACTGGCCAACCGTTAATCGGGACACCATGGACTATGTGCGAAGATGCGACAACTGTCAAAAATATGCAAAAATCCCGAGGGTTCGCCAACAGAACTCACACAAATGGTTAGTCCTCAGCCGTTTGTAATATGGGGAATCGATATAAATGGCTCCTTGCTAATCTCCAAAGGTGGTGCAAAATACGAAATTGTTGCAGTCGAATACTTTACCAAAAAGGTCATTAATTTTGTTGTGCGAAACATCATATGCCGTTTTGGCCTCCCACGGACTATCATCACGGATAATGGAACTCAGTTCGAAATTAGGGAGTTCAAAATTTTTTTTTCAAAAGCATGACATTGAGAGAAGGTTTACAGCAGTTGCTCAACCTAAAGCCAATGGAAAAGTAGAAGCCGTAAAAAAATAATCAAATCCATATTGAAAAAACGTTTGGGGAAGGATAGAGGCAAGTGGGTGAATGAGCTTGCGATAGCACTCTGGGCTTATAGAACCACCCACAAGTATGCGATTGGCCACACTCCATTCACATTGGCATACGGCACGGAAGCTACTACACCCATGGAACTTGAAGTTCCTTCACATCGAGTAAATCATTATGATCCTAAGACGAATCAGGATCTCTTACTGGAATAACTGGACATTGTTGACGGAAAACGTGAAGAAGCTGATTTAAGGGCGGCTGCATATAGGCACCAAGTCGCTCGATATAATAATGAAAAAGTTTGACCGAGAATCTTTTATTTGGGCGACCTCATTTAGAAGCAAGTTTTTCCGATCCCATCGCATATGAATCCCACATGGGAAGGTCCATACGTCATTGAACGGAAGCTTGGAGAAGGAACTTTCAAGCTAGCGACCGTCGATGGCATGACACTACCCCGAGCATGGAATAGCGAGCCTCTGCGTCGTTATTATACTTAGTTGTTCCCTTTGCATTTTAGTAGAATTTGTTTCCAGTATGTTTTTCTTTGGTTTTTGGCATGTAATAAGATAATTTAGTCGTTCCTATTTGATTATTGATAATAAAGTTTTGAAGTTGCTTTTCTATGATCTGTTGATGTTCCATGTACGATAATTCTTTGGCAAAGATTAAATCACATTTCTATCTGTTGTATATACGCGCACACAAAATTAAAGGTCAATCAATAAATAACCTAAAAATCTTTAAGTCCCCAGAGTGCGGACTAGAGTACTCTAAGTCCCTAAGTGCGGACTAGAGTATAAAAGACTCGAAAAATCTCTAAGTCCCCAGAACGTGGACTAGTGTACTTTGAGTCCCCAAAGCGCGGACTAGAGTATAAATGACTTAAAAATCTCTAAGTCCCTAGAGTGTGGACTAGAGTACTCTATGTCTCCAGAATGCAGATTAGAGTATAAATGACTCAAAAAATCTCTAACTCCCCAGAGTGCGGATTAGAGTACTCTAAGTCCCCAGAGTGCGGACTAGAGTATAAATGACTTAAAAATCTTGAAGTACCAGAGTGTGGACTAGAGTACTCTAAGTCCCCTGAGTGCGGAATAGAGTATAAATGACTCTAAAAATCTCTAAGTACCAGAGTGCGGACTAGATTACTTTAAGAGCCTGAAGTGCTGACTAGAGTATAAATACTTAAAAATCTCTATGTCCACTATAGTACTTTGAGTCCCCAGAGCATGGACTAGAGTATAAACAACTAAAAAAATCACTAAGTCCCTAGAGTGCGGACAAGAGTACTATGAGTCCCCGAAGTGAGAACTAGAGTATAAACGACTTAAAAAATCTTTAAGTCCCCAGAGTGCGGACTAGAGTACTCTAAGTCCTAGAGTGCGGGCTAGAGTACAAACGACTTAAAAATCTCTAAGTCCCCAAAGTGTGGACTAGAGTACTCTAAGTCCCCGTAATGTGGACTAGAGTATAAATGACTCATAAAATTCTAAGTCCTCGGAGTGCGGACTAGAGTGCTCTGAGTCCTCAGAGTGTAGACTGGAGTATAAACGACTTAAAAAATCCCTAAGTCCCCGGAGTACGGACTAGAGTACTCTAAGTCCCTAGAGTGCGGACTGGAGTATAAACGACTTAAAAATCACTAAGTCCCCAAAGTGTGGACTAGAGTACTCTAAGTCCCCTGAGTGCGGACTAGAGAATAAATGATTCAAAAAATATCTAAGTCCCTGGAGCATGGACTAAAAGTATTCTTAGACCCCGGTGTGTGGACTAGAGGATTTGCGATTCAAAAAAATTCGAGTCATGTTGAAGCAGACCGAAGCTTGTGCAACCCACAAGATTTTGAATTTCGATCATAAGTTAGATAGTAAGCTAAACAGCAAAAACCATAGAAAACAAAGAAACAAAATTTTCTTTAATAATCGAAGATTCAGTTTCACTACAACTTATCCGGAGCTCGGTGCAAAATGTCTACTTACAAATACTATGAAAATAAATAGATATAACTGCATGATTCAGGCTCATTTGGATTGAATGAGACATGACCGGATGGCTACATTTTTGGTTTTTTCTCTTTTTTGAACTCTCTGAAGACTCCTCCCGCAAGCGTTTTCTCTTGGACGTCTTGCTTACTAGGGAAGCAGTGCCAGGGGAAGTAAGGGGAACTTCTAGTGGCGATGTCCCACCGGGAAGAATGACCTTCAATGGACTATTCAAAGGATTATTCAATTCCACCACTAAAGGCTCCGCCTTGATCTTAGCTTTCTTATTCCTCTCTTTGATGATTTGTTCCTACATGCTCAGTTTCGTATGATGTTCGGAGGCACCCGTGATTTCAACTTTGTCATGTCCTTCTATAGGTGAGGGGTTCTCGAGTTTATCCTCATCGAGCGCCCCGATCATTTGAGATCGGGTCCGGGAGCATTCCCAGTATGAGGAGCCTCTCCCAATATTTCTCTTCCTTTTCCATTGCAGCATCGCTCCTTGGAGTTGGTTCGGGATCAGAATGGCCTACACGAAATCATAAGAGACAAGTATTATAATGCAATTGTTGTTCACCAAAAAGTGATGGTTATTTGAACTCCAGAAAGAAAGGTTAAGTAACAGTCATTGCTTGACTCCCAGTTGTTTTGGGAGTCTCATCCTCTGGGATACAGGATAGAATGTGGATATCAAGCTCGGTTTTCTCTGGGTCATAGCCTACAGGCTGTTCAAAAGATCTAGTGTAGAGTTATCAGTCGGTTGAGCAGAAGGAAGAACTTGAGGTTTAGTTCCGGATGGACCAGCGGCGTCGTCTTTCCCTTTTGATGAGGAGCAATCTCTTCCATAAAGGTCTTTGGCTGCAGATAAGTCGGAAGGCTTATTTCCTCGCAGCACTTCCTTCATGAGAGAATCCTCATCAATCTCCTCGGTGCCCAGTTCTACTCGTTTGATTTTTATCAAGGTGTCTCATGCCTCAATAAATGATTCGAGGTAACCCTCTCCCAAAAAAGACAGATCTCGATACATGAGAACCTGGGCATTGCATTCAGCAATGAGTGGATCAAGTAGGCACTTAATTTCCTCGCTATCAGCCTCAGTAGTAGCCTCGAGGCAAGAATCCATTTCCGAGAGCGCTATTCTTTTACCCTCCTCATGGGCTGCATCCTTCAACGCTTTAGCTTTGGAGAGCACTTCATCAAGCTTTGTTTTTAGAAGTCGTGCAGCGACAATCTCATCGCAATATCATTGCGACTCCTCTTGAGTGGTAGTTTTTTCTTCCATGAGTAGTTCCTCCAATTCTTTGAATAATTGAGCGAGGACATCCTTCTCCTTTTGAGCGGAGTCTTTTTCTAAGGCTAAAGCGCCATAGCATTGAACTGCTTCATCAATTTCCTCCTATAGGTAGCTTCCAGACGATTGACTGCCTCAGTAGTGCCTTTAGCGTTTTGTTGGGCATTTTCAATTTGAGATTTGTACGAGGAAAGCTCTTTATCCTAGGCTTTGATAATGTCATTATCAAGAACGGACTCAAGTTTCAGGCGATCGACATCATACTGATGTTCCATGGAAACTTCTGAAACTTTTTAAGCTAAGTGGACAAACGCGTCTTGTTGGACGTAGACATCGTTGTTGCAAGCAATGGCGCTTTATTTGACAAGCCCCGGAATTGGATGAATTGCAGGAAGAAATTTTAGCCCGTCGAAGTATATCTTCCGAAACGTGGCTTTACGTTTAGTTAAACTTTCGGCCACTGACGAATCATGTGCAGAAATTGGAGGAATTCGCTTAGCCGGAGCCACAGAATTTTATGACTCTAACGAGATTGCCTCGTTCTTGACAAAAAAGAGTGTTAGTATTGGGAAGCTTCAAATTAATATCCCCTTTGAGCATATTTCTCCCTAGGATCGTTGGGGTGCGAAGAATGGCAATACGTTTTCCTTCAAGATGACGAAGAATCTTGGGGACGATAATCTCTATCGATGTTGTCATCTCTATCTCGGCATCTACCAGACCCTGAGTCTCAGCTGGAATGATGGAAGATAGAGGACTCGTGAAGGCGGTCGAATCCATGAGTGCACCCCATATCACCTGCATAGAAATTAAGTGAGGATGAGATAGAAAGAATAATATGATGGCTGAAGCTTAAGTGCAGGAAAAGTGTAAGTGTTCGTGAGTGTCCAAGTGATTCCCCCTGATTGACCAGTTTCTTTTGCTTCACTTATTGGGGTTAACTCTCCATGTCGACCGGTCGAATCGCCAACATCGCCTCTCGTTGGCGAATTAAGCACCATATCTCCTGGGCCATTAAAACCATAATTCAGCAAGTTATCAAGGATGGTCAGGTCCGAAAGACCTTTTAGTGAACCCATGGATGTTGGGGAGACGATTTTTTCTCTACCGGGGTGATGGTAAATTTAGAAGTCCCGCCAACTATTTTTGGCACCTCGGCCTCCTTTATTTTACCTTCTTCACATATATCAAGGGTCACACCAGTGGAAGGCATCGAAGGCGCAGCTTGACTTTTGCCTTTTTCAGAGGCAAGTCCAGTTGTAGTGGCGCTATGAGATAGACTTGTTCGACGAACTTCCGCCAAATCCGAACTTTAAAGGTGATTCATAGGAAATGACGGATTTGATTTCTCGGTCTCCCATGGGAACAGCTCGAATGGCCTCGACGGCCTCAGAATACCTGGTGCCTTCGGGAAATGGGCATATACCTGTAAAAATCGAAAGAAGTTTACAAGAATGCACTTTGTGCCACAGACAAATATTGACCCGTAAAAGGAACTTACTCCCTTCATCCATCTTCTCGCAAATCCCGAGGGGCAGCGAACATAGAACCATTCCTGCTTATATTTGGTGAATTTACTCCATGCCCTCGTCAGGATCTGACACTTTGAGTGTGTTTCGAGCAATATGAAAGATGGACTATTAGATCGTCATTTGAAGCGATAGATGTAGCGGATATCACCGGGAGTAGGGAGCCTGAATAGGATGCTCATAAAGAGAATACAAGTGTCATAGATGAACGCATGACTATTGGAATGTTGCTATGCCGGGGCGATCCCGGTATATTGTAGCACTTCTCGGAGAAAGAAGTTGAAAGGTGGCACACTGCCAACCCAGCACATGAATTTATTGCACATTGTATATCTAGCTAGGGCAGGTGAGGCCGATCATGTCCCGATGGAACTAAAACGTCATCGAAAGGGATTCCATGAATCGTACACAACCGACGAAGACCGGCTTCGTTGAGTTTTGAAGCTTGCGAATCATTAAGATTGTCTAGGATGACTTATCTATCTATAACATCAGGGGTCGGGCTAATAATTGCAGTTGATGGATTCGGATATCCTGTGTAGGAGTTGTCGATGGATTCGAAGTTCCCACTCTTCCGTCTGAGATCTCAGCTCAGGTTTATCTGAAACTGTTGCAAGGCTCAACTTTTTAGACATTTTCAACAAGCGTCGAATATGGGTAGATACTTGTTTGGACTATACTTGAAAGACAATTATGTTAGATATAACGACAAAAATTTTCCCCCCGTGTGGTGCATGGACTAGTCCAATCATTCAAGTACGGGTATAAAAGAATTAAAGGTCTATAGACCGACGAAGTGCGATGAGCTTTAAACTCTCATGCTCGAAGACCATCATTGCTGACCTTCTCTGAGAGCTTAACCTAGGTCCGGTAATGGTGGTCTTGAAATCGGACATTGGCATTGTATGTTGTACGCTCTTATCTAGGTTTGTCAAGTTGAACTCACGTTTGTAATTTTTAAAACTATGGAGTAATTGGCTCGAACCGGTTCCATATGCTTATGTGCTTAAGTTCTTGTCCTTATTCAATGTCCTATGATCTGGTGTGGGATAAGTGGACTTGGTATATGTTGTGTGCAAGTTAGGGAAATTTTGATTGTCAATGCCGACCCTAAGGCCTGAAGCCGATCGACACTCAAAGCATATATACGGAACCTATCGCCTACGAACTACCAAACGGCTCTCTATACCAAAAGTGCTGACCCGCTTATTTTCCTCTCTCTCGCTCTCTAATCACCTATCCACTCTCCTAAGTCCTGACCGACCCACACTCTCCCTCTCTGTACCGAGGAACTTCCTCATTCAGGATACCAAACCACTACAACAGATTCCTCTCGAGCTATAGCCATTGCAAACCTATATACCAGGCCATCCTATACCATTTGGTATCTAACCGCTCTCCTCTAAATGACTAGCCGACCCACTTACTTACTATTCCCTCTCTAATTAACGAGTGCCACACTTTACCTATACCCACTACTGTTACAAACTCCTACAGACTCACGACACCTCGAGGGATAACGGCGACCTCCCCAAAGAAGAAACACAACCAATTGCCTACTCCTACACTTCTCCAACGCCACTTCCTAAAGAATCCCAAAAGCGTTTCATCATCGACGCCCGAATACCTATTTATCGCGATCCTCTCCTCTCCTGCTTACCATGCTAAGCTGGTTTCCTATGTGGGTAGGCCCTCTAGTTCGAGTTCTAAAGAAATGGGTTAAGGAATTTACAGTAATTTGTGAAACCACCATTATACGACAATTCAAGGGTGGGACGAGTGGTTATTGAAGCTTAGAGTTAAGAATGGCAAGGGAACGTGTTGATAAGGATGTTTAACCAGAGGTGTAAGCCGATCGGCAGAGGAATGGAGTTTGGGTTTTTGAGTGAAACTGATAGAAAGGTTGTAGTGAAGTAAATGTGGGAAGATAAAGTAAGAGTCGGGGATCTTATATGGAGAGAGGGATGTGAATCGGCGTTCATCTATGGACCCAGTCACCATGTTACGTGGGCTCGGCAAGGCAACGTGCTGAACCGCCCTATTTAGGCCAAACAAGTGGGATGGGCTTCGTAGCCGACCTTACTCTTGTAAAAAAAAGAGAGAAAGAAAATGAAAGTATGTGGTCCATGTCTCGGCCTATCTGAGATCGTATATGTTAGGCTTTTACAAGCAGGAACTGATCGTTGACTTAAAGCGTGTCGTGTTGCTTCACATGAGACACTTTGAGGGACAAATGTTACCGGACACCTTGGCCTGGCTACAAAATGATAGTTGAAGATATTATCGTTAGCACTAGACATGATTCAAACCAAGAAGAGTCTGAAGATATAAGAATTTGATGCAATCGACATGTTTCGGTGTTTATGTGTGGTTCAATAGATACGGTTCAGTGTGTGCCATTGGTCGGGGTAACTCGACACACATCACTCAGTTTGGTTAACTCGGCATACGTCGCTCGATCCAGATCACTCGACACGCATTGGTTGACAAGTGGAGTCATCATCGCTCGGCATGTACCGATCGGTTAAAGGAGAAAAGTCACACATGGCTCCGTCAGATTAGATTGGAACGTGTAGCCCTCAACGACGTAATTCACATGTGGCTCGGCCTAGACGGTTAGCAGGTATTGACATAAAATGGGAGTTATTGCCATTCGGTCAGAAGTGGTTTGGCGTGCGTGGTCGGTGTATTTGGTTCGGTGCACCGTAAGGAAGTTAGCATGTCTGTGAAACCAACAGTGAAGTGAGAGAACCGGCCCTGCTTTACTGTGAGGTCCACCGTGAGTTACTCCGAGTCCTTTAAGAGTTCGCTTTGGGTCAATTACCCGATTCTAGATCGGCATATGTCGTCCGGTGTATCTCGCTCAGCATGCCTGGGTCGGTTGACTTGAGATTCCCATATATGGGCCATGATACTTTGCTCCTAGGCCTGAGAAGGAAGTCCAGCCTATCTTCGCCTATAAATAGAGGGGCAGGGGTGCAGTGAAAAGGGACCTTTTTTTGGAGAAATCGGGGACACCCTGCCACTTTCGGCACTAGCTTTCTTTCAATCAAAACTTGTATTCAAACTATTTGTTTACTGATTATATCTGTATTCAAGTCTTAGAGGAAAGCAATAAAGATTGCTCTAACAGTGGACATAGGCAGTTACGTTGAACCACTATAACTCTGGTGTTCTCGTTTCTGCAGTTAGTTTTGCATACATTCCTCTGTTTTGACTTTTTTTCCCTTCATTAATCTCTCTACATAATTATTATCAAGGGTGTTAGTGACGAATTTTGGTGCTAACATTTTAAGTTTTGTATCCCAATGGCCTACATTAATGGGTAAATAGATTAACCCACACTTACGCCCATCCACCCATTTTGGAAATAGAGCCTAAAAGGGGCATATGGGATTATTCTAAGTCATTTCCCTCTTCTCCAAAATAGTTCTAAGCTCACCATAATCTCTTCAAAATCACTTCTTTTTCTTACTAATCTTAGTTAAATCATAACTAGAAGGGTAGTTAAGTGAAGGAGACTTTAGATCCATCATTTCTCTTGCATTTGAATTCATATCTTTATTATTTGCATTAGATCTAGGGATTCAAACTGGTAATTTGGGTAGTTAATGAGTTGTTCTTGACTTCTCACTATCATATGCATGTTTATATAGCTAACTTTGATGTTTTAAAATGATTTTGATCCTTAAACATATTCTAACTTTAATCAAATTTTTACGTATGTTTATGGCCGAAATTAAAATGATTTAAATTAGTTTTTAAAAGGTTTTGCAATGCCTTTTGATCATATTGACATGCTACTTTAAAAGTTATATTTATGGTAGAATTTGTATGATTGTCATGTTTTGATGAATTGCAAGTGCATTTGGATGTTTTTGGATGATTACATGTTTGTAAGTTGTCCTTTGAGATGGTGTGCTGGTGCTTTTAGGAAGTTAAGAAGGATTTGTTGAATTGGACAAATTAAAGGCAAAGATGGTTAGAATTGGATGAAACTTGGAGGGGAAGCTCCGGAGGATGAAAGGAGCTCAGAGTTGAAATTGCATCATGATTGGATTGGGGAAAGTGGTCGATGATGAGCGGTTTTTGGTTGATGGAAATCAACTTGATGGGAGTGATTTGTGGATGCTTTGGGTCAATGGACTCGAGCTGGCTTCGAGAAAACATGAGGATGCCTCGAATTGCGGATGGTATTGATAAGGAGAAGCTTAATGACAAAATTTGGCAGGGCATAGTACTCAGGAACAAGTAGATTTGATTTGTATCGAGTGCTTTTCTAGAGAGCGATCGGGGTCTAATCGCTTGGAAGTTTGAGCTTTAACGGAAGGGGGCTTCAAGGAAGTATGGAACCTACGACTAAGTACACCACACGACACTAAGTAGTTTAGGTCGGTACCAAGTAGTACGTTTGATCAGTTCTGTGATGCAACTTCCAGAGGTTGAAGTATGTGCTCTGCAAGTCGTGCTGAAGGTAATTCTTTGTTTATTTGGTGATTGATGGTGATGAAGCAGGTTGATGATAGCTTTGGAAATTCAGTGATGGAAATTCGATGGTGAATGGAGCTAGGTTTCGATGATGGTGACTTGATGTTAAAAGGTGTCATGAGAATGATACTCCATAAATGGTGGGTTCTAGGAAGGGTGGCTCATGGATAGAATATTGAGTGATTCTATCATGGAGTGAAGAAATGTGGAATAGTTCCATGAGGATAATGGAAACTAAATGGAGCAAGGAAAGGGTTTAGACACACATGCTAAGGGATTGTTGACACTAGGAGTATTTCTTATGTACTCGAAAGCAGGGGTATTGTAAGTGCGCTAATAGGTACTTTGTTTCGCTAACCCTAATTATGGAATGGATACGTATAACCTAGACCGGTGGAATGGCTTACGGGATCATTGATACTCGAAATATTTTGTAGTGCACTTGAAAGCAAGGGTATTATGAATGCCCTGATGGGTACTTTATTTGGCTATGCCAAATCGGTGGAATGAATTTGTGTACCTTAGACCAGTGGAATAGGTCTTGTGCTAGCTGTGTGATAATGATTAGTACACTAAAAATATGGATTTCCATTAACCCTAGTAGGAGAAAGGTCATACAAGTTATCATATATTTAGAGTACACTATGTGATGATTAAGATTGTTTCATGAATGTCGTGTTTGCTTTGATTGCTTTCTCTAATAGTCTATCACTCTAGGGATGTCATTTGAGGTAAGTATTATGGCTAGGGATATTTAGACACCCATCATTGCACTTAGTTTTCAGTACAACTTTATAATGTTTGTAGAGTATCATATTATGTTCATTTTGTGCTAACCCATTGGTTGTAGGGATAAGTCAGGTATAGTTCATATACCATTGTTCTTTACTTATCGACTTGTATAATATTTTGAGATTCATTTATTACTTACCCTAGATTGTTGTCTGACTAGAGGCTTTATGCTTTGCTTCTTATCATCTTGGTTACTCTTAAATGAATAAAATAGATAATAGGTCTCAGTGTTATGTGGTGGCTATGCAGAGGACGAGTTGGATGGAGTTTTCTTGTATTATATAGGGATTATTATGCTTATTCCAATATGCAATACTATGGAGCCTTGGCAGTGTTTGTTTATTATTATAAGGTAGTTATTTGAGTTCGTTTCCACTTTACATAAAATTCATTGCTATGTTTTATAATTTTGTGGATCTATGCTCTGATGTTGGGTTCACTTAGTTATTATTGCCTCTCTTGCTTTATATCTATGATTTATATTAAATTTTATTCCATGTGCTGTGAGATATATCATAGGTTCTATGATGTTTTATTTCTTTTAACCCTTTCCAATAGTCCTACATCAACAGGGCATGCTGGCAACGCACTATGTAGTTACACTGGGTACCAGTAGCATAGGATGGTCATCACAAAACCCATGGTCAAGTAGCATCATGTATCAATCTATCTCAAGTACTTTAACCATGATCAAGTTGTATCATTAAAATTTCAAAGCAGATTTAAGGCATGGTCAAGTAGTGTCATATAAATTTCAAAGTATATCAACAATTTAGCCATGGTCAAGTAGCATCATGTAATTTTTAAGCTATTTCAAATGTTTTGGTTGTGATCATGTAGTACCATGCAAATCTACCAAAGATTATAAAAGCTTTTAAATACATCAAGTATTTAAGTTATGGCTAAAGTAGTGTCATGCAAAGAGAAAGCCATGACTAAGTAGTGCCACACATAGAGTGAGCCATGGCCAAGTAGTGTACCCTTATTAAGTAGTGTCATGCAAAGAGTAAGCAATGGGCAGGTAGTGTCATGTAAAGAATGAGCAAAGGCCAAGTGGTGTCATGCAATATAGACATAAAAGCTATCACTGCTAATTTTCCAACTAATACATACGGAAGACCCAGTCTCATTGACTAGAGCATGTTGTCTAGATTTACCGAAACAAATTATCACCACAAGGCAGGCTATTTTGCATATAATTTTCAATCTATTTCATGGTTTTTACGGTGTTAACTTTGATCCATGCAGCCTTAATGATGTCGTGATCTCTATAATATGACTTTGAGCCTTTTAAAATTATTGGTTGTGGGAAGGTTCTAATCATCAAACCAATTCCACTCTAGCCATACAAAAAAACTTCTAAAATGTCGCATTTTAACTCTATAGTCCATGTAGTAAGCTGATTAGCTTTGAACGATGGACCATCATAGTAAAATTAAAGGATAAATTTATGATAAAAAGTTATAATCTGTAAGGATCTGAATTTTACCTATCGAAGGATTGTAAAATATTAATTTTTAAATTCATATAAGGTCGTATGACTCTATAACTTTGGGAAATACTTAACAGAGACATTTCCTATATTTAAAATTTTATGATCGATCTTATCCCTAGAAAATTATATTGACTATAAATTTTGATACGAGTCGAATTAGCATAGAGACCACTTCCACTGAAAAGATACAATGGTTTCCCTTTTCGTAGAGTGGTCATAATATTCATATGGACTTTCTGGCCAGAAGATATTGCTGTTTGAAAATTGACATTTTCTTAAGCAGCTTAGTCGGTAATCAACGAGTTTGGAGGCAAGGACACTAACCCATTTTGGATTTGGAGACCTTATTTGGCTAAACTATCATCCCTAAATCACTTTTACATCCTCTTCCTTAGATCCAAGCCTCCATTAACCCTTCCTCTACCCTAAACCTTCTTTTTGTCTGCCAAATAAACTCTAGATCATAGATTATAGCTAAATTAACAACACAATTCATTAGAGACCTACACATCTACATTTTTAGGAAGATTTATCAGTTTTTCTATCCATTCTCGGATTTGCATGCAAAACTTGGATTGTTGGTGTTTTGGTTAGTGATTTATCATCTTTCACCTTACCACATATGTATCTACAGGTTTTGATATGTTTTAAGCTCATTTTCGAAGTCAAAATAAGGTTTTTAAAATTGTTTTCATAGTCAAACTTATAGCAAAATGGATCTTAAATTGTTCAAACAACTCTAATCATGTTTTTAGGAGTATTGTTGCCTTTGTATGTGATAGGCTATATTAGGGACGTAGTTTTTTGATGATTTACTATGGTTTGATGTGTATTTGGGTGTATAAATGTTGGATATGATGTGCGTACGCATTGTGTTTGTGTAAATGCATGCATGACTGAAATGCTCATCGGAGCGACTTAGAGTTAGGAACAGTGAAATAGAGCTTTGATGGATTAGCTCTAGAGCTTTTGGATTCATATTACTGCAAAGGTGATGCATGAGAGCTGAATCGTTAAGTATAGCGATGAAACTAATACGATTTGGTGTGATGGAAGTGCTGTAGGGTTTCGGGTTGGTTGGTGGTTGCTTGCTGGTCGGTCATGAAAATTGATCGGTAGGTGTTTTGGTTAGTGGTCGGTCATGGAAATAGGTTCGACATGTGCGGTGACTCGATGGCCGGTCCTGGAAACCTGGGCGGTAGGTGTTGGGTCGACGGTCGGTACTGGAAACCTAGTCAGTTAGTGGTGGGTTGATGGCCGATCCTGGAAATCCAGTCGACAGATGATGGGTCGGTGGCCAATAAGGGAGCATGGTTAGTAGTTTGGCATGGGGCAAGGTTCAGATTTGGTAGTTGGCATATGGCTTGGCAGTTGTGTCCCATTTATTTTGGTCATAGGATGGACTAGCAGGCGTGTAGCACAGAGTTAGCTATGGACTTCGGAGCCGGACTGGGGGTTGCTTGGTATTCTTGGGAGTGGTTTGGGGTAAGGATGGATGACCCCAGAATGACTCTAGATGACTTTAGGATGGCAACCGATGGAGTATAGAGAATTTGACTACTTGATGTTACGAGTGACTATAGCATTTGGTGGTGGACCGGGAGGATGATTTATGCTGATAGCTCATAGATTAAAACGTGAAATTTGATGCTCATGGGTAGGTTAGGATACTCTGCATATACCTAGGGTGGTCTACAGGTACCCATGTTTTATACTTCTGCATGTGTCCTGCCTGTAGCTATCTGTGTAGGCAATGAGTTGAGCATCTAAGTCAGTATTGTACATCTAAAGTGCTTGAGTGAGAGATGTGAGACCGCATGATGGATGACTATGTTTACTTTGTACTTGGTATATTGTGTAATACCCCTATATCCTATATTTTCCTCTCGTGATGGTAGTTTAACATATTTTATGTTCATGTACTAACTCTTTAGATGTAGAGGTCAGGTATGGTTGTTCATACCCTATTTAATACATATGAGCTTTATAGTATTTTGAGATGATATGTCGCTCATACCAGACTGTTGTCTGACTTGAGATTTTATGTTTTGCTTCTTATTATCTTGGGTACTCTTAAATGAGTAGATTTGGGATAGCAGGTCTGGATTACGCATGTAGCTGTACAGTGTATGAGCAGGAGGCTAAAGCTTTCATTACCTATACTTAGAGCATATTGTCGCTTATATTCCGCTATGCAGTACCGTGGAGCTATGTCAGTGCTTGTATTACTAGAGATAATTATAGAGTTTAATATGGAGATTTAAGATGCATAAACTCTTTATTTTTGTTTTCGTATAGCATGTGAACCTGATGCACTCTAATGTTCTTGTTTGCGGTTCATTTGATTATATCACTGTCCCACCTATTTTTTACACCTACGTTGTCTTATTATATTTTATCGATGCGTTGTGACTTATTCTACAGGTTCTATGCTTGGAATTTTCTTTTCATTATATTTTTGTCTATCGTCTTATGCCGTTTGGATATCCATAGCGCATCACATAGCTATATTGGATACCAAAGGTGTAAGGCGATCATCACATAATCATGGTTGATTCTACACCTCAAGTAGAAGTTTTTATCATAATATTTCCAAAATTAAAATAAGTATTTAAAAATAATCAGAGTGAAGGACAAGGAACTTAAATTCTTCGTGAGATTACACGTTTACTTAGAGTATCCAACACAACCATGGGCAATCCACGTAAACTCCTCGGGGATTCCGACAATTAATCCCAGGAGTCACACCTTAGAGTGGCTTGGATCGGCTCCCCAAATCCTTGTCTAGCTAGCGTGGAGTGCACTATGTTAAGTCATAGTTATCCTTCCTATAGTTGTAAATCATTTGTTACCTATGCTTCCAATCCCTCATAATGAGGTAAATAACCCTCATAAAAAGGTATAGTTTTTAGAATCTATCTTTACAAACCCTCAGCTAAATGGGTTTTTGACCAAGCCGATTTCTACCAGAAGTTAGAAAGTCAAAAATGAAGACAAACTAGTTCAAGAGCTTTGGAAACGTCATAAAAGGAAAGAAGAAGAAAATATCAAAAATGAGCAAAAAAGGATGGTTTGAATTTTTCAACATGGCACTTGGGGCGGACCCGAGTCATACTTGATCTGAACCTAGGAAAATTAAAGGAAAAACCAGAGTTGAGAAATAACAAGGAGAGACGGTATAACTTGGAGTTAGGCCCAAGTCAAACTCGAGATAGACCAAAGTCAACTCAGTACCGAGTTATAAGTCACAACTTTGTACCAAGTTATGATTTTTCTCAGGTCAGACTAACAAAATATCAGGTCAGACTTTAAGCAATGATTACAGAGAAGAAATCTGGTCAGACTCATAAAACTCTCAGATTGGATTCCAAGCAATTGGAAAAGAATAATACTCCGGTCGAACTCGCAAAACTCCCAAGTCATACTCTAAGTACTCCAACCTTTGGATGACTTCAAGAAAGGCCTTAAGCAAACACAAAAACCACTCAAGTCGAACACCAAGTCGGGTCAGCTCCAACCTGAATCTCATGATTTTTATCGATACGATTTTTCACTTTCATGATTCACTTAATTATGATTAGAACAATCTAGAATGATGGTATGAAGCAACTCAAAATATATCAAATAAATTAGTACAAAGTGTATAATTTGGAAATAAGTTATATAGGTCGGTACCGACATATATTCCATCCCATTTCACTTCCCAAACTCTATACATTAACTATATTATTATAAATACTCATGGTCAAGTGGTTTTCCCATAGTTTGGATGACCAATTCCATGATTAGTGAGAAGAGAACCGAGAAAGCAGGATAATTCATGCAATAATGGAAAGATCGCTAGGATCTACCTAAGGTCAATGAAAAAACTTGAAACATATTGGACAGGAGATAGATAAGCAAAGCAAATAAAATAATTCAACTTGCACCAAGATCCCTAAGTCAATACCGAGTTAAATTAGGTTATTACTAAGTTATTACTTTGACTCATGTGCCTCCGATTTTCCTTATACTATTTCGTGCTATCTCCTGGACTCGGTGCAAGCAAGCTTCTTACACAAAACTTCTGTTTCCCTATAAATAAAAACCATAGAGCAACCAAAATAGGATCTTCTCCTGATCTTTTCTCTTCACTCTAGATTTGAGGTTCCATTGCTCTTCACCATCTTCCTACCTCATAATAGTCACCAAGGAAACCTCTCTTGGTAGTTCTATATTTAAGAACTTGTCAACTTCTTGTACTTGTGGCTCTAATTCTCTGTAATCTCATAAAACTCTCTCAGGTCCATAATCAACAAAGCTATAAAGTGGACGTAGGCCAAAAATTGCCGAGCCACTATAAAAATCTTTTGTCTCCATGTTAGATTTCTTTGACTTCTACTGTTATGTGCTAGATCTTGGTCTCATATGTTATTTATAACTCATTCTTGGGTGTTGATTCAATTTTGATGTCAACAATTTGGCGCATTCACCGAGAAACGATCCTAGGATTCAGATCTAGTTTGTTATTTTTGATTTGGAGAGATCTAGTAGTTAGATTTAGAAAACTTGCTTTAAGAAGCTGGTGAACTTGCTATTGGAGATCAATGGCACCTTGGAAAGGAAAATTTGCATATGGAAGATCCTCAGGAGCAATGTCCAATGGTGATGAAGGAAACACTCACTAAACAGAAGTTAACAATGAACATGCAGTTCTAGGCTGTCTTGCTCAACATGAAGAAGTTACCAGAAGAGAGCTTATAAAATGATTCATGAACTTACCAGAAGAAGGAGGATGTCTAGAAAGCTTTCATGGATAAGATAGAAGCGTTGCTAAACTTGCAGTCGTCAGCGACAAGAAGAGTTAGAAGAGAAACTTCACCTGTTGTTAAACAATAGAACTCATCAATTACTATTCAAAAGAAAGGTTGGTAAAGAAAAATCGAAAAAAGTAATCTAGAGCAACTTTGTAGAAAACGTTGGAAACTCTAGCAATTAGAAGAAAAGAAGTCAAAACTATTGTAACGGGCATGACACAAATGCGAAACATCCGAAGAGCTTCGGATTGGAAGATTACATGTCCTTGAATGACATATCGCAGAATCTATATCTTGCTACTCAAGGAACTGACTAATATAAGAAGCCACCTAGTGGGAGGCGATGGAGCAGGAGAAACATTCTGGGAAGTACCGTCGCTTCCATGAAACTCAGAGGCATAAAGGCGATGAAGGCCGACATCTTAGGAATTTGATCGAGGAGTTGATAAGGAACAAATGCTCCTACTATGATAGGGAACCATAGAATGGTGAAGAAATTGCAATACCTAAGGGTCTACCTGCTCAAGGAAATCAACTTGGACCTAGCGGAGAGGGGCCTAGGCAAGCTGATGAAAGACTGGTCATCAAATAACCTTCAAGCTAGACAATAACCCAGGAATGAAGCAACAACCTAAAATAATGTTGTTTCATTCATCTTTATCTAAATTCCTTTTGAAAATAAGCTACCGAGGGACATTGGGAAAATTGTAAAAAGGCAAGACTTGCTACTTCCTCTACTCATCAACAAAATCTACTTCTTGAACCAATGGAACCATGTTCTACCAAGCAAAACTCTTATGTTGCATAACTAACAGTACTGCTAATAAAACGATCCTCTGTCCTAGAACGATGTATGGGAACCATTGGTTCATAAACTATCAAAGACAATAGGTCAAATCAACCCCTAACCTTCTAAAAACCGGTATGCCCCTGCAAGTCGAGAAGGTCTTAACCATTAGGACAGACAGGTCAACCAAGCCCTAAACTTTCGAAAACCGACATTGCCCTAGCAATGTCAAGATTGTCTTAACTGTCAAGGCCAATAATTCAAGTCGACCTAACCTTTTAGGAACCACTGTTAAATAAAGACTGGCATCGTCTAGAAGGTTGTAACCCTTAGCTCAACGATCAAATCGATCCCTTACCTCTCGAAAATCGGCACTATCCAAAGACTGGCAATGTCTAGAAGGTCTTAAACGTTGGGTCCACAGTCACATCGTTCCCATACCTTTCCAAAATCGATGTTTCCTTAAAACTGGCAGCATAGGGAAAGTCTAGACCATCAGATTGATGATTCATCGATCCATAATCTTTTAAGAGCTTGGACTATCCCAAGACTGGCAACATCGGGAAGGTTTAAACCAGTAGATCAATAGGTCATATCGATCCTCAACCATCTGAGAACTCATATTTTTCCAATATTGGCAATGTTGCAAAAGGAATAGACCATCAGATCGATGGGTTGTCTCGACCCTCAACCTTCTAAGAACCGACGTTGTCCCGCGATCGGCAACATCGGGAAGGACTAAACCACAGAAACAATGGGTTGTATCGAACCTCAACTTTTGCGAACCGAAGTTGTCCCAAGACTGGTAATGTCAGGAAGCTTTAAAATGCTGGATCGACGTATCATTTCGATCCTTAATCTTCTGAGAATGGGCGTTGTCTAAAGACTGACAATGTTGGGCAAGTCAAAACCACTATGTCGATTGTTTTTACCGATCCCTAACCTTCTAAAAACTGATGTTGTCCCAAGACTGGCTTTGTTGGAAAGAAGATAACTGACGTGCCGACGGTCAAATCAACACCCGCCTTCTAAGAACCAACGTTGCTCTTGCAACGTAGGGAAGGTCCAAACTGACGGATTGATGTTACATCGATTCCCCACTTTTTGAGAACCAACATTGCCTCTACAACGTCGAAAATAGAAACTGACTTCTAGAATCTCGTTGCTTCTCGGAGACTGGTAAGACTACATTATCAGCTGAAGATAAGTGACGACATGGGAAAGAACTGCCTAGCCCATAAGAATACGTCGCTTCCTAGAGATAGATGGTGACGAGGAGACTTGAGAACATAATCTACCTTATAGAATTATTTGATGCCCGAAGATTGGAAAAAGCTTGAAGGTTATCAAAACTAAACCTGGAACCAATTGAAAAATTGGACTTTGGCATTTAGGAATGTACCATCGCCCAAAATCTAGTAATAGCTTGAAGGATGGATAACCTACTTAAGGAATGACAAAATCATTCGATTCTAAATTCTGGGAATGTGCTATCACTTGAAGAATAGCGATGCTAAGAGGAAACCTTAGAATGGAACTATAGATAAACTAGCTTTCGAAGGCAGAAAAGGAGCACAATCGAGTCTTTAGCCCAACCTTTTGGAATCTGAAACTAGACAATGATTGGCAACATCAGGAAGTTACCATTTTAAAACATTCAAAGGTATGGCATCACCCAAGGATAGGCAACACCAAGATGGTGGTGTAATCGTAAAATCTTCAAGAATCCAATGTTGCCCAGAGACTGGCAACGTGAGTAAGAAGTATTCACTTTCGAACCAATCAAATCATCCCAATTTAACTAGCAGATATCAAATATTTCCCAGAGATAGGCAACATCAAGGACTCTTTAGGATAGAATCACCTGTTATTCGCTATAGGATTTTTATATGATGAAATTTATATATAAAAGTATGGTGGATCCTATATAATATGCCATATGTGTATAATATATGTGTATATATATATCAATCTAAGTAGAAACTGTGTACTATATAACTGTGTATGATGGTATAAAGTAAACAAGAGTAATCACACCAGATATTTTATACTGGTTCGATCCTCCCGTCTTATGTCCGGTCTCGAAGCTCCCCTAATATATTTCCTTTAACCAAATAACACTCACTTCGCTTGGAAGAATAAGCTAATACAACTGAGTTTCTTGACGAACATCATGCTCCAAATAACACAAATATTGACTGCTGGTGCAATTCTTCCTATAATTTCCTTGGTAATGTGGAAGTGCACAGTTTCTGATTGTGGATGTATTTTGAGTAAATATTAAGAATTGAATTGCAATGAGTAGTAAGAGATTGGAGAGTATAGAAATAGCAATTAAGTAAGTTAGCAAATTCTGTTTTGAATTCTGAACTTCTAATGCATTTATAGGAATGAAGAAATATAGCAAATGGTTGCAATCATTCATAGATGATTGTTACTGTTAAAAAGGTTGCAACTTTTCAAAGTGACTCTTCAAAAAGTAGTCTTTATAGGTGTTCAGTCAACTGAGTACAATATTCAGTCTGCTAAATAAGAGCAAACGAGTTCGTGCCAAAAATCAAAAAACATGAATGATAAAAAAATATTAAGGTTCAGTCGACTGTGGTATTTTCTCGATCGACTACCCTCAATCAACTGAGAAAACACCTCAATCGACTGAACTAAGCAAACTTAGAAAAAAATATTAGTTTTTTTTGCCTTTTTGAAATGTAGAAATAAATAAGCTCTTTGTAAATAGTCATGCATGCAAGCATTTACATGTATATATGATATACCAAGGAGATTTTACATATAATTACATGATCATATACATACTCTAGTTTGACAAAGATGTCCCTTGAATTTCTTGAATGTGAATAATCCTTCTTGGTGATTGTCATATTATCTTTATTATATCTCTTCCACCTACAATATAGTTATAAAATAGAAATACATGATGATACAGCTGTCATCATTAAAACATTAGGAACGGAGATTCAAAAATATCCCCTATTTTGATGTTGACAACTATATATATAAATAAGTAAAGTGAATCTTTCTCCTCCGATACGTATGATCCCCTTATCTCGAATCACTCTCCCTTTGTCATTAACAGAAATAAACGTTTTGACACTGAAACAGTACATACCTAAAGATAACATGAATTAGTGCATAACAGAAGAGAGATTAGATACACAAACGTGGAAACAGAAACATATGTACATAAATACATGGTTTATAGACAAGTTCAACCAAACAAATACTAACTAAAAGAACAGAAAAGATATCTAAAGATTATATAGAAAACAAACACTTAGATGCGCAAGAAACATAGTAATAGATAGTCCACTATCTATGATTCTAGATCTGTACTTGACGGTGAAGAGAAACTAGAACACGAAGCAAGGTTGTTCCAAATCTTCTTCAAGAACATAAGAGTAGTCTTTTCAAAAGTTCGTTGGCGTTCGATCAACTTCTTTGGTTGATTGAAAATTATTTCCTAATTTTCGAGAATTACGACCAAAGCGGATGTATTTATAGAAGGTTTGAACAAAGTGACTCCTCGATTGCTATCCATGCTCCATTGAGTTTCCAGTGGATTTTCTTGTTGAAACTACTCTTGTTCTACTTGTTGAGTTAAAGATTGTCCTATATTTTCATGAAAAAGATGAGAAACATATTCTTGACATGGAGGACGAGTCTCCATTTTAGATGGAAGCATCATTAGAGAACGATATTTTTGGTCCATAATCATTGAATGAACTAAGTCTTGTAGCGACTGACCATTGATTCAAAACAAGGGAATATCATTATTAGATAAGCACCATGAAATATCGTATGATGAGTACGGGCATTAAAGCTTTTGATTTCATCGTGAATGATTCGAGCCTAATTCAAATTTTGGTTTGAGTAAATCACATACAAAACTTCATTGTTTTTGTCATACATCTTTTCATAACATCCAGTTCAGGGTAAAACAGTGTGAAGGAGCATTTTGTTATTATACGTGCTTGAGGACGTAAACTGATCCAAATATTTTTTGTCTTTTCGATTTGGAAAACGTAACTTACTTCAACATAAACCATGTTATGGTGATTGATATCCTCTAGTTTGCACCAAAGTTATTACAATCAAGAATAACTCCAAGATCATGGACATTTAAGACTATATCAACCCCTAAAACCTTACTCCATAATTGTCCATCATCATTACCATATAGAGGTCTATAAATATCACCTTGAAATTTTTCATAGAACATTCATACTAAAAAGGGATAAATTTTCACCTTATTCTCCTTAACATCGATTAGCAATAGTAATCCATTTTCCCAGGACAAAGCTTCAATGTTGAATTAAGAGAAATCAGTCATCTTGTAGATGGTTCTAAAAGTATATGCTTATCATTTAGTTCATTGAAGTATTGAAGAGATTTTCTACTTTCATTCAACCATTGTTGCTATTGTTCATCTGGAGCAAATTCAGGATGAGATGGACTAGCTTGCTCTTCGCCTTTGTGTGCTCTCTTCTTCGAAATGGGAAGATGTTGACTTGCATCCATTGATTTTCAGGAAGAAGAACTTACAGTTTTTTATTTAAGAAAAAGAATTTAAGAAAAAGAATTTAAGAAAGGGAGGAAGAGAAATGACAGTTACAGGTTTGTAAAAAGCCAACGGGCATGATTCAGTCGATTGAGATTAATTATAAGTCGACTGAAATGGGTCATTTTGGAGGTAGAGCATACTGGACCTATTTCAATTGACTGACCCTTGGTTTCAGCCGACTTTCAACACCAAGATTAGGGGAAGAAGTCAGTATGCTAATATTATATTTTTGAAGGCTGAGTAGTTTGGTTCAGTCGACTAAAATTAATTTCCAACCGACTGACCTGCTTTTGGCTAGTTTTCTAATTTTTAAATGATTTCTAGAATATAATTCGTTCGTATACTTTTATAATTGGCTTGTCTTGGAATATTTCAATGTGGAAAATTAAAATGATTATTATATATAAAAGGAATAAAACATTATTTCTTCGAGAAAATATTTATATATGTATCGCCATCGTAATTTTAGTCTTTGTCAAAGGAATCTGAATTTCTAATTTCCTGTAAGTCCCATGAATTCAGCTCCACCTTTGTCGTTTCAAAAAACATCCTCTGTGGAGATGAACTTGGGTGGGCTGGAGTGTCAAACCAATCTTGGTTTGATGGTCTTGGCTTGCATAAATTTCTTGGAGTAATGTTGTAAGCTTGTATAGGAATTTTAGTTAAACGAGGAGATTTATGATGAATGCAATTTTTTGTTAGTGAATGACCATAGATTGCTAAATATATTAAAAAAGTAAAGATGAGATCCTTGACATCATTGTTCGTAATACATTTTTCTTTGAGCTCCCATTATTTCTTATTCATAGTGGTATATTGCATCTCTTTGGTGTTGAGAGATGTTGATTCTAGATCGATTGCTCGTTTTGCTTTCTTTTCCATAGGAGAAACGTCGGTGCGATACGTAAGTAATACAATAATGTTTAAAAAGGCTGATCAAATCAATGGAGGTGTGGTTTTAGTGGGTGATATGTAGGTGTTATTCAATGAAGTGAGCTAAAGTCAATAGTTGAATAAGTGGAGTCATGATTAGACGACATTTTAAATGGTAGTAGTGTAAGGTTTTGAAGTTGGTAAAAAGTGAAAAACTTATGGATCGTATATTATCCAATTTGTGTACAATATGCAAGTGTACAAGCTAATGCTATAGTGGACAATAAAAAGTAAAGTATAAAAAGCGTGAAAACCTGAGTTTTTATACTGGTTCAGACCTCCTGTCCTACGCCCAGTCCTGAAGCTCCCCTTCGATATTTACTAATCAAATACCCTCACTTAAAAAAGAGGAGCAAGCTTAATACAAAAGTATTTTGATGAAAATTATATGTTCTAAATTATAAGGATACTGAATGCATGATACAATTCTTCCTATAATCTCATTTGAGTGATATTGCACATGTGCACTTTGATTTTTCGAAAGCGATATAACCAAAAGTATAAATTCTAGTTATTTGAATGATTAAGATAATAAATCAATGAAAGCAAAGAAGTAAGGACATAGAATAAGAGCCTAGAAATCAAGGTGAATCTTAGCCTTAATCATTTAGTTGTATTTATAAGTTTCAAGAGTTGTTTCTCGAAGAGTAGACACCATTTCCTTTCAAAGAGTTGTAATATTTGAGTAATTTGAGTGCATTGAAAATTTCTAAAAGAAGCAACCATTCATAAAAAATAGCCGTTAAGTTTCAAACATAATGGCGTAGACGTCTTGGGAAATCACAAACGTCTGTCATTATAAGGATTAATTTTCTCGTGTAATGTCACAGACATCTGTGGTTTTTCACAACCGTCTATGAATTCAGTTTTCTTAAGACAAGTTCTATTTAAGTTCAAAACGCGAATTTTTGTTTGATGAATCACATAAGGATATTTTACTTATTTTATCTAAGACTAAATATGACCTTACTAGTAAAAGTTTCTCCTTTCTCGTCTTCTAGACATGATTTTGCTGCGTGTACCTGCATTTCGATGATATTTATATTATATATGTATGTTTGTATAGTTGTTGCCATCAAAACTAAGAATGGAGGTTCTAGAATTCTCTACCTTTTTTATAATGACAGTTATATGATAAGGTACGCTGTATATTTTTACTCCCCCTAAGTATGTGATCTTCCCTTGTACATATGCATTTTTTTTCTTCCCCTTTGACATCATCAAAAAGAAGGAATAATAAAAGATACATAAATGTTAAATAGACATTTGATAAGATACATATAAGATTATGAATAATTAAAACTAAACGAAGTTCAAATAAAATTAGAGACAAATGTAACAGAAGTTTCAAAATAGTTAAACAGATAAGCATAAGAATAGAAAATGGAAAATGGAAAATTAGTAAAAAGATAACTAAAATGCTAATTGTACTAATAGTGAGTACGATAAGCCTCCATAATTCTCATTGTATACCCAATAGAAGACGATCCTGCTCGTATGTGCTTGGGTATTGTGTTTGGTCATTGCACTCCCCATCTTCGTGAATTGAGAGGCCTTGAAATGCCATGTACGACTGTTGTTGGAAATGTGGAGTATCAGACACATACATGTCATCGCTATCTTCTTCTTCCTAAGGTTGCGCTTGAATGGGAGTCTTCCCTCTGTTATCTATATCGTGATATGTACCATTGGGCATAGTTTGAGAGTAATAAATTGGTATTTGAGCCCGAGATGGACGTGTAGGTGAAGGAGAGAATGATGAGCGAGAAGACGATCGACCACGTACTTTACGCGTAACTTTCCCTAAATTGGAGAATACTTTGTCGAAAGTCTTCTCCATTTTTGTCATCCTTGTTGAGAAAGAATGTTCTAGTCCAATCATTCTCTTCTCCAATTTCTTTTGATTTTTGGTAATGATTCCCTGATTCTGTAAGATTATTTATGATCTGATTCATTATGACTGAGGTAGGGCTTCTAAGATATGAGGATATGAATGTTATCCTTGGGGAGAATGAGGTGTAGAAGGCTAAGAAGAAAATGCAGGTCTTTTTTCTTGTTGACGTTGATGTCGGAGTTTCTATTGTTTAAATGGAATAATGGGAGAAGGTACTATTGGGAGTTTCATTAAGGACACAAATCGCTTCCCACTATCCTTGCCAGGTATTTCTTCATATTGAGACATATATGAAGGCACGTTTAAATCTCTTAATATTCTCATTATGTATGTAGCATAGAGAATAGTCTTTTTTTGTTGACTCCAAAAAGAATTTTATTTGACCATGTATGAATTTTTCCTAATTGACAGAAAGTTGAGAGCACATATAGCATATAATGCTATCTGCTCATTATCATGAATTTTCTTGTAACTACCTAATGTAAGAATAAAGGTATTAATTATCATTCTAATTGGTAGACGAGCTCTTAGTCGAAGATAGATTGACCTCCATAAGGGCATTTCATCTTCCAAAAGTTGATGAGTTACTTTGTTTCTAGGTAGCACACTATAGTCGGGAATTTCTTCTTAGTCAATACCTTCATACGAACATCTAAGATTTATCCTAAGGTAAATAAATTAAATTTTGAAGTTTTTTCCGCATACACTTGTCCATAACCATCCATTATCATTTTTAGATTTCCAAATATTTTCAATACAAAAATTCGGGTAGAAGAGATAGATTGCAAAAGCATCTATTATTCCCTTATTTGATTCAATGTCAATAAGGCGTCTGCAGCCTACATTGGTAATTAAGTTATAAAGATCATATTCTATTTTGGCATGTATATTATAGAACGGACCTATATATAAATTCCTTTGCTGGTTAAAGCTTGGAATCTATTGATGGCAATTTCCTTATTTCTCAACTAATTTGTGAGTTGAACTTCATTCGCAATTTCAGTAGCTTCGGAAGGAGATTGGGCCTGTTTTGATTTTTTGAAAAGGGCTATTTGGGAACCATTGAAGAAAATTTGAGGATTATGAAGGTTAAGGTTCTAGATTTGATGTAGAAGGAGTGGAGGTTGAAAAAAATAAAGGGATGGGGATAAAATCCTTTATATAGAAGCTTGCAGAATAGGGGTTCAAACACAGCAATAGATGTCTGTAGATTTCAATAGAAGTCTATGGTTTCGTGATTATGGACACCAAAGTCCATCACAGATGTCTATGATCCTTGGTAGTCATCTACAGGTTCAGTGATTTTAAACTTGAATGTTATCACAAATGTCTGTGGTTTCTAGAAAAATGTTTCCTGAACCTTGCTATAGACGTCTGTGGTTTTCAACATACATCTAAGCTCTTATTGTGATTAATCTTATGATACAATCGTTTGTTATTAATGGCCATGATACAAAGTTCGAAGTAAATAAAAAATTGTTTTTGAATTTTACAATTGAAGAGGGTAAGACTTCAGAGATGTTTTATTTGTCTTTGTCCGAGTTTGATTTTTTTTGTTCTTGTAAATCCCAAAGTTGGGTTCATATTTTAATGATGGCCATTTCGAAGTATCACATGTACCCTCTACCTTGGTAGTTTCCACAAACGGATAGAGAGGAGACCAAAATAAGTGAGATGGAGTATGTGGTGCTTGCTCTTGATAAGAGGGACCTCTCTATATATTTCGAGGAGTAATATTTTATGGTCTAACTGGTGTTTCAATTGGTCGAGGCGATTTTTTATGGAGACAATCTTTAGTTGGAGAGTGGCCACAAATAGCCAGTATGCGTCTTTCCAAGAAATTTGGATGGTATCCTTGTCGTTTTTGTCCGTAGTACATTTCTCTTTGTACTTCTATTATTTCTTGCTGATAGTGGAAGATTTCATCAACTTTATTTTTCGAAGATGATAATTCAAGATAATGGCTCTTTTTACCTTCTTTCCTTTTGGTGAATATCCAATGTGAGTCATTTTTAGGCACAGATTTTTTTGATGGAGGAGTTGCAGTTTTTGGAGAGACATGTACACTTTTTGATGACGGTGAGCTGAAGTATAAAGTGGAGTATGATGAATCGTGATTCGAACACATGTTGATTCACATTATAGATGGTGGAATTTAGAGAAAAAATAAAGTAGTTTTATATTTATAACTAGCAACCGTTTAATATGTCTTAAGTATACTAAATTTAGGTATACAATATTTATGATGAATATTATTATGACCATTAAAACATGAAATCGAATTTTGTTTTAAAAAATTAGTGGTTAGAAAGTTTAAAGTTTATTTCTAGCTTAGCTAACTTACAGAACTGTTTTGTGTTTTTATCCTTTAGTATATTAGAGGTTATGCTATGAATTATATATTTAAATTTTCTAATTCCATATATGAACAAGTTCCTAAATCTCATCTTAGTTCGATAAACATTGTTTCGCATAATGGTTTCGTAAAAATATCGGCTACTTGATTTTCGGCATTTACAAATTCAAGAGTTATTATTTCCTTTTCAACATTATCTCCCAGAAAATGGTGACGAATGTCAATATGCTTTATTCGTGAAAGATTAATTGGATTTTTAGACATATTTATTGCACTATTATTATCGCAATATATTGGAGATTTGTCTATTATTTTTCCATAGATTTTAAGCATTAGTTGCATATATATTACTTGAGAGTAAGTTGAGGCAGCAGAAATATATTCGGCTTCACATGTTAAACGAGAAACACAATTTTGTTTTTTACTAAACAATGAAACTAACGATTGAACAATAAAGTGATATGTGCCACTTGTACTCTTTCTATCCGATTTGCATCCACCAAAATTTGCATCACTGTGAGATACGAGTTCAAACAAACTGCCTTTTGGACAAAATAGATCATATCTTTAGTGTTTGTTAAATATCGTACAATCCATTTGACTGGCCGATGATGTGATTCCTTAGGTTGTGCCTGAACTCTTGCACATAAACAAACACTCGTCATAATATCTAATCTACTAGCTGTTAAGTATAGTAAAGATCCTATCATGCTTCGATATAGTTTTTGATCAAACTCTTTTTGATGTTCATCTTTGTCTAGATGATTAGTAGTACTCACTAGAGTGGGTTTACTTGATATATTATCCATTCCAAAACGTTTTAGTAATTCTTTACAGTATTTTTCTTGATTTATAAAGATTTCATTATTTAATTATTTTCTTTGTAATCCTAAAAAGAAATTTAATTCAAACATATAACACATTTCAAATTCGTTTTTTATTATTATAGAAAATTCATTACATAAATTCTAGTGAGTAGATCCTGATATAATATCATCAACATAAATTTGAACAATTAATATATCCTTTTGTTCTCTTTTAATAAATAATGTTGTATATATTTTACCAATTTGAAAATCAAAATTTATTAAATGTGATTGTAGTCAATCATACCAAGCGTGAGGTGCTTGTTTTGAACCACATAACGCCGTTTTAAGCCCAAACACTTGATTTGAATATTTTTCATGAACAAATAGTGGTGGTTGTTCAACTAAACATTTAATTTTATAAAGCCGTTCAAGAAAGAAATTCTAACATCCATCTGAAGTAGTTTAAATTTATGATGACACGCAGAAGGAAGTAATATTCTTATGGCTTCAAGACGTGCCACTGGTGCAAAAGTTTTTTCATAATCAGTTCCTTTTTCTTGACTGTATCCCTATGCCACTGATCTTGCTTTATTACGTATAATATTTTCATTTTCGTATGCTTTTTTTTTAAATACCCATTTTGTTCCAATTTCTGATTGATCGTTTGGCCTTGGTGCTAGTTCCCAATTGTTTTTTTTTCAAATTGATTAAGTTCTTCTTGCAATGCTAAATCCAGAAATCATCATTTGATGCTTCCTTGTACTTTTTTGGTTCAAAATTAGATATAAATGCTACATTACTTATTTGATTTATTTGACTTCTAGTTGATACTTTGTTACCTTGATTTCCAATTATGTTATCAATAGGGTGATCTTTTAAAATATGGGGTGGTGATTTCAAAACACTGTTAGTTTGATTATCATTATTATTTTCGACTATAATTTCAATAGCTTTATTTTGATTAGTGTTAAAAATTTCTTGTCCCCTTTATTTATATTTCTAACATCTTCACCAAACGTGACATGAAGACTTTCCTCTATAACATTTGTTCGTCTGTTAAAAATTCTATACGCTTTATTTCGAATGGAATAACCAACAAAAATTCCTTCATCGACTTTGGATCGAATTACCAAGATTATCTTTTGTATTTAGAATAATGTATTTTGATCCAAATTTTTGAAAGTATGATAATTTTGGTTTCCTTTTGTAAAGCATTTCATAACATGTATTTTTAGTCATAGCTCTAAGAGTTACATGATTTAATACAAAACAAGCAGTAGCAACGGTTTCGGCCTAAAAATTATTTGGTAAGCCACTGCCATTTAGGAGAGTTCGGGGACATTCTTGCAAAATGTGATGTTTTCCCTTTCGACTACACTGTTTTATTCTAGTGGTCTTGGAAATGAAAAATTATGATTAATTCCCTTTTTATTACAAAAATTTGTAAATGGTTCATTTTCAAATTGTCCACCATGATCACTTCTTATACTTTTGATTTTTAAATCCATTAGTCTTAATTTGTTTAGTAAAAATTTTGAACATTTTGAACATACCACTTTTATGTTTTAAAAATAGTGTCCAAGTATATCTTGAAAAAATCATCTACAGTTACAAAAACGTATTTATTATGATTTATCGAATGTACTTGAGTCATATCCAATAAGTCAAAATGAAGTTATTCAAGAGGTTGTTTAGTAGAGTTTTTCTTTATATACTTAAATGAGCTTTTCTTTAATTTCCTAAGTTAACGTGCATCGCATAGATTTTTAACTTTGAAATTTATTTTGGGTAATCCTCTTACGTAATTGTTTTTGGCTAATTTGTTTATATATTTGAAACTTATGTGACAAAATCTTTTATGCCATATCCATGGATCATCATGATATGCGGCTAAGCATAAATCATTATTATGATTAATATTCATGTTCAGAACATAAATATTTCGATATCTTGTTCCTTCAAAAATTAGAAGTTTTATTTTGATCAAAGATATTGCATTTGTTTTTTTCAAAATCGATTCTAAATCCTTTATCACATAATTGACTTATACTCCATACGTTATGTTTTAAGTTTTTAACTATTAATACATTTGAAATAATATGAGAAGTAGATATATCGACATTGATGATGTTTCCAATGCCAATAAACTATCCTTGGAATTATCCCCAAAAGTGACTGCGCCACCGTCCATGTAAGTGATGTTTGATAGCATGTGTGCATTTCCCATCAAATGTTTGAGGCATCCACTATCGAATATCCATTTTTCCTTATTACTAGTTTTGTTTTGGGTGCCTACAAAATAATAAGAAGTCTTAACTAGTACCCACTACCTCCGTTAGGGTCTTGTATGTTAGTAGGAGAAGGTAGCCATACACATGAGGGTTTGGGACCTTTAAAGATGTAATTTTCATTATGAACTATATCTTTTAAATATACATCTATGTGTTTTTGTCTCATCAATTTGTTATTTGTTTCAGGAATCCATGTTTTAATCATTTTTGTTCCCTTATTTTCATATTTAGATTTTGTTTTCCTAAAATTACTATATAATGTACTATACTTCTTAGATCCTTGATTATTATTAAGGGCCAAATTATTTCTTGAAAGTTTATGATTTTTTTGTTAAATTCTAATCGCTTCCTATTTCCTGGTGGTTTTGAAATTTTTATCAAATTTTCTATATTTTGCTTTCCTTTATTAAATTTTGAAACATTGTTAGTAATTTTATTTGATTTATTTCTGAGATCAAAAATTTCTACATTAGCTAATTTTAAATTTTGTTTCAATTCACACTTTTATTTTTCAAGTGTAAAATTATCTATTCTGTTATTCCCTATATCATGTGTTAGAGTAGCATTTTGAGATGATAATTTTTTACATTCATTTTGTGTTGATTCTAATTCTTTTTCTGTAACGATTCGATATTTCGACACCAGAAAATCGACATCAGTGCATCCACTATATTAAATGTCGAACGATCAAAAGCCGAAAAACCAAACCATTCGGGTTAAAGAAGAAGGAGGTAGAAGAAGAAATAGAAACAATATCAGAATCTCACAATCGAAGCGGAAAAATATATAATAGATAAATGATTAATCTTTAAAACAAAAGAATTATTACTATTTTATATATTACATCGTCAGAGTACAATACAATCAATATCACAATTCAGGACGGTTATAATATCTCGTCCTTCCAAAGCTTAATATACAGCTTACTCTGCCCTACGGAAATATGAATCTATGGAAATATGCCTCGTCATCTAGCTTATCTCCTAAGCTCCATAGCAGTCCATCCAGAGTCTGTACTCTATAATACTCGGTCTGACCCGAGCATTATAGTTAGATAACACCGAGTCAGTCTGGAAAACCAGAGTGAGAAAACACACTCAATTTGAATTATTAAAGTTTCAAAATCCATTGAAATCAAAGTGCATCTCGTAAGACCACACCAAAATAAACATACCGAGTTTTTACCTTACGATAACCAAAACATTTTTATCAAATTCGTCTCATATTATAATAGTGTCTATAGAAAGTAAAATAGAATCTAGCTGAAATGCTTGCATCTCATGTTTCAGCATAGGTGGGCACAATCAAAACCGTACAGGCGTTTATTGGAGATTGGATTCCATACAATGGCAGAGCTAGTGGGGTATCGCCGATCACAGTACGTGGTCTAGATCACCGTACCGAGGATCCACCCTGATCCTCATCTACACAAGACCGGAGCTACCCTTTACTAGATAGTCCGAATAAGTTCACCCTATGGCTGGGATCAGCAACCGCCCACACGCCGAAATAAAGGGACATTGTGACGACCCAACTTTTTCTCCATAGAAAGTCGTATCATCTTGAAGAAAGAAAGGGATAGGAAAGAGAAAGAAAGAGAAGAAAGAAAGAACAACATCAGAATCTCAACAGCGGAATGAATAAATTATATTAATAACATAAGATAGTACATAGCATACAACATCAATCGGAGTTACATAGATTACACGTCAAATACTAGATAGTTATAAACAGCTGTCTAGTTATTACAACTCATTGCAACACAAAGAAACGACTCAGAGATACCAACATAGTGGAACATTATATATATATATATATATATATATATATATATATATATATATATATATCTACAACGTTGAAGCCTCCTGCTCCATTGCTCCTCCATAATTCGTCAAAGCTAACCTGAATCCCTTGGCTACTCATAAAAATTTGAGTACCTATGAGTTTAAGAAAAACAAAAGATAAACTCCGGGTCAGACATGGGTCTGGTATGAGTAACAGGTTAAAGTCACTTAACTTTGAAAACCTTTGAAAACAAAGGTATCACTTAAGACTCCCCACAAACAATGATGGGTGAGTTTTTACCTTACACTAACCAAAAATTTGATAGGAAATCTAGTGATATTATAATAGGGTCTAGGGTTTCCAAGTAAAATACAGAAATAGCTGGAATGCTTACATCTCACATTCCAACATAGTTGGGCACAACTAAAACGTACAACACTTATTGGTATTCAGATTCCATACAATGGCAGTGCTATTGGGGTACCGTCTGTCACAGTATGGGGCCCAGATCACTGTACCGAGGATTACTCCTAATCCCCTGCAACACAAGGCCGGAACCATCCCTTACCGGATAGTTCCGAACAAGACAACCTCGTAGTTGGCGTACGTTCCAACTGCCCATACAGCCGTATAAAAAGGGACTTCTAGATAGGGGAAAATCTTGTCCTATTTGAGCGCGACCCACTTAGCCTTGCTGCGCCTTCCCTGTTTTAGCCACTCCCAATTGATGAGGCTTGAGGCTACGATTACCTTTAGAGAAAACATCTCTCAGAGTGCTCATCGTTCACCTGACGATGTTCTGAAAGCATTCAATCCATACAAGTTTGTTCCGGGTTCGAACGAAACCGAAGCCATTATCTTGTTACACTCATTTTGGACTCACCCTCCGAGTTAACGACGATAACCCTTGCACTCTGAATCTTCGTCTTCACTTGAGATTCACTACATATCGTTAATTTGGATCGATGTGGTTTTTGGATAACCAAATCTGGAAAACCGATCCCGGTCTCATCGAAATCCAAATTACCATCTTTGAGGTCCAAGTTGTTTTAAAGTTTAAAAAAATCAATTCTATTATCTATATTCACATAGATAGATAATTAACAATATCACGACAGATAATCCACTTTATCATCACAAATAGATAATTCACATTATCATCACGAACAGATAATTCACATTATCATCACAAACAGATAATTCACATTATTATCATACTTCAACCAAAGCATCCACATCACACAGCATTACTTATCTCATATCTGAGGCCTCAAACCATTCACGGCAACCAATATCATCCATCCATACATAAGCAAGGATTATTTAATCACATTATAATTAATTTAAAATGAATTAAATTAATTACTTCATCTCTAATTAATTTAAAGTGAATTAAATTAATTAATTTCGTCATTATAAAACTTGCTTACACAACCATTAATTAACTACAAATCAATTAATTAATTATCCTCTAATTATCCACCTTAATTAATCATCCGAGATTAATTATACTTTAATTACATTCAAGTAATTATCCTTTAATTAATTTCCCATATTAATTTTTCTTAACCAAATACAATAATTAATCCTTTAGTTACTTCATTAATTAATTAACTATAATTAATTACATTAATCCTTAATTAATTATAATTTATTAAATACTTTATAATCACTTGTTATTTATTAATTAACCTTAATTAATCAACCCTCAATTACATCATTAATTTCACTAATTAATTATCCCTTAATTACTTCTTTAATTATTAACTATAATTATTAATCACTCTTGATTAATCACAAACAGTAATTAACTACCCTTAATTACTTTATTCAATAAATTAATTACTCCTTAATTAATTAAATTTAATAATTAATCTTTAACTAATTATATTATTTAATCACCCTTGATTAATCCCATTCGGTAAAATTATTATCTTTAAATAACTTTATTAATTAATTCTTAAATTAATTACACTAAGTAATTAATTATTAATTACTTTCGCCAAGTAATTATCCTTTATATCAATCACACAAGTTATTAAACCCAAATCTCTATCATTAATTAATTATCCTTCAATTAATTCCACAAAGTAATTAACCCAAATTACTTCCATACTTCAATTAATTACATCCAGTAATTAGCCATCTTAATTGCTTCACTAAGTAAGTATTCTTCATTAATTACATTAAGTAATTATGCTTAAAAATCATTCTGTGATTATCTTAAATTAATTAAACTTAATTAATTAACTTAAACAAATCACATTAAACTCAATTAATTACATTGAGCAATTAATTCCTTAATTACTTCTATTAAGTAATTATACTTAAACAATTTCACAAATGATTATCTTTAAATTAATTAATCTAATCAATTATTAAAATTAATTACATTAATTAATTATTTAATAATCCTTAGTTAATGACCTTCATTAACAATTCTCCAAAGTAATTATGCATACATTAATCATTATTAATTACAAATTAATTAAACATTAATAACCCATTAATTAATCACTAATTATTTAATTAATTAAGTTTTAACTATAACCTAATTAATCCTTAATTATTTTATTAATTAATTTCTATCATTAATTAATATTCTGATCTTATCTAATTCATGATCCTTAATTAAAAATTGATTATTTCTTAAAGAATTGACTTAAACCTTAATTAATTGATTTAAAACCCTTAATTACCTAATAAATTAATCCAAATCAGTAATTAATCACATTCATTAATTATACATTTTAATTAACTTAAATAATTTAATGAATCGCAAAATATTTAAATCTTAGTTAACTTTAAGACAATCGCTATTCTTATTGATGATTAAATTATCATTAACAAAGCATTGAAAAACAATTTATTTTAAATTTTCATTTTAAATTTTAGATTTAAAATGAATACAAATTTAAATAAAACAAAGTTTAAAACAATTTTTAAAAAAACTTTTTAAATTACATGTTAAAGAAATATTTGTCTTATAAAAGAAATTTAAAAGAATTTTAAAACCAAATTCATTTTAAATTCAAATTAATTTAAAATTCACATTAAGCATTCAAAGTTGTTTAAAACATTTTTAATTTAAAAACTTTTTTTATTTCAAAGCTGGAATACAGATTTGGATTTGAATCCCGATTAAACTTAGATTTAAAACCTACTAACATTTTAAACTTCATTTTTAAATTCAAACTATTTAAACATTTTAAGGTTGTTAAATAATTTAAATTTTAACTTTATTTTATTTTTAACTCAGATTCAAACTAAACTAGAATCCGGATTTAAAACTTTGATTTAAACTTAGTTTAAATCTCTACTTCACATTTTAAAATCATTTTTAAAGTTTTAAAAAAAATGGGTTTGAACCTGTACATTTTACTCGAGCCTATCCTCATTTTACTTCGAGCACAATCACACACCACTTCGAGTTAAACACTCAAATTCCTCGAGAACAATCCCTCTACTCCAACCAAACTTTATCAAAAAATAGAAAGTGCACCGTGCACATGCATGGTAGTACTGATCTACTTCGATCATCCACGATGATCTCCTCAAGTCGTCAATCACTTTCATACCCACTCGCGATCCTCAGATCCCCATCCAAACTCGAGAACGAATTCGAGCTTCACATCTCAACCTAGAATCCAGAACCTTGAACAACACTTCAAAACCTGGAAATGCCTCGTCTTCGCAATTTCGACCATCGAAGGGTCAGCACCTTCGGCCACGCCTTCATCAACACTCCAGCTTCCATTACCCAAAATCCCATTGCACTCGATCAACCAGAGAAGTTGAGATGATCGAAATATCAAACCCAGTTAAAACTAGGGTTCCAGACAAGAATCCCTCACTACTGCAGCCACAGTGAAATGCATTACCATTAGACATTTTTCCCATCATCCTCGATCACTCCTCTATCAACACTGAAGATCCCGACTTCCCAGTCCACAGAGATCACCAGAAAACCCCTTATTCCCATATTCAGTTCCACCTAGAACTACACACTCATTCCCAAACTAAAAATTATAATTTTAGATTTAAAAATCAAGTTTTTGCATGATGTTTCAAATCCTAACATTGAAACAATAAATTATGAGGTTTGAATTTTCACCCTTTCAAAGTTGATCAACTTTTATGATTTCCAAAGATAATACAGAGTTATTTTAACTTAAGTATAAATTTTAAACTAAAGTTTGTGATTAGACAAACAAGCTTTATTTGAATCTTAAGTTTAAACAGAGGTATAACCTAAAGAATTTGAATTTAAATCAAAACATGGACCTGGTAACTATAAAACAGAGAGGACTCAGATAAAACAAACATGCGTACCATACATTCATATGTACTCAGCAGTATGTCATTTATATATATACACAATACATATCATTTCCAGAACATGCAACCAAATAATTCAAAAACTTAAGCTTTTAAAAGTGATGTTACTCATAGATTTTGGAATGAAGACAGAGCTTTCCTTTTTGATTTGAAAACAACTTTGAAAACCTTTGAATCTTTAAAATTGAAATGCTCTTGATTTAAAAACTTGAGCTGTTGGAAATGTTTGTCTCAGGTTGCATGCAGTAGACAAATTCCAGATTTCATTTGAAACTTGCATCTTTGGTTATAGACTTTGGAAAAATGCTTGACAGGTTTGCATGTTTGAATTGGAAAGTGATTTACAGGGTTTTGTTTGGACTTGAAAAATGTTTACAGTTTTTGATATGAGAAATTTGATTGTTGATTTTGGTTTTTGAAATGGTTTTGAGGAAGTGATTTTAAGTTTTTTTTGATTTTATTTCAGTCTAGATCTGAGATTTGTTTTTGTTTTCTTTGTTTAGTAGTGAAATGAGAAAAAGAAAATGAAAATGGTGATATGTGCCTATATAACTTAATTTATGGTTTAATAAAAATCAAAGAAAAAAATAAAACATGACACTTGTCAAAAATCTTATTTATTAATTTACACTTGTAAAATGAAGCTCTAGGAAAATAACATTTGTCTCTTTAATTTAATTAGTATTTATAATTAAAGGTTCATATAAGATTATGCTTAATAAATTAGTTAATAAGTATATATATGTATATATAATTTTAAAAAAAAAAACCAATAATATTCATCAATAAAAGTTTATACAAATATTTTAAAATCCAAAACAATTTAAAATATTTATACTTTAAATTTCAAAACTTTAAATTCAAATTCAAATCAAAGTCAAAAAGTCCAATTTAAAAATCAAGCTATATACATGCATATATAACTACACAAATTCAATTTGAAAAACAATTCTATTTATATTAAAAATCCATTTGTAAAAACAATACATTATTACTATTATTTAAAATAACTCATTTATCAAATTAAAATAATTTATAAAAGAAATTATCTCTTTATTAGTAAATTACTTATTTTATGAAGCTATATTTTAAAAAGAAAATAAAACAAACCTTTTTGTTAATTAATTTGAATTTCAACTTAAGCTAAGATAAATTTAAACAATTAAATATTTTCTTTAAGTATTTTTAAAACCATATAGTTATTTATTAAATAGTTTTGGAAAGCTTAATATTAAATTAAAATCGTAATTTCCAATTTACCGGAAATATTAGAATCAGAAAATATACTTTATTTGTTAAATTTAAAACAAAGCTTATATATTTACAATATATATAAAGAAATATGTACACTATAAATAGAAAACAATTTAATTAGCTTTTTAAAATGATAAAATTCACCAATTAAATATTTATTGAAGGAAGATTATTAAATCAATTCAAATTTTATTAACAAAAATTATCAAATCAATTTAATTTTTAATACAGATTATTAAATTGGTATTGCCAAAAATTCCGGGATATCACATTCCTACCCCTTCAAAAGAATTTCGTCCTCGAAATTAAAAGCAAAGGTAATTTAATAATCTATCCAAGATTTTAATTTTAAGTCACAAGCACATATTATCAATCATATGCTAACAACCATAGTAATCAATTCACCCAATCAAACAAATCTAACTACCCAGACAAAATCCTGGAGAGAACTTCCTAGAGTTTCCCAGGTATAAATACTAGAATACTTGCTCCATAGAATCCAAAAAATCTATCCTACTAAGCTTTAGAGCTCCTACTCATCTAGATCTACAACTGAACAGGGCATCAGACCACAGACAAGTCTGACTCAACAACCAAATCTTCCTGAACTGTTGGTTCCAAAACCAAAGATGGATCATACATATACTCCCTCAGAGATACGTGAAAACACATAGAATCCCAATTATCCAAACTAGCAATTGAATCCTGAAGACCAATAAATTATCCAAAATAGAACACAGAAGAGATCCAAAATATTTCGGAGCTAACTTCCCAGTCTTACCAAAACTTATAGCTCCTTTGAATCGGAGAAAACTAATCCAAAATCAAATCTCCGACTTCGGAATCCATATTCCTCTATCTCTTATCCACAAACTCTTCGGACGATCCTGGGCTTCCTACATCCTTCCTGATCGGCTCAACCTTTGCTGATGCTTCAAGAAACAAAATGGACCAAAAACAATCCATCAAAATGATCCTCTCAAGATCAACCGAAATCAAGAACACAAACTCTACTCCACAAACATCAAAAGACTGAACTTACTTCTCCTATCCGGAAAAGACAAAACAAAACCACTCCCAAACTGCTTCCGCCGCACAACTCTGATCTGGAGTAGATGAAAATGCTGATGAAGAACACCAGCACAAACTGAACAAGACATCTCAGAAATATGGTTCAACAGACACATAAAGAGAAAATTCAGAAATTCCACCAAATTCTGAGCTGCTTCACCAAACTTTATCTCTAGAAAGCAACCTTCAACTAGTTGAACCACCGGTATCATTCCTGGAATCCAAGTCGATAAGAAAACTCAATCTCTAGATGTGGACAAACCTCTGACTTCCCTGAAGACATCCAGAAAATCTCTGATAACCCAAGAGAACACTCAACTATCGCAAGTCACTTTTGCGATCAACCAAGCCTAATATCCAAAGAAAACTGTTCTCTCTTTACCAATCAGAACTGCTTATGCTTATCATGCTAATCCATCGAAGAAATGTATCCACTCTGCTATTTGTGAACTCCACTTCGAGAAAACTGTTAGCTAGATGACCTTCCTGCTGGCACACAGAACAGTCTGAGCTGCATTGCTGACACAGATGCCAAAGACTTCCTTAACCAGAAGCTCCTCGAGAAACTCGAGCCTCAAAGCCAAACACAAACACCCTACTTAACACAGCCACATCTCCAAAGCAAACACACTTCCTTAATCTTGTTCCAAAGAAACATATTTTGAGATAATCCACAGCCACTGCGTCTCATCACGCATCTACTAATTCTTGAAGTTGTCAACATACCATCACTCGCTTTTGCCTAACCGACAGGTCCAAACTCTACTCATCCAACTTCAACGATGGACTCCAAACCTCTAAAAAGGTTTCCTTCAGAGATCGATGAAATCCTTACATCACAGCAAAGCTCACTCGAGACGGTATTAGGTCTACAGTCTTGACAAATACACTTCCAAACTCAACAATCAACTCCAACCATTGGCAGTCGTCTTACACACATCACTACCCCATCTATCTTTATAACTTATATTGGAAAACCCAAGCAGGTAACCCAACAAATAGGTAGAAATAAATATATATAAATATATTTAAAATTACAAATACGCTCTCTCAAGAAAGAAATCACTCCAAAGCCTAGGTATTCACTTAACCTAGCGCTCTGATACCAATTGTGACAACCCGACTTTTTCTCCACAAAAAGTTGTATCATATTGAAGAAAGAAGGGGATAGGAAAGAGAAAGAAAGAGAAGAAAGAAAGAACAACATCAGAATCTCAACAGCGGAACGAATAAATTATATTAATAACATAAGATAGTACAGAGTATACAACATCAATCAGAGTTACATAGATTACACATCACATACTAGACAGTAATAAACACCTGTCTAGTTATTACAACTCATTACAACACAAAGAAATGACTCAGAGATACCAACACAGCGGAACATTATATATATCTACAACGTTGAAACCTCCTACTCCATTTCTCCTCCACAATTCGTCAAAGTTAATTTGAATCCCTTGTCTACTCGTAAAAATTTGAGTACGCAAGAGTTTAAGAAAAACAGAAGATAAACTTTGGGTCAGACATGGGTCTGGTGTGAGTAACAGGTTAAAGTTGCTTAACTTTGAAAACCTTTGAAAACAAAAGTATCACGTAAGACTCCCCACAAATAAACATGGGTAAGTTTTTACCTTACGCTAACCAAAACATTTGATAGGAAATCTAGTGATATTATAATAGGGTCTAGGTTTTTCGAGTAAAATACAGAAATAGCTGGAATGCTTACATCTCACGTTCCAACATAGTTGGGCACAACTAAAACATACGGCACTTATTGATGTTTGGATTCCATATAGTGGCAGAGCTACTGGGGTACCGCCCTTCATAGTACGGGGCCTAGATCACCGTACCTAGGATTACTCCCAATCTCCTGCAACATATGGCCGGAACCATCCCTTACTGGATAGTTCTGAACAGGACAACCCCATAGTTGGCGTACGTTCCAACTGCCCATACACCCGAATAAAAAAGAACTTCTAGACAGGGGAAAATCTTGTCCTACTTGAGCGCGACCCACTTAGCCTTGTTGCACCTCCCCTGTTTTAGCCATTCTCGGTTGATGAAGCTTGAGGCTACGATTACCTTTAGAGACTGCATCTCTTAGAATGCTCATCGTCCACCTGACGATGTTCTGAAAGCATTCAATCCATACAAGTTCAATTCCGGGTTCGAACGAAACGGTAGGCATTATCTCGTTACACTCATTTTGGATTCACCCTCAAAGTTGACGAAGATAACCCTTGCACTCTGAATCTTCATCTTCGCTTGAGATTCATGACCTATCATTAATTTGGATCGATGTGGTTTTCGGATATTCAAATCTGGAAACCCGATCCCCGTCTCATCGAAATCCAAAGCGCCATCTTTTAGGTCCAAGTTGTTTCAAAGTTAAAACAATTCAATTCTATTATCTATATTCACACAGATAGATAATTGACAATATCATAATAGATTATCCACATTATCATCACAAATAGATAATTCACATTATCGTCACAAATTGATAATTCACATTATCATCACAAACAGATAATTCACATTATAATCACACTTCAACCAAAGCATCCACATCACACAGCATTACTTATCTCATATCCAAGACCTCAAAACATTTACGGCAACTAATGTCATCCATCCATACATAAGCAAGGATTATTTTATCACACTATAATTAATTTAAAATGAATTAAATTAATTACTTTATCTCTAATTAATTTAACGTGAATTAAATTAATTACTTTCATCATTATAAAACTTGCTTACATACCATTAATTAATTACAAATCAATTAATTAATTATCCGCCTAAATTAATCATCCTTGATTAATTACATTTTAATTTCCTTCAAGTAATTATCCTTTAATTAAATTCCCAAATTAATTTTTCTTAACCAAATACAGCAATGATCCTTTAATTACTTCATTATTTAATTAACTATAATTAATTACATTAATCCTTAATTAATTATAATTAATTAAATACTTTATAATCACTTATTACTGATTAATTAGTCTTAATTAATCAATCCTTAATTACATCATTAATTACATTAATTAATGATCCCTTAATTACTTCTTTAATTATTAACTATAATTATTAATCACTCTTGATTAATCACAAATAGTTATTAACTACCCTTAATTACTTTATTAAATAAATTAATTACTCCTTAATTAATTACGTTTAATAATTAATCTTTAATTAATTATATTATTTAATCACCCTTGATTAATCCCATTCGGTAATTAATTTCCCATAATTAATAACATTACCTAGTTATCTTTAAATAACTTTATGAAGCAATTCTTAAATTAATTACACTAAGTAAGTAATTATTAATTGTTTTCACTAAGTAATTATCCTGTATATTAATCACACAAGTAAATAAATTCAAATCTTCATCATTAATTAATCATCCTTTTATTAATTACACAAAGTAATTTAACCAAATTACTTCCATACTTCAATTAATTACTTCCATAATTCAATTAATTACATCCACTAATTACCCATCTTAATTACTTCACTAAGTAATTATTCTTCATTAATTACATTAAGTAATTATAATTAACAATCATCCTGTGATTATCTTAAATTAATCGAACTTAATTAATTAACTTAAACTCACATTAAAATCAATTAATTACATTGAGTAATTAATTCCTTAATTACTTCTATTAAGTAATTATACTTATACAATTTCACAAATGATTATCTTTAAATTAATTAATCAAATTAATTATTAAAATTAATTACATTAATTAATTGTTTAATAATCCTTAGTTAATGACCTTCATTAATAATTCTCCAAAGTAATTATGCTTATATTAATCATTATTAATTACAAATTAATTAACCATTAATAAACCATTAATTAATCCCTAATTATTTCATTAATTAAGTTTTAACTATAACCTAATTAATCCTTAATTACTTGATTGATTAATTTCTAATCGTTAATTAATATTCTAATCTTATCTAATTAATGATCCTTAATTACAAATTAATTATTTCTTAAATAATTAACTTAAACCTTAAGTAATTGACTTAAAACCCTTAATTACCTAATGAATTAATCCAAATCATTAATTAATTAATTATCCATTTTAATTAACTTAAACAATTTAATGAATCACAAAATATTTAAATCTTAATTAACTTTAAGATAACCACTATTCTTATTAATGATTAAATTATAATTAACAAAGCATTGAAATACAATTTACTTTAAAATTTCATTTTAAATTTTAGATTTAAAATGAATACAAATTTAACTCAAACAAAGTTCAAAACAATTTTTAAAAAAACTTTTTAAATTACATGTTAAAGAAATATTTGTCTTATAAAATAATTTTAAAATAATTTTAAAACCAAATTCATTTTAAATTCAAATCAATTTGAAATCCACATTAAACATTCAAAGTTGTTTAAAACATTTTAAATTTAAAAACTTTTTTTTATTTCAAAGCTGGAATACATATTTGGATTTGAATCCAGATTAAACTTAGATTTAAAACCTACTTACATTTTAAAACTTCATTTTTAAATTCAAACTATTTAAACATTTTAAGGTTGTTAAATAATTAAAAATTTAAAAAATTTATTTTATTTTTAACTAAGATACAAACTAAACTTGAATCTAAATTTAAAACTTTGATTTAAACTTAGTTTAAATCTCACATAACATTTTAAAATCATTTTTAAAGTTTTAAAATAGAACAGGTTTGAACCTGTAACAAACCACTCTACTCGAGCCCATCCTCATTTTACTTCGAGCACAATCATGCATTACTTCGAGTTAAACACTCGAATTACCCAAGAACAATCCCTCTGCTCCAACCAAACTTTATCAGAAAATAGAAAGTGCACCGCGCACATGCACGACGGCACTGATCGGCTTCGATCATCCACGATGATCTCCTCAAGTCGTCAATCACTTTCATACCCACTCGCGATCCTCAGATCACCATCCAAACTCGAGATCGAATTCGAGCTTCACATCCAAACCTGGAATCCAGAACTTGGAACAGCACTTCAAAACCTGGAAATGCCTTGTCTTCGCAACTCTGACCACCGGAGGATCAGCACCTTCGGCCACACCTTCGTCAACACTCTAGCTTCCAATACCCAAAATCCTATTGCACTCGATCAACCAGAGAGGTTAAGATGATCGAAATATCAAACCTAGTTAAAACTTGGGTTCCAGACAAGAATCCCTCACAGTTGCTGCTATAGTGAAATGCATCACCATCAGACATTTTTTTCCAACATCCTCGATCACTCCTCCGTCAACATTAAAGATCCTGACCTCCCAGCCCACAGAGATCACCAGAAAACCCCCAATTCCCATATTCAGTTCCACCCACAACTGCACACTCATTCCCAAACTACAAATTATAATTTTAGATTTAAAAATCAAGCTTGTGCATGATGTTTCAAATCCTAACCCTAAAACAATAAATTATAAGGTCTGAGTTTTCACTATTTCAAAGTTGATCAACTGTTTATGATTTCCAGAGATAATACAGAGTTATTTTAACTTAAGTATAAATTTTAAACTAATGTTTGTGATTAAACAAACAAGTTTGATTTGAATCTTAAGTTTAAACAGAGGTATAACCTAATGATTTTGAATTTAAATCAAAACATGAACATGGGAACTATAAAACAGAGAGGACACGGATAAAACAAACATGCATACCATACATTCACATGTAATCAACAGTGTTTCATTTATATATATATACACAATACATATCATTTCTAGAAAACTTGCACGCAACAAATAATTCAAAAATTTAAGCTTTTAAAAGCGATGTTACTCACAGATTTCGGAATCAAGATAGGGCTTTCCTCTTTGATTTGAAAACAGCTTTGAAAATCTTTGAATCTTTAAAATTGAAAAGCTCTTGATTCAAAAACTTGAGCTACTGGAAGTGTTTATCTCAGGTTGCATGTAGTAGACAAATTCAAGAATTCATTTGAAACTTGCATCTTTGGTTATGGACTTTGGAAAAAATATTTGACAGGTTTGCATGTTTGAATTGGAAAGTGATTTACAGGTTTTGTTTGAACTTGAAGAATGCTCACAGTTTTTTATCAGGGAAGTTTGATTACTGATTTTGGTTTTTGAAATGGTTTTGAGGAAGTGATTTCAAGTTTGTTTTGATTTTATTTCAGTTTAGATCCAAGATCTGTTTTTGTTTTCTTTGTTTAGAAATGAAATAAGAAAATGAGAATGAAAATGGAGATGAGTGCCTATATAACTTAATTTATGGTTTAATAAAAATCAAAGAAAAATAATAAGCATGACACCTGTCAAAGCTCTTGTTTATTAATTTACACTTGTAAAATGAAGCTTTAGGAAAATAACATTTGTCTCTTTAAGTTAATTAGTGTTACCTGGAGATTTGACCGGGCAACTATTCACTCGGCATTTACATACCGTTCGACATCCCGAGCGTTCGGCACAACATACTTGGTCGGCTTCCAGGTTCGTTCTGCACAAATGTTTCGTTCGGCATTCAAGTTCGATCGGCTTCCAGGGACGTTTGGCATTCAAGAGCATTCGGCGGTGAGAGCCGTTCGGTATTGCATATCATTCGGCATTAAGTGTCGTTCGGCATCTATGGACATTCGACATGGCAAAGTCGTTCGGCATTCCATACTGCTAGGCAACCAGACCTTGTTCGGCACACAACCCCGTTCGGCATAAATCTCGATCGGCATTTGAGATCGGTCGGCATCCAGAGGTGTTCGGCATTCATGCCTTGTTCGGCATTCGAGATCGGTCGGTATCCAGAGGTGTTCGGCATTCATGCCTTGTTCGGCATTGAGATCGGTCGGCATCCAGAGGTGTTTGGCATTCATCCAATCTCGACCAGCTTCGATTATTGCTCGGCCTGCACTCTCCACTCAGCACATCACTTCATTCGGCATGAAGATATCGTTCGGCATTTTGCCGTTCGGCATCTATGGATCAGCACATAGAACTCACTATTCTTGGGTCGAGATATTTAGCTACCAGGCCCACTAGGGATGTAACGATCCGGAATTTCCAATCCCGAAAATTCCAGATAGTTAGAAAGAATAAGAAAGAGAAAGAAGAAGAAACAAAAACAAGTCACAGAAACCTCACATTCGCAGCGGATCAAAATATAATATCACATAATAATAACAGTTATACAAAGAGTAACTATATCTATCAATTTTCATCGACATATCAGAGTTACAACAATTTACACAATATTGGACAGATATAATTTAACATATCTCAGATATATATAATATCATAGTGGAACTCTCCATACGTCCCTGCCATCCAGCTCGCCTCCTGAGCTCCAGAACGTCCTTACCTGAAAATCTGTAATACTCGGTCTGACCCGAGCATTACATCAAAGTAACACCCGGGTCAGGCTGGAAATCAGCGTGAGTAAACCCATCTATCATGAAATATGACAGTATACAACTTATATAAAACCCGGGGTAACTTATATCAATTTACAACTTCACAAGTGGATATAGACATTACTTATTTCACAGCTTAATTCTAAACTTCAGAAATTTAGACTAAATGATTCAATTCACTTAAATCATTCCATTTCATCTTATTGATTTCACATATCAAATTACAAAGAAACGAAGTGGTTTCAGGTATTTACTAATACCCGAATCCGTACTCTTCGAATCCAATATCATCTTAACCCAAGTTATTCAGGTGATTAAATTCATATATTGGATGTCACTTTTACATAGCAATAACACAAATAAATATCACCCATTTATCATTGGTGTAACCAATATCATATCAATAGAATGTCATAACATATCATCCAATAGATATTGTTTAATTCAGACATTCAACAACAATCATTCATAAGCAAGCATTATCAACTCATATCCTAATTAATCATCTAATCCTACTTAATCGACCGTTAATTTACCACACCCATTTAATTAATGGTTAATTAATTAATTATCTCTTAACTATTAATTAATAAACCTAATTATCAATTATTAATTAAGAACTTAATTACAGATTACTTACTCCTTAATCACCAGTAAATTAATCATTTGATTAATCCTTCATTAGCTGTTAACCCATCCTTAATTAACAGATAATCAATCCTTAATTACCATTTGATTAATCCTTAATCACATTTGATTAATCAATTAATTAACACTTAACAACTTCTTAATCAATCCTTAATTATGGATTAATTATTCTTTAATTATTAATAAATAAAACCTTAATTATTAATTAATAAAACTTAGTTACTAGTTAAGCACTTCTTAATTATTAGTTAAGTAACCTTTAATTACTTAATTAATTACTCATTAATTACTTAATTAGTAAATCTTAACGACTTGATTAAATTAAGTTTAGTTATACTTAATTATTTGATTAATGAATTCCTAATCATTAATTAATAATCTAGTTAATGATCTTTTAATTACAATTTAATAAATCTTTAACCTTTAAACATTTATTAATCAAGTAAATTATTTTCCCTTAATTAATTTCTTAATTAATCCTTTATAATTAAACTAATTAATTAAACTAATTAACTTAACCAAAATTAAGGTATAAAAACCTTAATTAAGATAAAACATCGTCTTATAAATGTTTTAATTACTCTTAACATATTTGCATCATTTACTTTATAACTATCTTTACTTAATTAAATTATTAATTAAGTTTAAATTAAAACAATCATTTAGCTTGATAAATTAAAGTTATCAACACAACTTTAAATAACTTAAATATTTATCAATTTAAAATTTTAAAAAAAACTAATTTCAATTTGAAATTAAAACTTGTCTTCATATAAGCCTTTAAAATTACTTTCAAAACTCGTTTCCAAAATCATTTTAAATTTTCTTAACAAACTTCAAAACTTCTTAAAATAAGTTTAAGAAAACATTTATTAAAACATCAAGCAATTTATATAAAGTTTAAACTAATTTAAATTTTTAAATTTCAAAAAAAAAAATCAAGTTTTAAACCCCTTTCAAAACCTTAACTACTGTTACACTTAAGCTGCTTCGGGTCAAACCCTTTTCTTACTCAGGTCATACCCGAGTCCCTCCTTCCCATCTTTTCCTTTCTAAAAGCCTGGTTAAATTCAAGTATTCAAAACTACATGCAAACCCAACCCAATATACTCGAGAACAACTCGAGTTTTCCATGCCAAAACTCGAACGCAACTTCGAGCGATCACAGCCAAACCCCTCTGACACACGCCTGCCATCACGTGCACATGCACCACCACCGTAAGTTGCTCCGACCAACGACGTACCCTCCGTCACATCACTCTACACTACTACAACCCATAACGGTCATCCAAACAAACTCAAAGTCTCTCGAACAAATTCGAGCTTTCCAGATGGACTGGAACCCACAAACACCTCCAGCAAACCTCCTCGACAACAAAATTCCGATCACCAAAGGTTAAGGAACCTCGTTCCCAGCTTCGCCAATCTTCTACATCAACAATGCCACTGGTCGTATGCAACTCGAATCACTAGAATTGTCGTGGTGATTCTTCTTCCAGCCAAGACACAAACTAGGGTTAAAAACAAATTTCGATCACCGCCAACGCCACAGTCCTCTATAGCCTCAATCACTATTTTTCCCTGAACCACCATGGCCTCCTCCACCTCCAGTAACAACTCCGATCAACCAAATTGCTTCATCATCCAAAAATAACCCAAAATCAATTTTCCAGAAAAACCCAAATTCCATATTCAATTCCATTTTTAAAAATCTGGATTTTGTGTTAAAAATCATAATTTTGAATGATGATTCAATACCTAAACATGATTCAATAAAATTCAAAATTTTATTTATTTCATTTTATAAGTTTTCACTGCATATTTAGCTTACAGGTAAATTCTAAACTTAATTTGTTTAAACATAATTTTATAAGCTAGATGAGTTTAAAATTTAACTAGTTTATTTGAAACCAGAGCTACAAAGTGTTTAGATGGTAATTTTTTTTTAAATTTTGATATTTCTTTGCAATCAGGTAAGAACAGAGAAGCTCATTTTTCTGGCATGCAGTTTCAAATATATCCATACCTACAAATTTATATACAAAGATCTACATATGCAGGAATCATTTTCAATTCTTTCACCTCATATTTCTTTACACTTTTAATTTTTTTTGTTTAAACAAATTTTGTTTAAACATCTCAACATAAAACTAGTCAGAGAAGTAACTCACTGGTTTTTGGAAAAAAAATTTCACCCTGTAGTTCAAAAACAGGAAGAAACTAACATGCACACACATTATCACATTCATATATGTATATGCAGTAATACCACAAAAAAAATAACATCATTAGCACAACAATTACTTAAGAAACCATATTAACCTACTTAAGATACAAATTAGATGTTTACTCACAATTTAAAGAGGTAGATCCTCGAAAACAGAAAGCTTTAAACTGCATTAGTTTGTAACTGAAATGCTTGTTTGAAAACTTGAAAACCATTGCCTCTGGCTTTAGAAACTTAGCTTTGATATACGCCAGGTTTATTTGCATGCATTTTTGAAAGTGATTACAGGTTTGCTTGAGTATTAGATTTGCTCAGGTTGAAAACTTGATGTTGCTATTTGATTTATCTTCTACTCTTTTTCTTTTTTTCAGTTTTCAATTTTCCTTTTTTTTCCTTTTTCTTTCATAATGAAGATAAAGAGGTAAAAATGAGAAAGGGTGGAGATGTAAGTATTTTAATTATCCTTTATTTTCTTATTCTCTAAAACAATGACACTTGTTGATTAGCTAGCCATTCAATTTACAAATGTTAATATATGATCCAATTTTCTTACACTTGTCTTTTATTTTCATGCACCAATTAACTTTTTAAATGTTAATAAAAGATTTTATATTTACCTTATGTTTTAAAATATTACACATGTTTTAAATTTATGCTAAGACTTTTTATATGTGAAAATATGTATGTATAAATGATTTTAATATGTTTTTGATAAAATTTTATACTACATTCATTATTTTTCTTTGTATATATCGTATGGTTTCTTTATGTTTTATTTCTAAGTTTATTAATATATATGCATTAAAGCTTTTTATTAAACCTTGTTTTCATATTTATATTTTTAATCTCAAAATAAAATTTCCAAATCACAATATATACATATGTATATATATTATAAATTCGAAAACACATTTTCTACTTAAGTTTACACATGTTATAAGAAGACTTAAGATAATAACACTTATCTCTTTAAGTATTTTATTTAAATTTTAAAAGTAAAGAAAATGCTTTTAATTTATAAATTTATAATACTTATCTATATGTGAAAGTAGCTTAAAGGAATAAAATCAATTGTATTTTCATTTATTAAATTCAGTTAATCTATAAATTGCAGGATTCTAAAAATCTGGGTTATTACATTCCTTCCCCATTTGAATCTTTTCGTCCTCGGAAAGAAATGAAGCCAGAATTTATTAAAATCATTCTTTAAATCCTTTTAGCTATAAACTTCTTTTTATTCAGAACTTAAAAATACTTTAAAATCTGTATAATATTACCAACATAGTTTTATAAAAATATCGTTTTACAACTTGATGTTTCAACTAGTCTATCCTTCTTCTCATAGAAATACGGTCATACGTTGATCAGGCGTAAGACTGAAAATCTATAAGTACTTAGTAGACCCAATTTCAACACCTAGTGAAGATAATTTTGAAAATAATTTTATTGAAAATATAGAAAACAGTTTTTGAAAATAGAGGATATATCTTTATTGAAACTTCTCTGGAAATCATCACCCCCATCCATGGTCACAGTTACATTCCAGGGTTACGTTGCCATCGCAGCAAAAGTCCATGTAACTGTAGGCTCTCCGCGGCCTCACGATTACGCCATGGAACCCACACACAACAGATCACAGTTACATCCAGGGTTACGTTGCCGTCACGGCAAAAGTCCATGTAACTACAGGCTCTCAACGGCCTCTGATTTTCGCTGTCAAAATGAAACTCCTCCACTCCTACATATGTCGCAGTCTGCCGATATAAAATCAAACACAGACTGTTGGCTCTCAGCGGCACACATGACTTTCGCTATGTTATACCATAGGTCGCAGTCTACCGTTATAAAATCAAATGTAGACCTTGGCTCTCAGCGACACACACGACTTTCGCTATGGTAACCTCTACTCATAATCCCCTGGAACTAGTTTTGTCCGGACTCCTCACAGGATCAACTTTAGAACCCCCCCTTGGGGCTCAAGGCAGCACCACCCGGTGGTACTCCTGAGAAGTTCATTTCAAGGGAGCGCCCTTTTCCCCAGAGCCATCATCAAAACATTTTATACTATACATATATAGTATCTTAAATCATGCACCTAGTATGATCTCATACAAAGCTCCTTTACTCAAAATCGATTATTCCAAAATCGATAATTCTCAAACTAGGCTTTCCAAATTCTCATATTGATTTTACCCAAAAATCAAAAGCCTTTTCCAAATCCAAAGATTTCCAAAACCCTTTTTCCAAAATCCTCATATGATCCTTTATATATATTCAGATATATAAAATTCAGATATATAAAATCTTTTAAAACTTTGGATCATTTCAAACTTGTATAAACTCCTTTTATACTTCAAACATTTCCAAAAACCCTTTTCCTTCTGGCAATAGATTCATCAAGGGGGTTTTATCTTGTAAAACAAAGATATTTACTTTATTTACTCAAAATTAGATATTCAAATTTGATTACTCTTTTCAATATCATTTTCTTTCAAATCCGTACGATGTACACATATCATCCGTACGCTATACCAAACTGATCGCTCACTCGATCACACAATTTCACTTTCGAACTAGTATCGTCCACCCGACTTTCTAGTGCGGACACAGATCTGGTTTCTTGATCAGAAACCGTCATTCTCCTTGCATAGTCATAACTATGATAGAGAACATCCAGAACAAATCAACAATCCATATCCAGGTTCGCCGTCAGAAATCGAGTGAAAAATCCCACTCGGATCGATATAATTATCTCGAAATTCTGTGCTCGAATCTGGATCAAATCATTATGCGAATAAAATAACATATGTACACATTACGTATTTATCTCTATTGGTTATTAGCCAAATCAATTCCATTTCTATTCACATTTACTTTAATTTTCATTCACTAACTCACAATTGCTTCAATCCATTTCGATTATCACCTCTATTCTTATCTCGATTGGGTAATTTACCAATAACAGTTTGAACTCCGACCAGTTAATTTAGAAAATAGCTTGAAATTTTTTAAAATAGATAAGTAGTTGGAAAATAATTACTAGTTTGTAAATAGTTGTAAAATAGTTCAGTAATTTTAAAATAATTGGAAAATAATTAAATAGTCATAGGAATTTTAAATAATAGCAAATTAGCTATAAAATAGTAATTTGTAGTTGAAAATAGTAATTAGTTTATAAAATAGTTAGAAAATTGTTAAACAGATTCGAAAATATAAGATAGTTTGGCTTTTAAAAGAAAATTTGTATATATAATAAATAGCTTGGAAAAATAGGCTTATATTAAATCAATTTATATTAAAAATAGTCTAGAGTCAAAACTGCTCTCTTCGCAATCTCCATTCTCATCAATTCAATTTAAATTTCCACTTTCATCTAAATTGACCCAATTCCAATTTAAATAACTTCAATTTCCATTGAAATCTATTTAACCCAATTCAAGTTGAATTCCTCAGTTTCTTACCAAAATTTAACTTTATTCAACCTTGATCTCAATTTCTACTAATTCAATTAAATTTCAATTAAACTAGTTCCAATTTCAATTTATTTCAACTCCCGTTTGAGTTAATCCCAATTTCATACTCCATTTCCAAATCAAGTTGAATTATTCTTGATTTCCTCCCAAATTTAATTCAAATTCCATTTGAATTTAAAAATTATTCAACTCTAATTACAATTTCAGATTATCCAAATCAATCCAATTCAAATTTTCCATTTGAATCTTATACTCATACATCTTCAATCACCATTTCAATTAATTCAAATCAAATTCAATTTGAACCGACTTCAAGTTCCAGTTCACTATGAACCATCTCGAATTACATAAATTCGAGTTAATACTTCAATTGTTGATTTAATTCCTTTAAATCAATTTTCCTTTTATCCCAACAATGGATTACCATACTTCATTTCTCATTCATTTAAACAAATCCAATTCACATTTTAAAGATTATTAATAACAATAGGATGATATCATCTAATTCATCTTAAAACATCCATCAATTTACAATTTCCAGATCTCAAACCCATTTTGATATCACTCAAACTCCCAATTCAGATTAACCATTTAACTCCCCAATTTAAATTCCAATTCCATCTTGAAATTCCCAAATTATGTTGATCATTCCAACTTATTTAACATTTCCCCAAGTTAAGCTCAATTCACTTAATCCAATCAACCTTACCCAATTTGAATCTTCCATTTCAAATTTTAAACTTCTCATAAATAATCTTCCCACTTATTAAGTTCAAAAGTTCATCACTTTTGGATATCACATCTTATTCCAAATTTAAAACTCAATATTTAGAGTTTATTTCAAACTAACTTTGATATTATGTATATCCATATATATACAAATTAACTTCTTTTACATACCAAATTATATTTTAAAGTTTTAAACCACCCTTGGTTTTTTTATTTCAAAACAAATTTCCTTTAAATTTTCAAACCACTCTTGTTTGAAATAGGACCATTTCATTCAATTGCATTAAATAATATTATTTATTGTTTCTTTAAATTAATTACGTCACTAATTGATTCCAATTAATCACATTCGGTAATTAATTTATTTCTTAATTACCTTCATTAAGTAATTGTCCTTTAAATTACTTACCTCTAGTTACTTCATTAAGTAACTTCCTCTTGATTTATCATTTCCAATTATTATCCATAAATTAATCTCATTAAATAAAGTTTAATTAATTACATAAATTAATTGATTATCCTTATCCTGAAAGCTTTCCCAAATTCAAGATTTAATTTCAGTTTGGTTGTATCTCTATTACTTCTTAATTTACTTCAATAATTTAACAACCAATTCCGTTATTATTTGTTAGAAAGATATATTGCTTTATATATCCAAAATACAATCTTATATAAAATCTTTTAGAATCTTCATATAAGAAAATAACAAGTACGCTCTCTCATATATATATACTCAACTCATTCTAGGGTACCACTTACCCTATCCTTAATGAGTAATCCCACCAGAGCCAAGGTTCTCGCTTAACCTTCTGCTCTGATACCAAATGTAACGATCCGGAATTTCCAGAGGGTAGGAAAGGAATGACAGACACCGGACGCGGGCCGGCTCCACGCCACCTAGAGGAACCTGCCCGGACCGTAGGTAGGTTGATCATAAACACTATAGTCGAAGGACCTCATCCTGCAGACAAGAATTGGCAAGAGATGGAATGATATTCTAGGTCCCTATGGCATTCAAATTAAGAATGTTGTTCGAATGCGGAAGATGGAACCCCCGCAAAACAACGATGCATGATGACAGACGATATAGTGTTTAGGAGTCGAGATGCAGACAAGATGTAGGTTCCTACTATCGACCCGATGGTTATATCTGCAACGATCTGGCCAGCTTACGTAAAATTAATTTTGATTGATTGTGGAAGTTCTGTCAACATCATCTTCAAGAAAGCTTATGACCAAATGAAGATGGAGACAAAAGATTTGAAACCATGCAAAGCCCGTATCTACGGCTTTAATGGTGCTGCGACTGACGCAATGGGGTACATTGAGTTACCAGTTGAACTAGGGGAAGGTGAGCGTAGGAGAGTCCGAGTGCTGCCGTTCATAGTGATGGATGTTGGCTCTACGTACAACACATTTCTTGGCCGTCCGGCCCTGGCAGAGTTTAGGGCCGCCTTGGCCTCATGGTGTTTGACATTAAAATTCCCGACAGACAAAGGAGTCGGTGTAGTGCATGGCGATCAGGCGACCAGTCGCGCATGTTATGTGGCGGAGTTGAGAGAAGCCCAGTAGAGAGAAAAAGGAAAGGTTGCGAATAGCTCCGTCCGCATGCTAAAAACTGATGAGTGACAAACAATGCCCGAGCCATGGCTCGGGCGACATTTTAGGATCCTTAGAGACATAGATCCGAGAGATGATGATGGGGAAATCTAGGGAAATGAATGCAGCACCGGCTGAGCTGACGATCGACATTCCAGTCAGCCGGAATGACCCATCACGAGTTCTTAAGATTGGATCACAACTCGACCCTTCAGTGGCCGAGGATCTTACTGATTTCCTCGAGGAGAATCTGGATGTTTTCGCATGGACACACTTTGATATGTGCGGGATTTCACCTGCTATCGCAAGCCATATGTTGAAAATAGACCCAAAATACGTTCCTATGAAGCAGAAAAGGAGAGGCATGGACCCAGAGAGGTCAGCTGCTCTCAAATAGGAGGTGGATAAACTCTAAGCCAATGGTTTCGTCCACGACACCCTCTACCCTGAATGGGTATCTAACCCTGTGTTGGTAAGAAAAGAAAATGGGAAGTGGCAAACTTGTATTGATTACTCCGATCTGAATAAAGCATGCCCGAAGGATAGTTTCCATTTACCTAGAATCGACCAGCTCGTCGACTCTACCGCCGGACACGAATTATTGTCATTTATGGACGTGTATTCGGGATACAATCAGATCCCGATGCACATTATAGACCAAGAACACACTAGTTTTGTCACAGACGTGGGGCTATATTGCTACGTGGTAATGCCTTTTGGATTGAAAAACGCGGGAGCAACTTCTCAGCGTCTGGTGAATTGAATGTTTAAAGACATGATTGGCAGAACGATGGAAGTCTATGTGGATGACATGCTCGTGAAATCACGATAGTCAAACGACCAAATCCGAGATTTAGCATAAATGTTTGATATACTTAGGCATTATGGTATGAAGATCAACCCCTTAAAGTGCTCTTTTGGCATTGCATCAAGGAAGTTCTTGGGTTTCATCGCGAATGCCCGTGGAATTGAAGCCAACCCGAAAAAGATTCAGGCTTTTCGGGGCATACAAGTGCCCAGAACAATATAGTAACTACAAAGCTCGAACGGGATGGTGGCCGCTGAGTCGATTCATATCCAAAGCCACGGATAAGCGCATTCCTTTCTTTGATGTGATAAATAAGGGAAAAAGGAATTTCGAGTGGACATCCGACTGCAAGGAAGCATTCCGAGCTCTGGTAAGGAATTTGGAGAGCCCTCCGGTGCTATCAAACCAATAGACCACGAAATGGTGTATGTGTACTTTGCAGTATCCCAGCATGTTATCAGTACGGCTTTGGTTCGTGAAGATGACCGAGTTCAAAAGCCAGTTTACTATGTTAGTAAACGTCTGACGAGGGCAGAAAGAAATTATCCCAAGATCGAGAATTAGCCTATTGCTTGGTGATTGCATCATGCAAGCTTCGCCCATATTTTCAGGCACACTCAATCAGTGTTTACACTGTTCAACCCTTGCGACAGGTACTCCAACAATCAAAAAATTCTGGAAGGATATTAAAATGGAATATCGAGTTGAGTCAGTTCGATATTACTTACCTGCCGTGAAAGTCCATACAGGGACAAGCGTTAGCAGATTTTGTCGCTGAATTCACCATGACAGACAAATTAAATAGCCGCAATGTCATACCTCACGTTCGATAGAAGATGTACACCGATGGGGCATCTAACGACCATTGTTCGGGAGTTGGCATAGTTCTTGTAACTCCTGAGAACCGATCAGTTTGCTACATTTTGAAGCTCAAATTCACGGCAAAGAATAACGAAGCCGAGTATGAAGCATTGATTGCCGGCTTAAGACTCATCAAAGAACTGGGAGTAAGATCGGTTGAAATCTATAGCGACTCACAACTGGTGGTGTACCATGTGCGGGGAGACTACCAAGCAAGGGGGCAGAGAGTTGCCCTATATTTGGTCCGAGTTCAGGAGCTTCTAGCGAATCTCGAGTATTATGATATTTCACATGTCCCGCGTGAGCAAAACAGAGCAGCCGATTCATTGGCAAAATTCGCAAGCACTGGTGATTAGCAGCCGATAGGATTGTTTCTCGTTGAAACCTTACATGTTCCGAGCATAAATATGATGGAAGTAGATTTCGTGTTCGAAACATAAATCTAAATGGAGTCATGGGTGACCCCATTCAAGCACTACTTGTTACACGAGGTCATCTCGAAAGAAGGAGCGAAAGATGATAGGTCATTCGTAAGGCTTCGCGTTATGTGATGCAAGATGGGATAATGTATCAGAGGGGATTCTTGACCCCTTACTCTGGTGCATTTCCCATAATGAGATAAAACGAGTCCTGAAGGAAGTCCATGAGGGTGAATATGGCGACCATACCAGAGGGCAGACGTTGGCAAAAAAATCCTCCGCTATGGATACTATTGGCCAACCATAAAACGGGATGCCGCATACCACGTGAGAAGATGTGACAAATGTCAGAAATATACAAAATTCCCAAGAGCTCCGCCGACGGAACTCACACAAATGGTTAGTCCCTAGCCATTTGCAATGTGGGGGATCGACATAGTCGGTTCCTTACCCCTATCCAAAAGTGGTGCAAAATACGTGATAGTTGTGGTCGATTACTTTGCCAAGTGGACAGAAGAAGGGCCTTTGGCCACTATCACCACCAAAAATGTCATTAATTTTGTTGCATGAAATATTATATGTCGTTTTGTCCTTCCACGAACCATCGTTTCAGACAACGAAACTCAGTTTGAAAGCAAAGAGTTCAAGGAATTTTTCCAAAAATATGGTATTGAGAAAAAGTTTACAGTAGTTGCTCACCCGAAAGCTAATGGATAAGTGGAAACCGTAAATGAAGATAATCAAATCCATATTGAAAAAATATTTGCAAAAGGCTAGAGGCAAGTGGGTGGATGAGCTTCCAACAGTGCTTTGGGCTTACTGAACCACCCACAAGTCCACGACTGGCCATACTCCATTCGCGTTGGCATATCGCATGGAAGCTGTCTTACCCGTGGAACTTGAAGTTCCATCACATCGGGTAACTTATTATGACCCTGGGTCAAATCAAGATCTCTTGATAGAATCATTGGACTTCATTAATGAAAAGCGTGAAGAAGCTAATTTAAGAGCGACCGCATACAGGCACCGAGTCGCTCGATATTATAATGAAAAGGTCAGACCGAGAATCTTTGGTGTGGGTGATCTCGTTTTGAAACGAGTTTTCCCGGTATCATCACATATGAGCCCCGCATGGGAATGTCCATACGTCATTGAACGGAAGCTTGGAGAAGGAACTTTCAAGCTAGCGACCGTTGTGGTGCGACACTACTCCGAGCATGGAATAGTGAACATTTGCGGCATTGCTACACTTAGTTCATTTCTTTCATATTTTAGTTGCATTTATTTCCAGCAAGTTTTTATTCCTGGTTTATGGCATGTAAAAAGACAATTTAGCTTATTTGCATTAATAAAGGCTTGAAGCCATTTTCTCTATGAATTGTCGATGTTTCTATGTATGATAACACTGTGAAAAATAACTAAAGAATACATTATTCTTGCTGACGTACGAATGCGCTCGAGCACTCAAAATCTCCAAGTCCATGTAGTGCAGACTGGAGTACTCTAAGTCCCCGGAGTGCGGATCAGAGTGTAAACGACTCGAAATCTCCAAGTCCATGTAGTGCAGACTGGAGTACTCAGTCCCCGGAGTGCGGATCAGAGTGTAAACGACTCGAAATCTCCAAGTCCCCGGAGTGCGGACTGGAGTACTCTGAGTCCTCGGAGTGCGGACCAGAGTGTAAACGACTCGAAATCTCTAAGTCCCTGGAGTGCGGACTGGAGTACTCTGAGTCCCCGGAGTGTGGACCAGAGTGTAAACGACTCGAAATTTCCAAGTCCCTAGAGTGCGGACTGGAGTACTCTGAGTCCTCGGAGTGCGGACCAGAGTGTAAACGACTCGAAATCTCGAAGTCCCTGGAGTGCGGACTGGAGTACTCTGGGTCCCCGAAGTGTGGACCAAAGTGTAAACGACTCGAAATCTCCAAGTCTCCGGAGTGCGAAGTGGAGTACTCTGAGTCCCCGTAGTGCAGACCAAATTGTAAACGACACGAAATCTCCTAGTCCCCGTAGTGCGGACTGGAGTACTCTGAGTCCCCGAATTATGGACCAAAGTATAAACGACTCGAAATCTCCAAGTCCTCGGAGTGCGGACTGGAGTGCTCTAAGTCCCCAGAGTGCGGACCAGAGTCTAAACGACTCAAAATCTCCAAATACCCGGAGTGCAGACTGGAGTACTATGAGTCCCCGGAGTGCGGACCAGAGTGTAAACGATTCAAAATCTCCAAGTCCCCGGAGTGCGGACTGGAGTACTCTGAGTCCCTGGAGTGCAGAGTAGAGTATAAACGATTCAAAATCTCCAAGTCCCCAGAGTACGGACTGAAGTACTCTGAGTCCCCAGAGTGCGAACCAAAGTATAAACAAAATAAAAAATCCAAGTCCCCGGAGTGCGGACTGGAGTAATCTGAGTCCCCAGAGTGTGCGGAGCAGAGTATAAACAACTCAAATCCTCCATGTCCCCAGAGTGTGAACTGGAGTACTCTAAATCCCCGGAGTGCGGACCAGAGTATAAACGATTTAAATGTCCTAGCCCCTGAGGTCGGACTAGATATAAATGACTTGAAGTCATCGAACCCTTGGCGTACGGTGTGGAAAATATTCTAAGCACCCGGAGCATGGAATAAAGAACGTGCAATGCCAAAAAGTTGTCAACTTGTTTGAAGATGAATCGAGAAGTTCATTTAACTCGCAGTAGCTCGGGTTTTGACCACGATTATACAAAAAACCAGACAATAATAGTCCTCAGAGAGGCAAAAGAACTAAGTTTTATTCATCAAAAATAAGTTTATTTACATGAACTACGAAAGTAAATAAAATAATTACATAATCTAAACTAACTCTCATTGAACGAGAGCGAAGACTATTTCTTCGACTTCTTCGACTTTTTACCAGACGACTCCTCCCTAGTTAGGTTACTCTTGATAGCTTTCTTTGACGAGGAAGTGACAACTGAAGAAGTATGAGGAACTTCCATGGGATTGGACCTGCCTGGGAGGATGACCTTCAACGACTTATTCAAAGGATCATCCAGTTCCACAGCTTGAGGTTCGACCTTGATCTTGACTCTCTTTTCCTTCTCTTTCTCAAGCTGCTCCTTCATGCTCAATTTAGATGTGTGTTCAGAGGCGCCTGTAAATTCAACTTCTTAACTCCCATCGATGGCAGAGGAAGTCCCAGATTTATCCCCATCAAGCGCTCCGATCACCTGAGCATCTAGACCAGGAACTCTCTTGTTTGAGTGGCTTTACTCTTTTTTTCCTTCACCTCCTTGGCGACATTGCTCCTCGGAGTGGGCTCAAGATGATAATGGCCTGCACAAAATCATGAAAAACAAGTATTAGAATACGATAGCTTCTGGTGAAAAACGAGGACACTTGGAATGTTAAAGCAAAAGAGTTTCTTACCAGGTTCCGGCTGGCTCTTAGCCGTCGGGGGGGTCTCACCCTCTGGAACAGGAGACAAAATGTGAACGCCAAGGCCGCGGTCCTCCAGGTCATAGCCGATGTGCTTCTCAAAGGGATCGAGTATCGACCGGCCAACCGGCTTAGTAGGCACACGAGCTGGAGACTCGATCCCGGATGGACCGGCAATAACCTCTTTCTCTTTCATTGAGGGGGATCCTTTGCAGTAAAGGGCTTTGGCCATTGACAGGTCCGAAGGCTCGGTTCCCTTAAGAAATTCTTTTATCAAAGCTCCTTCATCGACCTCCTTGGTACCATGTTCGACCATCCTGATTTCTATTAAAGTCTCCCATGCCTCGGCTAAAGATTCGAGATGGCCCTCGCCAGTAAAGTTAAGTCCCGATGCATAAGAACACGGGCATTGAATTCTGCAATAAGCGGGTCGAACATGCTTTTGACCGCTTCCCTACCTTCTTCCTTAGCCGCCTCAAGATAGGAGACGAGCTCCACAGATGCTATCTTTTTTCCCTCTTCACGGGCTTCATTCTTAAGTGCCACAACTTTAGAAAGCTCATCCTAAAGTTTTGCCTTTAGGAGTCGCATAGCAACGATCTCGTCGCAATACTGTTGCGACTCTTCTTGGGCAGCAGTCTTCTCTTCTTGCTCTTTGTGGAGTCGCTCCTCAAGATCTTTGACTTGGAGGCAGAATGCACCCCTCTCTTTTTGCACTGAGTCTTTCTCCAAAGCTAAGGCGCCACAGCGTTGGACCACCTCGTCGATTTCTTTTTTGTGGGTTGATTCCAAACGAGTTAGGGCTTCGGCAGTATTTTGGCGCTCTTCTGGGTGGCCTCAAGCTGAGATTTGTAAGACACAAGCTCTTCGTCATAGGCTTTGATAATGTCTTTGTCATGGATAGCCTCAAGCTTCAGGCGATTAATCTCATGATGACACTCTATGGAGACTTCTGACACTTTCTCAACAAGATGAACAAACGCGTCATGTTGAACATAGAAGTCGTTGGTGCAGGCGATAGCGCTCTGTTTGACATCTCCGGGTATATGATGGATTGCCGGGAGGAACTTCAGGCCTTCAAAGCAGATTTTTGGAAATTTAGCTTTAATCTCGGCCAGTCTCTCCGATACTATTGGATCTGTTGCGGGGACAGGAGGAGACGGCTTTGAAAGTTCAGCTCTCTTGTAAGGATCCCGGGACTGTCATGTGGTAGAGGAATCAGAGTGTTGATCATGGGGGACTTTGGATTGCGACCCCTTACAGCCGGGCTTATCTTTGTTATGCTCTGAGTGAGAAGAGGGATGTTAGTAGTATTTGGGCTGATAATATGTTTTCTTCCGAGATGATGAGTCTCAGGAATGATAATCCCTATCGCCATCTCTGTCCCGACGTCTTCCGGGACCTGACTACGGAACAGAGTGATGGAAGATAGACGACCCGCGGAGACGATCAATTCCATGTGTATGCCCCATGTCACCTACACAGAACTTAAATAACAACAAATTAGAGTGTGACGACGGAATTTAAATGCATGGTGAAATGCATGTGTTTGTGTGTGTCCTAGTGTGTCCCCCCGACGGACCAGTTTCTTTACTAATGGGAGTTTTTTCTCCCTGATTTTGGGCTTGAATGTCTACATCGCCTCTGATGGGCAAGTGAAATTTAAGTGCCTCCGGATCGTCAAAAACATAATTGAGTAGATCATCAGGTATGGAGAGGTTCGATGGGCCTTTTCAAGAACTTTCTAAATGCTGTGAGGAAGCCTCTTTCTCCATTGGAATAAGGGTAACTTTAGAAGCTCCGCCAACCTTTTCCTTCCTTATCTTGTACATCAGTTTCTTTTTCCTCTTTGAATGGGAAGATGACGTTTCGATGCCGTGAACTTCGACTATCGGGTCCTGAGTGGGACCAATGTTCTCATCTTGTACTTCGAGCGTGTCGGTTTCCTTAATCTACCCCTTTTCTAGTATGTCATAGGCGTTACGTGTCGGAGACTCGGCCTGCGTTTTCCCTTCGCCAGCGATAGGACTGTGTATGGTAACGCCCTAAGGGAGGCTTATCCGACGACCTTCCGCCAACACCCCGAACCTTGAAAGCGACTCATTTGTAATGAGAGTTCTGATGTCCCGTTCTTCGGTGGGAATGGCTCGAATGGCCTCGACGGCTTAAGAGTATCCGGGTCCCCTAGGACGTGGGTTAATGCCTCAAAAGATGGAAAAGAGTTAGAAAAGGTACAACATCGACCAAGCGTAAGTATCGGTCCAGAGAGAAAACTTACTTACTGCCACCCATCTCCTCGCGAGACAAGGGGCAACGCACATAAAACCATTCTTGTTTATATATGGCAAACTTGCTCCATGCCCTAATTAAGATTTGACATTTGTTGTGCGGCTCGAGAAACATGAAAGAGGGGCTATCCCTCTGCTTCTTGATGCAATATATACATACATACATACATATATATATATGTTATCGCCTGGGGTTGGAAGCCTGCAAAGGACACTCATGAAGAGGATATGGGTGTCGTAGATGAATGCGTGGTTGTACGGGTGCAGTGGCGACGAGGCAATGTCGATATACTATAGCACGTCTTAAAGAAACGAGTTAAATGGTGGCATACTACCAACCCAGCATATGAATTTATTACAAGATGTGTATCTGACAGGGGGAAAGTGCGGACGATAATGCCCCGATGGAACTAGCACATCGTCGAAGGGGATTCCGTGGACAGAGCATATCCGACGGAGTGTGCATTCATTAATCTTCGAAGCATGTGAATCGATTGGGTTGTACAAGAGAATTTCAGCCTCCAATCCGTCGAGAGCCAAGTCATGAGCAGGGGAAGTTGACGGATTTGAAATGTCTGCGACTTCTTGTCGAGAGGATGGCACAGGTCAATCTGAGATCGTAGTAGAGCCAGATTTCCTAGACATCTCTAATAAGGATTGAATCTTGCAGAGCACCTATTTGAACTATACTTGAAAAATAATTGACGTTAGACTAAACAATACATATGTTCCCCCCGTGTGGTGTGTGAACTAGTGCGATCATTCAAATATAAGATCTAAGAAGTTAAAAGTCACAGAGTTGGTAATATGAAGTTGAAATTCGAACTGTCACCTTCGAAGACGTCATGGTTGACCATCTCCGAAAGCCTGCCCTATGATGCTCTCAATTTTGGACTCGGACATTGGCACTATATGTTAAAGGCAATTATACGTTTTTGTCAATTTAAGTTCAGGCTTTTGATTATCAAAACTAGGGAGTTTTCAGTCAAGATTAGTTCGATATGCTAGTTTGCATTTTGGTCCTTGTGTTTTGTCATATGATTAGGCAAGGGGAATAAGTGAACTCGACGAAGTCAAGGCCGAGCGACACTTGAAACACATGGCCTAAATACTACTTGCCCTAAATGTCCATCGGCCATTATTCTGTTCGGCCTTTATTCTGTACGGCCTTCATTCTATTCGTCCTTCGTTCTGTTTGGCCTTCATTCTATTCAGCCTTTCTTCTGTTGGGCTTCGTTTTGTTTAGCCTCCATTCTGTTCGGCCTTCATTCTGTTCGGCCTTCGTTCTGTTTGGCCTAAATGCAAGTGTCATTCGGCATAAGTGTCACCCTTCCAACCCTTCCTATTTGTCGTTTGACACGCGGCAAACCATGCCGAACCGTGCTTGTGCCGCGCCACTTCGCTCGGCATCCTGCCCTTAACATCACTTCTCTTCTTTTCCTCCATCTCTCCCGACCGGCATGGTTGAGTCCTTCGGCAAGTCATGTCGATCAGCACCATCAGGCCTTATCCCCAATTCCATTCCCATGCACTCTTATAGTCGTTCGACATTAAAATCATGCCAAGCCACAATAATTCATCTTCCACTAACTTCCCACCTTCGAGCACCACTGCCATCCATTTTTCTCCTCTCCATTCCACCGACCTCGAAATTGCCTAAAATCATACTAAGTTCCAGCCCTAGGACACGTCCGAACCTCAATTCATCTCCCTTATCCACACGCCTCCTACTTCCTATAATCTACAGAGGATTCACAGGTTCATGTTTTGTGTAATGCTTCCTAATTTGAGAAAACGATCGAAAGATTCTTACCGGAGAGAACAGCAGGAGCTTAGGGGTCTGTGAACCTGAGATTGACAGTTGTTTGAGCTTAATTTGGGAAGGAGCTATAGGAAGGGCTTGTAGGATTTAAGGTAGGGAGGGGAGACCGGAGAGGTGAACGAGATTCAAGGGAGATAAGTTACGTGTTCTTGGGAAATAACGGAGGTAAAAAGTAAAAAGAGAAGAAGGAAAATGTCGATTTTTATGGAGGAAGAGAGGAAGTCGAAGCGACTATGACCGGTAGAACTGGTCAAGACGAAATCTTTCGGCATCGGCTATGCTGTTCGACATCCAGAGCGCTCAGTTTCGGCTATGCTATTCGGCATTTGTATGTCGTTCGGCGTGCATTGCCTCACCCGGTATTCACGAGAAAGCACCATCGAGAAGAATAAGCCAAGGCTCAAAGCGAAGCACAGAGGACTAGCGATTCAAAGCGCATCACGTTCAATCACGTGGTGCACTTTGGGGGGGCAAGTGTTACCTGGAGATTTGACTAGGCAACTAGGCACTCGGCATATACATACCATACGACATCCCAAGCGTTCGGCACACATACTTAGTCGGCTTCCAGGTTCATTCGGCACAAATGGTTCTTTCGGCATTCAAGTTCGATCAGCTTACAGGGACGTTCGGCATTCTAGAGCGTTCGACATTAAGAGTCGTTCAGTATTGCCTATCGTTCGGCATTAAGTGTCATTCGACATCTATGGACGTTCGGCATGGTAGAGTCATTCGGCATTCCATACTTCTCGGCATCCTGACCTTGTTCGGCACTCAACCCCGATCGGCATAAATCTCTATCGACATTCGGGATTGGTCGGCAGCCAGAGGTGTTGGAATTCATGCCTTGTTCGGCATTCGAGATCGGTCAGCGTCCAGAGGTGTTCGACATTCATGCCTTGTTCGACATTCAAGATCGGTCGACATCCAGAGGTGTTCGGCATTCATCCCATCTCGACTGGCCTCGATTATTACTCGGCCTGCACTCTCCACTCAGCACATCACTTCGTTCGGCATGAAGATATCATTCGGCATTTTGTCGTTCGGCATCTATGGATCGGCACACAGAACTCACTCTTCTTGGGCCGAGATATTTAGCTACTAGGCCCACCAGGGAAGTCCAACCCATCCTCCTCTATAAATAGAGAGGTAGGGGCACAGTGAAAGGGACTTTTTTTTGAGAACACCGAGGAGACTTTGCTGCATTCAAGACTCATTTAAGACTTATCTTTTTTTTCTTAGCAATTATATTTAAGTAATTGATATATGAATTGTATCTGTAATCGATTATCAAGAAAAGCAATAAAGATCTACCTTAAAGTGGACGTAGGCAATTACGCCGAACCACTATAAATCTGGTGTTCATTTTTTCTGCATTTAAATTTTCGTACTATTCTCTGTTTAACTTTACTTTCTTCATTAATCTCTCTACACAATCTCTCTTAAGGGTGTTAGTGATAAGTTCTGGTGCTAACAATTAGTATTTATAATTAAAGGTTAATATAAGATTATGCTTAATAAATTAGTTAATAAGTATATATATGTATATGTATAGATAATTTTAAAAGAAATAAAACCAATTATATTCATAAATAAAAGTTTATAAAAATATTTTAAAGTCCAAAACAATTTAAAATATTTATACTTTGAATTTCAAAACTTTAAATTCAAATTCAAATCAAAGTCAAAAGTCCAATTTAAAAATCAAGTTACATAACTACACAAATTCAATTTGAAAAACAATACATTATTATTATTGTTTAAAAATAATTCAATTGTCAAATTAAAATAAATTATAAAATAAATTATCTCTTTATTAGTAAATTACTTATTTTATCAAGCTATATTTTAAAAAGAAAATAAAACAAACCTTTTTGTTAATTAATTTGAATTTAAACTTAAGATAAGATAAATTTCAAAAATTAAACATTTTCATTAAGTATTTTTAAAACCATATTGTTGTTTATTAAATAGTTTTGAAAAGCTTAATATTAAATTAAGTCATAATTTCCAATTTACCAAAAATGTTTGAATTAGAAAATATACTTTATTTGTTAAGTTTAAAACAAAGCTTATCTATTTATAATATATATAAATATATATAAATATACACATTATAAATACAAAACAATTTAATTAGCTTTTTAAAAAGATAAAATTCACCAATTAAATATTTATTAAAGGAAGATTATTAAATCAATTCAAATTTTATTTAAAAAAAATTACCAAATCAATCTAATTTTTAATACAGATTATTAAATTGACATTGCCAAAAATTCTGGGATATCACAGACATATAGACAGGCGTGACCTTACCCTAATTGGTAGCTAGCCACTTAGCCTTGTGTGCACCTCCTCTGTTTTAGCCATTCCCGGTTGATGAGGCTCGAGGCTGTATGTTACCTTTTTAGCACACATTCACTTAGAATGCTCATCGTCCTCCAGACGATGTTTTGAAAGCATTCTTCCATACAAGTCCGTTATGGGTTCGAACGGAGAACGCACTACGCCTACTACATCCATTTTGCAATCACCCTCAGGATTAGTAGCGGTTAGCCCTTGCACTTCTTTGCTCCATCTTTGGCTCCAAGCTCTTGTCTTCCTTATGAAAACATTCAAACCTGATCGAAGTGGTTTTCGGAATATAAATCCCGATCCCGATCTCTTCGAAATGATCAGCGCATTGGCTAATATGGATAATCGGTTATTTAACTATCAAATAGCATTCACAAACAAACATCAAACTTTTAATATTTTTTCAAACTATTTATTATTCAAAATATCTTCGCAAGATATCTTATTCACTTCAACCTTTGGAAATCAGTTTCAAATCTCTTCCACTCGCCGAATAAATTTCCAAAATTGTTTATTATCACTGAAAATCACCAAATCCGAATACTTTAGATTTTAAAATAATTTAAATCACTTTATTCTAAAATATACTTTAAAACATTTAAATTAAAACTACTTAAACTCTTTATTCAAAAATATATACTTTAAAAATATTTAAAATAAAATTACTTTACAAAATATAAAACTAATTTCTAAAATAAAAGTTAAGACAAACTAAATTTATAAAATAAGAGTTAGGAAATTCTAACAAGTTTCAAATAAAACTTTAACCAAACTATTTTTAATATAAAAATATTTTTTTATAAAATATAAATATTAATAATTATCTTTTTAAAATGTAATACCAATTAACCTTTTTAAAATAGTTACCACTATACTGATTTAAATAAATATTTACCTTTTAAATCTTAACAACTTAAATAATAATTTCTTTAAAACATTCTTTAAACAACTTTAAACTTATAGCTCGTGCTAAAAAATCTACTTTAAAAACGAAGTTGGCTTTTCAGGGAAACGCACTTCTCTGCCACACCTTTAAAAATAAACCACTATTTATTTTTAAAATAAATTACCCATTCCTCTATAAATTCCCATCGTGAATTTGCACTTTCAAATATCCACCGATATCTTATTTTACATTAAAACCTAAAAATCCCATACACTCATTCTCCTTCTTAAATCACCATTTCAACACTAAATCGATTTTCAAATCTAACTCCATTTTTGAAATAAATTCCTTTACTTACCCAAATTTATTTCAAAACCCATTAATTTCAAATTTAACTTCTTTATTATGATACAAAATCTTATTTAAACTGAAAATACCAATCTCATATTTTATTTCAAATCCTTCTTTTATTTCTTGCTAAAACTATTTAAATCCTGAATTTTAAAAATAAATCTTTTATTTCTTTAAGCAATTATCACTTAAGTAAAAAAAGAAATCATTTTTTTCCATTTATTCAAAATCTCCTTTACCATGCTCGCAATTTATTTGTTAGAATTTAAAAATAAACATTTATCCTTTTCCAATTCATTCTTTAATTTATCCAGATTCTTTATAATTACTTAAAATTCTCTCTTCTATTTTCTTCTCAAAAATTCGATCTACATATTTGTGATAACTCAGTATACCCAAATATATTCAATCAAACATAGCATTTACATATTTTCAATCACCAATATAATATATCTTGGATTATCAAATAAATCATATAACAGAATATTAAAACAATCGAAATATTTTGAGGAATCCAGTTGGATCCCTCCGACCTATTTCCCTACATCCACATATGTTAGAACAATATAATAATACCAATTCCACTTTTAGGTGGAATATTGCGGTATACGGGGTTATATCATCTTATCCGCTATTATGCGGTACATAGGGTCTCATCCGCTATGTAATGTGGGAAATCAATCATTCCAATATATATATATACACTATATATACTACTATATAATATACCACATCCAGACAATTCAATCATTAAACTAATAAATTAAATTTAACTATTTAAATCTAGTGGTATTCCAAATGAGTGAGATTACTTACCTTTGATCTTTGATTTGCAACCTGATCAAACCCCGACTTGTTTTCTTCGCAGTTTTAGACCTTGTACAACGTTATATAATTTATTAACATCTTAGATAATCTACAAATAATTTACCATCTAATAAATTAAATTGACCAGTAATTTAATTTAAACTAATCATTTGGTTTTAAAGCCAATAAGTTGATTTTAACAAAATTCCTTTAATTAATTATCTTAGTAATTAAAATAACTAAATAAGTTAATTTAACACTTTTCCACCAAATCCATAAATTTCAAAACAACATGCAAATTAAAATACATAGGCGTGTTATTATTTTCTGTTTACAGCTTATCTAGAAACCTTAAACTTTATGGTAAAATAATTTTTTTATGTAACTATACTATCCCAATATAAATTATTAAACTAAAATAATATCAAAATACCTTACTTAAAATTACGTCGCCGTCTCTCTCTGGTCCCCTGCCTTCGATCTCAACTTGACATCACACTTAGGGTTCAGTTGATTCTGATATCATGACAAGACCGCAAGACCACCAGCTGAGGCGCCCCCAAAAGCAGCGAAACATCATGACCCATCGAAGTTGTGGCCTCCAGGACCAAAATCGTGATTTCAATCGCAAATCGTCTCTTTTTCCCTTTGATGTTTGCAATCCATTCCTTCTCGGCTTCAATTCCTTCATCCCAATTCAAACAACATTGTGGCCTCCCCTTTCATTTTTTGCTTCGACCCCCACGAGATATGAGATATCGCGATTTGTTAAATCCTCAGTGTACAAAAGTTATAAATACATCTCGCAATTATCTCTTAGGTTTCGAATGAATTCAATTACGGCAACAAAAGGAGCCGCGAAAGTTTAAATGAATTCGAACCCGATTTTGGAAATAAGAAGGACACAGGTGCAAACAAATTTTTGTTTCGTTCGCCATTATTGTTCTGTTGATTTGGATTGAAAGGGAAGAGCGGCCCTTGTTATTTTTCGTTTGCTTAATAAAATTGCTAAAAAAACGAAGATGCATGTTGAACCAGAGAGGATGCGTTTGAAATTTTTTCTCTACGTGTTTGTTCTTGCCCGTGTTTCAAAGCAATTATTATTCATTATTTATTTTTGGATTTAAATTCAAATTTAAACCATCTCAATTTCTGCAACTCACAGTCTCGATCTCCATTCGACGCGTACCGCCAGACGTTTATAAAGTTAAACCCCTATTCCGAACGCGATGGAAAAGGTTTCGAGTCCTAACTCGATCGTATGGAGAAGATAGCTTTTGAACCCAATTATTATTGAATTTCGATATAGATTCACTGCGTTTACCTATCATACGACCAAACGATCACTCCAGAAGCTACGAAAATTGAAATTCGATAACAATACAATATTACGAATCCAATGGAATAGGTATCATCGAAATCCAAAGATGTGTCTCGAACGGCTATTTTGAAAAGCCAATTTAAACTATATATTTTTAAAACTGAACAAAGTATCCTTGAATTTAATTTTAACACTTTTACTATCTTCAGTATTATCAATATAAATTTTCCAAACCTTTGAAATATTTTTAACAAGCATGAACTAAAGATTCCATATTTTACCCAACTTTCAATAATTAAATTCAACAATTTAATTGCCTAATAAACAATGATATTTAAAATTCAAGTTAAACTAACTTTCAAATTTTTAACATCAGTTAAATACTTAGATTTCAAATATCCAAAAGTTTTGGGCTGTCACATCTTCTGAAATAGTTTTCTCATCTTTTAACAATCCAATTTCTAATTCATCTCTATTTAATTTTCCTACATTTCCTTTATTTACTTTTTTGAATTCTCTATACTTGTCATCTAATTCTATACTAATTTCAAAATTTCCATCATATGTTAATTTAGGGTGTACCTCATCTGTGCTAGCTGTGAAGCAATCAATTACTTGTTCCGAAGCATTATCGCTATCGTATGAAGAGGTAGAGTCGGAGTCATCCTAAGTCACCTGAAATACTCTTCTTTTTTCTTGAAATTTTTGAATTTCGTTTCCTATTTATCATTGTTGAGAGTAGTGGACAATCCTTCTTCATATGGTCAAATTTATCGCACCCGAAGCATTTCATTAATGTTTGATTTGAAGAATTTGTATTGTTATTGTTTTGAAATTTCATCATCTTTTTGAACTTGTTGCAATTTTTGGTGATGAAAACAATCCCATCTTCTTCCAAGTTGGAGTTTTCATTGTTTTCCTGAAATGCGATGTTTATCTTTTCTTGATTTTGTTCTTTTCTTACCTATAAATTAGCTTCATACGACATCAGATTTCCTATTAACTCTTCGACTTTGTGTTGGAAAGATCGTTACCTTCTTCGATGGTTAAAACTTTTCTTCCCCATTCGTTTGCCAAGGAGTTTAAAATTCATGTGACTAAATCAAAATTAGTGAATTTAACTCCTAGGGCCATAAGATCGTGTTGTATAGTTTGAAATCTAGTATGCATGTAAATAATTGATTCATTTGATTTCATTTTAAAAGATGAAAATTGATTTGTATAATAAAAATTTTCTTCGCTCGACTTTGTCTGTGCCTTCATGGGTAATTTGTAATGTACGATATATGGCATAAGCAGTAATGCAAAGCATGACTCATGAAAAATTATTTTTATCGAGTGAGAAAATAATACATTCATAGCTTTGGCATTATTAAATGCCTATACTTTTGTTGCATCAGTCCATGTGCCAATATCGGTGTTAGGTGCTTCATATTTGTTTTAAGTTGCTAGCCATATTTTTAACCCATTTTCTTCCATAAAAATGTGCATGCTTGTTGACCAATAAGCATAATTAGAACTAGTAAATAGTTGAGGACGAACAGTTGATTGGCCTTCTTGAAATGTACTTGCCATTTTAATGATTTCAATTACATGTTACTATAGATTGAAATAACCTTGCTCTGATACCAAATGAAAAACTTGTGGATTGTATTATCTGACTTGTGTATAATATGCAAGTGTATGAGCTAATGCTATAGTAGACAACAAATAATAAAGTATAAAAAGCGTGCAAACCAGAGTTTTTTTTACTGGTTTGGATCTCCCATCCTGCATGTAGTCCCCAAGCTCCCCTTTGGTATTTACAAGTCAAAAACCCTCACTTCACCCTGGAGGAACAAGTGTAATACAAAAGTATTTTGACAACAATTATGTGTTCTTAATAACACGGATATTGAGTATTTGATACAATTATTCATATAATCTCATTTGAGTGATATTGCTTATGTGCACATTGAATTTTAGGAATCGATATAACCAAAAATATAAATTCTGGTCATTTGAATGATTGAGAAAATTGAATCAGTGAAAGCGGTAAGAATATAGAATGAGAGCATAGAAATCAAGGAGAATCTTATCCTCAATCATTCAGTTATTTAAAAGATTCGAGAGTTGCTTCTCGAAAAAAATTAACCATTTCCTTTCAAAGAGTTGCAATGTTTAAGTAATTTGAGTGTATTGAAAATTTCGTAAAGAAAAAACCTTTCATAAGAGCCATTATGTTTCAAAAATAATGTCACAGACGTCTGTGGGAAATCACAGAAGTCTGTCATTACAAGGATTAATTTTCCCGTGTAATGTCATAGTTGTCTATGGTTTTTCACGTACGTTTATGAATTCAGTATTCACATATTTTATCTAAGACTAAATATGACCTTACTAGTAAAAGATTCTCCTTTGCTTGTCTTCTAGACATGATTTTGTCGCGTGTATCTGCATATTGATGATGTTTATATTGTATATGTATGTTTGTATAGTTGTTATCATCGAAATTAAGAATGGAGGTTCTAACAAAAAGAAAATATGTATTTATTTTACAGAAAAATTCCTCAATGTAAGTGTTATTTACTATTTTAAGCAGTTTATTTGTTAGGATGGTAGAATCCCAGCCATAGAATTTTAATAGAAGTTAGCTAGTTTTTGTATGGATAAAAACATTTGTTAGTACTTATACCAAATTATTATATGCATTTTATTTGAGCATATAAGTTATATATTTTAGTTTACTAATTCATTATAAGAACAAATTCCTAGGTCTCGTCTTAGTTTTATAAACGTTGGTTCATTTAATAGTTTGGTAAAAATATTCGAAATTTGATTTTCGGTAATCACAAATTAAAGTGATATAATTCCTTTTTCAACATTATCTCTTAATGAATGGTGAAGAATATCAATATGTTTTGTTCGAGAATAATTAATAGGATTTTTTGATAAATTTATAGCACTGGTACTATCATAATACATAGAAGAAATTGTGATGATTATACCAAAATCTTAAAGAATTTATTGCACATAAATTATTTGTGCACATGTTAATGCTACTGAGATGTATTTTGTTTCACATATCGAGAGAGCAACACGTTTTTGTCTTTTACAAAACCATGAAACTAAAGATTGACCCATAAAATGGTATGTGCCACTTTTCTCTATCCATTTTGCAACCACCGAAATCAACATCATTATATGACACGAGTTCGAACGAGCTGCCTCTCGGGTAAAAAAGACCATAATCTTTGGTGTTGGTTAAGTATCTTAAAATTCGTTCAACTGCTCGATGATGTGATTCCTTTGGTTGTGCTTTAAATCGTGCACATAAACATATGCTCATCATAAATCCAGTCTACTAGCTATTAAGTATAACAAAAATCCTATAATACTTCTATGTAATTTTTGATTGAAATCTTTTTCATTTTCATCTTTATCAAAATGTAGAGTAGTACTCATTGGAGTCGGTTTAATTAAGATATTTTCCATTCTAAAGCATTTTAAAAAATCTCGAAAATATTTTTCTTAATTTATAAAAATTCCATTTTCATGTTGTCTTATTTGCAAAACCAAAAAGTAGTTTAATTCATCTGTATCTGACAATTCAAATTTAGTTGTTTAAAATTTAGAAAATTCATTACACAATTTTTCTTCAGTTGTTCCAAATATAATACCGTCAATGTATTAGTACAACTAATATATAAGTATTTTCTCATTTTGTATATAAAGTAGAATCAAATTTACCCATTTGAAAACCTGAATTTTGTAGATGAGTTTTTAATCGTTCATAAGAAGCACGAGATGCATGTTTTAGTCCATATAAAGTCTTTTTATGTTTAAATACATTATCGGGATATTTCTCATGAACATATAATGGAGGTTGTTCAGTATAAACTCTTTCTTTTGTAAATCAATTTAAAAATAAACTTTTATTGTCCATTTGAAAAAATTTAAAATTATAATGACATGTGAAAGCAAGTAATGTTCGTATTGCTTCGGGACGTCCTATTAGAGCAAATGTCTCTTCATAATCAATTCCTTCTTGATTATATCCTTGAGCTATTAAACATGCTTTATCTCTAACAATGTTTCTATTTTTATCTGCTTTATTTTCAAATATTCTTTTTGTTTCAATTACAGATTGATCTTTTGGCCTCGGTACAAATTCCCATGCGTCATTTCTTTCAAATTGATTAAGTTCTTCTTGCATAGCAATAACCCAAAAATCATCTTTTGATGCTTCTTTATAATTTTTAAGTTCAAAATTTGATATAAATGCAACATGACTCATCCGATTTAATTATTTTCTTGTTGATACTTTTGTATGTAAATCACCGATAATATTATTAATTGGATGGTTTTTTAATATTCTAGGTGGTGAGGGAATCACATTATCATTATTGTTATTGATATTATTGTCGTTATTTTCATGTATAGGTACATTATTTTTATTTATTACTTCTTCATCATCATTATGTTTAAAATTTTCATCAAATTAAACATGAAGACTTTCTTTATTAATGTTTTTTCGTTTATTAAAAATTCTATATTCTTTATTTCGATCCGAATAGCCAACAAAAATTCTTTCACTAGCTTTAGAATCGTATTTTCCTAGATATCTTTTGTGTTTAAAATAAAACATTTTGATCCAAATACTCGAAAATGTGATACTTTAGGTTTCTTTTTGAAAAATATTTCATAGCATGTGTTTTTGGTCATTGGTCTGAGTGTTACACGATTCAATACATAACATGCAGTAGCAACAGTTTCGGCTCAAAAAAATTTGGTAGGTTACTACTATTTATATGGTTCATGCACATTCCTCTAAAGTTTAATTTTTTCTTTCTACAACACCATTTTTTGTGGTGTACGTGAAAATGAAAAATTATTATTAATTCCCTTTTTGTTGCAAAAATTTTAAATAGTTCATTTTCAAATTCACCTCCATGATCACTTCATATACTTGTAATTTTCAAATTCATCAAATTTTTAATTCGTTTTGTAACGACCCGGTATTTTCAACCATTCGCATCCATTATAAGTGTATAGGTAGACACTCATGCCGGAATTGAATTGCTCAAAATACCGCGTTGTAAATAAAAATTTGGCAAATCTCAGGATATACAGTAAATAAAAATCACAGATAACAGACACAGAGTATATAAAAATGCAGCGGAAGAAAAAGAGATAGTAGTTCATGAAGCTACTATATAAATATGAGATACATCAGAGTTAAATAAGATACAACAGAAGAGTAACAGGATACATCAGGTACAAATCAGATACACCACTGAACCACTGGGTACTGAAACAAAATAGATGGCTGGATCTTCAAGGAAAGCTCCAACGCCGAAGGTGAATCTGGAATGCTAACTCACTCAATCTGACCCGAGCGTAAAGAAAAACACAAAACCCTCGAGTCAGGACATAAATACTTATAAACTGTAAATCAACTCAAGTGAACAGTAACAAAATGCATCAGTAACTTAAAGGATGCTTGGGAACGCCCATCCTCTAAGGATCCGTTAAACTATTTACTATGTAGTAATATACGTTATATACGGTAGTGTCTAATCAGTAAAGTATAATCATATAGAAAATAGCGTTAAGGGGATGGTGAACCTTAACGTGGTCAGATCTTAAAAACCAAAATCGTAGTGGGCTCGATATAAGGATATGACACGGCACGCAAGGAAATGTCAGCGTGGATACACCATTTGCACTCCCGGACCGGTGGTGACGGCAAGCCAGCAGCTTCCACCCACTTCGAACAATACCCCCGAATCAAAGTGGCGCCACCGAATCGAATCACAACAGTAATAGAATGGTTTCCGATGGAGCATGCTCGATGAAAGTATGCGACCCTTTGTGTAGCCCGGTATAGCTCCTGTTTTAGTCATATATGCCAACTCACGGGAGTTGGGTCCACGTAATATATACCTCGAGAACGTCGCCACCATCCTACTTCATTCTGGAATCTCCACCGCGTACACGGTTGTTAAAGTGGTTTTCGGTATTGGCCGTCTATAAGACAATATCTGATCCCGGTCTCTTTAACAACCAATCGTTATTATAACCCAAGGATATTTATTTCAAATAATTTATACTTTCAAGACCAAAATATCATACTCATTTCAAAACAATATCACAATTGTATCATTTCCATTTCAAAAATAATTCAATATTATATCATTCAAATAAAACCCAAATTTTCAAATCATTGAATATTTCTTTAAATTTATTAAACTTGAAATATTCCTTTAAATTATCATAGCATTTTGGAAATGTTACCTTAAGGAATCATAGCATTTTTGGAATGTACTACTTTCCACTTTACATTGTATATAATTCAAAGTATTGATAAGCTTAAAGTTTTAACATGTCAATTTATCATAGCCTTATAGTTAAATAAACTTTCTTACTGTAATATACAATTTAAACCGAAATTCTTATGTTAAGTTAAAAGCACCTTATTAACTTACGTTATTATTACAATAAAGAAACTTTATTATTTTAATCATTTAAAGTATGCCATTCACATAAATTAAAACTTGCTCATCAAATGTACGTTATCAACTTACATTTTATTATTACAGTAAGTAACATTTATCATTTTAATCAATTTAAAATACACCATTACATTGATTAAAATCTTCGTGTCAAATGTACGTTTTAAATTTTATATTCCTATTACAATAATGAACATTTATTAATTAAATCAATACTACACTACTTAAAACTTTACATGTTTCTTTCTTAATTAAAACTTTACATGTTTTTGCATTAATTAAAACTTTCATGTTCTCTCATTAATTAGGAATTTACACGTTTCTTTCATTAATTAAAAACTTATACGTTTCTTTCATTAATTAAAACTTATACCTTTCTTTCATTAATTAGGAATTTACATGTTCCTATCATTAATTAGAACACCATACATTCTTTCATTAAATAAAACCTATACGTTTCTTTCATAAATTAAAACCTATACGTTTCTTTCATAAATTAAAACCTATACATTTCTTTCATAAATTAAAACCTATACTTTTCTTTCATAAATTAAAACCTATACGTTTCTTTCATAAATTAAAACCTATGCGTTTCTTTCATAAATTAAAACCTATACGTTTCTTTCATAAATTAAAACCTATACGTTTCAACCTATACGTTTCTTTCATAAATTAAAACCTATACGTTTCTTTCATAAATTAAAACCTATACGTTTCTTTCATAAATTAAAACCTATACATTTCAACCTATACGTTTCTGATTTATGTTACCATTTTACAAATTTAACAAAACTTCCAGTTTATTCGATTAATTTAACATCTTTAGTTAAAACTCAAATCTCACATTTTCAAGTCAAGTTATATTTTAAAATTTCATTTTCAACAGTCATTTATTCAACCACTTAAATTTGTAGAAAATCAATAATTCGTTAATAAATCACTTAAATTCAAATATAAATCAATTTATCATATTTACCATTTCCAAATAAAATTAAAGTCCATTTTATTCATGTAACTTAAATATCATTTTTAGTCAAAATTCCAAATTTCAAACATAAGTTATATTTCAAAATCCAGTTAATCCATTCATAAATTACATTTTTAACACATAGAAAAATCATAATTTATTTATTTTAAAACCTTTCAAAATCTATTAAAATCAAATTTCATAATTTTTATATTTTTAAAATACTTAAAATATTCAAAGCACTTTATAGAATAACCACGGGTCTGTATATAGTTTTCTAACCTAGGTCAAGTGATACGGATATGTATCATTTCAATCCGCAGTTTAAAAGGTAAAAATCCGGGTTCTATCATTTCAAACCCGCAATCCCAAGTTTAAATAAATAAATAAAATAACTCAGGCCTATCATTTCAGCCCATAATGATTTTTTTATCCTAACAGGGAACTTGCAGTGTGATCATATACAGAAATAATACAAACAATGTCAATATCACAATATACAGTCATGTATCAGATGTCAGGTGAAAGTTAACAGGTTTAACATGGTAATAACATGGTAATAACACGACATAGCATATCATATGATCATCATTAACTTGCATAAACATTTTACATTACTAAACACTTGTCATCAATCCACTTTTCATAAGTATATATGTTAGAGTGAGAAAGACTCACCTTTTCAAAGCTAGAGACCAAAACAACATACAAGCACGACTCCAAAGGCACGACAAGCACAATTTCACGACTTTTGATTTGAGTTGCAAGATAGCCAAGATATGATTTTGTATCAACAACCCAAAACAAAACAAACCAGACACTATATAAATATTCAACATAAAATAACATTGAAACAATTTTGAAATACAAAGCGAAATGAACAAGATAGATTGGACCTTGCTTCAACCAATTCAATGCTTGGCCTAAGGGACACTTATGCTTGGCTATGATGATGCTTTGGCTCAGGTATGACATCATATAGATCAGGTTTAACATCATATAGGCAAGGCAACAAGTGGAGATGAAGGGAATGAGGCAACAATGGTCAAAAACATTGTTTTTAGGCATGTAGGTTGCAATTTGAAGGGTTTGGCCACCATAGATGGCTCGGCCATGGTCATGGTTGGTGGAGTAGATGGTGTTGGAGGCATGGAAGAGATGTAGGAGTTTGTGGCTGTGGCTATGGAGAAGAGGCCGATCCAAACTTAGAAGAGAAACAAGGCAAAATTGCATAGAAAAGTAAGAAAAGTAGAAAGAAGAGAGGGATTTACCTAATTTTTTTTCTTCAAGGTGGAGGCCATGATTTTTAGGATTTTGGGGCTTCGAAAATTCGTGAATGACAAGAGGAAGTCGGCTGCAAAGGATGGGGAAAGGAATGGCTAAGATGAATTGATGTATTAATGACAGAAGAAACTGCAAAAGAAACGGATAAAACGTTTTTCTGTTTCTTAGCTCTTAACCTTTTCAAATTTCTCATATATATTTATATACATCCAAATAACTGAAAATAATTAAAATCTCAGTTAAAATTCGAAAATATAACAGATAAACGAAATATTAAAAATTAAATATTAATTAGATATGATTAAATAAGAAAAATAGCACAGAAAAATGAAAACTAGACTTAAGAATTAGAAATAACTTCAATACACTTTGGAAAAATTTACTTAAATTTAAATACATGTAAAATGAATAAAGTAAAGTAAAACACTGCAAATAAAAGTGAGTGCATAAAATAAATAAATAAATTTTAATTATATATAATTAAAATAAGAAAATGGCTTAAAATTGTAGACTAGGCTTTAAAATTAGAAATAAATCCAAATGAACTTTAGAAAATCTTCATGGAGTTGTAAAATATTTATAACAAATAAAATAACGAAAAATAAAAGTGCATTCACAAAAAAAAATTATTAAATATAATTTATATGAAGAAAATGGTAGAAAATTAGAAAACAGCCTTTAAAAATAGGAAATAAATACAGTAAATTTTGGAAAAATTCTATTATCATTTACAAATATTTAAAAGTCAAAATATACATAATAAAACATATTATCACATAATAAAATAAAATATAACCAAGAAGAAGTAATTTATACAATTTAAAATAGTCATTGTTAAATAACCCTATATACGCACAATATTGTAAAGGGTATAACTTTCACAATTTACATCCAATTTCAACGAAACGAAAAGTGCTGTTCTTAGAATTTTATGTACTTTCATAATAAAAGAAAAAAAAATTAAACTTTTAAAATTTTAAGTTGAAAGTCACAGTTTGACTATTTTGACCAAAATCGGCATTTCAGGCAAATATTTCAACTTACACAAGTTTGGGATTATAACTCATAAAAATCAAGTTTATATTTAAATAATAAATTTAATCATTTCAAATAAGTAAAAATAAAAGTTTTTTTTTAAACCAAAATTTTACATTAAAATAATTAAAATATACAATAAATTAATTACAAAATATAGGGTTGTTACACTCTCCCACCCTCAAAACTTTTCGTCTCCGAAAAGGAATAAGGTATGAGAAAGCACAGAAAAAGATAGAGTGAAATAAGGTTAGGACAAGATGACAAGGAGAATGAAATTATACATGCTGGCTATTGTTATAGGTAAGTTTTACAAGGTGGAGCTGATCTTTCCAAGATTCTCCAAAATTAAGAACACAGGCACGAAAAGGTGGATTCAAAATGATTACCAAAGATCTATCAAAGATTATAGAAAGATTCCTATACCAATCTATAGCAAGATAAGGAGGAGGTGGATAACAAAAAAATAGTTTGGAAAACAAAATAAGGAAATAGATTTGAAAGCATGGAAATTTCAACTTAAATAGAGAATAAATCTTTACACAAGTTAAATAAATCTTAACTATGTCAAATTTCATTATCTTATTATCCAATCATCATAAATTAATAAATTTCAAAACCATGGGTTTGAAAAATAATCATTTATTACACTCACAATGTATTTAATAAATTTTAATTCTTCTTTATTCCCAAATAAAACTAAATTTATACCTCTCACTATATTTATCACTTATGTTAAACATACTTACACTTAATATAACTGCTTTCTTTTATTCTTTGTTCTTTTAATATTATTTTGTTATAAGTTATTCAATTACCCTTTATTATATTTACCTCTGTTAATCGTTTTATAATTAAAATTTAAGTGTATAACATTTACTATAACCACTCAAATTTTATTTATAAAATCTTTTTATATTGTATATTACCCAATTACATTATTAACTTATGAAATTAAGGTAAGTTATATTGGAATGAAATTGTTTCATGCAAATAAAACTTTCCAATTCAATTATCTCAAGTTTAATCATTTATCCAAAAATTTTGATTTTCTTTTTATAATTGAGATTATTGTTAAAAATAAAATTTAAGAATTAAATTTCCGATTTCTTCAAACCATTTAGAGATAAGTAATAATATGTATATAATATGTCAAATCAAATTTCAATCATATATCTATATATATTATAAATTAAGTCATATTTTAGAAATTCAAATCAATTTAATTTCCCAAAACAAAGCTGTAGCAAGACTACAGAACAGTCTCCTCACTTCGAAACTCGAAAATGAACGTCGATAATGCTGCAGTCATCACCGAAGTTATTTTCCAGCGACAAAGAGAAGAGTACTAATTCTAAACTTAAAATTCTTTGGAAACAAATTTCTATTTGAAAATATTTTAAATATTATATCCCTTTAAACTTTTAAACAAAAGGTTTGGAACCATCGGAAATTAAATTCTCAAATTTCTTTTTCTAAATTCATTTAAGTTCCCATATAAATTTATAAACAATTATTTATAAATTCATTTATAGAACAATAAATGATAAATCAAGTATTATTATTTAAATTATCAATTTGAATCGTTTTATTAAGTTCCATAAATATATATATCAAAATTTTATTTCATTAACCAAATTTTAAAATAATATCGTGTCAGTTTGTTCTGTCAAAGTGTTTTAGAAATCCTATCGATAGCGTTGATCAGACGAATCGATCGGAAACCCAACTCAACATCAACAACTCAAACAACACAATATATAAACAAAATATAGATTGACAAATACAATTAAAAATGTTTGAAAATATGTTGGAAACAAAAGACAAGATGATTAAATACAGAGTAGGGAGGCGGATAAGCTAAAATAAATCACGGGCAACCTTAATCGGGTCAACCGTGACTTAAAGAATAAGATCGAATGTTGATTTTTCTGGGGTAATTCTACATTCGATCTCAAGAGTTAGAGTTTGAAATAACAAAAGATATTAGCATCTAAACCAAGGATAGATATAAATCTATGGTGAATCGATGCTAATTGTAAAAGAGTTTTCCCCCGTTTTCAATTCAATTTGAAATTGGTGTGACCGCCGACTCACTAGAAAGATCATTCGAAGCGGAGTTATGGAATGCTCCAGAGTCAAAAGAAGATGAATAGTGAGGGATACGAATGGATTTTGGAACTGTAGGGAACGTTCCAAAATTCAAAGGAATCGAGTCAAAAGAAAGAGATTCAACTCGAATGAAAGTGATTCTGTAATTACATCTACTCCATATGCTGAGTTTTGCCTAGAGCTACCAAAGCTCTGATAACAACTGTAACGACCAGGTATTTTCAACCATTCGCATCCATTATAAGTGTATAGGTAGACACTCGTGCCGGAATTGAATTGCTCAAAATACCGCGTTGTAAATAAAAATTTGGCAAATCTCAGGATATACAGTAAATAAAAATCACTGACACAGAGTACATAAAAATGCAGCGGAAGAAAAAGAGATAGTAGTTCATGAAGCTACTATATAAATATGAGATACATCAGAGTTAAATAAGATACAACAGAAGAGTAACAGGATACATCAGGTACAAATCAGATACATCACTGAACCACTGGATACTGAAACAAAATAGATGGCTGGATCTTCAAGGAAAGCTCCAACGCCGAAGGTGAATCTGGAATGCTAACTCACTCAATCTGACGCAAGCATAAAGCAAAGCACAAAACCCTCGAGTCAGGACATAAATACTTATAAACTGTAAATCAACTCAAGTGAACAGTAAAAAAATGCATCAGTAACTTAAAGGATGCTTGGGACCGCCCATCCTCTAAGGATCCGTTAAACTATTTACTATGTAGTAATATACGCTATATACGGTAATGTCTAAGCAGTAAAGTATAATCATATAGAAAATAGCGTTAAGGGGATGGTGAACCTTAACGCGGTCGGATCTTAAAAACCAAAATCGTAGTGGGCTCGATATAAGGATATGACACGGCACGCAAGGAAATGCCAGGGTGGATACACCGTTTGCACTCCCGGACCGGTGGTGACGGCAAGCCAGTAGCTTCCGCCCACCACGAACAATACCCCCGAATCAAAGTGGCGCCACCGAATCGAATCACAACAGTAATAGAATGGTTTCCGATGGAGCATGCTCGATGAAAGGGTGCGACCCTTTGTGTAGCCCGGTATAGCTCCTGTTTTAGTCATATATGTCAACTCATGGGAGTTGGGTCCACGTAATATATACCTCGAGAACGTCGCCACCATCCTACTTCATTCTGGAATCTCCACCGCGTACACGGTTGTTAAAGTGGTTTTCGGTATTGGCCGGCTATAAGACAATATCCGATCCCGGTCTCTTTAACAACCAATCGTTATTATAACCCATGGATATTTATTTCAAATAATTTATACTTTCTAGACCAAAATATCATACTCATTTCAAAACAATATCACAATTGTATCATTTCCATTTCAAAAATAATTCAATATTATATCATTCAAATAAAACCCAAATTTTCAAATCATTGAATATTTCTTTAATTTTATTAAACTTGAAATATTCCTTTAAATTATCATAGCATTTTGGAAATGTTACCTTAAGGAATCATAGCATTTTTGGAATGTACTACTTTCCATTTTACATTGTATATAATTCAAAGTATTGATAAGCTTAAAATTTTAACATGTCAATTTATCATAGCCTTATAGTTAAATAAACTTTCTTACTGTAATATACAATTTAAACCGAAATTCTTATGTTAAGTTAAAAGCACCTTATTAACTTACATTATTATTACAATAAAGAAACTTTATTATTTTAATCATTTAAAGTATGTCATTCACATAAATTAAAATTTGCTGATCAAATGTACGTTATCAACTTACATTTTATTATTACAGTAAGTAACATTTATCATTTTAATCAATTTAAAATACACCATTACATTGATTAAAATCTTCGTGTCAAATGTACGTTTTAAATTTTATATTCCTATTACAATAATGAACATTTATTAATTAAATCAATACTACACTACTTAAAACTTTACATGTTTCTCTCTTAATTAAAACTTTACATGTTCTTGCATTAATTAAAACTGTCATGTTCTCTCATTCATTAGGAATTTACACGTTTCTTTCATTAATTAAAAACTTATACGTTTCTTTCATTAATTAAAACTTATACCTTTCTTTCATTAATTAGGAATTTACATGTTCCTATCATTAAAAAGAACACCATACGTTCTTTCATTAAATAAAACCTATACGTTTCTTTCATAAATTAAAACCTATACGTTTCTTTCATAAATTAAAACCTATACGTTTCTTTCATAAATTAAAACTTATACGTTTCTTTCATAAATTAAAACCTATACGTTTCAACCTATACGTTTCTTTCATAAATTAAAACCTATACGTTTCTTTCATAAATTAAAACCTATACGTTTCTTTCATAAATTAAAACCTAAACGTTTCAACCTATATGTTTCTGATTTATATTACCATTTTACAAATTTAACTAAACTTCCAGTTTAATTGATTAATTTAACATCTTTAGTTTAAACTCAAATTTCACATTTTCAAGTCATGTTATATTTTAAAATTTCATTTTCAACAGTCATTTATTCAACTACTTAAATTTATAGAAAATCAATAATTCTTTAATAAATCACTTAAATTCAAATATAAATCAATTTATCATATTTACCATTTCCAAATAAAATTAAAGTCCATTTTATTCATGTAACTTAAATATCATTTTTAGTCAAAATTCCAAATTTCAAACATAAGTAATATTTCAAAATCCAGTTAATCCATTCCTAAATTACATTTTTAACACATAGAAAAATCATAATTTATTTATTTTAAAACCTTTCAAAATCTATTAAAATCAAATTTCATAATTTTTATATTTTTAAAATACTTAAAATATTCAAAGCGCTTTATAGAATAACCACGGGTTTGTATATAGTTTTCTAACCTAGGTCAAGTGATACGGATATGTACCATTTCAATCCGCAGTTTAAAAGGTAAAAATCCGGGTTCTATCATTTCAAACCCGCAATCCCAAGTTTAAATAAATAAATAAAATAACTCAGGCCTATCATTTCAGCCCATAATGATTTTTTTATCCTAACAGGGAACTTGCAGTGTGATCATATACAGAAATAATATAAACAATGTCAATATCACAATATACAGTCATATATCAGATGTCAGGTGAAAATTAACAGTTTTAACATGGTAATAACACGGCATAGCATATCATATGATCATCATTAACTTGCATAAACATTTTACATTACTAAACACTTGTCATCAATCCACTTTCCATAAGTATATATGTCAGAGTGAGAAAGACTCACCTTTTCAAAGCTAGAGACCAAAACAACATACAAGCACGACTCCAAAGGCACGACAAGCACAATTTCATAACTTTTGATTTGAGTTGAAAGATAGCCAAGATATGATTTTGTATCAACAACCCAAAACAAAATAAACCAGACACTATATAAACATTCAACATAAAATAACATTGAAACAATTTTGAAATACAAAGCGAAATGAACAAGATAGATTGGACCTTGCTTCAACCACTTCAATGCTTGGCCTAAGGGACACTTATGCTTGGCTATGATGATGCTTTGGCTCAGGTATGACATCATATAGGTCAGGTTTAACATCATATAGGCCAGGCAACAAGTGGAGATGAAGGGAATGAGGCAACAATGGTCAAAAACATTGTTTTTAGGCATGTAGGTTGCAATTTGAAGGGTTTGGCCACCATAGATGGCTCGGCCATGGTCATGGTTGGTGGAGTAGATGGTGTTGCAGGCATGAAAGAGATGTAGGAGTTTGTGGCTGCGGTTATGGAGAAGAGGCCGATCCAAACTTAGAAGAGAAACAAGGCAAAATTGCATAGAAAAGTAAGAAAAATAGAAAGAAGAGAGGGATTTACCTAATTTTTTTTCTTCAAGGTGGAGGCCATGATTTTTAGGATTTTGGGGCTTCAAAAATTCGTGAAGGACAAGAGGAAGTCGGCTGCAAAGGATGGGGAAAGGAATGGCTAAGATGAATTGATGTATTAATGATAGAAGAAACTGCAAAAGAAATGGATAAAACGTTTTTACGTTTCTTAGCTCTTAACCTTTTCAAATTTCTCATATATATTTATATACATCCAAATAACTAAAAATAATTAAAATCTCATTTAAAATTCGAAAATATAGCAGATAAACAAAATATTAAAAATTAAATATTAATTTGATATGATTAAATAAGAAAAATAGCACAGAAAAATGAAAACTAGACTTAAGAATTAGAAATAACTTCAATACACTTTGGAAAAATTTACTTAAATTTAAATACATGTAAAATGAATAAAATAAAGTAAAACACAGCAAATAAAAGTGAGTGCATAAAATAAATAAATAAATTTTAATTATATTTAATTAAAATAAGAAAATGGCTTAAAATTGTAGACTAGGCTTTAAAATTAGAAATAAATCCAATTGAACTTTAGAAAATCTTCATGGAGTTGTAAAATATTTATAACAAATAAAATAAAAAAAATAAAAGTGCATGCACAAAAAAAAATTATTAAATATAATTTATATGAAGAAAATGGCAGAAAATTAGAAAACAGCCTTTAAAAACAAGAAAGAAATACACTAAATTTTGGGAAAATTCTATTATCATTTAAAAATATTTAAAAGTCAAAATATACATAATAAAACATATTATCACATAATAAAATAAAATATAACCAAGAAGAAGTAATTTATACAATTTAAAATAGTCATTGTTAAATAACCCTATATACGCACAATATTGTAAAGGGTATAACTTTCACAATTTACATCCAATTTCAACGAAACAGAAAGTGGTGTTCTTAGAATTTTATGTACTTTCATAATAAAAGAAAAAAAATTAAATTTTTAAACTTTTAAAATTTTAAGTTGAAAGTCACAGTTTGACTATTTTGACCAAAATCAGCATTTCAGGCAAATATTTCAACTTACACAAGTTTGGGATTAAAACTCATAAAAATCAAGTTTATATTTAAATAATAAATTTAATCATTCCAAATAAGTAAAAATAAAAAAAAATTAAACCAAAATTTTACATTAAAATAATTAAAATATACAATAAAATAATTAAAAAATATAGGGTTGTTACACGTTTAGCAAAAATTTTGAACGTATAATTCATTTAATTCATATAATGTCCAGGTATGTCTAGAAAATCATTAATAATTGCAAAATATATTTGTTATGATTTATTGAACGTACTTGAGTCGGTCCGAATAAATCTCGATGGAGTTGTCCGAGATGTTGCTTTGTAGAAATTTCATTTTTAGAATTAAAAGAACTTTTCTTTAATTTAGAAAATTGACAAGCATCACATGGGTTTTAACTTTGTAGTCAATTTTTGGTAATCCTCTAACTAATTTATTTTATCTAGTTCATTTATATTTTTGAAATTTAGGTGACAGAAACGTTTATACATAACCATTGATCATTATGATTTGTGGCTAAGCATAAATTAGTATCGCTTTTTACGTTCATGTTTAAAACATATATGTTTCAATTTGTAAATCCTTCAAAAATTATATTTTTATTTTGGTCAAGTATATTGCATTTATTTGTCCCGAAATTAATTTTAAATCCTTGATCACATAATTGAATTATACTTTATAAGTTATGTTTCAAATTTTCTACTTATAAAACATTAGTAATAAATGAGAATAAGAAATACCGACATTGATGACTTCTCCAACGCCGATGACAAATCCTTTTGAGTTTTTTCTCTGTATATCATGGTCCCCCATTGATTTATGTTACATTTGATAACATATGAGCATTTCCAATCATGTGCATGCAACAACCACTATCGATTATCCACTTCTCTTTGCTTTTTATTTTAATTTTGGGTACCTAGAAAAAAGGAAAATTTTAATTGGCACCCACATTCTTTGTTTAGGGTCCAACATTTAATTAGAATAAGGTAGCCATATCCATGAAGATTTGATTCCTTCTGAAATATAGTTTTTATTATATACAACTTTCTCTAAATACTCATCAGTATATTTTTGTCTAATTAGTTTATTATTTGTTTTAGGAATCCATATTTTGACCATATATGTGTATGAATTTTTAATCTTCCTTTCTAAGTTTGGCCTTTTGAATTTGGTGTATAATGTACTATAGTTATTTGAATATTGTCCGCTTTTAAAACCCAATCCATTTCGATTTCTAGATGATTTAAATATTTTAATCAAATTTTCTAAATTTTGTTTTCCTTTGTTGATTATTTTCACTTTATTGATTATTTTATCCAACTTACTTTTAAGATCAAGATTTTAATATTGCTACAATCTAAACTTGCTTGTAACTCTAGTTTTTCTTTTTGAAGCTTAACTTTTTCTAACTTATAATTTTTAAATCATGTAATAAGATGCCATTTTGAGATAATAACATTGTACATTTTTCTGAGTAATTTTTAATTCTTCTTCTAAGATTGTTTTTTCAACTTATATATTCCTTATTTATTTTTTTATTCTTTATATTTATCATCTAACTCAATGCTAATTTCCATTATCTCCTTATAGGTGATTTTAGGACGTACATCATTGGTGTTAGCCATAAAACACGCATTAGCATGTTCTGTGTCGCTTTTACTACCACTATTAGATGAAGAGGACGAATCTGAATCGTCGCATGTTATTTGAAAAGCTCTTTTCTTTTTCTTGTATTTCTCAAACTTGCTTTTCTTTTTATCGTTATTGAGCAGTGGAAATTTCTTCTTCATGCGGCTAAATTTTTTCACACTCATAACATTTATTCGATGTTTGATTCAGGAGAAAATTGCCATCTTCTTCTTGTCATTAACTTAGGATTTTATGAAATTGAAGTCGTCTCCTACTAGTCTTCATTCTGAAATTAGTGTTTCTTGAAGGTCACTGCTTGAAAGTTAAGCTTCGAATCACCATGCTCCTTTCCTCACTAATTATTGATGGTTGCGGCTCCTCCTTTTCGAGTGTCTTCGATTATTATTTGTATTATTTATGCCCCTATCAATTTATATTTTTCTCGACTTCTTCTCTCTGGTCGATGATGATTCGAGTTTCTTATATACGAATTTATTTCCTAAATATGCCAATATATGATTCGATTTGATTCTTGAATTTCTGATTTTGGTTTATGTTTGATTTGGTTTTCTGACTCGTGAATTTCTTCTTTGGTTTTCATTTTCTAATTTTATTGCTAGGTTGGACCTTGTTTTTCACTGTCACCTAACCATATGCTCTTGACTTCATGTCGAAGTTAGTGGATTGCTATGTTGGACCTTGTGGTTCAAGGCAGTGTTGATTGGAACTGCCTTATTCAAGGCAGTGCACTTCAACACTTTATATGTCTTCTTGTATATACTTGTTGTATATATGTCCAGTCTCTCAACTCTTGTGTTAAATTGCAGGTCCATACCAATGCCTATTGTTGTGAACCTTGTTGGTCCTGCCTTAATTTAATTTATGTGAATGTTTATACTTGTGTTCATGTATTCATATGTATGTACTTGTGTTCATATGTATATATGTGTAATAGGATTTCAGTTTTGAGATATACGGGATTTCAGTGTTGCATATATACATGTATATACATATGTGTAAATGTGTTGTTTCTATGACGACCCGGATTTTCGCGCTCAAAAATCGACATCCATACTTCACTTGTATTCAAGTGCCGTAGATTCAAACGTTCAAATCCGATTCGCCGGAGCTTATAACACATTAAGTACAACAACACAGCTAAAGAAAATGAATACATCATTGATACACAATATTTGATACAACATATTGATACAAATGATATGCGGGAATATAAAGTGACAGCAGAAGATGAAGTAAACTTGGCAACAGCAGCAGAAAGATAATGTCTTCAATTAACTCAACTCCAAAGATTCCAATCTAAAAGCTCGAACCACCGCCAACCTGAATTAAGCAAACTCAACCCACAACGCGATTGCAAAACCAAAGACTTCGAAGGGTATTGAATCTACATCTACTAGCTGATTATCTGAAAAATCTAACTCTAGACAGCCCGTATGGAAAATATTATGCGCACCTAGAGTTTAGAAAGGCAATATTAAATTTCAGGTCAGTCATGGGACTGGTGTGAGCAAACAAAAACACTTTTATCTTTAACAAAAGCAAAAAAAATAAAATAAAGGAAATCCACAATGCTTTTTGGAAAATGAAACTACCATAAGGCCTTATGCCACACACATAATGCAAACGCAGAATTGGAGGAGATTTCTCCTTATGATATTCAAACATGCTTGATACAAAAAACCATTTGATGTTATTATTAGTGCATAGTGCAAAAAAACATTTGCAAGCATAATATTAATCTTAGCCAGCATACGTACAAGTATAGTATGCTTACTATATCTACCATGTTAAATGGCAGGTTCTACTACTAAAACCATACAAGGCGCGTATTGGATGATTGGATTTCCAACAATGGTCAGGAAAAGGAACTTCCTACACAGAATGGAACGTCTCTAGAGGGACGCCCCTAAGAACCTAATCGGATCTCTGCCAACACAAGGCCAGGTTATCTCTGTAACTAGGTAACTATTAACATGAGCATGCCATCCCCCTGTCTTAACCAACCTTTATCTGAGGTGCCTCTACACCAATAACCACAAAGCAATAAGTTTGCAGCAACCGCATAAGCTAAGTATATGGGCTCTTTATCACGATACCACTTCTATCCAGAAGGAAATGGACATACCCTCAAGGGGTCTACCACCAAATAACCTTGCTGTAACGATTCCTGTTTCAACCATTACCGGATTGTGAGGTTCGACGAAGTCACGTCCACAAAGCTACGCTTTTCACAAAATCCATGCTTCGATCAACACATGATCAGCAGCACTTCGTATGCCACATTACCAAATTGGGAATGTATCACTTGTAACCATCAACTATATAACCTCTGAGCTCGTATGTCTCAGAAAACGGTGTTAAGCTAAGAGAATAAATTCTCTACTGCTAAACATAAATGTATCTGATAGAAATCAGCTTTACATCTCAAAGTGTAACGTTAGACACACATCCCGAAGGCACTTCAAAGAAGCCCTTGCAAATCCGGATATTCACTAATCACGTCTGGATTCCCCATCACAAAAGATAATATAAATCTCTATACCAAGGATTAGCCGGTGCAAAGACATTCGACAGGTTATCCATTCATTTTCGAAAATATCCGGTCTTCACCATCGGTCTTCAAATGCCATCCATATCGTCGTATCACTATACGGAATGGGTTTTACGTCACAAGGTCCTCTATCGGCTAAACTGAATAATGAGCACTTAAGTTAAAAAGCATATGGATATATGGGATCTTAGTTAAGTCCCAACTTAAAGCCCAAAACCTTTCTTCAAATTGTTTAAAAAAACTACCATTTTCAAATCTTTAAACAAAAGATTCACCTCGTAAAGTTCACCAACCTTTCACTAATATTAATTCATAGCTTTCAAAACAATTCCATTTCAAACCTTTTATACAAAAGATACACCTTTAAGATCCTCTTTAATTTCAAAACAAAGTTTAACAATCTTTGACAAAGATTCATTCATAGCTTTCAAAACAATTCCATCTCAAACTTGAAATATTTTCAACATAAATTGGAAATCCTTTCTTTATATAAAAGCTATTATTATTTGAAAAACAAAGGTTTTTGTTTCGAAAAAATCCGATCAATATGCACAAGTTGTATCTTTAAAGTATAAACTTGGGTTAAATTCAAATCCAAAAATAATACTTTTAAAATAGTTTAAAATCCATACATGCATACATACATACATACATACATATATATATATATATATAACTTGCATAAACCTTTCAAACCAAATTTGCAAAACAATGTCAAAACTTAAACAAGATATATTATATTCAAACTAAATTTCCGTTTCAAAACTTCCTTTTCAAAAGCTTTTCATAATCAACCCAATTCCATTTTCAAAACCTTTTGGATTCAAAATTCATCTTTTAAAACCATTGTATCATTTGAAATAAATTCAAATATCTGTGACTTAACCGATTTCCCATGAAATCCGTATTTGTGCATGTGTGGTGTAGTCCAAGGGTTTTACACAATGGTGCAACATCATCAATCATCACAAATTCAAGCACCTCGATATTGATAAGCAGTATAATCTTATAACGCTTATCCTTATTCATAGATTCGCAGATAAATAATATAAATGTATCATAGATAAATAAATTACCTTCATCATAGCTCACATCAAACAATTCATATCACAAGGCATCACATATCAGAGATATGAAACAATTCAAATCATTCAAGACAATTCAAACATCCATAAGTAAGATCAATTAATTATCTAATTAATTTAAATCAGATTAATTATGAAACGACCCGCCTTTCATTCCATAGAAAGACGCATCATTAAGAAGAAAGAAAGGGAAAGGAAAAGAGAAAAGAAAGAAAAGAAAGAAACAGACAACATCAGAATCTCACAGCGGAACGGATAAATTATATTATATCACATAAAAATTTACATAGTATCATAAGCATCAGAGTTAAACAGCTAATACAACACAAACTAGATAGTTATAAACACCTGTCTAGCAATTACAATTCAAGTATATCAGAGAAAAACAGATACAACTCAAACACAGCGGAACTACTACATATATCTACACGCTGAAGCCTCCTGCTCCATTATCTCCTCCAGAAGTCGTCAAAGAAATCCTGAAAAAATTGACTACTCATACATAATATGAGTACCCAAGAGTTTAATAAAACAAAAAACAAACACACGGGACAGACAGGGGTCTGGTGTGAGTAAACGGGGATAAAATTGCTTAACTTTAGAAAATCTTTTGAAAACAAAAGGTATCACGTAAGACTTCCCACACATAAACATGGAAAAGTTTTTACCTTACGCTAACCAAAACATTTGATAGGAAATCCAGTGATATTATAATAGTGTCTAGGGTTTTCAAAATAAAATACAGAAATAGCTGGAATGCTTACATCTCACGTTCCAACATAGTTGGGCACAATCAAAACCGTACAGGAACTTATTGGATTATGGATTCCATCAATGGCAAGGCTACTGGGGTACCGCCCGTCACAGTACATGGCCTAGATCACCGTACCGAGGAGTACGCCCGCTCCCCTGTAACACAAAGCCGGAACCATTCCTTACTGAACAGTTCCGAACAAGACCGCCCTGCAGATTGGCCGTCGCAAACTGCCACACAGTCGAATATAAAGGGACCTCTAGACAGGGGTAAATCTTGCTCTCCAGTGGGGGCTACCCACGAAGCCTTGCTGCACATCCCCTGTTTTAGCCATTCCCGGTTGATGAGGCTTGAGGCAACGATTACTTTTATAGGACACATAAATCTTAGAATTCTCGTCGTCCACCTGACGATGTTCTGAAAGCATTCAATCCATACAAGTTCGTTCTGGGTTCGAACGAAACCGAAGGCACTATCTCGTTGCACTCATTTTGGAATCACCCTCAGAGTCAACGACGATAACCCTTGCACTCTAAATCACTATCTCGAACCTATAAGTACTGTTCCGTCAAACTCATTACGGAATCACCCACAGAGTTATACTGACGTATAGCTCTTATACCTCGAGGCTTCACTTGCTCCACTTGGATTAACGACCTAACGTTAAATTGGAATCGATGTGGTTTTCGGATATTCAAATATGAAAATCCGATCCCGGTCTCACCGAAACCAAACGCCATTTTAATGTCCAAGTTGTACTTAAGGGTTTTAATCAATTAACTCATTTCATTATTACCTATTTCACACAGATAAATAAGCTACATATCAAAATAGACAATCACTTTCATATCATAACGGATAATCTATATCATTGTCACAAAGAGATAATCATCACAACTGGATAATCCATCACACATCAGCATACCTTAACCAAACATCCATATCATACAAATACAACTCATCTCATTACTGAACCACACCCATTCAATTAATAATATCCATAAGCAATGATTTATTAACCATCAATTATAATTAATTTAAAATGGAATTAAATTAATTTCTTCTATCTTTGATTAATTTAAATTAAATTAAATTAATTACCACATTTAAATCCTGCTTAACATCCATTAATTAACCCAGTTAATTAATTTTTTTCACTACTTATTTAACTTGACTAAATACCTTGGTCAATCATTTACTAATTACAATAAGTAATTAGTCTTTGATTAATTTTCACAAATTAATTAACCTTATTCATAAGTAATTAACATTTAATTACTCATTTATTTATTAATTATAATTAATTATATTTGTCCTTAATTAATTACAATTAATTAATCAATTATTTAATTATTACTTAATCAAACAATCCTTAATTACATCATTAGTTATAATACTTAGTGATCTCTAATTAATATTCAAATTAATTACTTAATTTAAAAATTAATTACTTTTAGTAATTATTAATCACCTTGATTAATATTAAATTCAGTAATTAACTATCTTTAATTACTTATTAACAAATCAATTATCCAATAATTAATTATCTTTATTAATTAATTCCTTAATTAATTGCAAATTAATTATCCAAATTACTTAATTAAAATAAATCACCTTTCACTAATTACATTTCAGTAATTAAAATAAATCACCTTTCACTAATTAAAATAAATCATTTCTAATTAAAAATTAATCTAAGCCATTATTTAAAACCAAATAATTAAGTAAATTCTTAATTATCTAAATTATTTTCAAAATAATTTATTTACTTATCAAATGACTTCATTTACATTCAAAGTATATTTAAACAATACATCCCTAAAATTAAATTCAAATTCCCTTTAAAAATTTTAATATTTAAAATGTTTAACTATTTAAACATTAATCCAAATTTAAATAATTATAAACCTTAAAATAAAATAAATATTAAAGAACATTCATTACTTAAATATAAAATAAAGGTTTAAAACAAAAATACAAAATAAATCAAGCTTTGAAAATAAATTGATTATTTTAACTTTCAAATTTAAATTTACATTTCATATCTTTGATTCAAATATTAAAGAAATACATTCTTTTAACTTAAAAACTTATTTGAAATCAAATTTCATTTTCAAATCTACTTTTAAAACATTTGAATCTTTTCATCATTTTTTTTATATTTACAAACTATTTTGAATTCAAAACTGGTTTCCAAAGTAAACCTGGAAACTGCTTTAACTTGATTTCAAAACAAATTTAAATATTGCTTAAAATTTAAAATTACTATTTTTAAAAACTTTAAATTCAAAAATTCATCAAACTTAAACTTGAATTCAAACCCCTGTTTAAATCCTTCTTTAAAAATTTGGATTTCATTTAAATTTCAAAACACAGAATACTGTCAGGTTTTATAACCTAAAACTAACATACCCGAGAAACCCCTATATTTACATCGAGTTTCCAAACCCCCTGCTTCGAGACAGAAGCACAAAAACCTGAGCAACACTTCGAGTCAAAAACCCTGATCATCCCCAAAAGTTCACCAGACTTCAACATGTACGGTTCACATGAACTAGAGCTCTGATCAACTCGTGACACCCTAGGCTACTCCTCCTAGTTGTCGACCATCTCCTAACATAGGTACGATCACCTAATCTCCACTGCAACTCAAACTTTGAAATCAAAGAATTTATCCAGACCTGGAAAACTTCACAACACCATAAACCCCAACATGTCAACGCCGAGGAATTCCATTTCAGACCACCATCGCTGTCGCGACCTTGGCCATAGATCCATCTACACTTCCTTTACCCAATTCCAGAATCTGGCATCACTCGATGCAATAGAGAGCATGTGAAGAATCCTAAAACTTCACACTGCAAGACTAGGGTTTGAAACCTGGAAATCTCAATTTCCATCTCCCCCTCTTTCTGATCACCAATTGCCCAACTTTCCCTCATTCTTACATCAACACTCCACCTACAGGAAGCATCCTAACTCCCAAAATTCACTAGCCTATCAGATACTTCCAAAATTCCTATTTCTATTCAAAACAAAGATGCTAATGCCACGGTTCATTTAAAAAGGTGAAATTTATTTTTAAAATTTCTGATTTATAACATATATTCATGTTATAATCTTGTTTTAAATAGTTAATGATGTCGATATTTTTGTTTTATTGCAAAATGTTTACTGTAGAGTTGTTTCAGAGTGTAACAGACTCCAATATAATCAAATTATGATTTAATAAAAATTTATTACTAAACAACATTATTTGTTTACACATATTAAATTCTAAAAGAAATTAATAGGTTGAGAAAGGATTTTTTTTCTATATTTTTTTTTCTATTAAACTTAGTTTAATTAAACATACACGGGTAGGCAGATTCCTGACCATAACAGTCCATATGTATGTTTATACATACATACTCAGATCATCATCACAATCCAATAATTCAAGCTTGCTCAATAATATCAATTCACATGCACAGAAAGCATAATCTTCAGTATTGTGAAGTTAATCACAAAAAGAAAGAAACAGATCAATTTTCATCTAATAGTTTTTTTTTAATTTTTGTGAACTAGTAACTAAGTTCTGGAAATTTTATCTAGCTTTGATTTTTAAAAAAAAACATTTTTAAATAAAGAAGCTTACTCACCTGTTTAATTTGAAGAAGCAGAGACAAACTTTTTGCAATTCTGTTTCCTGGAACTGCAATCTGAATCTCCTGTGGAATTGAATTAAAACTGCATTTGCTTCTAATTTTGATTATTGAATTACTTGCTAATTTTTTTTTAATTGATTCTGGTCTTAAATGCATGCAGACCCCATTCTTCTTTGCTTAAATTTGGAGTTGAATTGATCTTCATTTTGCAGTTGATACTTAAAGATTGCAGATTTGCTATTTTGATTGCAGATTTTTAACATGCATTTTGTTTGGGTTTTTGATTTTACTGAAATCTGATTTTCAGATTTAAATGAAAACAATGTTTTATCAAAATACATTGTTACAATTTCTTATTTAAAAGAATAAATTTCAAAAAAATAAACAACATGCCAGTTGTTAACTTATTATTTCAAATGTTTTACAAGTGTCTTTCTATTAGTTTAAAAGCTAAACACATGTGCATTTTAATATGAAAGAAAATTCTAAATTTATAAATGTATTTAAATTTATCCTAAAACCATTTCTAATTTATTTTAGCATGTTTTAAATGTTTATTAACATTTAGTCTTTAAATAAATACATATAAATTTCCTTGTAACATTTACATTTTAATGTTTGCTTAATTATTTTTACAATAATATTTAAAACAAATTTGCAAAAGAGAAAAGTTATAAAAAGAAAAATAATGTTGAATTCATTTTATTCAAGAGTTTTAAATCAAAATACTATACTCAAATAAAAATGAACTAAATTTATTTCAAAAGAAAACAAATTTTAAAATAAAACAAAACAAACTTTTATTATAAAACAAAATTTAAACTATATTTATCTTTATAACCAAAATAAATACTTACTTACATTTATATGAAAATATAAGATAGATTTTTAAAACAAACTTTTGAAAAGTTTTCAATACTAATTTTAAATCAAATTAATCAATTTACAATTTATACATTTATATATATAATAGATTTGAAAATATTCTTATTAAATTTAAATTTTGAATTAAAATCAAATCCTCTATTTACAATGTATACACATATATACATTGTAAATAAATATCTTTAAATCAGTTTAGAAAGATGAATTTTATTACTTGAATATTTTTAACATTTGAAACCAATCAGGTTCTCAATTTAAATTATTATTATTATTATTTTGAAAAGAAAATCATTTGTCAGATTAAACAATTGTTAATCTTCAAAAGAAAATTCCTGTTTGAATCAGATTATTAAATCAATATTTCACATTTTTAAAATAATTAATAATGAAATTATTAAATAAATATTGCTTAAATTTTCGGGACATCACAAATTATTTATAAATAAATCACTAATCCTGGTTAATTAACATTAATTAATTACAAATTATTTTGATTAATTATTCTTTAATCATCTATTAATTAATCATTAATAATAATTTAATTAACCTTTAATTATTAATTAATCAACCTTTAATCATTAAATGATTGACCTTTAATTAATTTCTTATCCTTTAATTAATTATCCTTAATTAATTACATTAAATAATTACTCCTCAATAAATTATCATTTCTTAATCATCTTCATTAATTAATTTACCTTTAATTAATTAATTATCCTTAATTAATCACATTAATTAATTAGCCCTTAATTAATTATCGATCCTTAATCACCTTCATTAATTAATTAACCTTTAATTAATTAATTATCCTTAATTAATCACATTAATTAATTAGCCCTCAATTAATTATCATTCCTTAATCACCTTCATTAATTAATTATCCTTAATTAATCACATTAATTAATACATTAATTAGTTATCTCTTAATCATGGATTAATTCTTAATTATTTATTAATCTTTAATCAACCATTAATCAACCAAAACATTTGACTTAAAATTTTAACTTTGTTATTAGAAACTTGTTTGAAATTTAATTTGGCTTTTTAAAAAATAGTTCATATGTCTTGAACTTGATTAATTTACCATTTCATTCTAAACTAGGCTCACCTTCTTTTGTTCATCTAAACTTGATTAAACATTTTAAAACTTGTTTAAATTTTTAATACTTTTGAAACTGTTTTATGCCTGATTTCACAAACCCGTCCATCTTTGAAAATTCTCGAGCCCTACTTCGGGTAGCCCATATTTTCACTTTTTCTTCAAGAAAATATCTCGCTTTCACTTGCTCGAACTCGAGCCAAGCTTTCTTCCCTAAATTTTTTTGAAAACGACAAATATAACAATACTACGTGCACGTGTACGAACAGCTGGAAAACTTCCAACCATTGCCAGTACCTCCTACAAGTCGATGACTAGCCCATCAGAATCCTCAATCTCGCCGTGGATCGAAATCGAGTACATCTGCTTCATCTTGGAACCAACTAGTCGCCAAAAACTGTCTCGCCAATCCAATTACGACCATCTGAACATGAGCCACCCCGTCCACAACCTCTCCACACAATGATGCACTAATTCCCTCTGGTCCGATCAAATATTGATCACAATCGACAGCAAACTTTACTTTTGAACTTCGACGAGCAAAACCGTGCCCTAAACCCTATTTCTTCGAACCCTAGACTATTTGATCATATAGAAAATTTCATACCATTCTTCCATTGACCAGCATCACATCATCTACCTTTGGACTCAAGCTCGAAGTTGGACTCCATGTTGATCGTCGGGAATTGACGATTTTGTATTTTCTGTTCATCTCAAAATTTCTCATTATATCTAATAATAAAAATCATGGCATTCATATAAAAATCATCATTTTCCATTTTGAAACAGATTATGTAATCAAAACTTGAAATTAAATCAATCGATTTTTATGAATGTTATTCATCTCTGCTATGTCTTAATTTAAAAATATCTATTTAATATATATGCTTGAGATTATTTTTAAAATTTGAATTTGATAAGTACAAACAAGTTTTATTTAAAGATCAAAGCATGGTATTGATTCCTTTGAATGGTATGAATTTTTGAACAGATTTATAAAACTTGTCATATATAAACAGAGACATATATTTTACTGTAACATTTTAGTTAAAGTATTAACTTTATATTTCTACTTGAAACAAATTTTTAAAATTTAAATCTAGTTGATGCTAGCATTCTTCCTTTATGAATCAGGTCCTAAAGGAGACTAAGGGAAGAAGAATTTAAGTTTATTCTAATTCTTAAAATCTGCTAACTTATAAGAGAGATGATATATTCATATGCACAGACCTGTATATACACATATAACTTTTTATATACCCACATGCAAACACAATATCATTCATATAAACTCAATTCCAAGTCATTACTCAATATTAATCACATGCAAACAAATTTATTTATACAGGTTGAAGAGTTTGCTCATTTGATTTTGAAAGACAGATAACAACAGAAAAGACAGGCTTGGAACTTCTTTAAATTTTGAAAACTGGAATTTGTGCTTGAGTGCTTGATATGAATTGCAACTTGAAACTGAAACTTGATATTTGAAACTGGAAACACTTTTGATCGGAGGCATGCTTTTGTTTTCTGATTTTTTGAGTTGCTTCCTGGTTTTGATTTTGTTTTTGATTGTTTGGTTTGTTTTTGCTTTGATCTGAGAACCTATTTTGCTTGATCCTGATCTTTGAATTGTTTGAACCTGATCTTGTTGCTTAGATTTTAAATTTTGATCTGTTTTGATTTCTTGTTTTGATTTTGAACATATGAAAGAAAAAGAAATGAGAAAGAAGGAATATAGTGGTTTATAAAAATCTTGTTTCCTTTTTATTACTTATTTTTACAAATGAGATAAAATTGACACTTATTCATGTATATTATTAAAAACTTTACAATTGTGAATCTATGTTTTACTTATTAAACATTTGTCATGAATATTCATTTTTATGTTTTAAACCCTTGTTTTCACTTAATTTATAATTTGTGTTTTAAGCCCCTTCTTTAATTTAATTTGTGAAACATGGTTTCTTATTTTAGTTTTATTCTTACATATGTTTTACAGATTTTCATATGTATACAAACTATACTTAGTTCAACTAAATTTAAAAAGAAAGTATATAAACTTATTTATTTATATATACACACACACATATATTTATAACTTTTAAGAATGTGAATTTTAAAATTAATCAACATTAATAAATAAATATATAATATGTATATATTTGATTTTAACTTTTTAAATAGCTTTTGTAAATTTATTTATATCAATTTCAAAATATAACTTTCAAATCATCATATTATAAATACAAAACAAATTTTCCTATTATTAAATTATAGAGTTTCCAAATCCAATATATTATTCAAAACATTTATTTTTAATTTTCAAATTCAAAAATTAATATACAATTAATTTGTATTTATAAATGAGTAAACAAACAAATATCTTTTTATAAATATAAATTTCATTCTATCTACAAATCTATTTATTTCCTAATTTTTTTTCCCATTAATTTGCTAATAAATTCACAATTTAATTCTAAAAAATAAATTAATTACCAATTTAAATTTTATTTAAAAACGGGATCATTACAGATTCCACCCATTAAGAAAATTTCGTCTTCGAAATTTGCTAAACAGGGAGACAACAAAGAATGGATGATCATACAAAGATAGAGAAACGGTTTTCCAGATCAAACTGAAATATTTATTCTGCACTTGGCTTATCAAATCAAAATATCAACAATAGATATGAGAATGAACTTATTCAATATTTCACAAGATACTCGGGTCACCTGATCTACGAAATAAGCAGGGGCAATTGGTTAGTCCGAAGGGATAACTAACCATTCGTAGAAATATCTATACCTCAGAAGAAAAGACAAATGGATACCAAACTCAGGTCAGAATATCCCGAAATATACACTAGCTTGTCCATCTTCGGACTTGGATCCACACAAGAAACAAAATTTGCCAAATTTTGGTTTTGACCGAAATCATTTTATCGATACAATTTAATTTAGCTTCATATTTTGTTAACCAATTTATTTCAAATAAATTTCAAATTTATTAAAGTTAAAAATGAAAAGTTGTTGGGGAACCGATGAGGAGAATACGAAATAGGAACTTATCTACATGATTCGCAAGGTCACCATCACACTGAAGCTTTTTCCCATAGATGCCACTAAGCCATCGAAGAATTGAAATTGGACGATGATCAAAAAGAAATTGATAGAGAACGTTGTTCCACGTTGTTATAGTTTATTGACCATTTGTAGTGCTACTCCATTGTCCCCTACCTCGTCTTCTTCTTGCACTCGTACTCACTATCAGTGGATAGTGAGAGAATTTTCTAAGGCATACGAACAGATATCTAAGGAATATACTCATTCTAGGGTAATTATAACCCTATCTCTAAAGAGTTACCTAATGTGTTATGCTCCTGAGCTAAAGTTTTTACTCAACCTTCAGCTCCGATACCAAATGTGACGGTCTAGGCTTTTCAACCATAGACAGTGGCCACTCTCGACTGGTAGGCTTTTCAACCATCCCAGCCCTGTCGTGGCAGACAGTGGTACCCTTCCTTGCTTTTACGGCTAGCCCTTCGACTTCTTCACCTAACCGGTTAACCAACCCCTCCCTGGGGACATGTAAGTGTAAGAGTCTCCCATTTGCCACCAAACACAAAATGAGAACCCCCTATCACGTTGTATTAAGCAAAGTCAGTCATGAGACTGGTGTGAGAAAATAAAAACAGATTTATCTTTAAGAAAAGAAAATAAAGGAAATCTGCAATAATTTTTGAAAAATGATACTACTATAAGGCCTCCCGCCACACACACAATGCAAACGCAGAATTGGAGGAGATTTCTCCTTATGATAGTCAAACATGCTTGATATGCAAAAACTATTTGAATTATTATTAGTGCATAGTGCAGAAAAACATTCGCAAGTATAATATAAATCTTAGCCAGCATACGTACCATTATTGTATGCCTACTATAGCTACCATGTTAAATGGTAGGTTCTACAACTAAAACCGTACAAGGCGCGTATTGGATGATTGGATTTCCAACAATGGTCGGCCAAAGGAACTTCTTACACCGAATGGAATGCCTCTGGAGGGATGCCCCCGAGAACCTAACCGGATCTCTGCCAACAAGGTTGGGTTACCTTTGTAACTAGGTAACTACTAACGCAATCCTCCGGTCATAAACAACCATTATCCGAGATACCTCTACACCAACAACCATAAAGCAATAAGTTTGCATCAACCACATAAGTTAAGTATCTGGGCTCCATACCATGATACCACTTACATACCCTCAGAGGGTTCTACCCTTAGATAACCTTGCTGCAATGATTCCTGTTTCGACCATTACTGGGTTGTGAGGTTCGACGAAGTCACATCCACAAAGCTACGCTCTTCACAAAAGCCATGCTTCGATCAACACATGATCAGCGGCACTTCATATGCCACATTGCCAAATTGGGAATGTATCACTAGTAGCCATCAACTATATGACTTATGAGCTCATACGTCTCAAAGAAGGGTGTTAAGCGAAGAGAACTTATTCTCCGCTATCAAACAGAAATGTATTTGATAGAAACCAGCTTTACAACTCAAAGTATAACGTCAGACATACAACCATACAAGTCTGTTCCGGGTTCGGACAGAACCGAAGGCACTTCAAAGAAGCCCTTGCAAATTTGAATATTCACTAATCATGTCCGGACTCTCCATCACAAAGGATAATATAAATCTCTATACCGAGGATCAACCAGTGCAGAGACATTCGATGGGTTATCCTTTCGCTTTCAAAAATATCTGGTCTTCACCATCGATCTTCAAATGCTATCCATATCGTTGTATCACTATTCGGAATGGGTTTAGCGACACAAAGTCCTCTCCTGGCTAAACCGAATAATGAGCGCTTAATTTAAAAAGCATATGGATATATAGGATCTTAGTTAAGTCACAACTTAAAGCCCAAAACCTTTCTTCAAATAGTTTAAACAAATTACCATTTTCAAATCTTTAAACAAAAAGATTCACTTCACGAAGTTCACCAATCTTTCACAAAGATTAATTCATAGCTTCCAAAACAATTCCATTTCAAGTCTTTTATACAAAAATTACACCTTTAAGATCCTCTTTAATTTCAAAACAAGGTTCAACAATCTTTGGCAAAGATTCATTCATAGCTTTGAAAACAATTCCACCTCAAACTTGAAATCATTTCAAAACAAATTGGAAATCCTTTCTTTATATGAAAGCTATTATTATTTAAAAAACAAGGGTTTTCGTTACGGAAAAATCCGATCAAATATGCATAAGTTATATCTTTAAAGTATAAACTTGGGTTAAATTCAAATCCTAAAATAATACTTTTAAAATGGTTTAAAAATCCATATATATATATATATATATATATATATATATATTATATAACTTGTATAAATCTTTCAAACCAAATTTCCAAAACAATTTCAAAACTTTAACAAGATATATTATATTCAAACTAAATTTCAATTTCAAAACTTTCTTTTCAAAAGCTTTTCATAATCAACCCAATTCCATTTTCAAAACCATTTGGATTCAATATTCATCTTTTAAAACCATTACATCATTTTTATTAAATTCAAATATCTATGACTTAAATATTTCCCATCAAATCCATATTTTTGTGTGTGGTGCAGTCCAGGGGTTTTACACAATAGTGCAACATCATCAATCATCACAGATTCAAGCACATCAATATCGATAAGTGGTATAATATTATAACGCTTATCCTCATTCATAGATCCATAGATAAATAATATAAATGTACCAGAGATAAATAAATAACCTTCACCACAGCTCACATCAAACAATCATATCACAAAGCATCACATATCAGAGATATCAAACAATTCAAACATCCATAAGTAAGATCAATTAATTATCTGATTAATTTAAATCAGATTAATTACTTATACAAAAATTACTAATCCTAGTTAATTAACATTAATTAATTACAAATTATTTTGATTAATTATTCTTTAATCATTTATTAATTAACCATTAATAATAAATTAATTAACCTTTAATTATTAATTAATCAACCTTTAATCATAAAATGGTTATCCTTTAATTAATTTATTATCCTTTAATTGATTATCCATAATTAACTACATTAATTAATTACTCCGCAACAATTATCATTTCTTAATCATCTTCATTAATTAATTTACCTTTAATTAATTAATTATCCTTAATTAATCACATTAATTAATAAGCCCTTAATTAATTATCATTCCTTAATCACCTTCATTAATTATTTAACCTTTAATTATTTAATTACACTTAATTAATCACATTAATTAATTATCCCTTAATTAATTATCATTCCTTAATCACCTCAAGTAATTAACCTTTAATTAATTAATTATCCTCAATTAATCACATTAATTAATACATTAATTAACTCCCTTAATCATGGATTAATTCGTAATTATTTATAAATCTTTAATCAACCATTAATCAACCAAAATTTAAATTAAAAATTTAACTTTGGAATTTTATTAAAAATTTGCTTAAAGTTTAATTTAGCTTTTTAAAAACATAGTTAACACGTCTTGAACATGATTAAATTTACCATTTCATTCTAAACTTGGCTCACCTTCTTTTGTTCATTTAAACTTGAATAAACAATTTAAAACTTGTTTAAATTTTTAAAACTTTTAAAACTGTTTTATGCCTGATTCACAAACCCGGCTATATTTGAAAATCTTCGAGCCCTACTTTGGGTACCCTAAATTTTCACTTTTGCTTCGAGAAAATCTCTCGCTTTCACGTTCTCTAACCCGAGCCAAGCTTTCTTCCCTAAATTTTTTGAAAACGACAGATACAACAATACCACGTGCACGTGTACAATCACTTGGACAACTTTCGACCATTGCCAGTACCTCTTATAAGTCGACGACTACAATGACAACAAGCCTAGCCCATCAGAATCCTCAATCTTGTCGTAGATCGAAATCGAGCACATCTGCTTCTTCCTGGGACCAACCTAGTTGCCAAAAACTATCTTGCCACACCAATTCCGACCATCTGAACACAAGCCACCCAATCCAAAACCTCTCCACAGAATGATGCGCTAATTCCCTCTAGTCCGATTGTAACGACCTAGAATTTCTGTCATTTGAAATTCAGATATTTAATTGATTTTAAATATCAACAAGTAAAATTTGTAAGTCGAATGAATTATATTTCGAATATTTAGATCTAGTTAGATAATTAAATCGATAACTTAATATTTGAATTGCGTAAATAATTGGGAATTGGGTTTAATGTGATGAAAAATGATTTATAAAGTTATAATAAATCCTATTGGAGTTATAATGATGTTATAGAACTTTTAAAATTGAATTAAAAGTTAATTTGTTAAAATAGAATATTTTAATATTTAATCGACTAGTGAAAATATTCATTTATTCAAACAGTCTTAGATTTTGACGAAACCAGTTTCATCGGATCCATAATGTCAGATTATAGTAGGACTTCAAATTTCGTGTCAATCGGATTAACGGTTTGTCCAGGGGAAGCCAAAACGCATAGAAATTAGTTTAACCGATTTAATTTAAACTTGATCGTTTATTTCCGTAACCCACACATACGACCGAATTAGCTTCCAAAACATGTTCCATTGTGTCCGGAACGCGGGTAAAACCCTGGGAATGTCAGCCGGCATGCTTCGTTTGGAGTTCGAAAAGTTTCGAGTGAATAGTGTTTTGAGATTTTTTCTATAAAAGGCCCCCTCTATCTTCATTTTGCAACAAAACCCTAGAGCATTAGGGTTAGCCGCCGGCTACAGTTTCAATGGCTGAAAACACTCTACCTTCTCCTCCAATTTTCCTCCGATCCACAAATAATTAGCTGAATCTCTCAACCACAACATTGTAGAGCACGACGAGTTCTATCAATTCAACCGTTATGATCGTTTTATGAGCTATACATCAACGGCAAATCAAGCTTGAAGGGCCGGCAGTTGTTCACATTTTTCGAGGAGCATAGGGGATGAGCTCCACCTTGCTTCGGCCGAAGGTCGCACTCGTGTTGGGCTACGTCGTGAAGCTCGCTGATCGTCGTCGAAGTTGTCATAGGAGTCGCGTGTATTAGGCTTTTTGGGGGCGGCATGGGTTGACATTCGTTCGAATGAGACCTGGAAAGGGGAGAAGGAAGGAGGATGCGGCCTGGATCTAGCAAGAAAGAAATGGATGGCCAGATTTGAAGGTTAAAATAAATAAAAAAGAAATTGAACTTTATTTTATATTAATTCGTTCAAATCTTTAAAACACTGTAACTTGTTTATACGAGGTTGGAATTGGACGAAATGAATTGCGTTGGGTTCGTATGGACGAGCATTACGAAATGGAGCTGGTTTGGAGTCGCTTGGAGCTAGTGATAATTTCGGGTAAAATTAAACGTGTGTTTAATTTTATTCGAAACAAAACGCTACAACTGTTATCGGAAACTCAAGGTGAGAACTTCTCACTCAATCGAATCTATTTCTATTTAAATTTTAAGTAGTTAGTTTTAAAATTGCTTGATTATATGCTTGGATGATAAATTATTATCTGTTGTTTTGAAATAGACCCTATACGCCGTATATTAAGCGGATGTTATTTATTAAAAACATATACCGCGATAATTCCAACCTGATGTGGAATTGGTATTGTATATGTACTTGGACTTGATTTCCCACATTATATAGTGGATGAGACCCTATTGCACCGCATAATAGAGGATGATATTTTGTAAATCCCATATACCGCGATATTCCACCTCGACGTGGAATTGGTATTGTGCTAACATCTTTGGATGCAGGGAAACAGGTTGAAGGGATCCAACTAGATTCCTCAAATATTTGAATTTATTTCATATGTTGTGTGTTGGTTGATTTATAATTCGTGTGATTATCTTTGTGATTGAGATTGTTGAAGGCCATAGGTTAGCCGAATATATTTTTGGTATCCTTGGATACCGAAAATAGATAAAAATTGGATTTTTGAAATTTCAAGTTGAAAGTTTATAGTAAAGAATTTATTTTTGAGAATTGGATAAGTTAAAAAGGAGTTTTAAAAAGACAAAGTTATTTTTGAATCATATTGAATAAAATTCCAAATTACGGAAAAAAGGGCTAAGTAAATGGATTTCGATTAATATTATTATAAGTTGAAGAAATTATTTAAAAAAAAGAATTTGGATTTTTAAATGGATTTGAAGAAATAAAGAAATTTATTAAAAAAGAAATGATTTTGTAAATTCATTGGAAATTTATTAAGAAGAAATTAATTGGTTTTGATAATTAATTAAGAATAATTAATCAAGTGTTAACTATTAATTAGGAGTTAATTAATGATCAATGAAAGGATAATTTATTCAATGTTTTTATAATTAATTGGTTATTAATTTACCGTAACTAGCAAAATTTATTCATATAAATTTATTTGATTTAAATTAATCAGATGATTAAATTTATCCTACTTATAGTTGTTTGAATTATATTGGATGTTGAATTGTTTGATATCTCTGATATGTGATGCTTTGTGATATATCCTGATTTGTGTTGTGGTCTGTAATTTGTTTATCTGTGATATATATATCTGTGATCTGTGAATGAAAGGTAAGCGTTATAGTTTATACGCTTATCAAATATATTGTTATATTTTCATCTGTGATGGTTGAATGTTGTTGCACTATTGTGTTAAACCCTTGGACTACACAATACACATACAAAATGTGGATTTCAAGTGGAAATCAGTTAAGTCACAGATTTTTGACAATTCTAAAGATTGAATTTTTGAATCCAAATTAGTTTTGGAATTGCGATTGAAAGTTTTTGAAAATGAATTTCAAAAATAAGAGTTATTTTAAATAACTTAATAAAAATTGGAACTTAAATCATTTGATTTAAATTTTGAATTCAATATTTGAAATTGAATATAATGATTTGGGTAATATGGTTTAAAAGATTGTACAAGTTATAAAAGGTGTTTATATGGGTTTTTAGCTATTTAAAATATAGTTTTGGAAATTTTAGATTTAAATCCAAGTTTATACTTGAGTGGCTTTAACTCATGAAAAAATTTAATCAGTTTTTCCCAAAAACGAAAACTATCTGTTTTCAAATAATAATAGCTTTCACATAAGGAAAGAAATTCCCATTTGTGTTAAATGAATGTAAATTTGAAATTAAACTGTTTTGAAGGCTATGAATTAATCTTTGTGAAAGGTTGTTGAACTTGACTTGAAATAAAAGAGTATATTAAATGGTGTATCTTTTATATTATAAAAGACTTGAATTGTGAATAGTTTTGAAAGCTATAAGTTAAATCTTGATTTAAAGATTTAATGAGTTAATCCAATTGAAATGGAAATTTATTTGGGAATCGGGGAATAAATCTTTGTGAAGTAAATCTTTTTGTTTAAAGATTGAAAATGTAATTTGTTTAAACCATTTGAAAGAAAGGGTTTGCGTAATAAGTTGTGACTTAATTGAAATCCCAATATCCATATGTTTTAAAAATATTGCGTTCACTATTTGGATTAGCCGGGAGAGGACCTTTGTGTCATATAACCCATTCCGAATAAGTGATACGACGATATGGATCGCATTGAAGACTGGTGGTAAAGACCGATTATTTATGAAAACGATAGGATGACCTATCGATTGTCTCTGTACCGTTAGCTACAGTATAGAGATTTCCTTTATGACGGGAAATTCTATCGGGATTGTGAATACCCGGATTGCATGGGCTTCTTTGGAAGTGCCTTTGATTATGTTCGAAGCCGGAACAGACTTGTATGGTTACGCGTCTGACATTACATTTTGAGATATAAAGCAGATTTCTTTCAAATAAATCTATGTTGGTGGCGGAGAATTCATTATCTTAGCTTAACACCCTTCTCTGAGACGTACGAGCTCAGAGGTTTTGTAGTTGATGGCTATCAACGATATACTCCCAATTTGGTAATGTGGCATGCTGAGTGTTGTTGTGTAATGATTATTTATTGATCATTTGTTGATCAAAGCGTGGCTTTGTGAAAAAGCGTAGCTTTGTGACGAGACTTCGTCGGACCTCTCACCCCGAAAATGGTCTAAACAGGAAAGATGCTGCAAGGTTATGAGGGTCGCTCCCTTTAGGGTATGTCATTTCCTTCTGGAAAAGGGTGGTGTCAGGTATGGAGCCCTGATGCTTAACCTCTGTGGTTGCTCCAATCTCATTTTCTGTGTGGCTGTTGCTTTGTGATAGAGGGCCCTCGGATAAAGGTCCCAAAGGACCGGGGGGTGGCATACTCGAGAAGTAGTCACCTAGTTACAGAGGTAAACCGGCCTTGTGTTGGCAGAGATCCGGTTAGGTTCTCGGGTCGTCCCGCCAGAGGCGTACCCATGTGGCAGTAGGAAGTCCTTAGCTTGGCCATTTGTTGGAAATCCAATTCCCAATACGAACCCAGTACGGTTTTGGTTGTATAACCTGCCATTTACTTATGGTGGTCGCCACTGTTTAGATGGTAGCTATAGTAGGCATAGTTCGAAATGTCTATGTTGGCTAAGATTAATATTCTATTTTCGAAATGCTTTCTACACTATGCACTAATAATAATATCAAAAAAATGATTTGTTTTGCGTAATAAGCATCTTTGACTATCATAAGGAGAAATCTCCTCCAATTCTGTGTTTTTCATTGTGTGTGTGGCGGGAGGCCTTATGGTAGTTTCATTTTCCAAAAGCATTGCGGATATTTTTCACTTCCCTTGTTGTTGTTGTTTTAAAGATAAAAAACTTCTTTAGTTCTCACACCAGTCCCATGACTGACCTGGAGTTTATTGTTCCCTTCCTAAACTCTAGGTGCCCACCAATTTCCACACGGGCAGCCCAGAAACAGGTTATCAGGTTATTCTGGATTTAGGAGTGCTATGGAGCTCAGGAGGCGAGCTGGATGGCGAGACGTACCACTTGTATATGATATTATCTTTTTCGCTGTAGAATTCGCTTGTAAGGACAAGTTTGTATAACTGTCCATTGTTGTGTTGTGTTGTATATTGACTGTAATGATGTAGTGTATAAAATGTACAGTTCTTTGATTTAAAGATTATTCATTTATCTATTATATGTTGTACCGCTGCGACTGTGAGATTCTGTTGTTGTTTCTGTTGTTCTTCTTTCGTTCTATTTTCTTCTTCTTCTACCTTTTTCTTCTTCTTAAAACCTAAGGATTCGGTTTTCCGGCATTCGATTGTTCGGCAGTTGATACAGTGGACGCATTGATGTAAATTTTCGAAAGTCGAAGAATCGGGTCTTTACAATGTGGTATCAGAGCATATGGTTAAGCGACAACCTTGGCTCTGTTGGGGATTACTCATTAGAGATAGAGTCGGCAGTACTCTAGAATGGTTTGAGGGTAATAATAGATATGAGGGCGTACTTGTTAGTGAATATGAAATTGTTTTGTATTGTGTTGACTTATCAGTCGATTGTTTATAGATTCTGGTCGGTGTAGTCTAGCTAACTGAATCGGCAGGGGTTTCTAAACTCTTAAACGAGATAAACCGACATAGTATGGTTTTAAATTGGGTAAATGAAATAATTTTACCTCGATTACATTTTATATATAAAGGAATAATTTTTCGAAATTATCAAAGTGTATGTAAAATTGAATTGTTTGATTGTTGAAAATGTAAGAAAATATGTAAGTTAATAAAAGTTGTTTGAATAATCTTAAAAAAAACAATTGTGAAAAAATAAATTATATAAAAGCAACAATTGTATAAGTATAGAATTATAATTGAAATGATTTACAATTGTGGAATAATCTTATATAAGTAAAGGAAATAGTGAAATTATATAAGCAAGATTTATAAACGAGATTTATAAAAAAAAGGAAAATTTTAAAAGGACAAAAGGCATTGAATTCACTACTGTTGCTGGAGAATAATAAGGGTGATGACTGCAGCATCATCAGTATCATTTTCGAGTTTCTATGTGATGGATTTGCTACCATAGTAAATTGAAATTGAATTTTGTTGTGATAAACAAATTTGAAATTAAAATCCAAGTTGAAACTGATGAACATAAGTAATCAAGTTTTGAACTTATAATATGAGATAATAAAGATTTAACCTTAGTAAAGTTGAAATAAATTTGAATTAGTATGATAAAATATATGATGTGAAATTTAACTAAAGGAAGTTAAATAAATTAAATCAGATTTGGAAGTTGAATAATAAGTTGTATAACTTATTAAATGTGAAGATGCAAGTAAAACCAATTATTAAAATGGTTAAACAACTTTGTTAAGCAAAACGAGGTATGAATCTGAATAAGTGATGAAATTGACTTTAGTAAAAGTTAAATAGAATCTACTTTGGAGTTGGAATCTGAATTGGATTTATAAGTGGAAATTTGAAATGGAATATAACTTAAGTGATGCTGAATGAAGTTGATTTTGGTATCGAAGTAAAATGATGTAGGGAATTAAATGGATGTGAACTTGAGTTATATAAATGAAATTCAACTTTATTTGTAAAATGAATTAGCAATCGAATAACTAAACGGATTGAACATTAATCAATCGAATGTAATGAATTGATATAGAATAATGGATATAAGTGTAAATTCATTTGAGGCTAATTGAATGTTAAACCAAATTGAAGGTAAACAAAGTGAATATGAATGTTGAATGTAAAGCGAATAAATCCGGTTGTATTGGATATACATTGGTTGTTAGATTATTGTTAATTGATTGAATAGAAATTCATATGCAATTGAATAAATAAAATTGAGAGCTAAAGCAATTAAATTCAAATTGGAAGTTAAGTAAATTTAAATTGAATAGAAATTGATTTGAATTGAAAGTGAATAAATATGAATGTAAATTAGTGAATGTAAACTAATTGAAAATGAATAATTGAATGTCGTTGTATATAAATTGGTTGTAAACAATTACGAGTAATGTCAAAATCATACAAGTTGTTCATAAACCTTGCTTAGTATGCGTTTCTTTTAATATGCATAGCTTGTAGTTGTTTAAAAAGGGTAAAATGTTAATAATTTCCTATATATGTCACTTACATATTTAAATTGAGTAAGTACAGGTACCTGGGCTAATGTTTGGCTGGTTTTGGTTGCGCAAAATGCTAAATAAATAACTGCTTTGCTTCAAAATGCTAAAAACGTACGCCTACGCAATAAAAATAGGAAATATGAACTTTTTTTCTGTTTTCTGACCATGTGGGTCGATGTATATATATTTATATCTATTTTGATATTGTAAAATCTCCTCCTTACAAAGGAGGTTATGGCAAAATTTTCTGAATAAGGCGTTAGAAAATTTTCGGGAAATTTTGGAAAAAATTTGTGAAAACTAAGTTTTGATTCGAAGTTAAAGGTTAAACGATATAGTTGATTTTGAAAAGATAACTATATATGGATTTGAAAATACTAGTGAAGTTTTGTAAGAGGTTTAACTATGGATTTTGAAAAAGTTAAACACTTAAATGAATTTGAAACTTAATTTGAACGAATTGTTTTGAAAAATTAATGAATTTGGGGCATTTTTCTTACTTGGTAATTTCGAGGACGAAATTCTTTTAAGGGGGGAAGATTGTGAAGACCCAGAATTTCTATCATTTGAAATTCAGATATTTAATTGATTTTAAATATCAACAAGTAAAATTTGTAAGTCGAATGAATTATATTTCAAATATTTAGATTTAATTGGATAATTAAATCGATAACTTAATATTTGGAATTGCGTAAATAATTGGGAATTGGGTTTAATGTAATTAAAAATGATTTATAAAGTTATAATAAATCCTATTGGAGTTATAATGATGTTATAGAACTTTTAAAATTGAATTAAAAGTTAATTTGTGAAAATTGAATATTTTAACATTTAATCGACTAGTGAAAATAGTCATTTTTTCAAACAGTCTCGGATTTCGACAAAACCAGTTTCATCGGATCCGTAATGTTAGATTATAGTAAGACTTCAAATTTCGTGTCAATCAGATTTACTGTTTGTCTGGGGGAAGCCAAAACGTATAGAAATTAGTTTAACCGATTTAATTTAAACTTGATCGTTTATTTTCGTAACCTGCACATATGACCGAATTAGCTTCCAAAACATGTTCCATTGTGTTCGGAACGCGGGTAAAACCATGGGAACGTCAGACGGCATGCTTCGTTTGGAGTTCGAAAAGTTTCGAGTGAATAGTGTTTTGATATTTTTTCTATAAAAGGCCCCCTATATCTTCATTTTACAACAAAACCCTAGAGCATTAGGGTTAGCCGCCGGCTACAGTTTCAATGGCCGAAAACACTCTGCCTTCTCCTCCAATTTTCTTCTAATCCACAAACAATTAGCTGAATCTCTCAACTACAACATTGTAGAGCACGACGAGTTCTATCAAATCAATGCTTGTGATCGTTTTCTGAGCTATACATCAACAGCAAATCAAGCTTGAAGGGCGGGTAGTTGTTCACGTTTTTCAAGGAGCATACGGGACCGAGCTCCACCTTGCTTGGGCCGAAGGTCGCACTCATGTTGGGCTACGTCGTGAAGCTCGCTGATCATCGTCGAAGTTGTCGTAGGAGTCGTGTGTATTAGGGTTTTTGGGGGCGGCATTGGTTCACGTTCGTTCGAACGAGACCTGGAAAGGGAGAAGGAAGGGAGATGCGGCCTTGATCTAGCAAGAAGGAAATGGACGGCTAGATTTGATTGAAGGTTAAAATAAATAAAAAAGAAACTGAAATTTATTTTATATTAATTCGTTCAAATCTTTAAAACACTGTAACTTGTTCATACGAGGTCGGAATTGGACGAAACGAATTGCGTTGGGTTCGTATGGACGAGCACTACAAAATAGAGCTTGTTTGGAGCCGTTTGGAGCTAGTGATAATTTCGGGTAAAATTAAACTCGTGTTTAATTTTATTCGAAATAAAACGCTACAACAGTTATCGGAAACTCAAGGTGAGAACTTCTCAATCAATCGAATCTGTTTCAATTTAAATTTTAAATAGTTAGATTTAAAATTTCTTGATTGTATGCTTGGATGAAAAATTATTATCTGTTGTTTTAAAATAGACCCTATACGTTGTATATTAAGCGGATGTTATTTATTAAACACATATACCGCGATAATTCCAACTTGACGTGGAATTGGTATTCTATATGTATTTGGAGTTGATTTCCCACATTATATAGTGGATGAGACCCTATTGCGCCGCATAATAGCGGATAATATTTTATAAATCCCATATACCACGATATTCCACCTCGAAGTGGAATTGGTATTGTGCTAACATCTTTGAATGCAGGGAAACAGGTTGGAGGGATCCAACTGGATTCCTCAAACATTTGAATTTATTTCATATGTTGTGTGTTGGTTGATTTATAATCCGTGTGATTATCTTTGTGATTGAGATTGTTGAAGGCTATAGTTTAGCCGAATATATTTTTGGTATCGTTGGATACCGAAAATAGATAAAAATTGGATTTTGAAATTTCAAGTTGAAAGTTTATAGTAAAAAATTTATTTTTGAGAATTGGATAAGTTAAAAAGGAGTTTTAAAAAGACAAAGTTATTTTTGAACCATATTAAATAAAATTCCAAATTACGGGAAAAAGGGCTAGGTAAGTGGATTTCGATTAATATTATTATAAGCTGATGAAATTATTTTAAAAAAAAAGAATTTGGATTTTTAAATGGATTTGAAGAAATAAAGAAATTTATTAAAAAAGAAATGATTTTGTAAATTCATTGGAAATTTATTAAGAAGAAATTAATTGGTTTTGATAATTAATTAAGAATAGTTAATCAAGTGTAAACTATTAATTAGCAGTTAATTAATGATCAATAAAAGGATAATTTATTAAATGTTTTTAAAATTAATTGGTTATTAATTTACCGTAACTAGAAAAATTTATTCATAGAAATTTATTTGATTTAAATTAATCAGATGATTAAATTTATCCTACTTATGGTTGTTTGAATTATATTGGATGTTGAATTGTTTGATATCTCTGATATGTGATGCTTTGTGATATATCCTGATTTGTGTTGTGATCTGTAATTTGTTTATCTGTGATATATATATATATATATATATATATATATATATATATATATATATGATCTATGAATGAAAGGTAAGCGTTATAGTTTATATCGCTTATCAAATATATTGTTATATTTTGATCTGTGATGGTTGAATGTTGTTACACTATTGTGTTAAACCCTTGGACTACACAATACAAACAAAAATGTGGATTTCGCGTGGAAATCAGTTAAGTCACAGAAGTTTGACAATTCTAAAGATTGAATTTTTGAATCAAAATTAGTTTTGGAATTGGTATTGAAAGTTTTTGAAAATGAATTTCAAAAATAAGAGTTATTTTAAATAACTTAATAAAAATTGGAATTTAAATCATTTGATTTAAATTTTGAATTCAATATTTGAAATTGAATTCAATGATTTGGGTAATATGGTCTAAAAGATTGTACAAGTTATAAAAGGTGTTTATATGGGTTTTTAACAATTTAAAATATAGTTTTGGAAATTTTAAATTTAAATTCAAGTTTAAACTTAAGTGGCTTTAACTCATGAAAAATTTTAATCAGTTTTTCCCAAAAACGAGAACTATTTTTTTTCAAATAATAATAGCTTTCACATAAGGAAAGAAATTCCCATTTTGTTAAAAGAATGTAAATTTGAAATTAAACTGTTTTGAAGGCTATGAATTAATCTTTGTGAAAGGTTGTTGAACTTAACTTGAAATAAATGAGTATTTCAAATGGTGTATCTTTTATATTATAAAAGACTTGAATTGTGAATAGTTTTGAAAGCTATAAGTTAAATCTTGATTTAAAGATTTAATGAGTTAATCCAATTGAAACAGAAATTTATCTGGGAATCTGGGAATCTGGGAATAAATCTTTGCGAAACTGGGTAAACTTTGTGAAGTAAATCTTTTTGTTTAAAGATTTAAAATGGTAATTTGTTTAAACCATTTGAAAGAAAGGGTTTGGGTAATAAGTTATGACTTAATTGAAATCCCAATATCCATGTGTTTTAAGAATATTGCGTTCACTATTCGGATTAGCCGGGAGAGGACCTTTGTGTCATATAACCCATTCCGAATAAGTGATACGACGATATGGATCGCGTTGAAGACCGGTGGTGAAGACCGGATATTTGTGAAAATGATAGGATGACCTATCTATTGTCTCTACACCATCAGCTACGATATAGAGATTTCCATTGTGATGGGAAATTCAATCGGGATTGTGAATACCCGGATTGCAAGGGCTTCTTTGGAAGTGCCTTCGGTTCTGTTCGAACCCGCAACAGACTTGTATGGTTACGTGTCTGACATTACATTTTGAGATATAAAGCAGATTTCTTTCAAATACATCTATGTTGGTGGCGGAGAATTTATTCTCTTAGCTTAACACCCTTCTATGAGACGTACGAGCTCAGATGTTTTGTAGTTTATGGTAATCAACGATATACTCCCAATTTGATAATGTGGCATGCTGAGTGTTGCTGTGTAATGATTATTTATTGATCATTTGTTGATCAAAGCGTGGCTTTGTGAAAAAGCGTAGCTTTGTGACGAGACTTCGTCGGACCTCTCACCCCGAAAATGGTCTAAACAGGAAAGGTGCAGCAAGGTTATGAGGGTCGCTCCCTTTAGGGTATGTCATTTCCTTCTGGAAAAGGATGGTGTCAGGTATAGGGCCCTGATGCTTAACCTATGTGGTTGCTCCAATCTCATTTTCTGTGTGGTGGTTGCTTTGTGATAGAGGGCGCTTGGATAGAGGTCCCAAAGAACCGGTGGTTGGCATACTCGAGAAGTAGTTACCTAGTTACAGAGGTAACCCGGCATTGTGTTGGCAGAGATCCGGTTAGGTTCTGGGGACGTCCGGCCAGAGGCGTACCCATATGGCAGTAGGAAGTTCCTGAGCCTGACCATTTGTTGGAAATCCAATTCCCAATACGAACCCAGTACGGTTTTGGTTGTATAACCTGCCATTTACTTATGATGGTCACTGTTGTTTAGATGGTAGCTATAGTAGGCATAGTTCGAAATGTCTATGTTGGCTAAGATTAATATTCTATTTTCGAAATGCTTTCTACACTATGTGTGATGGCCCGGAATTTGAAAGCAATATCAATTTAATAATCTGAAATAGAAATTAAATTGATTTGATAATTTTTGTTAATAAGATTTGAATTAATTTAATAATCTAATAAAATAAATAGTTAATTGATAGATTTTATCTTTTTAAATCTAATAATTGTTTTATGTTTATAATATATATAGAATATGTATATATTGTAAAAAGATATTGTTTTAAATTTAATTAATAAATAAATCTTATTTCCTAAAAATATATATATATTTAGTAGATATTGGAAATTTATGATTTTATTTAAAAAGTTAAACTTTTTAAAGGTTATTTAATAAATAAATATGGTTTTAAATACATAAAATAAATATTGAACTGATTTAAAATATGTTTGACCCCAGTTTAAAATTTAAATAAATAGCAATAAGGTTATTTTGATTTTTTTTAAATATAATGTGATAAAATAAATAATTTATTAATATGAAGACAATTTCTTTTAATAAGTTATTTATGGTTATTAAATGTGGTTATTTTTTTAAATATAATAATACATTGTTTTAACAAATAAATTTTTAGTAAAATAATTTTTTTCAAAAATTTAAATTGTGTAGTTATATTTGTAGATAAACTGGATTTCAAAATTTAATTTGAACTTGAATTCAATGCTTTGAAATCTAAAGTGTAAATGTTTTTAAATTGTTTTGATTTTGAATTATTTGTATAAGCTTCATTTTATAAGTTAAATTTGATTTATTCATTTTAAAATTTATATACATGTAAATAAATACATGTTAACTAATTTAATTAAACATGGATTTTCATAAATCCTATATTAAACATCTAATTAAAATATAAGTTAGCATAATTATAAACATGGATTTTCATATATCTTATATTAAACATCTAATTAAAATATAAGTTAACAAAATTATAACAAATTAACATTAAATACAAATATAAACATTATACTAATTAAAAGAACAAGTGTTAATGCATAAACTTGACAAAGTGACAAATGTTAACTTCTTTACAAGTGTCAAAAATTGAATTTAGGTTTTTCTTTTATTTTTTTCGGTTTTTATTAACAACTCCTCTTCCATCTTATTTCTTTTCAAAATCTAAAGCTAAGTTGACAATGGAAAACAAATCTGAAATAAACACTTCTCTTAAAACCAAAATTTCTGAAACATCTTCAAATCCACTTCTCAAATCAAAATTATAACCTGAGACTTTCCTCAAACCAAAATCATGCAAGTCAAATTTCAAAATAGCATACAAACCAGATGCATGAAATCAAGAAGAAAATTCTGCATTTCTGGAATTCAAACCTGCATCAAAGCAATCCTGCATATTTTTTTCAAATGTAAAAGCACCTGCATCAAAACAGCCTGCATATTTTTTTTCAAGTATAAGGCATCTGCATCATCTTCTATCTGGAGTGTCTGCATGCAAGTGAAATCAGGAGCAAAATCAAAACAGGATGTAAAGTTTCAAATTTAAAGAAGCAAATCAAGGTTTAAGCAAAGGGAATTTTCCAGTTTTATAAAGCACAAGTCTTTTTCAAATTTCATTGCTCTGTCAAAAAGGTTAAGGTGAGTAACATTTCTGTTTTCCTAAAGTTTAAACTTATAAACAAGGTTGCATGTTAAATCTCTGTGATAAAAATGTGTTGAATGCATTTTTGAATGAAATCTGCTGATACTTGCTTGTGATTTCCAAAAGTACTCTCTGTTTTTATAGACCATATGTTTAGGTTTTGATTAAATTCAAAATCTATTAATTTGTGCCTCTGATTAAACTTTAGATTTATTCAAACTTGTTCGCTTAATCCTTAAACTTTAGTTTAAGATTGTAGTTAAGTTAAAATGACTTATATCATCTCTGTAAACCAAAAATTGACTGATTAAGTATAGAAATGAGAAAATTCATATTGAATAAATTATAAATTCAGTATTATGAATTGGATACCAAGATCAAAACATGATTTTTAGTATAAAAATTAGGGTTTCTAGTTAAGGGGTTTGGGTGCAGTTTTCTGTTGAACAGAAAAGGGAAATTTTGAGTTTTTAGGGGATCTGGACAAACGTAATGGTCGAGGTTCTTCTGGTAGGTGGAGGAGCAGTCATTGATGATTTGAAAAATATGTGAAGTGGATGCAAATCAACATGGGGACTGTGGTGGTGATTCTCTTCCTGAAGCCTTATTTTAAGTTAGGTAATTTGATTTGGTCAGTTCTACGTGAAGAAGTGACCGAGTTGATTGAGAATTTGGGGAATGATAGTAGGTTGGTGGATGAACTCATGGCCGGAGTCGCTGCCATTCCGATGGTCTGATGGTGGAGAAGGAGGCGAGTTACAGGTTTGGGGTTGAAACCTGTATCTTCTGTTCTAGGTTTTATGTTTTGAAATTGAACTCAAATTCGAGTTGAATAGAAGTGAGGTGATGGTCGTATTGGATTGAGGGGTTGAACGTTGGTGTTTTGAAGTCGCCGGAGGTCGGTGATGATGGCCGGAGGCACGGTGCACATGCACCGTGCATTTTTGGTCTGTGTTTTCTTTTCTGGGTACTGCAGTGTTTTGAACTCGAGTAACACTCGAGTGTTTGCTATGTTTTACTCAAAGAATTTGGCCTGATGACCCGAAGCATTATTATGTTGGCTCGGGTAATATGTAATAATACAGTTTTCTGTAAAAACTGTCTGAAGATTTAAATTTAAATCAAAATTTAAAATGAATAAGCTGTATTGATAAGATTTAAACAAATTTAAATATGTAGGATGTATTATATTTTCAAAGAGTTTGAAATCTTTTAAGTTTTTAAAAATTTGAAAGTGGTTTCAGTTTCTAAAAAATATATAAAACCGATAGTTTTTCTGTAAATTTAAATTTCATTTTGAAATCTGAATCCTGATTCAAAACAGCAGTTTGAATTTAAATTTAAGTTCAATTTTCTTAAGATTTTGAATCTTCAGGTTTTAAAAATGAATTTGTATTTTAAATAAAGAGTTTTTAAATTAAGGTTCAGATCAAAAGATTAATGCAAGTTTAAATTCAAATAATTTAAATAAGGAATGGTTCAAATGTATTGAATTTAAAAATCTGGATATTTCAATAAGTTTTAAAATTAGAATGTTTTCAAACAAGTTTAAATTTAAATTGTTTATTAGAAGTAAATTTGTTTTCGAACAAATATTTAAACTTGATTTCCTTTTTGAATAAAGTCATTTATAAAAGGTTTATAATAGAAAGTTAAATGATTTGTTAACTTAAATTTGTAATTTAAATAGTAATGTATTTAAAACTTAATTTTTATTAAATTAAGTAAATTAAGACTTATCTTATATAAGTATTAAATGGAAGTAATAAATTTTATTTACATTTATTTTAGAAGGATTTTTAAATGGAATCTAAATTTGGTTTATACTTAAAATAAATATCATTTTGAATTTTAGATTCAAAATGAAATTTGAATTTAAATTTTAAAAATGAAATGTTCTAAGTACACTTTAATATTAATAAAATTATTAATAAGGAATGGGTTATCTTAGAAATTATTAAGGTGTTTAAATAATTAAATAAATAAGATAATTAAGGAGTGACTTATTTATTTAATTTATAATTAATAATTTGGATTAATTTAAATTAGAGATTAATTAAGAAGTAATTAAAAGAAAAGTAATTTAAGAATTAATAATAGTTAATGATGATCATTAACTAAGGATTATTTAGTAATTAATTAATATGATTAATTTTTAATAATTAATTAGATTAATTAATTAATGATAATAAATTATGAAATTTATTTAAGTTTAATTACTAAAGAAAAATAATTAAGACATTAATTACTTAATGTAATTAATGGAATTTATTGAGGTTGGTTTAAATTAATTAATTAAGTTAATTAATTTTAAACATTGGATTTGATAATAATTACTTTATGTAATTAATGAAGTAAAATTACTTAGTGAAGTAATTAAAGATAATTACTGGATGTAATTAGTGGATAATAATGGGATATTTTGTATAACTACTCAAGGGATTAATTAAAGAAATTAATTAAGGAACAATTAATTTGATAAGTAATTAAGGGTATTTAATTACAGATTGAGATTAATCAATGGTGATTAATAATTATGGTTTATGTGAGGTTAATTACTGAAGGTAATTAATTTAATTGAGTAATTAATAAAATATAATTAAGGATCATTAATTAATATAATTAATAAAGTAATTAAGATTGATTAATCAAGATTAATTAATCAATAATAAGTGATTAAGTGTAATTAATTAAATGTAATTAATTAAGGTTAAATGTAATTAATTATAGTTAATTAGTTAATGAAGTAATTCAGGGATAATTACTGCTTTTAGTTTAGAGTAATTAATTTGTGAAATTAATTGAAGTATATTTAATCAGGATGGATTAATTAAGATGATAATTAGAGGTTAGTTAATTTATTAATTTTTAATTAATTAATGATGATGTAAGCAAGATTTATATTGATGTAAGTAATTAATTTAATTTATTTTAAATTAATTAGAGATGATGTAATTAATTTAATTCATTTTAAATTAATTATAGATGGTATGATTATAGATCATTGCTTATGAATGGATGATATAGTCGCCTTGAATGGTTTGAATCTCAGCTATGAGATTAGTAGTGTTGAGTGACATGGATGCATTGGTTGCATTGTAATGATGATATTGGTTATCTTTGATAGTGATAATATGGACTATTTGTTGTTATGATAATGATAATTATATGTTGTGAATCTGTGAATTATCTATCTATGTGTATATAGATAATGTAATTGAATTGTTTTAAACTCTAAAAAACTTGGACCTAAAAGACACGCTTTGGATTTCGATGAGACCGAGATCGGGTTTCCATATTTGGATATCCGAAAACCACATCGATCCAAATTAACGATAGGTCGTGAATCTTATGTGAAGAGTGAAGACTCGAGGTGTAAGGACAATTGGTCAGTATAACTCGAGGGGGTGATTCCGTGATGAGTTTGACGGAAATAGTACTTATAGGCTCGAGATGGAGATTCAGAGTGCAAGGGTTATCGTCGTTAACTCTGAGGGTGATTCCAAAACGAGTGTAACGAGATAATGCCTTCGGTTTCGCTCGAACCCGGAACGAACTTGTACGGATTGAATGCTTTCAGCACATCGTCGGGTGGACGATGAGCATTCTAAGATAATGTGTCCTATAAAGGTAATCGTAGCCTCAAGCCTTATCAACCGGGAATGGCTAAAACAGGGGAGGTGCAGCAAGGCTTCGTGGGTAGCTCCCACTGGAGAGCAAGATTTTCCCCTGCCTAGAGGTCCCTTTATATTCAGATGTGTGGGAAGTTGGAATCGCACGCCAACTGCGGGGTTGTCTTGTTCGGAACTGTTCAGTAAGGAGTGGGACCGGCCTTGTGTTGCAGGGGAGCGGGCGTACTCCTCGGTACGTTGATCTAGGCCAAGTACTATGACGGACGGTACCTCAATAGCCCTGCCATTGTATGGAATCCAATCCAATAAGTGCCAACGGTTTTGATTGTATTACCCACTTTTGTGGCTAGTAGCTGGAATTTAATAAATGTAACAATTTCGGCTGTTTCATATTTACTTGAAAACCCTAGACCTATTATAATATCACTGGATTTCCTATCAAATGTTTTGGTTAGCGTAAGGTAAAAACATTTCCATGTTTATGTGTGGGAAGTCTTACGTGATACCTTTCTTTTCAAAAGGCTTTTGAAAGTTAAGCAACTTTAACCTGTTACTCATACTAGACCCATGTCTGACCCGGAGTTTATTCTTTGTTTTTTATAAACTCTTGGTTACTCAAATTTTTACGAGTAGCGAAGGGATTCAGGTTAGCTTGGACGAATATTGGAGGAGCAATGGAGCAGGAGGCTTCTGCGTTAGATATATAGTAATTCCGCTGTGTGTTCTGTGTTGTCTCTGAGTTGTAATATGTTGTAAATACTGGACAGGTGTTTATAACTGTCTAGTATATGTTGTATTATCTGTGTACTCTGATAGTGGTTGTAAATTATGTAATATTTTATGTTATTAATATAATTTATTCGTTCCGCTGTTTCGATTCTGATGTGTTTTTTCTTCTTTCTTCTCTTTCTTTCTCTCTTCTATCCCTTTCTTTCTTATTAGCGATGCGACTTTCTGGGTTTTGGAAGTCGGGTCGTTACACTATGCACTAATAATAATATCAAAAAATGAATTGTTTTGCGTAGTAAGCATCTTTAAGGAGAAATCTCCCCCAATTCTGCGTTTGCATTGTGTGTGTGGCGGGAGGCTTTATGGTAGTTTCATTTTCCAAAAGCATTGCGGATATTTTTCACTTCACTTGTTGTTGTTGTTTTAAAGATATATAACTTCTTTAGTTCTCACACCAGTACCACGACTGACCTGAAGTTTATTGTTCCCTTCCTAAACTCTGGGTGTCCCCCAATTTCCACGCGGGCAGCCTAGAAACAGGTTATCAGGTTATTCTGGATTAAGGAGTGCTATGGAGCTTAGGAGGCGAGCTGGATGGCGAGACGTACCACTTGTGTATGATATTATCTTTTCCACTGCAGAATTCACTTGTAAGGACAAGTTTGTATAACTGTCCATTATTGTGTTGTGCTGTATATTGGCTCTGATGATGTAGTGTATAAAATGTACAGTTCTTTGATTTAAAGATTATTCATTTATCTATTATATGTTGTACCACTGCGACTGTGAGATTCTGTTGTTGTTTCTGTTGTTCTTCTTTCGTTCTATTTTCTTCTTCTTCTACCTTTTTCTTCTTCTTAAAACCTAAGGATTCGGTTTTCCGGCATTCAATTGTTCGGCAGTTGATACAGTAGACGTATTGATGTCGATTTTTGAAAGTCGAAGAATCGGGTCATTACACCGATCGAATATTGATCACCATCGACAGCAAATTTTCCTTTTGAACTTCGACGAGCAAAACTGATGCACATCAGGTTAACTCGTTTGCTTTAAGTCGCTCGGTCAACATAGGTCGCTTGGTCTTAAGTCGCTCGTCCTGCTATGAGTCACGCCATGTTAAGTTGCAACCACATAAGTCGCTCCACGACCTAACGGATCAAGGAAACAAGGCCACATCTCTTAAGTCGTTTACAAAGTTTGCATTCTTCTTAAGTCGTAAGTCGCTGGCATATCTTAAGTCGTTCGCGACCTAACCATCTATAGCCGCTTCTCTAAAGTCGCATGCTTCTTTAAGTCGCATGCTTCCTTAAGTCGCTGGGTCGTTCTTGAAGCCATCTTTTTCTTAGGTCACAGCTGAAGCTTATGCCGTGGTTCGCTTAAGTCGCTCAACCTATGCTGATTTATTAAGTCGCTAGATCGTAAGCCGTATGCTGCTTTCTCTCATGTCGCTAAGTCGCATAGTGTTATAACTTGTATTGTTTTGTTATGACGTATGTCGTGTTATAATGTTAAGTCGTGTACTGTTATAACTTGTATTGTTGTTATCTCGTATGTCGTAGGTTATGTTGTACTGAGTCGCATGTAATGTTGTAACTCGTGTTGTACTTTCTTATGTCACAGTTGTTAAGTCGTGTAACCCGTAAGTCGTATGTCGTTCGTGGCTAAGTCGCATATGTGTTGTAAACTCCTATAAATAGGAGTGTGATGTCATTTGTAAGGGAGTTGATTTTGAATAAAATTGTTTGTGTGCTTTTGCCACTTTTGTTGAAGTTGAGTGTGATCTCCTTCTTCTTCCATATTCGGATATTCGAGTGCGCTCGAGTCAACGAATTTAAAGCCGATTCACGGAATCTCATGCGCGAGATCAACGTCGAAGAATCGTAGATCTTCTAACGCGGAATCGTGCGCGATCAACGTGTTGAAGATAGCTAGAATCCGGTATCTCGAGAGATCAATGGATTTGGGCATTTATCTTGGTATCGTTTTATCGTTTTGCTTCATTTGTTATTTCTACTGCGTCAGTTTGGTATCAAAGCCTAGTTCGAATCCTAGTTCAAAGCTAAGTAAGATCAAGGCCGAGTTCAGAGCTAATCTCAAAGCCGAGCCGAGCTAGTGCAGAGTTCAAAGCCGAGTTAAAGCTAAGTCAAAGCCGAGTTAAAGAAAAGTAAGATCGGAAAAGAGATTTTGAATGAACATGCCTCCGAGACGTGCTAACCGCTATCATAATGTTGAAAATGCATATAGAAGACAAGAAGCTGAGCAGATGGAGCAGCGTATCAATGAAAAGTTCAATGAGGGTATGGAAAAATTGGAGAAATTGATGAAAGACCTGAATCAAAGTCAAAGGAGAACGTCACCAGTTTCGAATCAGAGTGGAAACCGGGTTTCACCATCGGTTTTGTAAGAACGGAGAATGTCACCCCAATTTTATCGAGATAAGAGAGAATCATCAGTTTCAATGAGGCAAGAACACTGTGAGTATCGAAATGAAGAAACAAGAACCCCACGTGAGTTTGGCAATGAATCTTATCGTGATGTTGAAAGACAAGATAGAAAAGATAAGCGTGATCGTAGAGACATAGATGGTCGAGATCGATATCGACATACATATGATTTTGTGGAATATGGTGATAGAGGAAGTATTCATTATCGAGATCGAGGCCAAGTGCGAAATAAATATCTTGAATCAGAAAATGATCGTAAATGGGAATCAGGTATGAGGATGGAAATTCCAGAATTCAAAGGTGGTATGCAAGCAGAAGAACTTCTTGATTGTTTGTCAAATGTTGAAGAAATTTTGGAATTCAAGGAGGTGCCTGAGAATCGCAGAGTTCAGTTAGTTGCTACAAGTCTAAGGGGAAGAGCTATGGCTTGGTGGCAGCAAACTAAACTAACTCGGGAGAGAATGGGAAAATCAAAAGTTGTCACTTGGGAGAAGATGAGAAAGATGATGAAAACGACTTTCTTGCCATACAATTATCAATTTCTTATGTATCAACGATTGCAGAATTTGAGACAAGGGACGAGGACAGTGAATGATTATGCAAATGATTTCTATCAATTGATTGCAAGGAACGATATTATGGAAACTGAAGAACAACTAACGGCTAGATATATTGAAGGGTTACGAATGCAAATTCAAGACATGGTGAATATGTTTAATCCAATGTTTTGCTGAAGCACATCAGGAAGCCTTAGCTTGGGAGAAAACAGGGAGACGAGGAGGTGGTATGTTTACGAGTTCCAACAATCAGAATAAGGGTGCTAGTAGCAGTGCTAATGTTTCCAAGGCAGTCGGTAAACCTGTTGTCAAAGAAACCGCTAAAGCAAAGGTCAATGACAGTATCAAGTGCTATAATTGTCGGGGGTTTGGCTATAAAAATAATGAATGTACAAAGTCAAAGAAGAGAGCATTGGTTGCAGAGGAATGTGAGTATGAGGATATGGTAGCTGAGATAGATTATACTCAACCATCGAAGTTTAATGAAGATGAAGAAGTTGTGTCAGGAGATGAAGGGTGTAATTTGATGATGAGGAGGTCTTGTTTAGTGCCAAAGCATGAGAATGATTCTAGTTGGCTAAGAAGCAATATCTTTCAGTCTACATGTACTATCTTGGGAAAGGTTTGTCGATTTGTTATTGATGCGGGAAGCTGTGATAACATTATTTCGGAAGAAGCCGTTACAAAGTTAGGGTTGAAGACTGAAAAACATCTTAGATCTTATAAACTGGCATGGTTAAAGAAAGGTGGAGAAGTGACAGTGGGAAGAAGAGCATTTGTTACATTTTCTACTGGGAAGAAGTACAAAGATGATATTTGGTGTGATGTTGTGAATATGGATGTGTGTCATCTACTATTGGGAAGACTGTGGCAATATGATAGAGCTTTACAACATAATGGTCGCACCAACAGCTACAGTTTCATGTTTGAAGGTACTCAAATTACTTTAGTTCCTAAAAAGCGTGAACAAAGTGAAAGAAAATCAGAGAAGAAGGTGGAATCAACTAGTCTGTTATCTACGAGAGAATTTGTTGAAGAGGTGAAAGATAGTGCTGAAATATTTATGTTGATTGGGTATGAAACAAGTGAAGATCATGAAGTTCCTGCGGAGGTTAGACCGGTGTTGAATGAATTTGAAGATGTCTTTCCTGCGGAATTACCCAATGAATTACCGCTACTGAGAGATATACAACATCAAATTGATCTAGTGTGAGGTGCTGTTTTACCGCATAGGCCACATTATCGTATGAGTCCGAAAGAGCATGAAGAGTTGAGGAGACAAGTTGAGGAGTTGCTTGAGCAAGGGCGTGTTCGAGAAAGTCTCAGTCCTTGTGCTATACCAGCTTTGTTAGTGCCGAAGAAAGATGGTTCATGGAGAATGTGTATGGATAGCAGAGCACTCAACAAAATAACTGTCAGATACAGATTTCCTATGCCAAGATTTGATGATCTATTGGATCAACTTAGCGGGTCTGTAATCTTTTCAAAGATCGTTCTTAAGAGTGGTTATCATCAGATTCGCATAAGACCAGGTGATGAATGGAAGACAGCATTCAAGACTCGAGAAGGATTATATGAATGGTTGGTCATGTCGTTTGGTCTATCTAATGCACCAAGTACATTTATGAGGGTGATGAATCAAATTTTCAAACCTTACATTGGGAAGTTTTTTGTTGTTTACTTTGATGATATCTTGATCTATAGTGCAAGCACAGAGGAGCATATTCAACACTTGCGAAAGGTGTTAACTATTCTTCGTCAAGAACAATTCTATGCAGCGACGAAGAAATGCATGTTCATGACGCCAAGTGTTTTATTTCTGGGATATGTCGTGTCTGAAGAAGGAATACAAGTGGACCAGGGTAAAGTTGCCGCAATCAGAAATTGGCCACAGCCCAAACTATAACAGAAGTCGGAAGTTTTCATGGGTTAGCTTCATTTTACTGAAGATTTATACCATACTTTAGTAGTGTGATGGCCCTATTAAAAAATTGTATGAAGGGAAAGAAGTTTTCATGGACGAAAGAGGCAGGATCTGCTTTTGAGAAAATCAAGGAACTTTTAACCTCAACACTGATTCTAGTGTTGCCAGATTTTTAGTTACTATTTGAGTTACATATGGATGCATCGAAAGTTGAATTGGAGGAGTGTTGAGTCAGAAGGGTCATCCAATTGCCCATTTCAATGAAAAACTTCTGGAACAAAGATGAGATACAATACTTATGACGTGGAGTTTTATTCTATTGTGCAGGCTATGAAGCATTGGAGACATTACTTATTCCACAAAGAATTTGTTTTGTATACAGATCATGAAGCGTTGAAACATTTACAAGGGCAGGATAAAATTGCAGCTAGGCATGCATCGTTGATAGCTTATTTGCATCAATTTACATTCGTCGTCAAGCATAAGTCTGGAGTAACTAATCGCGTCGCAGATGCATTGAGTCGGAGGAATACTTTACTAACAACCATGCGAGTAGAGGTGATGGGTTTTGACTTACTTCTAGATTTTCTTACATCGGATTCTTATTTTTCCAAGATCTTAGACAAAGTCAAGCAGGGAAACATGGATGAATATATGCTGGTTGATGGTTTTCTATTCAAGGAAAATCAGTTGTGTATTCCAGATTGCAATTTACAAATGAAATTATCAAAGAATTACATGAAGAAGGACACGTGGGCCGCGACCGTACTATGCAGTTGATCTCAAAGTCTTTATTTTGGCCGTCAATGAGGAAGGAGGTTGAAAGGTTTTTTCAGAGGTGCCGTATTTGTCAAATTTCAAAGGGACCGCGACAAATGCAGATTTATATTTACCATTGCCTATACCTACTAAACCATGGGTGGATGTTAGTATGGACTTTGTATTGGGTTTGCCGAGTACGCAACGTGGCAATGATTCTATCTATGTGGTGGTTGATCGATTTTCAAAAATGGTATATTTTATCGCATGCAAGAAGACGGCATATGCAGTTAATGTCGCACAGTTATACTTCAGAGAGATCTATCGTCTTCATGGGTTGCCTGAATCTATTGTATCAGATAGAGACACTCGTTTTCTGAGTCTTTTTTGGATGAGCCTACAGAGAATGGTCGAGACAAAACTGAAATTTAGTAGTGCTTATCATCCATAGACGGATGGATAGACAGAAGTTGTGAATAGATCTCTAGGTAATCTATTGAGATGCCTCGTGAATGACAATTTGAAGAGCTGGGATTCCAAGCTGTGTCAAGCTAAGTTCGCACACAACCATGCAGTTAATCGTAGCACTGCGTTCAGTCCATTTCAGGTCGTTTACTCGACAATTCCTAAAGGACCATTGGATTTATCTATATTACCACAGCAGAAAGGAGTGATCAAACGAGCTAGTGATTTTGTGAATGAGTTGCAACAGTGCCAAAAGGTTGTGCAGGAACGATTTCTTAAGGCGAATGAGAAATATAAGCAATCCGCAGATATGAAACGACGAAATGTTGAATTCAAAGAAGGAGATTTTATATATGCAGAATTGACTAAGGATCGATTTCCTATTCATGCTTACAATAAGCTAGCTGCTAGAAAGATTGGTCCTTTGGAAGTCGTAAAGAAGATTAATGAAAATGCTTATCAGTTAAGACTGCCGGATCATATCCATACTGCTGACGTTTTCAACGTCAAACACTTGATTCCATATCATGAGAATAAGTATGTCGAAGGAGAGGAAAGTGTGAATTCGGGGTCGAATTCTTTTCAACCAGGGGAGGATGATGCAGCACATCAGGGTAACTCGTTTGCTTTAAGTCGCTCGGCCAACATAGGACGCTTGGTCTTAAGTCGCTCGGCCGGCTATGAGTCACGCCATGTTAAAGCGCAACCACATAAGTCTCTCCACGACCTAACGGATCAAGGAAACAAGGCCACATCTCTTAAGTCGTATACAAGGCTGCATTCTTCTTAAGTCGTAAGTCGCTGGCATATCTTAAGTCATTCGCGAGCTAACCATCTATAGCCGCTTCTCTAAAGTCGCATGCTTCCTTAAGTCGCCTGCTTCCTTAAGTCGCTGGGCCGTTCTGTAAGCCGTGTTTTTCTTAGGTCACAGCTGAAGCTTATGTCGTGGTTCGCTTAAGTCGCTCAACCTATGCTGATTTCTTAAGTCGCTGGATCATAAGCCGTATGCTGCTCTCTCTCATGTCGCTAAGTCGCATAGTGTTATAACTTGTATTGTTTTGTTATGTCGTATGTCGTGTTATAATGTTAAGTCGCGTACTGTTGTAACTTGTATTGTTGTTATCTCGTATGTCGTAGGTCGTGTTGTACCGAGTCGCATGTAATGTTGTAACTCGTGTACTACTTTCTTATGTCGCGGTTGTTAAGTCGTGTAACCCGTAAGTCGTATGTCGCTAAGTCGCATATGTGTTGTAAACTCCTATAAATAGGAGTGTGATGTCATTTGTAAGGGAGTTGATTTTGAATAAAATTGTTTGTGTGCTTTTGCCACTTTTTTTGAAGTTGAGTGTGATCTCCTTCTTCTTCCATATTTGGATATTCGAGTGCGCTCGAATCAATGAATTTAAAGCCGATTCACGGAATCTCGTGCGCGAGATCAACGTCGAAGAATCGTAGATCTTCTAATGTGGAATCGTGCGCGATCAACATGTTGAAGATAGCTAGAATCCGGTATCTCGAGAGATCAACGGATTTGGGCATTTATCTTGGTATCATTTTATCGTTTTGCTTCATTTGTTATTTCCGCTACGTAAAAAACCATGCCCTAAACCCTATTTCTTCGAACCCAAGACTATCTGATCATCTAGAAAATTTCGTAACATTTTTCCGTCGACCAGCATCACATCATCTACCTTCAAACTCAAGCTCGAAGCTCGACTCCATGTTGATCGTCGGGAATTGACGATTTTGTATTTTCCGTTCATCTCGAAATTTATCATTTTATCCAATACTAAAAATCATCGCATTCATATCAAAAATCATCACTTTCCATTTTGAAACAGATTGTATAATCGAAAATTGAAATTAAATCATTTGATTTTTATGATCAAATGTTATTCATCTCTGCAGTATCTTAATTTAAAAATATATGTTTAATATAAATGCTTGAGATTATTTTTACAATTTGAATATTATACGTACAAACAAGTTGTTTTTAAAGATCAAAGCTTCATATCGATTCCTATGAGTGGCATGAATTTTTGAATAGGTTTATAAAACCTTTCATATATAAACAGAGACATATATTTTACTGTAACATTTTAGTTTCCAAAGTATTAACTGTATATTTATACTTGAAATAAATTTTTAAAATTTAAATCTAGTTGATGCTAACATTCTTCCTTTATACGTCAGATCCTAAAAGAGACTAAGGGAAGACGAATTTAAGTTTATTCTAATTCTTAAAATATGTTAACTTATAACAGAGATGATATATTCATATGCACAAACCTGTATATACATGTATAACTTTATATATACCCATATGCAAACACATTATCATTCATATATACTCAATTCCAAGTCATTACTCAATATTAATCACATGCAAACAAATTTAAATAAACAGGTTGAAGAGTTTGCTCACTTGATTTTGAAAGGCAGAGAATAATAGAGAAGACAGGCTTGGAACTGCTTTAAATTTTGAAAACTGGATTTTATGCTTTATTATTTGATATGAATTGCAGCTTGAAACTGAAACTTGATGTTTGAAACTGCAAAAACTTTTGATCTGAGGCTTGCTTTTTTTTCTGATTTGATGAGTTGCTTCCTAGTTTTGATTTTGCTTTTGATTGTTAGGTTTGTTTTTGCTTTGATCTATGAACTTGTTTTGCTTTATCCTGATCTTTGAATTGTTTGAACCTAATGTTGTTGCTCTGGTTTTAAATTTTGATCTGTTTTGATTTCTTGTTTTGATTTTGAACATATGAAAGAAAACGAAATGAGAAAGAAGAATATAGTGGTTTATAAAAATCTTGTTTCCTTTTTATTAATTATTTTTACAAATAAGATAAAATTAATACTTCTTCATGTATATTATTAAAAAAATTACACTTGTCAATCTATGTTTTACTTATTAAACATTTCTCATGAATATTCATTTTTATGTTTTAAACCCTTGTTTTCACTTAATTTATAATTTATATTTTAAACCCTTTCCTTAATTTAATTTATGAAACATGTTTTGTTATTTTAGTTTTGTTATTACATATGTTTTACAAATTTTCATATGTATACAATATATACTTAGTTCAAGTAAATTTAAAAAGAAAGTATATAAACTTATTTATTTATTTATATATATATATATATAACTTTTAAGAATGTAGTTTTTAAAATTAATCAAACATAAATAAATAAATATTATATAATATGTATATATTTGATTTTAACTTTTTAAATAGCTTTTGTAAATTTATTTATATCAATTTCAAAATATAACTTTCAAATCATCATATTATAAATACAAAATAAATTTTCCTATTATTAAATTATAGAGTTTCCAAATCCAATATATTATTCGAAACATTTATTTTTAATTTTCAAATTCAAAAATCAATATACAATTAATTTGTATTTATAAATGAGTAAACAAACAAATATCTTTTTATAAATATAAATTTTATTCCATTCACAAATCTATTTATTTCCTAATTTTTTTCAAATTAATTTGCCAATAAATTCACAATTTAATTGTAAAACTTAAATTAATTACCAATTTAAATTTGATTTAAAAATGGGATCGTTACAGTTACATCTTACTTCATTTCCGCATATAAGCGAAAATCTGTATAATTGCTCTGAGTAGCTTTTGAATTGTTCATGGGTTCACATGTTGAATTTTTGATGCATTTTTCTTTGATACTTAAATGGATTTTGCTTTGATTATTTCCACTGAACCTTAAATGCATTTGATACATGTATACATCCTTTTGTATGCATTTTGGTATATACATATATACATGTACACATTTAAGGTTTATACATATATACATGTATGCATTTTTCTTTGAATAGTTTATATATATATATATATGTATGTATATGTATGTGTATGTATGTATGTATGTATGTATGTATGTATGTATGTATGTATGTATGTATGTATGTGTATGTATGTGTATATGTACATGTACATGTACACGTACATGTATATGTACACGTACATGTATATGTACATGTACATATATGTGTATATGTATTTGTATATGTATATGTATACATGTATAATTTCAGGCTATTAAAGTATCAAAGCAATCAAAGATTTATACATTTATATATGCTTTGATATCAAAATGCATTTTGCTTTGTTTTCTTTCCCTGAACCTTGAACGTATATATCCTTCCCTTCCCCGAACCTTGAATGGCCTAAAATTGACACTTGAATAACCTAAACCTTGAATGGTCTGAAACCTTAAATGGTTGTTATTGCTATATGCAGTCTTCCTGTTTGTAACTTCCATGTATGTACACACATACATATGTATTACATATGTGTGAAATATTGCCATGCTTTTCCTTTGTTTGTCCGGTTTATACATGTGCACTTCAGCTTTGTTCATGCTGCTCCTATGTGCACTATGCATAAACTATTTTGAGATTTCTTACCTTGTATTCACTATGTACTCTTGTGTTTATTGAATTGATGAAACTTGTATTCACTGTACTCTTGTGCATTTTCCTGGCTGCACTTGTATATTTTTGGTTGGAGCACCTGAGTGTGCACCTGAGTTTGATTTTCTGGTTTGTATATTTCTAGTTTGATTTTCTGTTTTGAGTTGCATTTCCTTGTGCACCTGAGTTGAGCCCGATCAGGCTTGGGCTTCACCTCATGGACATTTTCACTGTGTTGAGCCTTCGTGCTTGACCTTTGAAATAGTCCATGAGATTTAATCGATGTCCGGCCCTGTGATATTCATAGTGACATTGTGCATATCATAAGTTGTCCGTGCACATATATATTTGTTCGGCCATGTCTAAAACATAAAGAGAAAATAAACCCATAAACTGAGGCAATATTAATATTCAAATTTAATTTAATTTTTGCAATTTACGTTTGTTTCCTTTTCCATTTTACTGCGTTGTTTACTCGACAAGTAGAAGAAACGAATGGACACAAGCTGGAGAAAGCAAATAAAGATCAATATCAAAAATAAAATCGAGTGAGTGTAAGTGAGTGCTAGTAAAAAAAGTGTTATAAATGAGACTGTAGAGAAAAGTTGTATATATGAGAGTGATAGTGAAAGTTGTATTGTATTTGAAAATGTAAGAATAGTGAAAGATGTATTGTATTTGAAAATGTAAGTATAGTGAAAGTGGTATTGTATTTGAATTTGATTTGAAATAAAATGTTTGTTTAAATAAAATTGTGATTCACTATTTCATTTTGCAAATATAACATAGGTGTAATTGATATGCGTATCAGTCAATATTTATATGTTGTCTAATAGAAAAATTTAGAAATGATATTATAACATCAAACAACGTATGGTTTTTTTTTCTTTTGATGTGTTAGTCCATATCTGACGGTGCATATATGTGGTCTGATATGTAATGAGACGGCACAGAAATAGACGACAAATAGGTATTTATTCAAACAATGAAGCATATCTGTTGTCTAATTTGTTCTTTCTTATAGCATAGTAGAGGACGAGCAGTTGATTGACTTTCTTGAAAAGTGCTTGCAATATTAATGATTTTCATTTACGTGTTACTATAGATTGAAATGACCGTGCTCTAATACCAATTATTATTCACTATAGGATCTATATAAAATGTAACTTGTATATAAGAGTGTGTGGGATAATATATAATATGGCTAATGTGTATAATAAATGTATATATATTAATCTAAGTAGAACTATATAACTGTGTATGATAGTATAAAGTAAATAAGAGTAATCACACCAGATGTTCTATACTAGTTTGGACCTTCCATAATACGTCCAGTCCTGAAGCTCCCTTTCGGCGTTTCCTTTAACCGAATAACCCTCACTTTGTCTGAAGGAATAGGCTAATACAACTGAGTATCTTTGACAAACTTTGTGTTCCAAATAACACATATATTGACGGCTAGTACAATTCTTCTTATAATCTTCGTAGTAATGTGGAAGTGCATAGTTTGTGTTTATGGAAGTAGTTTGAGTAAACATTGGGAATTGAATTGAAATGGGTACTACGAGATCATCGAATATAGAAATAGAAAGTAAGTTAGCAATTTTTTTTTGAATTTTGACCTTGCAATGTATTTATAGAAATGAAAGAGTATAGCGAATTGTTGCAATCATTCATAGATGATTATTACCATTAGAAAGGTTCCAACTTTTCAAAGGACTCTTCAAAAATAGCCGTTATATAGCATTTAGTCAACCAAGTACAGAATTCAATCTACTGAGTAAGAGCAGACAAGTTCGCACAAAATTTCAAAAACTTAAACGATGGTAAAATAATAATGTTCAATCGAGTGAGGTATTTTCTCAGTCAACTACCCTCAGTCAACTGAATAGAGTGAACTTAGAAAAAAATATAAGTTTATTTTTTCCTTTTCGAAATATAGAAACAAAAAATCTCTTTGGATATAGTCATGTATGCTAGTGTGTATACGAGATACCAAGGATATTTTACATAAAATTCTGTGAACATATACATACTCTAATTTAATGAAGATGACCTTTGAATTTCTTGAATGTGATCAATCCTTTTTGGTGATAGTCATATTGTCTTTGTTATAGCTCTTTCACCTGCAATATAGTTACAAAATAGAAATATGTTACAATATATTTCCCATCATTAAAACATTAGAAACAGAGATTCAACATCAATGATGTGCTAGTTTCAGAGATAAAAATGATTCATGACCTGATTCAAGACACTGAACTCTAGGAACCTTTCGTTGCCACGATCATCATGAGGAATGCAGACAAACATATGGAAGAAGTCAATAAAAAGGGCTAGATACCAAAAGAATCCTCTTGGTATTGAAAGGCTTGGAGGTGATTCATTGGTGTGAAATTTTTTTGGGATAGAAACTGATGCATGACTTGGCTTTTGGTCACAACCTTCAGAAATATGCCGCTGCCTGGAAACTAGCAACGTCAGAAAGGTGTAATGAATAGTCTTTAGGAATTCTATTGTTCCTTAGAAATAGGCAACTTAAAGGAAGGATAACTGGGATCGAATAATTCTTGCGCTAGTTTCCAAAGATTGAAGCTAGTTCCTGATCGGACTTCAACAACAGCGCTAGCGACCAAGCGGGACACTCTTTATCGAGAATAGGTAAGGGTAGTCATGAAAAGTCAAAGACATTAGGCTGTCTCAATCCTAGACAATGACCAAAGAACCACAACCGGAATAGGGGCAATCAAATAATTTGCCCTGCATGTTTAACTCACACTAATGCCCGAATTCGTGGCAGAAAACTCTACAAATAAGATTTAGTTCGCAATGGAAACATATGAATGAGGGGTAAATTTTGCAAATAATGTTCCGCGGCAATATAGAGCAAGTAGAACTTGGACTATCTACAATGAAAGTTGACCAAGGCTAACTCAACCCAAATCAACACGGACATGCCATCACCTAGAGGTAGGGACGTCGGGAAGGAATAACCATATAGCGATCAATGGGATTATTGAAGCCTAGCTTGTAGGAATCAACCACTGCCTGAATTTAAGTAACATCAAGGAGGATGCTTGGAATAGAACAATTCATGCGCTAGTTTCTTAAGACCGAAGCAAGTACACGATTGAACTTCCATGACAATGTTAGTCGCTAGGTGGGACATGCTTGGTCAAGAATAAGCAATGATAATCATAAAGAAATCTAAAGCTAGTATCGTTGTGTTTTCCTAATCTAGGATTAGGATTGGGAAAACACACTTATACTGGGGGCAATTAGATACATTTGCCCACAACATTCAGCTACCACTAGCGCCTAGATTCAGGCATTTTGAAAAATTAGTTCTGTGAATAGGGTTTAGTCTACGGAAAAGATCATACAAGATAGACTGAACATCCCATCTGCTTTCTGAGATAGTTAGGAGTTGCATGCAAATGGAGTTAACTGCAACTAACAGTTGATCGAAAGGCACATGACCAAACACAAGCAGGAATGGCAATAGTGTTGGTTAAATGACGGCCATGTTTCACCGAATAGAACACTTTGGCAACTGTATGCAAGGATGAATAAAGGAACATAACCAAAGCAACTGTCGGAATTTGGTTTATATGCAAAAAGTTGGGAGATAGTGGAGGCTGCTCCTGCATAAACACAACTAAAAAGAAGACCGACAAGCGAACAGGCTTCGGGGGATCTCCACTTTCTCTTCCCTCTTCGTCAAAGACCTGTAAGGCTATGAACTCATTTAAAGGAGGAGGTGGGTTTAGAAACAAGAAAACGGATGTCGAGGTACCATCATTAGGCTTAAAGCATGGTGATCGGCAAGCCAATTTAAACAAGAAAACTTGGCGTTCAACTTGGTGAGGTATATTTTATTTTGAAAATTAAAACCTGTGTGACCAATGCAAAGGAGCCAAAGGATGTCGACGTATATCGACTAATCTGATTCCAAGCGTTAACTGAGGCAAGTGAGAAGTGGTAATCTATGCAATGTGAGTCATGTGTCCTAAATACGATGAGCGGACCATCCTATATAGATAGCTCGCTCGTGCTACAAAAATGAGTCACGTCATGCAATGATATTATATGTTGGAACTTACCCGTTATCAATGAATAATCGAAAACAGAGCCATTATTCGAAGCGATGTGGAAGCTTTTCTTTCCAGGAACATGGGAAATGAAGCAAAAGGAAAATCATAGTAATGGAATCATTCAACTCGATCATTTTTGAAGCGAACCGTCCAATTGGAATGTAGATGGTGATATAGGAATATCCGTGCGTTGATAGGAGTTAGCTGAAGAGGAGAGAGTTAGACGATTATCTAAATGCAACATCCCACCTTTTTGTACGTTTTAAATCGACGATAAACCACACACGTCAAAACCAAACAATTCAATAGGGCGGATTGTTATGGGTAAATAAGAAAAGCAGAGAAAGAAATAAAACAAACAAAATCTCACAGCGGAACGATAAAATATAATAACCAAATAAACAGTTCATGAAGCTGTTTACAAAATATTCGATAATACTCATACAATACATATCAGAGTTACATATACCATAGAATAAAAACTAATGCAGTGGAAAAGTATGAATGCAGTGGAATAATATAATAAATAATAGTAATACAAATCTTCGTCTTCGTCCTCTAGAAATAAAGTCTTCGAATCCTGAAATGCTCAAACTGACTCGAATGAATTGAAAAGACAAAACACTCAAGTCAGAACTAAAAGATCTTATGTAAGTTAAATCAAAGGTAAATAATATGAGTGGAACGGCATCAGAGAAGTTTACGGGATTTGACATCTCCTATCCAGTGTCTAACATGAGTGCAGTAACTTAAGAGATACTCGGGACTCACATCTCCTAAGGATCCATTAAACTATTTACTATGTAGTAATATACTCTATTGTAATAATGTCTATTAGTAAAAAAAACTTACTTTTAAATAGCGTTAAGCTTTACATTCTCCACCTTAACACGTAATAGTGCCAGTAGTCATTATAGTACCTGCATATCTCCTAATCGGGAGACTACGAGAAGATACTCCATAGGTACGACACAAATCAAACTCGTACAAGGCTCGCTAGGTTAGGTGACACAACACACAAGGCAATGCAAGGGTAGATATACCAATTACGCACACGGGCTGGTGGTGACGCATAGCGCACAGCTATCGCCCACCTCGAGCCACACCCCCGAAAATCAAAGGGCCCCAATCAATCACAGAGTAATAGAATGGTATCGAAGAAGTGTGTCCAATAAGAGGGGCTACCTCACTGGCCTGAGATCGCTCCTGTTTTAGCCACCTTAAGCCAACTCACGGCAGGTCCACGTTCATACCTCAAAGGATCGCCGCCGCCATCCTACTTCATTCTGGAATCTCCACCGCATACACGGTTGTTAAAGTGGTTTTTGGAGTTGGCAGAGAGTATGATAACTTTCGATCCCAGTCTCTTAAACAACCAAATGTTATTAACATCGCGGTCATTTCAAAATATTTATACTTCAAGACCAGAATATAATATCCATTTCAAAACCATACAAATACGATATCATTTCCGTTTCAAAAACCAATCAATATGATATAGTTTTATTAAAACCCAAATCAATATAATATCATTTTTATTTCGAATATATCCTTTTCAAAATCATAGCACTTTCAAAATCATAATATTTCGAAACCAAATGCTGAAAATATAACCCTTCAAAACATAATACTTCGAATTTCATAGCTTTTAAACCATAACTTCCAAAACTTAAATGGTTTGGATATTCAAACAGTATATAATGTAAAATAGTTTGAATTTAAAATTTCTTTAAAAAGTTAAATAATTTTCCCGACTTCACAATTTTATTCACTTTAAATTAAATCTCGATTCATAACTTTCAACTCACTTTCAGATTCGATAAACCATTTCAATTTCAATATATTTCAAACTTTGAATATTAAACTATTTCAAAACTAAGGTTGGTAATTATGATTCAACCATTCAATGTTCTATTTTTAGTTTTGAAATATTTGCATAATAAATCCATTTCCATTTAAATAAAACTCAAATTACAAATAACTAAATATTTCCTTCAATTTATTTATACTTGAAATATTCGTTTAATCCATCTTAAACCAAAATCCAGTTATAAAAATCTTAGCTTTAAAATCTCAATTTTATTAAATTTCAAATCAATTTCATATTTATCTTCCCACCTTATTCTCATTTAAGTCATTATAAACTCCAAAAATATAAATTTAAAAAATACTTGACTATATTATATCTTAATAAAATCAAACTTTATTATTAAACTTATTTTATTCTTTAAACCAATTTTATACATAGTTTAAAACCAAGAATTTAACTATATATAAAATAACAATTATAAAATATCCAAATCATTATCTCATAAAACCATATATATTTTTACCAAACCATAGAAATCATTTCAAAATATTTATATATGTAGACCATGGTGTCTGTACATAATTTTCTACCCTATGGTCAAGTGATACGATATTTATCATTTCAATCCTTAATTTAAAATAAAAATACTGTTATATATCATTTCAAACCGTAGTCCTGAATGAAACAAAACATATAACAACTTGCAGTTTATAACAATATAAAATACAACATCCATTCAACCAATATTAATCATCAAACATTTATCACAATCATCATCCAATTCAAACATCAATATCAATATAGAATAGATAATGAATAATAGGTATTTAATGGCAGTTTATATTCAATAATAAATTAAATAACAATTTTGTTCAATAAATTCAATTTAACTGAAATGATGATAAAAATATGCCAAATAGACATAAATAAATATCTAATCACATCACAAATCAATTTAACACATATAAGAAATTTTAGAAGTTGTGAGTGGGTTAAAACACTCACCTTTTGAATTTAAATTGAATTTAAATCCAATTTAAAACCAAAATTTGAACAGTCTCGGAATCTGACCAAACTTACATCAAAATCCCCGAAATTTCGATACGATCCTAGCGGAGAAAACTGCACACAAAACGGACCTCATATGAACAAATTACGATAGTTAGGAGTTTTGAAATCAGAAATTAAATAAAAATAGAAATAAAAAAGTACCGCGTCACCATTTCCTTTTGCATACACGAACCAGACAGCTAATCCTAACCGGAGCCGCCACGTTCCCACGACTCTCCTCCGCTGCTGCTGCCCATCATGGCCATGCCCTGATACGCAGCCGACCTCTCCAAACCCTACGGCCACTTGAGCTCCAGCCAAGTCGTCCATGGACGACGTCAAAATCGATCAGCCGCCACCTAAAACGCATGACCTAATTGAAATTTTGCAGCAAATCCAACCGATGAAACCATGAACGAATTATACCGATGAGCTACGCTCATCGATATTTACAAAACTCATAAGTTGATTTGACGATCGGACAAGTTTGATTGCAGCGTGATGAATGGCCAAGGATTGTTCTCGAATTTCAGGCCAGATAGAGATTCAAATTGGAAAACGAATTACAGATCTGAGATGCGCTCGTCGAGAGCTTCAAATCGATATAAAATATGATACAGCTTGAAAAGTTTAAATTTTGAAGTTGAAATTTGAATTGGAATTGAACTAAGGAGTTTTATGGTTTCGGCAATCGGAAAAAGGAGGAAAAGAAATTTCTGTACATACAGAAATGAGAAATAGAAAGGCTGTTAGGGGTTATAACTAGATATATATAGGTGGATCAGAAAATAGAAACAATTGGATCGAATTGGTTTGAAAGTTGAACGCTACACGACCCAAAAAGCCCGTTTCGACTCCGGAACCAAAATGGGTCAACCCATATATCAAAATAGGTGTTTCAAAATATTTTAAAATCAGGGAACACGATTCAGGTCCAAATTCCATCATATGAAAAAGTTATGCTAAAATCAAGTTATTTCAAATTGATTTCAATTTCATAAATTTCTAGGCGTTTCAAGCCTGTACGATCAAACGACAAGCCTGATCGCTACGAAACTTGAAATCCTACAATAATTCACCGATATGAATCCGATGAAACTGGTTTCTTTGAAATCCAAGTCAGTTGCAAAAGGTTAATTTTACAAGAATTAAATAAATTAATAATTAATTAATTAAATCATATTTTCAGTTTCAATCCTATAATTGACAATTTTTATCATTTTTAAATTTCTTAATCATTTACACTAATTTAAACAAATTTAGATGTCACTTTAATTTGATTCAATCATCAATTTCAGCGTTAAATTTCAATTTCATTATATTCAGAAATTATAAATTAAATTTTCAATAATTCCATTGAATTTACTTTTCATTCTTATTATTCAATTCATTATGGTCAAATGGATGAAGTTAACAATGGGTCCATGATTTATTACATTATATCCTCAAATTACATCATGATTTCAAGAAACGTAATAATTAAATATTAAATTTCATTTAATTGCAATTTATCCAATTATTGAGTTTAAATTTAGTAAATCTTGATTCCCATTCTTTTTGTCCGATCAATCATTATTTGATTCATACTTTATTATCAACCAACAATTATTACAATTAATTATCTAATATTGATTCTATCGAATTATAATAATTATGTATTATTTCATAAATTAATATACTTTGAACTCATCTCCCAATTTATTAATTACAATCAATTATAACCTTACAATTGTTTTCAATTAATTGGGATTGCACTAAATTAGTTATTTATTAACTTGCGTTAACATTATTATCTTTATTTTAGTGATTTCATTATTAAATTACAGATTTTTATTTTCTTTTCGAATTAAATTACCAAAACTTATTAAATTAACAAAATTTAACTGTTGAAAATTACGGGTCGTACACTCTCGCACACTCAAAACTTTTCGTTCTCGAAAAGGAAATGAAGGGACAGAAAGAATTGGGCAAACAATATCTTATTCAAAAATATTAACTTTATAAACAAATAAATTTACAAATTAATTAATTTAAATAAAATATACCCATTTATAACCATTAAATCTTTTTATACTCAAATTAATAAATTTTGGAAAACATTTTTCAAAATTGTCTAAAAATTTACGGAAAATTTCGGCAGAGTCTCCTTTGTACGGAGAGGCTCGGGAGAAAATATAATATTAAATATAACAATATACAACATATATTTTCCAAAATAATATGTATCCCAACACGGGAAAACAATATAATAACGCTATAAAACCATAATCCGAGAACTTACCTATTTATCGGGCAAACAATGCTTAGTTATGAAACCAAAAGCAGTAGCGATTGCTTCCATAACCTGTATTTCACTTATATAATCCAAAAGAGGTTAACAATTATACAAATGGAATATTTAATGTTGTTTCAACCAATTCAATATAAAACAACAATGATTTGCAACCAAAATATAATCATCATATTAGATCAACACGAATCAATTATCCATTCATATCAAACAAAACAAATAGTTGTTCAGGTGAAAAAACTTTAAATTGTACAGAATAGAAAATAAACTATTAAGCGCACCATTTACTCAACAGTCTTAGATGAAACAAAATAGATTATTCAAACATCCAAACAATTTTAAAGTATCCTTGCCCAAACAACCATAAACCAAACAAACAACAATTTCGAACAACAGATCAATTCCGTTCTTATTAATTTCATTTCATACATTTGTTGTTTGATTTCCTTTTTGTTGGCGCCAAAATTGGTCATTAACACTGGAATGTAGATGAAAGCACCAACTAACTGTCACGGTTAATAGGTAGACTGTATGTAGAGAGTAATAATGTGAAGAACGGACCAAAATAAAATGAAAGCAATAAAGAACAAAAGGTTTTATAGTGGTTCGGCTAACTCTGGCCAACGTCCACTCCAGTAATTTCCTTTTTATTACTGCCACAATCGATTACAGTAAAAAGTGGTAGACTAGCCTTAGCCTTAGAAAAATAGAAAGTTAGAGAGCCGAAGAGAAGATCACTTTTTTGAAGCTCTACATGCTCTATTTATAGACACGTCCAGGTAGTTGTTGGGCTCTCTGAATAACCTGAGCCCATCAGGGCCGAACGGCCCACGCCGAACCAAAATGCCTTGCCGAACGCACTCGTATGCCGAACAAGGTAGCCGTGGCAAATGCACTCGTATGCAGAGCGAGATTTCCATGCCGAACGATCCATCCAATGCCGAACGCTCCCAGATGCCGAACGATCCATCCAATGTCGAACGCTCCCTGATGCCGAACAATCCATCCAATGCCGAACGCTCCCTGATGCCGAACGATCCATCCAATGCCGAACGCTCCCTGATGCCGAACGTTCCATACAATGTCGATCAATCCTTAATGTCGAACCTTCATCATGCCGAACCATGTCTGATGTCGAAACATGTTTGATGCCGGAGAGCTTCTAATGCTGAGCGCCCATCATGCTGGACGATCTTCTAATGTCGAGCGCTTCTAAATGCCGAGCGATCCTGGATGCCGAGCGCTACTGAATGCCGAGTGCTCCTGGAATGCCGAAGCACCAATGAGTGCCGAATGACCCGAATGTCGAACAACCATCGAGTGCCGAACGACCCGAATGCCGAACCACCAATGTGTGCCGAATGACCCAAATGTCGAGCGGGGCTTGTGCTGAGCAAGGGGAGAATGCCGAGTGAGGTTTATGCCGAACGACCTTAGTCCACTGCCGAGTGAATCTATTCTCACTCCAATGCCGAACATCTTCTGACTTCCAGACCGAGCAACATTTCCTTTACCCAAATTATAGTCGATCCATCTCTATCCAATCCAATTTCCATCTTTCAAGTGCGTTGCATCATCCATCCATCCAGTGGATTGAATCCATCATATACCAGGCTTGACGAACGTGCAGTCGATTAAGTTAAACCCGCCTACCCGTAGCCTTGTAAAAAGACAGGTTAACACTTGCCCTCCAAAACATTCCTTACTGTTGGAAGGTGTGTTTTGAATAATTCCGAATTTGATATCCAAATTCCGTAGCCAATTCCATATGTATCTGGACTCGATAACCGAGTCTTAATCCAACCTTATCCAGTAACCAGTAACCGAATGCATAACCTCTGCGGGTCAATATCTGAATCCGTAACCTCTCCGCCTTCTTGCCAAGCGCAATTTCCACATGACGACCGTGGTCCAGTGTCTCTGGACGTTGAGTAATGCCATGGCTAATGTCCTAAGCCGAATCCTTGTCACTACAAACCTTTGTTGAGTATAGTCCATACCCGACGACCTGAAATAATAACTAATAACATAGGGCTTTAGTCCTAGGCCGAATCCTGGTCTCTCCGGACCCTTAACGAGCATAGTCCATACTCAACGACCTGAAATAATAACCGATAATTTGGGCCTAAGTCCTAGGCCTAATCCTGGTCTCTCCGGACCCTTGCCGAGCATAGTCCATACTCGACGACCTGAAATAATAACCGATAATTTAGGGCCTAAGTCCTACGCCGAATCCTGGTCTCTCCGGACCCATGCCGAGCATAGTCCATACTCGACAACCTGAAATAATAACCGATAATATAGGGCCTAAGTCCTAGGCCGAATCCTGGTCTCTCCAGACCCTTGCCGAGCATAGTCCACACTTGACGACCTGAATAAGTCGATTCGCCGCATTTGGGCGAAGAGATTTACCCTTTACCGGGCACAATCCATACCCGACGACCGTTTACCAAAAACTAGACAAAAATCCAATCCAAGGCAAATCCAAAATCCAGATCAAACCAGAAAACAAAAAAATCCATATCAAAAATCCAAACCGATATCTGAACCAGAAAGCAATCATCCAAATAAAAGTTCAAACCAAGAAACAAACAAAACCAGAAGTCCAAACCAAACCAGGAAAAAGCAAATGTCCAAGCCAAAAAAGAGAAAGCAGATTTCGCAAACTAGAGTGTCGTGGTTTATCATCATCTCAGAGTATGCATAGGGGCTATCTCCATCCCCCTACATGAGTAAGTGACTTGGTCATTTGCTCATAGTTTGCTACTTATTTCATAATATTCCAGTAAATTGATAACCAATCGACCATCATTCCTATGCCTCGTACCATCACTTCGTGAGATAGACGGTGGTTACTCCTGCCACATCGCTGCATCCGAGCTTCGACGTATTGTCGCAACTGTCCATTCCTTATATGCTTCTCAACTATGTCCTTTAAGTGCCTGCAGCTGTTGGTATCATGCCCATCCAAATTGTGGAAGAGGCAGTATTTTCCTGATGCTCTCACGTTCGGAGGATTCTCTCCTAGCCTTCGGTAGGGAAGGCGATTCCGAGTCTCTAAATAAATCTGTTCTAGTGTCTCGTTCAATCCTGTGTAGGTGGAGAATTTTGGCTCTCTCCACCATTTCCTAGCTTTTCCTAATTCATCATCCAGCTTCCTTTTTCCTTTGCCTTTATCTCTTTCCAAGCCTCCGCTTGATGGCCCTCCATCCTCAGCCTCATTCACCTCCTTTAGCTTCATATCTGACCATGCATCTTCCTGCCGAAGGAACCTCTCAGCTTCGTGAAAGAATTCCCCGAGATCCATTGGAGGATCCCGTATCAGTGACACTTTTAAATCTGAATTCTCTCACTCCTGACACTACCGCCATTAAAACCATCGATGGATCCGGCCGATCCACTGAAGCACTACATTGAACCGAGTTAAGAAAGCTCTAAGTGATTCATTTGTCCTCTGTTTTACCGATGTCAGCGTCATTACATTCTTTGGCCTTTTGATATGTACTCGAAACTGCTTTAGAAACATGTCCACCAACTCTGTCCATGTCTCGATAGATCCTTCTTCCAGCTGCCTGAACCACATAGCGACTATGTCTGTTAAGAATAAAGGGAAACATCGAGCCATAACATCTTCCGATACCCCCTAGCACCTCCATATGTCTTGTCTATCTCATCAAGTGATCCGTTAGATCGGTCTTGCCATGGTACATTTCCACATTAGGTAGCTTGAAATCTGGTGGATTTCGAGCTATCCTGATTTCATGAGTGAACGGACTCTTGTTTACTCCTTCCAGATCTATATTGGTCAAACCTCTGTGCATTGCTCGCTTGATGATCTCGGCTAATCCAGCATTGTTCGTCAAGGGTTGCCCCCGAGTCCCCGAGGGAATTCTGGTACATACTCTTCATCTCGCGCTCCTACATTCCAGCCAGCATCTTGTTGTGTAGTGCTAACTAGAATCCCTCCATGAATTGGTCCAGCATTTCTTGGAGGTGTTCCCCCGAGCCCAGGTCCTTCCAGATTGATAGTTGTCTGCCGATTGGGGGCTGCCCTCTGTTGAGTCATTCCACCAACCTGCTGATTGAGTTCCTCTTGTCCAGCCCCAAGACCTTGAGTACCTGCAGTTCCTGATTGTTCAAATTGCCTAAGAAGAGCTTGCATCATTTCCTCTTGTCATTTCATCATTTCTACATCTCCTCTCTGGTGATGTAGATGGATGTTTGACCTGCTCCATTTCCAAAGGAAGCCTCCTGACTTCCCTCTTGATTGCTTCTTCTTGTCAATTGTTTCCTTGTTGATGGCCTAGCCATTGCTCCTTAGAATCTGAGTTTCTAACTCTAAAATTCCTGAGTTCAACTCTCAATGAAAGCACCAAAGTGTTGGCGCCAAAATTGGTCGCTAACACCCGAATGTAGATGAAAGCACCAACTAACAGTCACGGTTAATAGATAGATTGTATGTAAAGAGTAATAATGTGAAGAACAGACCAAATTAAAATGAAAGAAATAAAGAACAAAAGGTTTTATAGTGGTTCGGCTAACTCTGGCCTACGTCCACTCCAGTAATTTCCTTTTTATTGCTGTCACAATCGATTATAGTTACAAAGTGATAAACTAGCCTTAGCCTTAGAAAAATAGAAAGTTAGACAGCCGAAGAGAAGATCCCTTTTCTGAAGCTCTACATGCTCTATTTATAGACACGTCTAGGTAGTTATTGGGCTCTCTGGATAACCTTAGCCCACCAGGGCCGAACGGCCCTTGCCAAACCAAAATGCCTTCCCGAACGCACTCGTATGCCGAACGAGTTAGCCGTAGCGAACGCACTCATATGCCGAGCAAGGTTGCCATGCCGAACAATCCCTGATGTCGAACGATCGATCCAATGTCGAACGCATCCTGATGCCGAATGATCCATCCAATGCCGAACGCACCCTGATGCCGATCGATCCATCCAATGCCGAACGATCCTTAATGCCGAACCTCCATCATGCCAAACCATGTCTGATGCCTAACCATGTTTGATGCCGTACAGCTTTTAATGCCGAGCGCCCATCATGCCGAACGATCTTCTAATGCCGAGCGCTTCAAAATGCCGAGCGCTCCTGGTTGCCGAGCGCTACTGAATGCCGAGTGATCCTAGAATGTCGAACCACCAATGAGTGCCGAACGACCCAAATGCCGAACAACCATCGAGTGCCGAACGACCCGAATGCCGAAACACCAATGTGTGCCGGACGACCCAAATGCCAAGCGGGGCTTGTGCCGAGCGAGGGAAGAATGCCGAGCGATATTTGTGCCAAACGACCTTAGTCCACTGCCGAGTGAACCTCTTCTCACTCCAATGCCGAACAGCTTCTGACTTCCAAACCGAACCACATTTCCTTAACCCAATTTATAGTCGATCCATCTCTGTCCAATCCAATTTCCATCTTTCAAGTGCGTTGCGTCATCCATCCATCCAGTGGACTGAATCCATCGTACACCAGCCTCGACGAACGTGCAGTCGATTAAGCTAAACCCGCCTGCCCGTAGCCTTGTAAAAAGGCGGGTTAACACTTGCCCCCCAAAACATGCCTTGCTGTTGGAAGGTGTGTTTTGAATAATTCCGAATCTATCTTGCAACACAAGGCCGAGACCATTCCTTACTGAACAGTCCTGAACAAGACAACACCGCAGTTGGCGCGCGATTCCAACTGCCCACGCAGCCGAATAAAAAGGGACTTCTAGATAGGGAAAAATCTTGCTCTCCAGTGGGAGCTACCCACGAAACCTTGCTGCACCTCCCATGTTTTAGCCATTCTCGGTTGATGAGGCTTGAGGCTGCGATTACCTTAATAGAACACATCTATCTTAGAATGCTCATCGTCCACCTGACGATGTGCTGAAAGCATTCGATCCATACAATTTCGTTCCGGGTTCGAAGGAAACCGAAGGCACTATTATGTTGCACTCATTTTGGAATCACCCTCAGGGTCAACGACTATGGCCCTTGCACTATGAATCACCATCTCGAATCTATAAGCACTATACCGTCAACTCGTTACGGAATCACCCACAGAGTTATACTGACGTATAGTTCTTACACCTCGAGTCTTCACTTGCTCCACTTGGATTCACGACCTAACGTTTAATTGGAATCGATGTGGTTTTCGGATTATCCTAATATGGATACCCGATCCCGGTCTCACCGAAACCAAACGCCATTTTAATGTCCAAGATGTACTTAAGGGTTTTAAACAGTTAAACTCATATTCAGGGTGATATAAACATATAGGTGAATCATATTATCATAATAGATAATTCATATCAACATTCATCTCAGCATATCACATATCATAGATATCCAAAACATCCTGTATCAACCAATATCAATCACCCAATATTACTCATCCAATATTGATCATCCAATATCAATCAATCAACCAATATTAACAAATCATGCAAAGCAGAATTGATTAACTCTTAATCAATTAGGATTACCTAAATCCTTCTTCAATAATTTATTCTAAATAAATAAATTGATCATCTCTAATGGTCTTCCTTAATTAATCTTCCTTGATTCATTATACTTTAATTACATTCAAGTAATTATCCTTAACCATATTTAGTAATTAACCTTTAATTACTATCATTAATTACAATAATTAATGATTCTTCATTTACTTCCATTTATTAATTAACTATAATTAATTACATTAAACCTTAATTAATTACAATTAATTAATCACAATTTAATTAATTACTTTTATTAATCAACCTTGATTAATATCGTTAATTAACTAATGATCCTTATTAATTAATAATTCTCTTTAACTAAATATTAACTTGTAATTGATCAACTTATTAATCATAATTAGTAATTAACAATTTGTAATTACTTATCTTAACTAATTAACTTATTATTTAATTAAGTTAACCCTTGACTAATTAATCTAATTAATAAATCTTTATTACTACATTAAGTAATTATTAATCAATTTAAATTAACAAATAATCTTTAATTAATTACTTTATCCATTGATTACATTTTAATTAATTACTCTTAGTTAATTAATATTAAATTAATCTCATTCATTAATTAATTAATCACATTAATTAATTAACTAAAATTAATTAAATAATTAATCCTTAATTACTTACATAAGTAATTATCTCTAATTACTTCATTAATAACTCTTCATTATTTTTATAATTAGCTACCATAACAAGTAATTAATTCCATTATTAGATAATCCTTAATCCTTTAATTAACTATTACTTCATAATTAATTAACTTCAAACAATTATATTAATCAATTCCTTAATTGATAACAACAAGTGATTACCCAATAATCACTTCAACTAATTACTCTTACGAGTAATTACCATTAATTACTTCCATAAGTAATTAACTTCCTTGATTACATTCAACAATTAACCATTAATTACTTTATTAACTAATTACACTTAATTAATCCATAATTAAGTGATTATTTAAAATTAAATAATCAATTAACTAATTATTTAAAAATTAATTAAATAATTAATTAATTAACTTTTGTATTAAAAGAAAATCCTTAATTAATTAAGAAAACATTTAACTTAATTAAACCTTTACTTAATTACAAATCATATTAAATCAAGTATTTCAAGTTAATAACAAGGATAAATTAACCCTATTTATTTTCATAAATAAATTATTAGAATTATTTAAATCTTATTAATTCAAAGACAAATTATTAAACTTGGTTTATAAAATCATAATAATAGCCTTACTTGAAGATAAAGCATTTAGAAATTATTTCCAAATTTAAAAACAATTTAAATTATCAAATTTAAACTAATTTATTTCAATTATAAGTTGAAATTTTTGTTATTTAAAACATTACTTCAAAACTTTGACTTAAAACTTTGATTTAATAATTAAATTCAAATTTCTCTTTTAAATTTGAATTTTAAAACTTAATTAAGATAATTATTTTTTTAAAAACAACATCTTAAAACATATTTAAATTTGAAACATAAATTCAATTTTCACCTTTAAATTATTGGTTTACTTCCACTTTATAATAACAAGTTTAACTTTATAATTCACTTCCTTTATAAACTTGGTTTTATAACTTTTAACTTGATTTATACTTATTTATACAACAAGCCAAAACCTACAACTAAACTCTACCCGGCACTAACTAGACACAGCGAGCAAAATCCCTCGAGTAAAACATTGCAACTGCACGTGTGCTACCCCGAGACTCAACCCAGCTACCCCTCTTCGAGTCGCACACGAGCATAACGCGATAATTCCATTGGGTTAAACTCATCTTCCCCCATCAACTTCACCTGGAAACAACCTCGTGCACAAAGCATACATGCGTGCACAGGTCCCACCATCGCCGTTCTCTGGCGAGCGCCGCGACCATCCCCTACAACCACACGAGCATGAGCGAACCAAAATCTAAACCCAGATTCGAGCATACGCCATCAAATCAATATTCGAACTTCAAGCTTGAATTACATAAAACATCGCGACTCAAAACCACCCACGGTCAATGAATTCCTTGTCGTTGACCCTTGCCAACCCCACCATCGAAACGCCTCGACTCGAGCTCCATTTTCCCCCATGTGCGAACACCCTCGATCCTTCGTTCGCACCGCAATCATTTCAACAGTAAAACCCAAAAAAAACAATCTTAAACCCTACTTTAATCCAATTCGAACAAATTAGTCATTAGAAATTTTAAATTGCATTTTTCCCATAATCTACAACTTACAAACAAGCTTCGGTCAAGAATTTATCTTCAACCAATGTTTGGATCATCGGCAATTGATCAAATTACTGAAACCACTCACTCCCAATTTCCCAATTGATTACACACTAAAAATTATGATTTGCATGTTAAAATTCGCAATTTTCAAACACGAATACAATCCTATAATTCAATTCTGAAATTAAGCAAGTTGATTTTTAACCAAAATGTAAGTTTACTGTGTTTTCTATTTTTAAAACTATTTGTACATTAAAAAAATTCAGTAACCATTCAAAAAAAATCATCATGCACTACTTTTCAACTTCCATTCACATGTTAATATGAATCTAACGGAGAAATTGGAATTTTTGAAACAACAGACACAGATTCTAAACAAACAGAGAACAGTTATCAACACATACCATCATGCTCTCATACATAAATTAGCATATCTAGAAAGGTTTCAGCTATAGGATTTAATTCAATTAATCAACATCACACGCACTTAAGTTAAACCAAAATTAACTGTTTTTAAAAAAACATTTACTCACTTTAAATATGCAGGGCAGATTTTATAACAGAGCAGGTTTATTATTATTTTCTTGAATTTCATTCCAGGCTCTGGTATGCTGAAAAAAAATCCACTTGCATGTTGAAATTTGATGCTTTAAAACTTGCTGATGAACTTGATGTTGATTGCAGATGAACATCACTTAATCTTAGGTTGATTTGATTTTGAAATGCAGGTTTTGGTTGAAGTTTTTATTTCCAACTTGATTCTTAGGTTGATCTTGAAGTTTCATGTTAAAACTGAACCATATTTGCAGATTGATTCTTTACTTTGAAATGCAGGGTTAGAACTTTAGAAATGCAGTTGAACATCCATTAGCATTTGCCAGTTGAATTCCATTTTAAAGTTGCAAAAGATTTGAAGTTGTAGGTTTTAATTTCAACTTGATTTGCAGATTGAAGCTTTAATAAATGTAGATTGACAATTGTTGCTTGCCATTAATTTTAATTAAGAAGTGAAAACAAAGAAAAGAAATGCTTAAGAAAGAAAACTAACCTTCTTCTTAGTACATTTATTAAAATTTAAATGTATATGCCACTTGTTAAAAACTTGGACAATTGTCACATAATTAGCTTAATTTATCAACACATGTTATTAAATTTGTTTAATTGCTTTACATATGTCTCAAACAAGTTAATATGTCTACATTTGTACTTAAGCATTTATTTATTAATTTTTTTCTTAATTTAAATGTAAATATAACTTACATATTTAACTTACTAAGTAGATAAATAGTTACATATAGATAAATAAATTTACTTTTTAAAGGAAATATTCTAAAACTAATTATAATTCAAATATATTCTTATACATGTATTTAAAATCTAAAACATTTATAAAACCATTTAAAAATGAAAACTTTTGAAGAAAACAAAAATAAAACTTTGATTAAATCCTTTATAAACTATCATAGTAAAAAAATGAACAATTATCTTATATTTGAAAACAATTGAATCAATCTAAACTAACCCTTGAAAAATATTAATTTTAAAACAAAGCTTTAAATTACAATATACATATATAAATTATCAACAAATTAAATTAAATTTTAAAACAATTCCAAATTATAACATATACATATATATATATATATATATATATATATATATATATTACAATTTGAAAATTCATCTTTATTTAAAGCAAAAGATATTTCTATTCACAATATATATCAAATATATATATTATAAACAGAACAAAAATTATTAGCTTTGGAAAAATAAATCTTATCAAATTTTAAATTGTTAAAAAGATATTGATCACACTTACCAGATTAAATAATTGGTATCCTTTAAAAGATTAATTTCACCAATTTAAATTAAAATTATAAAGAAAATTATCAATTCAATTAAATTATTAATGTACATTATTAAATTCTTATTGCCCAAAATTCCGGGTCATTACAATCCTCTCCCCTTAAAAGAATTTCGTCCCCGAAATTTAAAAGAAAAGGTAATTTAGTAACCCAGCCAAGATTTTAATTTTAAACAGCAAAGCATTCCTATTAACCAGTTATTAACAACCAAAGCAATCAATCAAACAAACAAACCTAACTAATTATCCTGACACAAATCATAATAAATCTTACTAACACTGTCTTGAGTTTCCCTTGTATAAATCACTGGGAGACTCGCTCTACAGAAGCTAAACAAACAACAACACCAAAATCCAGAGCTACTCTCATCCCTAGATCCATCAATCTGAATAGAACATCAGACTATACTCAAGTCCAGCTCAATATCCAAATTCAACTGATCTGCAGATTCAACAACCAATCGATGAATCATACACGTACTCCCTCGGAGATACGTGATACACAATGAATTCCAGCTATCCAAACTGGCAATTCAATCTTATCCTATCAAAACACGGATAAGAAATATCAAATCCCCGAGAACTAGCATCCAGTCTTACTCAATTACTGCTCTCTTAACCAGAGAAATCTTAACAACAATTAAGTCTCCAACTTCGAATTCCAAACTCCTTACCTCATATCTGCATAACTCAACAGATATTCCTAGGCTGCAAATCTCTTCCTGGTCAGCTCAACCTATGCTGATACTTCCAGAACAACTAGATCAAAGCAAACCAATTTCTGGATCCTATCCAACAGAAAATTCTTCCAATGATCCGTCGAAATCCAGGACTCAAGCCCTACTTACCAAGCAATAGCAAACTTAATTTACTTCCTTCCTTGCACAGCTGCTACCTTGCTTCCGCTGCACAACTCTGATTTTGAAATAGACGAGAGTACTGCTGATGAACACGAGTACAAACTTATCCAATATATCCAGAACTTTGTTCAACAATTCCATAAAATCTCAGTGACCCACCTGACTCGGTCACACAACCTTATAACAGAAATCCAAATCAACAACTAGATCTGACCAATCCAAATTCCAAAAATTCTGAGCTGCTATACCAACTCTCTCTCCAAGAACCACACTACTACCAGGCTAACTACCAAAATTGCTTCTGGAACCAAACAATATGGAACTCAACTCCAGATGCATAGAGCCTTCTGATTACATAAGTAGCTCCTATTTACGCATGAGAATCCTCAGTCTCTAACAAAAGATTGCTCAAGAAAATTCCTAAATTAATCGCAAGTCACTTTTGCGATCCTACCTAATTCGGATTCCAAAGAAACCATCCTCTCTTTACTAATTAGAACAGCTTTAAGCTTTTCCAAACAAGGTTAACCCTCAAGAAAACTTTCACCAACCGCTCAGGCTGCTGAATGAAGAACCACAAAGATTCTCGAACTATCAGAGAAACAACCACACTGCTGCTTCCAAACTCGACTTCGATGATACTGCAAAGCTAAAAGATTTTCTCGTCAGCACACCGAACACTTCGAACTGTACTGCTACCACAGCTAACCAAAGACTACTAATCCAAAGACTTTCTTGAAAACCAAAACCATCAACAAACCACACAACGGACCTCCGAGATGGCAGACAGGCCAAAAGAAACTCGGGGTCCAACCCAAGCATCAACACCTCGCTTCCCTTAAGGAATAACAGATGAGACCATGCCGAAGAGAAACAACTTATAGACCTTAGTCTCATATTCCAAAACAGTCAACCTCCATGCTAAAGATCCAGACAACTTCTACTCAGACGAATCTTCTCTGCGGCAGGTAAAGACTACTCCTTAATTACTTCTAAAACTGCATCAAAAGAAAACATCTTCTGAAATATCCATGGATACTGCATCTCACCACGCAGTTATCAAGATACCATCACTTACTTCTGCACTACCAACAGATCCAAACTCAAGAAAAAAATTCGCTCACCCGAGCGAAATTCAAACTTACACTTCAAAGATAAACTCCAAATCTTTTAAAAAGATTTCCTTCGGATATCAGAGAAATCCTTACTCCAACTATAAATCTAATTCGAGACGGTATTAGGCCTACAGTCTCGACAAGAACTTCCAACCTCAACATATGGACCTCTTCCATCAGTGGTAGTCGTGTTACACACACAAACCACTACTCCATCTACCTCTAAAACTTTGTAGGAAAACCCGAACAGATAACCCAACAGATCATATATATATATATATATATATATATATATATATATATATATATATATATATATATATATATATATATATAAATTACAAGTACGCTCTCTCAAGGAAGACACCACTCCAGAGCCTAGGTATTCATTCAACCTACTGCTCTGATACCAACTGAGACGACCCTACTTCCTATCTCTAGGAAATCGCATCATCTTGAAGAAAGAAAGGGATAGAGGAAGAAAAGAAAGAGAAAGAAGAAACACAACAACTATAGATAACTCACAGCAGAACGAATGAAATATAAACTATCACATAAAATATTACATAGTATCATATTACATCAGAGTACACAACTTAAACAACACATATTAGACAGTTATAAACATCTGTCTAACTATACAACTCAAGTATACAAGATACAGATACCAAACAAACACAGCAGAACCATAATATATCTACACGTGGAAGCATCCTGCTCCATATCTCCTCCAAAATTCATCAAGCAAACCTGAATCACTTTACTACTCATATATAATATGAGTATCCAGGAGTTTATAAAACAGAAAATAAATACTTGGGTCGGACAGGGGTCTGGTGTGAGTAAACGGTTTAAAGTTGCTTAGCTTTAGAAAATCCTTTGGAAAGAAAAGGTATCACGTAAGACTTCCCATACATAAAAATGGAAAAGTTTTTACCTTACGCTAACCAAAACATTTGATAGGAAATACAGTGATATTATAATAATGTCGAGGGTTTTTAAGTAAATAAGAAATAGCCGAAATTGTTACATTCATTAAATTCCAGCTACTAGCCACAAAAGTGGGTAATACAATCAAAACCGTAGGGTCTCGTAGGAAGAATGGGTTTCCATCAATGGCAGGGCTAATGGGGTACCGCCCGTCACAGTACGTGGCCTGGATCAACGTACCGAGGAGCCACCCTAACTCTCCTGCAACACAAGGCCGGGACCATTCCTTACTGAACAGTGTCGAACAAGACAACCCCGCAGTTGGCGCACGATTCCAACTGCCCACACAGCCGAATAAAAAGGGACTTCTAGATAGGGAAAAATCTTGCTCTCCAGTGGGAGCTACCCACGAAACCTTGCTGCACCTCCCCTTTTTTATCCATTCTCGGTTGATGAGGCTTGAGGCTGCGATTACCTTTATAGAACACATCTATCTTAGAATGCTTTTCGTCCACCCGACGATGTGCTGAAGGCATTCAATCCATACAATTTCGTTCCGGGTTCGAAGGAAACTGAAGGCACTATTTCTTTGCACTCATTTTGGAATCACCCTCAGAGTCAACGACTATAGCCCTTGCACTATGAATCACCATCTCGAATCTATAAGCATTATTCCGTCAACTCATTACGGAATCACCCACAGAGTTATACCGACGTATAGTTCTTACACCTCTAGTCTTCACTTGCTCCACTTGGATTCACGACATAATGTTTAATTGGAATCGATGTGGTTTTCGGATTATCCAAATATGGATATCCGATCCCGGTCTCACCGAAACCAAACGCCATTTTAATGTCCAAGTTGTACTTAAGGGTTTTAAACAGTTTAAACTCATATTTAGGGTGATATAAACATATAGATGAATCATATTATCATAAAAGATGATTCATATCAACATTCATCTCATAAAGCAGCATATCACATATCATAGACATCCAAAACATCCAGTATCAACCAATATCAATCACCCAATATTACTCATCCAATATTGATCATCCCATATCAATCAATCAACCAATATTAATAAATCATTCAAAGCAGAATTGATTAATTCTTAATCAATTAGGATTACCTAACTCCTTCTTCAATAATTTATTCTAAATAAATAAATTGATCATCTCTAATGATCTTCCTTAATTAATCTTCCTTGATTAATTATACTTTAATTACATTCAAGTAATTATCCTTAACCATATTCAGTAATTAACCGTTAATTACTATCATTAATTACAATAGTTAATGATTCTTTATTTACTTCCATTTATTAATTAACTATAATTAATTACATTAAACCTTAATTAATTACAATTAATTAGTCATAATTTTATTAATTACTTTTATTAATCAACCTTGATTAATATCATTAATTAACTAATGATCCTTATTAATTAATAATTCTCTTTAATTAAATAATTAACTTGTAATTGATCAACATATTAATCATAATCAGTAATTAACAATTTGTAATTACTTATCTTAATTAATTAACTTCTTATTTAATTAAGTTAACCCTTGACTAATTAATCTAATTAATCAATCTTTAATTACTTCATTAAGTAATTATTAATCAATTTAAATTAACAAATAATCTTTAATTAATTACTTTATCCATTGATTACATTTTAATTAATTACTCTTAGTTAATTAATATTAAATTAATCTCATTCATTAATTAGTTAATTAATCACATTAATTAATTAACTAAAATTAATTAAATAATTAATCCTTAATTACTTACATAAGTAATTATCTCTAATTACTTCATTAATAACTCTTGATTACTTTCTTAACTAATTACCTTAACAAGTACTAAATTCCATTATTAAATAGTCCTTAATCCTTTAATTAATTATTTCATAATTAATTAACTTCAAACAATTATATTAATCAATTCCTTAATTGATAACAACAAGTGATTACCCAATAATCATTTCACCTAATAACTCGTACGAGTAATTACAATTAATTACTTTCATAAGTAATTAACTTCCTTAATTACATTCAACAATTAACCATTAATTACTTTACTAAGTAATTACACTTAATTAATCCATAATTAAGTGATTGTATAAAATTAAATAATCAATTAACCAATTATTTAAAAATTAATTAAATAATTAATTAATTAACTTTTATATTTAAAGAAAATCCTTAATTAATTAAGAAATATTTATCTTAATTAAACCTTTACTTAATTACAAATCATATTAAATCAAGTATTTCAAGTTAATAACAAGAATAAATTAACCCTATTTATTTTCATAAATAAATTATTAGAATTATTTAAATCTTATTAATTCAAAGACAAATTATTAAACTTGGTTTACAAAATCATAATAATAGCGTTACTTGAAGATAAAGCATTTAGAAATTATTTCAAATTTAAAAACACTTTAAATTATCAAATTTAAACTAATTTATTTCAATTATAAATTGAAATTTTTGTTATTAAAAACATTACTTCAAAACTTTAACTTAAAACTTTGATTTAATAATTAAATTCAAATTTTTCTTTTAAATTTGAATTTTAAAACTTAATTAAGATAATTATTATTTTTAAAAACAACATCTTAAAACATATTTAATTTGAAATATAAATTCAATTTCACCTTTAAAGGTTTGGTTTACTTCCACTTTATAATAACAAGTTTAACTTTATAATTCACTTCCTTTATAAACTTATTTTTATAATTTTTAACTTGATTTATACTTATTTATACAACAAGCCAAAACCTGCAACTAAACTCTACCCGGCACTAACTAGACACAGTGAACAAAATCCCTCGAGTAAAACACTGCAACTGCACGTGTGCTACCCCGAGACTCAACCCAGCTACCCCTCTTCGAGTCGCACACGAGCATAACACGATAATTCCTTCGGGTTAAACTCATCTTCCCTCATCAACTTCACCTGGAAACAACCTCATGCACAAAGCATACATGTGTGCACAGGTCCCACCGTCACCGTTCTCTGGCGAGCGCCGCGACCATCCCCTACAACCACACGAGCACGAGCGAACCAAAATCTAAACCCAGATTCGAGTATACGCCATAAAATCAAAATTCAAACTTCAAGCTCGAATTATAGAAAACATCGCGACTCAAAACCACCCATGGCCAACAAATTCCTCGCCGTTGACCCTTGCCAACCCCACCATCGAAACGCCTCGACTCGAGCTCCATTTTCCCCCATGTGCGAACACCCGCGATCCTTCGTTCGCGCCACAATCATTTCAACAGTAAAACCCAGAAAAACAAGCTTAAACCCTACTTTAATCCAATTCGAACAAATTAGTCATTAGAAATTTTAAAATGCATTTTTCACATAATCTACAACTTACAAACAAGCTTCGGTCAAGAATTTATCTTCAAACAATGCTTGGATCATCGGCAATTGATCAAATTGCCAAAACCACTCACTCCAAATTTCCCAATCGATTGTCACACTAAAAATTATGATTTGCATGCTAAAATTCATGATTTTCAAACACGAATCCAATCCTATAATTCAAATCTGAAATTAAGCAAGTTGATTTTTGACCAAAATGAAAGTTTACTGTGTTTTCTATTTTTAAAACTATTTATACATTAAAAAATTTCAGTAACCATTTAAAAAATTTCATCATACATTACTTTTCAACTTCCATTCACATGTTAATATGAATCTAACTGAGAAATTGGGATTTTTGAAACAACAGACACAGATTCTGAACAAACAGAGAACAGTTATTGACACATACCATTATGCTCTCATACATAAATTAGCAAATCTAAATTTAATTCAATTAATCATCATCACATGCACTTAAGTTAAACCAAAATTAACTGTTTTTAAAAAAACATTTACTCACCTTAAATATGTAGGGCAGATTTTATAACAGGGCAGGTTTATTATTTTTTTCTTGAATTTCTTTCCAGGCTCTGATATGCTGGAAAAAAAATCCATTTGCATATTGAAATTTGATGCTTTAAAACTTGCTGATGAACTTGATGTTGATTGCAGATGAACGCCACTTAATCTCAGGTTGATTTGATTTTGAAATGCAGGTTTTGGTTGTAGTTTTTATTTCCAACTTGATTCTCAGGTTGATCTTGAAGTTTCGAGTTAAAACTGAACCTTATTTGCAGATTGATTATTTACTTTGAAATGCAGGATTAGATCTTTTGAAATGCAGTTGAACACCCATTAGCATTTGCAAGTTGAATTCCATTTTAAAGTTGCAAAAGATTTGAAGTTGTAGCTTTTAATTTCGACTTGATTTGCAGATTGAAGCTTTAATAAATGTAGATTGACAATTGTTGCTTGCCATTAATTTTAATTAAGAAGTGAAAACAAAGAAAAGAAATGTTTAAGAAAGAAAACTAACCTTCTTCTTAGTACATTTATTAAAATTTAAATGTATATGCCACTTGTTAAAAACATGGACAATTGTCACATAATTAGCTTAATTTATCAACACATGTTATTAAATTTGTTTAATTGCTTTACATATGTCTCAAACAAGTTAATACGTTTACACTTGTACTTAAGCATTTATTTATTAATTTTTTTCTTAATTTAAATGTAAATATAACTTACATATTTAATTTACTAAGTAAATAAATACTTACATATATATAAATAAATTTACTTTTTAAAGGAAATATTCTAAAACTAATTATAATTCAAATATATTCTTATACATGTATTTAAAATCTAAAAAATTTATAAAACCATTTAAAATTAAAACACTTTTGAAGAAAACAAAAATAAAACTTTGATTAAATCCTTTATAAACTATCATGGTAAAAAAAATGAACAATTATCATATATTTGAAAACAATTGAATTAATCTAAACTAACCCTTGAAAAATATTAATTTTAAAACAAAGCTTTAAATTACAATATACATATATAAATTATCAACAGATTAAATTAAATTTTAAAACAATTTCAAATTATAACATATACATACATATATATTACAATTTGAAAATTCATCTTTATTTAAAACAAAAGATATTTCTATTCACAATATACATCAAATATATATATTATAAACAGAATAAAAATTTATTTTCTTTGGAAAAATAAATCTTATCAAATTTTAAATTTTTAAAAAGATATTGATCACACTTACCAGATTAGATATTTGTTATCCTTTAAAAGATTAATTTCACCAGTTTAAATTAAAATTATAAAGAGAATTATCGAATCAATTAAATTACTAATGCATATTATTAAATTGTTATTGCCCAAAATTCCGGGTAGTTACACTGGACATTGAGTAATGCCATGGCTTAAGTCCTAAGCCGAATCCTGGTCACTCTGGACCCTTGTCGAGTATAGTCCATGCCCGACGACCTGAAATAATAACTTATAATACAGGGCCTAAGTCCTAGGTCGAATCCTGGTCTCTCTGGACCCTTGCCGAGCATAGTCCATACTCGACGACCTGAAATAATAACCGATAATTTAGGGCATAAGTCCTAGGCCGAATCCTGGTCTCTCCAGACCCTGCCGAGCATAGTCCATACTCGATGACCTGAAATAATTACTGATAATTTGGGGCCTAACTCCTAGACCCAATCCTGGTCTCTTGGGAGCCTTGCCGAGCATAGTCCGTACTCGACGACCTAAAATAATAACCGATAATTTGGGGCCTAAGTCCTAGGCCGAATCCTGGTCTCTCCGGACCCTTGCCGAGCGCAGTCCACACTCGACGACCTGAATAAGTCGATTCGCCGCATTTGTACGAAGAGACTTACGCCTTGCCGGGCACAATCCATACCCGATGATCCTTTACCAAAAACCAGACAAAAATCCATTCAAAAGCAAATCCAAAATCCAGATCAAACCAGAAAACAAAAAATCCACATCAAATATCCAAACCGATATCTGAACCAGAAAGCAATCATCCAAATAAAGTTCAAACCAAGAAACAAACAAAACCAGAAGTCCAAACTAAACCAGGAAAAAGAAAATGCCCAAGCCAAAAAAGAGGAAACAGATTTCACAAACTAGAGTGTCGCGGTTTATCATCATCTCAGAGCATGCCTAGGGGCTATCTCTGTCCCCGTACATGAGTAAGTGACTTGGTCGTTTGCCCGTAGTTTGCTACTTATTTCATAATATTCCAGTAAATTAATAACCAATCGACCATCATTACTGTGCCTTGTACCATCACTGCGTGAGGTAGATGGTGGTTGCTCCTGCCTCACCACTGCATTTCGAGCTTCGGCGTATTGTCGCAACCGTCCATTCCTTACATGCTCCTTAATTATGTCCTTTAAGTGCCTGCAACTGTTGGTATCATGCCTGTCCAAATCGTGGAAGAGGCAGTGTTTTCCTAATGCCCTCTCACGTTCAGAGGATTCTCTCCTAGCCGGCCATCGGTATGGGAGGCGATTCCGAGTCTTCAAATAAATCCATTCCACGGTCTCATTCAATCCTGTGTAGGTGGAGAATTTTAGCTCTCTCCACCGTTTCCTAACTTTTCCTAATTCGTCGTCCAACTTCCTTTTTCCTTTGCCTTTATCTCTTTCCAAGCCTCCGCTAGATGGCCCTCCATCCTCTGCAGCATTCACCTCCTTTAACTTCATATCTGAGCAACGCATCTTCCTGTCGAAGGAACCTCTCAGCATCGTGAAAGAATTCCCCGAGATCTATTAGAGGATCCCGTATCAGTGACACTTTGAAATCTGAATTCTCTCTAACTCCTGACATTACCGCCATTAAAACCATCAATGGATTTGGCTGATCCACCGAAGCAACCTCTGAATTGAACCGAGTTAAGAAAGCTCTAAGTGATTCGTCTATCCTCTATTTTACCGATGTCAGCGTCATTACATTCTTTGGCCTTTTGATATGTACCAGAAACTGCTTCAGAAACTGTCCATCAACTCTGTCCATGTCCCGATAGATCCTTCTTCCAGCTGCCTGAACCACATAGCGGCTATGTCCGTTAAGAATAAAGGGAAACATCGAGCCATAACTTCTTCCGATGCCCCCCAACACCTCCATATGTCTTGTATATCACATCAAGTGATCCGTTGGATCGGTCTTGCCATTGTACATATCAACGTTAGGCAGCTTGAAATCTGGTGGATTTCGAGCTATCCTGATTTCACGAGTGAACGGACTCTTGTTTGCTCCTTCCAGATCTCTATTGGACAAACCTCCGCGCATTGTTCGCCTGATGATCCCGGCTAATCCAGCATTGTCCGTCAAGGGTTTTCCCCCTCCCCCGAGTCCCCAAGGGAATTCTGGTACATACTCTTCATCCCACGCTCCTACATTCCTGCCAGCATCTTGTTGTGTAGTGCTAACTGGAATCCCTTCATGAATTGGTCTAGCATTTCTTGGTGGTGTGCCCCCAAGCCCAGGTCCTTCCAAATTGATAGTTGTCTGCCAATTGGGGGCTGCCCCCTGTTGGGTCATTCCATCAACCTGCTGAATGAGTTCCTCTTGTCCAGCACCAAGACCTTGAGTACCTATAGTTCCTGATTATCCAAATTGCCTAAGAAGAGCCTGCATCATTTCCTCTTGCCGTTTCATCATTGCTTCCATCTCCTCTCTGGTGATGTAGATGGATGTTTGAACTGCTCCATTTCCAGAGGAAGCCTCCTGACTTCCCTCTTGATTGCTTCTTCTTGTCAATTGCTTCCTTGTTGATGGCCTAGCCATTGCTCCTTAGAATCCGAGTTTCTAACTCCAAAATTCCTAAGTTCGACTCTCAATGAAAACACCAAAGTGTTGGCGCCAAAATTGGTCACTAACACCCGAATGTAGATGAAAGCACCAACTAACGGTCACGATTAACAGATAGATTGTATGTAGAGAGTAATAATGTGAAGAACAGACCAAATTAAATTGAAAGCAATAAAGAACAACAGGTTTTATAGTGGTTCGGCTATCTCTGGCCTACGTCCACTCCAGTAATTTCCTTTTTATTGCTGTCACGATCGATTACAGTTACAAAGTGGTAGACTGTCCTTAGCCTTAGAAAAATAGAAAGTTAGAGAGCCGACGAGATGATCCCTTTTCTGAATCTCTACGTGCTCTATTTATAGACACGTCCAGGTAGTTGTTGGGCTCTTTGAATAACCTGAGCCCATCCGGGCCGAATGGCCCATGCCGAACCAAAATGACTTGCCAAACGCACTCGTATGTCGAACGAGGTAGCCGTTGCGAACGCACTCGTATGCCGAGCGAGGTTGCCATGCCGAACGATCCCTGATGCCGAATGATCCATCCAATGCCGAACGCTCTCTGATGACGAACAATCCATCCAAAGTCGAACGCTCCCTGATGCCGAACAATCCATCTGATGTCGAACGCTCCCTGATGCCGAACGATCCATCCAATTCCGAACACTCCCTAATGCCGAACGATCCATCCAATGCCGAACACTTCCTGATTCCGAATGATCCATCGAATGCGGAACATTCCTTAATGCCGAACCTCCATCATGACGAGCCATGTCTGATGTCGAACCATGTTTGATGTCAGACAGCTTCTAATGCCGAGCACCCATCATGCCGAACGATCTTCTAATGCCGAGCGCTTCTAAATGCCGAGTGCTCCTGGATGCCGAGCGCTACTGAATGTCGAGTGCTCCTGGAATGCCGAACCACCAATGAGTGTCGAATGACCCAAATGTTGAACAACAATCGGGTGCCGAACGACCCGAATGCCGAACCACCAATGTGTGCCGAACGACCCAAATGTCGAGCGGGGCTTGTGCCGAGCGAGGGGAGAATGCCGAGCGAGGTTTGTGCCGAACGACCTTAGTCCACTGCCGAGTGAACCTCTTCTCACTCCAATGCCGAACAGCTTCTGACTTCCAGACCGAACCACATTTCCTTGACCCAAATTATAGTCGATCCATCTCTATCCAATCCAATTTCCATCTTTCAAGTGTGTTGCGTCATCTATGCATCCAGTGGACTGAATCCATCATATACCAGCCTTGACGAACGTGCAGTCGATTAAGTTAAACCCGCCGGCCCGTAGCCTTGTAAAAAGGCGGGTTAACACTTTTCATCCATATAATGATTTGTCTTTTTAATTTACATTTGCTACTTACAAACTTTTACTTTTATTCACTGATTCAACGTTAATTTCATTTATTTTCACTTATACTTACAAAAATTCATTTTTTTATTCATATCATATAAATTTTCTTTTTATTGCATTTCATTCATTCATTTCTCAATTTCAGTTATTTTCATTCGATTATCACTTAATTTCATTTTAACATTTATTTATAATACTTACCTTTCAATTTATTAAATTAGTAGCCTTTCAATTATACATAAGTTTATAACAACTTCAACATCCAATTCTTATTTATTAAAAAAATTCATTGAATACTTTCATTATTTCAAATTTTACTTTCAAAATTTCCCATTACATTTTCTTTTAACATTTTAACTTTTTATAGTTCGTAAGTTATATATGTGTTAAAGAATGCAATTGTAAAATTATACAAGTTTATCTCATTTCTTTTAACTTAATTAAACGTTCAATAATTCATATCTTCGTTTTATAGGTTACACATTTCAAATTTTCTTGTAATTTCATTCAAAACCTAGCATTTATTCTCTTATTTTAAATTGGAGGTCCCAATTATTAATTAGTTACATTCAATTTCACTACAATAATTAAAACTATTAATTAACGAAAACTTAAGAACTAAATACCAGGTTAAATTCCAAATCATTTTAAAATAATAGATAAATGTATGTCCTTACAACTTATATATATCTAGTTACATTTAAAGTAATTTAAATTTTATATTTGTTTATCAAAACAAATCTGCAGTAAAACTACTACAGTAGCCTTCCCACTTCGAAACTCGAAAATGAATGTCGATGATGTATGCACTCATCATCGAAATTATTTCCCAACGACAGAGAAGGGAGTACAGAATTTATTTCCTTTTAAACTTTCTTTACAACAATTATTTCAAATTATGTTAAAATATTTATATCAAAAAATACTTCTAATAATATTATTATTATATTCCAAAATAATTCAAAAGAAATTTTCAAAAACCCCGGGACTTAGGTTCTAAATTTTCAATTTTATATTCATTTTCTTTGTAAATTTTATTTCTCAATCAATATTTACAAAATTCACAACCTAACAACAAATATACACAACCAAATATAACCTTTATAAAATTTATTACTTTATATACAGAAAATATAATAGGCAAAATTATTTCATTCACCTATATTCAAAACAAATATTTTTTCGGTCTCTCCTATAAGTATTTAGAAATCCCTATTGATGTCGTAGCGTCCTATGAACCAACCAGAATTTATAAATACAAAACGGAACCAATTAACACAATATCAAAACCTTTTATAACACTAACAAATACGCTCTCTCATATATACACTCAATGACTCATCATAGGGTATTGCTACGCTATTAATGAAGAGTCAGACCCCATAAAGTAAGGTTTTTCGCTAAACCAAAGCTCTAATACCAGATGCAACATCCTGCCTTTTTGTACGTTTTAAATCAACGATAAACCAAACACGTCAGACCCAAACCATACAAAAGGGTGGATTGTTATGGGGTAAATAAGAAAAGCAGAAAAAGAAATAAAACAAAACAGAATCTCATAGCGGAACGATAAAATATAATAATCAAATAAATAGTTCATGAAGCTGTTTACAAAATATTAGATTATACTTATACAGTACATATCAGAGTTTGACATACCAGAGAATAAAAGTTAATGCACCGGAACAGTATGAATGCAGTGGAATAATATAATAAACAATAGTAATACAAATCTTCGTCTTCGTCCTTCGGAAATAAAGTCTTCGAATCCTGAAATGCTCAGACTGACCCGAGTGAATTGAAAAGACAAAACACTCGAGTCAAAACTAGAAGATCTTATGAAAGTTAAATTGTAACGACCCGGAATTTTGGGTCGCCAAAATTTAACATTTAATTCATTTTAAATGTTGGATATGGATTCTAATTTGAATCTTGATAATAGAAGACTATGGTTGAGTTAATAAGATGAGTTATAGTTTCAAAATATGGTGATTCCATTTGAATTGGAGTAATAATAATAATTATTAGAACTGAGAATAAATTGGAAATTGAATGGGAATTGTTATAAAATTGATGTTTAAATGCATTTTTAAGTTCCATAGGTTATAAATGATATTGTTAGATTTTTGGAAGAATTTAAAAGTTAATAGATTATTATTTGGAATTTTATATGAATTTAAAATGAATTTAATATTATTAAATATTGCAATTAATCCGATTTAAGTCCAGAATGAGCCAGAACGATTTTTAATGTGTTTATAAATTTTATATGAATTATTGTTAAGTTAATAAAATTTTAAAGGTGGAGATTTGGAGTGATTTCGATAATTTCGAAAATTGCTTGATTAAATAGACGAGTTAAAATAGCCTTCCGGGGCACAGTCTCGGAATTCGACGAAACCAGTTTCATTGGACCCGTAATAGTTAGTTATTATCGGATTTCAATTTTCGTAGCAATCGGAGTTGTCGTTTGACCCCGGCAGCTCGAAACGCATCGAAATCGTTTTAATCGGTTTAATTTGAAATTGATCGTTTTATTCCGTAACTCGTGCATACGACCAAATTAGCTTACGAAACTTGTTCCATTGTGTCCGGAACGCGGAAAAACCCCAGGATAGCCTGTCGGATCGTGAGAATTGGAGTTCGTTTGCATTAGTGGTTTAATTGAGAATTTTATTAATTAAATATTATTAAAACTATCATATATATATTTAAAATCTCTAACCCTAGCATTATCCACCGGCCGCCGTTTATTTTTATTCAATGGCCGAAGAAGCTTCTTGCTTCTCCCTTGATTCTCGTGCAATACACGCGACGATTCGGGAAGCTTTCTACATGAAAGTCGTAGGTCACGGAGGGATCTACGCATCCGTACGGTGGAGTAGCTCGAGATGTGTTGTGGTGGCCAGATTTTGGGCCGAGGCGGGTCGTGTTCGAGCGCGATAATCGAAGAGATGAGAGTGCCGAGTGTGACCGCCTTCTGGGCATGGGTGTAGGGCGACGAGCTCTTCGATGTGGTAGAAGCAGATCGTCCTCAAACTCGTCGAAGTGGCTGCAGTTTTCAACCCTAGTCGGCAAGCAATGGGTTCGAGTATCACCTGTATACATCGCGTGAGGAAGAAGACCTTTTGCGGCCTCGTTTGTTTCTGGGTTCAGTGATGCGTGTATTTGGGTAAAAAAAAAAAAAAAAATTTTTTTTAAATCCATATACAAACTTAATAATTCTATAACTTGAGCATACGTTGTCAGATTCAAGCGAAACTGGAAACGCTGGAATCGCTGAAGCAAGCACTTCGCAGTAGTACAGATCCGGATCCATTCCGGGCAAGTAGGAATTTGGGTTAAATCGGACACCGTCCGGTTTAATTTGAATTTCGAACGCTCGCCGAAACTCAAGGTGAGTTATTCTCACTCACATCTGGATACTAGTAAAGTAGACAGTTAGTATTGATTGTTTGTTTGGATGTTTAGCTGAATATGTTAGTTATTATCAAATTGAATTGATATATATACTGTTGTGCTAATATTTGTGGATGCAGGGAAAACAGGTTGGAGGGATCCAACGGGATTCCTCACAATGTAGTAATATTTTTATATTGATGATTATGCCTGTTTATATATTGTGATTGATAAGTTGGAATTAAATTGCATTGTGATATTGTGGATATAAACTATGAACCCAGAATGTTAATTATAAAGAATTTGGAGTTTTAATTTTAAAGAAATTTAATTGGGTTTCAAAAGAAACTAAGAAAATTAATAAATATGAAATTTGAAAGAATATAAAAATTATAATCTTTTGGATGGGAAAACTGAAATGAAATAGTATTGGAATTTTCTAAATAAATTATAAATCCATAATTAATTGTAAATGGATAAATTGAATTTTAGAGAAATAAAAGATACGATTAATAATGAATTTTAAAGGATTAAAATTTGAAATCTATTTAGAATGGAAATTGGAAGTTGTAAAATCTGGAATGATGATTAAAGATAAATGTTATTAGTTGGAGATTTGGGCAATAAATTTATGTTATAAAACCACAAAACTAAAGTAAATAAATGGACAGAAATCGTGAGAAGGATTTCTGTGATGATTTAGAAGAAATGAGATTTCCTTGGGAAAAAAACCAAGTTCGAGTTTTAAATTGATTTTATAAAAAGAAAGTTTTAAAATCTTAAACTGGTTTTAAAGAATGTTTTAAAAATTATTATTCTAAAGTGATTATTTATAAATCAGCAATAGTAAAATTTTATTAATATCTTAATAATTATTTTTTTTACAAATGGATTTTTGCTTAAAGCTAGTTTTTGAATAAAGTTGTTTGAAATTTGTTAATTTCTTTAAAAACTCTAAATTTTAATTATAGTATAACTAAAACCTTATTTTAAATCAAGTTATATCTTATATAGTAGTTTTGTTTAAAATAATTTGAAATTATATTTTGAGTAAATAATTAGTAGTAAATTTATCTATTTAAAGTATATTTTAAATTAAAATGTTTTTGTCTGTTTTTAAATCTAAACTGTTTTGAACTTGGATATTTCCAATGGAAATATATGGTAAATGATTTACCTTGTAAAGGAGGAATTTTGAGAAATGTTTTCAAATGAGATTTGGAAATTTGTTAATATATCTTTTAAAGATATTTGAGGTAAATAAATAATTTGGGAATTATTTATTGTGTGATGGATGCTATGGATGTTTATGAATATAAATTGATAGTTAAAATCACCGACTATCAATATTGGACAAATTGCGTTGATCGTTTCGAAGAGACCGGGATCGAGATTTATTTCTCGAAAACCACTTCGATCCGGTTTGTACGTTTTCGTGCGATAAAACGTGTTCGGAGTCGAAGATGGAGCAGAGAAGTGCAAGGGCTAGTCGCTACTAATCCTGAGGATATTTCCAAAATGGATGTAGTAGGAATAGTGCCTTCGGTTCCGTTCGAACCCGGGACGGACTTGTATGGACGAATGCTTCGTGACATCGTCAGCGGACGATGGGCATTCTAAGTGAAACGTTCTAAAGGTAACGTTAAGCCTCAAGCCTCACCAACCGGGAATGACTGAAAATCAGGGGATATGCAGCAAGGCTTCGTGGGTAGCCCCCACTGGAGAGTAAGGTCATCCCTGTCTAGAGGTTCCTTTTTATTTCGGCTTAGTGGTGCGGTTGCTGATCCCAACCGCGGGGTGATCTTATTCGGAATTGCCCATAGGTGATTCCGGTCTTGTGTTGCAGGGGACGAAGGGAGTAGTCCTCGGTACTGTGATCTAGACCACGTACTGTGACAGGTGGTACCCCAGTGCCTAGTCATTGATGGAAATCCATTTTCCCTACGAGCCTTTTACGAGTTTTGTTTGTATTACCCACTACGGTGGCTAGTAGCTGGAATTTAATCATGTAACAATTTCGGCTATTTTATAAGTATTTGTAAATAGACCCTATTATAATATCAGAGGATTTATATAAAAAGAGTTTTAGCTATCGTAAGGTAAAACCCCGACATGTTTATTTGTGGCGTGGTCTTACGAGATGCTTTTGTTTTCAAAGGATTTTTGAAACTTTAATAATCAAGTTGGATGCATATTTAGTATCAGCTGGTATTCCAGACTGACTCGGGTGTTATTTCATTATAATGCTCGGGTCAGACCGAGTATTATATGTTCAGGATAGGTTGCTATGGAGCAGGAGAGGAGCTGGAGTTCGAGACGTATTATATGTACCTATATATATATCCGCTGCTATGTTGTATGGTATGTCTGTTATGTGATGATTGATGTATGAGTTACTCTGATGATATGTTGTATAAACAGTTATAGATTTCATTTTGTGTAAAGATATATAGTTGCTATTATATTTTATTCCGCTGCGACTGTGAGATTCTGATATTGTTTAGTTTCTTCTTCTTCTATCTCTTTTTCTTTTAACCTTAATGGTTCGTATTTCTGTTCCACTTGAGTCAATTAGGGTAGTATATTGTTGATTCAAGGGGTACGGATTTGCGGGCTGTCACACTTGGTATCAGAGCTTAGATTGGCGACAACCTAGGCTTTGGTGGGGTAATTACTCATTAAATAGAGTCAATAGGACTCTATAATGAGTTGAGCGTAATAATAAATATGAGAGCGTACTTGTTAGTGTTTATAAAATTGTTTTTTTACTATGTTGACTTATCGGTTGAGTGTTTATGAATTCTGGTCGGTGCGGGAAGTACAACCGTATCGATAGGGGTTTCTAAACTCTTAAACAAGATAAACCGACATAGTATTGTTTTTAAAGTGGGTAAATAAAATAATTTTACCCAAAATTATATTTGATATAAAAGAAATGATTTTCTAGCTTATTATGTATTGGGTGTTTGTTGGATGTTAATACCAAATCAAATAAGAATCTTGAATTTGATCAAAATTTGAAATAATAAGCTAATAAGAATATAAGATATGAAAATGGTCTATACCAAATAGAGTTAATTAAATATGTTGTAAATAAGAAAGTGAAATTAAAATTTGAAATTTAAACCAGAATTTTAACCCGGAGGTTTTGGAAAGGATTTTAATTGTATTGAAAATAAAAGTTTGGAAATTTAAAATCCTGGGAAAGTTTGGGAATGTTTTCCAATATATTTGGAGGCAATAATGGAATATTGTTTTGGGTAATATTTTTGAATGACAACTGTTTTGAAATGAAGTTGGAAAGTTAAGAAGCATTGAACTCACTGTAGTCGCTGGAAAATAATCCTGATGATGCTGGCCACATCATTAGAATTCATTTTCGAGTTTCTAAAGTGATGGATTGCTTCCCTAGTAATTGGTTATGGTATTGTTTGGATTTGTTGGGGATAACGGTTGTTTTGGATATTTCAAAAATGAGAATTTGTTTTGGGATATGAACAAATTGTTTTGGGTACAAACAAATTGGTTTGGAAAACATGGAAATTTGATTTGATATACCAAATGGGTATATATATATATATCTGATATATTTCAAAATGGTTTTGAGATAAAACCGGGTAAATTGAATTCTGGGAAAGTTCTTATTAAATAATGAGTAAAGTTGAAATGAATCAACTATTGAATTTGTTAAGTGAAGCTAATGCTAATAAGAAGGAAGAAATGAAAATCTTAAATCTTGGAATTAAAATTTAATTTGAGAAATTGAAAGTGAATAACATATATTGAAGTAAATAAAATATGTTGAAGTGAATTGAAATTTGAATTTTACCTGGATAAGTAAACAAGTTGGACTTAAGATAAAATTTATTTGGATAAAATTGAAAGGTAAGTTGATTTTGAGATTTGGGTCATTGAGTAATGGATTATACCCATAAGCTATTAAGTATTATACCATAATTTGAGGTCGTGGATTTGAAGTTGCAAAGAATTAAATTAAGGAAATTTGTATCCTTAAGAATTCAGATGTATATACATTTGCATATGGAATTTAGAATTGTGATTATAAAATGTTGGTGGATTAAAATGAGCAATATGAGCTTCAAAATAAATAAGTTGGTGAACTTATATAAATAGAAATAGAATTATAATCACAAATGAGGAAATAGTGAAATGGTATGGTGGAATTAACTTAATCTCAAATGAATGTGGATTGAGATAAGGTAAAGTGGGATATAAAGAAGTGAATGAACTTCAGTTAGTAAACGAGTTTTGAACTTGTATATGGAGAATTAAATTTGGGAATTTGAAATTGAATTCAATCTAAATGAATTGGAATTAAATTAAAGTGGATATAAAAAAGGTGAAATGTAAATTGTTTATAATTGCATAAAGGAATTCATATTTTTAAGTTATTAAGTGTTATAATTTGAATATGTGATTATGAAATGGAAAGGGTTGAATGGTGTGGAAAAAATTCAAAACTTAACCATAAATGAAAAGCAAAGTCTAATGAAGCAAAGCGGGAATATAAATGTGAATGTTCTTAAGTGGCAAATAAGTTTTGGACTTATGTATGGAAAAATGGAATTTGTTTGATAATGAAATTGAAATTGAATTTCAATTGTGTAACAAATAATATTGAAAGAAATTTAAATTCTATTTAAAGAAGTATACGGGAAGGTAGGAATTTAAATTGTTAAATGAAATAATGGGAAAATGGTGATATTATGAATGAATTCAGAGTAAATTAAGAAAGTGGATTGAAAACTAATATGGATTATGTTATTGACTGAATTAAATTACAAATTAATGGAATTTGTATTGTAATGGATGGAATTTGATAATCAGTCAAAATTTGAAGGTAAATAAAATCCAGTTTGGGTTGAGATTTAATTATGGTAATAAATTTTGGATGTGTAAATGAATAATGGAATTTGAATATATTAGTGATGATTTGAGTTGTGGATAAAATTCAAATGAGTGGAATAATTTAAATGGTCTCTTTGTTAATAAAATAAATCTAAAATGGATTGGATAACTAAACAAAGAGCATTAAATGTGTATATGAATTGAAAATTTGATTAAATGAGAATCAAATGGAAATAAAATAAAGTTGATATAAGAAGATAACGAAAATATTGTGAAGAAAGCTTAAGTAAATTAAATAAATGAGATTAAGCTTTATAATGTAGTCTTGCATAAATTTTGTTGGGTGATAGGCATTGAATTGCAAGTGGAATGATAAGTGTAAACTTAAGTTAAGTAATGGATTTGAAAATATGAAAATCAAGGCATGATTTTAAAAAATAATAATAAGAATAATAAAATAATAAAAATAAACTTGGATTGGTTAAAGAAATAAAGATGTAAGAAAATGTAATTTAACAATTGCATTGGAAAGAGAAAATGTTTGATTTGTGAACCTTGTAATGGAGTAAAACTAATATAAATCTAAGTTGAAATTAATTTTAAATGGTTAAGCTTAAGTGGCAATTGTTTTGCTTGAATAACATGAATATTTGAATATATTCAGAATTGAGTTGTTTAAACAACAACTAAATTGGTTTTGGATAAATTGGAATTTGATTAAGTGGAGTCCAATTAGAATGAAACTAAATTTGGTATGCAAGAAAGAATTGAGGTATTATGCAATTGAATTGATGTTTGAATAAATTGTTATGGATTGGAATCTAATTTAAGGAGTTTGTGAAAGAATGCAAGTGAATTGATTTAAAATAGCATATGGAATGGGTTTTTAAATCAATTGGAATGAATTGACTTTTGGATAAGTGATGTTTGCATATGAATGAGAAATGAATTATAAAAGAAATACTCATGTTTCATGCTTAAAATAAAATTTGATTGTAAATCAAATTGGGAAATGAATTAGTTGAGATTAATAAATGGTATATAATGAACTTGAATGTAAACCATTTCAAGTGTAATAAAACGAAGTTAGTTTGGATGAAATAGAATGGGCTAAATCTTAATAAAGGGATTTGAGTATAAAGGTAAGGTAAATGAATTAAATGCATATATTCATTATATTGAAGTGAATATGAATTTGTAGTAGTAATTATGAATTGGAATGGCCGAACTTGTATGTAAATCATTTATGTGAAATAAAATGGGATTTGGCATTAGAAAATGAACTGTGTGCATGTTATAAAATATGGATTTACTTATGAAATCATGCAAAGTGTTGTTTGGAATGGAAATGGATAAGTTGGCTTGCATTTTCATTTGAAATGTTGTTAAATACTCATATCTTTGAAACTAATGAGTTTGTTTGAGTAAGCACAGGTACGGGAGGCGTTTGAGAGAGTTGGAGTGCGTATTCGCATAATATTAGCTGCTTGCCATTAAAATTTGCTATAAAGGTACGCCTACGCAAATATAATTGGAAAATGATATATATATTGTGTTATATTTTGGTTTCCGGCCGTGTGGGCCGATGTATATATATTTGTGTGTCCTGCGATATCGCAGAAGCTCCTCCGTACAGGGGAGACTCTGCCAAAATTTTCCGAAAATTTTGGGAGTTAGAATATTTTTGGGGTTTTGGAAAAAGTTAAATAACTTGGAAAGTTATAAGTTGAAATTTAAGGCTTTAGGGTAAATAAAGCAAATGGTTTTGATATGGAACTGAAACTTTTTGGAAAGTGAATATAAGCTTTTAACTAAGCAAATGGGGTAAGTAAATGGGTTTGAGAGTATGTTCTACCTTATACAAATTTCGGGGACGAAATTTTTATAAGGGGGGAGGAATGTAACGACCCGGAATTTTGGGTCGCCAAAATTTAACATTTAATTCATTTTAAATGTTGGATATGGATTCTAATTTGAATCTTGATAATAGAAGACTATGGTTGAGTTAATAAGATGAGTTATAGTTTCAAAATATGGTGATTCCATTTGAATTGGAGTAATAATAATAATTATTAGAACTGAGAATAAATTGGAAATTGAATGGGAATTGTTATAAAATTGATGTTTAAATGCATTTTTAAGTTCCATAGGTTATAAATGATATTGTTAGATTTTTGGAAGAATTTAAAAGTTAATAGATTATTATTTGGAATTTTATATGAATTTAAAATGAATTTAATATTATTAAATATTGCAATTAATCCGATTTAAGTCCAGAATGAGCCAGAACGATTTTTAATGTGTTTATAAATTTTATATGAATTATTGTTAAGTTAATAAAATTTTAAAGGTGGAGATTTGGAGTGATTTCGATAATTTCGAAAATTGCTTGATTAAATAGACGAGTTAAAATAGCCTTCCGGGGCACAGTCTCGGAATTCGACGAAACCAGTTTCATTGGACCCGTAATAGTTAGTTATTATCGGATTTCAATTTTCGTAGCAATCGGAGTTGTCGTTTGACCCCGGCAGCTCGAAACGCATCGAAATCGTTTTAATCGGTTTAATTTGAAATTGATCGTTTTATTCCGTAACTCGTGCATACGACCAAATTAGCTTACGAAACTTGTTCCATTGTGTCCGGAACGCGGAAAAACCCCAGGATAGCCTGTCGGATCGTGAGAATTGGAGTTCGTTTGCATTAGTGGTTTAATTGAGAATTTTATTAATTAAATATTATTAAAACTATCATATATATATTTAAAATCTCTAACCCTAGCATTATCCACCGGCCGCCGTTTATTTTTATTCAATGGCCGAAGAAGCTTCTTGCTTCTCCCTTGATTCTCGTGCAATACACGCGACGATTCGGGAAGCTTTCTACATGAAAGTCGTAGGTCACGGAGGGATCTACGCATCCGTACGGTGGAGTAGCTCGAGATGTGTTGTGGTGGCCAGATTTTGGGCCGAGGCGGGTCGTGTTCGAGCGCGATAATCGAAGAGATGAGAGTGCCGAGTGTGACCGCCTTCTGGGCATGGGTGTAGGGCGACGAGCTCTTCGATGTGGTAGAAGCAGATCGTCCTCAAACTCGTCGAAGTGGCTGCAGTTTTCAACCCTAGTCGGCAAGCAATGGGTTCGAGTATCACCTGTATACATCGCGTGAGGAAGAAGACCTTTTGCGGCCTCGTTTGTTTCTGGGTTCAGTGATGCGTGTATTTGGGTAAAAAAAAAAAAAAAAAAATTTTTAAATCCATATACAAACTTAATAATTCTATAACTTGAGCATACGTTGTCAGATTCAAGCGAAACTGGAAACGCTGGAATCGCTGAAGCAAGCACTTCGCAGTAGTACAGATCCGGATCCATTCCGGGCAAGTAGGAATTTGGGTTAAATCGGACACCGTCCGGTTTAATTTGAATTTCGAACGCTCGCCGAAACTCAAGGTGAGTTATTCTCACTCACATCTGGATACTAGTAAAGTAGACAGTTAGTATTGATTGTTTGTTTGGATGTTTAGCTGAATATGTTAGTTATTATCAAATTGAATTGATATATATACTGTTGTGCTAATATTTGTGGATGCAGGGAAAACAGGTTGGAGGGATCCAACGGGATTCCTCACAATGTAGTAATATTTTTATATTGATGATTATGCCTGTTTATATATTGTGATTGATAAGTTGGAATTAAATTGCATTGTGATATTGTGGATATAAACTATGAACCCAGAATGTTAATTATAAAGAATTTGGAGTTTTAATTTTAAAGAAATTTAATTGGGTTTCAAAAGAAACTAAGAAAATTAATAAATATGAAATTTGAAAGAATATAAAAATTATAATCTTTTGGATGGGAAAACTGAAATGAAATAGTATTGGAATTTTCTAAATAAATTATAAATCCATAATTAATTGTAAATGGATAAATTGAATTTTAGAGAAATAAAAGATACGATTAATAATGAATTTTAAAGGATTAAAATTTGAAATCTATTTAGAATGGAAATTGGAAGTTGTAAAATCTGGAATGATGATTAAAGATAAATGTTATTAGTTGGAGATTTGGGCAATAAATTTATGTTATAAAACCACAAAACTAAAGTAAATAAATGGACAGAAATCGTGAGAAGGATTTCTGTGATGATTTAGAAGAAATGAGATTTCCTTGGGAAAAAAACCAAGTTCGAGTTTTAAATTGATTTTATAAAAAGAAAGTTTTAAAATCTTAAACTGGTTTTAAAGAATGTTTTAAAAATTATTATTCTAAAGTGATTATTTATAAATCAGCAATAGTAAAATTTTATTAATATCTTAATAATTATTTTTTTTACAAATGGATTTTTGCTTAAAGCTAGTTTTTGAATAAAGTTGTTTGAAATTTGTTAATTTCTTTAAAAACTCTAAATTTTAATTATAGTATAACTAAAACCTTATTTTAAATCAAGTTATATCTTATATAGTAGTTTTGTTTAAAATAATTTGAAATTATATTTTGAGTAAATAATTAGTAGTAAATTTATCTATTTAAAGTATATTTTAAATTAAAATGTTTTTGTCTGTTTTTAAATCTAAACTGTTTTGAACTTGGATATTTCCAATGGAAATATATGGTAAATGATTTACCTTGTAAAGGAGGAATTTTGAGAAATGTTTTCAAATGAGATTTGGAAATTTGTTAATATATCTTTTAAAGATATTTGAGGTAAATAAATAATTTGGGAATTATTTATTGTGTGATGGATGCTATGGATGTTTATGAATATAAATTGATAGTTAAAATCACCGACTATCAATATTGGACAAATTGCGTTGATCGTTTCGAAGAGACCGGGATCGAGATTTATTTCTCGAAAACCACTTCGATCCGGTTTGTACGTTTTCGTGCGATAAAACGTGTTCGGAGTCGAAGATGGAGCAGAGAAGTGCAAGGGCTAGTCGCTACTAATCCTGAGGATATTTCCAAAATGGATGTAGTAGGAATAGTGCCTTCGGTTCCGTTCGAACCCGGGACGGACTTGTATGGACGAATGCTTCGTGACATCGTCAGCGGACGATGGGCATTCTAAGTGAAACGTTCTAAAGGTAACGTTAAGCCTCAAGCCTCACCAACCGGGAATGACTGAAAATCAGGGGATATGCAGCAAGGCTTCGTGGGTAGCCCCCACTGGAGAGTAAGGTCATCCCTGTCTAGAGGTTCCTTTTTATTTCGGCTTAGTGGTGCGGTTGCTGATCCCAACCGCGGGGTGATCTTATTCGGAATTGCCCATAGGTGATTCCGGTCTTGTGTTGCAGGGGACGAAGGGAGTAGTCCTCGGTACTGTGATCTAGACCACGTACTGTGACAGGTGGTACCCCAGTGCCTAGTCATTGATGGAAATCCATTTTCCCTACGAGCCTTTTACGAGTTTTGTTTGTATTACCCACTACGGTGGCTAGTAGCTGGAATTTAATCATGTAACAATTTCGGCTATTTTATAAGTATTTGTAAATAGACCCTATTATAATATCAGAGGATTTATATAAAAAGAGTTTTAGCTATCGTAAGGTAAAAACCCGACATGTTTATTTGTGGCGTGGTCTTACGAGATGCTTTTGTTTTCAAAGGATTTTTGAAACTTTAATAATCAAGTTGGATGCATATTTAGTATCAGCTGGTATTCCAGACTGACTCGGGTGTTATTTCATTATAATGCTCGGGTCAGACCGAGTATTATATGTTCAGGATAGGTTGCTATGGAGCAGGAGAGGAGCTGGAGTTCGAGACGTATTATATGTACCTATATATATATCCGCTGCTATGTTGTATGGTATGTCTGTTATGTGATGATTGATGTATGAGTTACTCTGATGATATGTTGTATAAACAGTTATAGATTTCATTTTGTGTAAAGATATATAGTTGCTATTATATTTTATTCCGCTGCGACTGTGAGATTCTGATATTGTTTAGTTTCTTCTTCTTCTATCTCTTTTTCTTTTAACCTTAATGGTTCGTATTTCTGTTCCACTTGAGTCAATTAGGGTAGTATATTGTTGATTCAAGGGGTACGGATTTGCGGGCTGTCACATAAATTAACGGTAAATAACAAGAGTGGAATGGCATCAGAGATGTTTACGGGATTTAACAACTCCTATCCAGTATCTAACGTGAGTGTAGTAACTTAAGAGATGCTCGGGATTCACATCTCCTAAAGATCCGTTAAACTATTTACTATGTAGAAATATATGCTATGTGAATAATGTCTATTAGAAAAATAAACTTACTTTTAAATAGCGTTAAGGCTTTACATTTTCAACCTTAACACGTAATAGTGCTAGTGGTCTATACAGTACCTGCATATCTCATGATCGGGAGACACGAGAAGATACTCCATAGGTATGACACAATTCAAACTCGTACAAGGCTCGCTAGGGTAGGTGACATGGCACAGAAGGCAATGCTAGGGTAGATATACCAATTACACACACGGGCTAGTGGTGACGCATGGCGTGCAGCTACCGCCCACCTCGAGCCACACCCCCAAAAATCAAATGGCCCCAATCAATCACAGAGTAATAGAATGTTATCGAAGGAGTGTGTCCGATAAGAGGGCTACCTCACTAGCCTGAGATCGCTCTTGTTTTAGCCACCTTAAGCCAACTCACAAGAGTCGGGTCCACGTTCATACCTCAAAGGAACGTCGCCGCCATCCTACTTCATTCTGGAGTCGCCACCGCGTACACAGTTGTTAAAGTGGTTTTCGAAGTTGGTAGAGAGTATGACAACTTCCGATCCCGGTCTCTTTAACAATTAAACGTTGTTATAACACCGCGATCATTTCAAAATAAATATACTTCAAAACCAGAATATAATCTCCATTTCAAAACCATATAAAAACGATATCGTTGACATTTCAAAAACCAATCAATATGATATCGTTTTATTAAAACCCAGATCAATATAATATCATTTTTATTTCGAATATATCCTTTCCAAAACCATAGCACTTTCAAAATTATAATATTTCGAAACCAAAAGCTTGAAATATAACCCTTTAAAACATAATACTTCGAATTTCATAGCTTTTAAACCATAACTTCCAAAACTTAAATGGTTTGGATATTCAAACGGTATACAAAAGTAAAATAGTTTGAATTTAAAATTTCTTTATAAAGTAAAATAATTCCCTCGACTTCACAATTTTGTTCGCTTCAAATTAAATCTCGATTCAAACTTTCAACTCACATTCAGTTTCAATAAACCATTTCAATTCCAATATATTTCAAACTTTTAGTATTAAACAATTTCAAAACTAAGGTTGGCATTTACGATTCAACCATTCAATGTTCTATTTTCAGTGTAACGACCCGTTAAATTCGATGATTTTAAATGTGATAATTTAATAGGATTTCTAATTTAATGTAGAATGAAATCCAAATGAATTAAGTAGAAAAATGATTCTTACCTGGATATAAGATCTAATAAGAGAAATTTAAGAAAGTATTAATTTGATTTAGTGCAATAAAAGTTGTAAATGGAAATTTAAATAAATTAAGGTATCATATTTGTGTAGGTTAATAATTTATGACTTGAATAAAATATCAACCCAATAAAATAAGTTAAATGCTATAAGTTGATTTTTTTTAAATATGAGAGAAACAAAAGTAAGAACATGATTGATATTTATGTTATTTATTCAGGGTATTGAATAAAATTAGGAATCCAATTGTAATAAATGGTAATAATGTGGTATTGGCTGAAAAATTTAATTTCAATGCAATACCCATAAATGAATGTACGTAAAGGTATACTAGATTTTTTATCAAATAGAAGGATAGAAAGTAAATATCGGATTTGATTGATTAATTTATGAATTCATGAAATCAGTGTATTGACTTAGTTGTAACTATATGTAAATGTACGCAATAAGGTTGTGCAATACCAATGATTTGGATTCAAATTTATATTAAATATAATGTTGGTAGCAATTGGAATTTACCGTTTTGCAGAATAAATGAGAAATCAAGTCAAATGTAAATTATACCGTAAAGAATAAATTCATTTAAACAGTAAGATTTTTAAATAAATAAACGTTTCACTTAGGTTTCATTTGGATAATTTATGTAGTTTTAATTAAATTATGACGATTGGGTATTTAAGAAGTGATAAACCAAAATTTATTGATTTATTTGAAATTAAATTGTGGATTTATTTCAAATAAGTGAAATTTATGTTTAACTATTACATCAATAGGAATTAATCTAATTTAAGGATATGTTAATATAAATTGGGCAAAAGGGTGTTTGGACTAGGGAAATAATATTAATCGGTTTTAGAAACCTTAAATATAAAATGGGAAGTAGACAAGAATTAACGTTGCAACCATTTACACGAAATCCAGGATGTGTGTAGAAGTATTAATGGAATAAAACGTAAACAATTGTTGGATATAAAGTGTAGGAATCAACATTATTTATTTAATTGGATATAACTACGATAGTATGATTTATTGCATTTAAATGAAATCTAATATATAGAACATTGCCTAAAAAGGAAGAATAGATAAAATTTATGATAAATCTATATACTATATGAAGATTTATTGATTTAAAGAGAAAAAGGGGCAAGATGTATAAATTAGATTAAGTGCAACCTTCAGTAAATAAAATTTGATGGAATAAGAACATTTGGGTAATGAAAGAAAGACAAATATTAGTTATGATTCTAGAAAGGGTTAAATAGATAAATAGGAGAATTTAAATCAGGTTTAAAGGAATGATTATTAAATAACTGGATTATTGAATTTAATGTTAAATACTATAAATTGTGAATTTATTTACTTTACCTTTGTATTAGAATTTGGTTTAAAGGATTTTTAATTTATTTGGTAATACAAGGTGACAAATTTATGAATTGTAGAATTTGAAATTCAAATAACGAATTAATTTATTTAATTATTAATTTATTTAATGAATATAAAAATAGCCATTTTGGCCACGGACTCGGATTTCGACGAAACCAGTTTCATCGGATCCGTATCGGTGAATTATTGTAGGGTTTCAAGTTTCGTATCGATCGGACCTGTCGTTTGATCGTACGGATGCGAAACGCCTTGAAATCGATTTAATTAAAAACCAATTTGAAATCAATTTGGAAATTTTGTTTTCAGCATAACTTCTTCATACAATCGAATTTGGACGTGAAACTTTTTCCACCGCGTTCGGAATATTTTAAAATACCTATTTGGATATATGGGTTTAATAAATTTCGTTCCGGGGTCAGAACGGGCTTTTTGGGCCAACTACCGCTTAGCACGTTCGTAATTCGTGACCACCTAGCCTTCTTCTATTTGTCTATATATATGCGATCATAAACCCTAGCCTCCATCTTCTATCATTTGTCTGTATGTACTTTTCTTCAAACTCCTTCTCCTCCTCAAATGGTTGCAAAACCTAGATCTACTTCAATTCAAAATTCAAATGAAAATTCAAAGTCCTCCTAAAAATCTAAAAAAAAAATATGTCAATACTCTCGATGAGCTTAATTCAGTGGTGATATCCATTTTTCGATTGGAGCTATCGTTTGTCCAGAAAAATTCAAATCATTTTCGGCCTTACATCATCGCCGTAACAAACTTCGTCAGATCGTCCAACGGTTTCTGGGTATTGTGGAGATAGCCGAGGGGAGTGCATCCATGTAAGTTTTGCGGTGAATCAACGGTTGGATCGTTGTGGAAATTCGAATTAGGGTTCGAAATACACATACTAGCGGCGGCGGCGGCGGCTAGGGGGGCGCGCACGTGGCCCAATTGGTGCGGCCCGGCGAGCAGAGGAGAATGGTGGTGGCCGTTCGATCTACGGCGGCGTGTGGCAGTCGTTAGGCATGGTCAAAGGGGACGGTCAACACGTGAGGATGGGTTCGAACGGTTTTCCTGTGTGCGTGCGTTTGCTGTTCAAGTGGGAGAGATAAGCGATGACGTGTCAGAGGTGAATAAGGTTTTGTTTATTTTATTTAATTTTGATTTTCAACTCGTTTAATCCGTGTAACTTCGTCATACGATATCCGTTTCACGCGAGATTTTTTTGTTAGGATCGTAATTAAATTCCAGATCTGATAACGTTGGTTTGGACTGATTTGGAGACCGTCGAATTTTTGGGTCTAAATCGGATTTAAATTCGATTTAAATTCAAAAGGTGAGTGTTTTAACCCACTCACAACTTCTAAAAGTTTTTATGTTTGTTAAATTTATTTTAGATATGAGTAGAAATTTATTTATGACTGTTTGGCATGTTTTATTCAACATATCAGTTAAGTCGCATTTATTTAATTTAACTGTTAATTTATTTTATTTATTGCATAAAATTTGACAGTTAGAATTAATTTTTGCACATAAACTTCTAGTTAACAGTCATTAAATTTATTATGGAATAGAAACTGTTAGTTAATAATCTGTTATTAATTCCTGTATAATTCATATGCTATGTATCAATGATTGTTTAAAATTGTATGATGATTGCAATTGATGATTGATGATTGATATTTGGATGAATGAATGCTATAATTATATTGTATAAACTGCAAGTTATCATGCATTTTTCGTTTCATTCGGGATTGTGGTTTGAAATGATATACAACCGCAAAATTTTATTTTTAAATTGCGGATTGAAGTGATAAATATCCGTATCACTTGACCATAGGATAGAAAATTATATACAGGCACCGTGGTCTATATATAAATTATTTTAAAGTGATTTCTATGGTTTGGATGGGATACGGTTTATAAAAATTTGATTTTGATATTTTACAAAATATTATTCTCCGATATATATACATATGAAGTTAAAAATTTGAAAATTAAGTTGTGTATAAACCTGTTGAATAAAAATGAAAAATTGAGAAAATGGAATTTGGAAATTTATCTTATATGTTTAAGTTTGGAAATTTTAAGGTATGATATTTATAACTGGATTTTCCAAGATGAATTAAAAATGAAAATTTTAGTATAAAGTAAATTTGAGAAAATATTTAATTGCTAGAAATTGGAGTTTTATTTATGGAATTTATATGAATATTCTAGACTAAATAATAGAATATTAATTGTTGAAAGAAGAAAATCCAACTTTAGTTTTGAAATATTAATACTCCAAATGGATATATATATATATATATATAGAAATTGAAGGGGTTTTTGGAACTTGAAGTGATATTTAAATTATGGTTTAAACTTTAAATAAAGAAATATATTTGAAAAGCCATGGAAATTATTTTCTTTACAAAGTAACTTTAATGTTAAACCATTTATTTTACATTCGTTGAATATCCAAACCATTCAAGTTTTAGAAGTTATGGTTTTAAAATTTTGAATTTCGAAATATTATGCTTTGAAAGTATATTTCAAATATTTGGTTTCCAGATATTTTAAATTTTGAACCAGCATAATTTTGGAAAAGAATTATATTTGAGATAAAATGATATCATATTGTTTTGGGTTTTAAATTGACATCGTATTCATAGTTTTGAAATGGAAAATTTTATTCTGGTTTTAAAGTATAAACTATTTTTAAATGACCGCGGTGTTATAATAACGATGGGTTGGCAAAGAGACCGGGATCGGATATGGACATACTCTCTGTCGATACCGAAAACCACTTTGACTAACCATGTACGCGGTGGAGATCCCAGAATGGAGGAGGTTGGTAGCGGCGTTTCCTATAAGGTAAATACGTGGACCCAACTCCCGTGAGTTGGCATAAGGTGGCTAAAACAGGAGCGATTCTCGGGCCAATGAGGTCATTCCTCTGATCGAACGCACTCCTTCGATACTATACTCTGACTTTGGATTGATTCGGTGGCCACTATTGATTTCTTTGATTTTGGGGTGTTTGTTCGAGGTGGGCGGTAGCTGCGGCTATGCGTTACCATCAGCCCGGATAGCAATTGGTATATCTACCCTGGCATTGCCTAGTTGTGCCGTGTCACCTACCCTAGCGCGCCTTATACGATTTTGGTTTTGTACCATACCTATGGAGTGCCCTCTGACGACGCCCAGTACGGGGGAGATTACGGTACTGTATAGACTATGGGAATATATTATGTGTTAAGGGCTATATGGGTAACCCCTTAACGCTATTTAAAAGTAAGTTTATTTTACAAATAGACACTATTATAATAGCGCAATATACTACATAGTAAATAATGGTTTGTTCGGTTTTAAAATTATATCGTTTAAATTGAATTTAAAAAAAAAAATAGCCTGCCGAGGCACAATCTCGGAATTCGACGAAATCTGTTCCATTGAATCCGTAATATTATATTATTATCGGATTTCAAGTTTCGCAGTGTTTGGGTTTATCTTTTGGTTGTACAATCCGTAGATGCATAGAAGAATCAAATTAAATTTAATTAAAATAGTCAAGTCTTCTCTTATACGCCTCTTTCCTCAACCTAAATACGTTCCATCCCTATCTTCCTTTAGACGAGAAAACAATAAAATAAAAATCAAAGTTCAAGAATGGCAGCGTTCCCTTTTATTTTATTTTCGATTCAAAGAAAAATTTCGTCATCCCCCTCAAATTCGTTTCCCCTTTTCAAAGTATGTTCGGCCGAAGCCTTTTCACAATGAATGGCCGTCCAATCGATTTTCCCCCTAAATCATTTACCCTAAAAGAAAAAAGCAATGCAACCGTTCCCTAGAAATCAAATCGAACTTCATGAGAGGGCTTGGAAGTCGAAATCGTGTCAGCTGATGGAATCGAGATTTGTTCGCGAGCCGCTTGGCTTCGTCGTCGAGCGATGAAGGTTCGCATACGACAGAAAAGCATCGGAACTCAGCTTGCTCGATTGAAGGTGGAGCCGCGTCAAGCATTAAGGTCAGGATCATGCGACGAACCTATCTCGGCGACGTCGGCGTTAAAAAAAACAAAAAAACATGAAGAAGAAAAAAAAAGAGGAGATTCCCTAACAGTTTCGGCTCTGGGCCGAGTTGTCCAAAGCAGGTTGGGTAGTATGGCTATCTTCTGATCTTATCGATAAAGGTATATTTTATTATTATTATTATTTTATATATATATAACTTAACTCAGGCAAGATTAGAATAATTCAGAAGTTTAAAAATATATAATAATAATATAATAACATAAATATACACATTAAGCCTACTATTTACACTCTAGGATATATGCAAAGGCAATTAACTTGTTAAATTAGCTTATTTAATTATTTTAACTTCATAGAAAGTATTAAGGGAAAATTAGTTTAAAATTTAATTATTAGTTAAGATTGGAATTCTTTTTAGAAATTATTAGGTTAAAAACCCAATTTATTAACCTAAAAAAATAATAATAATTAATTGTTCAGTCAATTCAAATATTAACAAACCTTATAATGTTATACAAGGTATGAAATGTGAAGAAAACAAGCGGGTTTGGATTGGATTGCCAAACAAATGCAAAGGTGAGTTAATCTCACTCAGTGCCTTTAAATTTAAATTTAAATGATTAAATTTAAATAATTGTTTGAATGGTGGAATTGATGATGTGATATAGTATGATATTTTGGAATTGGAATATTATATGTTGTGCTAATGTCTGTGGATGCAGGGAAAGCAGGTTGGAGGGATCCAATTGGATCACTCAACATTTATTTAAATTATTTAATTCCGCCTATTATGATGATTTGATATTTTATGATGAATTATATTGGAATATTGAATGCTCTGGTTCGATTGATTATGATTGGGTTTAATGAATTGCCAAAAATATATAAATCGGATTTTGGAAAGAAATTAAAAGAAGTGAATTTGTAAATAAAATAATTATAGAAAGAAAAATGAATTAGAAAAGAAATGGAGTGACTGTAAAATTTCAAATAAATAGATCTTGAGCATAGAAAGGGAATTTGAATAAACAGAAAGTTAATGAATATCAAATCTTCAGTGATATTAATTAAAAGAAGAAAACATTTATTTAAAATTTAATATTTAAATTATTTAAAGAATAAGGAAGGAATTGGGAAAATCTGGAATTTGTATATTTCCGTTAAAGGATTTAAAATCAAACGGAAGATAATAACAAAAATGATTAAATCCATAATTAATGAAATTTGAAATGAATTGATTAATTAAAGAAACTTATTTCAAATAAAATAAATTGGGAATCAATTTGGGGGAAATCGATTTAAGTGTTTGAAGTTGGAATTTTCTCTGGATGGCCAAGCACACTTTTTTTAAGGTAAATTTTTAAATATAAATTAAATGTTTTAAAGTTGTTTTTAAAGAAAGCAAGTTTTGTAAAATTTATTATTTCTAATATTTAAAGTCTAAGGTAAGTATTTACTTTTAATCTATTTTAGCAGTAATTATTAAGAAGTAACTTAGTATTTCGTTTTCAAAAATAGAAATCTAGTTTTATATTTTATTTAGTAACCTTATTTTCAAATATACATATAATATGTATTTTTAACAAATTAATAAAGCAATCTTAACTTGAATGTTTTAACGTATATTTTTAAAAGTGTAGTGTTTTAAATTATTTAAAAAAAAATCTAAAGTTTTTGTGCTTGGTGATTCCAGTGGAAATAGAAATACTTGGAATTTATTCTGAGAAAGGCAGGTAGTTGTGAAAACTGTTTTCAAAGGAATTGGAAAAGTAAAAATATATCTTGTGAAGATATTTTTGAGATAAATAAATAATTTGGGAAATTATTTACTGTTTGATGGATGTTTGTGAATATTAATTGATAGTTAAATAACAGACTATCAATATTGGCCAAATACGTTGATCGTTTCGAAGAGACCGGGGTCGAGATTTATTTCTCGAAAACCACTTTGATCCGGTTTGTACGTTTCGTGTAAACGATTTTGGATTCGAAGATGGAGCAGTGAAGTGCAAGGGCTAATCGCTACTAATCCTGAGGATATTTCCAAAATGGACGTAGTAGGAATAGTGCCTTCGGTTCCGTTCGAACCTGGGACGGACTTGTACGGATGAATGCTTGTGAAACATCGTCAGGTGGATGATGGGCATTCTAAGGGATATATTCTAAAAAGGTAACGCTTAGCCTCAAGCCTCATCAAATGGGAATGACTGAAAATCAGGGGTTATGCAGCAAGGCTAGGTGGATAGCACCCAAGCAGGGTGAGGTCATTCCAGTCTAGATGTCCCTTTTTATTTCGGCTTAGTGGGCGGTTGCTGATCCCAACCGCGGGGAGATCTCACTCGGGATTATCAAGTAAGGGATAGTCCCGGCCTTGTGTTGTAGGGGAGCGGGCGTACTCCTCGGTATGGTGATCTAGGCCCCGTTCTGTGTCAGGTGGTACCCCAGTGCCTAGTCATTGGTTGGAAATCCATTTTCCCTACGAGCCTTGTACGAGTTTTGTTTGTATTACCCACTCTGTGGCTAGTAGCTGGAATTTAATAAATGTAACAATTTCGGTTATTTTATAAGTATTTGTATATAGACCCTATTATAATATCAGAGGATTTCTTTAAAAAGTGTTTTAGCTATCGTAAGGTAAAAACCCGACATGTTTATTTGTGGCATGGTCTTACGAGATGCTTTTGTTTCCAAAGGATTTTTGAAACTTTAATAATCCATTGGGTGTGATTTTCTCACGCTGGTATTCCAGACTGACCCGGGTGTTATGTAACTGTAATGCTCGGGTTAGACCGAGTATTACAGGATACAGGATATGTTGTTGTGGAGCTCAAGAGACGAACTGGATGACGATACGTACTCCCGTATTTGTATATATTTATTCCGCTGTGTTGAGTCACTGTGTTGAGTTGCTGTTTATTCATATGTATGGTATTGATGTTGAGCTGTGATTGATGTACTCTGATGATGTAATATGTAAACAGATATATTTGATTTTGAGTAAAGATCATTTATTATCTATTATATTTTATCCCGTTGCGATGGTTACATTCTGATGTTGTTTTTATTTTATCCTTCTACCTCTTCTTCTTAACCCAAATGGTTCTTATTTCTGTAGAACTTGAGTTGATTGTTGTAGAATAGTGTTGACTTAAGGGGTACAGATTTGCGGGCTGTTACAGTGGTATCAGAGCACAGGTTGGTGATAACCTTGGCTCTGGTGGGAACTACTCATTTGAATTAGAGTCCATAGTACTCTAGAATGAGTTTGAGCGTATTAATAAATATGAGTGCGTATTTGTTAGTGAATATAAATTGTTTTAATATTGTGTTGATTGATTTATTGAGTGGCATATGAACCTTCGTCGACACAGTCTGCGCAACTGTATTGAAGGGGTTTCTAAACACTTGAATAGAACAATCGACACGGTATTGTTTTAATTATGGGTGAATGAAATAATTTTACCTAAAAATATATTTTGATATAAAGAGAAGTTTTCGTAAACTATTTTAGCTAATATATGGTTGCTTGGATGTTAGAAAGAATAATATTAAAGCATTTCCATTGTTAAGTGAAAATTTAACTAGAAACTGAAATATAACTAAAATTTAAGGGAATAATTCATTATAAAATGAAATTTGTAAATACGAAGTATAAATGTAATTTATGAATTGAAATACAATCAAATGAGAATTTGTATAGGCATAAACTATACAAATGAATTTGTAGTTAAAATTGATTTAAGCAGGATTTGGAAATTTAAATACCGGAGATTTGGATGTGTTTTAAAGATAAATGATAGCATTTTTGTTTTGGAGGTATTTCTGGAAAGAAATTTGTTTTAAGTGAATTTTGAAAGTGATATAGCATTAAAATCACTTGGATTATTGGGAAATAATTCTGAGGATGACGGTCGCATCGTCAGTATTCATTTTCGAATTTCTAAGTGATGGATTGCTGCCAAAAATTTGATTTGCTCAGAGGAGCTAGTTGTTTTTGAAAATTTCAAAAGAAATTTGTTGGGAATAAAACCAGGATTGGTTTGATTTTTGAAAAATATGAGATGTGATGTTGGAGACTTCAAAATGATTTGAAACCAAAAGCCGGGAGTTCAAAAAATCCTGATGAGATAGGTTATAAGCTTATAAATTGAGATGATTTTAAAATCGGGAAGGAAATATAAGCTTTGAATGCTGGAAATTTAAATTAAAGTGAAAAGTTAAAAATGAAATTAACTTGGATGGGAAATAAAAATTTGACTGGATTGACATTAATTGGATAGGCTGAAAATAGTATCCAGTTGTATTCGAATCAAGTTGGAATCGAATTGAGTTAAATAAAACTGAGTTAAAATAAAATTGAATTGGAATAAGAATTCAATTGAATTAATGAATGAAATTAAATTCTTGCCTGAACAAATGAAAAATAAATTGGATAAGGATTGAATTGAAATAAATAAGTTAGAATAACTTATAAAAGAATTAGGAATCCATGGAAATAAAATATGCATAGGTTAGAAATAGGTGTAAATTTCGAGATAAAATAAAAGGAGGATATATTCAAGCCTATGAGGAATGGAATTGTGTAAATAATAAGTTGTGACTTATTAAATTTGAAAAGTGAGATACAAAACTCCAAAATAAATATTATTGAAGAATTGGAGCATAAAATAAAAATCAAAACTTGAATTATAAACTAAATTGAATGAGGAAAATTAAATGCAGTGATATTTGGGATTAAAATTCAAGAGTGGATTATAAATAAGGGAAGAACTAATTGATAATAAATTAGTTAATGAAATGTGTAAATGGAGTTCAAAGTAGTTAAATAGAAGCTGAATTGTAAGCTAATAATGAAGATTGGAAATAGAACTCAAGCTATAAATCAAATTCGACTTGAATCATTAGTGAAGAAAATGGATTTAAATAGTAATAGTTTGGATTGAAAATAAAAATCCAACTAAGTGGAAATAAATTGGAAATGGCCATGTAATAAATTGGATGAACTGAATCTGAAAGGTTAAATTTGATAATAACAAATCAAATGAAATTGTAAATTTTAAAATGAGATTTAACTGAAATAGAATTAAATTGAATGGAAGAGAAAGATTTACTTGAAACGAAATGAGCTTAAGTATAAAATTGGAGTGAATAAACTTAAGCTAAAAGATGGAAAAGAGTTGAATTGAACTCAACTAAAAATTAAGTTTAATAATAGTGGATTGGATTTAAATCAAGTAAAAATAAATTTTAATTGAAATAAAATTCGGTGAGTTGCCGATAATATTTAATGGAATGAAAATGCTCAAATAAATAATTGTAAACCATTTAAATTATTAAGGGATTGAAATAACTTGAGACAATAAGGAAAATATAATGTTTCGAGTTTATTAGAATGGTTTAAGTGAATGTGGATAAACTAATTATATTGAATAAATAAATGAATGGAATAAATAAGTATCAAATGAAATGTGGTTAAATGTGTTGAGAAATAATTATTGAATGGGATAGCCTGGATTGTTTTCGAGCTAAATAAAATAGTTTGGAATAAACTAACATGGAATGAAATGTAAATGAATTGTTGTGAATGAAAATTCAAACAGAAAGTGTCGAGCTAGATCAAATGATTTTGAATGGAACCTGTTTGAACAATGAAACTGGTTTGGTTAATAAAATGAAATGCAAGTGAATGGATTCAAATCTGAAATGCAATGAAAATGAGAATATATGTATTGTGAATAAATTGAAAATGAAATAGAATTAAGTATAAATTGAGTTGAAATCAATTTAAATTGGTTATAGACATAAATACTTATTTATTCACATAAATCTCGTCGAATTGCATGGAATAAATTGTCGTTGGATGTAAATGGAAGTAATTAAAATTCTATGTGCTGATAAGGGTAAAATAAATTGAGTTTGAGAGCAATTGAATTAAATATGAGTTCAGTTTGCTTAAAAATAAATTAAATGTAAATTTGTGAGTTGTTAACCATTCGGATTAAGTGAAGTGATATGTGGTTGGTTGTAAGCAATTAAAATTAATGTTGAAATATTTAAATTGCTTATAAAAAGTGTTTAATGGGCATTTCTTTTAGAACTCTTTGGATATGAAAGAAATGCAATGAGGGTTTGTGAATAAATTAAAATGGGATGGAATCAAGTGTAAATTGAGTGGGAATCAATTTAAATGGTTATAAAGCTTAAGTAATTATTTATTCACACTAATATTGTCGAATTACATAAGGAAATGGATCGTTGATGCAAACGAGATTGGATAAAATTATATGAATTATTAGAAGTGAAATAAAATGATTTTGGAATCAATTGGAATGAAGGTGAGGTTGTTTTGCTTAAAATGAATTAAATATGAGCGTATAAGTTGTAAATCACTTCAACTGAATGGAATGGTTTGAGAATTGATTATACGCAATTATAATAAGTGTTGGAACCTTTTATATGTTTATGGAAATTGATTAACGTGCATTTTATGTGAAATTTATATGTTTATGCCCGTATATCACATGCATTGTCACATAATCAATGTTTTAGCTATTTAAATTTAAGTGAAATGCTATAAACCTTATATATATAGTACTTATGTGTTTAAATTGAGTAAGTACAGGTACCGTGAAGCCGTGTGGCTGGATTTGGTTGCGCTAACGGCTAAATAAATAAGCTACATGCTTAAAAATGCTAAATAAGGTACGCCTACGCAATTAAAATAGGAAATATGAACTGTTTTTGGTTTTTCCGACCGTGTGGGTCAATGTATATATATTTATCTCTTTTGTCAAACTGCAAAAGCTCCTCCGTACAAAGGGGACTCTGCCAAAAAAATTTCAAAAATTTTGGGAGTTAGAAAATTTTTGAAAATTTTGTTAACGACAAACAAATTCAATTTGGAAACTAAAATAAACAAGTAAATGAAACCAAATTTAAAAAAATGATATGAATTAGTTATAAATAGAAAATAAAATTCCAATATTTAGAGTGGAAAAAAATAAAATAAATTCATATGGAATGGAGATAAATCAATTTGAATAGGAATGGATATAAACTGAAGTGGTAAGACGGAAATAAATAAAGAAACGTATAAAATGCTTATGTTAACTTAAGTAAGAAATGGTCAATTCTTAAATGGGAAATTGAATATTGCAAATATATTCTAAGTTGATATTTGGATGAATATTGGCATTTGTAAGGAAGTCGATAAAATGTCTTTGAATATTGTGATGGGACATATTGCTGTGTAAGATGTGCAGGTAATATAAAGGTAAAGAGAATTGACTTTGATTTCAGAAGATAAATTTGAAATGCTCAACAAAAAGGTTTGTATTTAAATTTGGTGTGAAATTTGATTGGGATTTGGGTTGAGCCACTTGGCTTTTTGTTTTCTTTTTGGATTTGGGAGGCCATAGAGCCATTTTGTAGTTGTACCGAGTCAGCCGCGCAAAGGAGACGCTGGCGAAATCTTTCGGAAATTTAGGGTGTTAGAAAATTTTTGAGAAAATTTGAAAATTTAAAGCAAAGTTTTGAATTATGAGTTGTATAATTGAGCAAGTAATAATATTTGAAAACTATGGGAGAGTTGAGAAGTTAATAAGAATAATAATGGGTCCTTTATAAGAAGATAGTTGGTGAGGTATTCAGTTGTTAAAAACTGTTTGGTTTTGGAAAAAAAATGGGTATTGGACCATTCTTCCTAACTAGTAATTTCTGGGACGAAATTCTTTTAAGTGGGGAAGAATGTGACGACCCAAAATTTTCAAGTATTTAAATCGGAATATTTAATTGATTTTAAATATTCAATAGAATAATTTTAACTTGAATTTACGAATATCACAATTTATTTGATACTTAAATTATTGAATTAAATAAGTTGAAGTTGGGTGAAATGTTGAATCTTCAGTTTTAAGTCTGTTAAAAATGATTTGAAGGCTTGTAATATTTATATTCATAACACTGAGGATAATAGAAGTTGTAAAATTGAAATTAATAATGGTTTGTTCAGTTTTAAAATTATATCGTTTAAATTGAATGTTAAAAAAAAAATATAGCCTGCCGAGGCACAATCTCGGAATTCGACGAAATCTGTTCCATTGAATCCGTAATATTATATTATTATCGGATTTCAAGTTTCGTAGTGTTTGGGTTTATCGTTTGGTTGTCCGTAGATGCATGGAAGAATCAAATTAAATTTAATTAAAATAGTCAAGTCTTCTCTTATATGCCTCTTTCCTCAACCTAAATACGTTCCATCCCTATCTTCCTTTAGACGAGAAAACAATAAAATAAAAATCAAAGTTCAGGAATGGCAGCGTTCCCTTTTATTTTTTTTCGATTCAAAGAAAAATTTCGTCATCCCCCTCAAGTTCGTTTCCCCTTTTCAAAGTAAGTTCGGCCGAAGCCTTTTCACAATGAATGGCCATCGAATCGATTTTCCCCCCAAATCGTTTACCCTAAAAAAAAAAAAAGCAAAGCAACCGTTCCCTAGAAATCAAATCGAACTGCATGAGTTCGAGGGCTTGGAAATCGAAATCGTGTCAGCTGATGGAATCGAGATTTGTTCGCGAGCGGCTTGGCTTCGTCGTCGAGCGATGAAGGTTCGCATACGATAGAAAAGCATCGGAACTCAGCTTGCTCAATTGAAGGTGGAGCCGCGTCAAGCATTAAGGTCAGGATCATGCGACGAACCTATCTCGGCGACGTCGGCGTTAAAAAAACATGAAGAAGAAAAAAAAAAGAGGAGATTCCCTAACAGTTTCGGCTCTGGGCCGAGTTGTCCAAAGCAGGTTGGGTAGTATGGCTATCTTCTGATCTTATCGATAAAGGTATATTTTTTTATTATTATTATTATTTTATATATATATATATAACTTAACTCAGGCAAGATTAGAATAATTCAGAAGTTTAAAAATATATATTAATAATATAATAACATAAATATACACATTAAGCCTACTGTTTACACTCTAGGATATATGCAAAGGCAATTAACTTGTTAAATTAGCTTATTTAATTATTTTTAACTTCATAGAAAGTATTAAGGGAAAATTAGTTTAAAATTTAATTATTAGTTAAGATTGGAATTCTTTTTAGAAATTATTAGGTTAAAAACCCAATTTATTAACTTAAATAATAATAATAATAATTAATTGTTCAGTCAATTCAAATATTAACAAACCTTATAATGTTATACAAGGTCTGAAATGTGAAGAAAACAAGCGGGTTTGGATTGGATTGCCAAACAAATGCAAAGGTGAGTTAATCTCACTCAGTGCATTTAAATTTAAATTTAAATGATTAAATTTATATAATTGTTTGAATGGTGGAATTGATGATGTGATATAGTATGATATTTTGGAATTGGAATGTTATATGTTATGCTAATGTCTGTGGATGCAGGGAAAGCAGGTTGGAGAGATCCAACTGGATCCCTCAACATTTATTTAAATTATTTAATTCCCCCTGTTATGATGATTTGATATTTTATGATGAATTATATTGGAATATTGAATGCTCTGGTTCGATTGATTATGATTGGGTTTAATGAATTGCCAAAAATATATAAATCGGATTTTGGAAAGAAATTAAAAGAAGTGAATTTGTAAATAAAATAATTATAGAAAGAAAAATGAATTAGAAAAGAAATGGAGTGACTGTAAATTTCAAATAAATAGATCTTGAGCATAGAAAGGGAATTTGAATAAACAGAAAGTTAATGAATATCAAATCTTCAGTGATATTAATTAAAAGAAGAAAACATTTATTTAAAATTTAATATTTAAATTATTTAAAGAATAAGGAAGGAATTGGGAAAATCTGGAATTTGTATATTTCCGTTAAAGGATTTAAAATCAAACGGAAGATAATAACAAAAATGATTAAATCCATAATTAATGAAATTTGAAATGAATTGAGTAATTAAAGAAACTTATTTCAAATAAAATAAATTGGGAATCAATTTGGGGAAAATCGATTTAAGTGTTTGAAGTTGGAATTTTCTCTGGATGGCCAAGTACACGTTTCTTTAAGGTATATTTTTAAATATAAATTAAATGTTTTAAAGTTGTTTTTAAAGAAATCAAATTTTGTAAAATTTATTATTTCTAATATTTAAAGTCTAAGGTAAGTATTTACTTTTAATCTATTTTAGCAGTAATTATTAAGAAGTAACTTAGTATTTCGTTTTTAAAAATAGAAATCTAGTTTTATTTTATTTAGTAACCTTATTTTCAAATATACATATAATATGTATTTTTAACAAATTAATAAAGCAATCTTAACTTGAATGTTTTAACGTATATTTTTAAAAGTGAAGGTTTTAAATTATTTTAAAAAAAAAATCTAAAGTTTTTGTGCTTGGTGATTCCAGTGGAAATAGAAATACTTGGAATTTATTCTGAGAAAGGCAGGTAGTTGTGAAAACTGTTTTCAAAGGAATTGGAAAAGTAAAAATATATCTTGTGAAGATATTTTTGAGATAAATAAATAATTTGGGAAATTATTTATTGTTTGATGGATGTTTGTGAATATTAATTGATAGTTAAATAACAGACCATCAATATTGGCCAAATACGTTGATCGTTTCAAAGAGAACGTGATCGAGATTTATTTCTCGAAAACCACTTCGATCCGGTTAGTACGTTTCGTGTAAACGATTTTGGATTCGAAGATGGAGCAGTGAAGTGCAAGGGCTAATCGCTACTAATGCTGAGGGTATTTCCAAAATGGACGTAGTAGGAATAGTGCCTTCGTTTCCATTCGAACCCGGGACGGACTTGTATGGATGAATGCTTGCGAAACATCGTCAGGTGGATGATGGGCATTCTAAGGGATATATTCTAAAAAGGTAACGCTTAGCCTCAAGCCTCATCAAATGGGAATGACTGAAAATCAGGGGTTATGCAGCAAGGCTAGGTGGGTAGCACCCAAGCAGGGTGAGGTCATTCCAGTCTAGATGTCCCTTTTGATTTCGGCTTAGTGGGCGGTTACTGATCCCAACCGCGGGGTGATCTCACTCGGGATTATCCAGTAAGGGATAGTCCCGGCCTTGTGTTGCAGGGGAGCAGGCGTACTCCTCGGTACGGTGATCTAGGCCCTGTACTGTGTCAGGTGGTACCCCAGTGCCTAGTCATTGGTTGGAAATCCATTTTCCCTACGAGCCTTGTACGAATTTTGTTTGTATTACCTACTCTGTGGCTAGTAGCTGGAATTTAATAGATGTAACAATTTCGTCTATTTTATAAGTATTTGTATATGGACCCTATTATAATATCAGAGGATTTCTTTAAAAAGTGTTTTAGCTATCGTTATGTAAAAACCCGACATGTTTATTTGCGGCGTGGTCTTACGAGATGCTTTTGTTTTCAAAGGATTTTTGAAACTTTGATAATCCATTGGGTGTGATTTTCTCACGCTGGTATTCCAGACTGACTCGGGTGTTATGTAACTGTAATGCTCGGGTCAGACCGAGTATTATAGGATACAGGATATGATGTTGTGGAGCTCAGAAGACGAACTGGATGACGATACGTACTCCCGTATTTGTATATATTTATTCCGCTGTGTTGAGTCACTGTGTTGAGTTGCTGTGTATTCATATGTATGGTATTGATGTTGAGCTGTGATTGATATACTCTGATGATGTAATATGTAAAAAGATATATTTGATTTTGAGTAAAGATCATTTATTATCTATAATATTTTATCCCGTTGCGATGGTTAGATTCTGATGTTGTTTTTATTTTCTCCTTCTACCTCTTCTTCTTAACCCAAATGGTTCGTATTTCTGTAGAACTTGAGTTGATTGTTGTAGAATAGTGTTGACTTAAGGGGTACAGATTTGCGGGCTGTTACACTACCTCTCCAAACCCTATGGCCAGTCGAGCTCCAGCCATGTCGTCCATCGACGACGTCAAAATCCATCAGCCGCCGCCTAAAACGCATGACCTATTTGAAATTTTGCAACAAATCCAACCGATGAAACCACGAACGAATTATACCAATGAGCTACGCTCATCGATCTCTGCAAAACTAATAAGTTGGTTTGATGATCGGACAAGTTTGACTGCGGCGTGATGAACGGCCAAGGATTGTTCTCCAATTTCACGCCAGAAGAGATTCAAACTGGAAAAAGAATTATAGATCTGAGATGCGCTCGTAGAGAGCTCCAAATCGGTATAAAATACGATACAATTTGAAGAGTTTAAATTTTGAAGTTGAAATTTGAATTGGAATTGAACTGAGGAGTTTTAGGGTTTCAGCCATTGAAAAGAGAAGGAACAAAAATTTATGTACGTACAGAAATGAGAAATAGAAAGGTTGCTAGGGTTTGTAACTGGATATATATAGATGGATCAGAAAACAGAAACAATTGGATCGAACTGGTTTGAAAGTTGAACGCCACACAGCCCAAAAAGCCCGTTTGGACTCCGGAACGAAAATGGGTCAACCCATATATCAAAATAAATGTTTTAAAACATTTTAAAATCAATGGAACAGGTTTCAACTTCAAATTCCATCGTATGAAGAAGTTATGCTAAAATCAAGTTATTTCAAATTGATTTCAATTTCATAAATTTCTAGGCGTTTCGAGCCCGTACGATCAAACGACAAGCCCGATCGTTACGAAACTTGAAATCCTATAATAATTCACCGACACAGATCCGATGAAACTTGTTTCATCGAAATCCGATTCAGTGGTCAAAATGGTTATTTTTGCATGAATTAAGTAAATTAATAATTAATTAACTAAATCAAGTTTTCAATTTCAATCCTATAATTGACAATTTTTATCATTTTTAAATTTCTTAATCATTTACACTAATTTAAACAAATTTAGATGTCACTTTAATGTTGATTCAATCATCAATTTCAGCGTTAAATTTCAATTTCATTATATTCAGAAATTATAAATTAAATTTTCAATAATTCCATTGAATTTACTTTTCATTCTAATTATTCAATTCATTATGGTCAAATGGATGAAATTAACATTAGGTCCATGATCTATTACATTATATCCTCAAATTACATATTGATTTCAATTAACGTAAAAATTAAATATTAAATTTCGTTTAATTTTCATTTATCCAATTATTAAGTTTAAATTAATAAATCTTGATTCCCATTCTTTTTGTCTGATTAATCATTATCTGATTCATACTTTATTATCAACCAACAATTATTACATTTAATTATCTAATATTGATTCTATCGAATTATAATTTATTACGTATTATTTCATAAATTTATATACTTTGAAATCATCTCCCAATTTATTAATTACAATCAATTATAACCTTATAATTGGTTTCAATTAATTGGGATTGCACTAAATTAGTTATTTCTTAACTTGCATTAACATTATTATTTTAATTTTAGTGATTTTATTATTAAATTACAGATTTTTATTTTCTTTCCGAATTAAATTACCAAAACTTATTAAATTAACAAAATTTAATTGTTGAAAATTACGAGTCGTTACACCAAAGCAGCATGAATATGAGCTAAGACAAGATTGAGATCCATCGTAGGTAAAACGCAACCCAAAATTCGACTATCTACACTAAGGAGCGATTAGCTACACCACCATCATCATCACCAATGTTATAGTAATCGCCATTCATCTGGCCTTAAATGAATTTCACTCGATGGCTAGTAGAAATTAAGACCCGAAACCTCTTAGAGATGACCTGAAAGATTTTGCATTAGAAGGTCCCAAAAACTCTCAATGGAAACAGAAAAGCAAATATTAAAACAATACGCAGCAAAGGAATAGCATGCTCATCTAATGCATGGAACAATCTGCAAAGCGTAGATTAATTCTCCAGAGTGTAGGTCTTGAATTTAGCATGAACAATGAGGAAAAGAATTCTTACTATGCAAAACGGCTGAAGGAATTCCTAAACGACTATCCAAAATCGAGAGATAGCAAATCGGAACCATGTCCTTAACCAGAGCACACTTTGTGAAAGTGACTACTGTGTGACTAGTTATCACTTTCATTTGGGCTGAGCCTGGTATTCTAGAGATCTAACAACATCCTAGAATAAATGGCTACAAAGAGATCTAGTCAAGGTAATAAGAAGAGGAAGAGCAATAAAGAAAAATCAAAGGAGCAAACAAACAAATGCTTCATGGCAAAAGATAATGAGATTTGTGATCTAACTTTTGATGATATGATAGAAATAAATTCAGAACTTCTAGACACTTTAAAAAGTCTCAAAAGAAAATATAAGCAAGCTCTAGAAAATCAGAAGAAAGCAGAATTCGAAAGAGATATGCTGTATTTTTGACTTTCTGTATTTTAACGATCATCAAACACACTTTGTTGGTCATGCTGCGTATGATTTTTGGGTGAATTATATTAGACAGTTTTAGTGGGTACTATGTCAACATACGATGTATGTTCATGTGTTTGTCCAAGTGTCTTAGGTCGGTTTATGTCCATGAGTATTAGTTTGGGCAACTTGTATTTTATGAGTAGTATTAGTTTAATGCGCGTCCACATGTAGTAATATGAGTTGTGTATGTTCGATGTAATTTGGAGACTAAACTATGTACATAAACGTAGCACAACATATGACATACTTCAGCATACTACAACATACCATAACATACTTAAACATACAACAAAAGACATATTTAAACATACGACAGACTCGAACATACCACAACATACGACATACTTCACATGCTACAATATACCACAACATACCTAAACATACAACAAAAGACTACTTAAACATACGATAGACTCGAACATACCACAACATATGACATTCTTCAACATACTACAATATACCACAACATACTTAAATATACAACAAAAAACATACTTAAACATATGACAAACTCGAACATACCACAAAATATGACACACTTCAACATACTACATACCACATACTTCAACATGTTATTTATGCCTACCACCACACAGAGATTCTAGTGCACTCAGCCTGTTCCGAAGCATGGCTAGTTCTTGTTCTAATTCGTTTGCATATTCCACTACCTGACGAGGGAACGGATCATCAATCCATTCCCATAAACCACAACCAATTGGAAAGTCATGGCATCTATAATGGTGTCGTCTAATGTCATTTCCACTTCGCATGACGGAATACGTAACCGACACTTCACAAAAACAATGTAGTAATGGAGGAAAGTTAACTTCCTGCTCCATCTGTATCTGTTCATTACAGACTTCCCAATGTTCCTGTGTGTTTGTAGCAAGTCTTATCTCTTGTTCATATTGATGTTATGCAACCTTTTGTTCATATGGAGGCTGAAAGCACTCCTAGTGCTGATCTTGAGACTCGATAAGCCAATCCTCATCGGTGCATGGACTTTCCGAAGGCATGTAGCCTCCTATACCAGAGTCAATAGAAGAAGGCCGAGATGGCATCGATATGAGGTGTAAGTGAATGTGAGGAAGATGCGGACAGAAGTGAAGGAGTAGATGATTGTGAAGAAGTAGATGTAAACTGGTATATGTATATATAGAAGTGAAGCGAAAATTGCCAAAATGGTAATTATAAGAAGAAGAGGGCAAGGGAAATATCCAAACCTTATTCTCATTCATCTTACATGTACTAGTTGTTTTTAATCCGTAATTCTGTAGTAAATTATGTAGGTTCTTTTGGTAACTGTGGGAGATTTTAATCTATATTTTCATAGTAAATGGTGTACCACTAGTTGGATAGAATTTATGTTACCTCAATCTTCAAGTTAGCGGTGGATAAGGAAGCGGTATGTTTGTTGCCAATGAATGTGATGGTTTGTACTATTAGGTTATGGTAATCTATACTTTTGAAAAATAACTGTACAGTTGCCAACAACACATAAACATGAAAAGTAACGACATTGATGCATAAGCTGGATACAACTGATATATCATACATCACAACACAAGAATAATAGCAACAACAACACATAAACATAAATGATAATGACATCGATACATAAATCGAATACAATAGATATATCATACACTAGAATAAAAGAATAAGTACACAAACAACATGGAAACACAAATGAAATACGATAAATAAGTTCACTTATCCCTACTAGACGTGTATGACGACGACGTATCTCATCATCATCTGAACCACCGCTCGGGTCAGCTAAATGCTCATAGTACATCTGCATGTCAGCAAATATCTTATGCTCTTTCTCCAACTATGCTTGCAGTTATGCTGCTGCCTTTTTCTACCGATGTAGTTCACTATCATAGTGTCTTGTCTACGCCTATGCTCTATAAATCCTGTATGTTTGATCCTCATTTGCATATCGTATAGATCAGCGTAAGATGCCAAAGTCGGATCCTAGTACCAATCGTGCACTGGAGGATGAAACACATCAACATAACGATCTGATCCGATAGTAGGAACTGCAATGGTCCATCTGAAGTGAGAAGCAGCCGACACATAGTCGGGTGCACGGTACCCTTGACTGAGCTGGGTAAAATCCTCGACAACCTGGGGATGTATGTCATGGCGTATAGGAGATGGATCGACTAAATCTATCGTTGCTGCATGGCAATAGTGCCACCGGACCCACTATAAAATCTACGCTAGAAGTCAACGTATGATGGACCGGTAATAACAAGGTCTCGACCGGCCGCCAACCTCTTGCTCTCACAAGGTCTAGCCATTTTGAAGAATAAATCATACAGCAATAGGTATGAGGGTGTGGATCATCCGGAGTAGCATCAAAGTCGTACAACTGTCTCCAACATCTCTCACCAAGATACCAATATGCACCAAACGCCGAGGGATAAGATAGGAGTGGAAATCTCCGTCCGGCAAGCATCCTAGCAATTTCTATAAAATCTGGACCGGTCGATACACTATCATGAAATGAATGCCATATATGTCTATACATTCTCAAATCGATTTGGTTGCAGGCAACCGAATAAACATGATGAGATTCATTATCCCTGGACTCCCTATTGTCCGTGCACCAAAATAACAAACGACGTAAAAAAGTGGACGCATCTGAAGTCAAAGTGCCGAAATGGAAATTCCTGGAATACTCAAAATACTAGTACTTTAGTAAATCATATAAGTCAAATAATGAAACATGTGCATTCGTAATGGTGTATTGTACATCGAGGCATCTGTACAAGTATGCAAGAATAGGCGTATCACAATCATATAGAACAGCACCACTGAAACCCAAATGAAATGCGACTTCATGAAATCGAGGCATCTTTACAAGTATGCAAGAATAGGCGTATCACAATCTACTGCTCGATGTCCTAAAAAAACAAGTTACCTTGAGGTATAGAACAAATAACCTCGCAAGTTCATATCATTTTCAGTAGAGTAATGACTGAGTATTCGGTCCATGGCAGCACGAATAGCGCTAACTCTAATAGCGCATCCGACCTGATATGATACAGCGGAAGCGTCAAATTATGATAGAAGATCATGAACAAGTACTAGATCATGCCATCAAGCATCATCGTATGAAAGCGATGGAAAAGCAGCCATTCCAGTGCTAATACCGCTAAGCATAAGAAATCAAGTGGTGGAAAGTGGAACGTGTGAGTGATTTTATACCACGTAAGGCAATAACTGCGTACAATCGCACATCACCTTTTGTAACATGGTTGATTCTTAGAATTGTAGAGAACATAACAATTTAAGTTACGGAGTGATGAATTAACTGAATTGTTCATTAAATTACCTAAGAAATGCTGAAATCCAAGCCCATGTAAAAGTGCTATGACTATATCCTTATTTTTCAAATTCGTATTAAAATATCTAAGTGTATCCACTAAAGAACCGCGTGAACGGATATTCCGCGACTGTTTAAGTTAAATAAAATCATACTTATAAATTTAAACTAACAATGTATTTCAATTATTTTAATCATATGAAAAATACTTACAGCCAAACTCGTCTGTGTGTTGACATGTATTTCGCCTTCTGAAAGCATGCGAAAGTTAGAAAGCATAGACAATTTCGCTGCGCGAAGGTTCGAATCCTGAAATCCATCAAGCTCGGCGACTCTAGCGGAAGCTTGCCCCACACCCCTGCTCGTCCTTCCCACTCGACCACCCCTACGGCCTTCGCGATCGCAGCGACCGTCTTCGTTTCCGCCTCTGCTTGCTCGATATTTTCAGCGGCCCCGGACAAATCTTCTATTCCGTGCTTATGACCGTGCTGCACAATAATATGACATTTACCAGAGCCACGTCTCCAACGCCGCCGTCACCACCATTGCTACTGTCTCCATGCATCAACCTTTTCGCAAAAGTTTTGAATAATTTAGACATTTATGTCGGTGTTGATCTCAAAAACAGACTTTAATTTGTGTACAGAAACACAGAATTGGACGTTTGGGGATTGAAATTGAAGAAAATGGGGTGGTGGAAGGAATTGGGTTTGCTGAAAATGGAGAGGAGGATGAAGAGAGATGGAAAATGGCTCGATTGCTGGTAGTAGGGTTTGGTTTATAACGGCGAAGAGCTCGCCGTTGTAAGTTTATAACGGCAAACTCTTTGCTGTTGTAAACTAAGTGAAATTTTTTTAGGCGATCCGCGGCTAGTTTGTACCTTACCTGGCTGCAGAGTTCGTTCGGTTAGTCCAAAAGCATGAAAGAAAGTGAACTAAGCAAACCATGTTGTTGGTAATGTTCGGGTACCTTTAATCACAGCTCGTGTAGAACCATCAATGTTTTCAAATTATTACCACGACCCATTCCCTTGAAGTATTGGGCTAAACAGAACAAGCATTTATTGTCATTCACTGAAAAACAACTAAATATATATCTCCATTTCTTTTATTTAGACACGCTTGGGCTTTAATACCTTATAGAAAACATGCACTTAATAATCCAATTTACAATCTAATAACATCAAATTAAAACTTCACATCATGATATCATCATCAATGAAGCAATGTAAAAGTACTCACTGAACTCAAACCATTTGTTCAGTCCAATACATTTATTGTGAAAATGGAAACAACCCTTTCAAATAAAACACATCTACAAATTAATGTATGTACATCACAACACAAAGATGTACATTCTCATCTAGCTATATACTGCTACTATCTTCCAGTATAAAATTTATAGAAAAATCAAATATGGGAGAAGAAGCAGCAATGAAGCCCGTTATCAATGTTGCAGCCATTTGTGGATCCCTCCGCGAAGCTTCCTTCAACCGCGGCCTCCTCCTAGCAGGTAAGTTCCGCTTATCTATATAAATTTTACATCTGTATGTATAGCTTGCAAGATTTGGTAAATGATCAACATGTTATATTGGATATGAGAAGCAATTCAGATAACTGAAGAATCGATCAACAGCATGCACATCGAATACATTGATATCTCACACCTCCCCTTTCTTAACACCGATCTTGAAGTGAACGGAACATATCCTCTGATCGTGGAGGCGTTTAGACAGAAGATTCTAGAAGCCGATTGCATCCTTTTTGCTTCTCCTGAATATAACTATTCTCTTACTCGTGAGTTAGTATATTACTTGTTTATTTACTGTTTACTTGCATACTTGTGCATGTATACGCATGTACATGTACAAGGGAGAATACACATATTATGTACAAGTGGGTAACATTGAAACCATCTGTAAACTACTAGTAACATAAACATCAAGCATATTTCAAACTATTCAACACCTCATTTGGCATCTTAATGATTTAATAGGCAGGACAAAAAAGGACTTCTTTACTTATTGAGAATGACCATCGGACATTTATTTCTCGTGGAAAAAATAGTATAAACGCTTTCATTTACAACATTAATTGTAAAAAACACAAAATAAATGCAAAATTTCATGTTATACCATAAATGTTTGCAGAAACTTCGACTATTAGTGTTGTTATAAATTTTCAGCGCTGCTGAAGAATGCAATTGATTGGGCATCAAGGCCACCAAATGCGTGGGCAGGCAAAGCAGCTGCAGTCATAAGTGCAGCCGGTGGATCAGGAGGTCTAAGGTCACAATATCATCTACGCAAGTTGGAGTTTTCATCGATCTTCATTTCATAAATAAACCAGAACTGTTCATTGTAGGACGCAGCCTTCCTCTAAAATTTGATGCACATGGAAATCTAATTGATGCTGAAACTAAAGTGAAACTAAAGCAAGTATTGCTGTCACTTCAGGCTTTTACCTATAGGCTTAAGATGATAGCCTGATTGCTAGCATCTTAACTATTTTCACCTTCAATATGTGATGATATCATGATAGTAATAAGTGATTTTATTAAATGTTTGCAATAAATATTGTATACTGAAGTGAAACATGAATGCTTTTTGATAGATCACAAATATACTTCTAGAATTGAGTTTGAATTACTGAAAAAAGAAAAGGATACTGTTAGATCCACACCTCAGTTGATATCTGAAGATTTTCAACTCTGTTGTCTTTATCAAAGAAACAAAAGCTTGAATGCAATTGCTCAAAAAGATATCTAGCATTTAAAGATGAACAATAGAAATCTACCCAAGATTATATTTACTAGCAAAGCCAGTAGAGTACAGCTAGTACGTAGGAAATAATAAAGAGTCCAAAACCCATAGGGGCAAAAAGCTACAAAAAGGTAAGATATAAAGTGAAAAGAAAGAAGAAGATAATTACCATCAGGATAAAATAAAATAAAAAAGTTGCACTTTTGACATCACAGTACGTTCAAACTACTATTACTTGAATGTCTAGGCCTTGACCTTTCAGGTGAGAGTCCTTCATCACTTGGTTTTCTTTTTTTACTGCATGCTTGACTTTCAGCCTGAGTTTGGTTTTGCTCTTCCTGAATTTCATCTTTATTCTTACTTTTTAATATGAAAGGTCTCAGTTTGTTCACATCTGCTAATTTTACTGGTTTTAGTAAAAATTCATCTGCTCCTTCTTCTAAGCATCTGCATTCAATCAATCAATCCAAATTTGCCATGTTCAGGAGTGCATTTTATGGTGACCCATCGTAAAAAAGAGATAGGAATAAAATCTACATGAAGAATAAAAAAGATTTGGAATGATTTTGACTTGTTTTGGTATAAAGAAATTTTCTTTTACTTTATCCCTCTTGCAAAGAACATTGCTATTTATATTGTCTTCTCAAATCATGATGTACAGGATCACCGCATATTATTTTAGCTAATACTGTTAAACTAACAAAAAAATTCATATTATCTTGAGTAGTATTCGAGTAAAAAAGTAGATGCGTTGGTGAAGCCGCTGAAATTGCTTCCTAATTTACACTTAAATAGCTCAAAAAATTGCAAGTCGTTTTCAAACAAGTTTTTGCAAGACAAAATAATAAACATAATAAGTGAAATATTTGATCAACAAGAGAAATATTGATGCCACCTAATGTTCACAAGGGCCAACTAACTTTCTCTACTCTATAATTTTGTAAAAGTGTTTTACTTAATAGAGATTTCAGTATATTTGAATTTTATCTCATTTAATTCATGAAACTCTACCATTTGTTAAATATTAAAACAAAATTCAGCAAAGCACCGTCAAATTCTATGCTGTCAATGTCATGACAAAGGTCAAGTCTAGTAAATGTTGAGGAATTGAGCTCATCATATTAATTAGCATGAATAAACTTCTCCTTTTTAAACGCTATTTTACATCAGTAGTTTGCTAGTGTTCGATTGCAACTATATGCTGGTTCATATTGCAGTATTTTCTTTATCTTATCACTGAGTTGAGAAGATTCCATGCTCAAGCAAGTCATTTCGTGCCTCTGTCCTCAGTCAAATAAGTCATTACATTCCTTTAAAATCAAAATTTTGCACAGTAATAACAATTTATTTCAGTAAGGAGTTTATTCAATCTTACTCAAAGTCTAAAATCATGTTGCAAACTAAAATAATATTAGTTATAACAATATTACAAGTAACGAGAATATGAACAAGATAAATGCAGAATTGCGAACCTGTTAATCCTTGAAGGCTCATTCTCAGAAGACATGATAACAACAGGAATATCCTTCAGAGATTGTGATTCCTGATCAAGGCATAAAAATAATTAATTACAGAATTAAATTTCATTGTAACAAGCTACAAAATTCTTTTAACAATTAAACAATCAGATAAGCTTAATAAGTAAACTTGCTTTGATTTTCTTTAGTAAATCATATCCAGTCATGCCAGGCATACAGTAATCTGTAATCACCATGTTCACCTCAATTTCCTACAATTATAACAACACCCCGAATTCTAACATCAGAAAAATGAAATACAGAAATTGAAATTAGTGCTTAATTATTCTCACATTATATTCAGACGATGAAGAAGAAGAAGGGGAAGGTGAGTTTTCTTGCAAATCATTCATTAAGCCAAGAAATTGCAAAGCTTTGCTTCCAGAATCCACAGTTGTAACTGATTACAAAACAAAAATTATTAATCAAACAAGAATAAAAACAGGAACAAAAAATAGAAAGATCGAATGGGTATTATTAAGTAAATTTTACCTTGATATGACGAGGTTTTTAGAAGCCTTTCAATAAGTTTTCTATCAATTATACTATCATCTACTGCTAACACATGAAACTGAGTCTCTGCAGCGATTGCCATAGTGTGTTTTTTTTTTTTCCTCCTAATTCTTGAAAGTTTTTTGTAGCTGAACGAACAGTAGGAAATAAAACGAAAATAAAATAAAAGAGATGAGAATGGTTGGGTGGGTTTTATATTAGTTTATAAAAAAATTGGTTAATGTTTTCTTTTATAATGAAAGGAAAGTGAAAGGAGAGAGGTGGAATGATGAAACAAAATCCCCACAAAATCCCCCATCTTGGAAAGCAAAATCTGACCAAATATCATGCAAATCTTCTCAAAAATTCACATTTATTGCTATGAGAAGAAATGAAAGCAACGGGACTATGTTTGTTCCCTCTCCCTTTGTGCACTCTTTTCTATTTTGTAGTCTAGTGAGCTTTACCCTCAGGACTATTGGTTAAGTTCTTTCACTTTATTCGCTTTTGAGCTATTTGGTAATCTGTTGTTTATTAAAGAATCAACTAATTGATTTCATGTAAACAAACAGCAAATGCATACTTACATCCTTTTATATGTCGATGGAATTGCAAAGGCCATGAGATTGGGATTGTAAAGGCCATGAGATTTGCATTTAGTCCAAACATAAGGTTGTTATGAGTTGTAGAATAGCTGTGCATGTAAATTAATTAGTACAAATTTGTTTTAATTAAATAACTATTTCCAACCCTGTCATCAACAATGAAATTCAATTAATAGAATTTTCATCCTTTTTGAATTTCAAAAATATTTAATATGATATTTCTTCGATGTCATACATTAAAGGAATTTCACTATCGATTTACTCCATTCATTATAATTCTTTTTCGATCATCCCTCTATCCAATAACCATCGCTTCGCATCCGACATCACCGACAAAAGTGTTTGAAATAAATTGTGATGATTACTAAAACTTGTGCACTTACAACACCTCCTTAGTAAATTGTATTTAATAAAATGTAAACACAACCGGCTGTTAAATGCATATAAGTATGATTTATACTATGAGTTGATTTCTATGAACAATTATTTTAAAAAAAAATCTTCGAAATAAAAGTAATTACCGATGGGAATCAAAATATTATTTCAAAATTCATAAGAATTTAGGAGAATTAATATGAAACTATTATTGATTTTGACTTTGGAGGGAAAATTAATAAACAGTTATAATTATATGTACATTGATTGAAATAGATTCCTCGATTCAAAGACCAACTTATGAACTTTTGAACAAAATTCCATGGAATCCTAGCTGAATTTAGTTGACCATATGCAAACCATATCAAGAACATTATGTCACACATTCAACTTCAGCACATAGTATTTTCAAGAAACAGGAACAAACAACTAGATCGCAGTTGTAAAGACTAAAGATATAAATAACAGTACATTGTATTTCTTATACCTATTTTAACTTGCTAAAACAAGTGATAAAACTTGGAAATTTCCAAAAGTGCCAAAAAAAAAAAATTCAAATAACAAGGCAGACAAACGTTATAGCTCAACCTCTCAATGTCAACAAACTCCACACTATTTATAGCACCAATGCAAACAAACAAAACAGGCAACAACTCATATATGGATCAAACAAACCATTATTATATTTAAATCGCTTCTTGTTGGCAAAATTGTACAAGAAGAATCGTGAATCAACATGGCGATGAAAAACACAAAGATAGCAACATGGCTGATATGTTTTCTTCTGATTATTTCTTCATTCGAATTGGGAGAAGCAGGACAGAACTGCTGGTGCGAATGCTTGAGACAATGCCTTCCAAAAAAGAAAGACGAGCCTCATTTCTGCGGCGTGCAATGTGACAAAGCTTGCGAAAGAGCTGGTTATGGTGGAAAACCTGTGGGTGGCGTTAGCTTTTGTAGGTGGAAATCTCAATAAATTATGTTACTCTTGCCTATCTTTTTAATGCGTTCTTAACCATGTATCTTGTATATATTTCTTATTGATTATTTGATGTGTTTTGTAGCTTGTTATGGTTATTTATTTTATGATGATTACAAAATAAACTATAATATATCTCTCGAAGATAAAACCAATGCATGTTGGTTGAAGATAACTCCTGAATCAATCTTGAATCGATCCCTAAACCGTACAACGATCTAAAGCATCATAACTTGTATCTTATTGATTTATTATCGAGCTATGATATTTTCGACAAGGGAGAACAAGGTTATGGCGGCTAAAGATGAGGTGTTTCGAGAAGACAATAGTAGGAAGATAATTTGATTTATACAGAGAAGGAGACAAATTTTCCATCCTGCTTTTACTCTAGATCTAGAATTTGAAACCAAAAAATCTCCTCTCCCACAAGATCGACCATTCCCTGGGCTCTTTGGGCATCAAAACCTCCAAACTCGACAAATGTAATTAATATCATTTATATTGTATTTAAATATGCATCGATATTGTTACGTACATATATCTTTATATATACATCCAAATGATTACTAGTAGGGCTCGGAAAATATTAATAACACCGGATACATCAAATAAATAATATTTCATAAATATATAACTAATTTATAACAATCATAAATCAATTAAATCGTGTGGTGATTTGAAGAAATCAACAATGCGGTTGTGTGACTCATAAGTGTAAATTCAGTCAACGATTAATATCAAACAATTCGAATATTAACGTTTACATGTCACCATTACTTGCGGTGCTGATCAAATTTTTCAGTTGTAAATCTTCGTTTGTAAAATCTAATTTTACAATTTAGACAGTACGTTTTAGTAACAATTATTTACAATAATTCTCTTCTTCAACGCTATATTACTTAATGATTTATGGAATTTGGTTTTGGTTAAAATTCCAATACCATCCACATTCAAATCGGTTGCTCCATAAACAAAGTTCTTGGTTCGATAAAACATTTATCACTAAACGTACTGCTCCGGCCAGAGATTTTGGCTTTAAGTTGACTATAGTTGATCGTGATACTAATCTTATACGACTAAAAAGATGAATATTATATTAAATAGTGTTCCACTTTCTATGTTTCTACTCATACCCAACTATAGTCGCTCGATGGGTCGACATATCATGATTTAACTATAATCAAAGTGGAATATCTGCATAGAAGTTCAACAGTAGTCTTAATTTGAAAGAATATGCAATATCGTCACTTTGATATTTCCTATTTGACCTATTTGTTATTAACCAACTTGAGACTCTTGATTGAGTCATTCCATAGTTATCCAATAACTATAAGTACGTAATCTCTTGGAACCCCCCGTAGCCATATTCACATTCTAACATTTGCAGACTATTACATACTTTGGTCTCAAAGAATGTATCAATATCCTTTCTCAAAACATCTCGACCAGGAATATTTAAAATAGTATGTTATTTTATATTATGATAATTTTCTTATGATTATAACTCATTGTAATCATTATCACATGACATATCATTTAGAGTTTTTTTATTTAATATACTTTAAATTTGTTACTTAATTAATAATATCATTATATTAAAAACTATATATAAGAAATCAAATACTTATATTATGAATAAGATTATTGGTTATAGAGTTATATACATACATATATATAAAAGAAATTACATAATTGTCCCTTGGCCTTACCCCTAACTCTTTCAGTCTGCGCTAAGGGTCAACTATGGAACCTTAATCCCATCATTTCGATCAGGTTTCTCAGAACTGATCGAGTTAGTCCCTTGGTGTACAAATATATTATATTGCTTTAATTGTCTACTCTGCCACCCTTTTGATAAACTGACTTTATCATTTGGAACCTTTCGGAGTATGTTTCTTGGCTTCTAGTGAACTCTAATTCATTCATGGTATATATCACGACATTTTTATCATATAAAAATGTTTTGGGATTCACAACATTTGAAATCACTCCTGGCTCGGTTATAAATTTGTGCATTTATAAACACGCATACATTCTTTTATTGTTGCACTTATTCAAAGCGATATATATAGCCTATTGCTTGAACTGGCCACAATATCTTGTATGGAACATTTCTAACTTAAAGCTTATTAAATAAGATCGACTATAATTAAGAATTGACATATTATATTCAATGCCACATATGAAGTTTGAATCTGAGTATTCCTTCGTACGGGTCGTTTTTCTATAAATAATTCTTTATTATTTCATAAATATTCGAGAATATCGTTTACTATCATTTAGTGATCTTAATTCGGATTAGATATTCTCTTTGTGGGTCAAATACATAAGCGCCACATTGTAGACAATACATCATGCATGATAATTCTTACTGCGGATCCATAAGGAATTCATCTTACATGCTCCATCTTAAACATTTTAATATGGTGTCTTTATGTATATTGCTTGGAGCATTCCCAATATCCTTTTACACTAAATATAAAATATGTCTTTTCAAATCATATATCGAGAATTAAACAGCAAAATAAAATAAATATAACACGGGTACATAATAATCATAAGTATGTTATTTACTTATAGTTTTAAAAATATTTTAGTACCATTAATGTTTTTTCTTATAGATACTTGCTTCCTCTATATTTTTATCAAAAATCAAACTGTTTGACTCTTTGTCAAAATATTCACTCAATTTTAATGCTGATCGAACTATACTTTTATATCAGTTGTTGAATCATATCCAAACCTACAACCTCAGTATTGCTCTCTTTGACTTCGAGATGGTTTGATTGTTATATGCAAACAGTCTATTATAAATTATTATTTAGGATTTTTTTCAATATAAGTGTCCTAAAACTAAAAATCATATGGCAATAATTTTGCGAGTAGCCTGAACTAACTTATGCACATTGCATGACAAACCTACTATGTTAATTTCAACAGTTGAAATTTATGATATTATTCTTATCAGCATTGTTTACTATATTCCAACTACATTGGTCTTCTATTTAAAGAAACATTCGCGGATAATGGATTATATTGCTTTGGATAAAACTATCAAAATCATATTTTGTTACCTTGCTTGGAATCCGTTCAGGATTTATGGATCGTGCCATATAGTAGAGTTGGTACTTTACAGGCTTATTGATAACTGTGGATAATCTTTGCTCGACATTGATATGAAACTCATAGTTTCTCTTTGATTACAAGAATTCTTATTAGACATTCTAGTACGTCGTGTCTACTTAGGGTTGGCTAATTTCATTTCATCTTTCATAATATGTTTTTTGTTTGGATCGTACCTAAATTCATCTTACTCCTAATAATTTCTATAAAAAAAATCTTTACCCGAAAATTTGTGTTTCTTAGTATGACGAGATAAACATTTAGAAACATTTTATGAATAGCCATCGTATATGTCTAAAGCTGATTAATTTTTAGTTTACGAAATTTATGTCCTTAGCGTAAATTGGTCAACCAATATTGGTCTACCCTAAATTGCTTTGGGAAGATCCATATAAGATCTCGAACGAACGAATGTTACGCGTAGCCTCTTACACACTCATGGACCTAGGATATGTAGGGGTTTGTTATCTTGTATAATTTTGTGAAATATGCTTTAGATGGAATCAAGTTTAACCTATATACTTGCTCTTAAGTATGAATCCTTTTAAAAAGTAGTTAACTCAACTTCACTCATCATCAATCGTATTGTGTCCAACAAAGTTTGATTATTCTTTATCAATACATCATTATTGAAGTACTATATGGATCGTATACTATGTATATGACAAGTAATTATTGTATACACGATAAATTAAGATAATGAGATACTAGTAAAATAAAAAATCACACCAGAAATTTTATACTGGTTCGGACCTCCCGTCCTACGTCCAGTCCCGAAGCTCCTCTTCGGAATTTCACAAATCAATAACCCTCACTTCACCTGGAGAAATAGGCTTGTTATAATAGAAATCTTTCATCAATAATGTGCTCTAATTAACATGATATTTACAATACATACAAGTCTTTATATAATCTCCACTGGATATGTATAGATATGATATGTCCATGTTTTGGAAATATGGAAGAAAACTGAACTAAAGCTAATGATCTTTGGTTGAAATATTGATAGTAAATATGAGTGATTTGAATTTGAGTGCAAAGTAGATATAGATAACAGAAATTAGAAAGTTGTTGCCTCGATTGTAAAATCTGTGATGTATTTATAGTTGTGAAAAGGTTGATTTAAAGTGTTGCTACCATTTCTCTTTGTTTGTAGAGATGCTTCTGTTTGGGGTAGAATTGAATTGAAGAAGAGATGCAAAGGCAACCTTTCAGATATGACAGTTGTGTATTTTTAAAAAATTCCAGGAGGTAAATGCAGACGTCTGGATTGTGATGACCTGACGTCTGGTCATGTGTTATCTGGAAAAATTCCAAAGGTTGCAAACAAACGTTTGGGGCATAATACCAGACGTCTGGAAATATGGAAAATTTGTTTTCTTGTGTAAATGTATGTGTATTTTATCATATACAAAATCCAAGGAGATTTTACATAATATTTATAAGATTTGTATACAATATTTATCTCTCTACTATTATGATCCATGCTCCATACTTCGATTTGTATCCTTAAGTATCTGCAAAAATAAGATACGAGATATATATGTATAATTATTATTATATGGTTTGTCGTCATTAAAACTTGTAGATAGGAGTTCCTAATATTCTCCCCCTTTTTGATGATGACAAACAATGTATCATAAAATATATTTTACTCCCCCTGTATATATGTATATCATATGTTATCCTCCCCCCCCCCCCCCCCCCGTGTATGCATATTTCTCCCCTTTTGGCATTATCAAAAGAATAGAGAAAATAGAAAATGCTATATAGAACACAGAACTTGTAGTACATGATAACTGAAACAGTAGTACATAGAATGAGAAATGCATAAAAGAAAAATATAGCGGAAGAAAAAACTAGAAAGTACTGGTAATAGTGAGTCGATTCAGAAAAACTTCTGTAGGTATCATTATAGTAATCCTAAAAAGTTGAAGGATCGGAGTCTCGAGCCAATTGCGTTAATCATTATATTCTACGTCCTCTCGAATAGACAACCCTTGAAAAGCCAAGTACCCCTACTGATGGGGGGGAGGATCTTGCATATTAAAGTCCTCACTTTCCTCTTCATCTGTTTCCTTTAATGGTTCGTCTTCCATGGCTTCTTTTCCTCCTGATTTTGTTGAAGATCCAGGAACTGAAGAGATATATTGTAACGACCTGTCTTTTTGGATAGTTTAAATCGACGACAAGCCACACACGTCAGACTCAAACCACACAAAAGAAGCAGATTATTATTGGGGTAAATAAGAAAAAATAGAGAATGAATAAACAAATACAGAATCTTGCAGCAGAATGACAAAATATTAAAATCAAATAACAGTTCATGAAGCTGTTTTATAAATACATTTGATTATTCTTTTACAACACAAAAATCAGAGTTTCATGAAATAGTAATAAAGAAATAAATAAATGCAACGAAACATCATGATGCAATGGAGTAAATATAATAAATAATAGTAGTACAAGTCTTCGTCTTCATCCTCCAGAAAAAAGGACTTCAACCCTGAAATGCTAAGGTTGACCTGAGCGAATTGAAAAGACCAAACATTCGAGTCAGAACTAAAAGCTCTTATGTAAGTTAAATCAACGGTAAATATGAGTGTGACGGCGTCAGAAATGTTTACGGGGTTTGATATCTCCTATCCAGTGTCTAACATGAGTGTAGTAACTTAAGAGATGTTCGGGATTCCAATCTCCTAAGGATCCGTTAAACTATCTACTATGTAGTACAATACACTATTATAATAGTATCTACAATAAAGTATAGTATTAAAATAGCGTTAAGGCGTTAACCATATCCCCATTAACACATTTCATATATTCTCATAGTCTATACAGTACCGTAAGCTCCTCCGTGAGGTTTACTCAAAGAGCGCTCTATAGGTACGGTACAAACCAAACTTGTAGAAGGCGCTCTAAGGCATGTGAACACGACATCGAGGCAATGCCAAGGTAGATATACCAGTTGCGGATTCGGAATGGTGGTAACGCATAGCAGCTACTACCGCCTACCTCGGACACACATCCAAATCAAATCAAGGGTGGCTGAAACGACCCGACTTTCTTACCACAGAAAATCGCATCATTTTTAAGAAAGAAAGGGATTGAAAAGAGAAAAGAAAGAAACAACATCAGAATCTAAACAGCAGAATGAATAAATTATATTAATAACATAAACATTACATAGTTTACAACAAATATCAGAGTTACAAAGATATACATCACATACTAGAGAGTTATAAACACATGTCTAGTTATACAACTCAATACGGTACAAGAGAACTACACAGAGGAAACTACACAGCGGAAAACTATTTATATCTACACGCAGAAGCCTCCTGCTCCATTTGCTCCTCCACAATTCGTCAAAGCTAACCTGAATCCCTTGGCTACTCGTAAAAATTTGAGTACCCAAGAGTTTAAGAAAGCAGAAGATAAACTCCGGGTGATACATGGGTCTGGTGTGAGTAACAGGTTAAGGTTGCTTAACTTTTAAAAACCTTTTGAAAAGAAAGGTATCACGTAAGACTTCCCACACATAAACATGGAAAAGTTTTTACCTTACGCTAACCAAAACATTTGATAGGAAATCCGATGATATTATAATAGGGTCTAGGGTTTTCAACTAAAATACAGAAATAGCTGGAATGCTTACATCTCACGTTCCAACATAGTTGGGCACAACTAATACGTACGGCACTTATTGGATTTTGGATTCCATACAATGGCAGGGCTACTTGGGTACCGCCCGTCACAGTACGTGACCTAGATCAACGTACCGAGGAGTACGCCCTCTCCCCTACAACACAAGGCCGGACCCATTCCTTACTGAACAGTTTCGAACAAGACAACCCCGCGGTTGCAGCTAGCAACCGCCCACACAGCCGAAGATAAAGGGACCTCTAGACAGGGGTAAATCTCGCTCTCCAGTGGAGGCTACCCACGAAGTCTTGCTGCACCTCCCTTGTTTTAGCCATTCCCGGTTGATGAGGATTGAGGCTACGATTACCTTTATAGGACATATCACTTAGAATGCTCATCGTCCACCTGACGATTTTCTAAAAGCATTCAATCCATACAAGTTCGTTCCGGGTTCGAACGAAACCGAAGGCATTATCTCGTTACACTCATTTTGGAATCACCCTCAGAGTTAACGACGATAACCCTTGCACTCTGAATCATCATCTCGAAGCTATAAGAACTAGTTCCGTCAAACTCATCACGGAATCACCCCCAGAGTTATACTGACATATAGTCCTTACACCTCGAGTCTTCATAAAGCTCCACTTTGATTCACGACCTGACGTTTAATTGGAATCGATGTGGTTTTCGAATATCCAAATATGGAACCCAATCCCGGTCTCATCGAAATCCAAAGCGTGTCTTTTAGGTCCAAGTTGTTTTAAAGTTTAAAACAATCCAATACAGGATCTATATACATATAGATAGATAACTCACAAATTACAATTGATAATTAACATTATCAAATAACAGGTAATCCATAATTCATTTCAGTAGGTAATCCATATCACCATCACAATAGATAATCTATGTTATCATCACAATGCAACCAAGCAATCATACCACACAATATTACTTATCTCATTACTGAGATCACAAAGCATCCAAGACAATCAATGTCATCCATTCATACATAAGCAACGATTTACTCATCACAATATAATTAATTTAAAATGAATTAAATTAACTATTTCCATCTCTAATTAATTTAAAATAAATTAAATTAATTACTTCATCTTTAATTAAATTAAAATAAATTAAATTAATTACTTCATCAATATAAATCTTGCTTACTCAATCATTTAATTGATTACAATCAATTAATCATTCATTATTAATCACCTTAATTAACCATCCTTGATTAACTACCCTTAATTACAATCATGTAATTATCCTTAATTAATTTCACAAATTAATTATTCTCAACTAAACAGTAATTAACCTTTAATTACTTTAATTAATTAACTATAATTAATTGCCTTAATTCTTAATTAATTACATTAATTAATTACCTTTACTCATTTATCATTGATTAATTAATCATAATTAATCAACTTTAATTACTTCATTAGTTATAATAGTTAATGATCCTTAATTATATTTAAATAAAATTATCTTCCTAAATTAATTACCTTGAATAATTAACTCATAATTATTAATCATCCTAGATTAATTACATTCAGTAATTAACCAACTTAATTACTCTATTAAACCAAATTAATTATCCCTTAATTAATTTCTTAATAAATCCCTTGATTAATTACTAAGTAATTTAATCCAAATTACTGTATGTATATATATATATATATTAAAATGATTTCCATGGTTTTGAAAAGAAATATTATGTTTTTATATAAATATTGATTTTATTATATATAAATGTTATTTTATATATGTTTAAAATTTTAGATTTCTAAAATTATATGTTTTGAAATTTATTAATTATAAGTTAGTTTTGAAATTTGTTAATTTTAAGATTTTTACTTCTAATTTTACTATTTTAAAATAAGTTTTAATATAAAATAAATTTAATAATAACGTTTGATTTAATATAGTTTGATTTAATTAGTATATAGTATGTTTAAGTATTTATTTGAAATTATATTTCAAAAATATATTTTCTAATAATTTTAATAAATTTAGTTTGGGAAGATATATTTAAATTAATTTGAAATCGTATTCTTTTAAGAATTATATTTAATTAAAATTGATTTGAAACTTATTGAATTTGAGATTTTAAAGATATGATTTTATAACTTCATTTTGATTTAAAGCGACTAAATGAATATTTCAAGTTTAAACAAATTGAAAGGAATATTTTGTTTATTTAAATGGTAGTTTATATTTTTATTTAAATGTTATTAGATTGGTCAAGTGAATATTTCAATATTAAATAATGGATAAGTTGAATTCGAAATATAAATGAATTTATCGAAATTGAGCTATTGTTCAAATTGAATTGGTTTAAATTTGTGGTTCAAATTTATATTTGAAATGGATATAAATTGAATATGGTTTATTGAAACTTGAATTGAACTAAAATGGAAGAACTGAGATTTGATTTAAATGGGATTTTTGGAATTTGAATTGATTTGTGAACCTTGAGGAAACTATTTTATTATGTAAAGCATGTTCATATATATATATATATATATATATATATTATAAGTTATTTTAATATATAAACTATTTTAATGTACACAAATTTTTATATACTAATTATTTTAAGATAAACTATTTTAAATTATAATTATTTTAATATATAAACTATTTTATTATACATACTATTATTAATATCTAAACTGTTTAAGAGTAAAGTGTTATGATTTCAAATTTATGTTTTCAAGTGTTGTGATTTCCAAAGTATTATGATTTCAAAATGTTATGATTTCTAACGTGTTATAATTTCTAATTCTTATAACTTAGAAAGTGTTATAACTTTGAAAGTGCTATGATTTTGGAAGTGGATGTTTTAAGTGAATAATGATATCGTTTTGATATGGTTTTGAAATGGATATGTTTATTTGGATATGGAAATGATATTTTGAAATGACCACGGTGTTACAATAAGTTTGGTTGTTAAAGAGACCAAGATCGGTTATTGTCATGCTCTCTACCAATACCGAAAACCACTTTAACAACTGTGTACGTGGTGGAGATTCCAAAATGATGTAAGATGGTTATCGACTATTCTATATGAGGTATATATGTGGACCTGACTCTTGTGAGTTAACTTAAGGTAGCTAAAACAGGTGCAATTGACGGGCCAAGTGAGGTAGCTCTTCCGATCGGACACACATCTTCGACACCATTCTATTACTTTATGATTGATTAGGTGCACCCTCGGATTTTGGGGGTGTTGGATGAGTTGGACGGTAGCAACGGCTATGCGTTACCAACAGCCCGGAAGAGTAATTGGATAACTACCCTGGCATTGCCTAGTTGTGCTGTGTCACCTACCATATCGATCCCACTATAAGTTTATTTTGTACGATACCTATGGAGTGCCCTCTGATAGCCTCCAGTCTACTGAGGGTGTACGGTACTGTATAGACCATGGAAATGTATAAAAATGTGTTAAGGGGGATATGGGTAACGCCTTAATGCTATTTTAATAGTTTATCTTACTATAGACATATTATAATAGCGTATTGTACTACATAGTAGATAGTTCCACGGATCCTTAGAGGATGGTTATCCCAAACATCATTTGAGTTACTTGTGTTTCAGTTGATATTTCTCTTGAGTTGGATTTAATTATATAAGAATGTTAATCCTGACTCGAGTGTTTTGTGTTTTTCTTTATGCCAGGGTCAAACTGAGTGTCACAGCATTTGAGACTCACCTTTGAAGTTGGAGCTTTGCTTGGAGATCCATCTATATATCTATTCATGTTCAGTTGTTCAGTTGACTCCAGTGATATATTTAGATTTTTCTACTTGACTATGAATTGAGAGTTGTATGTATCTTGATTTCCGCTGTATTTTGTTTCATACTCTGTTATATATATATATCTATGTATGTATTTGCTTCATGAACTACTATTCATCTGTTTCCGCTGCTAATTATTATATTACTCTGTGTCCGTGATTCCGTGATTGATTTATTTACTGTATATGCCGAGTTTTACTAAATATAAAATAATAGTCTGATATTTTAAGCAATTCAAATCCGACATGTGTGGATGCGAATGGAACGAAATATTGAAATGTAACGGATCTCGACTTGCCGTTTAAAGTCTAGGTTCTCCACTCTCTAGGAGAACCACTCCTGTAGAGTTTCTTTGGCGTTCGGTTGGTCTTGTTGTGGCAGTATGAACTCCAGTACTAGCATTTTGTCCGTTAACCCCAATATTCAACCAAATATCACCATCATCCAGCTACATGTCATCATCAGAGTCAAAAATCAACAATGCATCTCCCTTTCTAGCATCATTAAGTGGGATATTTAGGTTTGTATGGAGTTGTTTTGGCTTGGTACCGAGTTGTTTTCTTATAGGGGAATGCTCCTACTTCCTCTTGCAATAGCCCCTGCAACTTTAGCAGTTACTTACTTCTGCTTTTGCTTTCCATCTCTCCTGTTTAGGATAGAAACCGAAGAGTTCTCTTGTTCTATTGCAGGAGAAGCTTCTCTTCCAACTCACTTGGTAGTTGAGGTTGAAAATTGAGCAAAGCATCCATCTTATCCATGAGAGCTATTTGCTTATCTGCCATCTTCTGGTTTAGATCATGGATAAACTTATCAGACACTCCTCAAGTTATTACTTCGTGCCGAGCAAAGGATCCAGATTTTGCTTTTTGATTGTTTACATCAGTTCAGCGAGATTTCCTTCATCACCACCAGCCATAGCTCTTGAGAATCTATTAGATCTTCTTAGTGCCATGAATTTTTGTCAACAACTCTTCAAGCAAGTTTTTCGGATCTAACTATTGAATCTTTCCAAACCCACAACAACAAGCTAGATCAAAGCTTGGATTCAATTTTCTCAGTGTAAGCACCAAAATTTTGATGCTAGAAATGGATCGACACCCAAAATTGACTTGTAGGGAAGGGTATGACCTAGATCTAGCAGATAGTACTGAAAAATAAAATAAAATATAACAAAATGACATGAAATTTTTATAGTGGTTCTGCAATCTCTAGCCTACGTCAAATTTATAGTTTTATTAACTATGGGTCTGTATGAGATTACAAAGAATCAGAGTCATAAGTACAAGAGTTTGACAGGTTCTACGACCTAGAAATACCAAGACTAGCTACCTTGGTGACTATTATGAGGAGGGAAGATGGTGAAGAGCAATGGAGTCCAAATCCAGAGTGAAAAAGAAAGAGCAAGGAGAAGATCATGTTTTTGTTGCTTTATGGATAATATTTATAGGAAACATATGTATGGGTCAAAAGCCAGCTTGCAGTAGAGTCCAAATGTCAGTCCAAGATTATACAAAAAGTTTCAGGGTCCACCAAGTTGTAAAAATAACTCGGTTGAGTCATTTGACTCGGTGTCAAGTTATATCCTTAGCTAGAAATAGCCCCAACTCTTTCGCATCTTTCTTCTAACTTCATGCCGATGTGCTCCATCCACTTTTTTTATTTTTATTGGTTAATTTTAGTAATCGTTCCATAATCAATTGAGTTATCCAACTTTCTAAGCTATCACTCTTTAATCCATCAAAATTGATCATTTGAAATCAGGGAAAACAACTTGGTCATGAATTGAATGGTTGTAAATAACTTGAATGAAGTTGGGGAAGTGTTTTAGGGAGGGAAAAATGACTCGACGTCGAGCCTAACAACTCAGTGCTAAATTGATTCCTTGGCTTAATTCTTTGTGAAAATTCGTCGAGCTATTCTCCGCTTCATCTAAATCAACTTCCAAGATTTTAATTCATTTCATATTCATCTTGAAGTTTCAATTTCCATTGACTTTTCTTGGATAAGAACTCAGTTAACAGTATTAATTGGCTATCACAACTGGGCGTGAGGATAAGCAAGGAGTTTGTAGGTGGACCTGATCCTAGGTTCGTTTAAGCTTTAGTATGAACCATTTATACTGAATTACAATATGAATCAATTGAAGGTGAAGCTCCTTAATTTGTTGAGGTCGGCCAAGTCACAATCCAAGGATCAGAGGGTCATGCATGCTATTAAGGGTAGGGTGTCATCTTTGAAAAGTTTGAAGAAACGAAATACAGAAGGCAAGAAGAATAAGAAAAGTAAGAAAACCACTGACATGGGTGAATGTCACCATTGTTATTAGAAAGGCCTTTGGAAAAGGAACCGTCCTAAGTACCTAAAGATTGTTAAAAAAGAAAGTGGAACGCCGTCAGTTACATTTATGATTCAAAATTTCCTTTTAATCAATAAAATGTCTTGGGTTTTAGATACTAGATCTGGAACTCATATATGTAGTTCATTATAGGAGCTTAGGGACTGCCTCCATATAGAAAAAGAGGAGATGAAGCTTCGAGTTGCTAATGGATCTATTGTATATGCAACGATATTAGAAGATTGTCATTTATGTTTAAGCATGGTGTTGTATTAATATTAAAATTACAATTCTGCAGAAGAATTTATTTATGGAATTGTGTATTTTTCAAAATTGTCTGTGGCCGATTATGTATTTCAGTGTGCGAATAATGTTATGAACATTAGTTTGAATGGAAAGAAAGTCTACGATGGTGTTTTTGAAAATGGCATTATGTGATCAACAAAAAATATATTTGTTCTATGAGTAGTTCTTCTAACAACATAAACGATAATTACTTTTCCATTATATGTTGGTCATATTAATAGGACACGATTGGATAAACCGAAAACCAAATTTCATCGTTACTTGATTTTAAATCATTCGACACATATGAGTTGTGTTTTAAAGGTAAGAATTGATGAACTCTTAGAGTTAGTACATAGTGATGTATGTGGCCTGATGCCTATAATCATCAAGGATAATAGTTCTTACTCTTTTTGGATAAGAACCTTTATGACTATTGGTGACTATTGCAAGGTTCTAAGACCCAGAACTGCCAAGAGTAGCTACCTTGGTGACTATTGTAAGGAGGGAAGATGATGAAGAGCAATTGAGTCCCAGATCCAGGGTAAAGAAGAAAGAGCAATGAGAAGATCTTGCTTTGGTTGCACTGTGGCTAGTATTTATAGGGAAGCATGTGTGTTGGGTCAGAAGTCTGCTTGCAGTAGTGTCCAGATGTCAGCCCAAGATTGTATAAAAAAATTGGTGTCTATCAAATTGTAAAAATAACTTGGTTGAGTCATTTAACTCGGCGATGAGTTATTTCCTTAGCTGGAAATAACTCCAACTCTTTTGCGTCGTTTTTCTAAATTCATGTTGATGTGTTCCATTCCCTTTTCCATCCATTATTCATTGATTCTAGTAATCATTCCATAATCACTTGAGTTATCGTGCTTTCTGAGCTATCTACTGTTCAATCCTTGAAATTGGTCATCTAAAACCTAGGAAAACACTAGGCCGCGAATGGAGTGGGTTGTAAATAACTCGCATGAAGTTAGGGAAGTGTTTTAAGGGTAAAAATGACTCAGTACCAAAAACCAAACAAATCAGTGCCGAGTTGTTTCTTCGCTCAATTCTTGGTGAAAATTCTCCATGCTATTTCTATGCTCCATCTAACTTTGCTTCCAAGATTTTGAGTCATTTCATGTTCATCTTGATGTTTTGACTTCCACTGACTTCAACTAGGATAAGAACTCAATTAACAGTACTAATAGACTATCGCAATTGAATGTGAGGATAAACAAGGAGTTGCAAGTAGACTTGATTCTAGGTCTACTAACCCCTTGGTATGAATCGTTCATATTGAATTATAATATGAATCAACTGAATGTTAATCTCGTGAAATTCCTCAATATGTTGAGGTTGGCTGAGTCAAAATCGAAGGACCATGGAGCCATGGTTGCTGTTAAGTGTGAGGCGTTATCTTTGAAGAGTTTGAAGAAGCAAAAGATGGAAGGTAAGAAGAAAAGAAGAGTTAGAAGACTGACGGCAGGGTTGAATGTCACCATTGTGATAAGAAAGGCCATTGGAAAAGGAACTATCCTAAGTACCTAAAGATTGTGAAAAAAAAAGCAGAACGGTTTTGCAGCTCTGTTAAGTACATTTATGATTCATAATTATTCTTTAATCAATAAAATGTCTTGGGTTTTAGATATTGGATCTGGAACTCATATATGTAGTTCGTTAAAGGGGCTTAAGAACTGCTTCCATATGGAAAAAAGAGAGATGAAGCTTTAATTTACTAATGAATCTATTGTAGATGCAACAGTAGGAGATTATCTTCCTAATGGTGTTGTATTGATATTAAATAATTGCAATTTTGCAAAAGACTTTATTTTTGGAATTTTGTCTTTTTTGCGATTGTCTGCGATGGTTATGTATTTCATTGTGTGAATAATTTTATGAACATTAGTTTGAATGAAAATAAAGTCCATAATGGTGTTTTTGAAAATGGCATTATGTGATCAATATAAATTATGTTAGTTCTGTGAGCAGTTCTTCTAATAACATAAACGATAATTATCTTTGGCATTGTAGATTAGGTCGTATTAGTAAGACACGACTTGATAAACTAAACCCGTTACTTGATTTTGAATCATTTGAAACATCTAAGTCTTATTTTAAAATAAAATGACCAAGTACCTTTTTAGTGGAAGCAATTAAAGAATTGATGAACTCTTAGGGTTAGTGTATAGTGATGAATGTGGCATGATGCCTGTAATCATCAAGGATAATAATAGTTCTTACTTTGTTAACTTCACTGATGATTTCTCGAGACTAGGATATGTGTATCTTATGAAAAACAAATCTGATGTCCTTGAGAAATTTGTTGAGTATAAGAATGTAGTTCAAAATCAAGCGAATCGAAAGATAAAAATTCTTCGAACCGATCGAGGAGGTGAGTACATTGGACAGGAACTCCAATAGTACCATGATAATAGGATTATCTCTCAAATTACTCCATCCTATACTCAATAAGACGACGGTGTTTTGGTCTGAAGGCACTGAAATCTTTTAGATATGTTCATTTCTTGATGAGTAATGTTGAGTTACCTCTGTCCTATTAGGGATATGCGTCGGAAACAGTGGCGCATATGTTGAACTTGTTGCCTACTAAATCTATGCTTGAAACACCATATGAGATGTAACATGGTAAGAAACCAATACTCAAGTTTTTAAAGGTGTGGTGTTGTTCGGCCTATATTAAGAATGTTGGTCTAAATAAACTAGAGGAAAGATCGGTACTTTTTAAATTTATAAGATATCTTAAAATCTCAAGGGAATATATATTCTACAATACGGAGGAATAAAAGATTATAGTTTCTCAACATACTATCTGTTCAAGAGAGGAATTTTTGCCAAAGGATGTTAATAGCGAGGTCGTAGACTTCGATGAGATTCAAGAAGTTAACATTGAGGCCGAACTAGTGGGAGGACAGAGTTCACCCATATGAGAAAACACACAATCTATTAGAGGGTATAGCAGGGAATCTCATGCACTAGTTGTTGAATATGCGCTTATATGATTTTTGTTTGATGATAATAAACATATATACATTCGTTTAAATGTATTTGATAATATACAATTTTATTTTATTTTCACAGATTAAATAAATATTTGCAGAATAAAATAAATAACACGAAATTTGAATTCAAACGAATATTTTATTCAAACAAATATTTATTACATCTTTGAATAGTACAATTTCAAGCTCTCACTATATACAACTTTGATTACAATTACATCACATTTCACATTTACAATTCACCTCACTACATATCACTCACACTCGTATTTATCTTCAACCTCATTCCAGTTTGAATCCAGCATCTGAGAAATCTGCAAAAATATTCACTAACGCAGTAAAATTGAAAAAGAAATATTTTTGCAAAATAAAATAAAATATGATTTTTGAAAATAATATTTGCCTCAGTTATTTGGGTTGTTCGTCATCATTTAAATTTGAATTCATCATACACGAACAGCTTGTGACATACACAGTATATCACTGTATATGCCACAAGGCCGTGCACACCAATATATACACTTAATAATGCTGCAGGGACAGGTGAGCACAAGGTCAAACCCAAATATATGGACAGGTTCAACTCAAGTGCAATAAATTCAAAAATAGGACAGCGAGCACAAGGTCAAATCCGAGTTTTGAAACTGGATTCAACACAAGTGAATCGAGTTCAAGTCAGACCATTCAAATAAACTCAGTGACAATGAAAATGAATCAAAGCATAGTTTAAACCAGAGGCAAATGAACAGTGCACCGAACAACTCACAAATATGGAACCAGATCAAAATGCCACAATAAAGACAGTAAAATGTACAATGCAAAGAATGACACAGTGTACATGAAGCATGCAAGCTCGGGCACATGAAATGAAACACTGCAACCCAGTGCATCAACCAAAGTTAAGGCGACATGAAGTCAGCAAACTGCAACAAACACATATATGGTCTAAGTGAATCAAGCAAATGCACAGAAGCCACTTCAGCTACATTGAGGCTCAATGGTGAAGCAGATTCAAGTGAACAGGGAGCACAAGAACCAGAAACTACTGAAGCTACTTCTAAGAGAGAAGCCAAAGCAAATGAACCAACTGCAAGTGCAAATGACCAGAAAACAATGCAACAGTATCAAGTACAGTATGCACAAGCGAAGAAACAGATGAACAATGCAATTTAACATGAGCAAGTGCAACAATGTGCACAGTTCAGACAGATAGTAGTGAAGTGCAGATTGGATGCATCAGTGGACATAAGCAACAGTGAAGTTCAACATTATCAGAGAGCATATGGAAGGGTCAGATGTACACATGAACAAGTATGAACCCAAATCAAGCACCAAGTATACATGAAGCAATGGTCAAGTGAAGTCCAGGCCAAACCAACCAGAAGTTCAAAGCAGTAGGGTACATGAAGCAAACAACAACACGAATGCAAGTGCAGACGATAGCTACTCATTGTAACACAGTGATACAAGGCAGCAAGTATAACACTGTACAAACTCAAGATGACAAGTTCAACAAAGAAATGCATGTCACCAAGTTCAACAACATACTTCAATGACTAAAATTCGACAAGCAACTGAAGGCAACAGGATAGAAAACAACAACTCAAATATGCAAGTTCAGACCAAACAGCAATGGCACAGTAACAGTGAAGACTGCATAAGTGATACAAGTCAGAGCAACAAAATCATCACAATGAAGACCACTATGCAGTGTACCACAGTGACATCCACATCATCCAAACAGCAAATGAATGACCAGATCAATGACCAAACTACAAAGAACATCAACAATGCGACAATGTGCATAGCAGATCAAAAGCATGTATCCAGCAAAGTCATATAACAGTTTTTTTTTTTTTAAAAAAAAGGGTCAAGAATTTACAAGTTCAAATCAAATGGCTGGAGTAAACATGATCGACCGAGTTCAACATCAAGTGGTAATCAAGTTCGAACATGCCAAAGTCAAAGAGAAAGTCACGGGAAATCAAGGAAATCAATAGCGTGTTTCTAATCAAAGTCAAAATCGTGATGACCACGATATCAATTCGAAACCGTGTCAATCAAGCAACAATAATACGAAATTGACAAAGTCAAATAAATCATCATCGTTCAACAAATATCAAACGGCCAAAGCAATAATTTTGAAACAATCAGACGTACGAAATTAAAGGGTAACGAATCCTATAAAAGCCCCAGATCATCATCGGCATAATGGTGTGAGTTCGAACACAAAAATCGAAAAGGAACAGAGCAAAAAATTTACCTGAAGCGAAACCGAACTCACCAAAGAGAAGCCAAGCCAAGCCAATAAACATCTCAACCCTAATTCGCAAATCAGAGCATTCAAGGGATCAAAGCCCCAAATCCATAAACCCTAAATCACAGTACCACGAGAGAGCGGAGCCGTGAATTCCAGAGCAACAAGCAATAGCCAAAATTAAAGAGCATCGAAACAATGCCGCCTCTCATAATTTTCAGATCAAAGAACGAAGACGCAAGCCCTAATTCGTTTGTGTTGAAGAACGAACGAAGAAATAAGAGCCGCCATCACAAACAAAGGAACGGGGGTGATAAAAATATATTGAAAGAATAATTGGGCCGGCCTTAATTTAGTTTGGGGTTTTTAAAATTATAATAAGGGTTATATTTTTGAATTAGGGCTATTTTATTTTATTTTGTTTTGTTTTGTATTTTCTTTTTAAACCGTTTTTAATTTTCTAGTCGTGTGACTAGGGGACAAACTACGGCGTGTAGTTTGGGAATTCGCAACTCGATGGTTGAGTTGTGGTCAGGGTTTTGAGCGCAGAGTTAGATTAGTCAATAGCGGGTATAGCGAGTTTACGCGTGTAAGCGAGGGACTATCTAATTTCTAGTAGAAACCTTGGGGGCAGCACGTAGGCAGGGTTTTGCCGAAGCTTCTGTGTTGTTCTGTTTTATTCTGTTATTTATATTCTGCGAATCTGTGCTGCTATTCTGTGATCTGAAGTGAAATTAATTAATAAGCTTCCGCGATTAATTTTTATAATTTACACTATCACCCTATTCACCCCCCCCTCTAGGGTGAAATCGATCCTACAAGTGGTATCAGAGCTAGGAACAAAAGCCGTTTTGTTTTAAAATTTTGATTTTACAAAAACCAATTTTCGTTTAAAAATTCGTGTTTCAAAAATCAATTTTTGTTTTTAAAAAATTCGTGTTTCAAAAATCGGTTTTTGTTTTAAAAATTTGAATTTTTAAATTGGCTTCTTTTAATAATGCTTTTGCAGAAGGTCAGTCGATAGTTAGACCACCAATGTTCAATGGTGAATATGCTTACTGGAAAAATAGAATGCAAATTTTTCTGAAAACCATTGACGCTGGGAATATTGTTGAGACAGGTTATAGAATACCAACTATAACTGTAGATAATCAGAAAATAGAGAAACCAAAGGAACAATGGACAGAACTTGAAAATAAATTACAGAATACTAATGCCAAAGCTATGAATTCTATTATCTGTTCATTGGATCAATTTGAATTTAATCGTGTCTCACATTGTCTAACTGCGCAGGAAATATGGCACATACTAGAAGTGACTCACGAAGGAACATCTCAAGTCAAAGAATCTCGCCTTGCCATGCTAAGCAGCGAATACGAGAACTTTACAATGGCGAAAGAAGAAAATGTCAAAGAGATGTACGGACGACTTTCCTATATCGTATACAAATCAAAAGCTCTCGGAAAAACATACACCGAATTGGAAATAGTCCGGAAAATCCTCAGAGTCCTTCCACGAAGCTTTGAAGCAAAAGTAACTGCCATACAAGAATCGAAAGATTTAAAACAACTTAAAGTTGAAGAACTCATCGGAAATCTCACCACTTATGAGCTTGAAATGAAATTCAAAGAAGAGCGTGAAGGAGGTAACACTCAAAAGAAATCAATAGCCCTCAAAGGAACAACCGAAAGTGATGATGATAACGATGAAGATGATGGAGCAGCAGAATTGGAGCTGTTAATAAGGAAATTAAAAAAATGGAATCAAAAACATGGAAATTCAGCTCGAAATCAAAAAGCAAAAAGCAGAATAGCCAAAGCACTAGACTACTCAGAAGAACAAAAGTTTATTTGTTATAATTGCAACAAACCCGGCCATATCAAGCCCGATAGTCCACAAATTAAATCCAGCCATGGAAAGAAACAGAAAAAGAAAAGTTTTGCAGCCACTTGGGATGAAATAGACGAGAATGATCAAAGCACTGGCAGTGAAAGCGAAAAGGCAGAATTGTGTCTTCGAGGTGTTACAACTGACAGTGACGATGACGAGCCAAGTGAGGTATCAAAACTTACCCATTCTGAGTTGCTTATATATTTTCATGAAGTAAACGGTTGTTTTGAACGACTTAGGGAAAAATACGCCAAACTTGAATCTCAAAAAGATACTTTGATAGAATGTAATAAACAACTTGATCAATTAGTTAAAACCTATCAAAATAGGATCCCTAAGTGTGATAAGCGTCCAACATTTGAAAAGGAAATTAAAAAATCAGAAATCAATATAAAATCACTTGAAAATGAAATTCTGATTTTAAAGGAGAATGAAAATACTAGGAGAGAGAATTCTATTAAAAAGTGCACACAGTTGTTAAACGAAAATGAATCTCTCAAATCACATGTCCAACAATTGTCAACGACTTTGGATAAATTTTCAAAAAGTGAAAAATCGTTGAACATGTTATTAGGAAAGCAAACTATTAATACGGTTAGACAAGGACTTGGATATAGTCATACTAAAAATGTTGAAAACCAGATTAATCAAGTTAATTCTATGTGCACAATTTGTAGAAAATTTGGACACGGTCACAATAATTGTTGGTATAGACCCAAACATGTGAAAACTATACCGATTTGGGTTCCAAAAGGCACAAATATAAAATCTCTCAAAGTTAAACAAATTTGGGTGCCGAAGGGAACAATTATAAATAGTTTTGGGTCTACACAAAATTATTTTTCAAAATTTTCTGCCACTAACAACCATGGACCTATAAAAACAAATAGGTCACATAAATCCTTTTCCGTGTAGGTGTGGTGGCAGGCTAAGGAACAACAATAGTGTTCTCTGGATTTTGGCTGCTCCAGAAACGCAACGGGCGACAAAGCTAAGTTCCTTAGCCTAGTATAAAGGTGACAGAATCACAACGGACAACAGCGAAAAATATCGTAAAGGTAAAACAGGTATGGTATGTTTTAAACGATATATTAAATGTGATAATCTGCACCGTATTTTGAATTAAATCAGCCAATATTGAGATTGATGAAAAGATGATGATTTTGATTCTGACTTATTCAACATAGTTGGCCAATTATATTCTTATGCCAAAAACACTATAAAAATCTTTAGATTCTTTGAATTACTTCATATATATATCAGTTTGGATTAAAAATAGTGTTTTGTTGGATATTACAATTGGTTATAATATGGCTAACTCTTTATTCACGGTTTTTCTGATTATTTACACGGTTTCATTTCAAATTCAAAAGAATGTCATTTAAATTGTTGTTAAAATTGAATTTGAAATTTTTGATGCACACTTCATGTTTTGGTCTATAAAATTCAATTGATGATAATTTTTGAGTGAAAGAGAAATTCAGATGCAGATTACACTGGTAATCTAGTTGATAGAAAAATTACTAGTGAAACGTGATTTTTGAGACACTTAGTAACTGCATTGTTTTTCAAAGAAAATATCTGCATATTTTTCATTTCAAATAATTTTCAAATAGCAGAAAATTTTCTTTTAAAAAAACCCCCTGGAGAAAATCATTTTTGACCATATTTTCAGATTATTCATTTTTGAAAAATTAATTTCATAATTATTTTTGAATTTGATTTTAAATGACGATTATGACTAATCTGACTCCCAAATGATTATCGAAAAGAAAAATAGTGATTGAAAAAGTGATGAGTGTTGATATTGATTATATATTATAACTCGAGAAAGTATAATTAGAAAATTTCTTTAGAAATGTAAACGAGAGTTATAAAACTTTTTGTTGGTAAAAATTCCATGATCATCTCTATGTCTATCATGTTTTCTATCAACCATCACTCATCAAAATTCTATATAGTTTGTCAATATGTGGTACTTTAAACAGGAATCGTTCGTTTTTCATTTTTACATTTTTTTAAAAAATAAAAATATTAAATAAATAAATAAATACCAAAGTATTCACTCTCATTTAAAAGTCCTCACGGTTATGCATGGGTGAATTACTTGGAATTTGTTATGTGCTTCCATGCTCATTTAAAAGTCCTCGCGGTTATGCATGTATGGAACGCATATCAAAAGTTGATTTGTAAAATAAACAAGTTGATTCTAATCCCATTTAAAAGTCCTCACGGTTATGCGTGGTTAGAAGATACTTGAATTCATTTTTAAAATATATATATATATATATATATATATATATATATATATAATAAAATTGGAATACTACTAATCTCATTTAAAAGTCCTAACGGTTATGCATGGTTAGTAGATATTCAAATTCCTGATATAAATATACCACAAATAGACACAACTGTATGGTTTTATATGATGATATCATTCCTATCATTCTAAAAGTGGAATATGCGCATAACAAAATATTTATAATTTTTGTTTGAATTTTTATTGAAATTTAATATTTATATTCAATTGAGTTTTAATGTTGGATTGATATCGATTACTTTATCTCTATTTTCTCTAACACTATTATTCTTTTGCTGATAACAAAAGGGGGAGAGAAAAGTTAAGATTTTGTCAAATAAAATCAAGCAAAGGTCAAATAATTTTCTATTTGCATCTACAATCATTTGCATATTTTTATTTGTATGCATATATGTAGGGGGAGCATCATGTAGAGAGGAAGCATTTAAATAGGGGGAGCAATTAGAGCATATCAATGATCAAATACATTTAACATATTCAAAATCTTAAATATATGTTTGTTATCATCAAAAGGGGGAGATTGTTGAATATGCGCTTATATGATTTTTGTTTGATGATAATAAACATATATACATTCGTTTAAATGTATTTGATAATATACAATTTTATTTTATTTTCACAGATTAAATAAATATTTGCAGAATAAAATAAATAACACGAACTTTGAATTCAAACGAATATTTTATTCAAACAAATATTTATTACATCTTTGAATAGTACAATTTCAAGCTCTCACTATATACAACTTTGATTACAATTACATCACATTTCACATTTACAATTCACCTCACTACATATCACTCACACTCGTATTTATCTTCAACCTCATTCCAGTTTGAATCCATCATCTGAGAAATCTGCAAAAATATTCACTAACGCAGTAAAATTGAAAAAGAAATATTTTTGCAAAATAAAATAAAATATGATTTTTGAAAATAATATTTGCCTCAGTTATTTGGGTTGTTCGTCATCATTTAAATTTGAATTCATCATACACGAACAGCTTGTGACATACACAGTATATCACTGTATATGCCACAAGGCCGTGCACACCAATATATACACTTAATAATGCTGCAGGGACAGGTGAGCACAAGGTCAAACCCAAATATATGGACAGGTTCAACTCAAGTGCAATAAATTCAAAAATAGGACACGAGCACAAGGTCAAATCCGAGTTTTGAAACTGGATTCAACACAAGTGAATCGAGTTCAAGTCAGACCATTCAAATAAACTCAGTGACAATGAAAATGAATCAAAGCATAGTTTAAACCAGAGGCAAATGAACAGTGCACCGAACAACTCACAAATATGGAACCAGATCAAAATGCCACAATAAAGACAGTAAAATGTACAGTGCAAAGAATGACACAGTGTACATGAAGCATGCAAGCTCGGGCACATGAAATGAAACACTGCAACCCAGTGCATCAACCAAAGTTAAGGCGACATGAAGTCAGCAAACTGCAACAAACACATATATGGTCTAAGTGAATCAAGCAAATGCACAGAAGCCACTTCAGCTACATTGAGGCTCAATGGTGAAGCAGATTCAAGTGAACAGGTAGCACAAGAACTAGAAACTACTGAAGCTACTTCTAAGAGAGAAGCCAAAGCAAATGAACCAACTGCAAGTGCAAATGACCAGAAAACAATGCAACAGTATCAAGTACAGTATGCACAAGCGAAGAAACAGATGAACAATGCAATTTAACATGAGCAAGTGCAACAATGTGCACAGTTCAGACAGATAGTAGTGAAGTGCAGATTGGATGCATCAGTGGACATAAGCAACAGTGAAGTTCAACATTATCAGAGAGCATATGGAAGGGTCAGATGTACACATGAACAAGTATGAACCCAAATCAAGCACCAAGTATACATGAAGCAAGAGTCAAGTGAAGTCCAGGCCAAACCAACCAGAAGTTCAAAGCAGTAGGGTACATGAAGCAAACAACAACACGAATGCAAGTGCAGACGATAGCTACTCATTGTAACACAGTGATACAAGGCAGCAAGTATAACACTGTACAAACTCAAGATGACAAGTTCAACAAAGAAATGCATGTCACCAAGTTCAACAACATACTTCAATGACTAAAATTCGACAAGCAACTGAAGGCAACAGGATAGAAAACAACAACTCAAATATGCAAGTTCAGACCAAACAGCAATGGCACAGTAACAGTGAAGACTGCATAAGTGATACAAGTCAGAGCAACAAAATCATCACAATGAAGACCACTATGCAGTGTACCACATTGACATCCACATCATCCAAACAGCAAATGAATGACCAGATCAATGACCAAACTACAAAGAACATCAACAATGCGACAATGTGCATAGCAGATCAAAAGCATGTATCCAGCAAAGTCATATAACAGTTTTTTTTTTTTTAAAAAAAAGGGTCAAGAATTTACACGTTCAAATCAAATGGCTGGAGTAAACATGATCGACCGAGTTCAACATCAAGTGGTAATCAAGTTCGAACATGCCAAAGTCAAAGAGAAAGTCACGGGAAATCAAGGAAATCAATACCGTGTTTCTAATCAAAGTCAAAATCGTGATGACCACGATATCAATTCGAAACCGTGTCAATCAAGCAACAATAATACGAAATTGACAAAGTCAAATAAATCATCATCGTTCAACAAATATCAAACGGCCAAAGCAATAATTTTGAAACAATCAGACGAACGAAATTAAAGGGTAACGAATCCTATAAAAGCCCCAGATCATCATCGGCATAATGGTGTGAGTTCGAACACAAAAATCGAAAAGGAACAGAGCAAAATATTTACCTGAAGCGAAACCGAACTCACCAAAGAGAAGCCAAGCCAAGCCAATAAACATCTCAACCCTAATTCGCAAATCAGAGCATTCAAGGGATCAAAGCCCCAAATCCATAAACCCTAAATCACAGTACCACGAGAGAGCGGAGCCGTGAATTCCAGAGCAACAAGCAATAGCCAAAATTAAAGAGCATCGAAACAAAGTCGCCTCTCATAATTTTCAGATCAAAGAACGAAGACGCAAGCCCTAATTCGTTTGTGTTGAAGAACGAACGAAGAAATAAGAGCCGCCATCACAAACAAAGGAACGGGGGTGATAAAAATATATTGAAAGAATAATTGGGCCGGCCTTAATTTAGTTTGTGGTTTTTAAAATTATAATAAGGGTTATATTTTTGAATTAGGGCTATTTTATTTTATTTTGTTTTGTTTTGTATTTTCTTTTTAAACCGTTTTTAATTTTCTAGTCGTGTGACTAGGGGACAAACTACGGTGTGTAGTTTGGGAATTCGCAACTCGGTGGTTGAGTTGTGGTCAGGGTTTTGAGCGTAGAGTTAGATTAGTCAATAGCGGGTATAGCGAGTTTACGTGTGTAAGCGAGGGACTATCTAATTTCTAGTAGAAACCTTGGGGGCAGCACGTAGGCAGGGTTTTGCCGAAGCTGGGTAAATTCTGTGTTGTTCTGTTTTATTCTGTTATTTATATTCTGCGATATCTGTGCTGCTATTCTGTGATCTGAAGTGAAATTAATTAATAAGCTTCCGCGATTAATTTTTATAATTTACACTATCACCCTATTCACCCCCCCTCTAGGGTGAAATCGATCCTACACTAGTGAGATACTATGTTTCCTCATGGATCATGAGAAGGAGGACTATGTCTTAGATGACGACGATCCTCTGTGTTTTCCTACAAGAACTATCACTACTAGAAAAGGATAATATTCTGACAGCACCTAGCGACGGCTTCCGACGATATTTTTCCGACGGCATCCGACGTGCCGTCAGCGGCCATCGGAAGCCATCGAAAATTCATGAATTACAGGGCTCGGTCGAGCCTTCTTCGTACTCATTTCCAACACGAATTTTTTCCTCCAAAAATCCCCAAATCCTCCCACTAAGCTTCCAATCACCAATTTCGAACTTTCGGATCCTCCACGGCTGTATAATCAAAGTCTATTGCTCTCAATCTCAGGTATAATCTATTATTTTCACCAAAAATCTAATTTTTACCCTAAATCTAGATTTGTTGTAACGACCCGTATTTTACGTGTCGATAGATCGTAGAATTTACAGGTCGTTAGTGTTATGTTATCCCTAGCCTAAGTCGTTTGGGAGGTTAACTTGTGTAGGCAGCTTAAGCTTAGGTCGTGATGGAGTTAGGTCGGTAGAGCGACCTAAGGTAGTTAGCGACCTAGGAAGTTAGGGTCGTGAGGAACGACCTAAGGAGATAGGCCGGTTTAGGTAGATTAGCGACCTATAGGGTATGGCGACCTAAGGAAGTTGGAGAGTTAAGATATGGCCGACCTAAGAGGGCAAGCGAGTCAACGGGTTAGCATGTGACACGAGTTAGGGTGTTAACGTGTTAAGAGTTATGTCGGTTGAGCGACCTAAGATAGAGGAACGACCTAAGAGAGTGACCGACCTAATGGGAGTTAGCGACCTAAGATAGTGGGCGACCTATAAGGATGAGCGATCTAAGGAATATTGGCTTAGGTCGGGAGGACGAGTTAAAGATAGGTCGTGTGAAGGAGATGTGGTTAGGTCGCGAGCGACTTAGTGGTTAGGTCGTGAGTCGTTAGACCCTGTGTCTGTGGAAGGTCGGGTCTGTTAGATCGCGCTTGTTTTAGGTCGTTGGGTTTGTTAGATTGCTAAGCCGCGTGAGTCCTTAACCCAGATAGGTCGTATGTTGTTAGGTCGCGTGAAGGCCTGGGGAGTTAGGTCGTTGACTCGGCATTTAGTTAGGTCGGCATAGAGATAGGTCGGCCGTGTTTATTAGCTCGTATGTTTCTGGGTTGGTTAGGCCGTTAGGTCGTTGGAGTGTATAGGTCGGCAGCGACCTATGTTAGGTCGGGGTTTTTAGGTCGGCAACGACCTAAGTCTGGGCGACCTAAGGGTGATTTCAGCCTATAAATAGAGGGGTTTGGCCCACTTTTTGGCACCGGATTTTGAAGCGTCGAAGTGCTGCCATTTTTAGAGCTCGACTACAACATTTCTTCACTTCATTTCTCCGCTTTGATCAAGTGCTAACATCCATCCAAGATCGAAGATCAAGATCGAAGATCGAAGAGCCAAAGTTGAAGATCTTCTTCCGACGAAGCTAGATTTCACCATTTCAAGCGAGATTTCAACAAATCGAGCTTGAATCCTTGCTGTCCAGATCTGAAGTGATTAGTTTTTGAAGTGTTTGGGTGATTCGGTGAGTGGTGATTATCTCTCACACGGATCCAACGGAGTATATTGGAGTGGTGGTTCGTTTATGTGTTAAAGATAGTGATTTCTTGCATTTCTCTTAAGTCTGCATGTAGATCCATTGTCTATGAAGATGTTTACCTATGCAAATTCATTTATCGAGTTATAGGAACAAAACCCATGTTTTATATTTGATAGATCTATGCTAGAAATCCATAATTCATGTATGATAGACTTTCACTCATTTATTTACGAAATTGCCATTATAGTTAATATTGCTTATTAGATCTTGTTTGAATGATTGATTGTTTGAATGTATGATTGATTTGATTGTTTCAAGTTAGCTAGTAGTTGATTTGGAACAAGATGGTCGAAGATGATTCAAAAGCTAAGTGGAAAGGCTCTTGAATGGTGAAAGTTGCTTGTGGCATATGAAGCGGATGAGGAAGCTCATATGGATGGATTCGAGGACTTTGCGATGATACGAGGAAGCAAAGTATGATGATGATGGACTTTGCCGTGATATGATGAGGCGAAGCATGATATGGACTTTGCTAAGATGCGATGAAGCAAAGTATGATATGAGATAGTCTTGGTCTAGTCCAGGCGGGATCATTCCAAGCATGATGTTAACTCGGTGATATGGTTCGAGTTTTGATGGATAATGGATGGCTCGAGAGGTGCTTGAGCTAGTATGGGAATAGTCGTCGAGGAGGATGACTAGGAGGCTAAGACTTCATCGTTGTTGAAGGTTCTAGCATGCTCAAAGCAAGAGTACGTTGGGCGGCATTGATATCCCAGGCACGGGTCACGATGACGTGCTAGTACTCTGGGCAGCATTGATATCCTAGGCACGGGTCACGATGACATGCGGAGTTATGTCTAGAACCGGTGTTACCATTAGCCCTTGACTGATGGATGAAAAAATGTGTCGTTCATTCAACTAACGATGAAATCAAGGCAATGATAACAGTGATAGCCAGAGTCATGGATGTTGGTTATATCATCATTCGGTCTCAAGAGAGGTGTTTTCTGGGTGCTTATCTGATCTTGGTTTAGGCCTTGGGGGTTTGTATTTGGAAAACATCGACCTTGACTCGAGTGGTTGTCGCTTTACTTTAGTTACCTGTTGCTATGCTTGCTTCTTATTAGTGTGTGTCTGGGGGCTATCACTGTAGAAAGAGGTGGAGTGGGATGATTTGGGTTCCTATTCCTTTTATCCTTTATGTTCCTTTGGTATGTTTGATTGTTGATTTACTGCTCACTAGGACTTTGTCTGACTCAAGGTTTTATGTCTCCTCTTATTACCTTGGGCTGTTCATCCATGTTGGGATGGGCAGACTAGGTAGCAGGTGACAGGTGCTGTTCTTAGAAGATCACGTTGTTGATGACGAAGACGAGTAGGAGGCTTCTGCATATTATTTCATATTCTATGTATTGGGTGTTCCGCTGCTGTATTTGCTTTGAGTGCTTTGTAGTGAGGCTCGATTGTATTGATTCTCAGATGCTTGTATCAAACTATTATGAAGTCTATATGATGATTTTCTGTTATGGAGCTTCACTATATATTTCTCTATTGTATTTTGTCCATGCGCTGTGAGTTATACGATAGATTCTGCAATGCTTATTTTACCCTTGACTATCGTCCATGGCTGCCTGGCACACTTTCAGCGCACCTTTCCCTTATTTCCGTGCGGGAGTCATGGGCGGTCGTCACATTTGGTATCGGAGCTTTGGTTAATCGATTTTAGCCAACGCTCGCTGACGTAACTACGTAAGAGAGACGTAATTGTATTTTGATGGATGATTACTATATATAATATAGTAGTTTAGATGGATTTGAACTCCTTATGTAGTTGTTCCTCAAGGTGTTCTAATCAGTCCTTTTTGTAGATACTAAGGATGAGTCGAAGAGGGAGACCAATTGCAAGGGAAGGCCGTGCCGCTGAAGGAGTTGCTGATTATGGAGCTATGTTTGAAGCCATGATGACTTCTATCATGAGAAGGATACCAGCTCCAGGGCCATCTGTAGATGTTGGAGTTCAAGTTCAAGCTCCAAAACCGGTGGATTTTGCTAAGCTTTGTAAGGATTATACTGCTCTTGGAGGGAAGGTTTTCTTAGGGGCAGAGTCAACCATTGAAGTCCAAAGATGGATAGATGCTTGTAGAAGGATCTTTGGTGACTTGGGAATTGAGGATGCAACTAAAAGGAAGCTTGCATCAAGACAGCTTCAAGGGAGAGCTTCTGATTGGTGGAACTCTATCACCATTGATACTCCGGAGGAAGAAATTACTTGGGTGCAGTTCCAAGCTAGATTTGAAGCTAAGTTCATTTCTACGGCTCAGAAGTCTGTCTTGTTTAAGAAGTTTGTTGAGCTCAAGCAAGGTGGGAGATCGGTTCTTGAGTATGTTTCTGAGTTTGAGGCTTTGTCCAAGTATGCTCGGTCGTATATTGAATCTTCTTATCAGAAGAATGAGAAGTTTGTGACAGGCTTGGACAGTTATCTTGGAAGACAGTTGGTGGATCATCTGGACGATCCATTTGAGAAGCTAGTGGAGAAAGCTCTCAGGCACGAGAGTTTGTTTCCTAAGGAAGTATCTGTTGTTGCTGTGACCAAGGAGGAATCTAAACCACAGCAGGGTGGAAACAAGAAGAGGAAGCAGCAACAGCAGAAGGGTAAGGATGGTCAGAAGAAGCTGAAGGGGGAAAAGACCTGCTATAATTGTCGGCAGAAGGGCCATCACTCCAAGGATTGCAAGAATCCGAAGGTGTTGTTGAAGTGCTACAACTGTGATAAGCTGGGGCACATTAAGAAGAACTGTCCGGAACCGATAAAGGACAGGCAGGTTGTGCAAGCTTATGCTTTGGGGGCTGTCCCGTCATCTTCGAAAGCTCCTACTGCTGAAGAGAAGGGGAAGAGTGTGGTGGTTCAAGGTACTCTTTCCATTTGTGGTGTTCCAGTTAGAGTGTTATTTGATACTGGAGCGTCTCATTCTTTTGTTTGTAATGAGTTGGTAGACCGGTTGGGTTTGGAACCAGATATTGTTGATAGACCATTAGTAGTGACTAATCCAGTTAGGGGTTCGTCTTGTTTGTGTATGCTATGCCGTGGTCTAGTTATATCGAGTCATGATTGCTCTTTTGTTTGTGATTGCTTTGTTCTGAACTTTGCGGGGTTCAGAATTATTTTGGGTATGGACTGGCTTAGGAAGTATGCGGCAAAGGTTGATTGTGAGAGATTGGAGGTGACAGTCGAGAATGTGGTGGGGCGAAAGGTTGTGATACGATGTAAGCATGAAGAAGGCGTCTTCATGAGCTTCATGTATTCGCTGGTTGTTCCACGGGATGGACTGTCATCGGTGCCAATCGTGAATGGATTCGAGGATGTCTTTGACGAGGTCAAAGGGTTACCGCCGCATAGGGAGATCGAGTTTCGTATCGATCTAGTTGAGGGAGCCAGACCTGTTGTGATGCCTCTTAGGCGGATGGCGCCTAGAGAACAGCAAGAGTTGAGGGTGCAGGTTGATGACCTTTTATGGAAAGGATTCATTCGGTGTAGTGTGTCCGAATGGGGTGCACCAGTTGTGTTCGCAACCAAAGCGGATGAATCGTTGAGGTTGTGTGTTGATTATCGTGAGCTGAATAAGGTGACTAAGAAGAACAAGTATCCATTGCCGAGAATAGATGACTTGTTTGATCAGCTTCATGAAGCTAAGGTGTTTTCTCAGATGGATTTGGCAACGGGATTTCACCAGTTGAGAGTGGAGAAGGATAGCGTGCCGAAGACTGCTTTCAGGACACCATCCGGTTTCTATGAGTGGCTGGTAATGCCGTTTGGATTGACTAATGCACCAGCATATTTTGTGGATCTTATGAATAGAGTGTTCAGAGATCAGTTGAACAAGTTCGTACTTGTGTTCGTGGATGATATTCTGATTTACTCCAGAACTGAAGAAGAGCACAAGACGCACTTGCGTATTGTTTTGGAAATCTTGCGAAAACATCAGCTAAAGGCTAAGTTTTCGAAGTGTCACTTCTGGAAGAGTGAAGTGAGGTTCTTAGGCCATGTTATTTCTGGAAATGGAATAGCGGTTGATCCCGCTAAGGTGGCAGCAATCCAGGATTGGGTTAGACCTAAGAATGCATCCGATGTGAGAAGTTTTCTTGGATTAGCAGGATATTATCGTCGGTTTATCAAAGACTTTTCCAAGATAGCTGCACCGTTAACAGGATTGACGAAGAAAAACCAAGTGTTCAGTTGGGATGCTAAGTGTGAACAAGCCTTTGGAATCCTGAAAGAGCGACTGACGAGTGCTCCTGTTTTGACTATTCCGAGTGGAAATGATGAGATGGTGGTTTACACTGATGCATGTGGTACTGGACTTGGAGCAGTGCTAATGCAGAAGGGTAAAGTTGTTGCGTATGCAAGTCGACAATTGAAGCCGCATGAAAGGAATTACCCGACTCATGATTTGGAGTTAGCGGCGATTGTTTTTGCTCTGAAGATGTGGAGACATTATCTATTGGGAGTTCGATTCGAGTTGTTTACAGATCATAAGTCGTTGAAGTATCTTTTCTCCCAAAAGGATTTGAATCTTCGGCAGCAACGATGGCTAGAGTTTTTAGCATCATATGATTTTGGTATAGCTTATACTCCGGGAAAAGGTAACGCAGTAGCTGATGCGTTGAGTCGAAGACATGCGGGATTGGGAGTCATGTTTTCGGAATGGAAGAGTCTCGAGTATTTGGCTGGATTTGATTTCAGGCCTAGATGTGAATTGGAACCTGAAATGTTGGCAAACTTATTGATAAGGCCTACTCTTGTGGAAAGGATTGGCGAGAGCCAAAAGCGAGACGATGAGCTTGTCAAGATTATCCGTGATTTGGAATCTGGATTGGAACCAGAGAAGGATAAAGGATTCGAGGTCGATCAAGAGGGTTGGCTTCGCAAGCAAGGACGACTGGTTGTTCCCGATATCGATGAATTGAGAGATGAAGTTCTAAGGGAAAGTCATCACTCGAAGTTGACAATTCATCCAGGTGGAAATAAGATGTATCGGGATATGAAGAGAACCTATTACTGGGAAGGTATGAAGAAGGATGTTGGAAATTTTATTTCCAAGTGCATGAACTGCCAGATGGTTAAAGCAGAGCAGAAGAAGCCCAGTGGGTTGCTTCAGCCATTAGAAGTTCCTACATGGAAGTGGGAGCAGATATCGATGGATTTTATCGATGGTTTACCTAGAACGAGAGCGGGAAATGAAGGGATTTGGGTCATTGTAGATCGTTTGACCAAGAGTGCAAGTTTCATTCCTGTTCGATCAATTAGGACTGCGTCAAAGTTGGCTGAATTGTATGTTAAGTGGATAGTTCGATTCCACGGTATTCCAAAGAGTATAGTGAGCGATCGAGACCCATTGTTCACTAGTGGATTTTGGAAGAGCTTCCAGGAGGTTTTGGGAACTGAGTTGTGTTTGAGTACAGCTTATCATCCCCAAACAGATGGTCAGACTGAGAGGGTCAACCGAGTTTTGGAAGATCTTCTGAGGGCATGTGTTTTGGATTTCGGAGGATTATGGGAAGATCATCTTCATTTGGTGGAGTTTGCATATAATAACAGTTACCAGTCAAGTATTAGTATGACACCATATGAAGCCCTGTATGGAAGACCGTGTAACTCTCCAACATGTTGGTTGGAAACTGGAGAAAAGCTGATACTTGGGCCTGAGATGATTCGTCAGACTTCGGATTGTATAGAGATCATTCGGCAACGAATGAAGGCAGCCCAAGACCGTCAGAAGAGTTATGCCGATAAACGTCGAAAGGAGTTGGAGTTCGACATAGGTGACATGGTTTTTGTGAAGATTTCTCCATTGAAGAATGTTATTCGATTCGGGAAGAAAGGAAAATTGACCCCGAGATTTGTTGGACCATTCCCGATTATCGAGCGAATTGGAAAGCTCGCTTATAGATTGGAGTTACCGGAAAAGATGGCGGGTGTGCACAATGTTTTTCATGTATCTTATCTACGGAAGTATGTGCACGACTCGAGCACAGTGGTTTCAGCTGATAGCTGTGAAGATTTGGAGGTTGATCCAGTTGTTAGAAGACCTCGTAAGTCGCTTCGTATTGTTGAAACCGATACGAAACAGCTTAGGAGGAAGACGATTACGTTGCTCAAGATACAATGGAGTGAAGATGTTAACGACTGTACGTGGGAGGAGGAAGAGAGGATGAAGGCAGCTCATCCCGAACTCTACGAGATATGGCCCTAAGGTGTCGTGACATCTCATGAATTTGTAACTTGATTCCTATCTTAGAATTCTGCATGCTAGGTTAGAATTGGATGCATGATTTGTTGATTGCTATGGATGGTAGGCATGCGGAATATCTTTGATTGCTGTTGTTTGCTTGGAATTTCGGGGGCGAAATTCCTAAGGGGGAGAGAATGTAACGACCCGTATTTTACGTGTCGATAGATCGTAGAATTTACAGGTCGTTAGTGTTATGTTATCCCTAGCCTAAGTCGTTTGGGAGGTTAACTTGTGTAGGCAGCTTAAGCTTAGGTCGTGATGGAGTTAGGTCGGTAGAGCGACCTAAGGTAGTTAGCGACCTAGGAAGTTAGGGTCGTGAGGAACGACCTAAGGAGATAGGCCGGTTTAGGTAGATTAGCGACCTATAGGGTATGGCGACCTAAGGAAGTTGGAGAGTTAAGATATGGCTGACCTAAGAGGGCAAGCGAGTCAACGGGTTAGCATGTGACACGAGTTAGGGTGTTAACGTGTTAAGAGTTAGGTCGGTTGAGCGACCTAAGATAGAGGAACGACCTAAGAGAGTGACCGACCTAATGGGAGTTAGCGACCTAAGATAGTGGGCGACCTATAAGGATGAGCGATCTAAGGAATATTGGCTTAGGTCGGGAGGACGAGTTAAAGATAGGTCGTGTGAAGGAGATGTGGTTAGGTCGCGAGCGACTTAGTGGTTAGGTCGTGAGTCGTTAGACCCTGTGTCTGTGGAAGGTCGGGTCTGTTAGGTCGCGCTTGTTTTAGGTCGTTGGGTTTGTTAGATCGCTAAGCCGTGTGAGTCCTTAACCCAGATAGGTCATATGTTGTTAGGTCGCGTGAAGGCCTGGGGAGTTAGGTCGTTGACTCGGCATTTAGTTAGGTCGGCATAGAGATAGGTCGGCCGTGTTTGTTAGCTCGTATGTTTCTGGGTTGGTTAGGCGTTAGGTCGTTGGAGTGTATAGGTCGGCAGCGACCTATGTTAGGTCGGGGTTTTTAGGTCGGCAACGACCTAAGTCTGGGCGACCTAAGGGTGATTTCAGCCTATAAATAGAGGGGTTTGGCCCACTTTTTGGCACCGGATTTTGAAGCGACGAAGTGCTGCCATTTTTAGAGCTCGACTACAACATTTCTTCACTTCATTTCTCCGCTTTGATCAAGTGCTAACATCCATCCAAGATCGAAGATCAAGATCGAAGATCGAAGAGCCAAAGTTGAAGATCTTCTTCCGACGAAGCTAGATTTCACCATTTCAAGCGAGATTTCAACAAATCGAGCTTGAATCCTTGCTGTCCAGATCTGAAGTGATTAGTTTTTGAAGTTTTTGGGTGATTCGGTGAGTGGTGATTATCTCTCACACGGATCCAAAGGAGTATATTGGAGTGGTGGTTCGTTTATGTGTTAAAGATAGTGATTTCTCGCATTTCTCTTAAGTCTGCATGTAGATCCATTGTTTATGAAGATGTTTACCTATGCAAATTCATTTATCGAGTTATAGGAACAAAACCCATGTTTTATATTTGATAGATCTATGCTAGAAATCCATAATTCATGTATGATAGACTTTCACTCATTTATTTACGAAATTGCCATTATAGTTAATATTGCTTATTAGATCTTGTTTGAATGATTGATTGTTTGAATGTATGATTGATTTGATTGTTTCAAGTTAGCTAGTAGTTGATTTGGAACAAGATGGTCGAAGATGATTCAAAAGCTAAGTGGAAAGGCTCTTGAATGGTGAAAGCTGCTTGTGGCATATGAAGCGGATAAGGAAGCTCATATGGATGGATTCGAGGACTTTGCGATGATACGAGGAAGCAAAGTATGATGATGATGGACTTTGCCGTGATATGATGAGGCGAAGCATGATATGGACTTTGCTAAGATGCGATGAAGCAAAGTATGATATGAGATAGTCTTGGTCTAGTCCAGGCGGGATCATTCCAAGCATGATGTTAACTCGGTGATATGGTTCGAGTTTTGATGGATAATGGATGGCTCGAGAGGCGCTTGAGCTAGTATGGGAATAGTCGTCGAGGAGGATGAATAGGAGGCTAAGACTTCATCGTTGTTGAAGGTTCTAGCATGCTCAAAGCAAGAGTACGTTGGGCGGCATTGATATCCCAGGCACGGGTCACTATGACGTGCTAGTACTCTGGGCAGCATTGATATCCTAGGCACGGGTCACGATGACGTGCGGAGTTATGTCTAGAACCGGTGTTACCATTAGCCCTTGACTGACGGATGAAAGAATGTGCCGTCCATTCAACTAACGACGAAATCAAGGCAATGATAACAGTGATAGCCAGAGTCATGGATGTTGGTTATATCATCATTCGGTCTCAAGAGCGGTGTTTTCTGGGTGCTTATATGATCTTGGTTTAGGCCTTGGGGGTTTGTATTTGGAAAACATCGACCTTGACTCGAGTGGTTATCGCTTTACTTTAGTTACCTGTTGCTATGCTTGCTTCTTATTAGTGTGTGTCTGGGGGCTATCACTGTAGAAAGAGGTGGAGTGGGATGATTTGGGTTCCTATTCCTTTTATCCTTTATGTTCCTTTGGTATGTTTGATTGTTGATTTACTGCTCACTAGGACTTTGTCTGACTCAAGGTTTTATGTCTCCTCTTATTACCTTGGGCTGTTCATCCATGTTGGGATGGGCAGACTAGGTAGCAGGTGACAGGTGCTGTTCTTAGAAGATCACGTTGCTGATGACGAAGATGAGTAGGAGGCTTCTGCATATTATTTCATATTCTATGTACTGGGTGTTCCGCTGCTGTATTTGCTTTGAGTGCTTTGTAGTGAGGCTCGATTGTATTGATTTTCAAATGCTTGTATCAAACTATTATGAAGTCTACATGATGATTTTCTGTTATGGAGCTTCACTATATATTTCTCTATTGTATTTTGTCCATGCGCTGTGAGTTATACGATAGATTCTGCAATGTTTATTTTACCCTTGACTATCGTCCATGGCTGCCTTGCACACTTTCAGCGCACCTTTCCCTTGTTTCCGTGCGGGAGTCATGGGCGGTCGTCACATTTGTATAAGTTGATAAATTAGGGCTAATTAGTGATTTCAATTGTTTCCAATATCGTATTAATGGTTTATAACATCCCATTGTATACCTGTTTCATATGTTATCGTTAAATTTTAAAGAGTGTGTATAATTTGTGATTGTGTGTGTATATGTAAATCATTGTATATGTGTTGTTTCCACCATTGTATTTTGTTAATTGGAATAAGACATGAGTCGTTTAACATCTTGACATGTACAACAATAATGAATCCACGAGTCTAATTTTTTTTGACTATATTGGAAAACGACAACAATATTAAAGCGGCCTTATACAATGAAATAAGTGGAAAAAATGTGGTAAATTAATAATTTTTCAAAATTTATAAAATTAGCAAAAAAAAAATTTATATTTTTTTACGTCCCTTAGAGAGTTTCTGTCCCCATCCGACGGGTGTTGTACATGATCATTATATAAATAGTCGTATTTTCACAAAATAGCCATTTATATTCATCTGGTATAATACTTGTTGGATTTGTCCCTGTATTGGACAAGTTATTAACACAGTAAACAATTACATTTCGCATATTATTTCATTTCAAACAGTTCAAAAAAATTCGTCATCACTTTTCTTTTTTGTTTCCTGCGTACATGCATCTGTGTACGATGCAGCAAACAAAAGGGAAGTGCTGCCGAAATTTTGTTGAATCGTTTAAAATGAAATAATAAACGAAATGTAAGTGTTTACTATGTTTGTAATGGAAAGTAGGATGACTGACCAGAAAAAATGATAACCATAAACCAACATTTCGATATTGTATTCTTATGTCGGGTAAAATTGACGCGTATTAGTTTTTGTATCGATATATTGAAAAATAAAATGTGAATTCATAATATGACCAATATTTTTTTTGAATTTGTGACACATTTTTTCAAATAGGAAAAATAATCGATTATTTTGTTGATCGAAGATGATGGATGTATCAAATAAGGGAGTTGAGAGGCTCAATAAAAGTAGTTTTTTATAATGTTATAAATGTATTTGTTGAATTTACTTTAAGTAATAACGGAAACGATGTAGAAATTCTTTGTCCGTGTAGTAGGTGTAAACATTTGAAGTATTTGTTATCCGATATTGTGAAAGTCCATTTGTGAAAAAATAGTTTTGTGTCGGAGTATTATCTTTGGGATCTTCATGGAGAAGTTGTATCAAATACTTCTTTAGAGTCTGAATTAGACATTGCTGGTAAAGAATTGTTATGACGAACCGTATAGAAAATATGGTTGAAGATACAACACGATCAATGTTCCCTACGGTTGAAGTTGACGACTATGGTGAAAATGTTGAAGAACCAAATATTGGAGCAAAAAAATTTATGATTTACGGAATGCTGCTAAGAAACCTCTTTGAGATGGATGTAAAAGCGGAACCCAGCTATTAGTAACCACAAAATACACTACAATGAAGTCAAAATACAACATCACCGAAGCCGGATTTATAGTCGTTGTACAAGCTGCAAAAAGACATATGTCATCCGATAATTTAATGTTCGAAAATCACTATAAAGTTAAAAAACTTGTACCGGCTTTTGGTTTACCTTATCAAAAAATAGATACATATTTAAATGGTTGCATATTGTTTTGGAAAGAGAACATCACTCTTAGGAAGTGTAGATTATGTAATGAGGAAAGGTACAGACCAAGAAAAAAGAAGAGAAATGAAGTTCCATACAAACATATGCATTATTTGCCCATCACTCCTAGGCTTCAAAGATTATACACATCTTCTTTAACTGCATCTCAATTGAGATGGCATAGTGTGAGAACGGAGGAAGAGGGTACGTTGATACATCCAGCCGATGGAGAAGCATGGAAGCATTTCGACAAAACTTATCCTAATTTTACAGCGGAGAGTCGTAATGTTAGACTTGGATTATGTACAGATGGTTTTTCACCATTTTCTCAATTTGGTGCGAAATATTAATCTTGGCCCATTATCACACCTTATAATTTACCTCCATAGATGTGTATGAAAACGCAATATATGTTTCTTACTGTTGTCGTCCCTAGCCCCAACGATCCGATAAAAGGAATCGATGTTTATTTACAACCGTTGATTGAGGAGTTAAAAACACTGCGGAATGAAGAAGTAGAAACATACGACGTTTCAAATTTTTTTTAATATGTTTGCTTCTTTCTTATGGACTATAAGTGATTTTCTTGCCTATGCAGTGCTTTTAGGATGGAGTACATCTGATCTTCTAGCATGTCCATATTGCATGGAAGAAACACGGGTGTTTTCTTTACCGAATGGTAAGAAAATTTCATGTTTTGACTGCAATCGATGTTTTCACCATGTCAATCATCACTTCAGAGGAGACAAGAAATTTTTTTTAGGTAATAGAATAGAAACCAAACACCACAAATGATATGGTCAAGCGAAGACATATATGAACTTATAAGGGACTATCCAAAGATATATGAAACTGGAGTGTACACAGAGATTGCCGGCAAATCGACCATTCATAATTGGTGCAAATAAAGTATATTTTAGGAGTTGCCTTATTGGAAGCATCTTCTGCTTCATCATAATATTGATGTGATGCATAATGAGAAAAATGTCTTTGATGATGTTTTCAACAGAATTTTGGATGTCAAGGGAAAGACTAAGGACGATTTGAAATCTAGACGCGATATACAAGAATTATGCAAACGTCCTGAGCTTCATATGAAACCAAATAACAGTAAAAATCCCAAAGCATGTTACGAGTAAGATATAATCAAGTTAAAGTTGTGTTAAAATAGGTGGAAGGATTAAGATTTCCTGATGGGATTTCATCAAATCTTCGTAGATGCGTTGACTTTAAAAACGGTATGAGTGGAATGAAAAGCCACGACTATCATATAATGATGGAAAATTTTTACGTTCTATTCAAAGAACTATTGCCGTTAAAAGTTTGGATGGTAATAACGGAACTTAGTCTGTTTTACAAGAAGCTTTGTTCGACTACTTTAAAAGTGCGACGTTTACGTAAACTTGAAGAAGATATTCCTATATTGCTCTGCAAATTGGAGAAAATATTTCCGCCGGGTTTTTTTAAAGTAATGGAACATTTACATGTTCACCTCCCATCTGAAGCACGACTTCGAGGTCCTATGCAATATGGATGGAGGTATCCATTTAAGAGGTATGTAACACGTGACCTATTAATTTAATTACATTTGAAAGTTAAAGTTAATGTAAATAAATTTTGCATAGATACTTGAATCGTCTAAACAAAATAGTGCGGCAAAAAGCATGAGTTGAAGGTTCCTTATGTAAATCTTACACCAAAAAGAAGCTTCGTTCTTTCTCTCTCATTATATCAATGACCATGTGAACATATCATTTGAAAGTGTTCCTCGTAATGATGAAGGCGATGAACAAGAGTCCTCTCAAACAGTGTTATCTATTTTTAGACAACACGGCCGACCTTCTGCGAAATGTGTAGAAGTATGGCTAAACGATGGAGATCTTCATGTAGCACACACTTATATTCTTCCGAATTTTGTTAAGGTTGCATCATTTGTTAGGTAATCTAAAATAATAATTTATGATTTATTCATTTCCATAATGCATGCGCGTGTAGAATTTAATGCAATATTTTATTCATATATGCAGTATTTATGAAAGTGAACATCTGCATGGAGATCTCAGTAAAGAATTTTCTGATTGGTTTTCAAAGTACGTTTATGAACCGAGAAATTATGTGGTTGGCAAAGGTTTGAAACATCTTACATTAGGACCAAAAATAAATGTCAAGACATATCCAATATATTTCGTCAATGGATATAAATTTAACACCAAAGGATCGGTGCAAACAATTAACTATTAATACAGGTATATTTGTTAAAGGTAGTGATGATCCAGAAAATCACATAAATCAATTTTATGGCGTTTTAACACAAATTTTACAACTGACATACTTCTCACGACCCATGGAGGAGGTGTTTCTTTTTAGATGCAACTGGTTTAGCAATGTTCCAAGTTCTGGAATTAATGTGCATAAGGATTATAATCTTATTGAAATAAAGCACATATTGCACTATTACAAGTACGATCCTTTTGTACTAGCCAAAACAAGCATTACAAGTTTAACGCTTCTTATCCGTCTTTAAAAATAGATAAAGCAGATTGATCAGCGGTTTTTAAAACAAAGGCAAGATTTACATTTGATGGGAAGAATATTCTAGACGAACAAGCTTATCAGGCAGATCTTGAGAAAAGCAACGAAATAATAATTACAAACGATCGTCCTAAGTTTAGACCTCTGAACGATGAATCAAACGTTTTGTCAGAAGCAATCGAGAGTAGGGAGGAAAATAACGTAGAATATGAGACCTATCTGAATTAGAACACGGTGAGGATTGATGTAAATGATGAGATTTATTTTTCTATTTATGTAATTATTTAATTAATGTAATCGATGAGATTATGCAGTTGATGTAATTATGCAATTGATGTAATTATGTTAAATTCTTGGTGTATTACGAATTTGATGTGATTGATGAGATTTATTTTGCTAGTTATGTAGTTTATGTCATTTACGAGACCGAATCTGTTTATCGTCATTTACATTTTTTATGGCATTACCAATTCTGTCATTTATTCAGCAACTTATGTTAAAAATGCAATGTATTCTGCTTATCGTCGGAATATGAGATCCAATATGAATCAGGTATACTTTGCACTTTATGTACTTTATATCATTTATGTCATTTAACTATAAAATATATTTCATTGTCATGTTATTGTTCTCTTTTAAAATGATGCGTTTGTGACAGGTATCTTGTCGTCCAAAAGGAGTTCTTTCCATTCTTAAAGAGGCGGCGGCAACGGTCCATCGCAACCGCCACAATGACCTGTTGTGACTTTTGTACCTAGAGCGGAGGGGTAAGTATTAAACTTTTTTCAGCATCTTAAATATTTTGTATACGATATACTAATTTGTATCATATTTAACACAAGGGATTTGAGCTACAGCCATTAGTTGTAGTTCTATCGGTTTCGAGAGATGCGTACAAGAGTAGGATGTCGGCTTGTTAGCCGAAGTGGGATAACATCCCTCCCTACATCCTGGAGTATATTTGATAGGATTTCATTGTAAGTATAACCTTCTGTTTTTCATTCTTAACTTGTTTTTATCGCTTATTTATTGTTCAACTTTTATTATTTAATTTTTGGTTGCTTGTTTATCATGAAACATAGGCCACCGTGGACATAAAATCAGATGACTACAGCTGGTACGACATTACTGGATGTAGAAATAAGGAAGAACCATAGGGATTCCATGTCGACAGTGAAGCACAAAGTGCAAAAGCCAAAATGGACAAGGCCGGGTGTATGGAAAGGGTGGCTGGCACATTAGGATAGTGATGAGGCGAAGGTAAGTGCACTAAACTTTTATTAATTATTTGATTGATATGTAAATATCAAAAAATATTTGATAAGTGAATAATGTATTAAATTTAAATGTACAAGCAGAGTAGGAAAGAAACTCTACAAATAGGAACAAAAATCTCGTCACTCGTCGAGGAGGATCAAAGTTGTTCCAGCTTGCCAGGAGTTGGTAAATTTATTAAATGTGAATTGTAAATAGTTATTATGCTATATAATTTTGAATATAAAATAACAATACATAATAATAAATTTCATGTAGCTGAGGCGCAAGGTCCTATGTCGTATATGGATGTGTATACCCGTATGCATGTCGTCGAGCATGTAAATATGGACGAGACAGTTTCGTATACATGGCGCATTGATAAATCGAGAAAGAGCCATGTAATCATATGTTACTTTATGCACTACTAGTAATTGTTTTAATTGTTAAATTATAATGGAACTAAGATATCATGATATTAATTTTAACTGCGTTTTTATTTGTTCACGCAGGCAAGGTTTATGGAACAACGCCATAAACTCATGGAGGTACTGGTCGAGAGCAGCTCACGATGGATCTAGAGGACGTTATTTTTGAGTCAGACATGGATCCATCATCACGGAGCAGGCACTACTGCTTTGGCAATCAAGTGGTAATGATTAATATATATTAAGATATAACAATTTAATAATCTTTTAGTTCTATAGAACTTCACGTCGTTTTAGTTTCAGTAATAAGTTTATAGATATAACAATTAACACATTATGTTGTAACTTTGATAGTAAGATTATAGACTAAATTAAATAATTGTTGCAGGCCAGCAAATAGTGGCGAGTCAGCCAAACGGCTAGAGCTGATATCGTTCTAGCAGAGCTCGAAGAGTTGAGAGCTAGGGTCGCGTAGTTGGAAGAGCAAAACCATTGCCAGGCCATCGAGATGACACAGCTGCTAGATCAGCGTACTGCTGAGTACATGCAGCATTATGGTGGCCGCTTTTCATCCTCTGCTGGTTCGGGAGGTTCTGGAGCTGATTGACTTGAGTGATAGGTATGTTTTTTTGTTTTGTGTCATTGTTTTGTAAGTTTGGATAATACATTGAGTTTGTGGAGTTGGATTTGAACTGTTGTGTATATTGTTTGATGATGGATTTGGTGGTAGTAATTCTGACATTTGGGTGTTGATGGTGAGGAGTTGGTGAAGGATTGATGTACATATTGTACAAGTAGATGTATGTAAATTATAGTAGCGAAGTTTGATTTGATTTTATATGAATTATGTTTGATTTATTTTTTTATGAATATTTGATTATTTTTCTATGGTTTGATTTCATATTTAATATCTGAGTTGGCTATATGGAGTTAAGTGAAATATATTATATTTATGGATTGTGGATGGAAGGCCAAATCGCCGCAAAAATTCGAAAAAAAAATTCCAGGTTTTCTGACAGCTCCCAATGGCCAATAGGCCAAAATTTACCGACAGTTTCCGACGGCTTGAGATGGAACTTTTCCAACGGCTTTTGGCACAAAACGTGATCATCGACATGTCTTCCGACGGTCGTCGGAAGCCATCGGATGGCCGTCGGCAGCCGTCGAAAAAAATGACGACGGAGTCTGTTGGGAGCCGTCGGAAAATCTCTTCACCGGCGGATTTTTTTGCAGTTTCTCACGGCTCCCGACGGCCACCGACGGGCAGTAGCCGTAGGAAGATGATCTGCTTCTTGTAGTGTATAGAGTAAAGACTCTGCACTCTGGCTTGGAGTGATGAAATCCGAGATGGATTCCATGTAAAAAAGAAAATATGAACTTTGTTCGACATATCCAAATGGACAAAACCCATCTGCTGCCAATGGATTTTTACAAAAATCCAAAATACATATAGGGAAGTAGAGACTTATAAGGCTAGCTAGTTGTGAAATAATTTCATCAAATTCAAAGGTATAGATTATGACAAAACCTTTTCGCCTGTAGCCATGCTTAAGTCCATTCAGATTATGTTGGCCATTGTTGTATCCAAAGACTATGAAATATAGACAATATATGTAAAGATAGCATTTCTAAATGGTGTTTTGGAAGAATCCGTCTATATGTCACAGTTGGAGAGTTTTGTGGTCAGTGAGATTGAGGGTAAGAATGTAAGTTGTTAAGTCCATAAATGGACTCAAACAAGCTTTAAGGAGCAAGTGTTTTGATAATTTAATCAAATAGTTTGGTTTCTATCACAATACAGAGGAATCGTGCATATACTGAAAGGAACTGGGCAACGCTATCGTATTCCTAGTGCTATATATCGAAGATCTTCTGCTGATTAGCAATGACACTTCACTATTGCAATCAGTGAAAGCTTGGCTTTGAAGAACTTCTCTATGAAGAATTTGGGAGAAGCGGCCTATATGCTGAATATAAAGGTCAATAGAGACAGTCCGAAGAGGCTGTTGGGATTGTCCTAATCCCTACACATAAATACCATATTGAAGAGGTTCGGTATGGATAATTCCAAGCATGAAAATGTGTCAACACAATCTAGAATTGCACTATTTATGAAGGACGCTCCTCATACTGATAAGGAGAAAGAACATATAAAGAGGATCCCTTATGCTTCAGCCATATGATCCATAATGTACGCTATGCTATGTACTAGATCATATGTGGCATATGCATTAGGATGTGTAAGCCGATACTAGTCTAATCTTGGAGAAAAGCATTAAGCAGCTATAAAAATGTATACTAAAGTATTTAATAAACTCGGGAATTATTCTTCATATACGAGAATGAAGACCTGCTTATAAAGGGATATACTAACTCTAGCTTTCAGGTGATGTCAATGATAGCAAGTCAGTGTCTGGTTATGCCTTTACGCTTAATGATAGGGCCATTAGTTGAAAAGTTTCAAGAAAGAAACGGTTGCTGATTCAATGTTAGAGGTCGGGTACATCGCTCTCAAAGAAACAGCTAAAGAGGCGATCTATAAGTGCAAGTTTTTAAGCGAGCTTAATGTGATTCCCGATATTGAGAATCCACTGACATTGTTTTAAGATTAAAATGTGGTGATACAGATTACGAAAGGGCCCATAACACATAAGAAATCATGACATATTCTTCATAAGTTCCACCTCATTAGAGAATTCATTGGGAAGAAAGATGTCGTGATACAAAGAGTAGACACCAAGGACAACATACCAGATTAATTCTCTATGGTTCTTAGTTGGTTAGTTGTCAAAAAGCGAATCAAATAGATGAGAGAGGTTCCATAATTAGCCCCAAGTGCAAATGTGTGATTGATAGAGTTAGGCGTATTCCCTGGGATTAATTTTATAATTTATTGTAAATTACTAAATTTGTATTTAATTCTCACTTGTAATAAAAGTTGTTTTCTTTTTGTAATATACTTGTTATGATACGTTATAAATAATTAATATTTAATTAAAGTATATCTAACAGAAAACTGATACAAGGGGTGTTTGTGATAGTAATTCCAAATAGTTGTATAATCATAAGCATTGTATCATAATATATAAATACACTATTTTAATATTCATAGTTGTTTAATGGTGGAATTTCTATTGAGTTAGAAAATTGTCGAAAAAATTCAAATTAAAATATCTACAAGCACACGGCGTACAAAAGTTAGTACGTGTCGAGTACGAGTCGATCCGTAGGAAATTGTTAAATTTTAAACTTTTCTAATCAATCAAATTAAACCAAGAGTGGAAATTGTTTTGAAAACTAGAAAGCTAAGCAAATGTTGAGATTAAAAACTATTGGATTAAAATTTAATTTAGGTGCAAATCCGCTTTCTTATATTTTTCACATAAATCAACATAAAATCAAATGATGATCTCTTTTTAATCGAAGTAGGATTAGTGATGTATTTATCATAAGCATGACCTATTTGAGTTATTAATTAACACAAATCAACCATCAAACTATAATACAACTCTAGTCATATTTTTCATATCTCATGAAACATAGCCTAGAAAATGAAACCAAAATCTAGTATAAGCAGGAATTATTTACTATCAATTAGTAACATATATCGTAAAATTTTGATTCAAACTTCACTTCATTGCCATGATCATATTTAGATGAAGAGGCAAATTGTGATTACTGAGATAAGCATAGCCTATTTCTTATGAACAAAGTAGGCTATCAAATTCAACATAAAACACAAACAAGCATAAACGTCCATTTTCTCATAAAGCATAAAAGAGATCATACATAGAAAATTTTATGTTGGATCTACATGATAAAAGAAAGCTTTATTACCCCTAAATTGTAGGGGTTTAGCCTCTCATTTGTGTTATTATTTCAACACATAAAGATTTCAACATTGAAAATGAAAGAAAGTAGAAAATAAACAAAGAAAAAGAAGATTAACAACTAAAAGGAAATAAATTAAACTAGTGCATAAATGTAAGTCTAAACTATGAACATGAAATGAAAGAGAGCATAAGAATAATAATGAGCAAAAAAGTAAAGAAAAAACAAGTAGAAAAGATAAAAGAAAGAGGCTAGGAAACTATTTTTATTTCATGTAATATTGAGCTTACAATTTGCTTGCTTAATTTCCTAACTAATTTCAAAGAGTAGAAGATATTTACATGTACATAAGAGGGCTATTTATACATGCATAAAACTATAATTCCATTTTTATGGCGCTTCCCAAAATGCGCTTTAGGAAGTGTGGCCACCAAGTAACCATTATCCACTAATTAATCCATCATTAAATGTACATGAAGCTTTAACCTCCACTTAGTTGTCCATTAGCTAAGGAGTGAGGTCTTTTATGATCACGGTCTTGAATAATTTCCCTCATATTTTCTTTGTATTCATTTGTGCATGCACGTATCTTCATAAAAGCCTGTTCCATATGCAACAAATTCCTATAAAAATCATCAAAAAACGTCCAAGTAAAAATTCTCAAATTGACACATGCACAAAAATGACTATTTTGCCCCTGAATGAAGATGAATATATGATGATTTGAAGATAATTGAATTATGGTTTTAAACATGTTAAAATGCCCAAATACGGCCTTTATTTAAATAAATATAGATAAAATATGGATGTAAATATATGCACATTTACGTACACATCAAATACCCCCACACTTATCTTTTTATTCGTCCTTGAATAAAGGAAAACTAAGATAAATCTGTTTTCGTAGGGAGCACGATTGCATTGAGCGTACGCAACAAGCTGCTAAACCTCTAGGTGTCCCAAATATAATGAGTGTTGTCTCGTGAGGGTTTTCAGCGGATACTACCCACAAAATCCAAATGCAAAGTGAAAATATTTACAAAGTGCAAGATTTATTTACAATGGGATGAATGCAAGTTTTGAAAATATTTACAAATGAAAGATTTATTTTAAATAGACACAAATAAGTTAAATATAAGTTTTGGTCATTATCTTGAAAATTTAAGTCATTTACTCGTCAAAATTTCCAATAAAAACGAAGTTGTCAAAACAAATGGATTGTAGTTTAACTCATCGTTTCGGTCGATAATACAGTGTAACTATGAAATAGATCCTTAATTGATTATCAAAGTTTACCAAAGTGGTATTTTCATTCTTTCCAATAACAAGTCTAATCAAACAAGTTAAAATGGTGCTTGGATTTCAATTGCTTACTCTCGCTTATTTGAAAATTTTATTGATATTAACAATACTTACATACGCTTAACTCAGGTAAACTGAGGCCAGATATATTGCTAGTGCACTGCCTTGCGAATTGATGTGAGGGGAATACAGAGCGTGGCGAGCGAACACACAAGTGTGAACACTTATCGGCTGTAGGCGTTATTAAAAAGAATTTTTATATACATACACCTAACTCAGATAAACTAAGGCCAAATATACTAACCGTGCACTGCCTTAGGGGCTTACATGAGAAGGGTATAGAGCATGGCGAGTGAACACACGAGTGTGAACACATGACTCTAGAAATTAAAAATATATACATATATACAAATGTTTTTTTTACTTATATTTTTTTTTCTATTTTTCTAGAAAGAGAGAGTTTTGCAAAATCATCTTCACACCATTTAACTTAGAAGAAAAATTGTTATAAACTTTACTTTAAATTTACCACTTTTTTAAACAAAGATTTTCAATTAGAACATACTTCATAATTAACACGTATGAACCTTTCTATATATTAGTTAAACCATTGTTATTTGTAATCAAACTTCATTTTTATTTTTGTTAAGACAAATTAATTTTCAAAAATTTCAATTTATTAACCATAACTTATACTTATGCCATAGTGTTTCTTCAAAAATAAATCAAAATGCTAAAAAGAAAATGTTTTCGAGATTTAATAATTTTAAGATTTTTATAAGTTAAAAGAAAATGAAAATTCAAAAATTCCATAAAAACTAAAAAATTGAAAATGATACTCCCCTTTCACACTTAATTTTTACTGTGGCCCCACGGTCAATGCACGATATAATGAGTGTAACGGGGAAAAATATGTACATATTTACAAAAAAGGGTTAACATTCTTACTAGAAGTAACTTGGCTCATGAAGAATCATGAGCTCCTCCTCTTGGCTATTAGGCAATTCCAAGAAAGATTTCAAAGGATGACCATTGACTTTGAAAATTGATCCATCCCTAGGGTTTTCTATTTCTATGGCACCATGTGAAAAAACAGTTCGTACCACAAATGGTCCGGCCCATCTTGATTTAAGTTTCCCAGGGAATAAATAAAGTCTTGAGTCATATAAAAGAACTTTATGGTTAGGCGAAAACGTTTTCCTTGGGATTGACTTGTCATGAAATTTTTTTGTTCTTTCTTTGTAAATTTTCTCGTTTTCATACGCATCGTTCCTAAGTTCTTCTAGTTCATTGAGTTGTAGTTTTCGGTTTTCACCAGCTTTCTCAAGATAAAAGATTAAGTTCTTTATTTCCCACAACGTTTTGTGTTCGATTTCAACGGGTAAATGGCAAGCATTACCGTAAATTAAACGAAATGGGGACATCGCAAGGTTAGTTTTAAAAGCAGTATGGTATGCCCAAAACCCGTCGGTCGATTTCTGAAACCAATCTTTTCAATTTTTGTTAATAGTTTTTTCCCATGATTTGTTTTATTTGATGATTTGAAACTTCAACTCGCCCACAAGTTTGAGGATGATATGGGGTGGATAACTTATGGGTCATCGAGTATTTCTTCATTAAAGTTTCAAAAGAAACGATTACAAAAATGGGTGTTGTTATCACTGATTATTGTGCAAGGTGTGTCGAAACTCGAAAAGATGTTTTCTTTGAGAAATTTCACCACAATCCTATGGTCGTTGGTTTTGCAAGAAACGGCTTCAACCTATTTTGAGACGTAATTGACAGCGAGAAGGATATACAAGTTTTCAAAAGAATTGGGAAAAGGTTCCACAAAGTTAATACCCCAAATATCAAAGATTTTGATCGTAAGAATGTGGTTTAGAGGCATCATATCTCGTCGAGAAATTCATCCAAGCATTTGACATCAATTGCAAGTTTTACAAAATTCAAATGATTCTTTGAAAAGAGAAGTCCAATAGAAACCACACTGAAGCACTTTTTCCGTAGTTGTTCGAGGACTGAAATTTTCACCACACACTTGATCGTGGCAAAATGAAAGAACACTTCTGATCTCATTATCCGGAATGCAATGTTGGATGATTTGGTCGGGGCAATATTTGAACAAGCATGGATCGTCCTAATAGAAATATTTCACTTGGGACATGAATTTGCACTTATCTTGTTTAGACCAAGATAAGGGAGTTTCTTTCGTGACTTAAGTAATCCACTATATCAGCGTACCATGGATCGATAGAAATTGAATATCGGGGAAGTTTTCATTGATTGACAAAGAAGATGGTGTGTTTGGAAAACGAGATAAGTGATCGGCTATGACATTATCGGATCCTTTTTTGTCCTTGATTGTAAGATCAAACTCTTAAAGTAAAAGGATCAAATGAATCAAATGTGATTTAGCATCATTTTTAGTGAAGAGACATCGAAGCGTAGAGTGATCCTTGTACACAGTAATGTGTGAACCTATCAAGTAAGGTCGAAACTTTTTGAGCGCAAAAAGGCAGCTAGAAGCTCTTTTTTGGTTGTTGTATAGTTGAGTTGAGCATCATTCAGAGTCATGCTAGCGTAGTAGATAACATGAAGGATCTTGTTGATGTGTTGTCCTAAGACAGCACCAACTGCAAAGTTCGAAGCATCACACATTATTTCAAAAGGAAGATCCCAATTGGGTGGGCAAATGATTGGAGCAGAAATACGTTCGTTTTTGAGACGTTCGAAAGAAGTGATACAATCAGAGTTAAAATCGAATGGAACGTCTTTTCCGAGAAGAGTCGTTAAAGGACAAGCGATTTTGCTAAAGTCTTTCACAAAGCGTTGGTAAAACTCAGCGTGTCCTCGTATTGATCGAATGTCCTTAACAGATTTGAGAATGGGTAGGTATGCTATGACATTGATTTTCGCTTTATCTACCTCAGTGCCTTTATTTGAGATGATATGTCCAAGGACTATGCCTTGTTTGACCATAAAGTGGAATTTTTCCCAATTCAAAGTCAAATGTTTTTCTTTACATCGATTTAGAACCAACTTGAGATGATGTAAACATTGGGAAAAAGAATCGCCAAAGATAGCGAAATCGTTCATAAAAACAGCTAGAAAGCGTTCAATCATGTCGGAAAAAAATGCCAACCATGCATCGTTGGAAAGTGGCAGGAGCGTTACAAAGTCCGAGTGGCATATGTCGATAGGCAAAGGTACCGAATGAACACATGAATGTTGTTTTCTCTTGATCTTCGGGAGCGATTGGAATTTGGTTATAGCCGGAATAGCCATCAAGGTAGCAATATAATTCATGGCCGGCTAAATGTTCGAGCATTTGGTCAATGAAAGGAAGAGGGAAGTGATCTCTACGTGTTGCGGCATTTAGTTTTCGATAGTCAATGCAAACACGCTAACCCGTTTGAGTACGAGTTGGAATAAGTTCATTTGAATCGTTTTTGACAACGGTTAGCCTAGACTTTTTGGTACAACGTGAATTGGGATGACCTATGAACTATCATAGATTGGATAAATGATTCTGTTATCGAGAAGTTTAATAATTTCAACACGCACTGCATCTTTCATTTTGGATTAAGCTTTCGTTAAACGTAACTAACAGGCTTGGCATCGTCGATTAAATGGATGCGATGTTGAACAACAGTGGGACTAATTCCCTTTATATCAGAAATCGACCATCCAATTGCTTCTCTGTTTTTCAAAAGAATGGAGAGTAACGAGGTTTCTTGATCTAGAGAGACAGTTGCGGAAACTATGATGGGCACCGTTTTGTTATCACCTAAGTATGCGTACTTAAGGTGATCGGGAAGTGGTTTGAAGTCCAACTTCGGGAGTTTTTCTATCAAAGAATTGGGTTGAGATTCGGATTCAACTGGAAGCGATTCAAATGGATGTATATTCAATCTCGTTGCGAATTTCATGAAACAATTTTTCGTACTTGGCCTCGCGTTCATCGTTAAGATCAAATGTCTCGTTTTCGAAGTTTTCGTGAATGGCACTAACTTCCAACGTTTGGTGATGAGGTTCATTCGATTGCCTTTCAAGATTGAAAATGTTGAGATCCAAAGTCTTGTTTCCAAAAGAGATTTTCATCGAACCGTTATGACAATTGATTAAGGCATTTGAGTTGGCTAAGAATGGTCGGCCTAAAATAATGGAATTTTACTCGCGGGATTGCCACGGGTTGTGTTTCGAGAACGATAAAATCAACAGGGAATATGAATTGCCCTACTCGAATGAGCACGTCTTCGGTTTCTCCCACAGGCTTTTTAATGGAACGATCAGCAAATTGAAGCGTAAATTTTGTGGGTTTGAACTCACCTAAGCCTAATTGTTTGTACATGGAGAATGGAATCAAGTTGACACTTGTGCCTAAGTCTATCAAACATTTGTTAATCATCTTGTCTTCAACTGTACACGAAATCGTAGGGTAGCTAGGATCTTTGTATTTGACGGGCATGGATTGGGACAAGACTTCACTCAAACTAGCGGCTAAGAATGCTTTTTTAGGCACTTGAGTGTGTGGCTTTTGGGTACACAAGTCCTTAAGGGATTTCGCGTACGTTGGGACTTTCTAAACGATGTCAAGAAGTGGAATGTTAACATTGACCTGTTTAAAAATTTCCAACATCTTTTCCATTTAGTCCGAGTGTTTCTTTGGTCGAAGATGATGTGGAAATGGAACACGATACTCGGTAGGCGGGTCAACTCGAGTAGAAGAAGAATTTTGATTGGCATTCGATTCAACGTTTGGCTCCACATTCTGTTTCGATTCGTTTGCTGTTTTAGAAGTGTCGAGAGAGGTCTTCGGTAAATCATTTGGGTTAACAACTTGATTATCGATTTGTTTACGGGAATTTAGAGTTGTGATAGCATTCAATTGGGTGACGTTGCAATCTTGAACAACATGGGCTTGATTTGTATTTGCATTTTGATTTCTGGGATTTGGAATGGGATGGCTTGAAAATCTGCCTCATTCGCGTTCGCTTATAGACGTGGCTAATCGACTCATTTGCATATCCAGTTTTGCAATTGATTGGTTTGTGCTTTTCATATATGAAGTCAATAGATTTTGCAAATTGTTGTTCGATTGAAGGCTTTGACTTGTTGCTTTAGCCAATCTTTCAAGAGTTTTCTCAAGTGAACTTAAACGTTTATTGTCTTAGGGTGGATGTGCGGAATTTGGTTGAAAATTTAATTGTTGCAGTTGATTATGAGATGGACCCACAAAGTTTGGTTGAAAATGGTTGGGCTGAATGGGAGGATTCGAAGAATTGTTCGGGAATACTTGAAAATTTGGATGAACCGTATTCGTGTTAGGATTGTTTTAGTTCCAAGCAGAATTTGGGTGATTTCTCCAACCGGGTTGTACATTGGAGAAAACGGGTCACTTTTGGATTTATTAAAAGCATTGATTTGTTCGAAAAAATTGGGGCACTGACTGGCTATATGATTAGGATCCTTGCTTTTATAACACATTGGCTGGGAAGCTTGGTTCATTTGATTCGACAAGAAAACATTATCGAATTTTTTAATCATTACGTCGATCATAGCTTCCAAAGCAAAAGAAGATCCTATCGAGTGTGCACTTAATCATGAGCAAATTGATTTTTCGTTCGAATGTTCCCATTAGGACGATTTTTCGGCGCGGTTTTCAAGAAACTGCCAAGCGTTGTCATGATGTTAGGCGAGAAAATTGCCTTGGCACATTGATTCGAAAATGGTTCGTGAGCTGTTTTCGAGTCCATCCTATAAGATTTGGCAAATTGTCCATTTTTCAAAGTTATGGCGTAGACATTTTATCAAAAGCTATTTGAATCTTTCAAAATATTTTTTGAATGGTTCTCCCTTGAATTGATGAAAATTTACAATTTCGTTTCGGATTATACTCGTTTTTTCCAAGGGGTAGAATCTTTTTAAAAAGCTTTTATGAATTCTTTCCACATTTATTTGAGTTCGACGGTAAGCTGTACAACCGTTTTCAGTGTAATCCGTAAGAGCAAATGGGATTAATCGAAGTTTGATTCTGTCATCAGAAAGTTATTGCAGTTTAATGGTTGTGCAAACTCGTTTGAATTTATTCAAGAAAATGTAGGGGTCATTATGCTTGAAATTATCAAATTTTGGAAGAGTGGCAATATGATTTGGGTGAATTTCGAAATGGTTACCCGTAAGGGCGGGTAACGTGATGCAAGATGGAATAGAAACTCTATCGGGATAGATTCTATCCATAAGAGTTCGAGGGGCATTCTCGTTCGCCATTTCGGAAGGATCATCTGTTTGAGTTAAACGGTTAGTTGTTGAGTCGTGAGTCCAACGATTTGTCATTGTGTCACGAGTCCAAGTACTCACGCACAAGTGAAATTCGAGAATCGAAAGAAGTTAGAATTAAGTTTAGACAATGAAAGAAGATTTGAAAAATGAAGTGAATTTTTTTTTTCTCTTCTCTTTTTTTTAAAGGTTGAAAAATATTTACCAAGTGAAATTTATTTTCAAAAGAGAAGTTTGATTTTTTTGGTTTTTCAAAAAAAAAAAATTGTTTTTTTTTTGGTTTTGAATTTTCAAATATTTACCAAAAGCATTTTTGTTTTGAGAAAATGGAAATTTATTTTTGTTTTTGTTTTTCGAAATTTTCAAAAAAAATTTGAAAAGATTTTGTACATTTTTTTTATTGAAAATTTTCAAAGGAATGGATTTAAAAGGAGACTTTTTTTGGATAAAAAATTAAGTAAAATTTATAATTTTTTTGGATTTTGGATTTTTTGTTTTTTTTAAAATATGCATGAATTAATGCAACTAAATGAATGCAAAGGACTTAATTACAGTTTTCTGTCCTTAGTAGTTCCTAACGCAAAATTGTATAATCACACTTTGTCTTAAATCAACAAAAATATTTCTCGACCAAGTAACGGGCAGAGGTTATCGGTGCACCACGAATCGCCGTAGCAATACGACCGAAGGTTTAAGTACCTTCGGAGGAACAACCAGTATAATATTTACGAATCACCGTAATTTTTATAACTGGTTATTACTCGGCAGTAGCCTAGACATCAAGAAATAAAATTATTCAAAAAAACATTTTTAAAGATACAATTAGTCCCTAGATGAGCTCATGACACCCTTAATTCGAATGTCTAACCTTTATTAGTAGTCAAATTCTACGATGAAATGCATTTGTGGGCTAAGAAAAGGGTGATGAAATCCATCACCTTATGTGAATTGGGATATTGCCCTTAGAAAAGAAAAACAAGATGAGATGAATGCGAAACAGAAATTAAACGTGAATTTACAATGCAACTAAAATGAAGTTTGAATTTTTTTTTTTGATTTCGATTTTTTTTTATTTTTTATATACATAAACGCAAATGCAAGCAACCAACAATGCGCTCAATTAAAAACAAAAGATGAAAGCACGATACTAGAGCATTCAGAATTATTAACGATTTTTTTTAAGCGATGATTTTTTTTATGTAAGCAAGCAAAGCAAAGCGATTCCTAGCAAGCACTTCTGCTATCTACTTTGGCAACCTGAAAATAAAAACAAGATGTATATACAATTTTTTTGTTTTTTTAGTATATATCAAAAGGAAGAAGCTTAAAACAAATGGAAAACAAAACAAAATAAAATAAAATTTATATCAAGATGAGACTTGTTATTGTTTTTTTATTGGAAAACAAAACAATTTGTTTTTCTCTTTTTTCTTAGACAAGAAAACTACTTAAAAGTTAAAACTAAAAGAACAAAAGTAGAGTAAAAAAAAATTATTAACTCCTAAAAACAGCCCAGCCCCAACACACACTTTACCAATAAAACAAAACCGAACGTATTCTTCTCTTCAAATCAAAGAAAATAACGAACAAAAGAAGAAAAAATTGGGCAAATTGCTTCGAGTTCGAGAGAGAAAAAAAGTAAATAAAAACTTAATGTTGAATTCGAGCAAAGTTTGAAGTGTTGTTTGGTCGAAGTGGATTCGCGAATGGTGGAGGTGGCGATTGCTGTCGATACGAAGAAGTCGAGGTGTTCGACTATGGAATTTGATGATAGGCAGTTTGCCTCTAGAGATTGTTCTTCTTGATTTGATGCTTTGGGGATTTGTTTGTTCGATTTGGAAGAAGGCGGGTGTTATTTGGTGATTGGTAGGTGGTCAAGGCGAACGCAGGTGGTCGCGGTTCGATGGAGATTTAGGGTATAGTGCGGTGTTCAAGGTAGGAGGGTTTGGTGATGGTAACAACAATTATTAGCAGTTGTCAAGTAGTCGGCAGTTCAAAGAGGTTGAAGTCGTTGGGGACTGCCGCGTGTATGATGGTGGGCAACAGAAGTTTTGGTGGTCGAGAACTATAGAGGAAGTGTCGTTCAGGCTAGTGGTTAACTGTATGATGACGCACGGTTCTGCAGTGCTTGAAACAGTGATGTGGGAAGTGAATTTGGTTAGTTGATGGTACATGCGGTGGCAAACAGTACTAGATGAGGGAAATATGTATTGTATGCAGTGGACAGAACATTGGTGTTGCACAACAGAGTGTGAGTTGAAGGATAATGTAAAGCAGTTTCGTGGTGGCAGGGAAATGTTGTTTTTCTGAGGAGATTACTGATGCAGAGGATATGGCAGCAGTTTGAATTCGAGATGATGGTCATAGTGTTAGTCGTATGATGTCGGAAGTCTGGAAGTTTGGTAGGTTGATTTGTGTTTGTAGATGTTTGTAAATATGTTGTGAGTGCAAGTGTGAAGTAACTGGCTAGTCGTGCCGTCTAAGGTCATTGTAGTATAGTGGTGAATATTCCCGCCTGTTACGCAGGTGACCCGGTTTCGATCTCCAGCAACGGCGCCAAAAACTTATTTAACGGTGGGATTTCTATTGAGCTATAAAATTACTAAAAAAATTTAAATTAAAATATCTGCAACCGCACGGTGTACAAAAGTTAGTACGTGGCGAGTACGGGTCGATCCGCAGGGAATTGTTAGATTTTAAACTTTTCTAATCAATCAAAGTGGAAATTGTTTTGAAAACTAGAAAGCTAAGAAAACGTTGAGATTAAAAACTATGTGATTAAAATTCAATTTAAGGGCAGATCCACTTTCTTATATTTTTGACATAAATCAACATAAAATCAAATGATGATCTCTTTTAATCGAAGTACGATTAGTGATGTATTTATCATAAGCATGGCATATTTGAGTTATTAATTAACACAAACCAACCATCAAACTATAATACAACTCTAGTCCTACTTTTCATATCTCATGAAACATAACCTAGAAAATGAAACCAAAATCTAGTTTAAGCATGAATTATTTATTATTAATTAGTAACATAGATCATCAAATTTTGATTCAAACTTCACTTCATTTCCATGATCATATTTGGATGAAGAAGCAAATTATGATTAATGAGATAAGCATAGCCTATTTTTTATGAACAAAGTAGACTATCAAATTCAACATAAAACACAAACAAGCATAAACATCCATTTTCTCATAAAGCATAAAAGAGATCTACATAGAAAATTTTATGTTGAATCTACATGATAAAGGAAAACTTCATTACCCCTAAATTTTAGGGGTTTAGCCTCTCATTTGTGTTATCATTTCAACACATAGATATTTCAACATTGAAAATGAAAGAAAGTAGAGAATAAACAAAGAAAAAGAAGATTAACAACTAGAATGAAATAAATTAAACTAGTGCATAAATGTAAATCTAAGCTATGAACATAAAATGAAAGAGAGATAAGAATAAAAATGAGCATACAAGTAAAGAAAAAACAAGTAGAAAAGAGAAGAGAAAGAGGCTAGGAAGCCATTTTTATTTCATGTAATATTGAGCTTACAATTTGCTTGCTTAATTTCCTATCTAATTTCAAAGAGTAGAAGATATTTACATGTACATAAGATGACTATTTATACATGCATAAAACCCTAATTCCATTTTAAGGTGCTTTCCAAAATGCGCTTTAGGAAGTGTGTCCACCAAGTAACCATTAGCCACCAATTAATACGTAATTAAATGTGCATGAAGCTTTAGCCTCCACTTAGTTGTCCATTAGGTAAGTGGGTGGAGTCTTCCATGATCATGATCTTGAATTATTTCCCTCTTCTTTCCTTTGTATTCGTTTGTACATGCATGTATCTTCATAAAAGCCTCTTCTATATGAATCGAATTCCTATAAAAATCATCAAAAAATGTACAAGTAAAAATTCTCAAATTGACACATGCACAAAAATGATCATTTTGCCCCTGAATGAAGATGAATATAGGATGATTTGAAGATAATTGAACTATGGCTTTGAACATGTTGAAATGCTCAAATATGACTTTCATTTAAATAAAAATAGATAAAATATGGATGTAAATATATGCATATTTACGTGCGCATCAATAGTCAAGACGTATCGAGATTGAATATTGATGCATCCGTTGGGACTAGAGTACGTAACGCTTTCCAAATATTGAGTAGCGTATTACTTATGACTGCTGGGGGCACCATACGTATTTATAATTATTGAATAACTGTGTAATGACTCACTCAATAATTTTCTATTAGTTAATATAACTAAGGTCAAACAAAAAATATCGATGTTACTAATTTACTTAGTTCTCTTGACTTGAGAATACTATTGATCTTCAATATGAAAACTCCGCTTTGATAATAGTTAAATCGTGGCATGACGTCCATCGAAGGAATATAGCTGGGTCGAGTGGAAGTATTAGAAATTGATGCAGCGCATCATGATAAGCGGGCGGAACAAACTCGACATAGCTAGTTATGTCAATCATATGCCAACCATCTTATGTCGCCTGCCTTAAGTCGCCTGCCATGAGTCGCCTACCTTATAAGATAACGACTCATGAAATCAAGCCACATTTCTATAAATCGTTCACTTATGCCGCATTTCTATAAGTCGTTCAGTTATGCCGCATTGTTCTCTTATGTTGCATAGTGTTCTACTGTCTCTACGTCGTTCGGACTATGGCATTTTCCTTATGTTGCTTAAGTCGTTCCTGAAGCTGTGCTATCTTCTTAGGTCGTATGTGTTGAGTTAAGTCGTATGCTGATTTCTTATGTCACATTGTTGTTAAGTCGTATGATGTTGTAACTCGTATGATGCTAAGTCGTATGTGTTGAGTTAAGTCGTATATTGATTTCTTATGTCGCATTGTTGTTAAGTCGTATGGTGTTGTAACTCGTATTATGTTAAGTCGTATGTGTTAGGTCGTGAGTCGCATGTGTTGAGTCGCATGTGTATGTTGTAATTTCCTATAAATAGGGGTGTGTTGTCATTTGTAAAGGCGGTTGATTTTGAAAATAAATTTGTGTGTGAGCTTTGACCACCATTGTAGGAAGTTGAGTGCGATCTCCTTCTTCTTTCCATCTTCGTGTTATTCGTGAGCGAATAAACGAATTTGAAGCCAATTCTCGGTATCACTTACGAGTGATCAACGATCGAATTGGAGATCTTTCAACACGGCATCTTGCGAGATCAATGGGTTGGAGATAGCTAGATTTCGGCATTATCACGATCAACGGAACTGAGCATTTATCGTTCTATCGGTTTATTTGACACAAAATCATCATTTCGTGAGGAAGATCCTGAATAGGTTGTGACAGTTTGGCATCTAAACTGTTCGAGCCTAGTCAAAGCTGCGCCAATTGGTATCAGAGCCAAATCAGAGACGGAAACGAGATTGTTTAATGATCATGCCTCCGAGATGTGCTAATCGCAATCATAATGTTGAAGATTTGTATAGAAGAGAAGAAGCTGAGCAGGTAGAGCAGCGTATCAATGAAAAGTTGAATGAGGGTATTGAAAAATTGGAGAAATTGATGAACGACATGAGTCAAAATCAAAGGAGAACGTCACCAGTTTCGAACCAGGGTGAAAACAGGGTTTCACCATCGGTTTCGGAAGAAAGGAGGATGTCACCCCAATCTTATCGAGATAGGAGAGAATCATCGGTTTCAATGATGCAAGACCACCATGGGTATCGAAATGAAGAGGGAAGAACTCAACCTGGGTTCGAAAATGAACCATACTGTGATGCTGAAAGACAGGGTAGAAGGGACATGTGTGGTCGTAGGGACGTAGATGGTCAGGATCGATATCGAAATACATCTGATTTTGAGGAAGATGGTGATGGAGGTAGCATTCATTATCGAAATTGAGGCCAAGTGTGAAATCAATATCTGGATTCATAAAATAATCGTAAATGGGAGTCAGGTATGAGGATGGAAATTCCAGGATTCAAAGGTGGTATGCAAGCAGAAGAATTTCTTGATTGGTTGTCGAATGTTGAAGAAAATTTGAAATTCAAGGAGGTGCCTGAGAATCGCAGAGTCCAATTAGTTGCTACAAAACTAAGGGGAAGAGCTATGGCTTGGTGGCAACAAACTAAACTAACTCGGGAGAGAATGAGAAAATCAAAAGTTGTCACTTGGGAGAAGATGAGAAAGATGATGAAAGCGACTTTCTTGCCGTACAATTATCAATCTCTTATGTATCAACATTTGCAGAATTTGAGACAAGGGACGAAGACAGTGAATGACTATGCAGATGAATTCTATCAATTGATTACAAGGAATGATATTATGGAAACCGAGGAACAGCTAATGGCTAGGTAAGTTGGAGGGTTACAAATGCAAATTCAAGACATGGTTAATATGTTTAATCCAATGTCTGTTGTTGAAGCACATCAGAAAGCTCTACTTGGGAGAAACAAGGAAGATGAGGAATTGGTGTGTTTATGGGTTCGAACAACCAGAATAAGGGTGCTAGTAGCAGTGCTAATGTTTCCAAGGCAGCCAATAAACCAATTGTCAATGAAGCCGCTAAAGAAAGGTGGAGAAGTGACAGTGGGAAGATGAGCATTTGTTACATTTTCTATTGGGAATAAGTACAAAGATGATATATGGTGTGATATTGTCGATATGGATGTGTGTCATCTACTATTGGGAAGACCATGGCAATATGATAGAGCTGTACAATATAATCGTCGCACCAACAGCTACAGTTTCATGTTCGAAGGTACCCAAGTTACCTTAGTTCCTAAGAAGCGTGAGCAAAGTGAAAGCAAGTCAGAGAAGAAAGTGGAATCAACTAGTCTATTATCTACGAGAGAATTTGTTAAAGAAGTGAAGGATAGTTCTGAATTGTTTATGTTGATTGGGTATGAAACAAGTGAAGATCTTGAAATTCCTGAGGAGGTTAGACCGGTGTTAAATGAATTTGAAGATGTCTTTCCTGCGGAATTACCCAAGGAATTACCGCCACTGAGGGATATACAACATCAAATTGATCTAGTGCCAGATGTTGTTTTACCGCGTAGGCCGCATTATCGTATGAGTCCAAAAGAGCATGAAGAGTTGAGGAGATAGGTTGAGGGGTTGCTTAAGCAAGGGCGTGTTCGAGAGAGTCTCAGTCCTTGAGCTGTACCAGCTCTGTTGGTACCGAAGAAAGATGGTTCATGGAGAATGTGTACAGACAGCAAGGCACTCAACAAAATATCTGTCAGATACAGGTTTCCTATGCCAAGACTTGATGATCTATTGGATCAACTCAGTGGGTCTGTAATCTTTTCTAAGATCGACCTTAAGAGTGGTCATCATCAGATTCGCATAAGACCAGGCGATGAATGGAAGACAGCATTCAAGACTCGGGAAGGATTATATGAATGGCTGGTCATGTCATTTGGTCTATCTAATGCACCAAGCACATTTATGAGGGTGATGAATCAAATTTTCAGACCTTACATCGGGAAGTTTGTTGTAGTCTACTTCGATTATATCTTGATATATAGTGCTAGCACAGAGGAGCACATTCAACACTTGCGAAAGGTGTTAACTATTCTTCGTCAAGAACAGTTCTATGCAGCGACGAAGAAATGCGTGTTCATGACGCCAAGTGTTTTATTTCTGGGTTATGTCGTGTCTAATAAAGGGATACAAGTGGACCAGAGTAAAGTAGCCGCAATCAGAAATTGGCCACAGCCCAAAACTATAACAGAAATTAGAAGTTTCCATGGGTTAACTTCTTTTTATCGAAGATTTATACCGAACTTTAGTAGTGTAATGGCTCCTGTTACTGATTGTATGAAAGGAAAGCAGTTTTCATGGACGAAAGAGGCATGATCTGCTTTTGAACAAATCAAGGAACTTTTAACCTCAGCACCGATTCTAGTGTTGCCAGATTTTTAGTTACTATTTTAGTTACATACAGATGCGTCCAAAGTTGGAATCGGAGGAGTGTTGAGTCAGAAGGGCCGTCCAATTGCCTATTTCAGTGAAAAACTTTCTGGAGCAAAAATGAGTTACAGTACTTATGATGTGGAGTTTTATGCTATTGTGCAGGCCATGAAGCATTGGAGACATTACTTGTTCCACAAAGAATTTGTTTTGTATACAGATCATGAAGCATTGAAACATTAACAAGGGCAGAATAAAATTGTAGCTAGGCACGCATCGTGGATAGTTTATTTGCAGCAATTTACATTCGTCATAAAGCACAAGTCTGGAGTAACTAATCGCGTCGCCGATGCATTGAGCCGGAGGAATAATTTACTAACAACCATGCGAATAGAGGTGATGTGACGCAGCGGATAATTAACAAACGATATAGATCGATGAAAGTAGCAATCGGTGGATTGATGAATACTGAAATTCCTGAATTCGTTGATCCGAAGATACCGAATTCTAGCTATCCTCGTCACGTTGATCGCGCACGATACCGTGAAAGAAGATCTTCAATTCTTCAAGAGTTGATCAAGCGCACTTGATTCCGCGAATCGGCTTCAACAATCGTTGATTCGAGCGCACTCGAATAACCGAAAGTGGAGATAGGAGATTACACTCAACTACCAATTTAAGATGAAAGCACACAGCAATCAAACAAGAATTTTATTCAAAAATCAACAACGTTACAAGTTACAACTCACGCGTATTTATAGCACAGTCCCTTAGGTCGTTGTCGACCTAACACCCTTTAAGTCGTTTCCGATTCAACAATCCCCACGACTCACTCTTAAGTCGTACGCGACCTAACACACACATACACGACTCAAGTCACTACATCACAACATATCGACTCAATAACATACTGACCTACGACTTTCAAATGGCTCAAAGCTCTACCGACTCAACAATTGAACGAATCATCCCAACATAACTGACCGACGCAATGACTTAACGACTCATCAAATTACAACACTTTATATCACTTAGGTCGTATACGACCTAATTACATATGACACAAGAAAACACACGACATACGACTTAATCCGACAACGACTTAACATAGATCGTTAAGACGTACGCGACTTATTTCAGGTCGTAGCCCCTTTCCACTTGCCAAGTCGTAGCCGATACAAGCCCTTACCCCTTGCTCCCCCTTAAGTCGTGACCGAGCTAAACCCAGCAAACCCCTTAGGTCGTGGCCGACTTAACTCCATTTCGTTAGCTCCTATAACTATAGGTCGTAAACGACTCATAGTACCCGAACGACTTAAGCCCAATGAATCCTTAGGTCGCGCTGCATCATCCTTCCCGGGTTGAGAAAATTTCGTCCTCGAATTCGTAAATTCTTCCGCATCAGATTGTTCATCTCCATAATATGGCACAAGATGTTTAACATTGAATACGTCAGACGTGTACACATTCTCTGACAGTTTCAACTTATAAGCATTTTCATTAATCCGTTTCACAACTTCTACAAGATCAATTCTTCTGGCTTTCAACTTATTATAAGCGCCCACTGGAAAACGATCCTTAGTTAACACAGCATACACCAAATCACCCTCGTTAAATTCAACATTTCGTCACTTCAAATCTGCAGTTTGCTTATACTTCTCATTAGCTCTCTCCAATCGTTCCTGAACGATTTTATGACATTCAGTCAATCCATCAACAAAATCTATAGCTCGTTTATCCGTCCCCTTCGGTTGTGGTACTACTGCTAAATCCAATGGTCCCCTGGGTAGATTTGAATATACAATCTGAAATGGACTGAGTCCTGTACTATGATTCACTGCATGATTATGAGCAAACTCTGCTTGGCATAACTTCATGTCCCAACTCTTTAGGTTGTCTTTCACAAGACATCGCAACAAATTTCCCAATGATCTGTTAACAACTTCTGTTTGTCCATCTGTTTGCGGATGATAAGCGCTGCTAAAGTTTAACTTTGTTCCAACCATCTTCCACAAACTTAACCAAAAGTGACTCAGAAAACGAGTATCCCTATCCGACACAATAGATTCTGGCAACCCATGAAGTCGATAGATCTCCTTGAAAAATAATTGAGCAACATGAACATCATCCGCCGTCTTCTTACAAGCAACAAAATGTACCATCTTTGAGAAACGATCCACCACAACATATATCGAGTCATTTCCCCTTTGCGTTCTCGGCAAACCCAATACGAAATCCATACTAACGTCCACCCAAGGTTTTGTAGGTACCGGTAAAGGCATATACAAACCTGCATTTGTTGCTGTCCCTTTGGAAACTTGACAAACATGACATCTCTGAACAAACCTTTCAACTTCCTTCCTCATCGATGGCCAATAGTGTAGGATCGATTTCACCCTAGAGGGGGGGGGGTGAATATGGTGATAGTGTTAATTATAAAAATTAATCGCGGAAGCTTATAAAATATTCAATTCAGATCACAGAATAGCAGTACAGATATCGCAAAATATAAATAACAGAAAAAACAGAACAACACAGAATTTACCCAGCTTCGGCAAAACCCTGCCTACGTGCTACCCCCAAGATTTCTACTAGAAATTAGATAGTCCCTCGCTTACACACGTAAACTCGCTATACCCGCTATTGACTAATCTAACTCTACGCTCAAAACCTTGCCACAACTCAGCCACTGAGTTGCGAATTCTCAAGCTACGCCACGTAGCTTGTCCCCTAGTCACACGACTAGAAATTAAACGGTTTAAAAAAGAAAATTACAAATTAAAAACAATTTAAAATAAAATAGCCCTAATTTTAAAACCTATAACCCTTTAAACATAAAATAAAAAAACTTTTTATCAAAGCCGTCCCTTTTCTTTGTTTTCCTTAGCCCGGTCCTTTTTTTATTCTTCACTCTGAATATCTTGAGAAAAATGGTGGCTTCGATCTTCGTTCGTCTCTAAAATTAGGGCTTGGAAAAGTTGAAGTTGCCGACTTAATTTGGCACGATCGAATGATGATTTCGTTCTTGCTTGGTCTATCAATGCTCTCTTCTCTTTGCTTCATGGCTACCTCAATTTGGTCGAGTTAATTGTCAAAAATGGTATGCGATTTTTCCTTTTTCGATGTTGATTTTTGCTCGGCCTTTGATTCAAGTTATTGATATTGTTCTCTGTTGCTTGAGCTCGTATCCCTACATGATTGCCGATGATGATTAGGGTTATATATAGGTTTCGAAATCCTATTTTTGCGTTCGTTCAGATATATTTTAATTTGTCAAATTATTTGCTCTGGCCGCTTGATGATGCTTGAACGATTGATGATTGAACTGACTTTGTCAAATTCCTATCTTTCACGTTTCTTGGTTGACACGGTTTTGAATTAATTTTTTGTGATGACCACGGCTTGAATCTGACTTTAATTTGTGACTTTGAACTGGTCGTTGATCATCTTGACTTGGCTTGACACCTTGATTACCACTTGATGTTGAACTCGGTCTTTACTGATCATATTTACTCCAGCCATTTGATTTGAACTTGTAAATTTTGACTTTGTTTTTAAAAAAAATTGTTACATGACTTCGCTGTGTAGTCTGCACATATTGATTCCATTCATGTTGCTGGACTAGACATTACTGGTTGCTTTGGGATCTAACTTGAGCTTTGTACATCCACTCTTGATACTGCACTGTTCACTGTTGCACTCGATCATATTGACTTCATGCCGATTAGCTTGCATCTGCTTGCTGTTGCTTTGTACTTCCCTGTGCTGTTGACTTTGGTTTTCATGCACTTGTACATGCTTTACTTGGTCTTTGATGTTGTACACTGTCATGTACACTTGTGTTCATGCTTGTGACATTGGTGCATTGTCGTGAGTAGTTTTACTCAGAAGCTTCACTGGTGGCCTATGTACATGCTTCACTGCGTCTTGTCTTGTATTACTTGTGTCACCATACTTGTTGTACATGCAGCTGAATCATGCCTGAAGTTGTTGCCTGGTTTCACTGTCCACCTGTATCTTGGCTTTGCTTGCATTGACATGTTGTGGCCTGTACTTGTATGCTTCATATATGTGGGTGTTTGAAAGTTGCTACTGACTTGATTCACTTCATGTTTGTTGCCAGTTTACCTAGATTCTGCATCACTTGTAGCTTGCTACTGTGTTATCTGCACCCATTATGTTTGATCTGCTGATGTTTGTTGCAGTCCATGTTTTTGGTCTTCATTCTGGTTGTCACTTGAAAGTGTTGAGTTGTTGCTGTGTATAACATTGTTGTAGTTTCCTTTCCATGAGTCACTTGTGCTCGGGCTCACTGTACACTGAAGCATTCTGGTTTGATTACTTGTGTTCTTTGACATGTTATCTGAATTGTGCTGTGCATATATATTTACTCTGTCTTGTGTTGATCTTGAGCATTGCTGAGTCTTTTCATTTCCTTGTATTGTCCAGTAGAGCTGATTTGGGTTTATATTCATGATGTTGAGCATTGGATTTTTGAAACTCTGTTGTTCTTGCTTGCATTGTCATCATGTTGGTTTTGTTGTGCTGTAGTCCAGTGCCCCCATACATATTGTCACTGAGTTGGTCTTGTCTGGTTTTCTTCTGGTTTGTTCACTGGTGTACATTATTTGCTGTGCATACTTCATGCTTGCACTGTTCATTTATGTTGTCCAGACATTGTTGAGTTCTTGGCCATTTCTTGTTGATTTTTGAAATTTTACTTGAGTTGAATCCAGTTTCAAAAACTCGGGTTTGACCTTGTGCTGCTGACGAGATTTTGAATATATTGCACCTGAGTTGAACCTGTCCATATATTTGGGTTTGACCTTGTGCTCACCTGTCCCTGTAGCATTATCAAGTGTATATATCGGTGTGCACGGCCTTGTGGCATATACAGTAATACACTGTGTATGTCACAAGTTGTTCGTGTATGATGAATTCAAATTTAAATTATGACGAACAACCCAAATAACTGAGGCAAATCATATTTTCAAAAGTCATGTTTATTTTTGAATTGCAAAAATATTTCTTTTTCAATTTTACTGCGTTAGTTTATATTTTTGCAGATTGCTCAGATGCTGGATTCAAACCGGAATGAAGTTGAAGATAAATATACCAGTGTGAGTGATATGTAGTGAGGTGAAAATGTAAAAATGAATTGTGATGTAATCAGAAATGTATTGTAATAGAAAATGTATATTTATAGTGAGAGCTTGAAGTTGTACTATCAAAAATTGTAATAAATATTTATTTGAATAAAATATTCGCTTGAATACAAATTCTGTGTTATTTAATTTTATTCAGCAAATATTTATTTAATCTGTGAAAAATAAAATAGTACATTAACAAATACATTTAAACGAATGTATATATGTTTATTATCATCAAACAAAAAATCATATAAGCGCATATTCAACAATCTCCCCCCTTTTGATGATAACAAACATATATTTAATATTTTGAATATGTTAAATGTATCTGATCATAGATATATCCTAATTTCTCCCCCTATTTGAATGCTCCCTCTCTACACAATACTCCCACTACATATATGCATAGAAATAGAAATATGCAAATGAGTCTAGATGCAAATGGAAAATTATTTGACCTTTGCTTGATTTTATTTGACAAAATCTTAACTTTTCTCTCCCCCTTCTGTTATCAGCAAAAGAATAATAGTGTTAGAGAAAATAGAGATAAAGTGATCAATATTAATCCAACATTAAAACTCAATTGAATATAAATATTAAATTTCAATAAAAAATCAAATAAAAATCATAAATATTTTGTTAGGCGCATATTCCACTTTTAGAATGATGGAAATGATGTCATCATATAAAACCATATAGTTGTGTCTATTTGTGGTATATTTATATCAGGAATTTGAATATCCACTAACCATGCATAACCGTTAGGACTTTTAAATGAGATTAGTAGTATTCCAATTTTATTTTTAAAAAAAAATGAATTCAAGTATCTTCTAACCACGCATAACCGTGAGGACTTTTAAATGGGATTAGAATCAACTTGTTTATTTTACAAAAAAATCAACTTTTGATATGCGTTCCATACATGCATAACCGTGAGGACTTTTAAATGAGCATGGAAACACATAAAAAATTCCAAGTAATTCACCCATGCATAACCGTGAGGAATTTTAAATGAGAGTGAATACTTTGGTATTTATTATTATTACTATTATTACCCCTTTTTTTTTAAAATGTGAAAAATGAAAAACAAACGATTCCTGTTTAAAGTACCACATATTGACAAACTATATAGAATTTTGATGAGTGATGGTCGTTAGAAATATGATAGATATAGAGATGGTCATGGAATTTTTACCAACAAACAGTTTTATAACTCTTGTTTAAATTTCTAAAGAAATTTGTTAATTATACCGTCTCGAGTCATAATATTTGATTAATATTAACACTCATCACTTTTTCAATCACTATTTTTCTTTTCGATAAACATTAGGGAGTCAGATTAGTCAAAATAGTCATTTAAACTCAAATTCAGAAATAATTATGAAATTAATTTTTCAAAAATGACTAATCCGAGACTATGATCAAAAATGATTTTCTCCAGGGGTTTTAAAAGAAAATTTTCTACTATTTGAAAATTATTTGAAATGAAGAATATGCAGATATTTTCTTTGAAAAACGATGCAGTTACTAAATGTCTCAACAAAAACCACGTTTCGCTAGTAATTTTTCTATCAACTAGATTACCAGTGTAATCTGCGTCTGAATTTCTCTTTCACTCAAAAATCATTAATTGAATTTTATAGACCAAAACATGAAGTGTGCACCCAAAAATTTCAAATTCAATTTTAACAACAATTTAAATGACATTCTTTTGAATCTGAATTGAAGCCGTGTAAACAATAAAAAAACCGTGAATATAGAGTCAGCCGTATTATAACCAATTGTATTATCCAACAAAACACTATTTTTAATCCAAACTGATATATATGAAGTAATTCAAAGAATCTAGAGAATTTTATAGTATTTTTGGCATAAGAATATAATCGGCCAACTATTTTGAATAAGTCAGAATCAAAATCATCATCTTTTCATCAATCTCAATATTGGCTGATTTTAATTCAGAATATGGTGCAGACTATCACATTTAATATATCATTCAAATAAATATTTCATTACATGTTTTACCTTTACGATATTTTTCGTTGTTGTCCATTGTGATTCTGTCACCTTTTTACTAGGCTAAGGAACTTTGTTTTGTCGCCCGTTGTGTTTCTGAAACAGCCAAAATCCAGAGAGCACTATTTTTGTTCCTCAGCCTGCCACCACACCTACACGTTAAAAGATTTATGTGACCTATTTGTTTTTATAGGTCCATGGTTGTTAGTGGCAGAAAATTTTGAAAAACAATTTTGTAACGACCCAAACTATTTATAATTGTTCCCTTCGGCACCCAAAATTGTTTAACTTTGAGAGTTTTTATATTTGTGCCTTTTGGAACCCAAATCGGTATAGTTTTCACATGTTTGGGTCTATACCAACAATTATTGTGATTGTGTCCATATTTTCTACAAATCGTGCACATTGAATTTTCTTGATTAATCTTGTTTTCAACAATTTTCGAAATATTATATCCAAGTACTTGTCTAACCGTATTAACAGTTTGCTTTCCTAATAGCATATTCAATGATTTTTCACTTTTGGAAAATTTATCTAAAGTCGTTGACAAATGTTGGACTTGTGTTTTGAGAGATTCATTTTCATTCAACAATTGAGTGCACTTTTTGATAGAATTCTCTCTCCTTGTATTTTCACTTTCTTTTAAAATCAGAATTTCATTTTCAAGTGATTTTATATTGATTTCTGATTTTTTAATTTCGTTTTCGAATGTTGGACACTTATCACACTTAGAGATCCTACTTTGATAGGTTTTAATTAATTGGTCAAGTTGTTTATTTAATTCTATCATAGTAACTTTTTGTGATTCAAGTTTAGCATATTTCTCCCTAAGTCGTTCAAAACAGCCATTCACTTCGTGGAAATAAATAAGTAATTCAGAGTGAGTAAGTTTTGATACCTCGCTTGGCTCGTCATCGTCGCTATCAGTTATATTCCCATGAAGGCACATATCTGATTTCTCACTTTCACTGCTATCGCTTTTATTCCACGTGGTTGTAGCATTTCTCCGTTTTGATTTCTTTTTAAAATCGAGTTGAAATCGGGGATAATTGGGCTTGATATCACCGGGTTTGTTGCAAATGATCCCGTGTTGTTTCGAGTTATCCAGTGCTTTGATTATTCTGCTTTTTAATTTTTTATTTAGAGCTGGATTTCCGTATTTGTGATTCCTCCTTTTGAATTTCTTCATTATTAATGCCAGCTCGGCTGCTCCATCTTCATCATCCTCATCACAACTGCTATTTACCAATCCTATTAAGCACATCTCTTTAACTAAGTCAGTTGTGGAGGACTTCTAATTGCTGTTGACTTTTGCTCCATATATTGCATCGAAAATATTCCAGATTTCCTGTGCATTTTCACAATGAGAGATGAAATTAAAATTATCTTGATTAATATGAGAATATAATAAATGCATAGCAAGAGCGTTAATCGAGATAATTTTCTTATCTGTTATATCACACCCATTTTCAATAATATCCCAACATTTAATATTAACAGATTTTAAATAAAATTCCATTTTTAATTTCCAATTCAAAAAATCTGTTCCATCGAAAATAGAAGGAATAATATTGGAGCGACCCTCAACAGAAGTATTAATAAAAGAAGCCATTTCAAAAATTCAAAATTTTAAAACAAAAACCAATTTTTAAAACACGAATTTTTAAAACAAAAATGGATTTTTGTAAAAAAAAAAATTAAAACAAAAACGGCTTTTGTTCCTAGCTCCGATACCACTTGTAGGATCGATTTCACCCTAGAGGGGGGGTGAATAGGGTGATAGTGTTAATTATAAAAATTAATCGCGGAAGCTTATAAAATATTCAATTCAGATCACAGAATAGCAGCACAGATATCGCAAAATATAAATAACAGAAAAAACAGAACAACACAGAATTTATCCAGCTTCGGCAAAACCCTGCCTACGCGCTGCCCCTAAGGTTTCTACTAGAAATTAGATAGTCCCTCGCTTACACATGTAAACTCGCTATACCCGCTATTGACTAATCTAACTCTACGCTCAAAACCTTGCCAAAACTCAGCCACTGAGTTGCGAATTCTCAAGCTACGCGACGTAGCTTGTCCCCTAGTCACACGACTAGAAATTAAACGGTTTAAAAAAGAAAATTACAAATTAAAAACAATTTAAAATAAAATAGCCCTAATTTTAAAACCTATAACCCTTTAAACATAAAATAAAAAAACTTTTTATCAAAGCCGTCCCTTTTCTTTGTTTTCCTTAGCCCGGTCCTTTTTTTATTCTTCACTCTGAATATCTTGAGAAAAATGGCGGCTTCGATCTTCGTTCGTCTCTAAAATTAGGGCTTGGAAAAATTGAAGTTGCCGACTTAATTTGGCACGATCGAATGATGATTTCGTTCTTGCTTGGTCGATCGATGCTCTCTTCTCTTTGCTTCACGGCTTCCTCAATTTGGTCGAGTTAATTGTCAAAAATGGCATGCGATTTTTCCTTTTTCGATGTTGATTTTTGCTCGACCTTTGATTCGAGTTATTGATATTGTTCTCTGTTGCTTGAGCTCGAATCCCTATATGATTGCCGATGATGATTAGGGTTATATATAGGTTTCGAAATCCTATTTTTGCGTTCGTTCAGATATATTTGAATTTGTCAAATTATTTGCTCTGGCCGCTTGATGATGCTTGAAAGATTGACGATTGAACTGACTTTGTCAAATTCGTATCTTTCACGTTTCTTGGTTGACACGGTTTTGAATTAATTTTTTGTGATGACCACGGCTTGAATCTGACTTTAATTTGTGACTTTGAACTGGTCGTTGATCATCTTGACTTGGCTTGACACCTTGATTACCACTTGATGTTGAACTCGGTCTTTACTGATCATGTTTACTCCAGCCATTTGATTTGAACTTGTAAATTTTGACTTTGTTTTTAAAAAAAATTGTTACATGACTTCGCTGTGTAGTCTGCACATATTGATTCCATTCATGTTGCTGGACTGGACATTACTGGTTGCTTTGGGATTTAACTTGAGCTTTGTACATCCACTCTTGATACTACACTGTTCACTGTTGCACTCGATCATATTGACTTCATGCCGATTAGCTTGCATCTGCTTGCTGTTGCTTTGTACTTCCCTGTGCTGTTGACTTTGGTTTTCATGCACTTGTACATGCTTTACTTGGTCCTTGATGTTGTACACTGTCATGTACACTTGTTTTCATGCTTGTGACATTGGTGCATTGTCGTGAGTAGTTTTACTCAGAAGCTTCACCGGTGGCCTATGTACATGCTTCACTGCATCTTGTCTTGTATTACTTGTGTCACCATACTTGTTATACATGCAGCTGAGTCATGCCTGAAGTTGTTGCCCGGTTTCACTATCCACTTGTATCTTGGCTTTGCTTGCATTGACATGTTGTGGCCTGTACTTGTATGCTTCATATATGTGGGTGTTTGAAAGTTTCTACTGACTTGATTCACTTCATGTTTTTGCCAGTTTACCTTGATTCTGCATCACTTGTAGCTTGCTACAGTGTTATCTACACCCATTTTGTTTGATCTGCTGATGTTTGTTGCAGTCCATGTTTTTGGTCTTCATTCTGGTTGTCACTTGAAATTGTTGAGTTGTTGCTGTGTATAACATTGTTGTAGTTTCCTTTCCATGAGTCACTTGTGCTCGGGCTCACTGTACACTGAAGCATTCTGGTTTGATTACTTGTGGTCTTTGACATGTTATATGAATTGTGCTGTGCATATATATTTACTCTGTCTTGTGTTGATCTTGAGCATTGCTGAGTCTTTTCATTTCCTTGTATTGTCCAGTAGAGTTGATTTGGGTTTATATTCATGATGTTGAGCATTGGATTTTTGAAACTCTGTTGTTCTTGCTTGCATTGTCATCATGTTGGTTTGGTTGTGCTATAGTCCAGTGCCCCATACATATTGTCACTGAGTTGGTCTTGTCTGGTTTTCTTCTGGTTTGTTCACTGGTGTACATTATTTGCTGTGCATACTTCATGCTTGCACTGTTCATTTATGTTGTCCAGACATTGTTGAGTTCTTGGCCATTTCTTGTTGATTTTTGAAATTTTACTTGAGTTGAATCCAGTTTCAAAAACTCGGGTTTGACCTTGTGCTGCTGACGAGATTTTGAATATATTGCACCTGAGTTGAACCTGTCCGTATATTTGGGTTTGACCTTGTGCTCACCTGTCCCTGTAGCATTATCAAGTGTATATATCGATGTGCACGGCCTTGTGGCGTATACAGTAATACACCGTGTATGTCACAAGTTGTTCGTGTATGATGAATTCAAATCTAAATTATGACGAACAACCCAAATAACTGAGGCAAATCATATTTTCAAAAGTCATGTTTTATTTTTGAATTGCAAAAATATTTCTTTTTTAATTTTACTGCGTTAGTTTATATTTTTGCAGATTTCTCAGATGCTGGATTCAAACCGGAATGAAGTTGAAGATAAATATACGAGTGTGAGTGATATGTAGTGAGGTGAAAATGTAAAAATGAATTGTGATGTAATCAGAAATGTATTGTAATAGAAAATGTATATTTATAGTGAGAGCTTGAAGTTGTACTATCAAAAATTGTAATAAATATTTATTTGAATAAAATATTCGTTTGAATTCAAATTCTGTGTTATTTAATTTTATTCAGCAAATATTTATTTAATCTGTGAAAAATAAAATAGTACATTAACAAATACATTTAAACGAATGTATATATGTTTATTATCATCAAACAAAAAATCATATAAGCGCATATTCAATAAATAGTAGGATTGAGAGATTAACTGCAATGTTCGGTCTCTACCCACATGTCCTTCCTCATGAAGCTCCTTGATAATCTTCATTCTCAAACTGCTCTCTGGTATACATAATCGATTCCCTTTGAATAAGAAACCATCAACCAATGTAAATTCATCAGTATCTCCATCCTTAACTTTCTCAACGAACTTTGCAAAGTAAGTATCCTCCTCTAACAATTCTGGTAATAATTCAAATCCTGTCACTTCAATTTTCATTGTCGTTAATAAATGACTCCTCCTACTCAAAGCATCAGCTACACGATTCGTTATCCCTGATTTGTGCTTCACGACAAAAGTAAACTGCTGCAAATAGGCAATCCATGATGCATGCCTTGCTGAAATCTTGTCCTGCCCCTGCAAATGCTTCAAAGCTTCATGGTCTGTGTAAAGAAAAAACTCCTTATGGAACAGATAGTGTCTCCAATGTTTTACTGCTTGCACCACAGCATAAAACTCCACATCATATGTACTATATCTCATCTTTGCCCCTGATAACTTCTCACTAAAGTATGCAATAGGACGTCCCTTTTGACTCAACACCCCTCCAATCCCAACCTTAGAAGCATCAGTGTATAACTCAAATAACAACTGAAAGTCTGGTAATACAAGAATGGGTGCTGACGTCAACAGCTTCTTGATTCGCTCAAAAGCAACTCCAGCTTCCTCCGTCCAAGAAAACCGTTTCCCTTTCATACAATCCGTAACTGGAGCCATCACGCTACTGAAGTGTGGAATGAATCTTCGGTAGAATGATGCTAGCCCATGAAAACTTCTCACTTCTGTAATTGTCCTCGGTTGTGGCCAACTTCTGACTGCTTCAACTTTATTCTGGTCCACCTGTATACCTTCCTCCGAAACAACATAACCCAGAAATAAAACACTATGCGTCATAAACACGCATTTCTTCGTAGCAGCATAAAATTGTTCCTCACGAAGAATAATCAACACTTCCCTCAAATGTTGAACATGCTCCTCCATACTCCTGCTATATATCAGAATATCATCAAAATATACCACCACGAATTTCCCAATGAATGGTCTAAAGATTTGATTCATCACTCGCATGAATGTACTAGGTGCATTTGATAAACCAAATGGCATAACCAACCATTCGTATAGACCCTCCCTGGTTTTAAAAGCAGTCTTCCACTCATCACCTGGTCTAATACGAATTTGATGATATCCGCTCTTCAAATCAATCTTCGAAAAGATAGTTGCCCCACTCAACTGATCCAGTAAGTCATCAAACCTCGGCATTGGGAATCTATATCTCACAGTAATCTTATTCAATGCTCGACTGTCAGTGCACATCCTCCATGTTCCATCCTTCTTTGGTACCAACAAGGCTGGAACCGCACAAGGACTCAGACTTTCCTGCACACGCCCTTGCTCTAACAGTTCTTCCACTTGCCTTCGCAACTCCTCATGTTCCTTTGGACTCATTCGATAATGTGGTCGATGTGGCAACACAGCTCCTGGGACAAGATCTATTTGATGTTGAATATCCCTCAACGGTGGTAACTTTGTTGGCAACTCTTCTGGAAATACATCTTCAAATTCTTTCAAAACTGGCTTTGCTTCTTCTGGAATTTCAATCTCTTCATGACTCTCTCGTCCAATCAACAAATAGACTTCAGGCTCCTCTTCAACTTCTTTAAAAAACTCCTTCAAAGATAGCAAAGTTTTCAGCTCTTCAATCTCCTCCAACTTGCTTTCCTTCTGTTGTTGCTTCTTGGGAATTAAAGTAATCTTAGTACCTTCAAACATAAAACTGTAGCTATTAGCACGTCCATCATGTTGTACTGCTCTATCAAACTGCCATGGTCTGCCCAACAATAGATGACACACATCCATGTCTACAACATCACACCAGATTTCATCTTTGTACTTCTTCCCAATTGAAAAATTCACACAAACTCTTCGTCCAACTTTCACTTCACCACCCTTCCTTAACCATGCTAGCTTGTACGGTTTAGGATGCTTCTCAGTTTTCAAGTTCAACTTCGTTACTGCTTCTGTAGAGATAATATTGTCACAACTCCCAGCATCAATGACGAACTTGCAAACCTTTCCCAGAATAGTGCATGTGGACTGAAATATGTTATTCCTCAACCAACTGTTTTCCTCTTCCTGTTTCGGTGCCAAATAACTTCTCCTCATCATCAAATTACACCCTTCATCTCCGGACAACTCTTCTTCCTCCTCAACATAAGGTGAATTAGAACGTTCAGCTTCCACATCCTCTTCTTCAATCTCTGCAACCATTGCTCTCCTCTTCGACTTCAGACATTCATTGCTTTTGTGACCCAACTCCTGACAATTGTAACATTTGATACTGCTATTAACCTTTGCCTTCTCAACCTCCTTCACAACTGTTTTTGGGATAGCTTTAGGAACATTAGAACTTCCACTAACACCCTTCACTTGATTGTTGGAATTGGTAAACACACCACCTCCATGCTTTCCCTGCTTCTCCCAAGCCAACGCTTTCTGATGTGCCTCCGCCACAGATCTTGGATCGAACATATTAACCATATCCTGGATCTGCATTCGCAATCCTCCAACAAATCTGGTAGTCAGCTGTTCTTCTGTCTCCATAATATCATTCCTGGCAATGAGTTGGTAAAATTCATCTGCATAATCATTAACCGACTTCGTCCCCTGCCTTAGATTCTGCAACCTCTGGTACATAAGTGATTGATAGTTGTAAGGTAAAAATGTAGCTTTCATCAATTTCTTCATTTTCTCCCATGATTCAATCTTTAACTTTCCCATTCTCTCCCGTGTAAGTTTAGTTTGCTGCCACCATGCCAAAGCTCTCCCCCTCAACCTAGTAGCAACCAACTTCACTCGACGATTCTCCAGAACCTCCTTGAAATCAAAGATCTCTTCAACATTAGACAACCAATCAAGAAATTCTTCTGCTACCATTCCACCCTTGAACTCTGAAATTTCCATCTTCATACCCGATTCCCATTGACGATCATCATCTACATCTCGATATGAATTTCGAACTTGGTCTCGATCTCGATAATGCATGCTAGCTCTATCACCCTCTTCATCAAAATCAAATGTACGTCTACATCGATCTCGACCATCAACATCCCTTTGATCACGCATGTCTCTTCTACTATGTCTCTCTTCATCTCTATATGGCTCATTTTCAAACTCTCGTGGAGTTCTCCTCTCTTCATGTCCATAGTCATGGTGATCTCTCCTTGATGAAATTGATGTTTCTCTCCTTTCTCTAAAAGATTGCGGTGATACCCTCCTCGCTTCCGTAACCGATGGCGAAACTCGGTTTCCTCCGTGGTTCGAGATTGGTGATCTCCTCCTTTGATTTTGATTCAAATCATTCATCAACTTCTCTAACTTTCCAATGCCTTCATCAAACTTCTCATTAATACGTTGTTCCAATTGCTCGGCTTCTTCTCTTCTATACAACGCTTCAACATTTTGATGACGATTAGCTCTCCTTGGCGGCATGATTGAACTTCACCAAATACTTCAAAATTCTTCAACACAAGTCAACAAGCACGGCTCCAACTCAACTTGGCTTGGCCTTGCGACTTCACGCTTCAATTCCAAATTTTGGCGCGCAAACTCCCACGGCCAAAATTCAAACAACTTTCCAACTTTGATCCAAAATGAATGGATCGAAAGCTTCTAACTTGTTGCAACTTCAAGATGAACACGATGAACACCAAACTTCAAACTCCTTGGCTCCAAGACTCGTCTTAGCTATGATTGGCTAAGTCAGGCTCCGATACCAAAAACTGACGCAGCGGATAATTAACAAACGATATAGATCGATGAAAGTAGCAATAGGTGGATTGATGAATACTGAAATGCCCGAATTCGTTAATCCGAAGATACCGAATTCTAGCTATCCTCGTCACGTTGATCGCGCACGATACCGTGAAAGAAGATCTTCAATTCTTCAAGCGTTGATCAAGCGCACTTGATTCCGCGAATCGGCTTCAACAATCGTTGATTCGAGCGCACTCGAATAACTGAAAGTGGAGATAGGAGATTACACTCAACTACCAATTTAAGATGAAAGCACACAGCAATCAAACAAGAATTTTATTCAAAAATCAACAACGTTACAAGTTACAACTCACGCGTATTTATAACATAGACCCTTAGGTCGTTGTCGACCTAACACCCTTTAAGTCGTTTCCGATTCAACAATCCCCACGACTCACCCTTAAGTCGTACCGACCTAACACACACATACACGACTCAAGTCACTACATCACAACATACCGACTCAATAACATACTGACCTACGACTTTCAAACGGCTCAAAGCTCTACCGACTCAACATTTGAACGAATCATCCCAACATAACTGACCGACGCAATGACTTAACGACTCGTCAAATTACAACACTTTACATCACTTAGGTCGTATACGACCTAATTACATATGACTTAAGAAAACACATGACATACGACTTAATCCGACAACGACTTAACATAGATCGTTAAGACGTACGCGACTTATTTCAGGTCGTAGCCCCTTTCCACTTTCCAAGTCGTAGTCGATACAAGCCCTTACCCCTTGCTCCCCCTTAAGTCGTGACCGACCTAAACCCAGCAAACCCTCTTTAGGTCGTGGCTGACTTAACTCCATTTCGTTAGCTCCTATAACTATAGGTCGTAAACGACTCATAGTACCCGAACGACTTAAGCCCAATGAATCCTTAGGTCGCGCTGCATCATGATGGGTTTTGACTTACTTCCAGATCTTCTTACTTCAGATTCATATTTTTCCGAAATCCTAGACAAAGTCAAGCAGGGAAACGTGGCTGGATATATGCTGGTTGAAGGTTTTCTATTCAATGGAAATCAGTTATGTATTCAAAATTGCAGTCTACGAATGAAAACCATCAAAGAATTACATGAAGAAGGACATATGGGCCGCGACCGTACTATGCAGTTGATTTCAAAGTCTTATTTTTGGCCGTTAATGAGGAAGGAGGTTAAAAAGTTCGTTCAGAGGTGCCATATTTGTCAAGTTTCAAAGGGGACCGCAACAAATGCAGGTTTATATATGTCGTTTCCTATATCTACTAAAACATGGGTGGATGTTAGTATGGACTTTGTATTGGGCTTGCCGAGGACGCAATATGGCAATGATTCTATCTACATTGTGGTTGATCGGTTTTCAAAAATAGTACATTTTATCGCATCCAAGAAGACTACAGATGCCGTTAATGTCGCACAGTTATACTTCAGAGAGATCTATCGTCTTCACGGGTTGCCTGAATCTGTTGTATCGGATAGAGACACTCGTTTTTTCAGTCATTTTTGGATGAATCTATGGAGAATGGTCGAGACAAAGATGAAATTTAGTAGTGCTTATCATCCATAGACGGATGGACAGACAGAAGTTGTGAATAGATACCTAGGTAATCTATTGAGATGCCTCATGAACGACAATTTAAAGAGTTGGGATTCCAAGCTGTGTCAAGCTGAGTTTGCACACAGCCATGCAGTTAATCGTAGCACTGGGTTCAGTCCATTCCAGATCGTTTAATCAACAATCCCTAAGGGGCCATTAGATTTATCTATAGTACCACAGCAGAAAGGAGTGATCAAACGAGCTAGTGATTTTGTGAATGAATTGCAAGAGTGCCACAAGGTTGTGTAGGAACGATTGCTTAAGGCGAATGAGAAATATAAGCAATCCGTAGATATTAAACGACGAAATGTTGAGTTCAAAGAAGGAGATTTTGTATATGCAGTATTGACTAAGGATCGATTTCCTATTGGTACTTACAACAAACTAGCTGCTAGAAAGATTGGCCCTTTGGAAATCGTAAAAAAGATTAATGAGAATGCTTATCAGTTAAAATTGCCAGACCATACCCATACTGCTGACGTTTTCAACATCAAACACTTGATTCCATATCATGAGAATAAGTATGTCGAAGAAGAGGAAAGTGTAAATTCGGGGTCGAATTCTTTTCAACCAGGGGAAGATGATGCAGCGCATCATGATAAGCGGGCGGAACAAACTCGACATAGCGAGTTATGTCAATCGTATGCCAACCATCTTATGTCGCCTGCCTTAAGTCGCCTGCCATGAGTCGCCTACCTTATAAGATAACGACTCATGAAATCAAGCCGCATTTCTATAAATCGTTCACTTATGCCGCATTTCTATAAGTCGTTCAGTTATGCCGCATTGTTCTCTTATGTCGCATGGTGTTGTGCTGTCTTTACGTCGTTCGGACTATGGCATTTTCCTTATGTCGTTTAAGTCATTCCTGAAGCTGTGCTATCTTCTTAGGTCGTATGTGTTGAGTTAAGTCGTATGATGATTTCTTATATCACATTGTTGTTAAGTCGTATGATGTTGTAACTCGTATGATGTTAAGTCGTATGTGTTGAGTTAAGTCGCATACTGATTTCTTATGTCGCATTGTTGTTAAGTCGTATGATGTTGTAACTCGTATGATGTTAAGTCGTATGTGTTAGGTCATGAGTCGCGTGTGTTGAGTCGCATGTGTGTGTTGTAATTTCCTATAAATAGGGGTGTGTTGTCATTCGTAAAGGCGGTTGATTTTGAAAATAAATTTGTGTGTGAGCTTTGGCTACCATTGTTGGAAGTTGAGTGCGATCTCCTTCTTCTTTCCATCTTCGGGTTATTCGTGAGCGAATAAACGAATTTGAAGCCAATTCTTGGTATCACTTACGAGTGATCAACGATCGAATTGTAGATCTTTCAACACGGCATCTTGCGAGATCAACGGGTTGGAGATAGCTAGATTCTGACATCATCACGATCAACGGAACTGAGCATTTATCGTTCTATCGGTTTATTTGACACGAAATCATCATTTCGTGGGGAAGATCCTGGATAGGTTGTGACAATTTGTTATCTAAACTGTTCGAGCCTAGTCAAAGCTGCGTTAGAAATGAAACACTATTCATGAGAGGATTCGTCTTCTCAATTATATAGGGTTAGTATCACGGTCAATTGAAGTCAACTTAAAGTCAAAAACTTTGGCCAGAGTGGTTCGATTAATAATAATAATAATTATTATTATTATTATTAAACTAAGGACTTTGTGTTTGGACTACAGAGTTAAATATGGATGATATTGGAATTTAGACCGTTACTAAATTTCATAACTCCAAAATGATTGATAAAGAGAATTGGTGTAAATAATTATCACCATTGGGTAAAGCTTAATAAAATAAAATTGAATTTTACTAATACTAAATAAACGATAAATTTGGTCATAATATCACACCACCTGCAAAGTGAAGTGTAGACGTTAATATTCGAGTTGTTCAATATTAATTGCTGATCAAATTTATACTAAGAGTCACAAAACCGAAATGTTGAATACTCCTATTATCACCCGATTCAATTAAGTTGTAATTATTTAAAATTAGCTAAATTAATTAATATTTATGAAATATTAATTATAAAATTTTATTTGATGTGTGTGAATAATATTAAACGGTGTATGTATAATAGCTATAAATATACTGATCGATATACGATGTCGGTACGCATTTAAATTGTGTAAATCCCAACATCTATATACGGGCATGTCAAACCATGTATACATTACCATATTGCATGTGCACGTGCACACATATGCATATATGATACACAATATATACAATATATATATGACATAAACTATATTAAATAAAATTTGTTTATTAATTAAATAAATATTGATTTTATTTAAAAGAAAATTAGAAAAGTTCAAAATAAATATGGAGTGCATCCCAATAAAAGTCCAAAGGGTAAAATAAATTGAATTTATTCAATTACCCCGCTTCAGGCTGCCCCAGTTCCAACAATAATATAGTACGAAATTTCAAATAATACCACAATCTTTGGCACATAACCCATCTAAAGGAGATGAGATATTATAATCAAAACAGGTGAATGAACAAATAAAAAATTACTTCATGTATTGGGAAAAAAACTTACTTTGAAAAGAGATACGTTTTATTACTTTTTGCTTAGTGATCAAACGGTCTCATTTTTGAAAGTAACATGGGTTAAACCAATGAAGCATTAGATAATTGTCCACTTATTAAAAGTGACAAAAAGAAACATACAAAATAATAACTTTTAGCAAATAAAATTTAAAATTTAACAATTACCCAAAAAATTGTAATTGGTAGAAATAATGAAAAAATAATTTGTGAACAATGATGGATAGTAGAAGAGAAGAGAATAACATGAGATCAATTAATATGACATTTGTTAATTTCTGAACTAAATTCAAAACTGAAAATAAAAGAGGGTACTCATTAATATCTAAATTGAAACTTTAAAAATTAATAAAAATGGTTAAACGGAGACCTCCATATGGAATGAGAGAGACTGTAGAGATTGAAGATGAGAAGTCAAACTCTTGTATATAGAATAGAATAGATTCATTTTTGTATCCTTTAAATACGACTTTCACATGCGTTGTTACAAAAAACACATTCTACTCATCCAACTACATTCCTTGAATACCGGTTTACATGCTCTGCTTGCCTCGTTTAACTGGCTTCCATGGACGGCCATCCAGTGTAGTTTACTAATTCGGTTTATTGTTGCTGTTATTCATCTTTATTCTACCCAAAGTGGCTTTCTTATTAAAATTTCAAACATGTCATTAAATTTTAATATCAATAACAATACGTAAAAGTGGATGATCACTATTCACTATCTATGCATAGTACATGCTACATGATGCACTTATTTGTTAACCAGCTCACCCATTTGAACGACTCAAATAATATAAGAATAGTAGACTAAAATAACAATAGAACATGGCACTAAAGTGTAAATTAAACTGAAACAATTATAAACAGACAAAGTGTCCACCCATATCGTAAACACCACCTTCAAAATCTGACCTACCCAGTTAACAAATAGTCATGCCCAACATATACACTTTATGCACTGTTATCTTGCACATTTTATATACAAATCATGATATGTCAAACACAGGAAGCATTTTGTATATATGTACACACATAAAAAAGGAGTTAGTTTAGTATGAAAAGGAAAGCTCAAGATTGAACAATATTATAACAAGTAATAAAAGTAGATGGTTGATTAGTTTGTGTAGCAAGGTTGCATGTATATCTTATATTTAAAGAGATATGCCCATCTTTTACCATAAATTTATGCAGGATGCGTCGATTTATTCTTGACCATTGGCTCATATGAAGGGCTAAACTGAATTCATAAACAGCTTTCTATCTTTACTATCCTTTGTTAGTTGGATCCCCTGCTAAGAACTCCAAATGAGCTTTAATTGTATAGACTTAATCAAGAGGGCTGGTCCTGCAAATTAATATGCAATAATAAGGCATCATACCATGAAGCATGATACTCACGTTAAAAACATACAATTTATTAAATTATATATACAACAAGGGAATTTGATTACAATTTCGTAAAGACAACTGAAAAATGGAGATGGAAGGAATAGGAACAATAATTGAAGGACAATACATATATGCTGTCCATGTAATGCAAAGCCAAAGACACATGAAACTTGATATGATACTTGATTCTTGTTTCCTTCGCCCCTAACAACCGTATAACTATACTCATTGCCAAGGAATGCCCCACCGACACGTTTTCATTCCCATGCTATCCCATGAGCGTTTTACTATTGTTTTCTGATACATAGCTCACTAATTTAAGGATGACAAAAAAGCAATGTGGGGTAGTTTGATTATAACTTGACCTATTGTTGGCACGCTCAGGTCACTAACAATGATGTGCAAACGAATCAAGTTCAACTGTTTTAAATCTAGTATAATCCACTTTGCAATCCTTATTTTGCCTAATAACAAGAGCTACTTTTAAGTGACATCATAAATTTAACACCATTAGGAACCTCAACCTAAGTACACTGAATTCATGTCACCAATAACTTGTTGAAAGTTCATAAAATTTTGTCGATTGTCAGCCACTACGGAGATGGCGTCCGTGGTGGAGGATGGCAACCCCCTAGGTGGAGAGCCGCTGAGGACGGTTTCGTTGGTTGTTGAATTTGAGTTCAATCGTGAACGGTAATATCCATTAGCAAACAATCGTATCTGTTATGCCCAAAAGATACCAATTGGTAAACTGATTGTAACAACCCGTTACTTCGCATTAATTGATAATCGACATTAAATGATTAATATTGTTGCTAATTGCTAATTGAACTTTTGATTTTTTTTTTTTAAATAAAAATAAAAAGTTGAGTTGAAATTCTTTTATAAATTGTTAAAAGGAATTTTGGGCTTTGAAATTAAATAGTGGCCCATATTCTAAATTGTGTGCCGATGGTTATCAAAAGAAAATAACCGACCCCCTTTCCTCACTTTCGTTCGAAACCTAAAAACAAAACGAAAGAAAATTAATGGTGGCTCGTCCCTTTCTCCGTTCGACCTTCAGTAATTAGGGCTTCGTGAAATCGAAATCGCCAATTGCCGTAGCTCGATCGAATGAAGATTCTGGCTTTGCTTGGGCTATCGGTGCTTTCTCTTTCCTTGCCGCTGCTTCAATTCGTCGACAAGGTGAGTGAACCCCTTCACTCACATCTAATTCCACTCGTGTTTCGACAGTTTAGTTTTTGTTTGAATGTCGATAATTTTTGATGGTTTCAATTTACCCACGGCTTCGATTTTTGTGACTTCAGTCACTTGATTTTGGGGACTTTTGTCTGGTGGACCATACTATGCTTCAACTTGATTTTTATTGAAGTTGATTTGGTTCGATTTTGGGCACTGACTTGTTTATTGTCGGCCTTGGCTTTTTTGTGACAGTTGATTGTGATTTCGTGACTTTCCCCTTTGACATTGGCATGGGTCTTGACTTTAGTCTTGTCGTTTAATTGAATCAGATGTATTTGCTTGCTTATGTTGCTACTGTATCATCTACTGGTTCATCCTCTGTTAACATTGCTCATTGCAAATTATTCGCAACCTTGAAATTGGTTACGCCACCATATTGGCTGTTACCTTGACTGTGCTTCATTCCTCACTCGTTGCCTTTCATCCATAATTTGTTGCCTTGACTCTGTTCATCCTTTACCGCTCTGTTGCTGTGAAAATGAGTCACGAATGCTTTAAAAATCTGTTCGCATAATACCCTGCAGCCATGGAAATTTGTATGCATGTTTCACTGTCATGTTTGCATTTGAGCTCCTTGATGTTGCACTGCTTCATCAGAGCACTTGACCTATTTCGATTTGGGCATTGTCTCGTTAATCATGTCTGCACTCCCTTGAGTCTTTATTTGATAGTTGCTTGTATATACACTTGATTCATTTTAATGGTTGTTGTGCACTCTGGTTTCCAGATGTATGTTTGCGGTCTTTGATGCTTTTGATAATCATGTTTCCAGGCTGCTATATGAATTATGTTTTCTGTTGCCTGTACTTTGGTCTTGTCTCAATGATGCATTATGTTGTTTCATTTATTGATGTGAGTCATTTGCTTATTGATCATTAGCTTTATTTTTGTAACCTGCATTGCACTGGAGATTGATCGTGATTATTTGGGTTTCAATTGCACTTGATCAAGTTGTAGTTTGAAGTTGTGTACATGTATATTGTTGAGTAGCTTCATTTGCATTTGTGTTCTGACCATATTTAATTGCATTGTGTAGTTGACTGAGTCACTGATTTTTTTTGTCGAGACTTATTTTAGAAGTCTAGACCACATGCTGCCTTGACCTATGTTGTCACTGCACACTTGTTCGTCATGTAATTCACTGAATTGGGTTTCGAACATGGTTATTTCATTGTTTAGGCTGCTGCACATGTGATCTTTGTTGCATATATGTGTCAGATGCAAGGTTGGTTATGTTCCTTCCACTGTTGCATATAGGTGCTTGTCCATCCATGTTGTAAGACTTGTAGCATGTTATGTTCATGCATTTTGATGTTACTGTCCAGTTTCACTATGGTATACCTGTCGTATCTGTACAGTGTAACCTTCATGCGAGCCTTTGTGCTTTGTATTCGTGTTGAGTTGCTTTGCAGTTGTGTTGAATCCAGCTTAAACGCTCGGGTTTGACCTTGTGCTAGCATTGCGAATTTATTTGAATTGCAATTGAGTTGAACCTGATTTTTCTTAGGTTTGACCTTGTGCTCGTTTGTGAATTTTCATGGTGTACATCATCACTGTAGTGGCAAGGCAGTGCACGCAAGCGTGAACTGCAGCCACACGGTATCGATTTTATTGGTATTTCTTTTACTCTTGATGCGTTGATCTTTTGCGTAATGCATGTGTAGTGGCGAGGCAGTACACGCGTGTGTGTGCTGCAGCCCTACCCAAGTTGACATTTTAATTGATTTGTTTCAATTACTTGAATTGTTTTGATTAATTCAATATTTTGGGAATTTGCTGATTTGTTGTTAACGCTGTTATGCATTATATTTACTTTTATCCTTTTCTTTATTAAAGGATTGAATAGGTGAAATTGTTGTGACTGTCATCTAATTGCTATTTAATCATTACTGCTTCTGTGCATTAATAACTGAGTTTGAATTAGACTGACCCGCGTATTATTTTCTTTTGAATGTAATACTCAGGTCAGACCCGAGTTATTTCAGGTTGTAGATTTTTAGCTTTGGGTTGCTGCTTGAGCTATGAAGACTTTTCATATCTTTTGAAGTTGTCATGTCATAGTATAGGTTGATATGTATTCATGTATATTAGTCGATAATGTACTTGTATATATAACTTCCAAGTCGACTGTTGTAGTTGTATCATATGTATTGTGTCAAATGTATTGTAACTGAAATCAGTTATATATATGAGACTTTTTGTTTTAACTGTGTTCCGCATTTATATTATCTGTGTTATTATTATATTTACTGTCCTAAACTATTATGAACCATCGTAGTTCATTTTATACTGGAAATTGGGGTATGTCGATGGGAGTAAGTAAATTATATACCACTACTATCGAGATAACCAATACTAGTGTAAGGCCTAACTACGTATGGCCGCTCCTCAACAGCCTTATTCTCCGTGCTAGTTGACAGCACTACACCGTAGTGTTCTTGGCTAGCGTGGGTATAGAGGTGGGGCGTCACACTGATGTTTCCCTCTTTCTGTAAATATAGATTTCATGTTTTGAACGAATACAATTTTGTTTTCTTTCTTCTATTTCGAAATGATCAAATAAGCGTCATCAAGAAAAACTTTCAAATGCTATTCTGATTTGTGCAAGTAATCACAACTTGCGCGGATATTTTTCATTGTATCTTGACGATTTTCTTCAATCAACCCTTTATGATAACGAAAGGGGAAAATATTCTTGAAAGAAAACGATTTTTCCTTTGAGCAACAAATCTTCTTTAAATATCTAACATGACTTTTGTTATGTTCACCGAATTAAAACATAGTCTCAACTTTTGTTGTTTTGGTGCGATCTTCCAGCCAAACCACAAGAAAATTTGCAAAAAGATTGGTAAATATAAGTAAAATGAACTACTTTGAAAAATTCTTATGCTCCGATTGGTTGAGCACAACATGAAATTTGGAATAGATAATTTGATCTCCTTCACTCATCATCAATTGTCGTCATTATTGTTAGGGTTGTTATGTTAATAGTTTACCATATTAATATCAAGCAATTGGTAATCAATATAGCTACATCAGTATATCTATACTATTGGTACAGTAATGGTAAATTTACCATTGTTAACCGTAAATTTAACGGTGAAAAAATGTCAAATCGGTAGTAGCGGTATTACCGGTTATATTAATTTTATTTTTTCATTATTTAGTAAATCCTAATCATGGACAATTTTAAGAAATCTAAGATTTAAGAAGATAATTGTAGTATTATTCATGATAATGTTTCCTTTTTCATTTTTTTAACTTCAAAGTCTAAGATACGCAACGTTATTGTTTCATATTGTAAATAATTTACGAAAAATCAAGAAAATTTTCTATATTAATTAAAATAAGTCAAGATATATAATCGTTGATGAGGTTTGAATCTGTAACAAATTAATTATTGTCAGATTTTGATACCATTTGTGAATGAATTGATTTCATTGAAAAAAAATAAGAAATTGTATCGTTAATGAATTCTCTGGTACAATATGTTTTCTTTTATAATACAAAGTGGTATTGGGCCCCTATGTGGCAGCAGCAACTTATTAAATACAAAATGATGCATGCACCGTATCCTTTATCTTATATACAAAGTTATATTGACTGCTCGGCCGCTCAAGCTATATTTCTCAATTCCTCCCTTCAAACCCTTCTAGGGTTTGCGATTATTTTAGGGTTTCGACAAATCATGTCAGCTCTTCTCTTCAAATATTCAGATTAAACATGAGGATTAACTTCCGGCAGCATCAATTTGTCCTTGGCTTGTTGCTTGCGGCATCTTTAACAATTAGCTTCGATCTGGAAGTTGCTGCTTTTGGATTAAGCTGAAAATAGATCCTTTCTCTTTCCTTTTTCTTTTACTTTGATCAGTTTTCAGTTTTTTTTTTTTTTTGCTTTAACTGATATTTTGAGTGTGTAGATGTGTGAATCTCGAAAAGATTCAATTTAATTGCTGTGAGACACAAATCTGTAAGAAGTCTTATGAGATTCAGCTTTTATTTTCTCGGATCGTTGAGGTATTGGATTGAACGAGTAGAAAGAGACAAACTTGCTGTTGTTATGGCCTAGTTTGCTTGAAATATGATGAGATCGTGCTCTTTCCTTCCTCAATCTTTAGCTCTTTCCTGAGACTGAGAAATGAATTGGCTAATAGAGGTTTGGTAAGTATATCTGCCAATTGGTAAGCGGCAGGTACGTGACTAACTTGTAGTTTTCCGTTGATGACTTGTTCTCGTACAAAGTACAAGTCTATTTATATATGTTTTGTCCTTGAGTTTTTTATTGGATTTGTTGAAAGAGATACAACAGTTAAGTTAGCATACAATATGGTGGGTTTACCCTCTGTCTTTAATTTTAGTTCACTAAGTAGATATTGTATCCATATAATCTCTGCTGTAGTACTAGCTATGCTCTTATACTCTGCCTCAGCATTTGATCGTGATATAGTAACTTGTTTATTTGCACACCATGAAACTGGGTTGGCCCTATGATAAATGCAATATCCAGTAGTAGATTTTCTGTCATCTGGATCTGTAGCCCAATCAGCATCTGCATATCCTGTTATGTTAAGATTGTTGCATGTCTTTAAGCTTAAGCCATATTCTGTTGTTCCTTTTAAATATCTCAGGATCCTGTTTACAGCTTTCTAATATTCATCTTTTGGATCTTGCATAAATTGACACACTTTGTTAACACTAAAAGAGATTTCTGGTCTTGTTATGGTGACATACTGCAAAGCACCCACTATACTTCTATATTGTTAATCATTAAGTATTGGTTCTCCCCTGTTTTTGGATAAATACTGATTCGCCATCATTGGTGTTGGCATTGGGTTTGCATTGTCCATTTTAGCTTTGACCAGTATCTCTATGATGTATTTATTCTGACAAGAGAAGTTCTAAAGCTGGTTTTCTTTTAACCTCTATGCCTAAGAAGTAGCTTAACATCCCAAGGTCCTTGATTGAAAACTGGTTATCTAGGAATTGAATAAGATTACTGATTACTTCATTGTTGTTACCAGTAACAACCATATCATCAACATATATTAGAATATATATATAGTTGATATATCATTAACTTTGATAAACAAGGAGTTATCTGATTTGGCAGACCGAAAATTTAAACTTAATAATGTGGTTTTCAGTTTGTCAAACCAGACTCTAGGAGCCTGTTTGAGTCCATATAAGGATTTTTTTAATTTACAAACACGGTCTTTTTCATAATTGTAGCCTGATGGTTGCTCCATATATACTTCTTCCTGCAGATCACCATTTAAGAAAGCATTATTCACATCTAATTGTCTGATAGTCCAGTTTCTATGCAATGCAATAGTAAGAATAATTCTAATGGTTGTTGGTTTTACAACTGGAGAAAAAGTTTCATTTAAATCAAAAACATATTGTTGAGTATATCCCTTTTCCACAAGCCTTGCTTTATATCTTGCTATTGTTCCATCAAGATTTCACTTCAATTTGTAGGTCGACCTACATCCAACAATATTTTAGTGATCTGGTGGATGAACAAGATTCCATATTTTATTTTTTATAAGTGCATTATACTCTTCATCCATGGTCTTTTTTCAATTTTGATCTTTTATTGCTTGAGTAAATATTTCTAGCTCTTCTGAAATTGCTGCAGTGTAAATTATCGGTTTAAATATTCCACTTTTTGATCTTGTGATCATATGATGCCTAGTTGTAGCATAACTGTCATCTTGTGTTTGATCTGTTGCATTGCTTCTGGACTGTGTATGTTGTAAACTTGAGTTCTCTTGATCATCTTCCTGATTGTTATCTTGTATTTCACTCTCTGTGTGTACAGGAGTGTGGTTGAGATGATCTAGTGGCTCTGCTTGTTCATGACCTGGTTCTTGGAGCACTGTGTTTTGTGGATCAGGATGTGCTTGACTCCTCTCAACCAACTTCTGGTTCAAGTCAGTGGAATACATAGGTATGGAAGGTATTGAATTTTTTGGATTGTAGATTTTCTGTGTTGGTCTCATGTCCGTGCTAGAAAAAGGAAGTATATGTTCACTGAACACCACATGTCAGCTTACAAACACTCTTCCTTTCCCGTCTAAACATTTATAACCTTTTTGATTAGTTGAATACCCTAAAAAGGTACAGGGAGTTGACCTAAAACTTAGTTTATGACGGTTATAAGGCCTTAAACATGGAAAAAACAAGCATCCAAACACTCTTAAACTTTTGTAATCAGGTTCTATATTGAATAATTTTTCAATTTGACACTTGCTTTTCAATACTTTGGTTGGCAGCCTATTAATAAAGTAGACTGCGGTATTAAATGACTCTGGCCAAAATTTTAAAGGAAGAGAAGCATGTGCTAATAAAGTAAGACCAGATTCCACAATGTGTCTGTGCTTCCTTTCTACTAAGCCATTCTGTGCTGATGTGTATGGACATGTAACTCTATGTATTATTCCTTTTCTTGCAAAGAAGCCAATGAGTGGTTTGTACTCAGTGCCACCATCAGTTTGAATAATCTTAACTCGATAGTTGGTTTTTTTTCTACCTGAGTGATAAAGTTTATCACTGTTTTGCATGTTTCAAACTTTGATTTTAGAAAATAGATCCATGTGTGTCTTGTGTAAGCATCAACAAATGATATATAATATTTAAAACCATAATCTGAGCTAATAGGTGCTGGACCCCATAAATCAGTGGCAACCATTTCATGTGGTTTTCTATATTGTGTTTGTGAATCATAAAAGACTAGTTTATGACTCTTCCCCATTTGACAATATGTGCATATATAGGGTAAAGATTTACTTTCAAATGGAATTTTATTTCTCACTAGAATCTGTTTAACAACATTTGCATTGGGATGTCCTAGTTTGCAATGCTACACATCAAACACTTTTTTAATTTTCTCTAAGTTTTCAGAGAGATTACAACACTTTCTTCTCTTTTCACAATTTTCAGAATTTCTTGATTTAACAAAACTGAACTTGTACAGTCCCTTCACAGCATTACCGTGCAAAAGAATTTCTCTAGTTAGAATATCTCTAACTAAACAATAATCAGGATAGAACTCAAAATATACGTTGTTGTCATTTGCAAACTATGATACATTCATAAGATTTTTTTAATCTATGGCACTCTTAGTAAATTATTAAAATATAGTTGTCTATCACCTTTGATGCAAACAACCCCAGTGTGTGTTATCTTAACTGGCTCACCATTGCCCATGTGTATGGACTGATTACCTTTATACTCTTTATTTCCAAGATTTAAGTTGTCTAAATTACTTGTGATATGATCTGTTGCACTAGAGTTAGGGTACCAACTTTCATCCTGTGTATCTTATGGTTTTGTGATTAGTTGACAGTTTCTTGACCTATCATACTGAGCAGTTTATTCTTGATGTGCTTGCATCATATTTGCACTTACATTATTATTTCTTTGATTGCTTGACCCTTGATTTGGTGTATATGAAGCATTAAATTTGAAATATCACTTTGGTGCAGTATGACCAATCTTTTCACATATTTGACATTTAGGTCTATTGTTGTTATTCCATCTTCCTCTTCCTCTGGCTCTGTTAGACTGTCCACCTCTCTGATAGTTTTGATCTGATCTGTTGTAGTTTTGATTTCTGTTTCTTGAATTTGCTGCATAATTGATTGATAACTCTGTATCCTGAACTTTTCTCTGGTCTATTCTCCCCTCATGTGCTAAGAGAGTAGAATGAACATACTGCATTGATGATAATATTTCTTTGGATGAGATTACTGCCACCACTGACTCATATTCTTCGCTTAGAGCACTTAAGATGGTTAAAACTTGCTCCGTCTCTGAGATTTTATGTCCTGCTGCCTCCAATAGATCACATATAGTCTTTATTTTTAACAAATATTCTCTCAATGATGAACTGTTTTTTCTAATGTTTTGTAACTGTCTTTTATAGTGCATTATCTTGGCAGCAAACTGTGAGTTAAAAATCTGCTCTATTGTATTCCAGATCCCATTAGATGACTTGCAACCAACTACTTGAGACAACAAGTTGGTGCTGATTGAAGATAACAACCATGAACTTATCAGAATATCTTGTCTCTGATAAGTTTTATATTCATTATCTCTTATAACCTTGTTTTCTTAATTTGTAACAAACCTTGGTGGTACAGGCAAAGTTCCAAGAACAAATCCTTCAAGGCCGTAACCTCTCACTGTTGTTTCTATCTGAAGCTTCCACGGTAAATAGTTATCTTCGTCAAGGTGCGCTTTGAGGGATGATTACAATCTTGATTAATTCTTCTTTGGCAGTTTTTGTGAGTTGTTGTGAATTGTTCGTGCCCTCAGATGTGGATGAATCATAATCTCCTTCAACCATATGAAAATATTTTTTCTTGAATTTTAATGATGAGCTTTCTTGATTTCTGAGACTTCGTTTTCTGAATTTGTTGAGATTTTTCTTGCTTTTCAGTACTGAGTATTGTTGCAGCCAGAATTTTGTGAAATTCTAGGCATGACACATATCTGTTGATGAATAGCAAGCAGATCTTTTGAACTCAAATGATGGGATTGATTCTCTGATGAGTAATCTCAAGTGATGAAAAATTTTCCGATGAGTTTGCCACTTCGGATCAATGAACAAATGTTGTTAAGGATTTGAGAGCTCTGATACCATGTTAGATTTTGATACCATGTGTGAATGAATTAATTTTATTCAAGAAAAATAAGAAGTTGTATCATTAATTAATTCTCTGATACAATACATTTGGTTTTATAATACAAAGTGGTATTGGCCCCTGTATGGGCTGCAGCAACTTATTAAATACAAAATGATACCTGCACCGTATCCTTTATTTTATATACAAAGTTATATTGGCTGCTCGGCTGCTCATGTTATATTTATCAATTATTATCATTATATCATTATCAAAATCTTAATGTAATAAAATTTAATATCTTTACGTAGTGGTAAATTTACCATTGTTAATCATTTGTTTATCAATTTAATTATTGTTATACCAACAATAATTTTATCAATAGTAATGGTAATGTATCAGTAGTCATTTTTACTTACAAATAGTATTGGTATGGTAATAATCTTTTTGTATCGTTAACGGATATCATTACAATAACAACCTTAATTATTATTATTATTATTTACACATCATAGTCATTGAATAAATCAATTTTATGTACTAATTTTATGTCTAAAAAAGCTACAATTAAGAGATGTTAAATTGTTTATGAAAGTATTAACAGGTAGCCATTGCTAACATGTTAGGATTAAGCATTTCAATTAAAATAATTCCTTTACTGTGAAATTTTGTTTCTATCCACCATTTTTATTAATTGATTCACAATTAAGTTTATCCACAACTAATTTGTTAGTTTATCCACTTGTGGATGAATTAACTAATTTATTAGTTCATCCACATGTGTATAAATTTACTAATTTTTTTATTACTATTTTGTGTGCTAAATATGAACTTTGTGGAATACATCCTGCACCATAACGCATGCATGCATAGTAATCACATTGATTGAAATAAAATCGACTGAATTATGCACACACAATATTCATACATCATAAAGCATGCATACAAAAATAAATTCTTAAATAGAACATAAAAATAAAATAAAAAAAGAAGTATGTATTATACTCACAAAAGAGGGCTGTTGTGTATTATATAGTACTTGGAGAAGCATTCTAATGGCTAAAACATATTAGTGAAGCAAATGTTTTTTTCTGTCACGTTGTTTTTTAATATATTAAAAGCATGTAAATTTGATTACATTAATGTTCAAAGACTATAAATGCGCTGTTTCAAGAATTAGTTTACTCACTATGTGATTGTTCTACATTTAGTGATGAATATAAAGTCATCCTTTGATATGACTAATTTTTTGATAAAATTATGGCATTTAAAGGCTTTCTTTGTGATGTAAGGGGTATGTATGCTCAATATTTCAAGCCTAGTCGATTCAGAACACGGGTGCAGTTTGACATTCAGCTCCCATGTTTCATCCTTGCTCCAAGATTCATCATTTAAGTTCACACTAATTTTGACTCTAGCCAAAGCATCAACAGTATCAGCTCACTTCTATTCCGCAATTTCAAGCATTCATTAAATATATGCTAAATGTTGAAATAATTATATAGGCTTATGTAGGGGTAGGAGTATATGTACTGTAACAACCCAGAACTTCTGTCATCTGAAATTCGTATATTTAATTAATTTTCAATATTCACGAATGAATTTTATAAACTAAGTGAATTAAATTTCGAATATCTAGATTTAATTAGATAATTAAATCAATAATTTAATATTTGAAATTACAGAAATAATTGGAAATTGGATTTAAAGTGATTAAAATTGATTTGTAAAGTTGTATTAAATCATATTGGAGTTAGAATGATGTTATAGAACTTTTAAAATTGAATTTAAAGTTAATTTGCAGAAATTGAATATTTTAATATTTAATTGATGAATAAAAATAGTCATTTTTCAAGCAGTCTCGGATTTCAACGAAACAAGTTCATCGGATCCATAATGTTATATTATTGTATGATTTCAAATTTTGTGTCAATCGGACTTACGGTTTGTCCGGGGCAAGCTAAAACGCATATAAATCGGTTTGAGTGAATTTTAAATTTAAATAATTCGATTCGTAAACCTATCTTCCAAATATGATCGAATTGGCTCCCGACATATATTCCATTGCGTTCGGAATAAGGATAAAACATTATGAACGCCAGGCGGCACGCTTCGTTTGGAGTTCGGAGAAATTTCGGGTGAATAATGCACGGAAATTTTCTATAAAGGACATTCATTATTTCATTTTACACCAAAACCCTAATACAGAAGCCCTAGCCGCCAGAAACTATTAATGGGCAAAATTGCATCTTCTTCCTCCTCCACTATCTTCCAATCTATCGACATTTATCAAAAACTCTCAACTACAAAGTGATAGATCTCGTCGAGATCTTCAATCTCAATGGTGGAGATCAAAAATGGTGGAGCCGATCAACGGAAAATCGAGTTCAAGGGTCGCATGTTCTTTGATGTTTTTCAAGGCGTATAGACGACCGAGCTCGGCGCTATTCTGTCACGACCAACTTTCACTCCCAGAAAATCGCGTCATGAATTAAGAAAGAAAGGGATAGAAGAAGAAAAGAAAGAAGAGAAGAAGAAAACAACATCAGAATCTAACACAGCGGAACGAATAAATTATATTAATAACATAATACATTACATAGTTTACAACCATATCAGAGATACACAGCTAAATAACACATACTAGACAGTTATAAACACCTGTCAAGTTATACAACTCAATACAACAACTCAGAGAACACACACAGCGGAACTATATAACTATACGCAGAAGCCTCCTGCTCCATATGCTCCTCCACAAATCGTCAAAGCTAACCTGAATCCTAACCTGAATTCCCTTGACTACTCATAAAAATTTGAGTACCCAAGAGTTAAAGAAAAAAAACAGAAATAACTCCGGGTCAGACATGGGTCTGGTGTGAGTAACAGGTTAAAGTTGCTTAACTTTTTAAAAACCTTTTGAAAAGAAAGGTATCACGTAAGACTTCCCACACATAAACATGGAAAAGTTTTTACCTTACGCTAACCAAAACATTTGATAGGAAATCCGATGATATTATAATAGTGTCTAGGGTTTTCAAATAAATAAGAAATAGCCGAAATTGTTACATTCATTAAATTCCAGCTACTAGCCACAAAAGTGGGTAATACAATCAAAACCGTTGGCACTTATTGGATTTTGGATTCCATACAATGGCAGGGCTACTGGGGTACCGCCCGTCACAGTACGTGGCCTAGATCAACGTACCGAGGATTACTCCCTTCATCCCCTGCAACACAAAGCCGGACCCATTCCTTACTGAATAGTTCCGAACAAGACAACCCCGCAGTTGGCGTACGTTCCAACTGCCCACACAGCCGAAATAAAAGGGACCTCTAGACAGGGGTAAATCTTGCTCTCCAGTGGGGGCTACCCACGAAGCCTTGCTGCACCTCCCCTGTTTTAGCCATTCCCGGTTGATGAGGCTTGAGGCTACGATTACCTTTAGAGAACACATCTCTTAGAATGCTCATCGTCCACCTGACGATGTTCTGAAAGCATTCAATCCATACAAGTTCGTTCCGGGTTCGAACGAAACCGAAGGCATTATCTCGTTACACTCATATTGGAATCACCCTCAGTGTTAACGACAATAACCCTTGCACTCTGATTCACCATCTCGAATCTATAAGTACTATTCCGTCAAACTCATTACGGAATCACCCACAGAGTTATACTGACGTATAGCCCTTACACCTCGAGTCTTCACTCGCTCCACTTGGATTAACGACCTAACGTTAATTGGAATCGATGTGGTTTTCGGATATCCAAATATGGAAACCCGATCCCGGTCTCATCGAAATACAAAGCGTGTCTTTTATGTCCAAGTTGTTTTAAGTTTAAAACAATTCAATTCATTATCTAAATATACACAGATAGATAATTCACAACATAACAGATAATCAACCTTATCATTATCAACAGATAATCATATCATAATCTGATAATCCATATTATCATCCAAAAGCAACCAATGCATCCATATCACATACACTACTCATAACTGAGATTACAAACCAAACCAGTCAACCAATTCCAATCATCAAACATAAGCAAATGATCTAATGATCACATCTTCAATAATTAATTTAAAATGAATTAAATTAATTACTGAACTCAAATTAATTTAAAATGAATTAAATTAATCATCAAAATCCTGCTTAACTAAACCATCCATTGATTACAAATCAATTTATAAATCATCATCTCAATATTCTTTCAATTAATCATTACTGATTAACTATCTCTAATTACAATAAGTAATTAGCTTATAAGTTGATTACACAAGTTAATTATATTGAACCCTACATATATATTAATCACCCTTGATTAATAACCATTCAGTAATTAACTACATTAATTACTCAACCCAATAATTAATTATTCTTAATTAATTATCTAAATTAATTCCCTTAATTAATTTTCAAAGTAATTTAAATCCAAATTACTTCTATATCAAATATCTTTAATTACATCCTGTAATTATTAATTACTTCCTTAAGTAATTACAAATTTATAAATTACATAAAGTAATTATCAAACAATCCACAATTGTTTAAACCAATTAAACTTAATTAATTAATCTAAACAAATCACATTAACCTTAATTAATTACATTAAGTAATTAACTCTTTAATTACTTTCATTAAGTAATTAAATCTAAAACAATTGATTATTCTTAATTAATTAATCTAATTAATTATCAAAAATTAATCACATTAATTAATTGTTAAATAAATCTTAAGTTAATGACTTCATTTACATTTCTTAATTACTTAATTAAGAGATTAACTTATATTAATCATTATTAGTTATTAAGTAATTAATATTTAATTACTATTTAATTAATCTCTAATTATTAATTAACTAAGTGTTAATTAAAATCTTAATTAATCATTAATCACTTGATTAAACAAATTCTTTATTAAAAATTAATTAACCCTTCTTAATTATAGATTAATTAAACTTAATTAATTAATCTCAAATTAAACTAATCATCATTAATTATTTAATTAAAACATCCACATTATTAATTAATTAAATAATTAACATTCATCTTAATTACCTTAGTAATTAATGAATCAAATCATTAATCTTAATTTATCTTTTAGATAAATATTACTTATTAAATAAAGCATTTAAAAACAAAATGTTTTCAAATTTTACTTTAAATTCCAATTACCATTTACTTTTAAACTTTAAGACTCAAATTTATTTAAATAAGATTTTCAAAACAATACAACTTAATTTTATATGTTTACAAGAAACATATATTTTGTTAATAAGATTAAAAAGAATTTAAATTTCAATTCAAATTAAATTCAAATCAATTTAAAGAATATCTTCAAAATTTGAAATTCAACTTTCACTTATTTTAGATTTAACTCTTAATAACTCTTTCTAAAATTTACACCTACAATTCAAATGCAAATCCTTTGAAAGCAATTGAAACTTAAATCTTTAATTTTAAAACTGAAGTTTAAACTTAAATTCAGATTTAAAAGCACAGATTTAAATTCATTTGAACTTCTAATTTTAAATACTTAACTTTCCAATTCTATATGCAAAACAACAATGCATTTATACTTGAGATTTTGAAAATCAAATTTAAATTTAAAAAAAAACAAAAATTGATTTCAAATCTCTGACCATCCAAATTTGAATTCATATTCAAATTCAAACTTAAACTCATTTAAATCTTCACTTTCAAATTTAACTTAATCTTACATATGAAACAGAAAACAGTTTTCTGTTTAAATAAAAAAAACTAAAACTTTAAAAATTTCCAGAGTTAAAATAATTTCAAAGAACAGAGTTTAAACTTATTTAAATTCATATTTGAATTCAGTTTATTGAAGCCTAAGTCTAAACTAAGATTTACAATTTAAACTTACATTTCAAATTTAAAAACTGCAACAGTTTTTCCTGTTCTTTTATACTTTTTATTTATTTTTAAACCAATTTGAATTCTGCATTTACATTATTACAAAATAAGAATTCAAACAACTTGAATTCATTCTTAGATTCAAGTTAAATCCTAAGTTCAAATTACCAGTTTAAATTTAAAATTTAAATTTCAGAATTCTAAAAACAGAAGAGTTTCTGTTTTTAAACCCTGAAACAATTTTACTCACACACTAACTATTGACTTCGAGTCAAATCCCCTTCTACTTCGAGTTTTTCCCCAATTAACCCGAGACTTACCCGAGGCAAAAATCTCTGCAACCACAAACATTACACTACCACATCATCAACATGCACATACACCTGTGTGCAACTTCAACCATCTTCAGCCACTTCTGATCTTCTTCTCCGACCTTTCCCTAACAATCAGAGACCACACTACAACTAAAACCCAGATTCCCTAAGATCAACTTGAATTTGAATTCAAGTTTAAAGCCATACCTGAAACAGCCTAACCCCAATCCCCTGAAACCTGTCAACACTATTAACTTCCATCTCCTACCACCATCATCGACCAAACTCCCGTGATTGCTTCATCACCACACCATTCATCCATACCCCAAACATCTTTGAACCCGATGCATCCTTGAAGTCACAGCACCCAAAATATTTTAGAACACAGTAACTAGGGTTCTACAACATAAATCCAAATTCCCATCTCAAACTTGAATTGTAGATCAATTCAATAATTTTCCTATGTTAATTGATAGCTACATTCACTCCAAAATCAATTTCAAACAGTTCAAATGCAAGATTCAACTGATTTTGATAAAATTGTAAAATACAGTTCACATGAATCTGCATTTTACTCTTTACATTGCAAACTTAATTTCTAATCTAAAATTTCTTGAATTTATTAAATGATTCTGATAGTAAACTTGAAACACCAATTCAATATATCCACATTTTCAAGTTTATACAGAATTTAGTTTGTTTTTATGTTTCCAGACATCATAGAACTACACAACTTATAAAAGGCATTTAAATTTTTATGTTATCATGAAATAATCAAATTCCACTCAAATGCTAATCTATGATAACATCCAGATCAAGAAGGAAAACTGTTTATCAAATTTAACTAAACTATAATAATCTGAACTTTAGAAATCAAGCATGCATTGCATTTCATATGTATACACAGGCAGTAAAAACATGTATAAAAATTTATCTCAACAAATAAACAAATATACATTCCTACTTAATTTATTTTAAGTTAAATGTTACTCACCTCAATATGCAGACCTCAGATTTTAGCATGCAGAGCACATTCAATATGCAGGGTATCATTCCAGATCATGAAAATGAATGCAGGCAGGCTCCTTTGAAATGCAGTAGCTTGAACCCTTTTTATACTTGAATATTGCTTTTTAAGATATGCAGGCTTGTATTTGTAGAGAGAAGTTGCATGCAGACCTTACTTGAAATTTGCATATGCAAAGAAAATGCAGGTTTTCTTGCATTTCCAGATTTGAAAAGAAATGCAAATGTTTGCTTTCTTATTGATGCATGCAGGTTTGTTTAGAAATGTAGGGCTTTTGATTACAGATGCAAGAACATGGAGATAATATTTTGAGTTTGAGGAGTTTGATTGTTGGATGCAGATTTGAATATTTGTGGAATGCAGAATTGAATTTGGGTTGTGAGAAGTTGAATGCAAATGTATGCTGCAGGTTGTAATTTTGGAAAATGCAGATTTTTTTTTTGAATTTGAAAAGAGGAGTTGAATGGATAGTATATGCAGACTTGTATGTATTTGGTTGTGAGAAGTGCATTTTTGTATGTAGTTTGAGAATGAAGTTTTTATGTTTAAAGAGTTTCAGATTTTCTTTTTAAGGAATGAGAAAAGAATGCATAAGAATGAAGAAGCTAATTTATATGAATGTATTTTCAGAAAATAAAGAAAAAGAAAATGAAATATTGAAACAATGACACATGTAAACATAGAGACACTTGTTAACTTAAATCCTCAATATACATACACATGTCTCTTTAAATAATATGTTATTTAAATAAGTGTTAAAGATAAATTAAACTTATTTAATTAATTCATACACATAGTTATGAATATAAATAATTCTCTAAAGAAAAGCAAAGCATTATTATAATATACAAGTAGTTCATTAGAAAAGAAACATTTAAAACAATTAAAAGGAATTTATAAAAGAGGTTACATTAACATATAGAATACATGTTCACATTTTATATTTGTATTTTAAATTCCAAATTAAATTGACAATCTAAATTATCAATAAATAATTTAAAAAGAATAACACAAATATTTTGTATCATATTTTAATATATAAACTTGAATTAAAATGAATTTTAAACTAATTAAAACATTTATCTCATATTTAAAATCATATAGTTATTTAATTAAATATTTTGAAAAGCTCAAATTAAAAATAAATCACCATTTCTATTTTCAAAACATATTATACTATACTAATTTAACTAAAACAAATTGTCTATTTAAAATATATACATAAATACATATACATTATTAAATAGAAAGAAATCTATTAACTTATCTAAAATAATTTCACAAATTAAATAATTAAATAAAGAAGATTATTGAATAATTATCAAATTTATTAACAAAATTTATCAGTTCAATATAAATTTAAGTCCAGATTATTAAATTTATATTGTCCAAAATTCCGGGATATTACAATCCTCCCCCCTTAAAAGAATTTCGTCCCCGAAATTTTAAAACAAAGGCAATTTAATAATCTATTTATAGATTTTATTTTAAAACACAGCATATGCTAATCATATGCCAACAACCAAAGCAACCAATTCACACAATCAAAACAAATCTAATTATCCAAAAGAATTTTGGATAAAACCTTCACGAGTTTCCCCGGTATATATATATCGGGATACTCGCTCTATAAAATTCAATCAATCAATACTACTAAGCTATAGAGCTCCTAACAACAATTCTATAAGAATATCAGACTACAGACGAGTCTGACTCAACAACCAAACCATCCTAAACTGCTGGTTCCACAACCAGAAATATCAAACACGAACTCCCTCAGAGATACGTGTAACATACTGAATCCCAGTTATCCAAACTGGCAATTCAACTCCAGAAAACCAAACACTCATCTAACCCAAAACACAGAAGAAACCAATACTCTTCGGAGTTAGCTTCCCAAACTTATAGCTCCTTGAATCAGAGAAAAAACTTAACCAAGATCCAATCTCCAATTCCAGAATCCAAATTTCTCTGTCTCGTATCCATAAGAACTCTTCGGACGATCCTGGGCTACCAACATCCATCCTGATCAGCTTAACTCTTGCTGATTCCAAAAGAAACAGACTGAATCAAAACAATCCAATGATCTCCTCAAGATCACTCATAAACCAAAAACACGAACCCTGCTCCTCAACAACAGAAGACAGAACAAACTTCTTCTTATCCGAGAAACAAAACAGAAACACCTCCAAACTGCTTCCGCTGCTCATCTCTGATCCGAAACAGAAGAAAATGCTGACGAAGAGCACAAGCACAGACCAGACAACCCAGCACAAAAATATGGTTCCACATATCCATAAAGAAAACTCAGATGTTCCTCCCAAACCTGAGTTGCTTCTCCAACTTTTATCTCAAGGAACCATCCATCTACTAACTGAACCACCAGTTCCATTCCTGGAAAGAAAACTCGATTTCTAGATGCTGACAAACTCTGACTTCCAGAAGACATCCAGACAATCTCCAACAAACACAAGAGAACATACTATCGCAAGTCATTTTTGCGATCTACTCAGCCTAAATCCAAAGAAACTGCTCTCTCTTAACCAAACAGAACAGCTTATGCTGACTTAGCTAACCTCTAGAGAAAAGATCCACTCTGCTGCTTCTGAACTCCACTTCAGAAAAACTACTCAGCCAGAAGACTCCCTATCAACTCAGAACACTCAGCTAAACTCAGCCACATCACATGTTGACTCACTACTTATTCTTATTCCAAAGAAACATCTTCGGAAATATCCATAGTCACTGCATCTCATCACGCAGCTACAACTTCCTAAGATATCAAGATACCATCACTTGCTTACTTCTGCCCTACCGCCAGATCAAAACTCAACTCAGCACTTCAAAGATGAACTCCGAACCTTAACAGGTTTCCTTCAGAGATCGATGAAGTACTTCATCACAACAGAACTCACTCGAGACGGTATTAGGTCTACAGTCTCGACAATACACTTCCAACCAATGGTAGTCGTGTTACACACACTTCTACCTTATTTACCTTTATAACTTACATTGGAAAAACCTGAACAGGTAATCCAACAAATAGGTAGAACCAATAAATATATATATATTAAAAATACAAATACGCTCTCTCAAGAAAGACACCACTACAGAGCCTAGGTATTCACTCAACCTAACGCTCTGATACCAAAATGTCACGACCAACTTTCACTCCCAGAAAATCGCGTCATGAATTAAGAAAGAAAGGGATAGAAGAAGAAAAGAAAGAAGAGAAGAAGAAAACAACATCAGAATCTAACACAGCGGAACGAATAAATTATATTAATAACATAATACATTACATAGTTTACAACCATATCAGAGATACACAGCTAAATAACACATACTAGACAGTTATAAACACCTGTCAAGTTATACAACTCAATACAACAACTCAGAGAACACACACAGCGGAACTATATAACTATACGCAGAAGCCTCCTGCTCCATATGCTCCTCCACAAATCGTCAAAGCTAACCTGAATCCTAACCTGAATTCCCTTGACTACTCATAAAAATTTGAGTACCCAAGAGTTAAAGAAAAAAAACAGAAATAACTCCGGGTCAGACATGGGTCTGGTGTGAGTAACAGGTTAAAGTTGCTTAACTTTTTAAAAACCTTTTGAAAAGAAAGGTATCACGTAAGACTTCCCACACATAAACATGGAAAAGTTTTTACCTTACGCTAACCAAAACATTTGATAGGAAATCCGATGATATTATAATAGTGTCTAGGGTTTTCAAATAAATAAGAAATAGCCGAAATTGTTACATTCATTAAATTCCAGCTACTAGCCACAAAAGTGGGTAATACAATCAAAACCGTTGGCACTTATTGGATTTTGGATTCCATACAATGGCAGGGCTACTGGGGTACCGCCCGTCACAGTACGTGGCCTAGATCAACGTACCGAGGATTACTCCCTTCATCCCCTGCAACACAAAGCCGGACCCATTCCTTACTGAATAGTTCCGAACAAGACAACCCCGCAGTTGGCGTACGTTCCAACTGCCCACACAGCCGAAATAAAATGGACCTCTAGACAGGGGTAAATCTTGCTCTCCAGTGGGGGCTACCCACGAAGCCTTGCTGCACCTCCCCTGTTTTAGCCATTCCCGGTTGATGAGGCTTGAGGCTACGATTACCTTTAGAGAACACATCTCTTAGAATGCTCATCGTCCACCTGACGATGTTCTGAAAGCATTCAATCCATACAAGTTCGTTCCGGGTTCGAACGAAACCGAAGGCATTATCTCGTTACACTCATATTGGAATCACCCTCAGTGTTAACGACAATAACCCTTGCACTCTGATTCACCATCTCGAATCTATAAGTACTATTCCGTCAAACTCATTACGGAATCACCCACAGAGTTATACTGACGTATAGCCCTTACACCTCGAGTCTTCACTCGCTCCACTTGGATTAACGACCTAACGTTAATTGGAATCGATGTGGTTTTCGGATATCCAAATATGGAAACCCGATCCCGGTCTCATCGAAATACAAAGCGTGTCTTTTATGTCCAAGTTGTTTTAAGTTTAAAACAATTCAATTCATTATCTAAATATACACAGATAGATAATTCACAACATAACAGATAATCAACCTTATCATTATCAACAGATAATCATATCATAATCTGATAATCCATATTATCATCCAAAAGCAACCAATGCATCCATATCACATACACTACTCATAACTGAGATTACAAACCAAACCAGTCAACCAATTCCAATCATCAAACATAAGCAAATGATCTAATGATCACATCTTCAATAATTAATTTAAAATGAATTAAATTAATTACTGAACTCAAATTAATTTAAAATGAATTAAATTAATCATCAAAATCCTGCTTAACTAAACCATCCATTGATTACAAATCAATTTATAAATCATCATCTCAATATTCTTTCAATTAATCATTACTGATTAACTATCTCTAATTACAATAAGTAATTAGCTTATAAGTTGATTACACAAGTTAATTATATTGAACCCTACATATATATTAATCACCCTTGATTAATAACCATTCAGTAATTAACTACATTAATTACTCAACCCAATAATTAATTATTCTTAATTAATTATCTAAATTAATTCCCTTAATTAATTTTCAAAGTAATTTAAATCCAAATTACTTCTATATCAAATATCTTTAATTACATCCTGTAATTATTAATTACTTCCTTAAGTAATTACAAATTTATAAATTACATAAAGTAATTATCAAACAATCCACAATTGTTTAAACCAATTAAACTTAATTAATTAATCTAAACAAATCACATTAACCTTAATTAATTACATTAAGTAATTAACTCTTTAATTACTTTCATTAAGTAATTAAATCTAAAACAATTGATTATTCTTAATTAATTAATCTAATTAATTATCAAAAATTAATCACATTAATTAATTGTTAAATAAATCTTAAGTTAATGACTTCATTTACATTTCTTAATTACTTAATTAAGAGATTAACTTATATTAATCATTATTAGTTATTAAGTAATTAATATTTAATTACTATTTAATTAATCTCTAATTATTAATTAACTAAGTGTTAATTAAAATCTTAATTAATCATTAATCACTTGATTAAACAAATTCTTTATTAAAAATTAATTAACCCTTCTTAATTATAGATTAATTAAACTTAATTAATTAATCTCAAATTAAACTAATCATCATTAATTATTTAATTAAAACATCCACATTATTAATTAATTAAATAATTAACATTCATCTTAATTACCTTAGTAATTAATGAATCAAATCATTAATCTTAATTTATCTTTTAGATAAATATTACTTATTAAATAAAGCATTTAAAAACAAAATGTTTTCAAATTTTACTTTAAATTCCAATTACCATTTACTTTTAAACTTTAAGACTCAAATTTATTTAAATAAGATTTTCAAAACAATACAACTTAATTTTATATGTTTACAAGAAACATATATTTTGTTAATAAGATTAAAAAGAATTTAAATTTCAATTCAAATTAAATTCAAATCAATTTAAAGAATATCTTCAAAATTTGAAATTCAACTTTCACTTATTTTAGATTTAACTCTTAATAACTCTTTCTAAAATTTACACCTACAATTCAAATGCAAATCCTTTGAAAGCAATTGAAACTTAAATCTTTAATTTTAAAACTGAAGTTTAAACTTAAATTCAGATTTAAAAGCACAGATTTAAATTCATTTGAACTTCTAATTTTAAATACTTAACTTTCCAATTCTATATGCAAAACAACAATGCATTTATACTTGAGATTTTGAAAATCAAATTTAAATTTAAAAAAAAACAAAAATTGATTTCAAATCTCTGACCATCCAAATTTGAATTCATATTCAAATTCAAACTTAAACTCATTTAAATCTTCACTTTCAAATTTAACTTAATCTTACATATGAAACAGAAAACAGTTTTCTGTTTAAATAAAAAAAACTAAAACTTTAAAAATTTCCAGAGTTAAAATAATTTCAAAGAACAGAGTTTAAACTTATTTAAATTCATATTTGAATTCAGTTTATTGAAGCCTAAGTCTAAACTAAGATTTACAATTTAAACTTACATTTCAAATTTAAAAACTGCAACAGTTTTTCCTGTTCTTTTATACTTTTTATTTATTTTTAAACCAATTTGAATTCTGCATTTACATTATTACAAAATAAGAATTCAAACAACTTGAATTCATTCTTAGATTCAAGTTAAATCCTAAGTTCAAATTACCAGTTTAAATTTAAAATTTAAATTTCAGAATTCTAAAAACAGAAGAGTTTCTGTTTTTAAACCCTGAAACAATTTTACTCACACACTAACTATTGACTTCGAGTCAAATCCCCTTCTACTTCGAGTTTTTCCCCAATTAACCCGAGACTTACCCGAGGCAAAAATCTCTGCAACCACAAACATTACACTACCACATCATCAACATGCACATACACCTGTGTGCAACTTCAACCATCTTCAGCCACTTCTGATCTTCTTCTCCGACCTTTCCCTAACAATCAGAGACCACACTACAACTAAAACCCAGATTCCCTAAGATCAACTTGAATTTGAATTCAAGTTTAAAGCCATACCTGAAACAGCCTAACCCCAATCCCCTGAAACCTGTCAACACTATTAACTTCCATCTCCTACCACCATCATCGACCAAACTCCCGTGATTGCTTCATCACCACACCATTCATCCATACCCCAAACATCTTTGAACCCGATGCATCCTTGAAGTCACAGCACCCAAAATATTTTAGAACACAGTAACTAGGGTTCTACAACATAAATCCAAATTCCCATCTCAAACTTGAATTGTAGATCAATTCAATAATTTTCCTATGTTAATTGATAGCTACATTCACTCCAAAATCAATTTCAAACAGTTCAAATGCAAGATTCAACTGATTTTGATAAAATTGTAAAATACAGTTCACATGAATCTGCATTTTACTCTTTACATTGCAAACTTAATTTCTAATCTAAAATTTCTTGAATTTATTAAATGATTCTGATAGTAAACTTGAAACACCAATTCAATATATCCACATTTTCAAGTTTATACAGAATTTAGTTTGTTTTTATGTTTCCAGACATCATAGAACTACACAACTTATAAAAGGCATTTAAATTTTTATGTTATCATGAAATAATCAAATTCCACTCAAATGCTAATCTATGATAACATCCAGATCAAGAAGGAAAACTGTTTATCAAATTTAACTAAACTATAATAATCTGAACTTTAGAAATCAAGCATGCATTGCATTTCATATGTATACACAGGCAGTAAAAACATGTATAAAAATTTATCTCAACAAATAAACAAATATACATTCCTACTTAATTTATTTTAAGTTAAATGTTACTCACCTCAATATGCAGACCTCAGATTTTAGCATGCAGAGCACATTCAATATGCAGGGTATCATTCCAGATCATGAAAATGAATGCAGGCAGGCTCCTTTGAAATGCAGTAGCTTGAACCCTTTTTATACTTGAATATTGCTTTTTAAGATATGCAGGCTTGTATTTGTAGAGAGAAGTTGCATGCAGACCTTACTTGAAATTTGCATATGCAAAGAAAATGCAGGTTTTCTTGCATTTCCAGATTTGAAAAGAAATGCAAATGTTTGCTTTCTTATTGATGCATGCAGGTTTGTTTAGAAATGTAGGGCTTTTGATTACAGATGCAAGAACATGGAGATAATATTTTGAGTTTGAGGAGTTTGATTGTTGGATGCAGATTTGAATATTTGTGGAATGCAGAATTGAATTTGGGTTGTGAGAAGTTGAATGCAAATGTATGCTGCAGGTTGTAATTTTGGAAAATGCAGATTTTTTTTTTTGAATTTGAAAAGAGGAGTTGAATGGATAGTATATGCAGACTTGTATGTATTTGGTTGTGAGAAGTGCATTTTTGTATGTAGTTTGAGAATGAAGTTTTTATGTTTAAAGAGTTTCAGATTTTCTTTTTAAGGAATGAGAAAAGAATGCATAAGAATGAAGAAGCTAATTTATATGAATGTATTTTCAGAAAATAAAGAAAAAGAAAATGAAATATTGAAACAATGACACATGTAAACATAGAGACACTTGTTAACTTAAATCCTCAATATACATACACATGTCTCTTTAAATAATATGTTATTTAAATAAGTGTTAAAGATAAATTAAACTTATTTAATTAATTCATACACATAGTTATGAATATAAATAATTCTCTAAAGAAAAGCAAAGCATTATTATAATATACAAGTAGTTCATTAGAAAAGAAACATTTAAAACAATTAAAAGGAATTTATAAAAGAGGTTACATTAACATATAGAATACATGTTCACATTTTATATTTGTATTTTAAATTCCAAATTAAATTGACAATCTAAATTATCAATAAATAATTTAAAAAGAATAACACAAATATTTTGTATCATATTTTAATATATAAACTTGAATTAAAATGAATTTTAAACTAATTAAAACATTTATCTCATATTTAAAATCATATAGTTATTTAATTAAATATTTTGAAAAGCTCAAATTAAAAATAAATCACCATTTCTATTTTCAAAACATATTATACTATACTAATTTAACTAAAACAAATTGTCTATTTAAAATATATACATAAATACATATACATTATTAAATAGAAAGAAATCTATTAACTTATCTAAAATAATTTCACAAATTAAATAATTAAATAAAGAAGATTATTGAATAATTATCAAATTTATTAACAAAATTTATCAGTTCAATATAAATTTAAGTCCAGATTATTAAATTTATATTGTCCAAAATTCCGGGATATTACATATTCTGGCCGAAGGTGGAGTTCGTCGTGGCCTTTCGACTGGTGGTCGCTGATCGCCATGGAGTGGCTCGTATTGGTCGCGTGCATTAGGGTTTTTGAGCGGCTATGGGTCTCGTGCTCGCGTGTTTTAGTTGGGGGAAGAAGAATAGAGTCACAGCCGAGATTTCATCAATTAACGCGTGCGGCCCAGATCGTTTCTAGGTTTAAAAATATTAAATAAAATTGTAAATTGATTTATATAAATTCGTTCAACCTTTAAAAAGATGTAACTCTTTCATACGAGGTCAAAAATTGACAAAACGAATTGCGTCCTGTTCGTATTGACGAATACTACACGATGGAGCTGGATTGGAGTTGATTGGAGCTAGTGAAAATTTTGGGTAAAATTAAACGGGCGTTTAATTTTATTCGAAATAAAACGTTGAAACTGTTATTAGAAGCAAGGTGAGAACTTCTCACTCAATCGAATCTCTTTCGATTTAAATTTTAAATAGTTAGATTTAAAATTGCTAGACTGTATGCTTGGATGATAAATTGCTATCTGTTGTATTGAAATAGACCCTATACGCCGTGTATTAAGCGGATGTTATTTATTAAACACATATACCGCGATATTCCATCTTGAAGTGGAATTGGTATTATATATGTACTTGGAGTTGATTTTCCCGCATTATATAGTGGATGAGACCATAATGCGCCACATAATAGCGGATAATATTTTATATGAACCCATATAGCGCGATATTCCATCTTGAAACGGGATTGGTATTGTGCTAACATCTGTGGATGCAAGGAAACAGGTTGGAGGGATCCAACTGGATTTCTCAACAGTATGGATTTATTTTACAGATACTTGCGATATATTCTGTTATCATATTGATATATGATGTTTGGATGCCGTGATTGTTATATTTAGTGATGTTGCAGCATTGGGCCTATTTTTGGAGTTTTAAAAATGTTAAAGTAACGATTTTGAATTTAAAAAGGATTTTAAAAATGATTTTTGAAAGTATACGTTTTATTGAATTTTGGAATTGATTCATTCTAAAATAAATAAACGTTATAATTTTTATGTTATAAAAATTATGATTTTTGTGAAATATAACTGAAATGTGATTTTTGAAATAAGTAGTTGATTAATTTGTAAAATGGTTTAAATTTGGATTTTTGAATTAATATAAACAATTTATATAAAAGATTTATAAAATTGATATTTATAAATTAAAATATTGGAATTATAAAACAAGTTTTTATAAGTGTTAAAATAAAGTATAAATGGATTTCATAAGTGAATGAAATTTATAGATTTATAAATTGGGAAGTTATGAAATGAATAGATTTTGTAAAATAAAAGATTTATAAGAAATTAACTTACAAATTGGATTTTGGTATTTAAACGAGATTTAAATAGAATTTGTTAATTAAGGGATTTTATAAGTTGAAGTTTTTATTAAATATATAAATGTGAATTTATAAACATTGTTTTATAAATCCGAAATCGACTTATCTTGATAAGTCAATTATTTTAGATTATTAAATGAGATTATCCACGATTTTGGACAGTGGATAATCCTTTAAAAATAAAATATGTAGAAATGTTCAATTTGGTTAACGAAGTATATTCACGATTTTGGACAGTGAATAATATATTAAAGAAATGTTTTAGGAAGTGATCTTTTTAAATAGAATTAAAATGATTTGAAGTTGTTTTAAAATGTGTTAAGGATCGAAACCATAGATTTCAACATTCATTGTTGAAATAGACGTTTTCGAGAAACAAGGAAAAGATGAACTATAACACTGTTGTTATAGTAAATGATTTCCGAAAGGAAATGTTTTATATAGTATTGGGATTTATATATCTATCTAAATGTCGAATACCTATACTAGTGATTTTGGGTTGTCGTAACGATGTTTTACGCAACATTCGTTTTGACTCAAATGAATGCGTTTAAGAGAATGTTTTCCTTAGAAGAATAAAATATATACTTAATCGTGTTTTAAGTATATCGAATATTTTTCAAATGTTGAAAATAAATAGATTTGTGAATTACTTATTATTAAATAAGTATTTGGAAATGTTTTTCAATGTAGAAATTGAAATGGTTTAGAGAATATATCTTTTTAAAGATAAATTGAAAGTGAATTTTTGAAATCGATTTGAGAATCGTATATTAGTACATATTTTAGAAATGTGAATTCACCATGGAATTTATAAAGGAAAGGGAAAACTGTTTTTAAAATAAACATTGATTTATTTTTGAAGTGTGGAAAATTATATATCTTGTAAAGTTATTTTTGAAAAATAAATAATTTGGGAAATTATTTGGAATCTGGTGATGTTGTGCATATCTATTGATAATTAAATAACCGACTATCAATATTTATCTTTAAATGGGTATTTGTTGTGATTTGCTTGAATTTGAATGCTACACTTATTTTAAAAATAAACGCTCGCTTTTCGGTTTAGCCGGGAGAGGACCTTTGTGTCATAAATCCCATTCCGAATAATGATATGTCGTAATGGATAGAATTTGAAGACCTGTGTTGAAGACCGGACATGTTCGAAAACGGAAGGATTACCGTTGAATGTCTCTACATCGGCTGGTCTCCGATATAGAGATTTTATCACCCTTTGTGATGGGAATTCCGGACGTGATTAGTGAATATCCGGATTGCAAGGGCTTCTTTGGAAGTGCATTCGGTTCCGTTCGATTCCGGAACGGACTTGTATGGATGTGTGTTTTTGACGCTACAATTTGAGATGTAAAGCTGGTTTCTATCAAATATATTTCTGTTGGTGGCGGAGAATTTATTCTTTTAGCTTAACACCCTTCTTTGAGACGTACGAGCTCAGAGGTTATGTAGTTGATGGTTACTAGTGATATATTCCCAATTTGGTAACGTGGCATGCTGAGTGTTGCTGATCATTTGTTGATCAAAGCACAGGTTTTATGAAAAGCGTAGCTTTGTGGATGAGACTTTGTCGGACCTTACACCCCGGTAATGGTCAAAACTGGAAAGATGCGGCAAGGTTATTAGGGGATAGCGCCCCCTTAGTGTATGTCATTTCCTTCTGGATAGAGGTGGTATTATGGTATGGAGCCCTGATACTTAACATATGTTGTTGCTACAAACTTATTATTTTGCGGTTGTTGGTGAATCCCGGGATTTAGGTCGGTTACGACCGGGGGATGGCATACTCGTTTCAGTAGTTACCCAGCTAGGAGTAACCCAGCCTTGTGTTGGCAGAGATCCGGTTAGGTTCTCGGGGCGTCTTTCCAGAGGCGTACCCATGTGACAATGGGCAGTTCCTTGGCCTGACCATTTGTTGGAAATCCAAAGAAACAATACGAACCTAGTACGATTTTAGTTGTATACCTGCCATGGAATGTGGCGGTAACCTGCTATTGAACATGGTAGCTATAGTAGGCATAAGTGCGGAATGCCTATGCTGGCTAAGATTTATGTTATACTTTCGAAATGTTTTTCTTGCACTTTGCAGTTATAGTAATAATATCAAAGAAAATTTCTCGTATCAAGCAAGTTTGACTATCATAAGGAGAAATCTCCTCCGATTCTGCGTTTGCATTGTGTGTGTGTGCGGGAGGCCTTATGGTTGTCCCATTTTCTAAAAAGCATTGCGAATCTAATTTAAAATATTTCTTTGTTTGTTTTTAAAGATAAACTGTTTAAGTTCTCACACCAGTCCCATGACTGACCTGGAGTTTATTGTTCTCTTCCTAAACTCTGGGTGTCAATAAATTTCCACACAGGAAGTCTAGAGTTAGGTTATCAGGTCATTCTGGAATTCAGGGTTGCTGTAGAGATTTGGAGGCAAGCTGAATGGCATGGCGTATCAATTAATATATAGTATTTCTTTTCCGTTGTTTGTTGTTGTGAACTCTGATAATGTAATGTAATGTGATGTGATGTGATGTAATAACTCATATAGTTCTTTTGATTTAAAGATTATTCATTTATCTATTATATGTTGTTCCACTGCGATTGTGAGATTCTGATATTGTTTATGTTGCTTTTTCTTTCTTTCTTCTTCTATCTTCTACCTCTTCTTTAACCCTAACGGTACGGTTTTCCGGCCTACGATTGCTCGACAGTTGATACAGTGGACGTATTAATGTCGACTTTCGAGCGTCGAAAATCCGAGAACGTTACATCTGGTATCAGAGCTTTTGGTTAAGAGACAACCTTGGCTCTGTTGGGAATAACTCATTAGAGATAGAGTCAGTAGTACTCTAGAATGAGTGAGAATAATAGACATGAGCAGGTATTTGTTAGTGAATATAAAAATGTTTTATATTGTGTTTTCTTATTCGTTGAGCTGTATGTGAATTCTGGTCGGTATGTGGGACGCCCTATTGTCGATAGGGATTTCTAAACACTTAAACGAGGCAAGTCGACGTAGTATCATTTTAAAATTGGATAAATGAAATAATTTTACCTCGATTATATTTTATATATAAAGGAATAATTTTTCAAAATTAATAAAGTGTATATAAATTGATTGTTTGGTTGTTGAAAAAACAAATATATAAAACTTAATAAAGATGTTTGAATAATAATCTAAAATAACAACAATTGTAAAAGAATAATTGTATAAGCAAATGAATTATTAAGATGGAATTATAGTTAATATGATTTACAATTGTGAAATGGTCTTATATAAGTAAAGAGAAAATAGTGAAATTATATAAGTAAAAGATTTGTAAATGTGATTTATGAATAAAAAGAAATTTTTTTGAAAGAATTTAAAGCACTAGATTCACTACTGTCACTGGGAAATAATAAGGGTGATGACTACAGCAGCATCAGTATCATTTTCGAGTTTCTATGTGATGGATTTGCTACCATAGCAAATTGAAAAAATTGAAGTTTGGTTGTGATAAACAAATTTGAAAATTAAAAATTCAAAGTGAAACTGATGAATATAAGTGAAACGAGTTTTGAACTTATAATATGAGATAATAAATTTGACTTTGGTAAAAGTTAAATAGAATTTAATTTAGAATTGGAATCTGAATTGGATTTATAAGTGGAAATTTAAGTTAAGTTAAACACTTAAGTGAATTTGAAATCTAATTTGAACCAATGGCTTTGAAAAGTTAACGGATTCTGTAACTTTTTCTTTCTTGGTAATTTCGAGGACAAAATTCTTTTAAGGGGGGAAGTTTGTAACGACCTAGAACTTCTGTCATCTGAAATTCGTATATTTAATTAATTTTAAATATTTACGAATGAATTTTATAAGCTAAGTGAATTAAATTTCGAATATCTAGATTTAATTGGATAATTAAATCGATAATTTAATATTTGAAATTACAGAAATAATTGGAAATTGGGTTTAAAGTGATTAAAATTGATTTGTATAGTTGTATTAAATCATATTGGAGTTAGAATGATGTTATAGAACTTTTAAAATTGAATTTAAAGTTAATTTGCAGAAATTGAATATTTTAATATTTAATTAATGAATAAAAATAGTCATTTTTCAAACAGTCTCGGATTTCGACGAAACCAGTTTCATCGGATCCGTAATGTTATATTATTGTATGGTTTTAAATTTTGTGTCAATCGGACTTACGGTTTGTCCGGTTCAAGCTAAAACGCGTAGAAATCGGTTTGAGTGAATTTTAAATTTAAATAATTCGATTCGAAAACCTATCTTCCAAATATGATCGAGTTGGCTCCCGATATATATTCCATTGCGTTCGGAATAGGAGTAAAATATTATAAACGCCAGGCGGCACGCTTCGTTTGGAGTTCGGAGAAATTTCGGGTGAATAGTGCACGGAAATTTTCTATAAAAGGACCTTCATTATTTCATTTTACACCAAAACCCTAATTCTGAAGCCCTGGCTGCCAGAAACTATTAATGGCCGAAATTGCATCTTCTTCCTCCTCCAATATCTTCCAATCTATCGACATTTATCAAAAACTCTCAACTACAAAGTGATAGATCTCGTCGAGGTCTTCAATCTCAACGGTGGTGATCGGAAATGGTGGAGCCGATCAACGGCAAATCGAGTTCAAGGGTCGCGTGTTCTTTCACGTTTTTCAAGGCGTATAGACGACCGAGCTCGGCACTATTCTAGGCGAAGGTGGAGTTCGTTGTGGCCTTTCGACTGGTGGTCGCTGATCGTCGTGGAGTGGCTCGTATTGGTCGGTTGCATTAGGGTTTTTGGGCAGCTATGGGTCTCGCGCTCGCGTGTTTTAGCTGGGGGAAGAAGAATAGAGTCACGGCCAAGATTTCATCAATTAACGCGTGCAGCCCAGATCGTTTCTAGGTTTAAAAATATTAAATAAAATTGTAAATTGATTTATATAAATTCGTTCAACCTTTAAAAAGCTGTAACTCTTTTATACGAGGTCGAAAATTGACGAAACGAATTGCGCCGGGTTCGTACTGACAAATACTTCGTGATGGAGCTGGATTGGAGTTGATTGGAGCTGGTGAAAATTTTGGGTAAAATTAAACGCGCATTTAATTTTATTCGAAATAAAACGCTGAAACTGTTATTAGAAGCAAGGTGAGAACTTCTCACTCAATCGAATCTGTTTCGATTTAAATCTTAAATAGTTAGATTTAAAATTGCTAGATTGTATGCTTGGATGATAAATTGCTATCTGTTGTATTGAAATAGACCCTATACGCCGTATATTAAGCGGATGTTATTTATTAAACACATATACCGTGATATTCCATCTTGAAGTGGAATTGGTATTATATATGTACTTGGAGTTGATTTTCCCGCATTATATAGCGGATGAGACCCTATTGCGCCGCATAATAGCGGATAATATTTTTTATGAACCCATATACCGCGATATTCCGTCTTGAAACGGGATTGGTATTGTGCTAACATCAGTGGATGCAGGGAAACAGATTGGAGGGATCCAACTGGATTCCTCGACAGTATGGATTTATTTTACAGACATTTGCGATATATTCTATTATCATATTGATATATGATGTTTGGATGTCGTGATTGTTATATTTAGTGTTGTTGCAACATTGGGCCTATTTTTGGAGTTTTAAAAAAGTTAAAGTAACGATTTTGAATTTAAAAAGGATTTTAAAAATGATTTTTGAAAGTATAAGTTTTATTAAATTTTGGAATTGATTCATTCTAAAATAAATAAACGTTATAATTTTTATGTTATAAAAATTATGATTTTTGTGAAATATAGCCGAAATGTGATTTTTGAAATAAGTAGTTGATTAATTTGTAAAATGGTTTAAATTGGGATTTTGAATTAATATAAACAATTTATATAAAAGATTTATAAAATTGATATTTATAAATTAAAATATTGGAATTATAAAATAAGTTTTTATAAGTGTTAAAATGAAGTATAAATGGATTTCATAAGTGAATGAAATTTATAGATTTATAAATTGGGAAGTTATGAAATGAATAGATTTTGTAAAATAAAAGATTTATAAGAAATTAACTTATAAATTGGATTTTGGTATTTAAACGAGATATAAATAGAATTTGTTAATTAAGGGATTTTATAAGTTGAAGTTTTTATTAAATATATAAATGTGAATTTATAAACGTTGTTTTATAAATCCGAAATCGACTTATTTTGATAAATCAATTATTTTAGATTATTAAAGGAGATTATCCACGAATTTGGACAGTGGATAATCCTTTAAAAATAAAATGTGTAGAAATGTTCAATTTGGTTAACGAAGTATATTCACGATTTTGGACAGTGAATAATATATTAAAGAAATGTTTTAGGAAGTGATCTTTTTAAATAGAATTAAAACGATTTGAAGTTGTTTTAAAATGTGTTAAGGATCGAAACCATAGATTTCAACATTCATTGTTGAAATAGACGTTTTCGAGAAACAAGGAAAAGATGGACTATAACACTGTTGTTATAGTAAATGATTTCCGAAAGGAAATGTTTTATATAGTATTGGGATTTATATATCTATCTAAATGTCGAATCCCTATACTAGTGATTTTGGGTTGTCGTAACGATGTTTTACGCAACATTTGTTTTGATTCAAATGAATGTGTTTAGGAGAACGTTTTCCTTAGAAGAATAAAATATATACTTAATCGTGTTTTAAGTATATCGAATATTTTCCAAATGTTCAAAATAAATAGATTTGTGAATTACTTATTATTAAATAAGTATTTGGAAATGTTTTCCAATATGGAAATTGAAATGGTTTAGAGAATATATCTTTTTAAAGACAAATTGAAAGTGAATATTTGAAATCGATTTGAGAATCGTATATTAATAGATATTTTGGAAATGTGAATTCATCATGGAATTTATAAAGGAATGGGAAATTTGTTTTAAAAATAAACATTGATTTATTTTCGAAGTGTGGAAAATTATATATCTTGTAAAGATATTTTTGGAAAATGAATAATTTGGGAAATTATTTGGAATCTGGTGATGTTGTGCATATCTATTGATAGTTAAATAACCGACTATCAATATTTATTTTTAAATGGGTATTTGTTGTGATTTGCTTGAATTTGAATGCTACACTTATTTTAAAAATAAACGCTCGCTTTTCGGTTTAGCCGGGAAAGGACCTTTGTGTGATAAATCCCATTCCGAAAAATGATATGTCATAATGGATAGCATTTGAAGACCGGTGTTGAAGACCGGACATGTTCGAAAATGGAAGGATTACCGTCGAATGTCTCTGCATCGGTTGGTCTCCGATATAGAGACTTTATCACCCTTTGTGATGGAAATTCCGGACGTGATTAGTGAATATCCGGATTGCAAGGGCTTCTTTGGAAGTGCCTTCGGTTCCGTTCGATCCTGGAACGGACATGTATGGACGTGTGTTTGACGCTACAATTTGAGATGTAAAGCTGGATTCTATTAAATATATTTCTGTTGGTGGCGGAGAATTTATTCGTTTAGCTTAACACCCTTCTCTAAGACGTAGGAGCTCATAGGTTATGTAGTTTATGGTTACTAGTGATATATTCCCAATTTGGTAACGTGGCATGCTGAGTGTTGCTGATCATTTGTTGATCAAAGCACAGCTTTTATGAAAAGCGTAGCTTCGTGGATGAGACTTCGTCGGACCTCACACCCCGGTAATGGTCAAAACAGGAAAGATGCGGCAAGGTTATTAGGGGATAGCGCCCCCTTAGTGCATGTCATTTCCTTCTAGATAGAGGTGGTATTATGATATGGAGCCCTGATACTTAACATATGTTGTTGCTGCAAACTTATTATTTTGTGGTTGTTGGTGAATCCCGGGATTTAGGTCGGTTACGACCGGGGGATGGCATACTCGTTTCAGTAGTTATCCAGTTAGGGGTAACCCGGCCTTGTGTTGGCAAAGATCCGGTTAGGTTCTCGGGGCGTCTATCCAAAGGCGTACCCATGTGGAAATGGGAAGTTCCTTGGCCTAACCATTTGTTGGAAATCCAAAGAAATAATACGAACCTTGTACGGTTTTAGTTGTATAACCTGCCATGGAATGTGGCGGTAACCTGCTATTGAAAATGGTAGCTATAGTAGGCATAAGTGCGGAATGCCTATGCTGGCTAACCTTTATATTATACTTTCGAAATGTTTTTCCCGCACTTTGTACTTATGGCAATAATATCAAAAAAAAAATTCTCGTATCAAGCATGTTTGACTATCATAAGGAGAAATCTCCTCCGATTCTGCGTTTGCATTGTGTGTGTGTGCGGGAGGCCTTATGGTAGTCTCATTTTCTAAAAAGCATTGCGAATCTAATTTAAAATATTTCTTTGTTAGTTTTTAAAGATAAACTGTTTAAGTTCTCACACCAGTCCCATGACTGACCTGGAGTTTATTATTCTCTTCCTAAACTCTGGGTGCCTATAAATTTCCACACGGGCAGTCTAGAGTTAGGTTATCAGGTCATTCTGGAATTCAGTAGTTGCTGTAGAGATTTAGAGGCAAGCTGAATGGCTTGGCATATCAATTAATATATAGTATTTCTTTTCCGCTGTTTTTTGTTGTAAACTCTGATAATGTAATGTGATGTGATGTGATGTAATAACTGATATAGTTCTTTTGATTTAAAGATTATTCATTTATCTATTATATGTTGTTCCGCTGCGATTGTGAGATTCTGATATTGTTTCTGTTGCTTTTTCTTTCTTCTTCTATCTTCTACCTCTTCTTTAACCCTAGCGGTACGGTTTTCTGGCCTTCGATTGCTCGGCAGTTGATACAATGGACCAAGAGTTTCATCTAAACATTGCAAAGCCTATATGTAGTTATCAACTGTCTTATGACAAAAAAAGCATATGCAACTATGAATGCATTCCATGTGGATGAGACTCCTACTATCTCTAATAAAGGTTTATCTTGACATCTAGTTTTATAGGTGCAATCTATGATCAGAACATATGGAGAACATCTAATAAGCGCCATGGAATATGGATGTGCACAAAATAAACGTAATACCTCTTTTGTATTATAATCTCTCCATTGAAATTCAATATACTTGTTTTCATCTAACATATACAACATTTTTTGCATGTAAGTCCTTCCTCCTATCTCAATAACTCGATATTTAGCCTTAAACCTGTAAATTGTTTGCATTATAGAGGCATTATTTGGGTTATTTTCTTTGAGAATACGAAGCACTTTCCTTGCTTTTACACCACATGCGCTCAATTTTGTTAATTCTATCTCTTTATTTTTTATAAGTCTAACAACATACGAATGTTCTTCAAAATTTGTATTTTTTAATGGATGATTATGAAGTCCACGTATAATTTCTACTCTTTATTGATCCAGCATTGGTAATTTAACTCTTTTCAATAAGAAAGGACATCCACATTTCTTCATCTTCATTATTCTAGCCTTCACTTGTTTTTCAGTGGGTGCCTTTTTGTTGATCATAACGTAAAATCCACTTCTCTTATACCAATATTATATTCGACTTCTACGACTGTTTTTGATTTTTCACATTGTTTAATAGTAGCAACTATCCACATAACATTTCAATATTTTTGCACCATTCAGTAAGTTCACCATGTGAATTAAAAATTTGAGCTATAAATAAAAAATTAATTGATTTTATATCTTCTGTGCAACGTCAAAATTAAAAAAATACATATCTTACGAGTTCAAAATGCAAAAATGCAATCCCGGTCTAGGTATTTGATCATTGAGCGTAGTTGTTCACTATCCCAGATAACAAAATATCAGATTAAACGTAAGAAAGCAAAATAAAACTCTATGTAGAACAATTAAAAAAAATTAAAATTTACCATACTAAAAGTTGATTTCTCGTGATTATCTATACGTTGCTCAACTACATCATTATTGTGTATTTTCTCTTGTTCTGTTATAGTTCCATCTAACCACTTTCCAACTGTTTCATTGCTTATGAATCTTGAATACTCTAACCATCGTTCACTTTTATTTATACTAAATAAATTGATTTTCTCATTTATATCCAAAGGACTACTCTTTTAAGACATATTCCTATTGAAGCCTAGATCAAAAGACTTAAAATAAAATAAAAGGAAAAGACTACATTTTCTTTCTTTCTTTTTCAACTAAATTGTCAACGACATACAATGTGATTTCACTTGTTTATTTCACACTGGTTTGAATTCTCAATAAACCAGCAGTTTACTTTGCATGATGATATTGTTTCGAAAAATAACTAAATTTACATGCAAAACTCTGCATATGGATTCATCCTAGAATTAGAAGAAAAAAAATCTTCTGAAATTATGACATCTTACCCCAATCTTCTACCATTATGCTTCAAATATGCATTAGGTCATCTTCATGCTGCAGAATAATGAGAAAAAGAAGAAATCAAATTTGGCAAATTTTTTATTATTTTATATAACTCTAAGGTGATGTATTTGTGACTACAAAGGAAAGAGAACTATGAGAAGAAGGTATAACTATATGTTGTGTGGACTAACAAATCATAATTTAAAATTAAAAAACCATAAATTTAAAGACCTGCATTTTTGGACGGTTTGAATCGACGATGAACCACACATGTCAGACTCAAACCATTCAAAAAGTAGGATTGTTATGGGATAAATAAGAAGAAGTAGAGAAAAAAACACTGAATCTTTCAGTGGAATAACAAAATATAATATCAAATAAACTGTTCATGAAGTTGTTTTACAAATAACATTTGATTACACTTTTATAATAGAGTACACACAATGGTTATAAATGAATAATGCAGCAGAACAACATGATGCAACAGAATAAATAATATAATATACAAATCTCCATCTTCGTCCTCCAAGAAAGCAGTCTTCAATACACTGAAAATCTTAGACCGACTCGAGTGAATTGAAAATACAAAACACATGAGTCAGAACTAAAAGATCTTATGTAAGTTTAATCAACAATACGAGTGTAACGGCGTCAGAGATATTTACGGAGTTTGACATCTCATGTCGGTGTCTAACGTGAATTCAATAACTTTAAGAGATATTTGGGATTTCCACCTCCTAAGGATCCATTAAGCTACCTACATAAATAGTATAATACACTATTATAATAATGTCTACAGCAAAGTAAAGTATTAAAATAGCGTTAAGGCGTTACCCATATCCCCCTTAACACATTTTATATAATGTCGTGGCCATACAGGTGCTGTAAACTCCAGCGTAAACTATGGGCTATCAGGGAGCACTCCATAGGTAAGACACAAACCAAACTCGTAGAAGGCACGATAAGGCATGTAACTGTAACATCCCACCTTTTTGTATGCTTTAAATCGACGATAAACCATACATGTCAGACTCAAACCATACAAAAGCGCGGATTGTTATTGGGGTGAATAAGTAAAGCAGAGAAAGAAGAAGAAAAAAACAAAACAGAATCTTGCAGCGAAACGACAAAATATAATAATCAAACAACAGTTCATGAAGCTGTTTACAAACATTTGATTATACTAATACAATATAGAATCAGAGTTACACATACCAGAGAATAATAAATAACAATGCAATGGAACAATATAATTGTAGTGGAACAACATAGTATATGATAATAATATCTTCTTCTTCGTCCTCCAAAATAAAGTCTTCAAATCTTGAAATACTCAGACTGACCCGAGCGAATTGAAAAGACAAAACACTCGAGTCAGAACTCAAAGATCTTATATGAGTTAAATCAACGGTAAATAAATATGAGCGTAAAAGGCGTCGTAGATGTTTACAGGGTTTGACATACCCTATCCAGTGTCTAACGTGAGTGCAATAACTTAAGAGATGCTTGGGATTCACATCTCCTATGGATCCGTTAACTATCTACTATGTAGTAATATATGCTATTATAATAGTGTCTACAGTAAAGTATAATATAAATTAAAAATAGCGTTAAGGCTTTACATTTTCCACCTTAACACACTTTTATATTCCTATAGTCTATGCAGTACCGTAATCTCCCCCGTACTGGGCGTCGTCAGTGGGCATTCCACATGTATGGTACAAAATCAAAATAGTATAAGGCGTGCTAGGGCAGGTGACACAGCACAACTAGGCAACCCCAGGGTAGACATACCAATTACGCTTTAAGACCGGTGGTAATGCATAGCAGCTACTACCGCCCACCTTGAGCCACGCCCCAAAATCAAAAGGGCCCAAATCAATCATGAAGTAATAGAATGGTATCGAAGGAGTGTGTTCGATAAAAGGTGCTACCTTCTTAGCCCGTCGATCGCTCATTTTTTAGCCATCTTATGCCAACTCACGGGAGTCGGGTCCACGCATATACCTCAATAGAAAGTCGCCACCATCCTACTTCATTCTGGAATCTCCATCCCGTACACGGTTGTTAAAGTGGTTTTCAAAGTTGGCAGAGAGTAAGACAACTTCTGATCCCGGTCTCTTTAACAACCAAACGTTATTATAACACCGTGGTCATTTCAAAATAATTTATCCTTCAAAACCAGAATATAATATCCATTTCAAAACCATATAAATACGATACCATTTCCATTTTAAAAACTAAATCAATATGATATCATTTTTATAAAACCCAAATCAATATAATATCATTTTTTTCAAATATATCCCTTTTCCAAAATCATAGCGCTTTCAAAGTTATAACACTTCGAAATCAAAAAACTTAAAGTATAACACTTTCAAATCATAATACTTTGAAATTCACAACTTTGAGACATAACTTCACCACTTAAATGGTTAAAATATTAGAATACTTTATATAATAAAATAGCTTCTTAAATTTCAAAAATCAATTCCAAAACAACTCGAATTTCTAGATTTTAATTTAACCAAATCCTAAATCATAAATTTCAATTCAATTCAGTTTCCAAATAAACTATTCCAATTTTTATTCCAAAATAGATTTGATTCACAGAATAAACCATTTCAAATTCAATATATTTTATACCTTAAGTATTCAAAAATTTCAAACTAAGTTTGGTAATTACGATTCAACAATTCAATTTTCTATTATTTAGTTTTGAAATATTTTACATAAAAAATTCATTAGCATTTAAATAAACTCAAGTTAAAAATAACTACATATTTCCTTAAATTTATTTATATTTGAAATATTCATTTAATTCACCTTAAACCAAAATCAAGTTATAGAAATCATACCTTCTAAAATTTCAAATTTAATAAATTTCACATCAAGCTTGTTTGAGTTTAATTCTTAAATTAATTCAATTTCCAATAAATCTCAATTTAACTTCCAATCTTAATTTTATTTAAATCATTATAAACTCCATATAAAAATTATAATTTAAATACTTAACCACGTTACCTTTAATAAAATCAAACTTATTATTAAGCTTATTCTATATTACAACAATTTATACATAGCTTAAAATCAAGGATAAAATTACAATTATATAATATCTAAAATCAGTATTTATCTAAAACCATATTTTTTCTTTACAATCCATAGAAATCATTTTAAATTATTGTTATATATAGACCATGATGTCCGTATATAATTTTCTATCCTATGGTCAAGTGATACAGATATTTATCATTTCAATCCGTAATTTAAAATATAAATAAGGTTATATATCATTTCATACCGCAATCCCGAATGAAATAAAAATCCATAACAACTTGCAGTTTAAAAAATAAAATACAGCATCTATTCATCCAGTATCAAACATCAAACATTTATCACAATCATCATCCAATTCAACCAATAACATCCATATAGAACAGAAAATAAATAATAGGTATTTACTAGCAATTTATATTCAATAATAAATTAAATAACTATTTTATCCAAATAAATTCAAATAAACTGAGATGATGATTTATAATATGCCAAACAGTCATAAATAAATTTCTAATCACATCATATATCAATTTAACAAACATAAGAAATTTTAGAAGTTATGAGTGGATTAAAACACTCACCTTTTGAATTCAAATTGAATTTAAATCCAATTTAAACCCAAAAGTTAAACAGTCTCAGAATTTGTCCATACCCACGTCAAGTCTTCATAATTTCAATACGACCCTAACAAAAGAACCGCGCGTAAATCGGGCATTGTACGCGAAAGTTATTAAGGTTTGATCATTTGAATACGAAATTAAAAATAAATAAATTAGAACCAACATTACATATCCTATTCAAACACGTCATCACCCTCAACGCCGCTGAAGTATGCTCGCGTACAGTTCCTCAACACGCACTGCATCCCGCCTTGACCACCTTCCAGTGCCGCCACCAGTCGCCTGTGTGCACGCCGGTCATGATCCAGTTCACCGCCCTTTGGCCGCCGCACGCAACACCGGTCGCCCTACCCCAAACTCGATCGGCCGCCAAAGCTTCTAGGGTTAATTTGAAACCCTAGCTCCAATTTCCGGCCATCACAGGTCACCCTAACCCAATCGGTCACCAGCCCACGACTCCACGCGATAATCTCCACGAAACCCCCCAGTCAATTTCGTTGATTGACGACGAAATTAAAACACCTAATTATTACATTGACCGTGATCTCTGGTTGACTCGAGCATCGATTCCGAAAAAGAACACTTGAAGCAGATTCGCATTGTCGAGATATTCGATATATAATTATTCCAAATTTTTTCGAGAAGTTTTAATTTTTGGCTTTGAATTTTATTTGAAATTGCAATTGGAATTTTGGTTTTGTCTGCCATTGGAATGAGGAGGAGCAACTGAAATTGTACGTACGAAAAATGAACATAAGAAATAGGCTAGGGTTTACAACGTGGTAAATATAGGCAAAGCTGAAAATAGAATGGATCGGATTGATTTGGATTGAAAGTTGAACGACAAATGGCCCGAAAAGCCCGTTCTGACTCCGGAACGAAAATGAGTCAACCCACATATCAAATAGATGTTTTTAAATATTTTAAATGCAATGGAATAGGTTGCAAGTCCAAATTCCATCATATGAAGAAGTAATGCTCAAATCAAGTCATTTCAAATTGATTTCAATTGAATTTTAATTAAATTGATTTCTTGGCGTTTCGAGCCCGTACGATCAAACGACAAGTCCATTGATACAAAACTTGAAATCCTACAATAATTCACTGTTATGGATCCGATGAAACTGGTTTCGTCGAAATTCGAGTAAGTGGCCTAAATGGCTATATTTCAGTTAATTAAATAAATAAATATAAAATTAATTATATCACTTTTAATTCAAATAAATTAACCAACCAATTTTCTCATTTTTTGATTTCATAAGCATTTATAATAACTTAAAACAAGTTTCCATGATGATCTAAAGCTAATTATTTCACTAATTATCAGGTTTACTTTCAATTTCAATAAATACAAACATTGTACATTAAATTTTTCAATAGTTCCATTTAATTGACCATTTCTTATTATTCAATCCGTTATTATCAGAAGGGTGAAATTAGCATTGGTTCATGATTTATTACATTAATATTCTCAAATCCCATCTAAATTTCCAATAACGTAATATTTAAATATTTAATTTCACTTAATTGCAATTAATCCAATTACTGAAATTTTAAATTCCAGTAAATTAATAATTTTGATTTCCATTTTCTATATTCAACCAATAATCATTTTATAAATAGAATTAACATTATTTCCAAATATTAATTTAATTTACATCACATAATATTTAATTTAGATTTATTTCGATAAGTTCCAATTCAACTCAACGGTTTTACTCACGTACCATTCATTAAATTTTATTTCGTTAAATAAATCCCATATTCACATTTGTTTCCATATATTCAATTTTATAACCAAGTATAAATTACATCCAAATTGTTAATATTAGCTTTAATTATCATTGTTACCATTCATTTTAATTATTACTTCATTATCAAATTACCAATTTCTATTTATTTCAATTTTAATTACCAAAACCCTATTAAGTTAACAAATTTAATTATCAAAATTTACGGGTCGTTAACACACTCAAAACTTTTCGTCCCCGAAGAGGAAAAAGAAGGAATCGAGTAAACAATACATCTTATTCAAAAATATTTACTTTATGAACAAATAAATTTACAAAATTAATTAATTTAAATAAAATATACCAATTTATAACCATTAAATCTTTTTATAATTAAATTAATAAAGTTTGGAGATCATCTTTCAAAAAATTTCTAAGTCCAAAATTTACGGAAAATTTTAACAGAGTCTCCTTTATACGGAGTGGATCAGGAGAAAATATAATATCAAATATAACAGTATATCACAATATTTCAAAATAATGTATCCCTACAATAGGAAAATATATATATAATAATGCTAGAAAACCGTAATCCGAGAGTGTACCTATTTGTCGGGCAATTAACGCTTAAATTTTGAAACAAAAAGCAGTAGCAATTGCTTCCATAACCTATATTTCACTTATATATTCCAAAGACTTAATAACTATGTAAAATGAAATATTAAGGTTGTTTCAACCACTAACAACCAAATCAATAATAAACAGCAATCACTTGCAACAAAGCGTACAACCATCACACAAAAAAATCAACCATTCAAGCAATACAGAAAATTCATTTATTCGGGTTAAGACACTTTAAATCAAATAAAATGACAAATAACTATGAAGTATTCCATTTACTCAACAGTCTTAGATAAACTCAATAGGTTATTCATAAATCTAAGCAACTAAAAGTATCTTTTACCCAAACAACTCATAAACCAAAACAGACAACAATTTCAAATAATAGATCAAGTTCGTTCTTATTAATTCCATTTCATAGCATTTATTATTTAAACTCCTTTTCATTCATATAATGATTCATCCTTTAATTTACATTTATTTCCTACGAACTTTTATTTACATTCACTCATTCGGTGTTTGTTTCATTTACTTTCATTTATTACTTGCTATTATTCATTTTCATTTATTCAGGTCATGCCAGTTTCTTTTTATTGCATTATATTTATTCATTCATTCATTATTACATAACTTCATTTACTTACATTCATTTTTTTATAGTATTTATGTTCAATTCAATTTCTTAGCATATCAATTCATCTACTTATGTTTCTAATTACTTTCTTATAATGCTTGCTTTCTATAACTATTTATTGTAGTAATGTTTCATTATAACATAAGTTTATAACAACTACAACATCAAATTCTTATTTGTTAAAGAATTTCATTGAATATTTTCATTATTTCAAATTTTTACTTGTATAATATCCTATTACATTTCCTTATTAAACATTAGAACTTTTAATGTTCGGTAAGTTATATATGTGCCTTTAAGGATGTAATTGAAATTTATACAAGTTTTTTTCATTTCATTTAACTAATTTAATGTTCAATAATCATATCCTTTGTTGATAGGTTACAATTTCAACTTTCTTGAAATTTCATTTATAACCTAGTATTTAATCTCTTATTTTAATTAGAGGTTCCAATTATTAATTAGTTACAACCCATTTCACTAAAATAATTGAAACTATTAATTAACGGAAACTCAAGAAATAAATACCGGGTTAAATTTCAAATCATTTTAAAATAATAGATAAATATATACTTACAACTTATATATCCAATTATATTTAAAAAAATTAAAATTTATATTTGTTTATCTAAATAAATCTGTAGTAAAACTACTACAGTGGCCTTACCACTTAGAAACTCGAAAATGAATGTCGATGATGCGTGCACTCATCACCGAAATTATTTTCCAGCGACAGAGTGGGGAGTACAGAACTTATTTCCTTTCGAAATTACTTTAAAGCAATTCTTTCAAATCATATTGAAATATTTATATCAAAAAATACTTCTAAATAATATTATTATTATATTCCAAAATCTCTTGAAATAAATTTTCAAAATCCCGGAACTTAAATTCTACAATTTCAATCAATATTTATAAATTTCACTACCTAACAACCAATACATTACAACTAAATATAACCTTTATAAAAATTTATTTTATATATAGAAAATATAATAGGCAAAATTATTTCATTCACCTATATTCAAAACAAATATTGTGTCGGTCTGTCCTATTAAGTGTTTAGAAATCTCTATTGATGGCATAGCGTCCTATGCACCAACCAGAATTTATAATACAAAACAGAACAAATTAACACAATATAAAAACTTTTTATAACAATAACAAATACGTTCTCTCATATATATACACTCAACGACTCATCATAGGGTATTACTACCCTATGAATAAAGAGTCGGACCCCACAAAGCTTAGGTTTACCGCTAAAACCAAAGCTCTGTTACCAATTGCAACATCCCACCTATTTGTACGCTTTAAATCAACGATAAACAACACATGTCAGACTCAAACCATACAAAAGAGCGGATTACCATTAGGGTGAATAAGAAAAGCAGAGAATGAAGAAGAAAAAACAAAATAGAATCTTGCAGCGGAACGACAAAATATAATAATCAAATAAAAGAAGAAAAAAACAGAATCTTGTAGTGGAATGAAAAAATATAATAATCAAATTACAGTTCATGAAGCTGTTTACAAACATTTGATTATACTAATACAATATAGAATCAGAGTTACACATACCAGAGAATAATAAATAACGATGCAGTGAAACAGTATAATTATAGTGGAACAACATAGTATATGATGATAATAATAATAATAATATCTTTGTCTTCGTCTTCCAAAATAAAGTCTTCTAATCCTGAAATGCTCAGACTGGCCCGAGCGAATTGAAAAGACAAAACATTCGAGTCGGAATTAAAAGATCTTATGTGAGTTAAAACAATGGCAAATAAATATGAGTGTAGACGGCGTCGGAGATGTTTACGGGATCTGACATCTCCTATCCAGTGTCCAATGTGAGTGCAATATATTAAGAGATGCTTGGGATTCACATCTTCTAAGGAACCGTTAACCATCTACTATGTAGTAATATACGCTATTATAATAGTGTCTATAGTAAAGTACAATATAAACTAAAAATACCGTTAAGGCTTTACGTTTTCCACCTTGACACACTTTTATATTCCCATAGTCTATACAGTACCGTAATTTCCTCCATACTGGGCGTCGTCAGAGGGCACTCTATAATTGTGGTATAAGACCAAAATCGTATAAGGCACACTAGGGTAGGTGACATGGCACAACTAGGCAATGCCAAGGTAGATATACCAATTACGCTTCTGGACCGGTGGTAACGCATAGCAGCTACTACCGTCCACCTCGAGCCACGCCCCAAAATCAAAAGGGCCCCAATCAATCACAAAGTAATAGAATGTTATCGAAGGAGTGTGTCCGATAAAAGGTGCTACCTTCTTAGCCCGTCGATCGCTCCTGTTTTAGCCACCTTATGCGAACTCACAGGAGTCGGGTCCATGTATATACCTCAATAGAACGTCGCAACTATCCTACTTCATTCTGGAATCTCCACCGCGTACACGGTTATTAAAGTGGTTTTCGGAGTTGGCAGAGAGTATGACAACTTCCGACCTCGGTCTCTTTAACAACCAACCGTTATTATAACACCGCGATCATTTCAAAATAAATTATACTTCAAAACAAGAATATAATATCCATTTCAAAACCATATAAATACGATATCATTTCCATTTTAAAAACCAAATCAATATGACATCATTTTTATAAAACCCAAATCAATATAATATTTTTTTTCAAATATATCCTTTTTCCAAAATCATAGCACTTTCAAAATAATAACACTTCGAAATCAAAACACTTAAAGTATAACACTTTCAAATCATAATACTTTGAAATTCACAACTTTGAGACATAACTTCACACTTAAATGGTCTAAATATTAGAATACTTTTACATAGTAAAATAGCTTCTTAAATTTCACAAATCAATTCCAAAACAACTCGAATTTCTAGATTTTAATTTAACCAAATCCCAAATCATAAATTTCAATTCAATTCAGTTTCCAAATAAACTATTCCAATTTTTATTCCAAAACAGATTTGATCCACATAATAAACCATTTCAAATTCAATTGATTTCAAACTTTAAGTATTCAAAACTTTCAAACTATGTTTGGTATTTACGATTCAACAATTCAATTTTATATTATTTAGTTTTGAAACATTTTACATAATAAATTCATTATCATTTAAATAAATTCAAATGACAAATAACTAAATATTTCATTCAATTTATTTATACTTGAAATATTCACTTAATTCACCTTAAACTAAAATCAAGTTATAAAAATCATACCTTCTAAAATTTCAAATTTAATAAATTTCACATTAGGCTTGTTTGAGTTTAATTCTTAAATAAATTCAATTTTCAATAAATCTCAATTTATCTTCCAACCTTAGTTTTATTTAAATCATTATTAAACTCTATATAAAAATATAATTTAAATACTTAACCACATTATCTTCAATAAAATCAAACTAATTATTAAGCTTATTCTATATTACAACAATTTATACATAGCTTAAAATCAAGGATAAAATAACATTTATATAATATCTAAAATCAATATTTATCTAAACCATATTTTTTCTTTACAAACCATAGAAATCATTTTAAATTATTGTTATATATAGACCATGGTGTATGTATATAATTTTCTATCCTATGGTCAAGTGATACGGATATTTATCATTTCAATCCGTAATTTAAAATATTAATATGGTTATATATCATTTCAGACCGCAATCCCGAATGAAATAAAAATCCATAATAACTTGTAGGTTAAAAAAAATACAGCATCCATTCATCCAATATCAATCATCAAACATTTATCACAATCATCATCAAATTCAACCAATAACATCCATATAGAACAGATAATAAATAATAGGTATTTACTGCCAGTTTATATTCAATAATAAATTGAATAACTATTTTATCCAAATAAATTCAAATAAACTGAGATGATGATTCAAAATATATCAAACCGTCATAAATAATTTCTAATCACATCATATATCAATTTAACAAATATAAGAGATTTTATAAGTTGTGAGTGCGTTAAAACACTCACCTTTTGAATTTAAATTGAATTTAAATCCAATTTAAACCTAAAAATTGAACAGTCTCTGAGTTTGTCCAAACTTGTGTCAAAGTCTCTGGAATTTCAATACAATTCTAACAAAAGAAACCGCGCGTAAATCGGACATCGTATGCGAAAGTTGTTAAGGTTTGAACATTTGAATACGAAATTAAAAGTAAATAGATTAAAACCAACATTACCTATCCTATTCAGACACATCATCACCCTCAACGTCGCTGAAGTACGCTCGCGTATAGTTCCTCAACACGCACTGCATCCCATGTTGACCACCTTCCAGCGCCGCCACCAATTGCTTGTGCGCACGCCGATCATCATCCAATTCGCTGCCCTCTGGCCACCGCACGCAACACCGGTCGCCCTACCCTAAACTCAGTCGGCTGCCAAAGCTTCTAGGGTTAATTTGAAACCTTAGATCTAATTTTCGTCCACCATAGGTCACTCTAACCCAATCGGTCACCATCCCATGACCCCACGCGATAATCTCCACGAAACACCTTAGTCAATTTCGTCGATTGATGACGAAATTAAAACCCCTAATTATGACTTTGACCGCGATCTCTGGTTAACTCGAGCATCGATTCCGAAAATGAACACTTGATGCAGATTCATATTGTTGAGTTATTCGATATATAATTTTTCCGAATTTTTTCGAGGAGTTTGAATTTTTGGCTTTGAATTTTATTTGAAATTGCAATTGGAATTTTGGTTTTGTCTGTCATTGGAATGAGGAGGAGCAACTGAAATTGTACGTACGAAAAATGAACATAAGAAGTAGGCTAGGTTTTATAATGAGGTATACATAGGCAAAGTTTAAATTAGAATGGATCGAATTGATTTGGATTGAAAGTTGAACGACAAATGGCCCGAAAAGCCCGTTCTGACTCCGGAACGAAAATGAGTCAACCCATATATCAAAATAGATGTTTTTAAATATTTTAAACATAATGGAATAGTTTTCAAGTTCAAATTCCATTGTATGAAGAAGTTATGATAAAATCAAGTTATTTCAAATTGATTTCAATTAATTTTTAATTAAATTGATTTCAATTGATTTTTAATTAAATTGATTTCTTGGCGTTTCGAGCCCGTACGATCACACGACAAGTCCGATCGATACGAAACTTGAAATCCTACTGTAATTCACTATTACATATTCGATGAAGCTGGTTTCGTCAAAATCCGAGTAAGTGACCAAAATGGCTCTATTTCAGTTAATTAAATAAATAAATATTAATTGATTATATCACTTTTTAGTTCAAATAAATTAACCAACCAATTTTCTCATTTTTTGATTTCATAAAAATTTATAATAACTTAAAACAAGTTTCCATATTGATTCAAAGCTAATTATTTCACTAACTATCAGGTTTACTTTTAATTTCTATAAATACAGAAATTGTAAATTAATTTTTTTTTAATAGTTCCATTTAATTGACCATTTCTTATTATTCAGTCCGTTATTATCAGATGGGTGAAGTTAGCATTAGTTCATGATTTATTACATTAATATTCTCAAATCCCATCTAAATTTCCAATAATGTAATATTTAAATATTTAATTTCACTTAATTGCAATTGATCCAATTACAGAAATTTTAAATTCTAGCAAATTAATAAATTTTGATTTCCATTTTCTGTATTCAAACAATTATCATTTTATGAATAGAATTAACATTATTTCCAAATATTAATTTACATCACATAATATTTAATTTAGATTTATTTCGATAAATTACAATTCAACTTAGCGGATTAAATATATAGGTAACTTATAATAATTGTATACAGACCAAAGTTACAGTTATTTACATACATAATAATGGTTTTACTCACTTACTATTCATTAAATTTTATTTCGTTAAATAAATCCCATATTCATATTTTTTTCCATATATTCAATTTTATAACTAAGTATAAATTACATCCAAATTTTTAATATTAGCTTTAATTATCATTATTACCATTCATTTTAGTTATTACTTCATTATCAAATTACCAATTTCTATTTCTTTCAACATTTAATTACTAAAACCCTATTAAGTTAACAGATTTAATTATCAAAATTTACGGGTCGTTACAGTAGCAAGGCACACGAGGTAATGCCTAGGGTAGGATACTGCCATTTTGCTGATCCGGACTGATGGTAACGCGTAGCAGCTACTACCGCCCACCTTGGAACACACTTCCATAATGAAATCGAGGGGTGGCCACCAAATCAATCATAAAGTCCTAATATGGTATCGAAGAAATGTGTCCAGTCGGAGGTGCGGCCTCACTTGACCAAGCATGGCTCCTGTTTTAGCTACATCAAGCTGACTCATGGGATTTAGGGCTACGTAAATACGTATACATAATCGTTCGCCAAAGCGTTCTACTTCATTCTTGAATCTTCGCCACGTACACTGTAACGACCTGCTATTTTGGACCATTCAAATCGACAATAAAACCGTACATGTCCGACTTGAATAATTCAAAATACCGAATTGTTAATAAAATTTGGCAAAACTTAAAATATACAGTAAATAAATCAATCATAGATCACTTATACAGAGTAATACAATGCAGCGGAATAGATAAAGAATAGTAGTTCATGAAGCTACTATATACCTCAGAGTTAGAAATAGAATACAACCGAATAGTTCAAATGCCATGAAGTCTCCAATGCAACAAATGGCTTCTCTGAACCAATCAACTGGATGACTGAAGGGATAGATAGCTGGATCTTCAAGCAAAGCTCCAACTTCGAAGATGAGTCTCAAATGCTGTGTCTCTCAGTCTGACCCGAGCGTAAAGCAAAACACAAAACACTCGAGTCAGGATTAACATTCTTATATCTATAAATCTAACTCAAGTGAAATATCAACTGAAATATAATTAACTTAGAGGATGTTTGGGATAACCATCCTCTAAGGGTCCATGGAACTATCTAAAAGATAGAAATATACACTATAACACCGTAGTCTTTTCAACTTAATTTATACTTCAAAACCAAATATCATTTTCACTTCAAATATCTCTATACTTCCCAGATAGTATTTTTATATATTAAATAATTTGTACAGTAAAGAAATTTCAATTCCCTCAACTTAACAAATCGTTTAACATCAACCCGACCACCCCAATTAAATCTATTTCAATCTCAATTTGTTAATTTAAATTCAACTCAATTTCTAAAATAACCACTTCAATTTTATCGATCTCAAATTCGGATTTGAAATCACAAAATACCCTTTATGTTCAGTATATTTCAAAACTTTAAGTATTCAACGTTTCAAACTAACTTTTTAATCAATTTAGTTTCTAAATAATAAATTCAACTATACTGATTTCAAATACATATCCGAATCTCAAAATAAACCATTTAAATCCCAATATAGTACAAAGCTTTAATATTTAATTAAATGTTCAATTTAATAGTTCCATATAGATCTCGATTTAACCTCATTATTATCTAGTCTTAAAATAATCCCTCATTAGATACAATATCATTTAAGTAACCTTAAATTACATTTTACTCAATATTTTCTTTAATTTATTTAAACGTGAAATATTCATTAAATCACTTAAATAAAAATCCAGTTACAAAATCATACCCTTAAATTTCCCATTCAAAAATTTCAAATTGATTTAATTGAATAAATCCTTATTTAAATACCATTTAGATAAACCCACATTTATCTCCCAATCTTAGTAAATTGCAGAATACTTTTGGAATAAAATTTAAATAAATATTTAGCATAATTTATGTATTAAATCAAATTTTGACTAAATTAAATATTATTAAATCTATATATCATTACCCTTTATATATAAATTTTTTTTAAGGATTAACATTTAATAAGACCATATATTTCTTTCCAAAACAATGAATTAAATTTCAAAATATTTATATATATGGACCAACGATGTCTGTATATATTTCTTATCATATGGTCAAGTGTTACGGATATTTATCATTTCAATCCGTACACTAAATGTATACGGGTGGATAGCATTTCAACCCGTAATCCCAATTCAATTAAATGAAAATCGCTTGGGTTTATCATTTCAACCCATAACGATTTTCTCCTATTCTAAAGTCTGTTCGGGTATGTATCATTTCAACGCATAGTGATTTCTATACTAACAGGGAACTTGCAGAGTGATAACAGATATGTAAATAATAATAACAACAGGCATATATCATCAAAATAAATATATAAACAATAGGATATGGTGTCATATCCCATAAGTGAATAGTTACAGATAATAGCATATATAACAATTTAAATAACTACAGCCTCTTATTTCAATTGTTGTCTCAATTGAAATCAAATTTAGTAAATAAAAGAATGTTAATCGTGAGTGATTTCTCACCTTTCGAGGCCAGAGAAAAAGAAGTGAGTTATGAAATCCAGATCCGAATTCCAAAACAAAGCTATATGGACACGGTTCAATGATCAAAGCTGATAATAGGAATAGACGAATTCAAATCAGAATTGGATCAAGGAAGATAAATAGGATAAGTGAGCTTATATACAACTAGCCAACATATGCAGACACAGTTTATAAAATATGCAACAAAATATGCATGCCTCGGTTAATATATATACATAGGTGTGCAGACCGACTATATTAATATAACCATATATATACTATATAACATTTCCTCTACCAATTTGTATATGACTATACATATGACTATACTTGAAATCAAAATACACTTCCCTAAAAAAAAATCCAACGTATATCAGTCAGTGCAAACAACCTTAAGGCTGACATGAAATAAACTTTTGAAAGCATATACTGTTGAAATTATAAAATATTGATATAACCTATACTGTAAAACTACCATAGAAAATTTATATATATACCTACATTTAAATATAACTTATGTAAATTGTTGAAAATAAAATAAAATATAGTACGGTAGACTCTAAAATACTAAAACAATCATAAATATATATATATATATATATATATTATAAATTGACCTATCAAACTTGTACCCACCAATTTTATATACTATATATACCAAAATAGTAACGAAAATTGAAATACTATATTTTATATATCTAACATATGAAAGCTAATAAAATAACATATTTTATTATAGTTGAAACTGTTATAACCAAATATATAAAACATATAAAAATACGTATATTAATAGAAGGCTGCCAAACTTATACCATATATACCGTAAGCTATCAATAGTAAAATAAAACGCGTATATATATATATATATATATATATATATATTTAACTTATCAACTAGTTAGTAAAACATACGTATCTAAAAGCCGTACGATAACTATATGCTAACAAAAGTCAACAACTATATACCGTAAAATCTTAAAATAATATACATAATACAGTATAAATATATACTAACCTTTATATATGAACAGAAGTTAAATATTTATATACGTTTATAAATATAACAATTATCATATATATACTATTATGGAATATATTATTATTTTTAAAGTTCAACTGTTAGGGAATTCAAAATCCCCATAGTTGCAGTAAACATATAAAACAAAACTTATGCACAATCTATACTGTTCTTAATATATAAAATAGACTTATATCAAATAAAATGTGTAACAACCCGCATATTTATCGATTTTATATTTAAATATTTTATTTAAATATTTTATCATTCGTCGGATTTTGGTCCGAAAAGCTACTTTTTGCATACGGTCGAATTAGGACTCGAGACCACCTCCATTGAGTTCAAAATGCCGTTTGCGACCTTTTTGAGTATAAGCTTCGATATGTTTGGAGAAAGTTGATTTTTGCTACTTTTTCTCGCCTAGGGTTTTGGTTGGGCTGAGCCAATTAGCCACTTAACTCAGTTCCAACACTCTCCTCTTCATTCACTTCTCTTCTAGTTTCCTAATACTCAAGCTTTTATGTTAATGGAGGGTGGAAGAGGAAATTAAAACTCCAAGCCCTAGCTTCCTTTGCTAGCTCAAGTTCTTGCTCCAAAATCTATGTGAACCCATTGGTAAGCTTCCTCTTCATCTTCTCCAACTCTTTCTCCATTCAATTTCAGTAATTTCCTAAACCTAATTTAGGGAATGTTTCTCTTTTAAGCTTAGATTCAAGCTTGTTGAGTTGGAATTGAAGAGTGCTTGTTCTTGCCATTGCTTCATAACTTCTCCTTCATTGATTTGGGTTCAAAGGTGAGATTTTTATCTCACATCTATGACTATAATTATCTTTGGTTGTTGGGTATGAATTCCTAACACTTCTTCATGTGCATTTTCTCTTGTTTTGGATTGATTTTGTGAATACTCCCATTTTTGGGTTTTTTTAAGTCAAATTTGTGTGAAATCCTTTTATGGATGTTTGATCATGTTTTTGGTGATGCACCGAGGAGCATATAGGGCCGGGTTGCCGATTGGCATAAACCCTTAGAGCCAATGTTCGTCCGGTTGCATTTTGGAAGAATTTGCTCTTCATTTGAATAGGCTGAAAAACAGCCCAGGCATGATTCAGTCGACTGAAAACTCTGTTCAGTCGACTGAACCTGAAACCCGAGAGTTTCCAAGCATGATTCAGTCGACTGAAAAACTCTGCACAGTCGACTGAAACTGGAAACAGAAAGTTTCCTGAACCTGGAAAATTTCCATGTACAGGGTCAGTCGACTGAAAATCTCTGTTCAGTCGACTGAAAATCTCTGTTCAGTCGACTGAACCTGCTGTTTTAGTCCAATTTGCCTTTTTGGATTGAATTTCCAATTTAAATCGATTCGTGATGATCCTATTTATTGTCATCATTTATTATCATCTTTGATGACTTATTTTCTTTGGGAATTTTAGATATATCCACTTCGATGGATCCTTTATCGATTTCATTGGATTTTTATTCACATCTTCGAATGTGATCTTTGTGATTGATTGTTTCTACAATCCCCCTTGTGCTTTGTCACTTTAAAAATATAAAGGTTTTCTATACTATTTTAATACCAAATTCGTTTATAAAACCGTTTTCCAATCTATTAGTATATACAAACCTTTACCTCACTCGTATGAGAAATCTAATTAAACGACTTAGTAAAACAAGTGGTATGAAACGCTTGCGTTTACTTCGTCGGTTAATTCTTGGACTTGTTCGATTGAACTTCTTGTGACAATTTCCTAGTGGAGATCTACAATTTGTTCGTAAATATTTAAGTTAAGCTAGTGGTTATGGGACATGAAGCTAAGCTCATATATTTACTAGCTTATTGTAATTGACACTTCTCTTTGATCATGACGATCATCTTTGTGGTTTAGACTAGCAATGTGCGATGTCTCTTTGTCTATGTGGAGGACTGTTCCTCATTTTATTGAGTTTCGTCTCATTTTAGAACATGGGGTGTATCTTTCTAGGTGCATCGATGTTTATTTATTTGTGCATGGGGCGTATCTTTCTAGGTGCGTCGATGCTAGAACATGGGGTGTATCTTTCTAGGTGCATCGATGTTTATTTATTTGTGCATGGGGCGTATCTTTCTAGGTGCGTCGATGCTAGAACATGGGGTGTATCTTTCTAGGTGCATCGATGTTTATTTATTTGTGCATGGGGCGTATCTTTCTAGGTGCGTCGATGCTAGAGCATGGGGTGTATCTTTCTAGGTGCATCGATGTTCGACATTACATGGGGTGTATCTTTCTAGGTGCATCGATGTTTATTTGTGCATGGGGCGTATCTTTCTAGGTGCGTTGATGCTAGAGCATGGGGCGTATCTTTCTAGGTGCGTCGATGTTCGACTGTTCATGGGGCACATCTTTTTAGGTGTGTCGATGTCCAGTTTCTTTTTCCGGGGATTGGCCATCCTTTTTATTGTGATTTGGTTCATCGGATGTCCCGCTGTACGACGTCGTTGTTCCTTTTGTTGTGATTTCTGGATTTCTTGTGTTGATTTCTGGAATTTATGTTTCACCAACTTTTACGATTGGCATTGTTATATATGTCATTTATTGTGTCTTGGTGAATGAAATTAGGAGTATGACATTCCTTTTTATCTTGAGTAGATTATTGTGATATTGATTAATCTCTTGTTGATTTTCAATTACTTATTTATCACAGCTTGGCATTGTGATTATTATATGTTTATGTCATATCTCTTATTATATATCACTTCATCTGATATTTATAGCTAGACTGATCCGTTTATTATTTTCTTATAAATAATACTCGGGTCAGACTGAGATTTAACAGGTGCTTCTGCTTGACTCCTCATCGGACTATCATCCCGACTTTTGGTTGACTACTTTAGTTTAGTAGTCTTTTGTTGTATACATTTGAGATACAGACTCTATGATGTATACTTATTCTTTTGTATAGCACGTGTTGCTATTTCTTTGTATTATTATGGATCCTTTTTGACCACTACTCTGATGTACACTTTCATGTGTAATATTCATATCTATTTCCGCCTTTGTGATATGAATTGTCTATGACTGATTTATGTTATGTTTATTTCTATATTTGTTTCCGAAGAAATTATAGCCACTGTGTAGTAGCTTTGAGTTTGTGTCGGTATGTCGGATTTCCTCTTGAGATGAAAAGTAATATTTTTATCCGGTATATCGGTACTCGCACAAAACAATTATACAGATGGTCGCTCCTCAACAGCCTTATTCTCCGTGCTAGTTGACAGCATTCACAGTAATGTTCTTGGCTAGCGTGGGTATAGAGGTGGGGCGTCACAGCTTGGTATCAGAGCCAAACTTCGGAACAATGTAGAATAATTTAGCAAGGATCATGTCCTAAGTCTTTCTTAGGAGTTGTGCTTTAGGATTTTATTCGGGTCTTCGTACCGATTCATCCTATTTTCTTTATGATTCCTTGTTTTATCTATCAAGAATTGCTTGATATTTATTTTGAGATTAACCTTTTCCTCTTCTTTCTTTCTTTCTTAAAGAAGAGAAATGGTTAGACCAGGCCGTCCCAGCACCGGTCAATCTAGTGCTACTCCCCAGGATGGAGTATTTATGTCAGCCCAGCAGCTTCTAGATCTTGTTAAGAACGCTCAAGCAGCCGGTCCCAATCAGGAGCCTACTCATCCTAGATCCGGTTTTGCACGCTTGTGCAGAGACTACACCGATTTGGGTGGAAGGCCATTCATGGGATCCGAGAGTGTCATAGAAATTCAAGCTTGGCTCAAATCATGCGATCGCATCTTTTCTCGCATGAATCTTATTGACCTTCATCGAGTCCAAGTAGCTTCTAGCATGCTCCAAGAAAGAGCATTGGATTGGTATGAGCTTCTAATTTCTGAAATCATTGAGGCGGATCTCACTTGGGAGCAATTCCGGGAAAGATTCGAATCGAAATTTGTGCCGGAGGCTGAAAAAGTAACTTTAGCCCGGCGTTTCATAGACCTTGTTCAAGGTGAATCTTCTGTGACGGACTACGTCGCATCTTTCGAATCTCTCTCTAAGTACGGGGTTGAGTATATTAATACCCCGATGAAGAAAAATCAAAGATTTGTTTATGGCTTGAATAAGAATCTTAAGAAGCCATTACTTCTGAAACTTGAGGTTTCATTTGATCAACTTATTGATATCGCTCTTCGTCTTGAAGAGGCCGATAATGAAGGTGATGTTGAAGTTGTGCATGCCCAACAGAACTTCAACAATAACTCGAAGAGGCCTATCAAATTCAAAGGCCCCATTCCCTACAAGAAAGGGAGGCAAGAAATTCCGGTAGCAAAGACTCCTACCTCTAGTCGTGGTCAATGCTACAATTGTGGTTCCACGAACCACTATGCAAGGGAGTGTCCGAGGCCCCTCTTTTGTCGCTATTGCAAAAATTCGGGTCACCATATTACTACATGTCCCGTACTTCAAAGTAAGGAGGAGAGAGAGCTCAATGTAGTGCAAGCTCCTAGAAACACTTCTCGTGGTCAAGGTATTACTCATTTAATCCTTGGTTACATTTATCTTGTGATCTTCTTATTTGAGTTCTTTTTGATATGAGTTTCATCTCATTATTTTTATATCAAAAGAACTTGTCGATTCTTTTTCTTTAAATATTTTGGACTTATTGACTTCATTGAGAATTGTGAATCCGGATGGTAGATCCGCAACACTCAATATGCTTTTGTTTAGATGTCGAGATTGTTTTATGTGACTTTTCTTTCTGAGCCGATATTTACTTTGGCTTCGGAATTGATTTTTTTTTGAAAGGATCGGCTTAATCATTGTGAAGTCCATATCCTATTTTTCGAGTGGATTATTCATCTTCGACATTTTCAATCTGTTAAGCAGATTTCTATTTTTCCCTTATGATTTTGATTCCAACTTGATGGCATCATTTTATTCCTTAAGCCCACTTATAAGGAAAGTGTTATTTCTCTCATTCATGTAGTTTGAGAAATTTTCCGGTATATTTGACTTGTCTTAGGATTATGACCTAAGTAATCTTTTGTGTGGTGCTAAGTTCTTTTTAGTTCGACTTTACCACCGTTTTCATTTGCTACAAGTTGCGGAAGTTAGCATTTCACTTATCGCATTCCGCACTTGTTATGATTCCTATGAATGAATTATTATGTCATTCAATTTGTCCAGCTTGTTTCATCCGTTTTATAAATCCAATATTCTATGAAAATTTTAATGAGACCATTCTTATTTATGGATTTTGGATGGAAATAGAAATTTAAAATTTTGCAGATCTTTTTCATAAGATTTAATTATAAGTGCAATTTGATTTTTTGCTCTTAAAACGAGCAAAGAATATTCTTAAAACTTTTTAAGAGATTTATTTATCCTAGAAAAGATGATTTTGTGATTGTATTGCCCGTTGAGTGCTTTAAGAATTTTGGTCGATGCGCTTGATCAACGTTATCGATAGGAATCTCCTAAACGCTTTGATGAGACAGTCAGACACGATATATTGACTTGTAAAAATGTAAATTTTTCTAGAAAGATTATTACATAATGATAAATGTAATTTTGGAAGTTTTAACTTTTCGGGAAAGAGAATTATTTAAAAGAAGTTCTTTCTTTTCGATACTCTTATTCTTTCTTGTGATTCCTGAAGGGGAACCAAGACTTTGCTATTTGTACCGATACTAGTCGTATTGGTTTGGAATGCCATTCTCTTACAAAGGAGGACGTGATATCGCTTGTGCTTCTAAATCATTATAGCTTATCGAGACTAGATATGCCACTCATGATCTAGTGTTCGAAGCTATTGTTTTTGATTTTGGAATTTGACATCATCATCTTTGGGGAAGAAATTTGTTCTCCATCTCGATCATAAATCTTTGGAATATTTATGTTCTCTTAAGGAACTGCTTGTAGACTCGAGTTCCTAGCTTCCTATGATCTTGATATCCTTTTTATTCCCGAAGGGGAAATCGTGTTGCCAATGAGTTTAGTCGTAAGCAACAAGGGGTTGTTTCTTTGTTGATAACCGAATGAAATTATCTTTTTATCAAGTTCATCGGGCGTTTTGATGTACTTCGTTTTATTGAGTTTCATGTCATTTCTTTTATGAACTTGCGTCTGATGTTCTTTTATTATGTTTGGTTCATTGGACGTACCGTTTTTGTACTACGTCGGTGTTCCAAAATCATTCGGGTTTCGATTCATCGGATGTACCGTTGTACTACATCGATGTCTTTGCTATTTGATTCATTGGATGTACCGTTTGTACTACATCGATGTCTTTGCTTTTGATTCATCGGATGTACCGTTTGTACTACATCGATGTCTTTGCTATTTGATTCATCTGATGTACCGTTTGTACTACATCGATGTCTTTTCTTTTGATTCATCGGATGTACCGTTTGTACTACATCGATGTCTTTTCTTTTGATTCATCGGATGTACCGTTGTACTACATCGATGTCTTTGCTTTTGATTCATCGGATGTACCGTTGTACTACATCGATGTCTTTGCTTTTGATTCATCGGATGTACCGTTGTACTACATCGATGTCTTTGCTTTTGATTCATCGGATGTACCGTTTGTACTACATCGATGTCTTTGCTTTTGATTCATCGGATGTACCGTTGTACTACATCGATGTCTTTGCTTTTGATTCATCGGATGTACCGTTTGTACTACATCGACGTCTTTGCTATTTGATTCATCGGATGTACCGTTTGTACTACATCGATGTCTTTGCATTTGATTCATCGGATGTACCGTTTGTACTACATCGATGTCTTTGCGTTTGATTCATCGGATGTACCGTTTGTACTACATCGATGTCTTTTCTTTTGATTCATCGGATGTACCGTTGTACTACATCGATGTCTTTGCTATTTGATTCATCGGATGTACCGTTTGTACTACATCGATGTCTTTGCTTTTGATTCATCGGGTGTACCGTTTGTACTACATCGATGTCTTTGCTTTTGATTCATCGGATGTACCGTTTGTACTACATCGATGTCTTTGCTTTTGATTCATTGGGTGCACCGTTTTTGTTCTACGCTGATGTCCCAAATTGTTTGAGTTTCTAGTTTTTCGGGCGTACCGTTTTTGTACTACGCCGTTGCACCGGCTCAATTTTCTGCTATTCTTGACGTTCCCCACGTCTTTTATCTACGGGAATGCCTTAGGGATTCCGGTTTTTATTCTTGAGCCCGGTGTTATTGTGGAAATTAAAGTTTCACCAGATTTCTTACTAACTCTTTTGTGCACTTTAGGGTGAACTTCCTATTTCAAATTTTCTTTTGTGTTAATATGATTCTATGGTTGTTACTTCTTATATTTCCTTCTTACTTATTGCGAGGACGCAATTTCCTTAAGGAGGGGAGTCTGTAACAACCCGCATATTTATCGATTTTATATTTAAATATTTTATTTAAATATTTTATCATTCGTCGGATTTTGGTCCGAAAAGCTACTTTTTGCATACGGTCGAATTAGGACTCGAGACCACATCCATTGAGTTCAAAATGCCGTTTGCGACCTTTTTGAGTATAAGCTTCGATATGTTTGGAGAAAGTTGATTTTTGCTACTTTTTCTCGCTTAGGGTTTTGGTTGGGCTGAGCCAATTAGCCACTTAACTCAGTTCCAACACTCTCCTCTTCATTCACTTCTCTTCTATTTTCCTAATACTCAAGCTTTTATGTTAATGGAGGGTGGAAGAGGAAATTAAAACTCCAAGCCCTAGCTTCCTTTGCTAGCTCAAGTTCTTGCTCCAAAATCTATGTGAACCCATTGGTAAGCTTCCTCTTCATCTTCTCCAACTCTTTCTCCATTCAATTTCAGTAATTTCCTAAACCTAATTTAGGGAATGTTTCTCTTTTAAGCTTAGATTCAAGCTTGTTGAGTTGGAATTGAAGAGTGCTTGTTCTTGCCATTGCTTCATAACTTCTCCTTCATTGATTTGGGTTCAAAGGTGAGATTTTTATCTCACATCTATGACTATAATTATCTTTGGTTGTTGGGTATGAATTCCTAACACTTCTTCATGTGCATTTTCTCTTGTTTTGGATTGATTTTGTGAATACTCCAATTTTTTGGTTTTTTTAAGTCAAATTTGTGTGAAATCCTTTTATGGATGTTTGATCATGTTTTTGGTGATGCACCGAGGAGCATATAGGGCCGGGTTGCCGATTGGCATAAACCCTTAGAGCCAATGTTCGTCCGGTTGCATTTTGAAAGAATTTGCTCTTCATTTGAATAGGCTGAAAAACAGCCCAGGCATGATTCAGTCGACTGAAAACTCTGTTCAGTCGACTGAACCTGAAACCCGAGAGTTTCCAAGCATGATTCAGTCGACTGAAAAACTCTGCACAGTCGACTGAAACTGGAAACAGAAAGTTTCCTGAACCTGGAAAATTTCCATGTACAGGGTCAGTCAACTGAAAATCTCTGTTCAGTCGACTGAACCTGCTGTTTTAGTCCAATTTGCCTTTTTGGATTGAATTTCCAATTTAAATCGATTCGTGATGATCCTATTTATTGTCATCATTTATTATCATCTTTGATGACTTATTTTCTTTGGGAATTTTAGATATATCCACTTCGATGGATCCTTTATCGATTTCATTGGATTTTTATTCACATCTTCGAATGTGATCTTTGTGATTGATTGTTTCTACAATCCCCCTTGTGCTTTGTCACTTTAAAAATATAAAGGTTTTCTATACTATTTTAATACCAAATTCGTTTATAAAACCGTTTTCCAATCTATTAGTATATACAAACCTTTACCTCACTCGTATGAGAAATCTAATTAAACGACTTAGTAAAACAAGTGGTATGAAACGCTTGCGTTTACTTCGTCGATTAATTCTTGGACTTGTTCGATTGAACCTCTTGTGACAATTTCCTAGTGGAGATCTACAATTTGTTCGTAAATATTTAAGTTAAGCTAGTGGTTATGGGACATGAAGCTAAGCTCATATATTTACTAGCTTATTGTAATTGACACTTCTCTTTGATCATGACGATCATCTTTGTGGTTTAGACTAGCAATGTGCGATGTCTCTTTGTCTATGTGGAGGATTGTTCCTCATTTTATTGAGTTTCGTCTCATTTTAGAACATGGGGTGTATCTTTCTAGGTGCATCGATGTTTATTTATTTGTGCATGGGGCGTATCTTTCTAGGTGCGTCGATGCTAGAACATGGGGTGTATCTTTCTAGGTGCATCGATGTTTATTTATTTGTGCATGGGGCGTATCTTTCTAGGTGCGTCGATGCTAGAACATGGGGTGTATCTTTCTAGGTGCATCGATGTTTATTTATTTGTGCATGGGGCGTATCTTTCTAGGTGCGTCGATGCTAGAGCATGGGGTGTATCTTTCTAGGTGCATCGATGTTCGACATTACATGGGGTGTATCTTTCTAGGTGCATCGATGTTTATTTGTGCATGGGGCGTATCTTTCTAGGTGCGTCGATGCTAGAGCATGGGGCGTATCTTTCTAGGTGCGTCGATGTTCGACTGTTCATGGGGCACATCTTTTTAGGTGTGTCGATGTCCAGTTTCTTTTTCCGGGGATTGGCCATCCTTTTTATTGTGATTTGGTTCATCGGATGTCCCGCTGTACGACGTCGTTGTTCCTTTTGTTGTGATTTCTGGATTTCTTGTGTTGATTTCTGGAATTTATGTTTCACCAACTTTTACGATTGGCATTGTTATATATGTCATTTATTGTGGCTTGGTGAATGAAATTAGGAGTATGACATTCCTTTTTATCTTGAGTAGATTATTGTGATATTGATTAATCTCTTGTTGATTTTCAATTACTTATTTATCACAGCTTGGCATTGTGATTATTATATGTTTATGTCATATCTCTTATTATATATCACTTCATCTGATATTTATAGCTAGACTGATCCATTTATTATTTTCTTATAAATAATACTCGGGTCAGACTGAGATTTAACAGGTGCTTCTGCTTGACTCCTCATCGGACTATCATCCCGACTTTTGGTTGACTACTTTAGTTTAGTAGTCTTTTGTTGTATACATTTGAGATACAGACTCTATGATGTATACTTATTCTTTTGTATAGCACGTGTTGCTATTTCTTTGTATTATTGTGGATCCTTTTTGACCACTACTCTGATGTACACTTTCATGTGTAATATTCATATCTATTTCCGCCTTTGTGATATGAATTGTCTATGACTGATTTATGTTATGTTTATTTCTATATTTGTTTCCGAAGAAATTATAGCCACTGTGTAGTAGCTTTGAGTTTGTGTCGGTATGTCGGATTTCCTCTTGAGATGAAAAGTTATATTTTTATCCGGTATATCGGTACTCGCACAAAGCAATTATACAGATGGTCGCTCCTCAACAGCCTTATTCTCCGTGCTAGTTGACAGCATTCACAGTAATGTTCTTGGCTAGCGTGGGTATAGAGGTGGGGCGTCACAAAATGCGTACTTACTTTTAAAAACCAGAGAGGAAATGTTTTGCCAACTAATGCATGCGGCCATGGGGAGGAGGCATGCTAAGGAAAAAAGAGAGCTCATGCTAAGGTTTGGAAGAAATAAGAAAAGATGGAGGGGAGATGAGAACAGGCGATTTTTAAAGGAAGAATGCATGCATGATTCAAGCAACATGACATGGCGAAGGGCATTCTTCAGGCAACAGAGAAAATGCTAGTTTCTTAAATATAAAGGTAGGTCTGCATCTGATATGTGAATGTGCTATATGACTTTATATAATATTTACAAAGCTCTCTCCTCTTTTAATATTAATTTGAGGGCAACGAATAGCCTACAGAGAGAAAAGAAGATGCAATCTATGCTATACTATATATATATATATATATATATATATATATATATATATATATATTCCTAGAAACATGGAAACGAAGAGGTAAAAGAGGGAAGAGAAAGAGGCGTATAAATGAATGGTAAATAAATTTAGATTTCAAATGAAATAAATGGAACAGCAGAGATTAAAGTATGGATGTAAATCCTAGAATAATAAAAAGCAACGGTTATATGTTGATTAAGAAAAATAATAAAAACAATTAATGGCTTAAATGGGGCAGCATTGTTTCAAAATTTTGAAATGCAAAAGAAACGTACACTATAAATATAAAGTTTTCAAAAGCAAAAGAAACGTAAAGCTGTCCATTAATTCATCAAAACGTTATTTAAGTAATAAATTGAAATGAAAAAAAAAAATGTAACGGTCAATAGTTGATTTAGCTATACACTTAAAGCGATAAATTTTTGTTTGTTTGTACAACACATAATGAGTTTTGAAAGTCAAGGATATAAAAATGGATAAAAGGAAAGAAATCAGGAAATTTTTGTGTGCAATAGCTTTCCAAGGAAAGGTAGGCTTACATTATATATACATGCTGAGATGATTAGGCACGTTCAAAAATTTTGAAGCAATGAAGGAATTGGAAATAAATATAAAATGAAAGAAATTTGAAAAGTCCGTAGCTATGATTTAGCCAAAATTTATTATAGCCATTTACTAGGAAGGTTGGAACCGAAATAATAGGGAGAGGAAGGCACATTAAATTTGATGACAAAGTTGTGTTCGGATCTATAAGCAAGTGGTTTATATATTATAGGCCTTATGAAAGCGAGGGAAGGAACAGATGCTACTAGCTTGATGATTTGAGATTCTTTCAAGCGTTAAAAACAAAAATAAAGAGAGACCAGAATAAACGCACCACCATAAATATAAATATACGCTTCAATTGCAAAAGAAACGTATAGAGAAAATTATGGGTAGTGGGAAAGGTAAAGTCAGTGCACGAAACTACAAGGAATAATAAAAGCAAGGTCGATGATCTCAAATTTATTAATGGTTACGAATGAAAAAGTCTACCTGGATTGGAAAAGTATTAAGCAATAGAAATCTTTAACGGTAGTAAAAAGAAACCGTTACGCACTGATTCAGAAATCAATTAAAGCAATTAATAGCTTGAATTGGACAACACGTTTTCTCAATTAAATAAACTTCCATAAAATTATTTGAAAATTTACAATCTGCTATATTTAAATATACGTATTCTAAATATATAAACATTTTATTTAAAAATTCAATTATTATAAGATTTCACAAATATTCAATTAAATACGTTATAGAATCAATTAAAATTGTTAAAATTTTCCGGGTCGTTACACTCTCCCCCACTCAAAACTTTTCGTTCCCGAAAAGGAAGGAGGTAGGAGAATAAAACAACCAGAAAAAAAATAGATTGAACGCCAAGATAAACAATAAATTTTAAAACTATATAAATTTTATTTAAAATATTTATTTGAAAATTTCATTTGAAATTAAATTTTCTTTAATATTTAATACTTCTTAAACTCCTTTGCAAACAATTATTTACATTATTACTTCTATTTACAAAGACTATTGAAAATATTAAATCCAAAATTTATGAAATTTTTAATTTATCTGAAGATACCTTTCAAATATTATCTATAAATTAATAATCATTTTCTTTAAAGATGTTTTATTTAATTTATAAATTCAAAAATATTTATAACACTAAAATTTTATATAAAACAATGTAGTATACAAATAAGAAATATTTAAAAGATTTATTCAAAAAGGAAAGGAAGGTAGATTCCGAAAACGGAATATAGGTGAAAAATGAAGCTGAGCAGATGAGGTAGATTCAAAAGAATAGAATCGGGCACGAATAATTTATTTCAAACCATAAGAATTTTAATTTCAAATATTAATACAAAATTTCTTTGTTGGGAAAAATACTTTTATAATAAATACCTTTATAATAATACGTTTATATCGAAATAAATCTTTCTTTCGAAAATATTTTTATAACTCGATGTTTTAACAAGTTTATCCTCATTCTTGCAGACTCTAGCCATGCGTTGATCAGGCGCAAAGCTAGAATTCTTCAAGTACTTAGTAGACCTGTTTCAACACCTAGTGAAAATACTTGAAAAACCTTTTTAAAAACAGATATGGAAAGTACAATCCAAACAAACAACCAAACCAAAACCTTTGTCCGACCATGGTTCGCAGATACACAATGGTTACGCCTGGGTCTACCAAGAAACAATCCATATCCGTAAGCTTTCTCAGCTCTGCGAGTTACGCCATGATGACTAGTAGAGTGCAGGATACACAATGGTTACGCCTGGATCCCCCAGGAAATAATCTGTACCCCTAGGCAAGACTCAGTCAGGCACTTGCGCTACTATTCGCGACCTACACAGATTGCAGGATACACAATGGTTACGCCTGGATCCCCCAGGAAACAATCCGTACCCCTAGGCAAGACTCAGCCAGGCAGTTGCGCTATGCAGTCACGAGAGAAAAAAAAAACCATGGGTTACGCCACGGTGGGAAACACTCGAGTATTACATCCGGAAAACCGAAAATCAGAGAGAATAATATCGATAGAATGAATCCACGATGTGGCCACAAAGCGAATATCAAGCAGAAGGCACTTTCCACATCTTTACTTCGAAAATATATATCATATAGTACCTTTTCAAATACTTTCAAATATCATACTTATATAAAATCCATATATATATATATATATACATATATATATATATATATGATTCCATTTTTAAATCGAATACTTTCCAAATCAATAGTATATCAAATCATACTTATATAGACTTCGATTTATAAAAAAATTCTCTTTCCAAATTGAGTACCTTTCAAATCAATAGATTTCAAATCACTTCATACTTATACAAATCCATTTTATATAAGTTCGACCACTCCCAAATCAAGTGCTTAACAATATAAGGTTCTCAATTTCAAATCATTTCAATATCAATTCAGTTTCAAAATCATATAGGATTTTACCAAATTTTCTTCCAAATTAAGTATCTAAATTTCAAAGTTCCCAAAATAATAGGTTTAGAAAATTATCCCAGTTTCCAAATTAAAATAATTCAAGTCAAACAAATTCATTTCCAAAATCACCATATAAGTACTGGTTTTTAATTTCAATTTAATTTAAAAACCAAATATTTTCTCAAAATCAATTATACTCAAAATGGTTTCCAAATTTATAATCATCACATTAAAACTTTTAAACTATCTATTTCTATTAGAAATATCCAATTTACCTTTATGAAAACCATTATTTGAAATTAAATTTTTTTTTTCAAAAACATTTCAAAACTAAATTCCATATTAGTATAATTAAAAATAGTCATATTCACTTACTTAACAAAAGGTTTCAGACTTACTTAAGTCATACTCTTCAAAACTAAACTTATATGCTTTATCAAAAAATTTATACTTTCCGAAATTTCTTAGTTTAAAACTTTTAAACCTTGATTTGGAAGTGCTCGAACCTTCAAAATAGTCGATGAAATCAAATTTCAAATCTAAGAGTTGGAAATCAATTTTTTTTTATAAATAGAGTTATTACTAGTCAAATTGAAAACTCAAGGACTGAACACCGGTCTCACTTTAAATTGTTTCAAATATATACATATATCTTTCGAAAATATCAAATTATACTTCGGAATTTGAAATCAAAAACGGTTTTACAAAATCACTCGCATAGCGAAGCTATTAAAGTGGCCTCTCCCCCACTCTGAAACTCGAAAATCAATGTCGATGATGCGTGCACTCATCATCGAAATTATTCTCCAGCGACATAAATGAGTTCTGGACTTCTATTTTCTTGAAAACTTCTTTGAAATTTCTTCAAAATTATTGGAATTCATTTGAACCCATTTGAAACATTTCTAATTCGGAAAATTACTTTTAAATCGTATTATTTTTATATATTTTCCCAAAATCTTAAAACCAATTTCAAAATATCGTAATTCAATTCTCGAATTTCAAATTCAACCCTTCAGTTATAAATCCTTTTTATATAAATCACTTTCTTATAAATTTTCAAAATTTCCAATCCTTTCAAAACTTTTATATATAGAATAACATTTCTTATTCGTTTTATATATAAGTATATAATCCTTATCGAAAAAAATTTCACTTTTATATATAGAATAAAATCATAGTTATCAAAATAAAAATTTCATATAAAACAATTTTAAAATACAACAAACCCGATTTTCAAAGGATGATTCAAGAATGGATTTCAAAACAAAGATAGAGATTTAATTTAGAGGAACTCTAATCAATAGAATCCTGATTCGAAGATAGGCTAAAACAAAGTTAAGAAAATCAAATTACAAAATAGAAGATGGATATACTTCTATAAATCTCGGACGACCTTAACCGGGTCAACCGTGACTTCAGGAATATAATTGATGCGGAATTCTAAAGCAAATCGACATTCGATTGCCAGAGATAGAATTCGGCATACCAAGATATAGCAGCATCGTAAACCGAGGATACAGAAATCTCCGGTGAATCAATGCCAATTGTAAAGGAGTTTTCACCCCCTTTACAATTCATTCCGTCGAGTTATGGGATACTCCAGAATCAAACGAATATAAATAGGGAGAGACAAGAATGAATTTCGAAACCGAGGAACATTTCAAAATTCAAAGGAAATCAAGTCAAAAAGAAGGGATTCAACTAACGAAAGTGATTCTGTAAATGAATTCACCATATATGCTAGGTTTTGCCTAGAGCCAAAGTTCTGATACCAACTGTAACGACCCGCTATTTTGGACCATTCAAATCGACAATAAAACTGTACATGTCCGACTTGAATAATTCGAAATACCGAATTGTTAATAAAATTTGGCAAAACTTAAAATATACAGTAAATAAATTAATCATAGATCACTTACACAGAGTAATACAATGCAGCAGAATAGATAAACAATAGTAGTTCATGAAGCTACTATATACCTCAGAGTTAGAAATAAAATACAACCGAATAGTTCAAATGCCATGAAGTCTCCAATGCAACAGATGGCTTCTCTGAACCAATCAACTAGATGACTGAAGGGATAGATAGCTGGATCTTCAAGCAAAGCTCCAACTTCGAAGATGAGTCTCAAATGCTGTATCTCTCAGTCTGACCCGAGCGTAAAGCAAAACACAAAACACTCGAGTCAGGATTAACATTCTTATATCTATAAATCTAACTCAAGTGAAATATCAACTGAAATATAATTAACTTAGAGGATGTTTGGGATAACCATCCTCTAAGGGTCCATGGAACTATCTAAAAGATAGAAATATACACTATAACACCGTAGTCTTTTCAACTTAATTTATACTTCAAAACCAAATATCATTTTCACTTCAAATATCTCTATACTTCCCAAATAGTATTTTTATATATTAAATAATTTGTACGGTAAAGAAATTTCAATTCCCTCAACTTAACAAATCGTTTAACATCAACCCGACCACCCCATTTAAATCTATTTCAATCACAATTTATTAATTTAAATTCAACTCAATTTCTAAAATAACCACTTCAATTTTATCGATCTCAAATTCGGATTTGAAATCACAAAATACCCTTTATGTTCAGTATATTTCAAAACTTTAAGTATTCAACGTTTCAAACTAACTTTTTAATCAATTTAGTTTCTAAATAATAAATTCAACTATACTGATTTCAAATACATATCCGAATCTCAAAAAAAAAACCATTTAAATCCCAATATAGCTCAAAGCTTTAATATTTAATTAAATGTTCAATTTAATAGTTCCATATAGATCTCGATTTAACCTCATTATTATCTAGTCTTAAAATAATCCCTCATTAGATACAATATCATTTAAGTAACCTTAAATTACATTTTACTCAATATTTTCTTTAATTTATTTAAACGTGAAATATTCATTAAATCACTTAAATAAAAATCCAGTTACAAAATCATACCCTTAAATTTCCCATTCAAAAATTTCAAATTGATTTAATTGAATAAATCCTTATTTAAATACCATTTAGATAAACCCACATTTATTTCCCAATCTTAGTAAATTGCAGAATACTTTTGGAATAAAATTTACATAAATATTTAGCATAATTTATGTATTAAATCAAATTTTGACTAAATTAAATATTATTAAATCTATATATCATTACCCTTTATATATAAATTTTTTTTAAGGATTAACATTTAATAAGACCATATATTTCTTTCCAAAACAATGAATTAAATTTCAAAATATTTATATATATGGACCAACGATGTCTGTATATATTTCTTATCATATGGTCAAGTGTTACGGATATTTATCATTTCAATCCGTACACTAAATGTATACGGGTGGATAGCATTTCAACCCGTAATCCCAATTCAATTAAATGAAAATCGCTTGGGTTTATCATTTCAACCCATAACGATTTTCTCCTATTCTAAAGTCTGTTCGGGTATGTATCATTTCAACGCATAGTGATTTCTATACCAACAGGGAACTTGCAGAGTGATAACAGATATGTAAATAATAATAACAACAGGCATATATCATCAAAATAAATATATAAACAATAGGATATGGTGTCATATCCCATAAGTGAATAGTTACAGATAATAGCATATATAACAATTTAAATAACTACAGCCTCATATTTCAATTGTCGTCTCAATTGAAATCAAATTTAGTAAATAAAAGAATGTTAATCGTGAGTGATTTCTCACCTTTCGAGGCCAGAGAAAAAGAAGTGAGTTATGAAATCCAGATCCGAATTCCAAAACAAAGCTAGATGGACACGGTTCAATGATCAAAGCTGATAATAGGAATAGACGAATTCAAATCAGAATTGGATCAAGGAAGATAAATAGGATAAGTGAGCTTATATACAACTAGCCAACATATGCAGACACAGTTTATAAAATATGCAACAAAATATGCATGCCTCAGTTAATATATATACATAGGTGTGTAGATCGACTATATTAATATAACCATATATATACTATATAACATTTCCTCTACCAATTTGTATATGACTATACATATGACTATACTTGAAATCAAAATACACATCCCTAAAAAAAAATCCAACGTATATCAGTCAGTGCAAACAACCTTAAGGCTGACATGAAATAAACTTTTGAAAGCATATACTGTTGAAATTATAAAATATTGATATAACTTACACTGTAAAACTACCATAGAAAATTTATATATATACCTACATTTAAATTTAACTTATGTAAATTGTTGAAAATAAAATAAAATAAAATATAGTATAGTAGACTCTAAAATACTAAAACAATCATAAAAATATATATATTATAAATTGACCTATCAAACTTGTACCCACCAATTTTATATACTATATATACCAAAACAGTAACGAAAATTGAAATACTATATTTTATATATCTAACATATGAAAGCTAATAAAATAACATATTTTATTATAGTTGAAACTGTTATAACCAAATATATAAAACATATAAAAATACGTATATTAATAGAAGGCTGCCAAACTTATACCATATATACCGTAAGCTATCAATAGTAAAATAAAACGCATATATATATATATATATATATATATATATATTTAACTTATCAACTAGTTAGTAAAACATACGTATCTAAAGGCCGTGCGATAACTATATGCTAACAAAAGTCAACAACTATATACCGTAAAATCTTAAAATAATATACATAATACAGTATAAATATATACTAACCTTTATATATGAACAGAAGTTAAATATTTATATACACGTTTATAAATATGACGATTATCATATATATACTATTATGAAATATATTATTATTTTTAAAGTTCAACTGTTAGGGAATTCAAAATCCCCATAGTTGCAGTAAACATATAAAACAAAACTTATGCACAATCTATACTGTTCTTAATATATAAAATAGACTTATATCAAATAAAATGCGTACTTACTTTTAAAAACCAGAGAGGAAATGTTTTGCCAACTAATGCATGCGGCCATGGGGAGGAGGCAGGCCAAGGAAAAGAGAGAGCTCATGCTCAGGTTTGGAAGAAATAAGAAAAGATGGAGGGGAGATGAGAACAGGCGATTTTTAAAGGAAGAATGCATGCGTGATTCAAGCAACATGACATGGCGAAGGGCATTCTTCAGGCAACAAAAAAAAATGCTAGTTTCTTAAATATAAAGGTAGGTCTGCATCTGATATGTGAACGTGCTATATGACTTTATATAATATTTACAAATCTCTCTCCTCTTTTAATATTAATTTGAGGGCAACGAATAGCCTACAGAGAGAAAAGAAGATGCAATCTATGCTATACTATATATATATATATTCCTAGAAACACGGAAATGAAGAGGTAAAAGAGGAAAGAGAAAGAGGCGTATAAATAAATGGTAAATAAATTTAGATTTCAAATGAAATAAATGGAACCGCAGAGATTAAAGTATGGATGTAAATCCTAGAATAATAAAAAGCAACGGTTATATGTTGATTAAGAAAAATAATTAAAACAATTAATGGCTTAAATGGGGCAGCATGTTTCAAATTTTTGAAATGCAAAAGAAACGTACACTATAAATATAAAGTTTTCAAATGCAAAAGAAACGTAAAGCTGTCCATTTATTCATCAAAACGTTATTTAAGTAATAAATTGAAATGAAAAAAAAAAGTAATTGTAACGGTCAATAGTTGATTTAGCTATACACTTAAAGCAACAAATTTTTGTTTGTTTGTACAACACATAATGAGTTTTGAAAGTCAAGGATATAAAAATGGATAAAAGGAAAGAAATCAGGAAATTTTTGTGAGCAATAGCTTTCCAAGGAAAGGTAGGCTTACATTATATATACATGCTGAGATGATTAGGCACGTTCAAAAATTTTGAAGCAATGAAGGAATTAGAAATAAATATAAAATGAAAGAAATTTGAAAAGTCCGTAGCTATGATTTAGCCAAAATTTATTAAAGTCACTTACTAGGAAGGTTGGAACCGAAATAATAGGGAGAGGAAGGCACATTAAATTTGATGACAAAGTTGTGTTCGGATCTATAAGCAAGTGGTTTATATATTATAGGCCTTATGAAAGCGAGGGAAGGAACGGATGCTACTAGCTTGATGATTTGAGATTCTTTTAAGCGTTAAAACCAAAATAAAGAGAGACCAGAATAAACGCACCACCATAAATATAAATATACGCTTCAATTGCAAAAGAAACGTATAGAGAAAATTATGGGTAGTGGGAAAGGTAAAGTCAGTGCACGAAACTACAAGGAATAATAAAAGCAAGGTCGATGATCTCAAATTTATTAATGGTTACGAATGGAAAAGTCTACCTGGATTGGAAAAGTATTAAGCAATAGAAATCTTTAACGGTAGTAAAAAGAAACCGTTACGCACTGATTCAGAAATCAATTAAAGCAATTTATAGCTTGAATTGTACAACACGTTTTCTCAATTAAATAAACTTCCATAAAATTATTTGAAAATTTACAATCTGCTATATTTAAATATACGTATTCTAAATATATAAACATTTTATTTAAAAATTCAATAATTATAAGATTTCACAAATATTCAATTAAATACGTTATAGAATCAATTAAAATTGTTAAAATTTTCCGGGTCGTTACATACACAGTTGTTAAAGTTATTTTCAGTATTGGTAGAGAGTATGACAATATCTGATCCCTGTCACTTTAACAAATAAATGCTTTTTTCACACCGGACGGTTCTTTTACGTTCTCAAAACTGATTCATAACTGATATCAAAATATCATGTTCAATTCAAACCATATCACTTTCCAAAATCATATTCACTTTTGAAACCATATTCACCTTTGAAATCATATCACATTTGAAATCATATCACTTCCAAAATCATATTTTCTTTCAAAATCATACTTCCAAAATAGGTTAAACCCTCATTTCGGAATCAACTTATTAAATCAAATATGCCATTTAAATCCCAACTTAGGATATGTACGTCATTTAACCGTATCCACTTTAAATCAAGGATTTGAATATAAACACTTCCACTTTACTTAGTCTAAAATTTAGAAAATAGTTTAGATAGTTATAAAGAAGTAAATAGTTTTAAATAGTTAAAAAAAATTAAATAGTTAAAATATTCTAAAATAGTAAAAAAAAAAAAAGATTAAAAATAAATTAAATTGGTTTAAGATAGTTTAGATTCAAAATAGATTTAATTAGTTTTAAAATAGGTTAAAATAAATTAAATCGATTAAAAAGATTAAAGAGATTAAAATAGATTTAATTAGTTTAATAGTTTCAAAATCTTAATAATCAGGATTTAAAATAATATATTGTTAAACATTTTATATTAAAATGGTAAATTTGAGAATAATATCAAATTAAGAAATTTCTATCATTTCAACACATCTGGGCCATGTCCAGCATCCAAATCAACAAACCAAAATTTGTACTTAAATTCAAATTCTCATTTAAACCATTTAATCAATATCGATTTCAAATCCAAGTTCGAACAGTAAATCCGAACTATTTCAAATTTAGTAGATTTCAAAGTTTTCAAACCTTTTCAACAAATAAATTTCGAAAAATTTCATTTAAACTTCAAATCTAACTTTAAAATTTCAGTTTAGACAGATTCAAATTTCATATTTAAAAATCGAATTTTCAAAATAATTCAATTTACATAAATCAATTTTTCTTAAAATATCATTTAACTAAAATCAAATTTTAAGGATTTAAAATCATTTAATTTAACCAATCTGATGTCCATATATAACTTTCTACCCTACGGTCAAGTGATATGGATATTTGTCATTTCAATCCGTAAATATTTTATATTTATGGATATATATCATTTCAGCCAGCAATCCCGAATCAAATTCAAAATCTATAAAATCACACGGGTTTATCATTTCAACCCATAACGATTATTCTCTAATCTATAGATCGTTCAGGTATGTATCATTTCAACCCATAGAGAACTTGCGGTGTTAAACAATATAATAATATAACATCCAGTCTCCAATATCAATAATCAACATTCATCAAAATAACCAGTCAAATCAATCAATAAAAAATAACAAGTGACTGATTATAAATAATGGGTGTTAACTGGCAATTTAGAATTTAATATTAAATTAATGGCGATGTTATTCAATAAAAGTCAAATTTAACTGGAATGATGATTTAAATATACCAAACATCAACCAATCAATTTCAAATTGCATCATAAATTCGATTTAACGAACATAAGGTAATCGAGTAGTTGTGAGTGGGTCAAAACACTCACTTTTGATTTCAAATCGATTTGAAATGCAAAATAAGGCCCAAAATTGGACAATCTTAAAATTCACCCAAACCAGTCCCAAAATGTTCAGAATTTCCATACAATTGCAGCGGAAGAAACTGCGCATAAATAAGACCTCATACGTAAAGGTTATTAAGGTTAGAACTTCTGGAACTAAAATAAAATAATAAAAATAAAAAAGAAGAAAAAATGGGAAAATGCCACGCGTACCATCCTCCTCGTACAAAATTCACGATCGAACCAAGCTCCTTCACGTGTCCAGCTTCTTTGACCATCCATATTGACCTCGAATCTCTCCTTCCTTGCGCCGCCATAGGCCATGGCCACCACCCCTGAACTCGTCCTACCCACTCTACACGTCGCCTAGGTTCGACCCTCCTCCAATGCAAGCCACTGTCAACATATATTAGTTTTTCTGAACCCTAATCGACCAACTCCAGGCGCCTCAGCCAACTACACAGCCTCCGACCACCATCAAACGACTCCTTGTGCTGATCTCTTTAATACCCAGAAACCATTTCTTCGATTGTTGCTCCAATAAAAAACGCCCAATTCCAGCTTAGAATTCGCTGATTCAAAATTTGACCGAAATTTCTGATGGATTCATGCACTGTTAAGAAAAAGAACACTTGGCATAGATTCCATTCATCAAGATTTTTCCAACGATATATAATTCGATATAGTTTGAGGATTTTTAAATTTTCCTATTTGATTTTGTTTTGCAATTGAATTGGGATTTAGGCTTTCATATTCTATCGTTTGAGAAGAGGAAGTGGTAGAAGTAATAGTACATACTGAAATAAGAAATGAGAAAAAAATTAGGGTTTATAACAGCCTATATATAAGTAGATCTGAATTAGAAATGAATGGACCAAATTGGATTGATCGAAACGACTTCCCGACCCAAAATGCCCATTCTGACCCGAAACGAAAGTAGGTCATCCTATATATCAAAATAGATGTTTTCGATATTTTTAAACTTAATGGAATAGGTTTCAAGTTATAATTCCCTCGTAAGAAAAATTTAGCTTTTAAAATTAGCTTATTTGAACTAAATTCGTTTGAATTGATTTCTACTCGTTTCGAGCCTGTACGATCAAACGACAAGGTCGATCGCTACGAAACATAAAATCCTATGATAATTAACCGTTATGGACCCGATGAAACTGGTTTCGTCGAAATCCAAGACAATGGCCAAAATGGCTATTTTCACATTATTTAAATAAATTATTATTAAGTTAATTAAGTCACAATTTTTATTATTTTTTGATTACCAATTAATTTGTCATTTTTTTGATATTTTCCATGTCAAAACCAATGTTAAATATTGCACAAATTGATGGTATTCAACTTCGATAGCAATAAATTCAGTTGATTATTATTTAAATTCCAACAAATCCATTTATTTGATTTCACTCTTATTATTAAATCAATTATTGCCATATGAATATGATTGACATTATTATACATTTTATTACATCAATATTCTAAAATTATCGTCTTAACTCATATTAACATAATATTTAATTATATTTAATTGCAATTGATTTCAAATTTAATTCAATAGGTTAAACAAATAGGTAATATATAACAACTATCACCTTTTACTTAATTTAATCACATTTGTGGGTTTATTTTCTACAAAAAACGTTATAACTATGTACACAATACTGATTTTGTCCAATTACAATTAATTATATATTTTCTCACCAATTAATATACATTTAAATTATTTTCTTATTTACAATCTATAACCAATTTTTATGTTTGCAGTTATTTTTAATTTCATGAGATTACATTCAATTTGTCATCTATCTCATTAAATTGATATTACTAAACTTCATCCTAGTTAGTTTCCTCATTCCTACATCATAAATTTTATTTTCTTCCAACATTAAATTACAAAATCTTATTGAATTCAATAATTTAATTATTGAAAAATTAGGGGTCGTTGCACTATCTCCCACTCAAATCTTTTCGTCCTCGGAGGAATAAGGAATTAATATATCTTATTCAAAATATTAAATTTGTAAACAATTAATTTATATAATTAAATAATTTAAATAAAATATATTAATTTATAAATAGTTAAATCCTTTCATATTCAAGTTAATAAAAGTTTGAAAAAATATTTTCACAAAAATTTTCTAAGTTCAAAATTCACGGAAATTTTTGGGCAGAGTCTCCTTTGTATGGAAAGGTCTGAGAGAAATTGAAATATCAATAATATATATATCATATTTCAAAAGAATATATCTCAAACCACGGGAAACAATATAATTTTGCTATAAAATCGTATTTCGAAAATGTACCTATTTGTTGAGCAAACAACGCTTATTTATGAAGCCAAAAGCAGTAGCTATTGTTTCCATAAACTTGCATTCCGCTTATATAATTCAAAGAAGTTAATAATTATGTAAAAGAGAAATATTTAGTTACTTGAATCAATAGTAAAACAGACCAACACAACCTAACAATAATCACTTGCAAACAAAACCTTAAAATCATCACATGCAATTAAAGTAATCAACCATTCATCCATAGCAACCAACAAGTGGTTTGTTGGGGTTTAGAAACTTTTAATCGTATAGGACGATAAATAAAATACTAAGTATATCATACACTGAATAGTCTTAAATAACTTAACAGATTATTTATACATCCTAAACAATTTAAAGTATCACTTTCCAAACATCCCATAAGCCAAACAACAAATACATTCAAAGGTCGTGAAGGCTTATTCTTATTAATCTCCTTTTCATATCATTTACTGTTCATCAGTTTCATCCATCCATATAATGATTATTTTCCTTAATTTACGTTTAGTACTTACAAAATCCATTTACTATTTCATTCATACAATGCAATGTTTCCATTGGCTTACATTTATTTACTTACATAAGTTATTTCCATTCAATTATTTAAAATAACAATGAATCCATTAGTAGAGTATTGCATACATTTTCATTGCAGGTTAATTATTGTTTATTATTTAATGATATACTTGATTTCCAATAAATAAGGCATTTCATACTTAAGTATTTCTACCATTAATTTACACTTACCCTTCTTTTTTATAATGTCAATTGAATATTAAGTCTATCTCTTATCATTTCAACATTTCAGAAGTTACAATCACTTACTTAATATATGATTCACCCTTTCCCTTTAATCTGATTATAAATAGCTTAAATGTTAACTTAAGTTTATAATCATTTACTTACAGTATTCACTTTTTCTATTAAATTTAACAAGTAGCATTTCAACTTACTAACTTTGTTTATAATATTTTATAACATCAGAATTCTTAATTATATAAGTAGTTCCATTAAACATTTTTATTATTTAAGTTCACTTATATAACATTCTATTACAAATTCCCATTAACATTTTAACTTTTTAAACATTTTTGATAAGTTATAAATGTGTTTTAAGGATGTAATTGATTATTACACAAGCTTATCTTATTCACTTAGTTAACCAATGTTCAATTACATTTTCTCATATTTTCCTATCTTTTGATTTGCCATTTCCAAATTTCCATTTCTTATATATTTCATTAATCACTTAGCATCAAATTTCCTATTTTCCATTTTAGAAGTTTCCAATTAATAATATATTCTAGATTTCATTTCATTATAATAATTGAAAGCTACTAATTATTGGAAAGTTTAATAACTAAACTTTGGATTACATTTCAAATCATTCAAAATAATGTATGTATATATATATATAGACTCATAACTTAATATATCAAATCATATTTAGAAATTAAAATTTAAGATTTGTTTATCGAAATAAATGTGTAGTTAAACTACAACAGCAGTCTTCCCACTTTGAAACTCGAAAATGAACGTCGAAAATAATTATAGAACTTATTTCCTTTAAAAAAATTCCTTTAAAACAACTTTTTTCAAATCATATTGAAAATATTTATATCAGAAAATACTTCTAAATAATACTAATATTATAGTCCAAAATCTTTTGATTTTTTTTTCAAAATACCGGAACTTAAATCCTCAAACTTCAATTTATAGCTCTGAGATTTGTAAACCCTATTTTACAATTCAATATTTATAAAATTTCATTACCTAACAAACAAACATATTAAACACAACTATATCCCTTTATAAAATTTATTCTTTTATATACAATATATAATACTAGAAAAAATTATTTCATTTACCTATATTTCAAAACAATATTGTGTCGGTCTGCCTCATTAAGTGTTTAGAAATCCCCATCAATGTCATAGCGTCCTATGTACCGAACAGAATTTATAAATACTAAATAGAACAAATTAACACAATATAATTTTTTTATATCACTAACAAATACGCTCTCTCATATATATGCACTCAACGACTCATTATAGGGTATTACTGCTCTATTTATAGTGAGTTAGACCCAATAAAGCTATGGTTGTCGCTTAACCAAAGCTATGATACCAAATGTAACAATCTGCCTTTTTGGACGGTTTAAATTGACGATAAACCATACACCTCAGACTCAAACCATTCAAAAGGGAGGATTGCTATGGGGTAAATAAGAGGAAGTAGAGAAAGAAAGAAAACAAACACAGAATCTCACAGCGGAATGACAAAATATATTAATCAAATGAACAGTTCATGAAACTATTTTACAAATAACATTTGATTTCACTTTTACAATACAGAATCAGAATACATACAACAGATAAATAATGCAGCGGAACAACATGATGCAGCGGAATAAATAAAATAAAATAAATAATATAGTATATAAATCTCCGTCTTCGTCCTTCAGAAAAGAAGTCTTCGATACATTGAAAAGCTCAGACTTACCCGAGCGAATTGAAAAGACAAAACATTCGAGTCGGAACTAAAAGATCTTATGTAAGTTAAATCAACAGTAAAATAAATACAAGTGTAACGGTGTCAATGATGTTTACGAGATTTGACATCTCCTATCTAGTGTCTAACGTGAGTGCAATAACTTAAGAGATGTTCGAAATTTCCACCTCCTAAGGATCCGTTAAATTATCTACATACATAGTACAATATGTTATTATAATATTGTCTACAATAAAACAATGTATTAAAATAGTGTTAAGGCGTTATCCATACCCCCCCCCTTAACATATTTTATATAATTCTATAGTCTATGCTAATACTGTAAACTCCACTGTAAACTGGTGGGCTATTAGAGAGAACTCCATAGGTATGACACAAACCAAACTTGTAGAAGGCACGATAATGCATGTGGACAAGGCACATGAGACAATGCCCAAGGTACGATACACCGTTTTGCGGATCTGGACTGGTGGTAACGCATAGTAGCTACACCGCCCACCACCGAGGGCAATTCCATAATCAAATCAAGGGGTGGCCACCAAATCAATCACAAAGTCATAATATGGTATCGAAGAAATGTGTCCGATAGGAGGCGCGACCTCACTTACCCTGGCATGGCTCCTATTTTAGGCACATCAAGCTGACTCATAGAAGTCAGGGCTACGTAAATACCTCATACAGAATCATTCGCCAAATCATCCTACGTCATTCTGGAGTCCCCACCAAGTACACAGTTGTTAAAGTGGTTTTCGATTTTGGTAGAGAGTACGACAATATTCGATCCCAGACTCTTTAACAATTAAACGTTTATTTCACACTAAACAGTTCTTTTACATTCTCAAATCCGATTCATAACTTATATCAAAATATCATGTTTAATTCAAACCATATCACTTTCCGAAATCATATTCACTTTCGAAATCATATTCACCTTCGAAATCATATGACATTTGAAATCATATCACTTCCGAAATCATATTTTCTTTCAAAATCATACTTTCAGAATAGGTTAAACCCTCATTTCAAAATCATCATATTAAATCAAATATGTCATTTAAATCCTAACTTAGGTTATAACATCATTTAACCGTATTCACTTTTAAATCAAGGATTTGAATATAAACAGTTCCACTTTTCTTAATTTGAAATTTAGAAAATAATTTAGATGGTTATAAATAGTTAAAATAAATTTTTAAATAGTTAAAATACTCTAAAATAGTAAAAACAATAGATTAAAAATAGTTTAAATGGATTTAAGATACTTTAAATAGATTAAATTGATTTAAAATAGATTAAATAGATTTAACTAGTTCAAAATAGGTTAAAATAGATGAAAGAGATTAAAATAGTTTAATAGCTTGAAAATCTTAATAATCGGGATTTAAAATAGTATATTTTTAAGTAATTTATATTAAAATGGTAAATTTGAAAATAATATCAAATTAAACTATTTCTTTTATTTCAACACGTCTGGATCATGTCCAGCTTTCAAATAACAAACTAGATTTTGTCCTTCAATTCAAATTCTCATTTAAACCATTTAATCAATATCAATTTCAAATCCAAGTTCGAAAAATAAATCCAAACTATTTCAAATTTAGTAGATTTCAAAGTTAAATTTTCAAACGTTTTCAATAACTAAATTTCGACAAATTTCATTTATACTTCAAATCTAACTTTAAAATTTCAATTTAGACCAATTCAAATTCACATTTAAAAATCGGATTTTCAAAATAATTCAGTTTATATAAATCAAATTTTCTTCAAAGTATCATTTAACTAAAATCAAAATTTAAGGATTTAAAATCATTTAATTTAACTAATCTGGTGTCAGTAAATAATTTTCTACCATATGGTCAAGTGAAACGGATATTTATCATTTCAATCCGCAAATATTTTATATTTACGGATATATATCATTTCAACCTGCAATCCCGAATCAAATTCAAAATCCATTAAAAACACTCGGGTTTATTATTTCAACCCATAACAATTTTTCCATAATCTATAGATCGTTCGGGTATGTATTATTACAACCCATAGGGAACTTGCAATGTTAAACAATATAAAAATATAACATCTGGTCATCCAATATCAGCAATCAACATCCATCAAAATAACCATTCAAACCAATCAATAAACAATAACAAGTGATAGATTATCAATAACGGGTGTTAACTAGCAATTTAGAATTTAATATTAAATTAATGGCGATGATATTCAATAAAAGTCGGATTTAACTCGAATGACAATTTGACATCAACCAATTAATTTCAAGTTGTATCATAAATTCGATTTAAATAACATAAGGTAATCTAGTAGTCATGGGTGCGTAAAAGCACTTACTTTTGATTTCAAGTCGATTTGAAATCCAAAATAAGGCCTAAAATTGAACAGTCTCAGAATTCAACCAAATTAGTGCCAAAATGTCTGAAATTTTGATACAACAGCAGCGGAATAATCCACGCGTAAATCCGACCTCGTACGTAAAAGTCATTAAGGTTAGAACTTCTAGAATTTAAATAAAATAAAAAAAATGAAAAAATGAACGGAAAATGCCACGCGTACCATCCTCCTCCTGCGAAATTCACGATCAAACCAGTCTCCTTCACGCGTCTAGCCCCTTTGGCCATCCACTTTGACCTCAAATCTCTCCTTCCTTGTGCCGCTATAGGCCATGGCGCCACCACCCCTGAACTCGTCCTGCCTCCCTCTACACGTCGCCTAGCTCCGCCCCCTTCCTCCCCGCTCCACTGCAACCGCCGCCACCCTATATTAGGGTTTTCCGAAGCCTAATCGGCCAATTGCAGGCGCCTCAACCCATCACACAGCCTCCGACCACCATCAAACGACTTCACGTGCCGATCTCTCCAATACCCAGAAATCATTTCTCCAATTGTTGCCCCAATCAAAAACGCCCAATTCCACGCTTAGGGTCCGCTGATTCAAACTTTGACCGAGATTATGATGGATTCATGCATTATTACGAAAAACGAACACTTGGCGTAGATTCCATCCGTCGAGACGTTTTCAACGATATATAATTCGATATAATTTGAGGAGCTTTAAATTTTCCGATTTGATTTGCAATTGAATTGGGATTTAGGGTTCCATATTCTATCATTTGAGAAGGAGGAACGGGTAAAAGTAATAGTACGTACTGAAATAAGAAATGAGACACAATTAGGGTTTATAACAGCCTATATATATGAAGATCTGAATTAGAAATGAATGGACCAGATTGGATTAATCGAAACGACTATGCGACCCAAAATGCCCGTTCTAACCCCGAAACGAAGTAGGTCATCCTACATATCAAAATAGATGTTTTTGATATTTTTAAACTCAATTGAATATGTTTCAAGTCCTAGTTCCATTGTATGAAGAAGCTAGCTTTTAAAATCAGCTAATTTCAATTGAATTCAATTAAATTGATTTCTACACATTTTGAGCCCGCACGATCAAACGACAAGTATGATTGCTACGAAACTTGAAATCCTATAATAATTCACCGCTACAGACCTGATGAAACTGATTTCGTAGGATTGAGAGTGACCAAAATTGATATTTTCACATTAATTAAATTAATTAAATACATTTTCGATTCAAATTTTATAAGTGACAATTTTTATCGTTTATTGATTACCTATTAATTTGTAATTTTTTTTGATAAATTTCAATGTCAAAACCAATGTTAAATATTGCACAAATTGACGGTATTCAACTTCAATAACAAAAATTTCAATTGATTATTATTTAAATTCCAACAAATCCATTTATTTGATTTCGCTCTTATTATTAAATCAATTATTGCCTTATGAATATGGTTGGCATTACTATATATTTTATTACATTAATATTCTACAGTTATCGTCTTAACTCATATTAATGCAATATTTAATTGCATTCAATTGCAGTTGATTTCAAATTTAATTCAACATGTTAAATAAATAGGTAACATACAACAATTGTCACATTTTACTTAATTTAATCATATTTATGGGTTTATTATCTATAAACAATAACTACTTACACAGCACTGATTTTATCCAATTACAATTAATTACATATTTATCTCCAATTGATATAACATTTAAATTATTTTCTTATTTACAATCTATAATCAATTTTTATGTTTGCAATTATTTCAATTTCATGAGAATACATTCAATTAATCATCTATTACATTAAATTCACATTATTAATCTTGCACTTTATATCAGGAAAACAAAAGCTAGTTTGCGCTTTCTGATTTTGAATTTTTCTTTTGAAATTTTTGAAAAGCGCAAGGAAAGCGCAAGCTGGTTTGCACTTTCTGCTTTTGAAAATTTTGAAAAGCGCAAGGTTCTATTAAAAAAGCGCAAACTAATTTACGCTTTCTGGCTTTGAAATTTTATATGAAATTTTTAAAGGCACAAGCTAACTTGCGATTTTTGATTTAGAAAAGACAGAAATCTTATTTACATACTAATTTCTACAAGGACTTCTCTTCCAACAACGTCATAAATGGGGACTTTTGGTATAAAGCCCAAAAATGAACATCTCCATAATAAGCTGTCTTTGAATTCAGACTCAACCGCTCATTAAGTAGTGAGATGTTGTGTGCAGGCCAGTCTCCTTTACCCAGTGGCAATACATATAATATTTTCTAGGTATTATATCTTGCATTAAACTAACATGCCAGATTTGCATTTTCTAACTAGAGTGACAATTAAACCAATAGCTTTTTCGAAAATGGCTAAAATGGAAAATTCCAAACAAGCTTAAACTCAATGAAACCAAACCGCTTTATTTCATAATATCTCTAACCTAATACATCTTCACATGCTTAAAGGCAACAGTTCAACTGCTGTCTACTGCGTAGTCAACACGATAACCTTTGCTTTTACTGAATAAAATACATCTTCACTTAGAAAGTTTATTATTATTATTATTATTATTATTATTATTTAAACTGCCTTGGATTTTAAATAAACTACATATCTTGTAGAATCTTGTCAGACCACAACGATTAATTAGAAATGTATGGCGTGCACAATGTCCATAATTGAAAATTATGTGCCGTGTCACGCAACTGAGTAGTGCGAGTAGAAAAATATTAACGTCAACTCTTATCTAAAGCAAACAAATAGATAAGTAATCAAATCAGCCGTAAATTGATATTGTCATATATATATACACACGTAATTCTACATCTGTAAAGGCAATCATATCTGCGTTTTTGTTATCACATTACAATAAAGGACTGATTTTAGACTGGACTCAACAAGCAGACAATGCATAGTGGTTTACTGACATTGCTTATATATAAGCAAGCTATGCTGCTGGAATTGTAAAAGTTAAGAAGGCACAGAACGTAGATTCTGAAACTTGAAAGCTGTAGCAGCAGTTAAAAAGATTTAACAGTGAAAAGCAACAAAGCATCAGCAGGTTTCACCAATAGCACAGCTAACATGGGATGCAAGTTTTGGAGAAGATGGTTGCTTTTAATGATTGATGTTGATTGCAAACCGATAAGGTCGGTGAACGGGAGGCAAAATCACTCCTAAGTGCATACCCAACGCGCAGGGTGGGTTCCGTTCGATTCAAGGAGGTCGAACAAAAACCCGCCCCAAACGCATTGGAAAAGAAGCACAAAGTGCTTCCCTTTAGCCGGCTAAGGACATAAACGTGGATTGCAATCCACAGCCATTGGATTACAATTCACGAGAACGGTGGATTGCAACCCGTCCAAACGCATTGGAAAAGAAGCACAAAGTGCTTTTCTTTAGCCGGCTAAGGACGTGAACGTGGATTGTAATACACAGCCATTGGAATACAATTCACGAGAACGGTGGATTGCAATCCACTACATACACTTAGCCGATTTTAATTTAGCTAGCTAAGTGTACGCGGAGTAACCGGCTATAAATTAACCGATTACTCCATTCTCTTCCATCCTCATCCTATTCTACTTTCCTTCTTCCTTCTCAGCTGCTATTGTTTCGAGTAATATGAAAAAAATTAAAAAAATGAGAAGAGCTTTGAGAAGAATCCACAAAAGCGGCAGTTGGAACGGTTGAAATGCTCCACCGACCGTAGAAAACGCCCCTGCCGAAGAAAGAGCGGACGTACCGATGACGGATACCCAAGGTCGACGAAGCACAATGGTTAGACGAAGAAGTGCGGGTAGAATTACAGCAAATACGGTTCTGGATCCCCACATGGACCAAATTTGAGACCAGTTAAGGAGTTGATAAATTTCCATATACTCCCAGACGATGAAGTGCACGTCAGCAAGTGTGTTGAAATTTTTGTAAGCTATCTACCTTCAAATTATTATTTTTATTTAAAATTGTACAATAAAAATTTAAGTTACCTGTTATAAATTAGACTCATCATTGAGCGCACCCGTGACTCTCGGCTCTTGGGTTAATGTAATCCGCCATTATAGAATGATCCGATCTTATGATGACGACAACATTATTCATATTTTTCTTCGAGATATAAGATTTGAAGATTTCTTGAGTACTATTTACATAATTATTGTTCACTTATTTAATTCTTTTTAGCGCTTTCAATAATCGTAAATTGCTTTAATAGGTATCGATAATCTTTTATTCGGATGTTCATTTACGTGGTGCTTTAGCCGTCTATTGGTTAAAGACCACTCATACATTCCACTTTATTTTTGTAGATTTGGGTTTTACCCCACTAGACTTTACTACGCTTACCGGTTTAGGCATTGGAAGGGGACGACCTTACCATATGACGAGGAGTACCATCAATTTCATCGTTTATCTAGTGTACTTTCACATATTGACTTACAAAATGGATTGTCATCCGGATTGCAGATTAGATGATCTTACATTAGACAAGCACTACAAGGGGAAGGGGGATTTCCGACGGCTGAAAACCGTCGGCGGCCGTCGGAAGCCGTCGGCGGCCGTCGGAAAAAGCCGTCGGAAATGACGGCGTCGGGGAGCAGTGTTTCCGACGGCTACCGACGGGTGCTGCCGTATAGATTACCGACGGCTTCCGTCGCCCGTCGGAAGCCGTCGGAAACCGCCGGAAATCAGGCCGCCGGGAGCCGTCGATAACCGATGAAAATTTCGACCTATGAGCCGTCGGAAGCCGTCGGAAATCTGCTGTTTTTTTTTAAAATCTGCTGCAAATAGAGCCTTCCAACCACATTTCTCTTCCAAACACTACAATATCAATACTGCACAATCCAATAAACAATAATCCAACCAAACATGCAAACCAATACTCCAAAATATTCAATAGACACAGAAATAAACAAAATTGGAATAAAAATAAAATACAAAATGTACATAACATTCCAACATTAACAATAATACTAACAATAACTGTTCTAATCATGCATATCCTGATACAGCTACAGAACCAAGTGTATTATACATAATTATACATATCAACAATTAATTGTTCCATCTACCAAATCATTGTAAACTAAAACTAAACATACCTGCACGAACGAATCAGAAAGCAATGAATCAATCTGCCCCAGATCCAGAGCCAGCCGATGAAGGGAAGCGGCCACCAAACTGCTGCATGTACTCAAATAACTGTGCCGTCTGCATGGCCTGTTGGCGGTTCTGCTCCTCCAACTGCTGAACTCTAGTCTGCAATTCTTCTATACTTGCTAGCTCGCTCTGAGGTCTACTCCGCCGTCTCCTACTCTGACTACTGGACTGCAATAATTGAAAAATAAATAAAATCAAAGTTTATTGTTTTGAAAAGGTAAGAATATCATATTTTAAATATTTTAAGAAAAATTAAATTATTTACCGCTAAATTGCCAAATCCGTATCGTCGACCATGCTCTGGTGGACTCATAACGGACTCAAAAATAACGTCCTCTTCATCGCTCGTCAGCTGCTCTCGACCCGTATCAGAAAAGAGTTTCTGTCGCTGCTCCATAAACATCTCCTGCATTGACAAATTAATAATATCATATCTTATTTCATAATAATTTGACAACTAAAACAATTACTAATACTGAATAAAATGAAATATGCTTACATGGCTTTTACTGGATTTATCGTCCTGCCATGTGTACGAAACAGTCCCGTCTGGATTAACATGCTCGACAGCATGCGTACGGGTGAACACGTCCATATAGCTGACAGGACCATGTGCCTCGGCTTCCTGAAGTTGATTGTTACATACAATTATTATACATTTAAAATCATATAGCATAAACTATTTACATTTATTATTCAGTAATTAAATTTACCAACTCCTGCCGATACTGCTGAAACGACTTCGATCCTCCGCGATGAGTAACGGGATTATTATTTCTATTTGCAGAGTTTCTATCTGACTCTGCCTGTACATTCAAAATTTGATACATTATTTTCCAATCACGTTAAATTAATAATTCAAAAAAAAATTAGTATACTTGCCTTCGCCTCGTCCGTCTCCCAGTAGCTCAACCAAGCTTGCCACACGCTCTCCCCCATCCACTGTGGTCTCTTCCCGGATTTCTTAACCTCAGATATCGTGTCTCTGTAGTTCTTTCGCATCTTTCTCATCCAGTATGCTCGTGCCAGCTGCATATCATCTGTCTGGATTCAAATATCGAACCTTCAACTCGTGTTTTTTGTCTCACTTTTTTCTTCAGATGATTCAAATATCTATGCAACATTAATTTATATTAACTTCATCTTTCAAATGCAATTAAATTACGTTATAACATATTACATACCTCTCAAATGGATACATCCATCCGTATTGGACATGACCTCGAAGTCGTGCTTCAGATGGAAGATGAACAGGTAAATGTTCCATCACATTAAAAAAACCTGGCGGAAATATTTTCTCTAATTTGCAAAGCAATATAGGAATGTCCACTTCAAGTTTACGTAAACGTTGCACTTTTAAAGTAGTCGAACAAAGCTCTTTGTAAAACATACTAAGCTCCGTTACTACCTTCCAAACTTTTAACGGCAGTAGTTCTTTAAACATAACGGGAAATAAATTTTCCATCATTATGTGACAGTCGTGACTTTTCATTCCGCTCAATCTACCATTTTTAAAGTCAACACATCTACGAAGATTTGATGATATCCCATCAGGAAATCTTAACCCTTCCACCCATTTTGACACAGCTTTAACTTGATTATTATCTAATTCGTAACAAGCTTTTGGTTTTTTACTGTCATTTGGTTTCATATGAAGCTCGGGACGTTTGCATAATTCTTCTATATCACGTCTTGATTTCAAATCATCCTTCGTCTTCCCTTTCACATTCAAAATTGTGTTAAACACATTATCAAATACATTTTTCTCATTGTGCATCACATCTATGTTATGGCGAAGCAGAAGATGTTTCCAATACGGCAACTCCCAAAAAATAGTTTGTTTGCACCAGTTATGAACAACTGATTTGCCTTCAATTTCTGTTTGCTCCCCCGTTTCATATATCTTTGGATAGTCCTTAACAAGTTCATATATGTCTTCGCTTGACCATATCGTCGGTGGTTGTCTGTTTTCTACTCTATTAGCTAAAAAGTTTTTCTTGTCTCCTCTGAAGGGATGATTTACATGAAGAAAATATCGATGACAGTCAAACCATGAAATTTTCTTACCATGAGGTAAAGAAAACGCTCGTGTTTCATCCATGCAATATGGACATGCTAGACGACCGGCAGTACTCCATCCCGAAAGCATTGCATAGGCAGGAAAATCACTTATAGTCCACAACAAAGAAGCAAACATACGAAAATTTTTCTTCTTTGACACATCGTATGTTTCTACTCCTTCGTTCCACAGTATTTTTAACTCCTCAATCAACGGTTGTAAATATACATCGATTCCTTGTGTCGGATCGTCGGGGCCAGGAACGACAACAGTAAGAAACATATATTGCGTTTTCATGCACATCCATGGAGGTAAATTATACGGTGTGACGATAATGGGCCAGGATGAATATTTAGAACCAAATTGAGAAAATGGAGAAAAACCGTCCGTACATAATCCTAATCTAACATTTCGACTCTCCGCTGCAAAATTTGGATACGTTTTATCGAAATGCTTCCATGCTTCTCCATCGGCCGGATGTGTCAACGTACCCTCTTCCTCCGTTCTCACGCTATGCCACCTCATATTAGACGCAGTTACAGAAGATGCATATAATCTTTGAAGTCTTGGAGTTATGGATAAGTAGTGCATACGCTTGTACGGAACTTCCTTACCCTTCTTTTTTCTTGGTTTGTATCTCTCCTGGTTACAAACTTTACAATTTCTAAGGTTTGCGTCTTCTTTCCAAAACAACATGCATCCTTTTAAACATGTATCTATTTTCTGATACGGTAAACCAAAAGCCGACATAAGTTTTTTAACTTCGTAGTGATTTTCACACATTAGATTATCGGGCGGCATATGTCTTTTTGCAGCTTGTACAACAGCCGTAAACCCAGCTTCAGTGATGTTGTATTTTGACTTCATCGCAATGTATTCTGCGATTACTGACAGCTGCGTGCCGCTTTTACAACCATCCCAAATAGGTTTCTTAGCTGCATCTAGTAAATCATAAATTTTCTTAGCTTCAATATTTGGTTCTTCAACATTTACATCATCGTCGTCAACTTCAACCATAGGAAACATTGATCGTGCTGCATCTTCGACCATATTTTCTATACGGGTCGTTGAAACTATTTCGTTAACGACACTTTCAGACTCTACAGAAGTATTTGCTACAACTTCTCCATGCCGATCCCAAACATAATATTCGGGTGTGAAACCGTGTTGGCACAAATGAACTTTCACAATATCTGGTAACAAAAACTTCAAATGTCTACACCTACTACACGGACAACGAATTTCTGGATCGTTTCCGTTATTACTTAAGGCGAATTCAACAAACACGTTTATACCATTATAAAAATCTTCTTTTATTGAGCCCCTCAGTCCTTTTCTTTGGTACATCCATCTCCTTCGATCAACAAAATAATCAATCATTTTTCCTATTTGACAAAATGAGAAGTTCAAAATTTAATATTTATTTTGAAGAATACATATTCGAAAAAGATTATTTTCATGTTCGTATAATATTTTGAATTTAAAGAACAACTTCACAAATTTAAAAATATTTTCAAATAGGGCACATTTCATTTTTTAACGTACGTAACGATTAAAAATATATATAATTTTTTTTCATTGGTCAGACATCCTACTTCCCATTACAAACACAGTAAGCATTTACATTTCGTATATTACTTCATCTCAAACGATTCAATAAAATTTCGGCAGCATTTCCCTTTTGTTCCCTGCATTGTACACAAATGCGTGTACGCAGGAAACAAAAAAGAAAAGTTAGGGCGAAATTTTATGAACCGTTTGAGACGAAGTAGTATACAAAATGTAAATTCTTACTGTGTTCATAACTTGTCCAATACAGGGACAAATCCGACAAACATTGTACCAGATGAATATAAATGGTCGTTTTTCGAAAAAAACGACTATTTATACAACGATCATGTACAACACTCGTCAGACGGGGCCAAAAACTCTCTAAGGGACATTTGTCGGTTAACATGCGCGCATTTTACTCAAAAATACAGTTTTACTCACTGTTCACATTTATATATTAATTTCACACATTTATTCGACGTATTACGCATCAACTTAGGGCTGGTTTAACATTTTGTCATTTTTCAATACACACAATTATAATTTAGAGTAATGCATTTTTTTGTGTCATAAGTAAATACGTGCACAATATAATACTCCTAGTTCATTCAATCATTTTATCTTATTCCAAATAACGTATACAATCGTCGAATCAAGGCATACACAACAAAATACATATACATGAACAAGCACAAATTATACGTGTTTATCACAATTTCACGATAAAAGATGAAATCGGTATACCATGTGATGCTATAAACCGTTATTACGCTAGTGGAAACAATTGCAATCATTAATTCGCCCTAATTTATCAATTTATGCAAATCTATAATTAGGGTAAAAACTGAATTTTTCATAAAAATAAGAGATTATACCTGAGATTAAGAGTAATGAAGCTTGATTAGATAGCCTTGGAAGATCCGGAAGCTAGAAATTAGGGATTGGAAGCTTGGGGGTTGAATTTGGGGGGTTTTTTGATTTATTTTCGTATGGAATGGAGGAGGAAGAAAGGGCTCGGCTGGCAGGTATAATCGCAAATTTCCGACGGCTTCCGACGGCCGCCGACGGCCCGTCGAAAGCCGTCGGAAAATGGCCGTCGGAAGCCGTCGGTCTTGGCTGTCGGTATTCTGCCTTTTTCTTGTAGTGAAGCTATATATGAATTGATACATGGTCGTAGCACAGGAAACCATTTAGAGATTGCTCGACTGTTTATTCTGTACATGATGGGGAACTTATTCTTTACAGATGCATCGAACACGTTGCCAGTCGGATATGTTCCAACTGTAGCGGAGTTGTCGTTTAATAGTCCAATCGTATATGATTGGGGGACTTCGATAGTAGTGTATTTGTATCGCTTTTTGGATTATCGGTGCGTCATTAGGGGTAGATCCACATCCATTACAGGTTTTTAGGAGATTTTACAGTACTGGTACTGTGAGTATTTTCGTAACATAACTTATCCGACATTGGACTCTACATTATCCATTTTCGTCCCCCGAGTTAGAGCATAGGTCTGATATAACCGCAAAATGGTGCGAGGAGGGAAGGCACATCATATATTTGCTGTGGTCTGAATCAGATCGAGTTACGGACCACGCGAGAGAGTGTTGTTTGGCATCCTTATGATGGTTCGTTTTTTATGACCGATCCTATCGTAGTGCATCCTTCATTACTATCTACTGGACATTTTCCATTGGTATCGTCCCCATCCAGCTTAGGATGTTATTAGTTTCTCGGTAAGCGTAGTTGGAGACAGTTGTTAGATGGTGATTTCATTCCTGATGATCCACATTCGGATACACCTTTTTTTAAGGTGTATGACAGCACTGGAATATGCATAGGAGTGGTGGTCCACTAATTACTTCATCATGAATTTAGATTATGCATCATTTTGGCGTCGGTTTTACACTCCACTACATACAGCTACTTTTGTTCATGCTGCATCTGTTGATTGTTAGGGCCATCAAGCTTCCAGAGTGGTGTTGCCTCCTTTGTTTTACAGGACCTTACACAGAGTACTCAGTTATATGATGCTCCATAACCATCCTAGATAGGAGATTACGGTTGGACAGTCGGTATACCGACAACGTCGGGAGTTGATAGATATGTTGATTTTCCTCTGCTTGAGATTTCAGAATATCCAGATCCAACTGCATTTTCATATGAGGATTTATTTCAGATGTGGATGGGACTCCGCCAGGTCATGTACGTTGAGCATTGATGGATCATAAATGAGTTGACTGTTCGTATTAACGAGCTTACTACAGCTGATGAGCAGTGATATCATCCTACATGTAGACTAGATGATGATGACCACGATCATGATGACGATGATGGTGATGCCATTGGTTTTTTTCATGATGAGTACCAGTTTTGTGAGCCATAGTGTTTGTATGTACTATTAGTATTTATATGTCCTATCGGTTTGTGTATTGGTGTATTATCAATGTTCTGTATCTCCTAGCAGAATTTGTATCAGTGTATTTTCAGTGGTTTATATGTACTACCATTGTTTGTATCGGTGTATTATCACAGTTTTTTGTTTACTAGCATTGTTTGTATCAGTGTATTATTCGAGTGCATACTTGCTAGTAGTGTTTGCATAACTGTACCAGCTTTGGATTTCCTATTTTGTTTGACTATGTGTACAACACTATGTGAAGGAACAAACACAGCTGTGTTTGTTTATATTCACGTTTGTGAATGCTTGCCACGTGGTTGATTAGAGGGCACTTGATTCACGAGACTTGGATCATGAACTTTCTATTTAAAACAAAGTTTTGTACTGAAAATTTACAACATCTTCAATTATTCTCAACATCTTCAATAATCTTTAATGTCAACGGAAAGACGAACTCCCGATGACTATTTAGTACTAATCAAATCATATATAGAAACCGACTGTAGACACATGGAAAAGGAGTTGGAGTAAGATTTTTGGGTCACTTTAAACGAGACTTTTAACAGTCGTCCTCATTGTAGATTAATTCGAAGGATCTTGGAAACTCGAAGCACTTTTGTCACATTTACTAGAGATTGTCGTAGATATTGAATCATTATAAAAACAGTGAAGGAAGAAAATCTATTTCGGGTAATACCAGCTGTGTTTATTTCCCGTTATTTGTGGGAGTATCATGTTGATTTTGTTGGACACGCTGCACATAATCTCTAGGTTGGATATATTAGACAATTTGAATGACGTTTGGGTAAATTAAGTAGGTTTTTTAAGTTAATTACCTTTAGCTAGTTCTTTTCACTATCAGTAAGTTATATGTACTTTCAAATTCAAGTAAAGTCTGTGTTTCCAAAACCTACTATGCACTTAAAATAACAACAACATTTAACCCATGGAAATCATTAACAGCAAGACTTAATTACGAAGACAACAAATAAAATACACAGACAACTTCATAGAACACAAACAAGACAACAAACCGTAAAACACGACAACATCACGGAAAATGAACAAGATAACAAACAAGATAACCGATGATTAAAAAACTGCCTTCGACCACCTGATAAGTTAATTGAACTCAACGTCCTTTGAAGCATCCGAATTTGGATTTCAAGTTCGTTAGCATACACTACTGCATGATGAGGAAGAGGATCGTCAATCCACTGCAAAAGTCCACAACCATCAGGAGAATTACGACATTTGTAGTGGCGCCGACCGATGTTGGTCTCGTTACTTGCAATAGCATACAGAACATAAACCCCGCAGTACAGTAGATCTCCCGAGAATTAACCACTTGATCTGTGTGAGGTACTTGGTGTCGTATTTCATTTTTTCGTTCTCTTATTCTGTTTAAACTATGTCGCTTATATCATTGAAGTCTACCATTTTCCAACTGTATGCGCTCTTACATTTCCATCTCATGCTCTCTTACATCGGAATATTTCTTTCCTCTATTTCAATATATCACCTGGTTCGTGGTTGAGGGGAGGATGTATTCGTTGGGTTATTATATTGTAATGGACCTTCGTATAAGTATGAGGAGGGCAAAGAAATACAATTGTAGTCGACCATTTTTATATACTACTGCTACGATAATAATGAAAAGAAGTTTGGCAAGCAAAACAATATTTATATGGCATCATACCTTGCCCATGTAAAGCAGGGCTATAAGGATACAATGCCTTGCTTGACCCAACATTGCTGTCATTCACACTCCACATTCATCAGCTTTAATCCATGTAAAGCAATATATAGTGTTTACATTGTCCGATGTAACCCGACACCGTGTCGTTCAGACTCCGCAAGACACAGCTTTAGTATGTCTACAACATCTTGACAAATCTTTAACGCACATAAACCAGTGCATCCAATAGCTATAATTCTGTTTCAGACAAGACCTGACCTCCTAATGTTTTGTGGCCACTAAAAAAATCTTTAATGCATATAAAACAGTGCATCGTGCCTAGTGTTTAATGTGGCCCAACACATTACCATTCTTTAATCCATATGACCAGGGGGTCCATTAGCTTTAATACTATTTCATACAAGACCTGACCTCCTGATGTTTTGTGGCCACTTGACAAATCTTTAATGCGTATAAAACAGTGCTTCATGGCTAAAATGTTTGATATGACCCAATACATTGCCATTCTTTAATCTATGTGACCAGGGGGTCCATTAGCTTTACTCTTTCAGACAAGACCCGACTTCCTGACGTCTTGTGGCCACTTGACAAATCTTTAATGCGTATAAAATAGTGCGTCGTGGCTATAGTATTTGATGTGACCCAACACATTACCATTCTTTAATCTATGTGACCAGTGGGTCCATTAGCTTTAATTCTATTTCAGACAAGACCCGACCTCCTGACATTTTGTGGCCAATTGATAAATCTTTAATATGTATAAAATAGAGCATCGTGGCTGCAATGTTTGATGTGGCCCAACACATTACCATTCTTCAATCCGTGCCACCAATGGGCCCAATAGCTTTAAGGAATATTATTTTCAAACACTGAAATACTCAGGATGACCCGAGCGTAATGAAAAGCCAAAACACTCCAGTCAGAACTAAAAGTTCTTATGTAAATTAAATCAGTAACAAGTAATATGTGTAACATCCAGCCTTTTCGCACACTTTAAACCGACACACGTGCCAATTCAAAGCATACGCAAGGGCGGATTGTTATGGGGTAAATAAGAAAAACAGAGAAGAAATAAAACAAAATAGAATCTCACAGTGGAAGGATAAAATATAATAATCAATATACAGTTCATGTAACTGTTTACAAAATATTTATTTTACTTATACAATGAATATCAGAGTTACACATACCAATACAATCAATGCAGCGGAAATTTTAGAGTGTGGTGCAATACTATATATAATAATAATACGGATTCTTCGTCTTCGTCCTCCAAAGCTAAAATCTTCGATCCTGAAATGCTCGGACTGACCCGAGTGAATTTGAAAAGACAAAAACACTCGAGTCAGACTAAAAGATCTTATGTGAGTTAAATTAACAGAAATAAATATGAGTACAGTAACTCAAGAGATGTTCGGGATTTACATCTCCTAAGGATCCGTTAAACTATTTACTATGTAGTATATCGCGCTATTATAATAGTGTCTATTTATAAAATAAACTTACTTTTTAATAGCGTTAAGGGGTTATCCATATAGCCCTTAACACAAATAATGCCAATAGTCTATACAGTACCGTAATACCTCCTGATCGGGAAGCTACCAGAGGATACTCCATAGGTACGACACAAATAGAAACTCGTAGTAAAGGCTCGGTATGGTAGGTGACACGGCACAACTAGGCAATGCCAGGGTAGATATACCAATTGCTATCCAGGCTGGTGGAAACACGTAGCCCCAGTTACCGCCCACCTCGGACTAACTCCCCAAAATCAAAATAAAGAAGTGGCCACTGAATCAATCCAAAATCAAAGTATAATATCGAAGAGGAGGGTCCGATCAGAGGAATGACCTCATTGGCCTGAGAATCGCTCCTGTTTTAGCCACCTTATGCCAACTCACGGGAGTCGGGTCCACGTATTTACCTTACAGGAAACGTCACCACCACCTACTTCATTCTGGAATCTCCACCGCGTACACGGTTAGTCAAAGTGGTTTTCGGTATCGACAGAGAGTATGTCCATATCCGATCCCGGTCTCTTTGCCAACCCATCGTTATTATAACACCGCGGTCATTTAAAAATAGGTTATACTTTAAAAATCAGAATAAACATTCCATTTCATAACCATGAATACGATATCATTTCAAAACCCAAAACCATATTTTATCACTTATCCCAAATATAATTCTTTTCCAAAATCATAATGCTTTAACTTCATAACATCTGAAAATCAAATATTTCAAAGCATAATATTTTGAAAATCATAATTTAAAACCATAACTTCTAAAAACTTGAATGGTTGGACTTCAACGGTGTATGAATTAAATGGTTTAACTTAAATGTTACTTTGTAAAGAAACTAGTTCTCATGGCTTTACAAATACATTTCTTTATTAAAGTCTAAACCAAAATTTATATTATCTCTCTCAAGTTCCAAAACCACTTCAATTTATTTATATATACGTATATCCATTTTGATATCAATATTTCAAACTAAAGTCGGATTTTATGCTTTCAACAAATCAATTGTTCTATTAATTAGTCTTGAATATTAATATAAAATCCATAAATAATAAGACTTCAATTTCTAATAATAAAAAATATATATTTTTCCCAATTCAAATTATACTAGAATATTCATTTCAATTTATTTTGGGAAAAATCCAATTATAAATATCATATCTTAAAATTTCCAAACATAACATTTAAACATATGATATAAATTATTAAACTCCATTTTCTTAATTTTCTTCCATTTTTAATAAAGATTTTTATACACCTTTTAATTTCAAAATTTCCAACTACATATGTGTATATATATATGGAAGAAAAATATTTATACAATATAAAATTTAAGATTATTATAAACCGTATTCGATCCAAACCATAGAAATCACATTAAAATAGTTATATATAGACCGCGGTGCCTGTATAAAATTTTCTATCCTATGGTCAAGTGATACGGATATTTATTATTTCAATCCGCAATTTAAAAATATAAAATTTTGCGGTTATATATCATTTCAAACCACAATCCCGAATGAAAGGAAATATGCATGATAATTTGCAATTTAATGATATACAATAAAACATCCATCAACATCACCCATCATCCAATCACAATCATCAAGCAATATCAATCAATAACAATTTATATTTGATAATATATAACAGGTAATAACTGGCAATTTTATTCAGATTAAATTTAACAGCTATTAATCTACAGTCTATATTCAGTAATAAATTATATAACTGTTAACTAGCAGTTCATATACAAACAAATAAATTTTAATTGTAAATTTATACGCAATAAATTAATTAAATTAACAGTTAAATTTAATAAATGCAATTGAACAGATATGAATAAAATAAACATGCCAAATACCCATAAATAAATTTCTATTCATTTCTAAAATTAATTTAACAAACATAAAAGCTTCTAGTAGTTGTGAGTGGATTAAAACACTCACCTTTTGAATTTAAATCGAATTCAAATCCGATTTAAACCCAAAAATTCGACTATCTCCAAATCTGTCCAAACCAGTGTCAAAAGATCTGGAATTTAATTTCGATCCTAACAAAAAAAAATTGCGTGAAACGGAGTCCGTATGTACGAGTTATGATTATTAGAACTAATTGAAATCAAAATTAACAAAAATAAATTAAACAAAAATAAAATACCGTGCCACATGCACTCTTCCCTCGTGAAAAACGCGTATGCTTCTTCTTGATTGCTAACTTTGTTCCGTAATTTTTCTTTTATTTCGATTTACTTTAATTTTCCTCCTTATTATATGAATGTATGCATTTTTAAAAGGTTTGGAAAAAAAAAAGATTTGAAAAAGAAGAATTGAAGAAGAAAATGATTAAAATAAAAACTGAAAATGGAAGAGAAAATCTAGATTTAAAAAGAAAGAAGAAGGTTTGAAATAGAAGAAAATTTGAAAAAGAAGTATATTTGAAAAGGAAGGAAAAATTAAAATCAGAGATAATAAGGAGATTTGAAGGAAAAAAGGAAAAAAAGAAGAAGATTATAATGGAGGCTGTGGTTTCATTTGCGTCATATCTTATTTATAAGGTTAGAGTTAGGTTTAGGATCAAAGAGATTTGGAAAGAGAGACCGCTATTAATTAGAAATAAATGAAATGACGTTTCATAAAATGAAGTTGGAAAATGAATGGAAAGAAATAAAGTAAATATGAACAAACTTGGTTTTGAAATATAGTAAATATGAACAACCTTTTTAAAAGTAGAAGGTATTAAAAAGAGGTAATTATTTATTAGAAAGGGAAACTCTATACTGTAAACATACTTTTAGGATTCAAATTTCAAAACAATTGTTTACTTAATGAATTTTGTTAACCCTAAACACACCAAAATTAACTTCATTAACTCAAGTAATATTCGAATTTCTACGCATTCGGGTTTTTGTCTATGCATAATAATTTTTTTTATAATTACCTTAAAAATGAAAACATTTGATTTGTTTTTCCCAAAATGATCTCTAATTACCATTAAAACACCCTTTTTGTTTACCATAAAACGCGCGTTTTTTTTATTAAATCTATTAATTGCAATCACCGTTTTCTTTTCTTTTAATTGAAATATTTGAACTACATTAATTGCAATCACACAAAATTAAATTTTAAAACAGACAACTAAATTGCGTAAAAAAAAATAGAAAATTTATTTATACATAAGAGTAATAAATAGATTATTTTCCTATTCTTGTAATTAGTTTGTAAGCTAAACACAGTTCAAATAAACATATATTTCTTTCTTTAAAAATCAATCTTTCTATATTTTTATTTAAATTAAATTAAACCTACATTCATAGATGAAACATTCATTTTATTGATGTAAATGTTTTTTTTTTTTTTTTGAATCAAAACTTTTCTTATATTTCACAAAACATAAGCTGCTTTTATTTGCACCTATTACAATTAGTATTCTCTCTCCTATTAATTTCAGTTGATTAAGTTTCAAAATGGGCTAAATGAATGTAATGATAAGTAGAACAATTACTTCCTAATAACGTAATATTTAGATGTTAAATTCTCATTTATTTTGCAATACTTCAATTAAATTAATAAATATTGCTCTCTATACTTAAATCTATATTAACAAAACGTTAGCTTTGGATTGGTAGAATTTGATTTACCGAAGTTTACTTACATAATACAAACTATATTAATTTGCCACCTATTAGTTCTTAATTATATTTTTAAGTTCGTTACCTATCCACCTTGATTAAAATTCCATCTATAAAGCAAATTTAGTTAGCCTTAACATTACTACACTAAATCTACAATCAGTTTCAATTAATATAGAATTATATCTTAAATACTTACCATTTATTTATAAATTAGGTTACCTTCCAATAAATTTTATTCCTAAGTATTTGATTGGATTGCCATCTTTACTATGTCTATTATTAATTAGCTTCAAATTCTGCAATTTCACTTCTTAAATCCACCCTTTGCTATATTATAAATAAAATTTACATTGGTTACATTTCACATAAATGTATCATTTATTTACATTTATTACAAACTTATTTCCAATTCCAACTAAAAATCTAAATAAATGAATAGGCAACCTACCATAAACATTACCGTTACCTTTTTGTCACATACAAAATCTTTTATTACAAGAATCAATTTTTGCATATATTTTCGTACTACAAATTCAATTTACTTATGTTCAAATTGTAGCCAAACCTGACTTTTAAATTATTTTATACAAAATTGGGATTTCATTAAGTTTATTAATTATTACCCTTAATTGGCATTTATCACCTTGTATTCTCGTTATCATTTCATAGATATGATTCCCAATTCCTTATTATTGACTTAAATTGGCATTACTAACATTGCATTAAACGTTGTTACTTAAATCTCTACCCAATAGTAACTAATACTCTAAATAAATACGCTTACTCCTTTCGTTATTTATTAATTATCACAAGAAACGTTTAATCATTTCAACAACATTGTAATTTCAAATTACCTACATTGATTGTATACGTTTTCCATTATTATCATTTATTAGAATTCTATTCAACTTTCCATCTTATGCATATAGTTAACCTTTCTATTGATTTTTCCTTCAAAATTTTCAGTTACTTCTTAACTTACAAAAAGGCAATGATTAATTACATTTAATCGCTATAAATTAAATGCATTGGTAACGAACAATATCTGTCACCATTTACAATTTATAACATTTGTAATTTATTCTCTACAACAATTATTACCTATCAATATTATTTCGCCCATAAATACAAACTTGCAATTGTTCTTATTATCGTATTCCATTTACTGTTAACAATGTTTATTACATTATATTAGTTTAATATTTTCCTCAAATTCCTCATATTCAACTCATATATAGGTAAAATTCTTTTCACCACTTAAAATCATTTGAATTAACTTCGAATTACTATAAGTAGGTTTTTAATTTATTTTTCTTCTAAATTTAATTACAACTTATTAATTTAACCAAATTAAATCCATAAAATCTACGGGTCATTACACTCTCCCCCACTCAAAACTTTTCGTCCCCGAAAAGGAAAAGAAGGGAAAACGAAGAACTAAGAAATCAATATACCTCATTCACACATTAACTTTATAAACAATTAAATTTATAAAATTAATTAATTTAGATAAAATATATCAATTTATAACCATAAAAAAAAATTATATCTAAATTACTAAAGTTTGGAAAAACATTTCAAAATACTTCTAAGTTCAAAATTTACGAAAAACTTTTGGTAGAGTCTCCTTTGAACGGAGAGACTCGGGAGAAAATATAATATCAAAATATAACAATTATATTACATATTTTATCCAAAATATTATATCTCAACTCGGGAAAATATATAAAATAGCGCTATAAATCGTAATCCGAAGCGTACCTATTTGTCGGGCAATTTATGCTTAATTTATGGAACCAAAAGCAGTAGCAATTGCTTCCATAACCTGCATTTCACTTATAAACATCCAAAGGTTTAACAATTTCTATAAAGCGAAATATTTTCATGGTTTCAACTACTAACAACACCAAATATACAATCATAAATTTCAACAAACAGCATACACAACAAAACAACCATTCGATCAAACAAGCAAATAGTTGTTCGGGTTCAAAACTTGAAATGGTACGGAATGAAAAATAACTATCCAGTGCATCATTTACTCAACAGTGTTAGATGGGACAGAATAACTTATTTATTCATCCTACAACTTCAAATTTCCTTACCCAGCCAACCATAAAGCAAACAATATCGATTTAAGCCAACAAATCAATTTAACCTATAAAAATTCATTACATACTTTAGTTGTTTGATTTCCTTTCTTTTATACAAACCGCATAAATTTTCCTTTTTATAGTTTACATTTATTTCTAACAACTTCAAATTTTATTTTCTCGTCAGTGGTTGTATCCTTGATTTTTACTTATTACTTACAATTTATTCACTTTTATTATTTATTTATTCCGGTCATGTAAGTTTCTTTTATATGTATTGTATTTAATACACTTCTAAATTTCAATCTTTTATTCCATGCTTACAATTCTATTACTTATTTATAGTAACCCTTTTTAATTCCCTTAAATTCTTAACCCTAAAATATCCATTCTTATAAGTAAAGGAATTTACAAATTCTTTAACTAGGGTTTGCACTCATTTATTTATATTACCTACTTTCCATTATATTTAGCTAGTAGTATTTAATTCATACTTAAGTTAATAACCCCACACATCAATCCTTATTTATTAAAGAATTTCATTTTATTCACTTAAGTTTAAAATCACCTATTTATAATACTTACCTTTAATTTTGGTAAAATTTCAATTATAACTTAAGTTTATACCATTAAATTCTTATTTATAATAGCAATTCATTAAATACTTCATTATTTCCAAAATTTCTACTTGTATAATATTCTATTCCAATCACTTATTTAACATTTCAACTTTTAATATTTGGTAAGTTATATATGTTAAAGAAAATGCAAAAGAGATTATACAAGTTTTATCTCATCCTTTAATTATGTTCATTGTTCAATAAATTTCTTTACCTTTTCTTATAAGTTAAAATTTTAACTTCCTTTATAACTTAGCATTAAAGTCTCTTATTCTATTTAGGTTTCAATTCTTAATTAAATTCTGTTTCACTACCATAAATGAAACAATTAATTAATGGAAATTTTAGAAGTAAATACTGGGTTAAATTTCAATAGATAAATATACCTTTATAACTTATATACCTCTAATTATAATTAAAACAATTAAAATTTTAAATAATTTCAAAACAAATCTGCAGTAGAATTTACTACAGTGGCCTTTCCTCTTCGAAACTCGAAAATGAAAGTCGATGATGCGGCCGTCATCACCGAATTTATTTTCCAGCGACAGAGAGGAAAGTACAAAATTTATATTCTCCAAAATCTTCTTTAAAATAATTTTTCCGAATTATACTAAATATTTATATAAGAAAATACTTATAAACCAAATCCCTATATCCCATAAATCCATTGAAAACAGATTTTCAAAATCCCGGACTTAAGTTCTAAAATCTCCAATTTGATTTATTATAATTTCAACTTAGCTTCAATTGTTATAATTATTTTTATTTCCTAACACCCAATCTATAGCAACCAAATATATCCTTATAAAAATATTTTTATATATAGAAAATATAATAGGCAAAATTATTTCATTCACCTATATTAAAAACAAATATTATGTCAGTCTGTCCTATTAAGTGTTTAGAAATCCCTATTGATGTCATAGCGTCCCATGCATCAACCAGAATTTATAAATACAAAGCGGAACAGATTAACACAATATCAAAATCTTTATTAACACTAACAAATACGCTCTCTCATATATATACACTCAGCGACTCCCATAGGGTATTACTACCCTATTAACAAAGAGTCAATCCCCACAAAACCAAGGTTTATCGCTAAACCAAAGCTCTGATACCAACTGTAACATCCAGCCTTTTCGCACACTTTAAACCGACACACGTGCCAATTCAAAGCATACGCAAGGGCGGATTGTTATGGGGTAAATAAGAAAAACAGAGAAGAAATAAAACAAAATAGAATCTCACAGTGGAAGGATAAAATATAATAATCAATATACAGTTCATGTAACTGTTTACAAAATATTTATTTTACTTATACAATGAATATCAGAGTTACACATACCAATACAATCAATGCAGCGGAAATTTTAGAGTGTGGTGCAATACTATATATAATAATAATACGGATTCTTCGTCTTCGTCCTCCAAAGCTAAAATCTTCGATCCTGAAATGCTCGGACTGACCCGAGCGAATTTGAAAAGACAAAAACACTCGAGTCAGACTAAAAGATCTTATGTGAGTTAAATTAACAGAAATAAATATGAGTACAGTAACTCAAGAGATGTTCGGGATTTACATCTCCTAAGGATCCGTTAAACTATTTACTATGTAGTATATCGCGCTATTATAATAGTGTCTATTTATAAAATAAACTTACTTTTTAATAGCGTTAAGGGGTTATCCATATAGCCCTTAACACAAATAATGCCAATAGTCTATACAGTACCGTAATACCTCCTGATCGGGAAGCTACCAGAGGATACTCCATAGGTACGACACAAATAGAAACTCGTAGTAAAGGCTCGGTATGGTAAGTGACACGGCACAACTAGGCAATGCCAGGGTAGATATACCAATTGCTATCCAGGCTGGTGGAAACGCGTAGCCGCAGTTACCGCCCACCTCGGACTAACTCCCCAAAATCAAAATAAAGAAGTGTCCACTGAATCAATCCAAAATCAAAGTATAATATCGAAGAGGAGGGTCCGATCAGAGGAATGACCTCATTGGCCTGAGAATCGCTCCTGTTTTAGCCACCTTATGCCAACTCACGGGAGTCGGGTCCACGTATTTACCTTACAGGAAACGTCACCACCACCTACTTCATTCTGGAATCTCCACCGCGTACACGGTTAGTCAAAGTGGTTTTCGGTATCGACAGAGAGTATGTCCATATCCGATCCCGGTCTCTTTGCCAACCCATCGTTATTATAACACCGCGGTCATTTAAAAATAGGTTATACTTTAAAAATCAGAATAAACATTCCATTTCATAACCATGAATACGATATCATTTCAAAACCCCAAACCATATTTTATCACTTATCCAAAATATAATTCTTTTCCAAAATCATAATGCTTTAACTTCATAACGTCTGAAAATCAAATATTTCAAAGCATAATATTTTGAAAATCATAATTTAAAACCATAACTTCTAAAAACTTGAATGGTTTGCACATTCAACGGTGTATGAATTAAATGGTTTAACTTAAATGTTACTTTGTAAAGAAACTAGTTCTCATGGCTTTACAAATACATTTCTTTATTAAAGTCTAAACCAAAATTTATATTATCTCTCTCAAGTTCCAAAACCACTTCAATTTATTTATATATACGTATATCCATTTTGATATCAATATTTCAAACTAAAGTCGGATTTTATGCTTTCAACAAATCAATTGTTCTATTAATTAGTGTTGAATATTAATATAAAATCCATAAATAATAAGACTTCAATTTCTAGTAATAATATATATATATTTTTCCCAATTCAAATTATACTAGAATATTCATTTCAATTTATTTTGGGAAAAATCCAATTATAAATATCATATCTTAAAATTTCCAAACTTAACATTTAAACATATGATATAAATTATTAAACTCCATTTTCTTAATTTTCTTCCATTTTAATAAAGATTTTTATACACCTTTTAATTTCAAAATTTTCAACTTCATATGTATATATATATGGAAGAAAAATATTTATACAATATAAAATTTAAGATTATTATAAACCTTATTCCATCCAAACCATAGAAATCACATTAAAATAGTTATATATAGACCGCGGTGCCTGTATAAAATTTTCTATCCTATGGTCAAGTGATACGGATATTTATCATTTCAATCCGCAATTTAAAAATATAAAATTTTGCGGTTATATATCATTTCAAACCACAATCCCGAATGAAAGGAAATATGCATGATAATTTGCAATTTAATGATATACAATAAAACATCCATCAACATCACCCATCATCCAATCACAATCATCAAGCAATATCAATCAATAACAATTTATATTTGATAATATATAACAGGTAATAACTGGCAATTTTATTCAGATTAAATTTAACAGCTATTAATCTACAGTCTATATTCAGTAATAAATTATATAACTGTTAACTAGCAGTTCATATACAAACAAATAAATTTTAATTGTAAATTTATACGCAATAAATTAATTAAATTAACAGTTAAATTTAATAAATGCAATTCAACAGATATGAATAAAATAAACATGCCAAATACCCATAAATAAATTTCTATTCATTTTTAAAATTAATTTAACAAACATAAAAGCTTCTAGTAGTTCTGAGTGGGTTAAAACACTCACCTTTTGAATTTAAATCGAATTCAAATCCGATTTAAACCCAAAAATTCGACTATCTCCAAATCTGTCCAAACCAGTGTCAAAAGATCTGGAATTTAATTTCGATCCTAACAAAAAAAAATTGCGTGAAACGGAGTCCGTATGTACGAGTTATGATTATTAGAACTAATTGAAATCAAAATTAACAAAAATAAATTAAACAAAAATAAAATACCGTGCCACATGCACTCTTCCCTCGTGAAAAACGCGTATGCTTCTTCTTGATTGCTAACTTTGTTCCGTAATTTTTCTTTTATTTCGATTTACTTTAATTTTCCTCCTTATTATATGAATGTATGCATTTTTAAAAGGTTTGGAAAAAAAAAAGATTTGAAAAAGAAGAATTGAAAAAGATAATGATTAAAATAAAAACTGAAAATGGAAGAGAAAATCTAGATTTGAAAAGAAAGAAGAAGGTTTGAAATAGAAGAAAATTTGAAAAAGAAGTATATTTGAAGAGGAAGGAAAAATTAAAATCAAAGATAATAAGGAGATTTGAAGGAAAAAAAGGAAAAGAAGAAGAAGATTATAATGGAGGCTGTGGTTTCATTTGCGTCATATCTTATTTATAAGGTTAGAGTTAGGTTTAGGATCAAAGAGATTTGGAAAGAGAGACCGCTATTAATTAGAAATAAATGAAATGACGTTTCAGAAAATGAAGTTGGAAAATGAATGGAAAGAAATAAAGTAAATATGAACAAACTTGGTTTTGAAATATAGTAAATATGAACAACCTTTTTAAAAGTAGAAGGTATTAAAAAGAGGAAATTATTTATTAGAAAGGGAATGAATGGACTAACTCTATACTGTAAACATACTTTTAGGATTCAAATTTCAAAACAATTGTTTACTTAATGAATTTTGTTAACCCTAAACACACCAAAATTAACTTCATTAACTCAAGTAATATTCGAATTTCTACGCATTCGGGTTTTTGTCGATGCATAATAATTTTTTTTATAATTACCTTAAAAATGAAAACATTTGATTTGTTTTTCCCAAAATGATCTCTAATTACCATTAAAACACCCTTTTTGTTTACCATAAAACGCGCGTTTTTTTTATTAAATCTATTAATTGCAATCACCGTTTTCTTTTCTTTTAATTGAAATATTTGAACTACATTAATTGCAATCACACAAAATTAAATTTTAAAACAGACAACTAAATTGCATAAAAAAAATAGAAAAATTATTTATACATAAGAGTAATAAATAGATTATTTTCCTATTCTTGTAATTAGTTTGTAAGCTAAACACAGTTCAAATAAACATATATTTCTTTCTTTAAAAATCAATCTTTCTATATTTTTATTTAAATTAAATTAAACCTACATTCATAGATGAAACATTCATTTTATTGATGTAAATGTTTTTTTTTTTTTTTTTTTGAATCAAAACTTTTCTTATATTTCACAAAACATAAGCTGCTTTTATTTGCACCTATTGCAATTAGTATTCTCTCTCCTATTAATTTCAGTTGATTAAGTTTCAAAATGGGCTAAATGAATGTAATGATAAGTAGAACAATTACTTCCTAATAACGTAATATTTAGATGTTAAATTCTCATTTATTTTGCAATACTTCAATTAAATTAATAAATATTGCTCTCTATACTTAAATCTATATTAACAAAACGTTAGCTTTGGATTGGTAGAATTTGATTTACCGAAGTTTACTTACATAATACAAACTATATTAATTTGCCACCTATTAGTTCTTAATTATATTTTTAAGTTCGTTACCTATCCACCTTGATTAAAATTCCATCTATAAAGCAAATTTAGTTAGCCTTAACATTACTACACTAAATCTACAATCAGTTTCAATTAATATAGAATTATATCTTAAATACTTACCATTTATTTATAAATTAGGTTACCTTCCAATAAATTTTATTCCTAAGTATTTGATTGGATTGCCATCTTTACTATGTCTATTATTAATTAGCTTCAAATTCTGCAATTTCACTTCTTAAATCCACCCTTTGCTATATTATAAATAAAATTTACATTGGTTACATTTCACATAAATGTATCATTTATTTACATTTATTACAAACTTATTTCCAATTCCAACTAAAAATCTAAATAAATGAATAGGCAACCTACCATAAACATTACCGTTACCTTTTTGTCACATACAAAATCTTTTATTACAAGAATCAATTTTTGCATATATTTTCGTACTACAAATTCAATTTACTTATGTTCAAATTGTAGCCAAACCTGACTTTTAAATTATTTTATACAAAATTGGGATTTCATTAAGTTTATTAATTATTACCCTTAATTGGCATTTATCACCTTGTATTCTCGTTATCATTTCATAGATATGATTCTCAATTCCTTATTATTGACTTAAATTGGCATTACTAACATTGCATTAAACGTTGTTACTTAAATCTCTACCCAATAGTAACTAATACTCTAAATAAATACGCTTACTCCTTTCGTTATTTATTAATTATCACAAGAAACGTTTAATCATTTCAACAACATTGTAATTTCAAATTACCTACATTGATTGTATACGTTTTCCATTATTATCATTTATTAGAATTCTATTCAACTTTCCATCTTATGCATATAGTTAACCTTTCTATTGATTTTTCCTTCAAAATTTTCAGTTACTTCTTAACTTACAAAAAGGCAATGATTAATTACATTTAATCGCTATAAATTAAATGCATTGGTAACGAACAATATCTGTCACCATTATACAATTTATAACATTTGTAATTTATTCTCTACAACAATTATTACCTATCAATATTATTTCGCCCATAAATACAAACTTGCAATTGTTCTTATTATCATATTCCATTTACTGTTAACAATGTTTATTACATTATATTAGTTTAATATTTTCCTCAAATTCCTCATATTCAACTCATATATAGGTAAAATTCTTTTCACCACTTAAAATCATTTGAATTAACTTCGAATTACTATAAGTAGGTTTTTAATTTATTTTTCTTCTAAATTTAATTACAACTTATTAATTTAACCAAATTAAATCCATAAAATGTACGGGTCATTACAATATGTGTGTAATAGCTTTAGAGATGTTTACAGAATTTTACATTTCATATCATGTGTACAACGTGAGTGCAATAACTTAAGAGATGTTTTGAGATTTTCCATCTGCTAAGGATCCATCAAACTATCTATATGCAGTAAGATCCTCTATATATGTAGTGTCTATGAGTAAGGTAAAGTATTAAAATAGCATTAAAGCTTTAATTGATCCCCCTTAACACAATTTTAAGCATTGTCCTATAGTTTTCGTTTGTAGCATCACCATTAACATCGGTAGCCATAGAGGCACCATGATAAGACAACACTAAAGTAAAGTCGCAGTGGTAGCGTATAAGGATAAAAGTATAACTATGCACGTGAGACAATGCCCAGGGTAGGATTCTACCATTTTACTCTTTCTGGCTGATCACAACACATCGTAGCAACGACTGTTGAGCGAGTCCAACACCCTAAAAATTAAATAATCATGTACCAATCAATGCACCAATCAAGTCAAAATCAATATAGTAATACGAAGGAATGGGCCCCTAAAGGTAGCTAACCCCATGGCCAGACATAGGCTCCTATTTCAGTCATTTCAAATTGACACAAGTGTCAGAGTCAACCATTATCGTTCTCTTTCTTCAAATCCAGCAAACGTTCACCAATCCAAGCACTTTATTCTGGATCATCCACCACATACAGAGTTGTTAAAGTGGTTCCGGTATTGACAGAGAGTATGCTAATATTCGGCCCCAGTCTCTTTAGCAATCAAATGTCATTTTTCACACCGTTTGGTTCTTTTAAATTTCAAGAATAAGTCATATTTCATATCAAAATATCAGATTCACATTAGAAATCATATTGAATCCTAAATAAATATACCTTCGTACCAAAACTTTCGCATTTAAATCAACGATTTAAACCTAAATAGTTCCCCTTTAAAACAGTGGAATGCTGAAAATGGTTTGAATAATTAAACTAGTTTGAATATCAAAAATAGTTTGGATAATTAATTTTATTTTAATATTGAAAAATAGTTTGGATAATTGAAATAGTTTTATATGTTAAAATTATTTGATTATTAAAATAGTTTATATATATATATATATTAATATAGTTTATATGACATGAATGAATATATATCGTTTCAACCCATAATTAAATGACATAGGTATATATCATCTCAACCTATTTCTTAATTCATTTCAAATAATAAAAATGACAATTTATATGATGTCAAATAATAAATAGGATAATAATAGGGATATATTCAAATAAATAACAACCATACATCCAACATATAAATCAATAGGCATCCCATTGCAATCAACATCCAGATCAACTAATATGTCATAACAATTACTAATTATCAATTGTCGGTGTTTAACTAGCAATTAAATTCAATATTAATTTAAATGTCAATTTAATTAAATATAAATTCAAATTAAATTTAAATGTCAATTTAAACTACCAAACGATAATCAATAAATAATTATCACTTCATAACTTCACTTTAACTAACAACAGAAAATTTAGTATTGCGTGAGTGGGTTAAATCGCTCACCTTTGATTTACAGCCCATTTAAATCCAATAAAAGCCCAAAATTTCATCAGTCTTCATATTCAACAAACCAGTTTCATATTGTCAGAAATTTCAATATGAGTCTAGCAAAAGAAACCGCGCATAGATCGAAGTTCGTATGAAAAGTTATGCAAGTAAGAACATTTGAATTTAATTTAAAATAACTTAGGCAATTTTATAATAACCTTTATCTTCCCCAAGCCCTACAACTACAACACGTTCAAATCCAAACGAGCCGCCACCATTGACCGCCTCTCACCATCGCTAGAGATCACCGACCGCCCCCATATCCACGCCATTAACTCGCCCGACTAAGACTCCCTCAACGCCCCAAGTCCTATCGCTGGACACGCCACCTTCATTAAGATATTAGCGATAAAAAATGCGTCCTTTGAATGGACATTTCCGCTACCACGTCCCGATGGATGACTATCTAACCATCCAAAGCACTTGCCTCCCCATGCCGAGCCTATCTCCAGTTGGACACGTCGCCCGAAAACAACGTTTGTGGCTCCAATTGTCGTGGGACATACGATTTAGGTTTTTATTTTATTTTATTTAGAGGCCACTAGGGTTTTAATATTTTAACAATAGTTTAAGTCTCGACTTACGTGCCTATTTATAGCATAAGATCCAAAGTAGCATGAACTCGAATCGAGGCGTACCGAAAGGCAATCTACATGTAAAACGGCCTTCTAAACACAACGAAACTAGTTTCGAGGCCTAATTCCAATGTTACGAAAGTTAACATTTTATCGTTCGATAAAATTAAAATTAAATTATATTCAAATAATCTACCAATTCACAGTTATGAACAAATACAATATTTCTACTTTACATACGCTATGACAAACCACTATGTTCATTAGTAAATCGATTTTATTATTATTACACATTTGAATCGGTTTGAATAAATACATTTCAAAGATAACATTTTACATTTGAGTATAAACCGATTTTATCACTTTTAAATTCTAAATTAAAAGTTTCCTTTTATCATTCTTGATTAAACATGAATTAATAATCTTTTAAATCCAATTTCTCCATGGAAAACCTAAGATTATTAATCATTTAATTAATTCCAATATTTAATCTTAACAGTAATAAAATCCTTTTACTATAGTTTAAATTCCAAATAATTTCTTTTATTTTGATTTGCGTGTTCTTTATATTACATCAAATTCCCTTGTCAATTAAAACATACGTTTTCTTTTATTTCCTCAACTTCCTTTTTTATTTTAATTCAAACATATGTTTCTTCTATTATGTCCATTAAATATAATTAACGTTCTCTTTTCGTTAATTTGAAAGATTTCAATTACATTAATTTCCCATTGATTACCAAATTTATTTCAAAATGGATCAAAATAATGAGATGAGAAATAGAACAATTGTTACAACTTAATAATTCAAAAAAGACATTTATAATTTGTTGTTTACAACAAAGATTAATAAATTTACATACTAAATAATTGGTTTCTTATTGTATGCTAACATATTTAGAATATTGTTTATCCGTTCTTATTAACATTTATTACAATCGATGGAATTTACATTCAAACGGCTATTAATTATGTTCAAATCAGTATCATTAAATTATATTCTAATATGTATTGCTATCCTTACACTTCATTGTAGTTGTTGTTTTAGAATCCATTTAGATCATGTTATATATTCTAACAATTTTTTCCATTAATAAGTCATAAATTTTAATTTCTGACAATATTATATTTCAAAATCTTATTTAATTTAATATTTTTAATTTTAAAAAATACGGATCGTAGTAATTTCCTCCACTCAAAACTTTTCATCCCCGAAAAGGAGCAAGAAAGAATCAAGAAATTTGATATATTTTATTCAAAATAGTCCATTTATAAACAACTAAACTTACATATTTATGTTTAATATAAATTTGAAAATAACTCAACTTCCACGAATTTTTTTTTCTAATTCCTAATTCACAATTTCTTTACAGTATCTCCTTTGCACATCTAGGTCCGGAAAAAAAATAACAATATTAGTAATTATATTGTATTTATCTAATTTTAATAATAAAGCATCCCAAACCATGGGAAAACAAATAATATATCGCTACAAAAACCATAATCCGAAAACATACATATTTGTCGAGCAAACAAAGCTCTATTTATGAAACCAAAAGCAATACCATTGTTTCGATAAACCTGGATTTTATGTACAAAATCAAAAAGAGTTAAAACTATGTAAAAAAGTAATATTTTAGTTGTCTTAATTAATAGCACAAGCAACATACAATATATAATAATCATATGCAAACAAAAGCAGTACAACCACTATATGCAACCAAAGAATCCATTACACATCCATAGCAATCAAAAATGGTTTGTTCAATTTCAGAAATTTTTTGTCATACAAGGGTGATAAATAAACTACCAAGTGTACCCTACGCTCAACAGCCTTAGGTAATTACTCAACATAATATTCATACAACATTAACAATTTAGTATCATTTCTCAAACTTCCCATCAGCCAAACAACATAGAATTTAAATATTATTTAAGTTACGATGTACATAAATCATTTGTACACTATATTAATTCCGATCGCTTGCTTACATACACAAATTTCACTTTCAAACTAGTATTGTTAACTCACCTGCTCTAGTGCGGACTTTGATCCAATTTCTTGATTAGAAATCTCCTTTCTCCTTGCATAGCCATAAACAATAATAGAAAATTTCAAAACCATATCAAAAATTCATATCAATGTTCGCTGTCAAGAATCGAGCGAAAAATTCTAATTCGAACTAGTGTGAATTACCATAAATCATGTATTTAATCTGGATCAAAACTGTTATGTGAATAAAATGATCTACGCACAACTTACATATTTTATTCTATTGGTTTCTTTAATACATTATCTACCTTTCGTTTATCTCAATTCTCACTCATTCATATAAGATCATCTTTTATTAATTTTCAATCATTTTCTTACATAAAAATTTCCATTCAATATTTAGAAACATCAATGAAGCTATTCTTAAAGTATTACATTTATTTCTTTGCAGCTTAATTCACATTTATTTACTTATATAACTTGATTTCCATTTAATATTAATATTCATTAATGAATCATTTCATACTTAAGTTATTCTATTCTTTGATTCACATTTATTCCTTCATATATAGTGTCATTTGATATTAAATTTATTTCTGAATCATTTCAACATTTTCTGAAGTTCATAATCATTTACTTAAATAGATTTCTCTTTTTACCATTCAATTTAATTATTAAGCATTTCAAAACATTAACTTAACTTTATAACATTTCTTGTGCATCTTAATTCTTTATCTGTAGACATATGCTCATTTTGAAACATTTTTATCACTCATGTTTCTACTTGTATGATATTCCATTATCTTTTAGTTTACAAGTTACAGAACTTCATTTTTATGTTCTCATTAAACACTTAGATTTAATTTCAGATTTCAATTTGGAAGTTTCCAACCATTCAAATCGTCGAAAATTTCATTTCATTTCAGTAATTGAAAATCACTAATTAACATAAAACGGAAGAATTAAATACTCGGTTTCATTTCAAATCATCTTGAAATAATATATACTTATATCTTTTTATATATATCAAATCATACATAGGGAATTAAATCAAAATTTGTTTCTCCAAACAACTATGTAGCAAAGCTACTATAGTAAACTTTCAATTTTTAATCTCAAAAATGAACGTCGACGATACCGTGGTCACCGCCGAAATTATTTTCTAGCGACAGAAGGGGGGAGCACATAACTTATTTCTTTAAAATTCTTTTAAAACATTTCTTCCAAATCCTATTGAAAATATTTCTATCCAAAAATACGTCAAAATAATACCAATATTATTTTTTCCAAGTCATTGTACCCAAATTTCAAAAGATCGGAACTTAAGTTCTTAAATTTTCAATTTAAGTTCATCTTATTAGTAAATCATAAGTTATAAACCATATTTATAAAATTACATTTTCTTATAACATATAATAGTTAATAGTTTTAAGAACCTTGACTAACCAACAATAAATGACAATAGTCAAATATCATCATTTCCTAACAAAAAATGCAACAAAAATAATAACATAAATTAACAAAAAAATTATTCTTTAAATACAAAATATACGACTATGTAAAATTATTTCATTTACACTTTTCAAAAACAATATTGTGTCGGTTTACTCATCTAAGGTGTTTGTAAATCCCTATCGATGTCATAGCGTCCTATGTATCGATCAGAATTCATAAATACTCAATTGAATAAATTAACACAATATATAACATTTTTATAACACTAGTAAATACACTCCATCGTATATATATACACACTTAAACTCATTCGAGGGTATTACTAACTCTATCTCTAATGAGTCAACCCCCAACAGGCTAAGATATCTCTAAACTAAAGCTCTGAAACCAACTGTGACGGCCCACCTTTTTGCATGATTTAAGTCGACAATAAACCATACATGTCTAACTCCAACCATTCAAAAGGGTAGATTATTAATGAGGTTTACAAAGAAAATAAGAGAAAAGAAAGAAAAACACATAATTTCGCAGTAGAATGACAAAATATAATAATTAAATAAATAGTTCATGAGGCTGTTTTACAATATACATTTGATCTCCATTTTTACAATATAATAAGAGTACAAACAACAAACGTACCAACCTAATACCGTGGAATAATAATAGTAAATACGGTCTAGCAAACTCTGTCTCCATCTTCAAGGAATATTGTCCTCAAACACTGAAATACTCAGGCTGACCCAAGCGTAATGAAAAGACAGAACACTCGAGTTAGAACTAAAAGTTATTATGTAAGTTAAATCAATAATAAGTAAATATGAGTATAATAGCTTCAGAGATGTTTTCAGGATTTTCCATCTCCTATCAAGTGTACAACCTGAATGCAATAACTTAAGAGATGTTACGTGATTTTCTATCTCCTACGGATTCATCAAACTATCTATATATAGTAAGACACGCTATATATGTAGTGTCTATCAGTAAGATAAAGTATTAAAATAGCATTAAGGATTTACATTGATCTCCCTTAGCACATTTTTAAGCATTGTCCCACAGTTTGCCTTAGTAGAATCACTAGTAACGTTGGTAACTGGGGAGGCGCCGTGATAAGACAATACTAAAATGAAGTCATAGTGGTCGCATATAAAGATTAAAGTATGACAATGCACATGAGGCAATGCCCAATGTAGAATTCTACCAGCTTACCCTTTTTGGATGATCGTAATACGTCGTAGCAATGATTGCCAACTGAGTCCACCACCTCCAAAATCAAATTAATATGCATTGATCAAGTCAAAATCAATATAGCAATACGAAGGGTTGAGGCCCTTAAAGATAGCTAACCCCTTGGCCAGATATAGGCTTTTGTTTTAGTCATTTCAAATTGACATAAGTGTCGGGGTCATCCATCATCATTCACTTTCTTCAAATCCAGCAAACGTATGCCAATCCAACCACTCCATTCTAGATCATCCACCGCAAATACAGTTGTTAAAGTCGTTCCGGTATTGACAAAGAGTATGCCAATATTCAGCCCCTGTCTCTTTAACAACCAAACATCATTTTTCATACTACTTGGTTCTATTAAATTTCAAGAACAAGTCATATTTCATATCAAAATATCAAATTCACTTCTAAAATCATTTTGAATCCAAAATAAGATATACCTTCCTACTAAAAAATCTGCATTTAAATCAACAATTTAAATCTAATTAGTTCCCTTTTAAAATAGTTGACTATTGCAGATGGTTTGAATAATTAAATTAGTTTGAATATTAAAAATAATTTAGATACATAAAATAATTTTGATATTGAAAAATAGTTTGGATAACTAAAATATTTTTAATATTTAAAAATAGTTTTAAAATACAAAAATAGTTCTAAAATACAAAAATAGTTTTATATATTAAAATAATTTGATTATTAAAATAGTTTATATATATTAAAATAGTTTACATTAAAACTGTTTCTTCTTTCACAACGATTTGAACTCATGTTCCAATTCCTAATCACAACGAATTCAATATTTCACCTTTCAATTCAAGTAAACTTCATATTTAAAATTCAATTTAAATCAACCTCAATTCAAATGATTTCCAACTTTCCTAATTCAATTTAAATGATTTATTCAAGGTTGAAAGTTTCAATTCAAATTCTCATTTTTAAACAATTTAGTTTAAATCCATTTTACATCAAAAACTTTGAAATACCAATTTAAAACCACTTTAATTAAAATAAATTCAAAGTTTAAATTAAAGTTTAAACCTTTAAAATAATTCACTTTCTATAAATTTAAATCATATCTCAATCTCAACTTTAAGATTTCAAATTTAATCTTTAACAATTTCATTTAACCATTTCAATTTCAACATTTCAAAGCTCGAATTTAGAAAGTAATTTGATTCATATAAATTCAATTTTTTATTTTCTTTAAAACAACATCATTTAAACTAATTTAAATTCAAGATATTGAAACCATTTAATTTAACCAAATCCGGTGTCCGTATATTATTTTGTACCTTATGGCCAAGTGATCAGTTATTTCAATTTTAATTGCATGAATGGATATATATCATTTCAACCCGTAATTAAATGACATATATATATATATATATATATCATTTCAAACCATAATTGAATGACATATGTATATATCATTTCAACCTATTTCTTAATTCATCTCGAATAATACAAATGATGATTTATATAATATCAAATAATAAATAGGATAATAACAGGGATATATCCAAATAAACAACCATACATCCAACATATTAATCAATATGCATCCAATTGCAATCAACGTCCAAATCAACTAATAAATCATAACAGTTACTAATTATCAATTGTCAGTGTTTAACTAGCAATTAAATTCAATATTAATTTAAATGTCATTTTAATTCAATATAAAATTCAGATTAAATTTAAAAGTAAATTTAAACTACCAAAGAACAATTAGTAAAATTCTATCACTTCATAATTTCAATTTGACTAACATCAGAAAATTTACTATATCACTACTGGGTTAAATCACTCACCTTTGATTTACAGCCCATTGAAATCCAATAAAAGCCCAAAATTTCAACTATCTCCAAATTAAACCAAACTAGTTTTATATTGTCCGAAATTTCAGTACGAATCTAAATGAAGAAACCGCGCATCAATCGGAGCTCGTATGAAAAGGTTATGCAAGTTAGAACATTTGAATTTTAAATTAAAATAACGAATGGAAATTTTGTAATAACCATTATCTTCCCCAAGCCCTACAACTATAGCACGTTTGAAACCAATGAGCCGCCACCGTAACGCCTATCATCATCGCTAGAGACCACCGAATGCCCCCACATCCACATCGTCAACTTGCCTGACCAAGACTCCCTCAACACCCAAGTCTGATCGCCGGATACGCCATCTTCAGCAAGATATTTGCCATAAAAAATGCGGCCTTTGAATGGACATTGCTGCTGACACGTCGTGATCGATGACTATCCGACCATCCAAAGCACTTTCCCCAAGCTGAGCCTATCTCTAGTTGAACACATCGCTTGAAAACAATGTTTGTGGCTCCGATTACCGTGGGACGTACGATTTAGGTTTTATTTTATTTTATTTAGAGGCGGCTAGAATTTCAGTTTTTAATAACAGTTTAGTCTCAATTTGCGTGCCTATTTATAGCACAAGGTCCAAAATATCCCAAATTCCAATCGAGGCGTGCTAACATGCAATCTACATGTCAAACGGCCTTTTGAACACAATGGAACTAGTATCAAGGTCTAATTCCATCATATACAAAAGTTTACGTTTTATCGTTTGATAAAATTAAAATTAAATTATGTTCAAATAGTTTACCAATTCACAATTATGGACAAATACAATATTTCTACTTTACAAATACGTTATTACAAACCACGATGTTCATTAGTAACTTGATTTTATTACATAATTGAATCAATTTTAATAATTACATTTCAAAGATAATATTTTACATTTGAATATAAACCGATTTACTCATTTTTAAATTAAAAATTAAAAATTTTCTTTATCATTCTTGATTAAACAGGAATTAATAATCTTTTAAAATCCAATTTTTTCTTGTTAAACCCAAGATTATTAATCACTAAATTTATTCCAATATTTAATCTTAATAGTAATAAAATCCTTTCGTTATAATTTAAATTCCAAATAATTTCTTTTATTTTGATTTGCGTGTTCTTTATATTACATCAAATTCCATTTTCAATTAAAACTTATGTTTCCTTTTATTTCCCCAATTTCCTTTTTTATTCGAATTTAAACATATGTTTCTATTATTATGTCCATTAATTATAATTGATGTTCTCTTTCCTTTAATTTGAAAGATTTCAATTACATTAATTTCTCATTGATTACCAAATTTATTTCAAAATGGATTAAATAATGAGGTGAGAAATAAAACAATTGTTACAACTTCATAAGTTACACATTTATAAATTTGTTGTTTACAACAACGGTTAATAAATTTACATACTAAATAATTGGTTTCTTATTGTATTCTAACATATTTAGAATACTATTAATCATTCTTATTAACATTTATTACAATCGATGGAATTTACATTCAAACAGCTATTAATTATATTCAAATCAATACCATTAAATTATATTCTAATATGCATTACTATCCTTACACTTTACTCTAGTTGTTGTTTTAGAATCCATTAAGACCATGTCAAATATTCTAACAAATTTTTTTCATTAATAAGTCATAAATTTTAATTTCTGGCAACATTAAATTCCAAAATCTTAATTAATTTAATATTTTTAATTATCAAAAATACGGGTCATTACAAAACATCAATCGCTTATAAATAGAATTAAGGATGTCAAATAACATACTCATTCAAACTTCCAAACTAATCACCACCGTTCTTCTACCTATATTAAATGAGTTCTTCAAAAAGTTTGTGGTTCTTCTCATCATCGTCTTCGTCATCCTCATCATCTTTTGAAATTTTATTGAACATCGTATTACTCAACAAAGATCTTTGCTACTGAAAAGAGGAATTTAATGGCCTATGAAATTGCCGAAAGTTCTACGTCATCCCGAGGAGGTAGCGTTGTTAGAAGAAAAGATTTGTGTTATGGATGTGACTATGTTGGCGGTCATGATCAAATGATCAAGGATTATTTTACGGCAAACCCCATGTATGGGGACGTGGATTTTAGACGAAGATTCCATATGTTGAAGAATATTTTTAATCGATTTCTAAACAAATTAACTGAAACAAACATTTTTTCACCCACAGATGAAATAGACTCAACGAACTTGGAATTTCTCTATTGCAAAAGTTTACGGCCGCACTTTGCATGATATCATATGGAAATTTTGGTGATTCATAAGATGTCAAAGTGCACGTTGGAGACTCAACAACAGTATTATGTATGAAAGAATTTTGCAAAACCGTTGTTTGTATGTTTGGTAAAGAATATCTTCAATCCCCTACCCCTAAGACATTTACAGATTGTTAGCAATGGGATCTCAACGTGGATTTTCAGGTATATTTGGTAGCTTAGATTATATGCATTGGAGGTGGAAAAATTGTCCAATTGCATTGTAGGACCAATACACAGGACATTGCAAAAAGATAACTTCGGTCTTGGAAGTTGTTTCTTCATTCGATTTGTGCATATGGCATGCTTTTTTTAGAGCTTCGACTTCACTGAATGATATTAACGTTCTACGACAGTCATATTTATTTAATGACTTATGTAATGATATACACCTTCATGCAATTACAAAATAAGAGGCAAAGATCATTTCATTGGTTATTATTTGGTAGATGGAATCTATCCAAAATGGAAACCATTGTAGGCTTACAAACGACTAAATAACGCAAAAGAAGCCAAGTTCACCAAATAAGAAGAGGGTTTGAGGAAAGATGTCGAACGAGCATTTAGAGTGCTTCAAGGTACGTTTCATAAATTAAGAAAAGAGGCACACTACCACGATCCGACGGTATTGCCTGATATCATATACTATTGTATAATTTTATATAATATGATTGTCGAAGAAGAACATGGTGGGTACGAGCTTCAACTGAGAAACTTTCCTGACATTGTTGTAGCATTTTAAAAAGAAGCTTTTAAGGATCCAAATATTTTTGCCGATTACTTGCAATGAATAGGAGACATTCGAGATCCACAAGCTCATCTTGGTCTAAGAGAGAACTAGTGGAACACTACTGGGAACATATATGAAACTATCAGTAGAAGTGATGTTTAGATAGTGCTTATGTTACACTTATCTATTGTAACAAGTTGTTGTCGACATTTTGTACAAATGTTTGTGTTTTAATTTGTTATATCTACTGTGCTAAGTTGTTGTTGACGTGTTAAGAGTAATAACAACAGCGAGAATGCCAAGTCAAGATGAGCTTGAAACAATAATAGGAGCAATAACAAAAAAAATTGACAACAATAGCATTACCAATAACTCTAACTAATAAGACAACAATAACGTTAACAACAACACTAACAATAAAATTGCAACCAACGCTTACGAGATCAAATAATAGTGCAATGCTAAGATACATTGTAGAAACATAGTTTTCTACAAACCTTCTTGACGTCTATGGTACTCCTCAAGTTGCTTCTCCATATATACAGCCTTTTCTCTGGATTGAGTTCGTTTAAGTTGCAGGCTAAAAGAGCCATATCATCAGCTCTTTGTTGTCGAGCTAATTTTTATTTTCTTATTTCTAGCTCGTCAGTTCTTAACTTTTGTTTTTCATCGTGATGTCATTGTTTTTCTTTTGCCCTTTCAAGTCTCTTCGTTTCTTTTATTTCCACATATAATTTATTTGCATCTTCAGTAGCCGCCATTGCCTGATCAATATGTTCTTAATGTACGTTGTAATCGGAGTCGGTTTTTTTCTTACCCCTGAACTTCTCCGGCAGCCTACACATGTACTAGTTGTGAAGGGAGTGTCTACATGTGGATCAGAACTACATGGCTAGATTCATTGCTTATCTTTCTAGGAAGTAAGCGGATTACTAAATGTTCTTGTCACACTTGACTTCATTTTTTATCTTTTGCGAGTATGTCATAACAATGGTGCATGTTGAATGTTTTATTATTATTCTCAGACATATACACTGCATTTGCTTGATTGAGCTGTAGATGATGAAGTACTATAAGAAGAATAAAACATAGAACTTGATAATTTAAGCTACAAATTTAAAATCATTACCAGATCCATGTTATTTGCTCCACTTTGTTGTCTTGAATGCAGGTTGGCAGTAATTTCTTTCCAAAGTTGACAAGCGGTATTTATTCTATTCCAAGACTGCTTCAAAGAATCAGCCGTTCTTGGAAGACTATTTGGACTTCGAAGGTTGAAAAATTGCGTACAGAATTCAAAAAAGAAGTTTCACTTTGGCTCGTACCTTTTCCATCGTCTCTAGAACATTCAACCAATAGAATGCTAATTCATCTTGCTCGTCCGGTGACCATATAACTATTTTTGTGGCTTTTGGTTCTGAATTTGCAGACTAATAATGTTGATTCTCATTGTTTGATTTCCCTAAGTTTGAGCAGAAGACAAAGTAGAATTCCTATAAACATATTCTTCGGCAATTTCATTGCCATTGAATTCGGTTTTTTGGTTTTCACACCTGTTATCTTCAAATTGATTATTGAGATTTCTTAATAAATTTTTTGTGAACGACAAGGCAATAATGATCATTGTTGTCTATTGGGGGATACATAGTTTTGATCATAGTTATAGTTTTGTTGAAACGAATTATTCTGCGAATAGTTCGAATTTTGAGAACTTTGGCAATGGTTCAAATTTTGTTGAGAATGAAAGAAATTTTAATTCTGTTGTGGCTAATGTGAATTTGGAGCTTGTTGAGAATGATATTGATTTTGACCATGTTGAGAATTAAACGTATACTGATTGAATTGAGTTGGATCCTGATTATCTGATCTTAGTTGAGATAGAAATCTAGGAGATGAAGATTTTTGATATTTTTCTTTTGGATTTTTCGACATTACTTATTACTGAGATTGTTTAAAAAAAATTTGTTGATGAAAATAAGAAATATAGAATAAATGGTGTAAACAAAATTTTAAAATTGGTAAGTTATATAGATGGGGATGAGGAGGGATATGCAACGGTCATGTAGATGACCGTTGGGACTTAACCGGTTATAATATAGCCGGCTAAGTGGCAACGATCATCTATATGGCCGTTGCCATATGAATCCTTAGCTGACTAGCTTAGCCGGCTTTATTATGGATGGCGAAGAACCAACCCCCGGGTTTCTTTGACAATCTTCTGTGTTTCCTCGACAATTTTTCGAGTTGCCAAAGCGACCCAGAAGAGCTCAACCGATCCTCTGTTAGGGGTCGATTGCTTCCCAACCGACACTCGGTTGGAGATGCTTTAAGAACTTAATTGAACGCTACAGACATCTGCATTTAATTACTACATAAACATGGTTTTATTAGTCCACCATATTCTTTATTTAGTTATTTTCATTTATTCCTTTGTTGTTTTATTAATTCATAAGAACAAACGACAAAATTCTCAACCGGAAACTCATTGGGAACAATGTCTGATAGCCGAGAGGCCCAAAGCTGCATAAACGATTTATCAACAAAAAGAATTAAGCATACTCTTAACATCTGATATGAGAAAATCCTACTAATTTTTTTTTTTAATATTTGGAAATAGCTAATGTAAAATAAGAAATACCAAAAGGACAGAGAGTGCTAAATGCGTAACTGCATGTTAGCATGTTCCAGTATAATTTGTAAGATATGACTGTAACTAAATTAATTCAGATGATATTGCATGTAATAAACTAGCAAATATATATCGCCATGATGTGTTTAAATACATGATAAATTGAGACAAGAAAAAGGTAAGAGTTACAGCAATGACCCTTAATCTTTCGTTCTCCTTTCCTTGCAGCCAATGTACACTTCCAATTAAAGTTGGGGGTATAATACATCGTCGAAAACTATAGGAAAAACTCCAATGTAATCCATTAATGTGCTACGATTCAGGAAACTAAGGCACCATTATATCCATATGGATCCTTTGGAAACTAATCATTCTATTTTTCCTCCACTATACACTTCTGAAAACGGATACCAAAATTTAAGTTTTCCCACTTTATTGTCATCTTTTCTACAGTAGGATGTGTTCTAATCTCTAATCCACATCTCATTTATCCTGTCATTTTCATTTCAGCTACAGTCATTTTCTGAGCATATATATTTTGCCAATTCCCTAATAATCCATTCTAACAATAACATGGAACTTTAAACAGAAAATCATTGTGCATAATCCCTACTTTGCGTTGAATTTGGGGCTTGTATGGAAGAGATATCGTGGTTCGAAAGAATAATGTTGTAGACAGGCAGAAACTTTTTGGTACTGCAAAAGAACCGACCGTCCGATCCAACCAGTGGAGTGTTTTTTCCTGTAGCAAACCCAGTAGATTTCCCAAGAGTTTCCTAGTTGAACACGGTTAACTTATTTTGGAGGCAAACAGTCGACTGATTTAAGAGTCAGTCGACTATTCATTCCCAAACAGCTACCGATGTTGCTATGGAATTTTGAACAAGAGGGATCAGTCGATAGTCGGTCGAATGATCAGCTGCAACGGAGATTTTTTAAAGCAAGCCTCAAGCTTGATTTTCAGGGGCATTTTCATCATTTTCATCTACGAAAGAGAAACTTAGAATAGATTTGAGTAATCGATTGGAGGTTGGGGTTTTAGGATTTTCACGGTTGCTATTTATTTATCTTTTATACCCGCAATAATCAGTCATTTCTTTTATATTAATAAAGACTCTCCTGAACATGGATACACGCCAGCAAGATGTTAGCAAACATTATAAATTTTGATGTTATTTATATTTATATATTATTATTTTCTATTTGTTCTCTCTATTCCTGCGAGTGTTGGATTTATGAATTATCTAATTGATTATTCTACATCACCTTTACCAATCCGTCTGGAGCTTGTGCTAACTTTGGTGCTAATTTTTTAATTTTAGTTAGATTTAATTCCTTTACATTTAATATCAGAGCATCAAGGTGCATGTAAGGTGTTTGTTGAAATGTCGGAATCAGAGAATGACTCGGCTAATCTCTCATAAGACAGTAGTAGTAGTGTAGTGTCATATGTACGAAGGCCGTATTGGCACCGGGATCAAAATTGGCTATAGAGAAATGGAATGGTGACAATGATTTTGAAAAAGGGCATGGAGGATGAAAAAGGTTTCTAGGTAGAATCGAGTACATCGTGTTGTGTTTGATATGTATTTGATGTCGGCGAATATTTTACAGGTTCTGAAGGAAAAATTGGAAGAATGATCATTCTCAACACTTCTATTGGATTAGGTGTATTGGTAGCGGGAAAAAAAAGGTTAATTTTCAAAAAAAAAAATCTTTTTATTAAATTGCGCAAGATCTTATTTGGGTTTACGTGAATTTTTTTTTATACTAAATCAAATTTAGTATTTAATTAGTAACTGTTTGAATAATATTTTGATTTGTTTAATTTATATAAAATATTTCTTTGTTTGTTAACGTTTGAATTGATATTTTATCAGTAATTTAATTTAAAATTAATTTATCAATCAAATTTTATTATGATTTTATTTTAAATTTATGATGTTATGTGATATTCATATTCACAATACAAACATCATAACTACATTAACGTGAAACCTATCATATGGGTTTAATGAGAAAATTGACCGTTGTGTCCAACGATCAATAAAATATCGAAATAGTATGTGTGTGTATAATATTGTTTAAAAATAATTTCTTGCTATAAAATTAATTTAATAAAATAAACAAAACTTATGCTTAAAATATTTTATTAATATATTTCGGTTTTTTAAAATGATCTAAAATTCAACGTTAAAAACTATGGCCTTTTCAAAATAAATATCTATACCATATACATACGTACACACATATATACATACATACACACACATACATACATACATAACATATTCATACACACAAACAGACAAACACACACACATCACACATCCATACATACATATATATAAACATACACACACATGCATACACACATACACACATGTGTGTGTATCACATCCATATGCATATGTATATATGTTTGTATGATATCCATACGCATATGTATGTATGTGATACATATGCGCGCGCACACGCACACGCACACATATATGCGTGTGTGTATCTTTTTTATTCCCTAACATGCCGCGGGCATATTATAGAGTAATTCCATTTTTTAGATAAATCAAATGAATTTATATGCTTAAGTACCTGTGAATTTAAATTGTGTTTGACTTTTAAACATAACGTACATACATACATACATACATACATACACACACACACACACACACACATATATATTTATAATAAAAAGCAGTTTTCTTTTTTTAGTTGTAAGTCAACTAAAAAAATATAACTTTTTTTAGTTAATTCATGTACGAAATAGACAACCTAATAAATATGTATGTTAGTATATGCTTAAAAAAATTATTTCAGAAAATGAAACTAAAATTTAATTAATCTTTATTATTATTTATTTTGAAACCAAAACCTTGTTATGGTTTTAAATATATAAAACATTTATTATAATATATGTAGAGAGAATTAAACACACACACATATATGCATACATTAAACAATTGAATCAAATTAAATATTTTTTAAACAATATATGTATGTATGATATGTATTTATTATTTGTAATAGTTTATATATAAAAAAATATAATAAATATTTCGATGATAATTTTTGTTGTGCCTGAAAATGACACAACCCAATATTAGATGAAAGCACCAAAAATATAAATGTATCAAAACAAACAAAGACAAGAACATGATTTTTATATTAGTTCAACAAATTCTCTAACCTACATGGCCACTTTAATCTTTATTACTGACAATTTTCTCTACGGAATACAAAGATTACCACTCAAATCCAACCATAATCTAATAGAACTCAGATTTACAAGGGTGTGGGGAAGAAGAAGGTAGAAAGAGAAGTCCAAAAGGAAAAATCCTATCCAAGTTATTGGTATGTTGCTATTTATAGGTGATTCAGTGCACCAATCTCGCTATATGGGGCTTAATTCATCCAAATCTTCAAGACCTGATAATTCAGCAGGTAAAACAGGTTATACCGCATGAATATCAGGAAGAAAGTAAGATTGGTACCGACCTAAACAAGACACCGACCTGATTTTATGCATCCAAAACTCATTTTCTCTTCATATTTAAGCTCTTTTCATCCATCGCTTTCAATTTAACGTCTCAAATTATGTCTGTACTAACATGATTTTATTGTTTAAAAGTTCATTAAACTACCTGATTTTCTTCATCTCATCATTCTAGATAATTCTACTCATATTGGCGTGAATCATGTCGGTAAAAATCATGTTGGTACCAACATTAATCATGTCGGTACCAACCTGATTTGCATTTCTAAAACGTGGCCAAATCATTGATTTCTTCAATAATGACATTTTTCAAGTTCCCTGACTCGTTCCTTCTTCACTTTGTAGTTTATTTCATCAATTTGAGTCTATTCTAAGACTGTGGAAAATTTGGCCACAATAATTTATTAATATTAATATTAATATTATTATTATTATTAATGTTAACACACAAAAAATAAATCAACGCCCTAAATTGAGTGTGAAAACATCAACCCTGTTCTTACAGAGCAATAATATAGAAAACAAATATAAAAAGAGTAGAAATAGTAAAAAGTCAAAAAGATTTTTGTAGTGGTTCAACTGTTAATGAAGCCCATGCCCACTTTATAACTTTCTATTAACGAACCGTTGTTACAAGTTGAATTAGATTATAATATAATTGAATCTTCTAAGTTAAATCAAGTTACAAGTATAAGAGTTCACTGAAGATCATAGTGAACTCCTAGATGACTATTGTGTGGGAGGAGAAGAGAGAAGAATAATCTCTGCAAAGTTCCAGCCTCAAGTCCAGAAGATCCTGTTTATGTTGCAGTTTGGATTGTATTTATAAGGGTTGAAGAGAACTTGAGCCAAAGCCACTTTGCTAGAAGCCTGTACTCAGCGTCATAAAGGAACTTAGAAAGTTTGAAGGCGACCCGAGCTAACTTGATGAATCTCTAGCGATCCATAGTCGGGTCGCCAACGATCCATCATATCTTCTCCAATCATGCTCATTTTTTTGTGAGCCTTATTTATGTCTTCTAAGTGTCTCTTCAAATTTCAAGTCAATCTGATTCTGTATAAGTTCTCTAGGTCCAGTTTTAAGCTGGCTTCTTTGGTCGAAAAGCGGGTAAACAACAGTTTGAATCAGATGAGTCTTTACTTCTTAAACTACGTTGCTTGGAATGCTATGGAACTTGGAGAGTATTCTTATAAAAGATAGCATATCATGATGTAAGAGGTCAAGATGACTCACAGTTCATCTGTATGTATCGGTAGCGATCCATCACTTGATGGTTTTTTGGGTAATTCTTCTTGAATCCCCCTCAGCCTATTCCTCTGGTCCTTTTGGTTGATTCTTGAGTTGTTTTGGCTTGGTCTAGATGTTCTAACTCATTTGGATTCCTGCTTGGGTAAAAAAAATCATTTAATATTTCCTCCACAGAATATGCTTTAGTTGGAAACAAAGTGCGCTACGAAGGAAGCCAAGTTTCAGATTACTATTCTATGAATTTCAATGAATCGTCAAAGTCTATCTTAAGATGTTATATTTAAATTGACTGACTTTTGATAGCTATTTGTTTCTTGATTTCAATCTGAATTGATAATGCAATCTTTGCTCCGTAGTTTACACAAGGGTTTAGGTCGGTAAGTTGGTGCATGACATATGTTTGGAGTCAACCCATATGGTTTTAACTCGGTCGGTGGTGAAGCTATGTTTTGTCTCGAACGTTTTACGCCATTCTGGAGCGACGTCTTACTTTTTGTCTTTAACTGTTTATTTTCGAGGACTTAAATAAGTTCCTATCACCGTTTTGAATTCTGATGCGACGATCTATTCCAAAATCGAATACAGTGGATGATTCAATCATATCGATCTTCTTGTTTCTTAAATAAGTTCCTATCACCATTTTGAATTTTGATGCGACGATCTATTCCTAAATCGAATACAGTGGATGATTCAATCATATCGATCTTCTTGTTTCTGTACTCCAATGATCCTAGAAAGAAAAGCTTCCTACGTTACTTTTGACAGTGACTCCGTTATCGATCATTGATCGGTAATAGGTAAGTATGGAAAAGATAATTTAAAAGGATGGTATGGATTGTTTGTAACGACCCGTAAATTTGGATAATATTAAATGGATTAACTTAATATAATTTCTAATCTAATTGAGAATAAAACAAAAGTTTAGATATTTATTTGAGAAAACGTAGTGATTTGTTATAGTAATTGGAATTTAATGTAACAACATGATTTTATGACAATAGATTTGGGTAGTGAAATTTGTCGCATTTGGTTAAAGGATTTATTTTAAGGAACCAATAAATGTTGTAATTGAAGATGTTAATAAAAATATTAACAAAAGGGGGTTTCATTAATATAATATAAATTTAAGAATTTATGACAAGAATTTAGATTTCCTATGTGTTTATATATATATATATATATATATTATATATATATATATATTGGTAATATTGTAACTATATGTGAATCTAGGTAGTAAAATAAAAGGCAGTGATGGATAACCAATATAATACAATACAAAGGAGTTGAAACGACTGTTGGGTTTTAAATGTAGTGTATATATATATAGTGAAAATCATCATAACCTCTTAATTTAATACGATTGTTAAATTAATACTAAAAGATTAAAATTCGAAATAGTATTAATGTAACAATAAATAGTGTGAATTGCAATTGTATAATGGGATTAAATTGTTAATTTGAGGATGTAACCATTGGATAAATGTATGGTAAATTTATGGTAGTGAACTTTTAATGTATGTTGGATAGAACATAGGTGATTGTAATTCTGTAGTATGTATTAAATATAAAGTTCATTCAATTATGGAGAAAGTTTTAATTAAGAGAAACGTTACCGTAATAATTATTAATGTAGAAACGGAAGAGTGTATAAATTTATAGTAACATAAAAACATATTGTAAGGTAATAATTAAGTGCAGACTTATAAAATATATTTATGTATGTTAATTTCATGCATTTGGCTATAATGGATTTAATAATAAAAATGGAATAGTGAAATAAAATGGATATAAGGGTTTCAATTATACATTGGAATTCATACTCACCATAAAAGGTTAATTGAAACCAAAGAAGTTAATATAGGAATCAAGGCGTATTTATTAATTTGGATTTATTGCAATAAGTTAATTCCATAAAATAAAGTTAAAGCTAATTCAAATTTTAAATGGGACTACTGTTGATATAACTTTAGAAAGCAAGGTTATATTTATAATCTGAGTATTAAATTCAACAAATGGTATTTACTACAAATAACATGGAATTAAACGTAAAATATTACGTTATTGAATTTAAAATGGAATTTGTAAACAATTGAGTGAAATCTTAAACTAATGTTAGTTTCGTCATATTGACAGCAATAACTTTGGATAATAGAAAGAAAGTGAATTTAATAAATCAATCAAACTTATAATGTTGAATTCATTAAGATTGGAATTAATAGATAGTTAAGAAAAATAAAGGAAATGGGAATAAAGTTATTAATAATTTGGAATTTTATTTATGGTAAAAAGTTTATTTGAAATCAAATGAGTTGAAATGGAAATCAAGTTATTTATTTAATTGGGTTTTTAAGAATAAAATTTTATAATTTCCAAATAATAAGAAAGTGCAGAAATTAACACTGCAAATTGATATACTTATATATTTTAATCCACATCCAAGCTTGGAAAATCATTGGAATTGATTGAAGTATATTAATAATGAGATTTGGCCAATATTAGAAGTTGAAATGTAAAAATTTGGATTTTTATAATTTATTTAATTTATTTAACAAATATTAAAAATAGTCATTTTGGTCACGGACTCGGATTTCGACGAAACTAGTTTCATCGGATCCGTATCGGTGAATTATTATAGGGTTTCAATTTTCGTATCGATCGGACTTGTCGTTTGATCGTACGGACGCGAAACGCCTTGAAATCAATTTTATTAAAATCAATTTGAAATCAATTTGGAAATCTTGTTTTCAGCATAACTTCTTCATACGATCAAATTTGGTCGCGAAACTTTTTCCATCGCGTTCAGAATATTTTAAAACACCTATTTGGATATATAGTTTTAACAAATTCGGTTCCGGAGGCATAGCGGGCTTTTTGGGCCATAGTTTGTTGCGTACGTTCATCCTTCTAGCCTATACGCTCCAACCCAACCCTAACTATAAGTATACCGTGATAAACCCTAGCCTCCTTTCTATTGTCAGTTGGATATACGTACATATTTCTTCATCTCCTCCTTCTCCTCAATGGTTGCAAAATCTAGATCTGCTTCAATCCAAAATTCAGTGAAAATTCAAACACCTCAGAAAATTCTCAAAAAAATATATGTTGAAGTATTCGATACGCGTAATCTACTGGTGTAATTCGTTTTTCAATTGGAGCTATCGTTTGTCCAGAAAAATTCAAACCATTTTCGGCCTCTCATCATCGTCGCAACAAAACTCGCCCGATCGGAAAACTGTTTCTGGGTATTGTAGAGATAACCGAGGGGCTTGCATCAGTATAGTTTTGGGTCGAATCAACGGTGGGATTTGCGTCAAAAATTGGATTAGGTTTCAAATGCCCTAACGGCGGCTGCAGCAAACAGGGGACGCACGGGGCCTAGCGGCGGCGGCCTGGAGGAGGGAGCACTTTGGGTATGGCGGCAATGTTTTAATGGCCGGAGACGTGGTTGGGAGGTGGTCAAAGGGCTTGGTCAACGGCTTGCTTGCGTTGTTCTGGCGCATGGGTTTTGGGAGCTACCTGAACGCGTGAGAGAGGGGGGCTGCACGTTCCTTTGGTGATGACGTGGCACATATATGATTAGGTGAGTTGTGTGTCACTTTTGCTTATTTTTAATTTTGAATTCAAGTGCAATTTTCGACTTAACTTTCTCATACGAAGTCGGATTCACACGAAATTTCTTTTGTTAGGATCGTAATTTAATTCCGGACTTGATGACGCTGGTTTGGACGAATTCCGAGACGGGCGAATTTTTGGGTTTAAATCGAATTTAAATTCGATTTAAATTCAAAAGGTGAGTGTTTTAACCCACTCACAACTACTAGAAGCTTTTATGTTTGTTAAATTAATTTTAGAAATGAATAGAAATTTATTTATGAGTATTTGGCATGTTTATTTCATTCATATCTGTTAAATTGCATTTTATTAAATTTAACTGTTAATTTAATTGATTTATTGCGTATTAATTGACTGTTAGAAATTATTGTTTGCATATGAACTGTAGTTAACAGTTATATAAATCTCTGCTGAATATAAACTTTTAGATTAATAGTCGTTAAATTTAATTTGAATAAAATTGCCAGTTATTACCTGTTATATAATATCAAATATAAATTGTTATTGATTGACATTGCTTGATGATTGTGATTGGATGATGGATGATGTGATGAATGTTTATTATATGTCATTAAATTGCAAAGTATCATGCATATTTCACTTCATTCGGGATTGTGGTTTGAAATGATATATAACCGCAAAATTTTATTTTAAATTGCGGATTGAAATGATAAATATCCGTATCACTTGACCATAGGATAGAAAATTTTATACAGGCACCGCGGTATATATATAACTATTTTTAATATGATTTCTATGGTTTGGATGGAATACGGTTTATAATAATCTTAAATTTTATACTGTATAAATATTTTTCTTCCATATTTATATATATATGAAGTTGAAAATTTTGAAATTTAAAAAGGTGCATAAATTCCTTTATTAAAAATGGAAGAAAATTTAGAAATGGAGTTTGATAATTTACATCCTATGTTTAAATGCTGAGTTGCAAATTTTAAGATATGATATTTTAATTGGATTTTTCCCAAAATAAATTGGAATGAATATTCTAGTATAAATTGAATTGGAAAAATATTCTAGTATAATTTGAATTGGAAAATATATATGTTTATCACTAGAAATTGGAGTTTATTTATTTATGGGTATATGTGAATATTCAAGGCTAATTAATAAAGCATTTGATTTGTAAAAGAAAAACCCAACTTTAGTTTTGAAATATAAATACTCCAAATGAATATAGGCATGTATGTATATAAATTGAAATGATTTTTGGAACTCAAGAGTGATAATTAAGTTATGGTTTAGACTTTAAAATAAAGAATTTTATTTATAAATCCATAGAAATTATTTCTTTACGAAGAAACTTTAAAGTTAAACCATTTACTCTATATACCGTTGAATATCCAAACCATTTGAGTTTTAAAAGTTATGGTTTGAAATTATGGATTTCCAAAATATTATGCTTTGAAGATATTCGATTTTCAGACATTATGAAGTTAAAGCATTTTAATTATTGGAAAGGAATTATATTTGGGATAAGTGGTAAAATATGGTTTTGGGTTTTGGAATGATATCGTAATATTACGGTTTGAAAATGAAATGTTTATTATGGTTTTAAAGTATAAGCTATTTTTAAATGATCGCGGTGTTATAATAACGATTGGTTGGCAAAGAGACCGGGATCGGATATGGACATACTCTCTGTCGATACCGAAAACCACTTTGACTAACCGTGTACGCGGTGGAGATTCCAGAATGAAGTAGGTGGTGGCGACGTTTCCTGTAAGGTAAATACGTGGACCCAACTCCCGTGAGTTGGCATAAGGTGGCTAAAACAGGAGCGACCCCCAGGCCAATGAGGTCATTCCTCTGATCGGACACTCCTCTTCGATATTATACTATGACTTTGGATTGATTCAGTGGCCACTTTTATTTTGATTTGGGGAGTTTGTCCGAGGTGGGCGGTAACTGCGGCTACGCGTTTCCATCAGCCTGGGTAAGCAATTGGTATATCTACCCTGGCATTGCCTAGTTGTGCCGTGTCACCTACCATACCGAGCCTTTACTACGAGTTTCTATTTGTGTCGTACCTATGGAGTATCCTCTGGTAGCTTCCCGATCAGGAGGTATTACGGTACTGTATAGATTATTGGCATTATTTGTGTTAAGGGCTATATGGGTAACCCCTTAACGCTATTAAAAAGTAAGTTTATTTTATAAATAGACACCATTATAATAGCGCAATATACTACATAGTAAATAGTTTAACGGATCCTTAGGAGATGCAAATCCCGAGCATCTCTTGAGTTACTGTACTCATATTTATTTCTGTTTATTTAACTCACATAAGATCTTTTAGTTCTGACTCGAGTGTTTTTGTCTTTTCAAATTCGCTCGGGTCAGTCCGAGCGTTTCAGGATCGAAGACTTTAGCTTTGGAGGACGAAGGCGAAGAATCCGTATTATTTTTATCTATAGTATTGCACCACACTCTTTCTATTCCGCTGCATTGTTTGTATTGGTATGTGTAACTCTGATATTTATTGTATAAGGAAGATTTAACTATTTTGTAACCACTTATGAACTGTATATTTATTATTATATTTTATCCTTCCGCTGTGAGATTCTATTTGTTTTTATTTCTTCTCTGTTTTTCTTATTTACCCCATAACAATCCGCCCTTGCGTATGCTTTGAATTGGCACGTGTGTCGGTTTAAAGTGTGTGAAAAGGCGGGATGTTACAGTTGGTATCAGAGCTTTGGTTTAGCGATAAACTTTGGCTCTGTGGGGTTTGACTCTTTGTTAATAGGGTAGTAAGATCCTATGGGAGTCGCTGAGTGTATATATATGAGAGAGCGTACTTGTTAGTATTAATAAAAAGATTTTAATATTGTGTTAATCTGTTCCGCTTTGTATTTATAAATTCTGGTTGATGCATGGGACGCTATGTCATCAATAGGGATTTCTAAACACTTAATAGGACAGACCGACATAATATTTGTTTTTAATATAGGTGAATGAAAGAATTTTGCCTATTATATTTTCTATATATATAAAAAAAATTTTTTTATAAAGATATGTATATATTTGGTTGCTATAGATTGGATGTTAGGAAATAGAATATTTATAATAACTGAAGCTAAGTTGAAATTTTAATAAATCAAATTGGAGATTTTAGAACTTAAGTCCGGGATTTTTTTTTTTCCAAATCTGTTTTCAAGGAATTTATGAAATATAATGATTCGGTTTATAAGTATTTTCTTATATAAATATTTCGTATAATTTGGAAGAATTGTTTTAAAGGAAGATTTTGAAAAAATTAAATTCTGTACTTTTCTCTCTGTCGCTGGAAAATAAATTCGGTGATGACGGCCGCATCATCGACTTTCATTTTCGAGTTTCGAAGGGGAAAGGCCATTGTAGTAAATTCTACTGCAGATTTATTTTGAAATTTTATAAAATTTTTCTTTTATTGTTCTAACTATAATTAGAGATATTGAGTTGTAAGAACTTATTTATCTATTATTTTGAAATAAATTGAAATTTAACCCGGTATTTAATTCTAAATTTTCCCTAAATCAATTGTTTAAAAAGTTGTTAGTGAAATAAAAGTTAAGTAATAAAGGGATTGAAACCTCTAATTTTAGGTAAGAGAATTTATGCTAAGTATAAAGGAAGTTAAAAATTTTAACTTATGAATAATGGTAAAGACTTATTGGACAATCAATGAATTAAAAGAGTGGAGATTAAAACTTGTATAAGTTCAATTGCAATTTCTTTAACATAAATAACTTACCCAAATATAAAAGTTGAAATGTTAAATGAGAAACTAGAATTGAATATTTTACAAGTAGGAATTTAGAAAAATGAAGTATTCAATAAATTACTGTTATAAATAAAAATTTAATAGTATAAACTTAGATTATAATTGAAATTTTATTGAAATTAAAGTAAGAATTATTAATAGATGATATGAACCCGAGTATATAACATGAAATCCAAAATAAGAATTTATTATATGATTATTCACTTAAGTATGTTTTAATCTCCCCTATTCTAATATAATGGAAAGTAGGAAAAATTGAAATGGCTGCAATTCATAGTTGATGAATAAATAAAAACTTCCACTTATAAGAATGAATGTTAGCAGATTAAGAATATAAGGGAAATCTTACAAATGAAGAGTAAGGAAATGAAGATATTCAAAATATTTGTTGTTATTAATGAGAATTTATTTTATAAACTTATGTAATAAAAGGAAACTTAAGTAATGAAAGGAAATACAAATATAATGAATTTGGTGATAATTGGAAAATAAAACTTGTAAGAAATAAAGAAATTCCTACATAAATGAAGGAAAGAAAATCAAACCACTGAATTATGAAATAAATATATAATAAGCTATTTTGGTGTTGATTTGAATTGTTGGGTTGATGTATGTTGTTGGGTAAGGAATTTTGGAGTTGTTGGATGAACAAATAATCTATCTTTGTTCCATCTAAGACTGTTGAGTAACGGATGCACTTGATAGTTATTCTTCATTCAGTACAATTTCAAAATTTGAACCCGAACAACTAATTGTTGTTTGATTTAATGATTGTTTGTTTGTGGTGTGTGCTGTTTGTTAAAATGTATGGTTGTTGCATTTGATTGGATATGAATGATTGAATCTACCCAAACATTTCGCTGTAATAAATATTTAACCTTTTAGACTATATAAGTGAATACAGGTGATGGAAGCAACTGCTACTGCTTTTGGTTCCACAAAAATATAAGCGGATTGCCCGACAAATAGGTACATTTCCGGATTACGTATAAAGCGCTATTTTATATATTTTCCCGTGTTGGGATATTTATTTTGGATATATATGTAATATATTTATATATTTGGATATTATATTTTCTCCAGAGTCCCTTCATACAAAGGAGACTCTGCCAAAATTTGCCGAAAATTTTGGACTTAGAATTTTGTGAAAATATTTTTCCAACTTTAATAATTCAAGTATTAAAGGATATGATGATTATAAAAAGAAGTATATTTCATTAAAAGAAATTAATCCAGTAAAATATTGTTTATAAGTTAATATCTGAAATAAGATGTACTGTTATTCTTCCTCCTCCCTTCTTTTCCTTTTCGGGGACGAAAAGTTTTGAGTGGGGGAGATTGTAACGACCCGTAAATTTGGATAATATTAAATGGATTAACTTAATATAATTTCTAATCTAATTGAGAATAAAACAAAAGTTTAGATATTTATTTGAGAAAACGTAGTGATTTGTTATAGTAATTGGAATTTAATGTAACAACAAGATTTTATGACAATAGATTTGGGTAGTGAAATTTGTCGCATTTGGTTAAAGGATTTATTTTAAGGAACCAATAAATGTTGTAATTGAAGATGTTAATAAAAATATTAACAAAAGGGGGTTTCATTAATATAATATAAATTTAAGAATTTATGACAAGAATTTAGATTTCCTATGTGTTTATATATATATATATATATATATATATATATATATATATTGGTAATATTGTAACTATATGTGAATCTAGGTAGTAAAATAAAAGGCAGTGATGGATAACCAATATAATACAATACAAAGGAGTTGAAACGACTGTTGGGTTTTAAATGTAGTGTATATATATATAGTGAAAATCATCATAACCTCTTAATTTAATACGATTGTTAAATTAATACTAAAGGATTAAAATTCGAAATAGTATTAATGTAACAATAAATAGTGTGAATTGCAATTGTATAATGGGATTAAATTGTTAATTTGAGGATGTAACCATTGGATAAATGTATGGTAAATTTATGGTAGTGAACTTTTAATGTATGTTGGATAGAACATAGGTGATTGTAATTCTGTAGTATGTATTAAATATAAAGTTCATTCAACTATGGAGAAAGTTTTAATTAAGAGAAACGTTACCGTAATAATTATTAATGTAGAAACGGAAGAGTGTATAAATTTATAGTAACGTAAAAACATATTGTAAGGTAATAATTAAGTGCAGACTTATAAAATATATTTATGTATGTTAATTTCATGCATTTGGCTATAATGGATTTAATAATAAAAATGGAATAGTGAAATAAAATGGATATAAGGGTTTCAATTATACATTGGAATTCATACTCACCATAAAAGGTTAATTGAAACCAAAGAAGTTAATATAGGAATCAAGGCGTATTTATTAATTTGGATTTATTGCAATAAGTTAATTCCATAAAATAAAGTTAAAGCTAATTCAAATTTTAAATGGGACTACTGTTGATATAACTTTAGAAAGCAAGGTTATATTTATAATCTGCGTATTAAATTCAACAAATGGTATTTACTACAAATAACATGGAATTAAACGTAAAATATTACGTTATTGAATTTAAAATGGAATTTGTAAACAATTGAGTGAAATCTTAAACTAATGTTAGTTTCGTCATATTGACAGCAATAACTTTGGATAATAGAAAGAAAGTGAATTTAATAAATCAATCAAACTTATAATGTTGAATTCATTAAGATTGGAATTAATAGATAGTTAAGAAAAATAAAGGAAATGGGAATAAAGTTATTAATAATTTGGAATTTTATTTATGGTAAAAAGTTTATTTGAAATCAAATGAGTTGAAATGGAAATCAAGTTATTTATTTAATTGGGTTTTTAAGAATAAAATTTTATAATTTCCAAATAATAAGAAAGTGCAGAAATTAACACTGCAAATTGATATACTTATATATTTTAATCCACATCCAAGCTTGGGAAATCATTGGAATTGATTGAAGTATATTAATAATGAGATTTGGCCAATATTAGAAGTTGAAATGTAAAAATTTGGATTTTTATAATTTATTTAATTTATTTAATAAATATTAAAAATAGCCATTTTGGTCACGGACTCGGATTTCGACGAAACCAGTTTCATCGGATCCGTATCGGTGAATTATTATAGGGTTTCAATTTTCGTATCGATCGGACTTGTCGTTTGATCGTACGGACGCGAAACGCCTTGAAATCAATTTTATTAAAATCAATTTGAAATCAATTTGGAAATCTTGTTTTCAGCATAACTTCTTCATACGATCAAATTTGGTCGCGAAACTTTTTCCATCGCGTTCAGAATATTTTAAAACACCTATTTGGATATATAGTTTTAACAAATTCGGTTCCGGAGGCATAGCGGGCTTTTTGGGCCATAGTTTGTTGCGTACGTTCATCCTTCTAGCCTATACGCTCCAACCCAACCCTAACTATAAGTATACCGTGATAAACCCTAGCCTCCTTTCTATTGTCAGTTGGATATACGTACATATTTCTTCATCTCCTCCTTCTCCTCAATGGTTGCAAAATCTAGATCTGCTTCAATCCAAAATTCAGTGAAAATTCAAACACCTCAGAAAATTCTCAAAAAAATATATGTTGAAGTATTCGATACGCGTAATCTACTGGTGTAATTCGTTTTTCAATTGGAGCTATCGTTTTTTCAGAAAAATTCAAACCATTTTCGGCCTCTCATCATCGTCGCAACAAAACTCGCCCGATCGGAAAACTGTTTCTGGGTATTGTAGAGATAACCGAGGGGTTTGCATCAGTATAGTTTTGGGACGAATCAACGGTGGGATTTGCGGCAAAAATTGGACTAGGTTTTAAATGCCCTAACGGCGGCTGCAGCAAACAGGGGACGCACGGGGCCTAGCGGCGGCGGCCTGGAGGAGGGAGCACTTTGGGTATGGTCGGCAATGTTTTAATGGCCGGAGACGTGGTTGGGAGGTGGTCAAAGGGCTTGGTCAACGGCTTGCTTGCGTTGTTCTGGCGCATGGGTTTTGGGAGCTACCTGAACGCGTGAGAGAGGGGGGCTGCACGTTCATTTGGTGATGACGTGGCACATATATGATTAGGTGAGTTGTGTGTCACTTTTGCTTATTTTTAATTTTGAATTCAAGTGCAATTTTCGACATAACTTTCTCATACGAAGTCGGATTCACACGAAATTTCTTTTGTTAGGATCGTAATTTAATTCCGGACTTGATGACGCTGGTTTGGACGAATTCCGAGACGGGCGAATTTTTGGGTTTAAATCGAATTTAAATTCGATTTAAATTCAAAAGGTGAGTGTTTTAACCCACTCACAACTACTAGAAGCTTTTATGTTTGTTAAATTAATTTTAGAAATGAATAGAAATTTATTTATGAGTATTTGGCATGTTTATTTCATTCATATCTGTTAAATTGCATTTTATTAAATTTAACTGTTAATTTAATTGATTTATTGCGTATTAATTGACTGTTAGAAATTATTGTTTGCATATGAACTGTAGTTAACAGTTATATAAATCTCTGCTGAATATAAACTGTTAGATTAATAGTCGTTAAATTTAATTTGAATAAAATTGCCAGTTATTACCTGTTATATAATATCAAATATAAATTGTTATTGATTGACATTGCTTGATGATTGTGATTGGATGATGGATGATGTGATGAATGTTTATTGTATGTCATTAAATTGCAAAGTATCATGCATATTTCACTTCATTAGGGATTGTGGTTTGAAATGATATATAAACGCAAAATTTTATTTTAAATTGGGGATTGAAATGATAAATATCCGTATCACTTGACCATAGGATAGAAAATTTTATACAGGCACCGCGGTATATATATAACTATTTTTAATGTGATTTCTATGGTTTGGATGGAATACGGTTTATAATAATCTTAAATTTTATACTGTATAAATATTTTTCTTCCATATTTATATATATATGAAGTTGAAAATTTTGAAATTTAAAAAGGTGCATAAATTCCTTTATTAAAAATGGAAGAAAATTTAGAAATGGAGTTTGATAATTTACATCCTATGTTTAAATGCTGAGTTGCAAATTTTAGGATATGATATTTTAATTGGATTTTTCCCAAAATAAATTGGAATGAATATTCTAGTATAAATTGAATTGGAAAAATATTCTAGTATAATTTGAATTGGAAAATATATATGTTTATCACTAGAAATTGGAGTTTATTTATTTATGGGTATATGTGAATATTCAAGGCTAATTAATAAAGCATTTGATTTGTAAAAGAAAAACCCAACTTTAGTTTTGAAATATAAATACTCCAAATGAATATAGGCATGTATGTATATAAATTGAAATGATTTTTGGAACTCAAGAGTGATAATTAAGTTATGGTTTAGACTTTAAAATAAAGAATTTTATTTATAAAGCCATAGAAATTATTTCTTTACGAAGAAACTTTAAAGTTAAACCATTTACTCTATATACCGTTGAATATCCAAACCATTTGAGTTTTAAAAGTTATGGTTTGAAATTATGGATTTCCAAAATATTATGCTTTGAAGATATTCGATTTTCAGACATTATGAAGTTAAAGCATTTTAATTATTGGAAAGGAATTATATTTGGGATAAGTGGTAAAATATGGTTTTGGGTTTTGGAATGATATCGTAATATTACGGTTTGAAAATGAAATGTTTATTATGGTTTTAAAGTATAAGCTATTTTTAAATGATCGCGGTGTTATAATAACGATTGGTTGGCAAAGAGACCGGGATCGGATATGGACATACTCTCTGTCGATACCGAAAACCACTTTGACTAACCGTGTACGCGGTGGAGATTCCAGAATGAAGTAGGTGGTGGCGACGTTTCCTGTAAGGTAAATACGTGGACCCAACTCCCGTGAGTTGGCATAAGGTGGCTAAAACAGGAGCGACCCCCAGGCCAATGAGGTCATTCCTCTGATCGGACACTCCTCTTCGATATTATACTATGACTTTGGATTGATTCAGTGGCCACTTTTATTTTGATTTGGGGAGTTTGTCCGAGGTGGGCGGTAACTGCGGCTACGCGTTTCCATCAGCCTGGGTAAGCAATTGGTATATCTACCCTGGCATTGCCTAGTTGTGCCGTGTCACCTACCATACCGAGCCTTTACTACGAGTTTCTATTTGTGTCGTACCTATGGAGTATCCTCTGGTAGCTTCCCGATCAGGAGGTATTACGGTACTGTATAGATTATTGGCATTATTTGTGTTAAGGGCTATATGGGTAACCCCTTAACGCTATTAAAAAGTAAGTTTATTTTATAAATAGACACCATTATAATAGCGCAATATACTACATAGTAAATAGTTTAACGGATCCTTAGGAGATGCAAATCCCGAGCATCTCTTGAGTTACTGTACTCATATTTATTTCTGTTTATTTAACTCACATAAGATCTTTTAGTTCTGACTCGAGTGTTTTTGTCTTTTCAAATTCGCTCGGGTCAGTCCGAGCGTTTCAGGATCGAAGACTTTAGCTTTGGAGGACGAAGGCGAAGAATCCGTATTATTTTTATCTATAGTATTGCACCACACTCTTTCTATTCCGCTGCATTGTTTGTATTGGTATGTGTAACTCTGATATTTATTGTATAAGGAAGATTTAACTATTTTGTAACCACTTATGAACTGTATATTTATTATTATATTTTATCCTTCCGCTGTGAGATTCTATTTGTTTTTATTTCTTCTCTGTTTTTCTTATTTACCCCATAACAATCCGCCCTTGCGTATGCTTTGAATTGGCACGTGTGTCGGTTTAAAGTGTGCGAAAAGGCGGGATGTTACATTGTTTTTCAAATGTAATATTGTTATCTACACCAGATTGTCCATTTACAGTATTCAAGATACTGGACTCTTCTCATGTAGATAACACACTGCATCTGTCCCAATTAACGCTCAGAACCCGACAGGTCAACATATGCAAACTTCACTTGGATTCTGGGTGTTGGTTATAGGAGGATATTACTTAAAGCAAAACATACCCGACATGGTTGAATGCCAAGTTTTTTCGTTGAAAATGTCTTTTCGGTCATCCAATCATTAGTCAAGCAAATAGACTTCCACTTCTTCAGAAGCTGCATCCTTTGCAACTTAGGCTTCGCTTATTATTCCTGTCATATTGGGATGATTGATTACAGTTAAATTACAAGGCACAATAGCTCTTGTAGAGTTGTAGTTGAAGTTCGGGCACAATTTTGTTTTTCGAAAACTAGCGCATGACTTGTTCGATTGCGATTATCCTTCCTTTGGTTTTTCAGAATTCAACCTGTACACCAGCTTGTGCCTCCAGGGACTATGGGTTTAATTGCTCAAGGATTGCTTTTTCGTAGTATTGCACCTATTGTATTCGTGTGCAACATACTTGTTTACTGTAATTTTGTACATGTAAATGATACTTCAATGGTCATTTCTCCATATTCTATTTCATAGCTTTGTTTAGAAATATAATGTGGCTTGGTCTATCCAGTTCTATAGCTAATCCCTACTTATTCTTAATTTAGTTCGTTTTAACAAAGTTTTGGTGTATCTACTCTAGTCCATAGGGATGATTTCTCTGTATAGTAGGTCTATATGTTCTAGGAAGACTAGGTCTCCTAGGCAATATGTTCGAGTACCCCAGTTTGGTTGACAAAATTGCTCCTATCTCCATGAACTAGGGACTTTCCTGCTTGATTCCCGGCTTTGGTTTTTTTCCAATGATGTATGCTTCCTGACTGTAATTGAAATTCCTCCAACTTAACATCGTCATCCACTATCATTATGGGTACATGTGCTAGAAAGATGCGTTGTTGTCATCTTTTTGCTAGAGTGAATTCTTCCAAGTCTAGTGTTGAGACCCTAATCATGTATCAGTTTTAATCTTCAAAAACTCATGCATGGATGACTCAACTCTATGGATTTTTCCTTGACGTTATGAATCTCCAGATAGCATGAGATGCTAGAAGTTATGGAAGAAGATTCAATCTAACTCTTGCTTCTGCTTCGAAAGCTGATGTATCAGTAATTCATTCTGGAGGTTTCTTCTTAGCTCACCAAACTTTGGGTAATGGCGTATACCTACAAATTGAAAATAAATGATCTAGTTAGACCGTCAGTAGGTCGTCGAGCCTTCTCATCATCGCCAGACCAGGGGCGACGGTTGATTTCTTAACGTTAAATCCTTCTTTTCCTTTGTTGGCGATTTTGTTGCCAGAATGCTCTTTTTTGTGATGCAGGACCGTTATCTAACCAACGTCAAGGTTATTCATGTTTGGACTTTACAGCATTTCTTTCGATCAAGTATATGTGTTTCTATATCTACCCGAGGAACTAGCTATTTCAAACGCTTGTATTTGGGCGATTTTGAGAGGCAGAGAGGTTCCGGAAAAATGATTTGATTTCCCTAGTCTGGCTCTCAATCCTATTCTAGGATCGAGGAATTTCGATTGTTTTAGTTTCAACCTTCCGTAATTGTCCCCATGTGTCCTTACTTGTGCGTGCTTTGCTTGATTGCCGTCGTCCGGGAAATTCTGTTCATATGTAATTCTTGCCTTCGAGAATTGATAACCAACCTGCTTCGTTTCAAGAACCATTTCCACGAGGCTGCCTATCTTTTTGTTGTATCTAAATTCTAAGTCAAATATAGGAAATTCAGTTGTGCACCAGCTTTTATCCCTAGAAATTAGCACACGAGCAATTCAATCTTGGGATTTCCTTTCGACGCTGCTTTATTCCTGTGAAGTGGACAATTCCTACGATGAAAGGTTGAACCATCTGGCTGATGTATGAAAGGTTATGTCTTCCTATTGTTTCTTAGTTTCTAACAATGGTAGTTTTCTAAAGACAAGGGTAGAATCTCAGTTGAGGACCAAATTCTATCTTTGGAAGCTAGTGCATTAATGATTTACTATGACGAGTGTTTCTCATCGAACTATAGATTAAAGTTTCTCTAACATTGCCGAGGCGTACATAGTGAATAGAAAATTGCCCGGTGTTGTCGGGGTATTTTCGGTACTTAGGAAATAGAGGGTTTCCCGACATTGTAGGAGGAACACCGATACTTATGAAATAGTAATTTTCTCGACGTTGCCGGGGCAACACCGGTACTTAGGAAATGAAAAAAGGCCTTAGCATTATTAGTACAACACCAACACTCAAGAGGTTGGGATCGATTTTCCCCACCTATCCGGCAATGCTTTTAATCCACGTGGGCACTAGTTTCGGTCTTCGAAAACATGCACATTAATTATTGGATTGTAGAAGTCTTTTCTTAGTATCGCTTGTCTTTTGACAGTGTTAAACTAATGTTGGTGAGGATTGAATCATTCATCTGATCCTATAGAGTTGAGTAGATTCCTTTTAATCCAATATGACTGTTTTCTCAACCTTGCTTAACTTCAAGATACATCATGTTTTGGAAGGATGGGAGTCCCAGGAATTTCCATTTCCTAGTCCTATTTATCATCGTCAAATGTTTTCTTTGGAAATGCAAGGTTGTTGCTTAACCAATTCCATGGTTATTCTTATTCATGAAAAATAGGATTTTCTCTAACCGTTTTTTAATCTGACTTCTATTTACAGAACCATTCATTTCTAGGTGGAACCCTTCATTTCTATGTGTCAAATTCTAGTTTCTTGTAGAAAATTAGAAATTTTTGAGCAAATCATCACATTGACTCCGGTACGACCGCTCTCATCCCTATCCTGATTATGGACTTGTAGATTTCGATAGTGTTTGTCTTGAATTTTTGATACATAACCTCGGCTTGTTTCTAGCCAAATGTGTTATGCTAGATCAATAGCATTGTTGAGGATATTAACCTTATTCTTTGGTTCCAATCTTCGAGAATCAATAGTATAACAGCTCGATTTTGAGCGTTCTTTCCTTGCCATTATCTATCTTCGGATAACAGTTGGTTTTTCTACAAGTAGGAGTCAAGGTGTTTGATGGATCTCTACAAGGCTGATTATTCCAAGTGTAGCTAAATTCTTGGCTGCGATGAATCTATGACTGGAGGTCTGTCCTTCTTGATGTCTATAGCCTCCGAGCTGTGTTATATTCCTGAAAGACTAGTCACTTCCTCCAGACGTTGGTAGACTTTGGGCTATGCTAGATTCTTGCAAGTTGGGGTTTTGGACCTCAATCGAGCATTTTTTTTCAGTCTTTGAAAACTGCTGCGTCGATGATTTGATTCTAGAAATGCATTTCGTCATCGTCTATATCTTGATGATGGTAAGTTCCTCTTTTTATTGCCTATTTCTGAGTGATGCTGAATTTCAAGGAATTCGACTTTCTTATCGATATGATGGTCTGGAGTTCTCGATGTTGAAGAGCCAACATCGATGCCTAGAAAGTTGGATCAATTTGCTTTCAATTCTGCTGTCGTTCAACATACTGTACTACATAGCTCTGTTGAGGTTGCAAAAATTCCCTGCTCGATGTAATAGAACCATGAAGTGAATTTTTATCATAACCAAGTGTTAGTACGTTATGTATCCCCTAGTCCACCGGGTTGATTACGCTAAACAATTGAAGCAAAACTTGATGTTCTGGGCTGCTCTATGAATGCCCCCAGTCAAAGTAGCGTTGTGGCTCCTATCTCTGGGAACTCGTTACTTGAATGTCTTGACCTTAGACATTTTGTGTACAAACTTTGGTCAAAGAGAGGAATTCTTTGTCAGGATCTAAGTTTGGGAACTTTGTGACACTACCGGGTCGATGTCAGTTCATTTGGATAGCAGGACTGATCCCTGTTAATCCTAAAATGAACAAGTTTCCCAATGTTGTCAGAACAACATCGGTATTTAGAGAATTTTAACGATTCATTGATGATGCAGAAGCAGCATCAAGCAGTGTTTGCGTGGCTTATCAGATGCCTAGCTTACGAAATGCGCAGCATTTGAGAGTGTGCGGCTTATGGAATGAGCGGCTTTGAGGACCATTAGGACCCATTGATCTAGAATAGTTTGAAACTTCTCGACGGAGCAATCTTTGAGTAACATGAAGAGTTCATGCTTCGAGAGCATGGTTTCATGGCTCAAGTAGTGATGCTTAGCTTATGGGCGGCGTGAGTTATGAAAGCGCACGGCTTATAGGAGTGCATGGCTTATAGGATCGATACGACCCATCAATCCAGAATAGTTTGGAACTTCCCAATGTTGCCACTCTTCGGGTAACGTGAGGAGTTTGTGCTTTGAGAGCATGGTCCCACGGATTAAGAAGTGACGTGCAGCTTGTGGGTGGCGTGGCTTATGAAATTGTACGGCTTATGGGAGTGCACGCTTATGGGATCGTTATGAACCGTCGATCTGGAATGGTTTGGAACTTCTTGACATTGCCAATCTTCGAGTAACATAAGGAGTTTCTTCTTTTAAAGCGTAGTTCCATGGCTCAAGAAGTGACGTGTGGCTTATTGGATCGATACGACCCGTCAATCCTTAATGGTTTGGAACTTCTCAACATTGCCAATCTTTGGATAACATAAGAAATTCGTGCTTCGAGAGAATGGTTCCACGGCTTAAGATGTGATGCGTGGCTTATGAGAGTGTGCGACTTATGGGAGTACGCGGTTTATTGGATTTATATGACCCCCGAAATGGTTTGAGTTGATTTACTTCCATCAACTCGAAGGGTTGCTTATAAAGGGTGTTCACCAATTCAAAGATGAGGCATGGTTTAAGAGATGCATGCAATAGTTTATGGATCGAGTAACCGTGGGTCAGGATGATTCTTTTGTGTTTTGGGAAGATGTGCATGACCAAAAGGATCAAGTTGAATTGGTGGAGAGATCTACAAATGATCGCATGAAGATGGATATGAAGAAATAGCCTGTGGGAATTCATGACAAGACTCTTAGCTTTCGATTTAAATTGCCTTCAAAGAATGGATCTTCAACTGGCATATAGTCTAAGAAGAAGAAGAACTAGTCATCAAGAACGGTAAAATAGGAGTTGGGAAGAAGTGAGCAAGTATTAAGCTTCTATTTCGTTTGTTGCGCTAGCTAGTTCATTGAGTCCATAGTTGTCAGAATGCTAGAATTTTCAATCGAGCATAACAGAACTGTGGTATAATTAGTCTTGAGTATCCTTGTGGCTATTCAAGTGTGTATGGTGTCCCTAATGCCATGGGCTGTTCATGCACTCGAACTGTATCTAGGGTTTCACCTCAACTTATCCGGTTGCTCCGGTCCCATACGTACGGCTGTGTCTTCTAGATAATTACAGCATGAGAAATCCTTTACCTTTAGAGACCTATATATTTGGGATTAGAGATACTTGGTTCTCTTGGGTGCCGGATCCTATCTTGGTTCGAGTTAACTTTGATTAATCACAAGGTCGGTTTAGTTTTGGTATAGTCACTTTGGGCAACTTCAAAGCTATGGAATCCAATATTATTCGTCTCATCGGTCGTTGGAAGTGATTCCGTTAACTCTATGGAGCGACTGATGTGACTGTTGATTCGGAGCATGACTTCACTGACATTGCAGATTTCTAGATTAGATGACTGTTGATCTTCCAGTTCGCCTTCGTGTCGCTTTTGTTCATGAAGGATTTTTTGGATCAGAATACCGCTGATCAACCGGTTTGCCCTCACGATGTTATAGTTCATGAAAGACCTTCACGACGCTTTAACTTGTGAAGGATTCTTTTTGGTCGGATGTCCGGTGACCAAACGGCTTTAGAGAGATAATTCACCAACTCCAAGAAGAGTTTTAGGTCATGTGCCCGATGGCCCTGTGGTCTTAAAGCGACGATTCATCGACTTCAGAAGGAATTTTGGTCGGGTGTTCGATGACCAGACGGCCTTGGAGTGATAATTCATCGACTCCTAGAAGATTTTTTTGGGTCGTGTGTTCGACAGTCCAGTGGTCTTAAAGCGATGATTCATCGACTTCAAGAGGAATTTTGGTCGGATGTCCGATAACCAAATGAATTTGGAACGATAATTCATCGACACAAATAAGAGTTCTGGGTCATGTCTTTAACGGTCCAACGATATCAAAGTGATGATTCATTGACTTTAAGAGGAATTTTTGGGATTCGACCCATGAGAAAATAGTTTTATCGATTTCCGGAGACTAAGGGGTTGGTTCTGTTTGTTCAACGATCACTTGAACAAGCCTTCTTGATGCTACCAAAGCAACACCGGTTCTTAGAAAGGGATCGACCTGACTCATCGAGGGTATAGAAGCATTTCTTCGGCCATGCTGTCTGCAATGCCCTTAGTGTTCCAGTACCGCTCATTTGGAAAAGTAAAGTAGACAAGGATGGATGAGAAATCGTCACTTTAGGTTGCTGCCCCATTCCTTAGTAGCTAGCCAACCAAAGTGTTTTTGATAATCATCCTTTTATCTGTTGTTGTCAATTAGGCGAGGCGCTTTCTGTTGGGTCTTAGTAGCCTTGCTTAGGCAGAAGGTCCCTGAGGTTTTGTAGCTTCTTCACCGTTTGGTATGTTCTTCGACAAATTGCTGGGTTTGCCTTCTTCCAATTGCACTACCTCTAGTCTTTATAACTTGTTTGCCTTCTCATAGAATTCTTCTAGGGCAATAGGTTGTTTCATCCTTTAATGATTCATGAGGGCCTTCTAATAGACTACATCCATCGCCCTCGCTTCATCCATATGCTAGTTATACCTGTAAAAAGCAATTTTGAGTCAGTTGTACAGTTGTAGGAAGCATAGTTGGCTTGATAAACTTTGTTGGATATTCTACATGCTGAACGACCTCAGTGAATGGGTTTCGATTGGGGAAGATGCTCTAATCATTGTCGATCTGATCCATTTTCAAGTTACGGTTTTTTTATAATGCTTGAGAATGATATATGCATGATTGTACTATGCTTAAATGATTAGAAACACCAGTTGAATGGAAAATCACTTAGGATGGGGTTATGGATTAGTGACGATCCCAATTTTTTTTCAAATTAGGTGAGACCGGTCTGGGACGACAAGGAAGGTCCTAAAGGTTGTATTCCAATTTCAAGGGATTTAGAGTTTTCATGTTTGAGTTATGGGCAAAAGAAGATGGATCATTTGTTTTTTACTTAGAGTTCGACCCAAGAAAATTTACTGTTTCTTGAATTAATCCCATAGTTTTCTTGGAGTCATATAATTTGAAGTGTTGGGTTGGTGACGAACAGTGCTTGGATCATTTGCATGTATGCTCAGAGAAAATCTTGGTTTTACCCAATTCTGATTTCGGGTCAGAATTTCCTAGGTTTGCTTCTAGTCAAATGGGTGATTTCCCGAGTTTGACTTTGAGTCAGGACTTCTAGAGTCTGCTTTGAGTCAAATAGGAGATAACCTGAGTTCAAATTCGGGTCAACCCTGAAGTGAGTTTTTCAACGACCATTTTGATAATTTTTGATGATTATCGATGACGACCATTCGGGATTCGATGATGGGAGCTCCAAGATGGAATTGGAAGCTGGTCAGCTGAGAGTGGTCACAATATACCATGGGAATATGCCCTTGTAATCGATCTTGGTCTGTGTCATATCTTCTTTGTTCTTTTGCCTCTAGGAGTATCGTTTGAGTAGTAATTCCTTATCAATTGCTTGGCGCTATGCTGCAGCACGGGTTTTAATGCTTCTTCTAGCGTCTTGTACGTTAGCATTTTCATCCAATTTGTCTTCCTTGAGTTGTTTGTCATCTTCAGAGACGGAGGGATGTATTGTTATATCTCCCTGTGGGGTTTGACCCCTAAGTTCGGGTTTACAGCAGGTGCTTTTGCAGTGGGCAGAGTGTTAATGTTTTCTTCCATCATGATTCTTGGATCTCCGCTCGCTTCTTCCTTTTGCTTTTGCTTTTGCCTTCTTTTTCTTTCGTTTAAGCCAAAAACAGAAGTTTGCTCTTGTTTGCACCAAAATTCGTCACAAACCCCAGTATCGCGAAAGCACTAGTATACGAATACAAATCAACAATATTCAAACACAAGTCTCAGATCTAAGCAATATCAAGCACATCAATTCAGAAATAACGATCAGAAACACAGGATTTATAGTGGTTCGACGATCTTGCCAACGTCCACTCTGAAGCTTATGACTTTATGGATTCACTTGATGATTTCAATTCGTCACAGCAGATTACAGTAAGTTATCGCTCTGATGTTCGAATACAACGGTGATAAAAAGATGTAGAATTGAATCCGGCAGAGTCTGGATGTCCAATCGTCAAAAGATCCTTTCTCTGTAGGTTTCATGGGGTTATTTAAAGGCATATGAGGCTGAGATTGCGCTCAAACTTCGGGAGACTTCTTTTGGCACGTGAGTGGGCCCACGTGACCAACCCCACCAAGTTTCGACTCGATTTGCGATCGATACGAAACTATTTCGTATCCACCAGAAAAAGATCTAATCGAGATGAAACTTGGCAGGAACATTCTTTACCTTGCATGGAAGCTACTGTGAAAAACTCGTTGCATTTGGATCAACGGTTTAGGAGATATGATCGATGCAAGATTGTGAGTTTCGTATGCTGCTGAGTTCGAATCCATGGTTTCGTATCCATCTATTCCACTCCATCGAGGCACGTGACAACGCGGCGACGTGGCGCACATATCTCGCATCGATCCACCTTTTTCTTTGAGTTGACCGCGTCATATCCATGAGTTTCGCTTCGTTTGTATCGAGTGATGCACTCCAGTTTGAATCGATCAACTACATGGGCCTCGTATTGACTTGCAGTATGCCTAGTTCGAATCGAGATATGTGGCTCAGTTCGTATCGATGGTGATTTCATATCGATATTTGTGATGGATACGAACTAAAGATCCCTGATGGATTCGAATACACGCCTCCTTCATGGATGCGAACTAGGAATTGGTCGACCGATACGAAGTGCATTACTGGTTGATGGATGCAGAGTTAATCGATACGAAACTGTTGCTTGAGTGAGAAACTGACCGATACGAATTAGGGCCTATCGATGGATGCGAAGCGGGATGGCCTGATCGATGCGAAGCCGATGGATACGAAAACGTGGTCGTCCTGACCGATACGAGGTGGATGGATTCGAACCGAGGCAGGAATGTGGGTACGAGCCGCATCGATACGAATCGATGTGCACTAATGGTTACGAAAATATGGCTTTTTCCTTCAATTTGCATCGATCATAACTTGAGCATACTAACTCGGATTGACTTGAATTTTGGAGTGCTGGCTCCCATGACTTTCCTTGCCGTATCATATCAATTGTAGCCTGATCCGGGTTCGGAAAAAATTCATCGATATCCATGGTTAAACAGTGTATAGCCAATCTTTGAGACGAACTGTCTTTGGTCTTCGATCGATCTTTTGGTATCACGGCCTTGCCAAAAGGCGGGTAACATTTGCCCTCCAAATCATGCCTTGCGATAGGAAGGTGTGTTTTGTAATGCCATAAGCTGGATGTTCATATCCTATCAGAAACCTGTAAAGAACTCGATAGTTTCATATGACCTCGAATGACGATCGTTTGGGATCGTATGCCATTTGAGGTGAAATGGGACTGTTCGCAGCCGATGCCGTTCACGGCAAATGGTGGTCGTTCTCGATCGGGTGCCATTCGTAGAGAAATGTGACCATTTGAGGTCGGATGCCATTCGAGGCGAATTGTGACCGTTGGAGGTCGTGTGCCGTTCGAGGCGAATTGTGACCGTTCGAGGTCGTCTGCCATTCGAGGCGAATTGTAACCGTTTGAGGTCGGTTGCCGTTCGAGGCGAATTGTGACCGTTCGAGGTTGTGTGCCGTTCGAGGCGAATTGTGAACGTTCGAGGTCGGGTGCCGTTCGAGGCGAATTGGTGTGCCTGAGGGGGACTTAGTATTATCGATGCCAGATTTGACGTTCGAGTGAATTTCTAGATTGTTCGTCACGGCGGTTTATCGCCATCTCAGAGCATATCTAAGGATCGTTCGCGACCCCGTACATGTGTAAGTAGCTTAGCCATTTCAGAATTATCAAAACCAAATATCCATTCAACCAATGAGTTTTAAAATAGAAGTGTCCAACAAAATCAAATCCAAACATGGAAAACACAAAAAACGAAAGCAAAACAGTTGCGTCAGAGTGCAAACACCTACATCGATGTGGTTTATAATTTTATCAGAGCATGCCTGAGGATCGTTTGCGGTCCTGTACATGTGTGAACAAATTAATTGTGTCGATGCGGGGTTTTCCACTCGTCCATCATTGTCTCAATCAATTGATAAAAAGCCGACGTCTCGATCCTGAGCCGTCTTCAGTTGATGCAGGTGGTGGCCATTCTCGTTCCACTGTTGCAGCCCTCCTTCTTACATACTGTAACAACAAACCATTCCAGATGTTCCCCTCGACTTCGTCTTTTAAGTATCCTTAGTCGTTTGTGCTATGGCCATTCAACTCATGGAACGAACAATACTTGTCCGACCTTCTCTCATTGCTAGTTGGAACTCTCCTCGTTGGCTTTCGATAAGGGACCTGTCCCTTAGTATCTTGGTAGATCTGTTCCAAAGTATCGTTCAATTCTGAGTATGTGGTGAATCTTGGTTCCTTTCATGGTCGCATTGCTCTATTATCGTTATCCTCGGCCTTTCGTTTTCCCTTGCTAGTTTCTGTACCATTCTCAGGGGGATTTCCACCTTTGACCGCATAAACATTAATTTCTTCTCCTTCTTCTCTTTCGGCGTTTGCATTCTCCAACCGTAAAAATCCTTCAGCCTCATGATAAAATTCCCCTAGATCCATGGGGGGATCTCTTGTCAATGAATTATTGAATTCCATGCCATCAGCTATGCCCAATACAGCTGCCATCAAAACCATAAATGGATCCGGTCGATCCACCGATGCTGCAGCTGCATTGAATCATGTCAAAAAGCTTCTCAAAGTCTCCCTATCTCTTTGTTTCATTGCTGCCAAACTCATCACATTCTTGGGTCTCAAAATGTGGACCTTGAATTGCCTCATAAACCTTTCAGTAAAATCATTCCATGTCACGATAGATTCGCTCTCCAGCTACCTAAACCATAATGCCGCAATATCCGTCAAGTACAATGGGAAGCACCGTGCCATGACCTCCTCTGATGCCCCCAACACTTCCATATGCCTCATATATTTTGTCAGGTGAACCGTAGGGTCTGTCCTCCCATTATACATATCCAATGATGGTAGCATAAAATCCGTTGGGTTCCTAGCACGCCTGATTGCTGTGGTAAAAGGACTTCTATTCACATCATCCCAGTCTTTGTTTACTAATCCGCCTCTCATAGCCCGTCTGACCATCTCCGCCAACCTGTCATTGTCTCCTAGCTGTAATCCTCGTCCATTTCTTTCGACCTGTCCCTCGAGTTCATGAGGGAATTCTGGAATCTGTCCTCCGGGATGAGCTTCTCCTTCTCTGCCAATGCCGTGTCGTTCGAATCCACCTGATGCTCTTCTTGGTATTGAGTCAGCGTGCTCTAGGCGAGTGCCTCCTAGCTCTGGTGCCGCCTCAGAAGGTCCTGCTCCGTTCTGAACTCCATCTGCATCTCGATTCTGCGCTCCAAGTTGCCCAATCTGTTGAAGCAAATTCTGAATCATCTCTTCCTACCTCTTCATCATCGTCTCCATCTCATCCCTGGTAATGAAGATCGATGCCTGATTCGCCCCTGAGGAAGCCTCTTGACTTCCTTGGTGTTGACTTCTTTTTGGTCTCTGCCTTCTACTTGTTTGTCTTGTCATAGCTCCTTTGATCTGAATTCTTAAATCTTCAAATTCAACTTCCAATTGGTAGAATCCCTGAGTTCAGATCTCAGTGAAAGCACCAAAATGTTTGCACCAAAATTGATCACAAAGCCCAGTATCGCGAAAGCACTAGTATATGAATACAAATCAGCAATATTCAAATACAAATCTCAGATCTAAGCAACATCAAGCACTACAATTCAGAAATAAGGATCAGAAACACAGGATTTATAGTAGTTCGACGATCTTGCCTACTTCCACTCTGAAGCTTATGACTTTATTGATTCACTTGATGATTTCAATCCGTTACAATAGATTACAGTAAGTTATCGCTCTGATGTTCGAATACAACGGTGATAAAAAGATGTAGAATTGAATCCGGCAGAGTCTGGACGTCCAATCGTCAAAAGATCCTTTCTCTATAGGCTTCATGGGGCTATTTATAGGCGTATGAGGCTGAGATTGCGCTGAAACTTCGGGAGACTTCTTCTGGCACGTGAGTGGGTCCACGCGACCAACCCCACCAAGTTTCAACTCGATCTGCGATCGATATGAAACTATTTCGTATCCATCAAAAAATGATCTAATTAAGCTGAAACTTGGCAGGAACATTCTTTACCTTGTATGGAAGCTACTGTGAAAAACTCATTGCATTTGGATCAACAGTTTAGGAGATATGATCGATGCAAGATTGTGAGTTTCGTATGCTGCTGAGTTCGAATCCATGGTTTTATATCCATCTGTTCGACTCCATCAAGGCACGTGACAACGCGGCGACGTGGCGCGCATATCTCGCATCGATCCACATTTTGCTCCGAGTTAACCACATCGTATCCATGAGTTTCGCCTCGTTTGTATCGAATGCTGTTAGCCAGTTTGAATCGATCAACTACATGGGCCTCGTATTGACTTGCAGTATGCCTAGTTCGAATTGAGATATGTGGCTCAGTTCATATCGATGGTGATTTTGTATCGATATTTGTGATGGATACGAACTAAAACTCCCTGATGGATTCGAATAAATGCCTCCTTCATAGATGCGAACTAGGCATTGGTCGATCGATACGAAGAGCGTTACTGGTTGATGGATGCAGAGTTGATCGATATGAAACTGTTGCTTGAGTGCGAAACTGACCGATACGAATTAGGGCCTATCGATGGATGCGAAGCAGGATGGCCTGATCGATGCGAAGCCGATCGATGCAAAGTGGATGGATACGAAAACATGGCCGTCCTGACCGATGTGAGGTGGATGGATTCGAACCGATGCAGGATTGTGGGTACGAGCCGCATCGATACGAATCGTTGTGCACTGATGGATACGAGAATATGGCTTTTTCCTTCAATTTGCATCGATCATAACTTTAGCATACTAACTCGGATTGACTTGAAATTTGGAGTGTGGGCTCCCATGACTTTGCTTTCCATGTCCTATCAATTGTAGCCTGATCCGGGTTCAGACAAAATTCATCGATATCCATGGTTAAACAGTGTATAACCAATCTTTGAGACGAACCGTCTTTGGTTTCTGATCGATCTTTTGGTATCACGGCCTTGCCAAAAGGCGGAATAACAGCTCTTGCTCCATAGCAACCACAACTTCAGGCACCGTTTTGGGAGTAGTTAGTGATTGGAGCGCTAAAAGAGCATATATCTTTTTTGTGAGGACTAGTTTCTTCGACTCCCAAAAATTGACATTGATACATCCTCAGTATTTACGTGCAGTAAATCCAAGTGTCGGAGAAGCGAATTTAAGGGTAAGAAGGAAAAATAAAGACGGAACATAATCTCACATATGTTATTTCAAATAAAACTTTACAGCAGAAATTAAAACACATTTATCAAAGTTAAACATGGACAGTTATAATATCTGTCTTTACAAAGGTGGGATGCAATAATACACAAGTGTAGCGGAAATAGATAAAATATTCAGTAAATCTTCTGACTCCATACTTTGTGTTGGATCGATTTCACCCTAGAGGGGGGTGAATAGGGTGATACTATTAATTATGAAAGTTAATTGCGGAAGCTTTTAAAATAATTTCAATACAGATCATAGAATAATAGCAGCACAGATAATAACAGAATAATAAATGCAGAAATAGAATGACACAAAATTTACCCAACTTCGGCAAAACTCTGCCTACGTGCTGCCCCCAAGGTTTCTACTAGAAATTAAGTAATCACATGCTTACACACGTAAACTCGCGACACCCGCTACTGACTAACCTAACTCTACGCTCAAAACCCTGCCATAACTCAGCTACTGAGTTGCGAATTCTCAAACTATGCCACGTAGTTTGTCCCCTAGTCACACGACTAGAAATTACAATGGTTTAAAAAGGATAATACAAATTTAAAACAATTTAAAATCAAAATAAACCCTAATTGTAATTAAGAGCCTTATATAATAAAAACCCCAATATTAAAAATAAAGGCCGGCCCCTTTTTCTTCTTTTATATTCTTTTGGCCCATTCCTTTTATGTTTGAGATAATGGCGGCTTTGTTGTTCGTTCCTCTTCAAAAATTCGGGCTTTTGTAATTTCGAAGAGACCGACTTTAGTTGCTTGATCGAATGAATGATTTATCATGTCGTTTGCTTTGTCGATCGCACGTTTCTCTGATTTGCTCAAGCCTCTTTGAAATTGATCGAGTTCGAGATATGGCTTCGGTAAGTAATTTTTACTCCTTTTCTTTTCTAATTGAATGCTTGAATTCGCTTGCTTTATTTTGCAGATGATGTTGTGGTTTATATAGGATTTCGATCTCCTTTATTTGCATTCATATATATTTGTTTGAATTTGTGAATTGATTTGCTCGGCCGTTCGATGTTGCTTGGATGTTGATGATTTCTCTGACTTAATCAAATTCGTATAATTTGATACTTGCTTCTCACGGTATTGATTTTTGACTTGGTTCGATTTCTTGTTTTCCACGGCTTGATGATTATGCTGTGACGATTTTGGCTTTAACTTGTACTTGACCTTGCCAAGGCGTTGATTTCATGATGACCCACGGCTTTGACTATGTTTATGTGATTCCATGACTTTGTCATGATTAGACTGCGATTCCATGACTTTGGCATGATTAGACACTGAGCTAACACAGTCACTATACTACTCATGTACTATAACTCCTACATCATGATTCAGATCCATGTTTATTACTGCATTCAGAGACCTCAAACTCATCTGCAATTGCTACAAGCTTAATCCAGAACTTCTTCATGTTGCATGATTGTTTAGTTCAAGTTGCACTGTGTTTGACATGGTTGTTGTTGTTGCTGATATGTTGGTTCGGTCATTTATACACTTCATGTTGTAGATAGTTTGCATTGCATCACCACTGACTGTTGACACTACTTTGTGATAACTGTTAAATGCTTTGCCTATGTTTCACTTGGATTTGTACTTCATTTCAGTGCTTATATATGTCCACTGATATAATTCATGTTGTATTTGCCCCACCTTCTATTGCAAGTGTTCTCTGTTCATTCCTGTAGCATGGTTGTGGTTTTGAAGTGCCTGATTAAACTTGGTTCATGCCAGCTTTAGCATGATTTCTCTACTCATCGTTGTATGTTGTCACTGTATTGGCTTGATTGAATTTGTTTTTCGAATTACACTTGAGTTGAGTCCAGCTTGTAGCTTGGATTTGAGATTTGACCTTGTGCTGAAAGTTGTGACATTATATTATTGCACTTGAGTTGAATCTGGTATTTTGGGTTTGACCTGTGCTCACCTGTCCCTGTAAATTTATCAAGTGTATATGTCGATGTGCACGACCTTGTGGCATATACGTGATACACTGTGCATGTCACAAGCTGTTCATGTATGATGAATTGAAAATTAAATGATAACAATTTACGAACAACCCAAATAACTAAGGCAAATATTATTTTCAAAATTCACATTTTGTTTTATACTGTAAAAATATTTCCTTTTCAATTTTATTGCATCAATATTTATTTTTGCAGATTGCTCAGCTGACGGATTCAAATTGGAGTGAAATTGAAGATAAAGTACGAGTTGAGTGATTGAGTGATATGTAGTGAGGTCAAATGTAAGTGTGAATCGTGATGTAATCAAAGTTGTATTGTAATTGAAATTGTATATATATATATATATATAGTGAGAGCTTGAACTTTGTACTATTCAAAGACTGTAATAAATATTTGTTTGAACAAAATTATATTTGAATTCGAATTCTGTGTTATTTATTTTTATTCAGCAAATATTTATTTAATCTATGAAAAATAAAATAGTACATTAACAAATACATTTACACGAATATATATGTTTATTATCATCAAACAAAAATCATATAATCGCATATTCAACAGTTTGAGCTCCATCCAGCTTTCTTCTAAACCAAACCCGACTGCTAGGCTGCCCGGGGAAAATTAGGGCACCAAGAGTTTAAGGAAACGGAAAAATAAACAACGAATTAGTCATGGAACTGGTGTTAGAACTCAAAATACTCGTTTGGAAATCAGAAAGGTATCTCATAAGGTCACGACGGACGTAAACACAGAACAAGTTTTTAACTTATGATAACCAAATCATTATTACGTAAAAATACTTAATACTATTTGTTACGATATATCTTTGAAAAATTTTGCAAGTAAACTTATTAATCTTATCCAAAATTGTTACATTGATTAAATTCCATCAATACTAGCTGCAAATATGGGTTCGACAAACAAACTCAACAGGCACTTATTGGAGAATGGATTCCTTATAAACGACCAGGTGAAGGGACTGCCTTCCAGTAGTACATATCTAGAGGAATGTATCGAGGCCCAACTAATGGTCCTCTACCAACACAAGACCGACCTTCCTCTTCCTAGACAGTGCCGAATATGTTATCACCGCGGTCGTTATTGACCTGTCCAAGTGCTCGTTTACCATACAAAACATTAATTTAAACCCGAACGTCATAGCGGGTAGAAATATATTTAGAAGGGGATGATCATACAATTAATGGTTGCAAACCACATAGCCTTACCGCATTTACCCTGTTTCGGCCATTTTCGGGTGCGAGGCTTGAGGTAACCATTACCTTTCACTTTGCACATCATCTTTCTTTGAATGCCACACTACCATTCCATCGATCCCTATTGATTTCCACAAATTTACAACCTCGGAGCTCATACGTCTCGGAGAACGGTATTAAGCTTAGAGAAGTTGCCTTCTTTTCCACCAAACTGATGTATGTCTATAAAAGTCAATGATGAAATCTCAAGAATGCAATGTCATACATTCATCTATACAAGTTCGTTCTAGGAATGAACAAACTGAAAGCACTCCCCTACCACATCCTATCGGGAATTAACCCTGATTAGTACATAGAAGTCCTTGCCAACCAAAGAGATTCAGAAAGGAAGGGATCGCTGCTACTTTAGTATTTGGGAGCTAACCCGAATTATCAACAAGCAGTCCTTTCATCCTAAAAATCCCTGCTCTGCGTTCTTCTTTCTCTCTATTAGGATTTCATTATTCGAACGCATATATTGGTTTGAAGTGGTTTGTGGATAAGGATTTCCCCAGATCCGATCCCCTGTTCCTTCATCCAATCATCTATAGAAAGAGGTTTTGTGAATAGGGAATCATTCTTTAATTGATTAGTTAATTTTTTTTATCAAACTCTCTTTTGGGGATATACAACTTTTAGAACACTTCTTTTTGGTATGTACGAAATTATTAAACCCCTTTCATCAAAACCTTCGATTACTTAAAATAATCTTTTTAAACTTGGAATAAATCGAAATCATTTCAAAACTCGAAATTCGATTGAGTTAAAACCATGTTATCTAGGATGTTAATCCAAAATCAGTAAATATTAAGTGAGCGGAATCCACAGAAATCATCTAAATCCACTCGATATCTATTCTTGTATTCGTCAAATATTATGGATGGAATAACGGTGAAATCACCTTTTAAATTCCACGAATAATATGAGTTTCCTCTTCGGGCTTTAACACCGAGTACAAGAAGATCTTCTCTATAAAATCCAAGTTGTTTAAATCTGGAAAAATATTTTTCTTTATCTTTTTGAAATTTCGATCTGAGTAAATCAAAAAGATAGAGGGGATAGTTAATTTGATTTACTCAGATCGAAATTTCAAAAAGATAAAGAAAAATATTTTTCAAGATTTAAACAACTTGGATTTTATAGAGATGATCTTCTTGTACTCGGTGTTAAAGCCCGAAGAGGAAACTCATATTATTCGTGGAATTTAAAAGGTGATTTCACCGTTATTCCGTCCATAATATTTTTCGAATACAAGAATAGATATCGAGTGGATTTAGGTGATTTCTGTGGATTCCGCTCACTTAATATTTACTGATTTTGGATTAACCTCCTAGATAACATGGTTTTGACTCAATCGAATTTCGAGTTTTGGATTAAGAAACCTTTGCTGAAAGGTTTTGATCTAGGATTTTAACCTGCACAATCCTGAGGCATACGACACTCGATCATAAGAGAATTACCCTGGCCGTCTACTAGAGAAACGATTTGGACTTTGCAAGAAACAGGGAAATCATAACCGAGGACGTAGAAATCAACGGTGAATCAACGCTTGTTGTAAAGGAGCTTCACCCTTGTACAAATCATACTAAGTTTGGTGGCATTGCCGATGGGATTAGTCATATGAAAGGTTGAAGTTGCCAATCAAGGTTGCAAGATGCCTCAAATTTATTACAGAGATAAATAGAAATCGAGCTATAGGATGCTCCAGTGTCAAGAAGAACAAGAACATGAAAGACAAAATGGATTTCAGAATAAAGGGAAAGTTCCAAAATTCAAAAGAAAATCCAAATCAAAGAGAATTCTAATGAAGGATTTCAAGCTCGAGCAAATATGATTCTATCATTGATTCCACTCATTCTAGGGTATTACTACACTATCTCTAATGAGCTTTTACTCCATTTGCTAAGTTTTGCCTAAACCAGATGTGACAACCCGGAATTTCTGAATATTTAAAATTGAAATATTTAATTGATTTTAAATATTTGAAAAGTTAGTTTAATCTGAATTAAAAATAACACTGTTTATTTGGGCAATTAAATTATTGAATTTAACAAGTGGAAATTGGGTAAATCATTGAATCTTGATTTTTGAGCTTGATAAAAATATATCAACGACTTATAAAATTTATATTGATAGTACTGGAAATAATGAAAGATTTAAATTTGAATTTAAAGGTGGTTTGTTCAATTTTGGAAATATATAGTTTAAATCGATATTTTAAAATAGCCTCTAAGGCACAGTCTCGGATTTCGACGAAACTAGTTCCATTGGATCCGTAATAGTGTATTATTATCAGATTTCAATTTTCGTTATGTTTGGAGTGATCTTTTGGCCGTACGGTAGATAAATGCGTTGAAATTTATATCAAAAATTCAATATAATATCTGTGTTCAAAAAGCTTTCTTCTCCATACGATCGAATTAGGACTCAAAATCTTTTCCAGTGCGTTCAAAATAGGGGGATAACTTTATAAACGCCTAGCGGCACGCATCGATTGGAGGTCGGCATTTTGAGTTGCGTAATTCGAACAATTTGGATTTACATAATAATTATATTCAAATTGTTTGATCAGCCATTTTTCTTTTCTTTTTCAACATATTTTTCCCTTATGACACTTTTCCATTTTATTTGCACGCGTCTTTCTTTTCTTCTATTTTATCTTAGCGATGTTTTTTTATAAAAAATTAATTTAATTATCGATCTCCTTTACAACTAACAGAGAATAAAATATATATAAGCTTTGTCTCCTTCAAATCAACTGCTTCTATCCCAATTTTGATTTCAAATAAGAAACCCAATCCAAAAATTAAAAAAATGAATGAAGAAACAAGCTCAGCGAAATCAAGTAAACTAGATTATCGAGCGCGGCGCTCAGTGAACGACGAGCTTCTTTTGCTCGATCGAAATCGAATAGGATATAGGGGATTAGTGATTGGGCAATGGGTTGAATCGGAGATTTGGGCGAGCTCGAGTTGGCAGCGAAGCTTAGGGTTTTGCACGCAGAGGGTTACAGCTAAGGTAATGTCGTTTTGGCTGAGAATGGAATTGATGTTAGGGAATCCAGTGCTATTGATTTTGATGTAAGCTTACTTGAATCTGGACAGCTACAATTTTCGTACACAAATAAGGAAGTTCAAAATGAAGCTTAAGATACTTCTGCAACGAAATCAAATTCGTGAAGCTCTGGTCGAGCGATTTGGAAGGGAAGAGCAGCGTCATATGGATTCTCTTGTGCATCAGTGAAGGGCTGTCAAAGCCGGGTAACCCATCTTTTCTGTTAGGTATTGATAATTAATTTAATTTTAATTTTAATTTATTTATTACGTTTAAAAAGAGAATATATATATTGTTATCCCGCTTTTTGGCAAAGCCGTGATACCAAAAGATCGATTGAAAACAAAAGACAGTTCGTCTCAAAGATTGGTTATACTTTGCTTCAATGTGGATATCGCTGAATTTTGTCCAAGCCTGGATCAGGCTACAATTGATAGGACATGATAAGGAAAGCCACAAGAACCAGCATTTCAAATTCAAGTCAATCCGAGTTCGTATGCTCAAGTTATGATGGATGTAAGTTGAAGGGAGAAGCTCCAGTTTCGTATCGATCAACAAGCTCCATTTCGTATCGATCGGTTTCGTATCGGTCCAGCGGTTTCGTATTCATCGAAGTGCCGCAGTTCGCATCGATCAAGTTCGAATCCATCGAAGTGCCTCGTTTTGACTCAATCTCATTCGAGTCCATCGGCTCCTCCTTATTCGAATCCATTGGTATCTCCCTACTTTGCATCCATCGGCAGATAACCTACTTCGTATCGGTCAACTCTGATGAGTTCGTATCGATCAGGATTGGCCATGTTCGAATCCATCGAGTTCGTGTCGATGGACTTCGTACCCATCAACAGATGTTGCGCTTCGTAACGATCGGCCAGTGTCTTCTTCGCATCCATCATAGAAGCATCCCTTCGAATCCATCAAGATGCCTTGATTCGTGTCCATCCAGATACCCTGCTTCGTATCCATTGAGGAAGCCACTCTTCGAATCCATGAGTAAGGCATCATTCGAATCCACCGAGTCAACAAATTTGATGACGTGTCGACCTTCAATACGAATGGGGCGAAATATATGGAGTTGATGCGGTCAACTCGGAGTGAGGACCGGATCGAGGCGAAATGTACATGCCACGTCATCACAGGTCCATGTGAAGAGATCGGTTTGAAGGCATCGATTCGAAATGATCGAGTCGAACCAGACAGCCATCGGAAAACCTCACTTCGTATCGACTATATCTCCCAATCCATTGGTCTAAATGCCATGAAATTTTCAAAGGATCTTGCGTACATGCTGAGGAATGTCTCCACCAAATTTCAGCTCAATTGGACTTCATCTTGATCGATACAGAATGACTTCCTATCGATCACCGATCAAGTCGAAACTTTTTGAGTTTGGTCGCGTGGGCCCACTCACGTGCCAGAAAAAGTCTCCCGAGATTTGAGCGAAGTCTCAGCCTCCTACGCCTATAAATAGAGCCCAAGAGCCTACAGAGAAGGGATCTTTTGACTCTCAAGCGTCCAGACTCTGCCGAATTGAGATCTCCATCACCCTACACCATATTCTTGCTGTCAATTTTGAATTTCCAGTTGTAACTTTCTGTTGATTGCTGTAACAACTTGTAATCATTGAAAGAGAATCAATAAAATTGCAAAAAACTTCACAGTGGACGTAGGCAACACGCCGAACCACTATAAATCGCTTTTTTGCGCATTTACTTTACTGTTATTTGGAGTTTTTGTTAGATAATACTCATTTTCAATTTATATTCTTCATCGTTATCTCTTCAAAGACTCCCGAAGAGTGTTGTGACTAACTTTGGTGCAAACACTTTGGCGATTTCACTGAGAAAACCCATACTTTCTCCTGCTCTTTGGATCTGTCATTGATACCGGATTGAATAAATCTAAGAGAGAGATCCGAATTACTAATTCAAGTCCAGATTCCTTCCATTCTATTCAGATTTGCATAAAGTCTAGGAAAGGAATTCAGCCTTCAAGATGGTTAGCACAAGGACCACCTCTAATGCTATCAATCAAGAAGAACAGGATAGACAGAATCCTGCGCCGCTACCTCCCTCTAACCAGGGCGCTACCGAACGCTCGGAACCATCAGGTCCGGTAACCTGACAAGAGTTTCATCTGCTACTCGAAGAGCTGACCCAGAGTCGGCAACAACTAGCAGAACAACTACGCGCTAACACCGAGCTCACCAATCAGCTGAATCGCCAGAAGCGAAGGGGATCTAGGAGAGGCCATGCTTCTCGCTCCTCCAGTGAAAGTTCCTCCTCTTCTGATAATCGTAATCAGTCTCCACAACCCCGGCTAGATGGGAGTCACATACAAGCTGCTGGAAATCAACCGGCAATGACTGTTGGACAACTGAGAGTTAGTCCATCAGCCAGTCTCCAAACCAGGCTCTCCTTCCGAGGAGGTGCCATTCCTTACTGCACCACAGAATACCACGCCACGAATGCCGCGGATGAACCAAGGTTCGATGCCCCAAGCCAGTCAAACCCGGACAGTCGTCAGCATGGGCGTACCCCTTAACCGTATGTCCTAGAGGACTACGAACCAAGAAGGCAAGATTTGGACCGTCGACAGCATCCGGTCCAACTCCAGGATGTGGGATTCAATCACATTCTGGAACGAGCCGCACAGAACATACAACTGCCGAATCTTCCGACCATGATACGTCAGATGATCCGCGAGAGCCAGGGTCTCACAAACGACGACTGGGGAATCTCTTGAAGTCACACTCCTTTTACGGACGATATTCTTACTGTTGAACCCCCACGGCGATTTAGGATGCCAACTCTACCCACGTACGAGGGAAACTCCGACCCCAAACAACATATTCTGAAGTATGAATGGTCGATGAGCGCTGCCAGAGCTGACGATGCAGTGAAGCGTCGTAGTTTCCCCATATCCTTGGGGGGCATCGCTACCATGTGGTTCACCCGACTGCCACCTCGATCCATCTCTTCATTCAACCAGTTGGCCACAAAATTTGTTGAGCAATTCCGCATGCACATCGCAAGACCGAAAGACGTCAACACTCTGTCTAGCATCACCCAAGCTCCTGGAGAGACGCTCAAACACTACTTAGAGAGATTTCATACTGCATGTGCGGAGATCAGCAATCCGAATGATAACTCCATCCTTATGGTGTTGACTAAGGGGATTGACCTCGACTCTGAGTTTGGCAACTGGTTGGCTGGAAAACCACCTGCGTCATTGGATCGTTTCCACGCCACGGCGGCTTAATTCCTGAGAACGGAAGATGCGAAACAGTCTAGGAAGCAGAATGATGCAGGGCCAAGCATGGAAGGGATCCAAAGCAATGTCGCGATCAAAGAATCCGGTGAGAGTTCCGGAAAAGTTCAGTTGAACCTTCAAAACAAACAAACTCAGCGAAAAGAGAACGTGAATCAAAATAGAAAACGAGATCAAAATCATGGCCCACAGCGCAAGAATCCTATGTTTGGCAGTTACACTCCTTTGAATACATCACTGGAGAACTTGTATTTACAAACCTGTAATACAATTCAATACAAAAAACCTGCTCCAAAATCGTCCTCAGAGAGGCAATTCCAGATGGGAAAATTTTGCAAGTTCCACGAGAGCTACGGGCACAATACAAACGAGTGTCGTCACTTATAAGATCTCGTTGAAAAATTGATCGGAGAAAGGAAGCTGGAACAGTTTGTGCAGGCACCGCAGCCTGGAGAAGCGGGCCCATGAAACCAAAATAATGAACCCAATCGACCGAGACAGGAGGACTCTGCATGTCCCCGCGGGAGATTGGTGATAAACGCCGTCAGTGGAGGACCCACTTTGTCAGGAGCCTGGAACGACGATGATCTTCGTCACTGTTACACATGACAGGCTCTACCTAGTCTATGAACACTTTGCAATTTCCTTTACATTTTGAAGTTTGAATTTGTAATAAGGCACTGACTTTGCCATGTTTTTTCCATTCCAGCAATAAATTATTAACTCTTCAAGCTAGAGCTGTGATTCATCGAATGCGACATTCAACAATAACGGCGCATGGAGAGCTAAGTTCTATCACACGATGGAATTTATTCAAATAGCGAGTGACTGTGATACGACCGGCCACTCACTAAGTGAAACCTCAGCTCGGAGGCAAGCCATCACATCAAAGGCTGAACTGGACCGACACACTGCAGTCCTACAACTAACTCCAAAGTCCCAGAGTGCGAATTGGAGTATAATCATCAACTCTAGGTTCCCAGGGTGCGAACCAGAGTATAAATCTTAACTCCAAATTTCCAGAGCGTGAATTGGAGTATAAACATTAAATCCATCGTTCCTAGAGTGTGAACGGACTCCAAATTCCCAGAGCGTGAATTGGAGTATAAACATCAAATCCATCGTTCCCAGAGTGTGAACGAACTCCAAATTCCCAAAGTGCAAATTGGAGTATAAACATCGAATCCATCGTTCCCAGAGTGTGCACGGACTCCAAGTTCCCAGAGTGCAAATTCGAGTATAAACATCAAATCCATCGGTCCCAGAGTGTGCACGGACTCCAAATTCCCAGAGTGCGAATTGGAGTATAAACATCAATTCTAGGTTCCCAGAGTGCGAACCGGAGTATAAATCAGTCGTTCCCAGAGTGTGAAAGGACTCCAAATTCCCGAAGTGCGAATTGGGGTATAAACATCAATTCCAGGTTCCCGGAGTGCGAACCAAAACATCAATGCTAACTCCAAATTCACAGAGCGTGAATTAGAGTATAAAATTCCAGGTTCCCGGAGTGTGAACCCAAACATACATGATACCACACTACACCAAAATTCATTTTTAACAGCAATTATTCTCAGCGTTTATACCCTGAATGCGGTTAAAAGTTATCTTATTTGGATTATTTTTAACGTTTGAATTTTAATTAAGCCTAAATGTTTTTTAGAACGCTGTGAATGACTGTGTACTAAAAAAAACAATTGCCGCCTCTCTTCTTAATTTTTTTCGCTTTCCCTCCACTCATCCTGCATTTTCTTTTAACTTCGTTTCCTTCCATCTTCATTTTCATTCTTCGATTTCATTCTGCGAGACAACTGCAGGTGAACATCAATTTCCAGTAATTTTAACCTAGCTTCCTTCAAACACGACTTTCCTTCGAAACGTCGCCGTGTGCGCTCAAGCCAGAGGTGATGGATCAATGCTGATGCCGCCACAAAGGCCAGATCTTTGAGCGGTGATACTATTGGAAAATGGAGTCGAAAATTGGAAAAGCGATCTCACAACGAGCTGGATGAAGATGGTTGTATGGCGAGCTTAAGCAGCAGAGAATCCCACAGGTAAGTACTATAGCGCAATTCAAAAATAAGTGATGATGATTTTCATTATGGTCATTACATAGCACACTTGTCAAATTAGTTATAATCCCCCAGTTTAACAATCTGTCTGCAGTTGGTAAACACTGTAGATAGGCCATATAACTAGCGAAAGAAAAAAAATTGACCGTTTTGTTATGCCATATCAATTTAAGGTTATCATCACTAGCTGTATGGAGTCATACTCCATTCCAGACCGTGGAAAACACATATTTCCTTTTATTGCAAATTGTCTAGAAATTAGTAGCATGATCAATAGAAATTGTATCATGTTTAATTCGTGTTGCTACCTCCCTTGTTTCAGATAAAAGTTGAGGTTGAAACTGCTTATCTCATATAATATGACTAACTGTACTACTGGCTGTGTTACGTAAATAGATATTGTTCCAGCCTATTTTGTCAACCAGAGATTTATGGTTTATCCATGGGTCAAACATAAATACGTAGCTTCATTGTTGATAATAACTCGATTCATAATCAATGCAGCCATGTCACGTTGACATAAAATCAATTTCATTGTTCCAGAATAATTATTATCTATAGGTAGAACCCAAAAATTTGCCTTGGATATGACAACATATACTTTTATATAAAAATATATATTAACAAGAATATAAAATTTTGCCTTGGACACACAACAGCAATACACATTAATGATATACCAAGGGAGGAAGGTACTGAATGTTACAAACTCGTGAAAATTCTTGAAGCAGCCAAGCTTCAACTAAAGGAATGGAATAAAAACAGACCTAAACAAGAAGACCACATCAACACTCTTCAGTCAAAATGTGATGAACTATTAAAATTAATTGACGATGGAGACTCAACAGATGATATATGGAGACAACACTACCAATCTCAAAATGTGTTGCAAATCGCGACTCATTTTTGAAACTAGATTTGCAAATTCCAACTTATGATGATAAATTGATTGTCGAGTCAACTTATAGTGGTCTGATTAATTTGGGACAAAGAAGCCGCGTAAGGGTATTAATGATACTAAGCCTACAAAATTGAATTATAGTTTAAATCATAATCATTTATCTATCTTTGGGAAATCCTTATGTTTCTTATTGTTCTATGCATTTCAAATTGCTCTTTGTTGATTGATTACTTGAACTATAGGTGTGCATTAGACATCTTTGGGTTGCATTTTTAATTCTGATCGAAGGATTTGATGTTCAAATATTGGTGGCTCTTGGGTTTCAACATTGCCTATGAATATAATCATTGGTAAGCTTATTTTGATTTACTCGCTATGGTTTCCCAATGTGAAATGAATGCAAAGACAGAAAAAATGCATGGAATTTTTTTAAATAAGTATGCGAATTATTACACAATATAAAGAGAAATAAGTAGCAATATCTCCAAATTATTAGACACTGATGCAATATTCCCTCTTGGAGACTACCCTATTTGGTTCCAATAGATAAATATAGACAATTACAAAGGCTATTTTGAATTAGCAACTGAGCTCATATTTTGCACAAAAAAAAAAGGTGTTAGTGCTATTGATTTTTATGAATTAGTGTGCATGTTAGTATTTATATTTTTACAGTAGCAATGGCTTGTTTGTTGAGGGATGGCAGTGGTATGTAGGCCGAAGTTTATATGTAGTTTGTATGTGCATAGAAGTGATAGGAGGTTGCTAGTATAAAGGCAGAAGTGATATTGTTGAGGCTATGATGATGTTTGGAAGGAAGGAGGCAGTGGTGATGGATGTTGTATGTTGGGGTGTAATGGCAGTGTGTGGAAGTGGTGAGGATGGCAGGGATAGGTGAGTGAAGTTTGAGGTGTGACTGTGGAAGGGGATTGGTGAGGAGGTGGTGAAGTGTAACAGTGCAGTTAGCTTTTTGAACAGAGAAAAGAGCAATGTAAACAAACAAAACAAATGCAAATTGGAAATGTAACAGAGAACAAAGGTAACCTTTCAACTTTCAATGTATGCATTGACTATCATTTTCCTGCAGCAATAGTATTGCTCTTGTATTATTTTATGGAAATTAAGTTGCATATCTAACAACATTTAAATGCTTGAAATTGTTCTCAGGCTTTCTTGTCTCAGTGCATTCTTATATGAACCTGCAGGTAAAATATATAGTATTTAATAGTTTTAGAAAAAATTTAGACTTATTCAGCATATTTAGGTATTTCTTCTAAACCTGAATTTATTTTTCTAGCATATTTAGGTATTTCTACTCTGCCATTCATTAGCTGGTTTGCTGCAACAGGTTAACCTCTAGCATTAATTTTGAATTGCCTGTTAAATTTTGATTAGATGCAGGTAGAGGCAAGAAATTCTGCCTCGTTCCCTGCTCAGAATTGAAGTCGTTTATATTAGCGTGTAGTTTTAGTATTGTCACTCAACTATCCCTCGTTTGTATTTAATTATTTATGACTTCTGTCATCTTGAAAGAAATAGAAAAGAAATTTTTAATTCTAACTGGTGAAATCTAAAAGTTTCAAAGACAAGTATAGCTAGTGCGGTACCTTTAAACGTTTACAACTTCACATACAACTCATTGAATTGATCAAACCTATTCAATTCAATCACTCTCCTTGTACATGGAAGGTTTATAATTTATTCAACCCGTGAAAAAAACTCTTTGTTTCCAATCACGAAATTAACGTGCATTTTATATATTATAGAAAATCCTATAAGCAGTACATAGGACATGGTCAGGTAGCCAGTCCTTTGGTATAGAACAACTCTTTCTGGCCAATAATGTTGAAGTCTGAACAATTGTTTTAATATTCTAAATATTAACAATTCCCTTATTGTAGACGAAAGAAGACCAGTTTGATAATATTTTGCTTAAGGTCTGTACTCATCGGTAAATGTGGTAGCATGCTAGCATGTTGAATTGCATGGTTTCTGTCAATATTTAAATCATAAGTTGATATTTTGAGACTCGCTCTTATAAAGTAAAAATAAAAATAAGATTACTGTTATGATCTCCCAAGCTTATATCAGAATTTTATTGAAACTATACTTCAATGTATTATTTAAATAATTGCAATAGATCTGATGTTACCCGATGTTAAATTAGTTTCATTACTTTTCATATCAGAAATTGGCTTAAGCTTGGATACTGGTCGGGCTTGATTTCTAAACCTCAAACACACTTAATACCTTATACACTTAAACATCTATCATTGTCTCTTTATAGTTGTTATCCGATGAGAAGTGGTTTACTTAGTGTTAAATAGATCTGAAAGCAAGGAGGAAAGAATTTAGTTTTAAATAAAATTTCCAAGTTTATATTAATATATCTATAGCATGTTATGTATATACTCAGTTGTTCCGAATCATTAGTAAAATATTTAGTGAATTAGAGTATGAGATGCTTAGCAAACATTGCTCAATGTATCTTGCTAATAGTGAGTCCCGTGGTGATGCTCTCGCTGTTGAAGTTCAGAAGAGACTCAGACTAATAGTGAGTCTTGATATTTGTTATATTGATATATTTTTAATTGCTTATATTATACGAAGATTGAAATAAGTTGTCAAATTGCTAACTGTAGATAGCAGGAGGTGATGGTACAACAAGTTTGATGTGCAGTGATGAAGAAAAGAAGTGCTGCTGTGATGATGGTAAGAAGTGAAATGATGGGAAGTGTGATGGTAAGTATGGTTTGCAGGTTGATGTGTTGGTGTGTATTGAAGTGTTGATGGTATGTGGAGTGGCAGTAGGTTGATTGTTTGACAGTAATGGGCAGAAGAGTAAACTGTGAGCTGTAGTCGAAGTTGTTGCAAGTGATGGAAGTTTGTATGCTGGGTTGACAGAGATGGCAATGTTGTGCTATGTTGTATGTGACAGGATGGAAGATGTTGTAGTGGTTGTTGATCTGCAGTAAGAAGGAAGAGGATGGCAGATTTGTGTGTAGAGGCATAGGGGAGTTGATGCAAGTTAACAGAGGGTAAGGAGGATATTGTGGTAACAGTGCAAAATGCAGAAATGCAGAAGTGGTTTTAATGAAGCAGTGGTGGTGTTGAAGTTCTCTGGTGGTATGAAGGCTGTGATGATTTTGTGGGAGAAAGCAGATAGCATGGAAGCTTTTCGCATATAGGCAGAGGTGTTTGGATGATTGGGAAATGGTATGTGTTGCTTCAATAGTGTATGGATGCTGTCGAATTGTTGAAGAGGAGCACAGTTGCAGCAAGTTGAAGTTTGTGTGGTTGAAGTTTTGTTTTTAGTGGTTAGGGGGTAGTGATGCAGAAGTCTGTTAGTAGCAGTGATAAGAACAGTGGTTTATGTGGCACTGTGACAGGGATTAGTGGATGTTGTTCGAAGACGAAGTATGGAAGCTATAGCTGTATGGGTGATGGAAAGTGTTGGTTATTATTGGAAGAAATAGTAATGAGCAGAAACAATAAAACAGTGAAGAATTAGTAATGAATTGGTTGAAGCAGTGGTAGGATGAACTACAGGGGAGAACTGCAGACGTATGAAATGTACGTAAATAGTTGTCAATTGGATGGTATGTGGTTTTGTATGTCAATAGTTTACTTTGTTATTTTTGTTTATGGATATTATTGAAACTTGGTTTATGGATGTCTTTTGTTTATTAATATTGTCTTAACTAGTTTATGTAACCAATTAATAGTTATTAGAACCTGTTATATATACTAGTTGCTTGAATATGCTTAAAATATAGTTTTGGAATATTCAAAAATAGAGTGGAATATTAAAGCTGTTATATAAATAGAAGACAACGTTTAATTAATGCTGTCAATGAAGAAACAACAGCGTTTATTTCGTGCTGTAATTATCTTGAAATTGTCAATAACAGCGTTTTTTACATGCTGTCGAAATAGTTGATGATTCAATCACAGCGTTTTTAACATGCTGTCGAAATTGTTGATGATTCAATAACAGCGTTTAGAAAAAGCTGTTGTAAACAGTTAAAGTAGAATTTGAACATCTTCGACAGCACGTCTGAAACGCTGTAAAAAATATTATTGACAGCTCGTAATAAACGCTGTCACAGAGATGTTTCAACAGCGTTTATAGAAACGCTGTTGTAAGTTATGTATATACGACAGCATGTCGTTATACAGCGTTTCTAATAACGCTGTTGTATCATATTACAGCGTTTATCAAACGCTGTTAAAAGCCTTTTGTGGTGTAGTGCCACCAAGTTCCCAGAGTGTGAATTGGAGCACAAATACCAAGTCAAAGTTCCTGGAAGTGCAAACTGAATTACAAACATCGATAACTCTCAAATTCCCAGAGCGCGAACCAGATTATCGATCACAGATTATCCAAAGTCCCCGGAGTGTGGACATGTGCTCAAGATTTGCAATCGGTGCGATCGACCACCGAAATACAAATGCTGTTCCCCGGAACTGGGGGCAAAAAGCTTAAGTGTTAATCACTAACCGAAGCAATACAATGTATGAAGTTCAACTCATTCATCAATCATGACATGTGATCAAGATTTTCAAACTTGAAAAATAAAATGAACTCTACTTGACGGTAAAAACACCACAAGTAAACCGGAGAAAGCCAAACACTGCAAATACTTAAGCACAAAAGAAATGAGAATTGAAACAAAGAAACTAAACTTTATTTCAACTAACTGTATGTGAAGATTCATGCACAAGTCATCCCAAAAAATTCCTACTAGCAGGGGGCCAAGCCTGCATCTATACATAGCCTATGAAAGAAAAATAAAAGTGCCTTCCTAACTGCCAAAAACGCACCAGAGGGGATCGTCTACTTTTTCTTCTTCGGTTCCCTCTTCAACGCGTAACCACTGGAACCACTAAAAGTCTTCCGCTTCAACCCCGTACCCTTCGGTAGATCTTCTTATGACGAAGGCATGATATCGATATACTCCTTCGAGCTTGAACTTAAAGGAATATTCTCTTCTGGAGGAGTCGGGTCCACCACCGGGGACGGAATGAGCGCGCTGGTTCCAACAAGCGTGTCCCCAGAAGATATCACCGCAAGAGGAGTGGGGCCAACCGCCGTCGTAACACACTCAGAATTACCACCGTGTGCTACCGCTTCCATCTCTGCGCCAATTTGAGCCAGTATCTCAGCCTCACGAGCAGCACGAGATTCACGATAGGCAGCGGTGGACTGTGACGATACAATAGAAACAGGTGGGAACGCGCCAAGAACAAATGGCATGTCAACAAAGGGTTCACTGTGCTGCCTCAAGAGTTCATTCATCATCTGTTCGTCGAAAGTAATTGACCCCCTTGTGTCATCTCGGTCGGCGCGGCTGTCGCCATGGTGATCGCTTCAGTAATAATCGCCTCGTGCTCTTGATGTGACTTTTGGACTGCAGGAGGCGCTGTCGGTGTAACTTTGCTCACTGGACAAGAAAGAAAAGAAGTTGTCAGAACACGCTTCAATACAAATACTTCAGTTCAGACACACAGTAGATTTGTGCAAAGTACCTTCCTCAACCTGACTCGTGGCTGACTGAACAGCTTCAGAAGGATGCTCCCTTATGGGAGATAAGCGTGGCTGCTCAGGGTCATAGCCTGGGACCAGTTGAGGCTCAGTCGCTGGCGTCGGCTCTGATCCAGATGAAGTGATCATCTTTGAACTTGTAGCTGGGTGCGCGACGCCAGCCCCTCACCAACTTCCAAGTGTTGGGTACCCAGCCTCTCTCTAGCATGAGAGATCATGAAATCGTGGAGAACCTTCTTCTCATCATCAGTCAATATACGGTTCTCCAACTCGAGCTCATCAAAAACTTCACCTGGCTTTGCTGCTTTCTCTTCTTCGACTAATAAATTCCTGGCATTGAACAAATGTGTCGGATAATCGTCAAGCCACGTCAAATTTCTGTGCCTCGGCACATTAGCATTATAAGTAATGAGAAGTTCTTCTGTCTCTGTCTCTAGCTTGATCTCAGCTTGACAAACTTTCCCATCGACTTCGGCTTCCATCTCGCGGACCTTCTCCAAGGCCGCATCTCTTTCTCTCCGAAATTCCACCGCCTGATCACACGCTTCCTGTGCGGAAACATTAGCGATGTACTCTCCTTCATAATCTCTGAAACTTTGGCCTTGAGCTCGTTTAGCTCTTTCAAGGCCGCATCCCTTTCGGCAGTTACGATGGTGTTTCGGTGGCCCATGTCCTCCATAGTAGCATAATGCTCATGCTTCATCCTATCCATTGCTGCCTGAGCTTCATCAGCTTTTCTAAGTGATTCAATCTCTGATTTTCGAGAGGACTCGGCCTCACTGCCGTGCGCCTGAATCATATGGTCCTTTTGACCAAGTTCCTTCTCCAACTTCTCAATCGTGGCCGCTCGGTCAAAGGCCACTTTTGATGCTTTCTTTGCAGTTTTTGACCATTCCTGATACTGGAAAAATATATCTGAGAGATAATCATGCATCATAGGTGCAACTTTCCTCGGAATCCTTTTTAGATGCGGGGGAAAGACGAACCCGTCAAAGAAAATTTCAGGAAAATCTTTCTTCAGCTGACCAAGCCTAACTGCTCCTTCCCTCGAAGGCTCCGTCAATATCTGCTCTGTTGACGGGGAGGCCACAATCTCCGTTCTACGATGAGTATCAGACCTCGATGATTGGAAAGACGGCTTGGGCCGTGAAGTTTCTAGAGGCCTCGAAACATGAACCGGAGGCGGTGCGGGAGCTCTAGGAGGTGGCGTGCGAGATCGAGGCCGATGCCTATAATCTTTGTCTCTGTCAGAGCGCTCATGACTCGAGCGCCCCTGGTCATAGTCTCTATCTCCTTCCCTCCTATATGATTCATAGTATGAAGAAGACTTGCATTTTTTGCGAAGACTGCCAAGCATCGAGCCTCTACCAGACATGGTATCTGCAAAGCAAAAACATAAAACGAAATTAGTAATCTCTCACAGTGAGCGTATTACACTTAGAAATCGTGTAGTGCCGTGAAGTGTGAATGTAGGTGCAACCCCCCGGCCAACCAGATGTGTCAACCGTACTAGTGGGTAGAGGCTCGCTTAAAACTAAGGCTTCTGAAAGTTCGTCCAATCCGGCATCATGCTGCAAGGACACATCGTCCGGAATTGGAAGATCGGCGAGCCCTTCATAAAGATTCTCAGTTCTTAAGGGAGACATCTCCAAAATTCTAATTCCGAAGGCGGGTCGGGCTGTGACAATCGATTTCCATCTTTCCTCTTTAGATGGCTTAACAACGGCGGCCTTGCCTTCTCTTTGCTCTCCGATATCCTGGGCTAAATCTGCAGATTCGCCCAATGGTTCTTCGTCGGTGTGAGTTCTTTCGGAGTCAGCCTCCTCGATTATGACAACTTTAGGTTTTCTTCGTTTAACCCGTTCTTTCGAGGCAGTCCTTAAGACACCATCAAGCATTATTCTTTGTCTTCGTTCAATCAGCCCTAGAATCCTAAGATTCCTATCTGTCAATAGCAACTCGATATTTCTTTCTTCGCTTGGGATTTCATGGAAGATTCGAACTATCTCCTTGAAACGTTCACCATTGGGTCACTGGATTATGGCTGAAAAAGAAAAAGAGACGTGAGTTCGAATTCATCTACTTCAGTTTTGTCAACTATCTGAAAGGATAGCAATACTCACGTCTAAATAGCCATCGCCGAGCGAACCCTGGGGGGCACCTAACATAAAACCATTCCATCCTGAAGTAGCTCAATCTAGTCCAAGCCCCCATGATTACTTGGCAATTTCTTACCGCCTCTAGGAATGCGAAAGATGGACTATCAGCATGACACTTGAAGTCAAACAAGTATCTGATCTCAATCGGGAGTGGTGGTCGATAGAGATATTCCATAAATGCAATGAACAAGCTATTGAGTGACGCATATCCGTTCAGATGCAGCTGAGATGTGGCGACCCTAAAAAATGACAATACTTCTCTTATATACTGGTTAAACGGAGGGAGTGTCCCAGCTGCGCACGCATGGCGATTAAATGCGGTATATCCCTCCGGTGGATTCTGTGGTCTATCATTTGGCCCCGGCAATAATACGTCGTCCATCGACAAACCATGCGTTAAACATATTCTACCTAGCATGTCTTCCAAAATGTTGGACAGAACAGAGTCTGATGGGTTACTAGTGAAGGATGCGTCAGGTAACTCGTCCGGAGCTGGACCGATAACTTCATTCTCAATCTTCGGTACTTCACGCACGGGAGGGACTGAACTCTGAGTTTCTTGCGGCTGCGAACTTAAAGTTTCCATAACGAGCTAACTTACGAGAAATCATCGTTAGATTTTAAAGAGCCCGTGCATTTCCCGGTATAAGGTGCATGAATGTGTCGTGCAGTGCTGTGCAATACTTGAGCAAATTCTACAGAGTAAACTGAAATGTATGAACGACAAAACTCTGAAAATCAGACCGGAAATGACCGTCATCGCTGACCGTCACAACCATGCCATACAGTCGCAAGCGGGCGATCCAAGTTAAAGTTCGATATATCTTTGTTAAGTTACGGTTCCATCGGCGAGCTTCGAAAGGTAGTCCAATATGTAGTTCTACGGTCAAGTTCAGTCATGCAAGGCAGAAGCTCGTCGGAGTCAAGTATTCTAATGTGCAAAAGTTCTCTAAATTCGTCTAATTTCAACTTGGAATCGGTCTCCGCAGTTCAAATTCGTATCGAGTCAGAGATATATCATCGACCATGTTCGAATCGATACATTCGTATCGATCAGGTTCGACTCGATACATTTCGTATCGATCAGGTTCGACTCAATACGTTTTGTATCGATCCAGTTCAAAACGATACGTTTCGCATCGATCTGAGAACACTGGCTTCGCATTGATCGCCGTTCTCGTATTCGCATCGATACGAAGTCATATAATCTGGATCGATTTGAAAACTCCTATTACGGATCGACACGAAACGAAGGCAGAGTCGCTCCTCCACAGCTCCTTCTTCTCCAAAAAGGCCTCAACTTCATGGCCGCGCTCCATCCCCTATCTTGCTCTCACTCATCCAGATCTCAAATTCATCGAAACCGGTCGTAAAAGCAAGAAGGATGGTTGAAATTTCTAGTTTCATCATTCTGAACATGATTCTATCCATTAATTACCTGATTTTAATGTTTAAACTTGAAGGATTGAAGGTTGAATCGATTCGAAGGCTAAAACAGTTCTTTCTCTTGGACTCTTTATCGATACGAAAGCAAAAGGCAGCAGTAAAAGTAAAAAAGTGAAAAATGGCTAAGTCCTACCTATTTATATGAAGCCTAGAAGAAACTGGGTCGATTCGCCTCCCAGTCCACTTAACCCTTCGCAACCGGTCAAACCGTGAATCGAATCGAGCGTCCTGTTCGAATCCATCAGACCTAGAATTTTTATCGATTCGAAATGGACAGTAAACCAATCGATACGAAGCAAGCAGCAAGGACGGCTGAAGATTGTGAGCTCCATCGGCTCGAAGCCCTTGTTCGCATCAACAAGTTCGCGACTCCATCCACTGCATATTGATACGAACGGCAATTTCGTATCCATCGAAACTCATTGATACGAACAATCACTTCGTATCCATCAGAGATCATCGATGCGAAGCAGAGTCAACCGCAGTTTGGGACCATCGATGCGAATGAACATTTCGTATCCATCAATTCAGCCAGCATCGATACGAAAAACTACTTTTTAACCTTTTACATCGATTCAGGAGAGGATCGATACAAGAGGATAGTCAAAAACAACCATCCAGCGTTGTTTCAACTTGAATTTCAAATCGTTTTAGGAGAGAATCGATACGAAATTCAATAACAAACTAAACCGACAACGACTCGTGAACACACGACGTTAACGGAAGTCCAATTAACATATGTGTATATATGTCAGACTGATGTTCGATTTTCAACGTTCACAGGGATCGAATACTCATATTGTTACGATTACAACAATGAAGATCCAATCACTATTATACAGCAATCAGTTATATCAACGCAAGGTTACAGCAATACAGAATACAACTTTCAACGAAAGAGAGCAATGATTGTTCAGAGATAAATTACAGCTTTTCAAAGCACTTCATGTTTCCACAAGACGTACTTTGGGGGGCAAATGTTATCCCGCTTTTTGGCAAAGCCGTGATACCAAAAGATCGATTGAAAACAAAAGACAGTTCATCTCAAAGATTGGTTATACTTTGCTTCACTATGGATATCGCTGAATTTTGTCCAAGCCCGGATCAGGCTACAATTGATAGGACATTACAAGAAAAGCCATAAGAACCAGCATTTCAAATTTCAAGTCAATCCGAGTTCGTATGCTCAAGTTATGATGGATGTAAGTTGAAGGGAGAAGCTCCGGTTTCGTATCGATCAACAAGCTCCATTTCGTATCGATCGGTTTCGTATTGGTCTAGCGGTTTCGTATCCATCGAAGTGCCGCAGTTCGCATCAATCAAGTTCGAATCCATCGAAGTGCCTCGTTTCGACTCGATCTCATTCGAGTCCATTGGCTCCTCCTTATTCGAATCCATTGGTATCTCCCTACTTCGCATCCATCGGCAGAAAACCTACTTCGTATCGGTCAACTCTCATGAGTTCGTATCGATCAGGATTGGCCATGTTCGAATCCATTGAGTTCGTGTCGATGGACTTCGTACCCATCAACAGATGATGCGCTTCGTAACGATCGGCCAGTATCTTCTTCGCATCCATCATAGAAGCATCCCTTCGAATCCATCAGGACGCCTTGATTCGTCTCCATCCAGATACCCTGCTTCGTATCCACTAAGGAAGCCACTCTTCGAATCCATGAGTAAGGCATCATTCGAATCCACCGAGTCAACAAATTTGATGACGTGTCGTCCCTCGATACGAATGGGGTGAAATATATGGAGTCGATGCGGTCAACTCGGAGTGAGGACCGGATCGAGGCGAAATGTACGTGCCACGTCATCACAGGTCCACGTGAAGAGATCGGTTCGAAGGCATCGATTCGAAATGATCGAGTCGAACCAGACAGCCATCGGAAAACCTCACTTCGTATCAACTATATCTCCCAATCCACTGGTCCAAATGCCATGAAATTTTCACAGGAGCCTGCGTACATGCTGAGGAATGTCTCCACCAAATTTTAGCTCAATTGGACATCATCTTGATCGATTCGAAATGACTTCGTATCGATCGCCGATCAAGTCGAAAGTTTCTAAGTTTGGTCGCGTGGGCTCACTCACGTGCCAGAAAAATTCTCCCGAGATTTGAGCGAAGTCTCAACCTCCTACGCCTATAAATAGAGCCCCAGAGCCTATAGAGAAGGGATCTTTTGACTCTCAAGCGTCCAGACTCTGCCGGATTGAGATCTCCATCATCCTACACCATATTCTTGCTGTCAATTTTGAATTTTTAGTTGTAACTTGCTGTTGATTGCTGTAACAAGTTGTAATCATTGAAAGAGAATTAATAAAACTGCAAAAAAAACTTCACAGTGGACGTAGGAAACACGCCGAACCACTATAAATCGCTTGTCTGCGCATTTACTTTACTATTATTTGGATTTTTTGTTAGATAATCCTCATTTTCAATTTATATTCTTCATTGTTATCTCTTCAAAGACTCCCGAAGAGTGTTGTGACCAATTTTGGTGCAAACATATATATATATATATATATATATATATAAACATATAATTCGTTTATAAACTATTAGGAAGTAGTATTGTTTCCTGTTCGACCAGGTAACTATTTCAAAAACCTAAATTCAATGTTACTTAACTTTATAAACTCTAACTTAAATTTATTGATTTATTATTCCATTTAACAGTAAAGTACTTTCAAAGTTTTGGTAAGGCTATGAATCTAAATTTTAAATGAAAAAAAATAATGGTAGTATAAACTCATGGCTAATGTTCATAAATCTGGAAATTTTATTATATGGTTTTAGAAGGGGAATTATCAATTAAATAAAATTGTTAGTTAATTAAATAATTAATGATAGGTGATTATTCAATTAGTTCATAAATCATCTAATGTTTATACAAGGTTTAAAATCATGGAAACAAGCCAGTTTGGAATGGATTGCAAACAGCAAAATAAAAGGTGAGTTAATCTCACTCATCTAGGTTTTATTTAAATTTAAATAGTTGAATTTAAATTTTGGTTGAATGATTGAATTGATTGGATGTGGTATATTATATATATTAGTGTATATATATGTATATATATTGGAGTGATTGATTTTCCGCATTATATAGCGGATGAGACCATATAAGCCGCATAATAACGGATGAGATAATATGATCCCATATACCGCGATATTCTACTTCGAAGTGGAATTCATATTATTATATTGTGCTAACATCTGTGGATGTAGGGAAAAATAGGTTGGAGGGATCCAACTGGATTCCTCCAAACGTTTGAATTTATTTTGTATATTCAGTGATATGATTGTGTGATGATCTGTTATGAATTATATTGATCATATTGGAAATCGAAATTTATTGAATACTATAGATTGGTTAAATATATATATTGGAATTTTAAGAATTGATATATATATATATGTATATGTATACGAAGTTTGGATTTTTAAAGTAAATAAAAAGGTAATTTTAAATAAAATAATTATCAGGAATTTGGAAAATTAAATGATTTGGAAGAACAAAAGTTGATTTTTAAATTTTAAATAAATAAATTCCAAGTATGGGAATTATATTTTGAATAAAAAGGAATAAATAAATTTTTAGACTTAATGATATTATTTAAGAAATAAAGAAATTATTTTCAAATTTAAGGCTTAAATTTGGAAAAGATAAAGAAGAAATTTTGGAAAAGTATGAAATTTGTATTTCAGCTTAAATAAGGTTTTGAATCATAATAAAGAAGTTAAATATGAAATTAATGAGTTTTGAAATGAAATTGGGTAAGTAAAGAAATTTATTTTAAATGGAGTAAATTTTGTAAATAAATTTGAAAATTGATTTAAGTGTTTGAAATTGGAATTTTAAAGGAAGATGAGACTATGAAATTTATAAATTGGGTTTATAAAGTGAAATGGATAACAGTGGATATTCGGGAGTATAAAGTCACGGTGGGAATTTACAAAGAAATGGGTAATTTGTTTTAAAAATAAATAGTGGTTTATTTTTAACGGTGTGGAAATAGGAAGTGTATTTCCCTGGAAAGCCGAGTATATTTTAAAGGAGACTTTTTATGTATAAGTTAAAGGCTTTAAAATTTTGTTTTAAAGAAATGGTTTAAAAAAATTATTATTTTTAAAATGTTTTAAATTTGTAAGTAAATATTTTCAAATTTATTTTAGTAGTAATTATTTGAAAGTTAATTGGTATTATGTTTAAAAAAAGTAATTATTAATATTTATATTTTATAAAGTAATTTTATTTTAAAGATAGTTTGGTTAAGTTTTATTTAAAAACTTGTACAGAATTTCGTAACTCTTATTTTAAAACTTAGTTTGGCTTAACTTTTATTTTAAAAATTAGTTTTATATTTTATAAAGTAGTTTTATTTTAAATATTTTTAAAGTATATATTTTTGAATATGGTGTTTAAGTAGTTTTTAATTTAAATGTTTTGAAAGTATAATTGAGAATAAATTGATATAAATTATTTTAAAATCTAAGTAGTTGGACTTGGTTATTTTCAGTAGAAATAAACAATATTTGGAAAAATTTATCCCAGGGGAGAGGAAGGTGGTTTGAAACTGTTTCAAAAGGGTTGAAGTATGGAAAATAGCTTGCGAAGTTATTTTGACATACATAATTTTGAAAATTATTTGATCTGATGATTGATTGTGAATGTTGTTTGATAGTTAAATAACCAACTATCAATATTGGCCAATGTGCTGATCGTTTGAAGAGACCGAGATCGGGATTAATTTTTCGAAAACCACTTCGATCCGGTTTGTACATTTTCGTGACGAAGACAAGAGCTTGGGGTCAAAGATGGAGCAGTGAAGTGCAAGGGCTAGTCGCTACTAATCCTAAGGGTGATTCTAAAATGGATGTAGTAGGAGTAGTGCCTTCGGTTCCGTTCGAACCCGGAACAGACTTGTATGGACGAATGCTTTCAGAACATGATCAGGAGGACGATGAGCACTCTAAGTGAATGTGTGCTAAAAAGTAACGCACAGCCTTGAGCCTCATCAACCGGGAATGGCCAAAACATGGGAGGTGCACACAAGGCTAAGTGGCTAGCAACCAATTAGGGTCAGGTCACCACCGTCTAGATGTCCCTTTATATATTCGGCTATATGGCGGTTGCTGATCCCAACCGCAGGGTGAACTTATTTGGAATATCCAGTAAGGGGTAGCTCCGGTTTTGTGTAGCAGGGGATCGGGAGGGATCCTCGATACGGTGATCTAGGCCATGTACTGTGACGGGCGGTACGCCAGTAGCCCCGCCGTTGATGGAAATCCATTCTCCCTACGCGCCTTTTATGGTTTTTGTTTGTAGAACCCAATTTGTGGCTAGTAGCTGTAATTTAATAATGTAACAATTTCGGCCATTTGAATAAGTATTTGTATATAGACACTATTATAATATCAGAGGATTTTATAAGAAATGTTTTGGCTGTCGTTAGGTAAAAACCCGGCATGTTTATTTGTGGCGTGGTCTTACGAGATACCTTTGATTTCAAATGATTTTGAAAACTTTAATAGCCCAATTGAGTGTGTTTTCTCACGCTGGTTTTCCTGACTGACTCGGATGTTATTTAACTATAATGCTCAGGTCAGACCGAGTATTATAGAGTGCAGGAAAGGATGTAGTGAAGCTCAGGAGACAAGCTAGATGACGAGACGTAGCATACATACTTGATGTATAATTCCACTGTGTTGTAATTTGTATTGTCAGTTTGGTAAGTACAAATTAATATAACTGTCCAGGTGTGTGTTATAGATGTTGTTGAACTTTGATGTTGTATTCGGATGTTGTATGTATAAATAGATATAGTTTCTTTTGTGTAAAGGTCAGTTATTATCTATTATATTTTATTCTGCTGCGATGATAAGATTCTGTTGTGTTGTTTTCTCATCTTCTACCTCCTTTTCTTTTAACCCTAATGGTATGATTTTTTTTCGGGCGTCGAAAAAATTGGTGGTCAAACTTGGTATCAGAGCTGAAGGTTAAGCGAGAACCTTGGCTCTGGTGGAAATTACTCATTTAAATAGAGTTCGTAGTACTCTAGAATGGGTTTGAGAGTATTAATAGATATAAGCGCGTATTTGTTAATGAATATAAAATTGTTTTATATTGTGTTGAATTATCGGTTGAGTGTTTATGGATTTTGGTCGATATATGGAATGCCATGTTATCGATAGGGATTTCTAAACTCTTAAACAAGATAACCGACACAGTATTGTTTTAAATAGGGTAAATGAAATAATTTTACCCAAATTATTTTTGTAAATAAAAGAAATAATTTCCGTAAATTATTATAGTTATATATGGATGCTTGGTTGTTAGGAGATGATAATATTAAATTCTTTCATTGTTAAGTGGAAGTTGAATAAAGAATTGAAATTATAACCAAAGATTAAGGAATAAATTCATTAACAAAATGGAATTTTTAAATGTGAATTATGAATGTGATTTATAATTGAAATTGGCATAAAAATTCCAGAGTAATGTTTGAATATGAATTGGCAGGATTTGAAATTTGAAATTTTGGGAAAAGTTTAATTTCCTTTGGGTTTGAAAATGATTTCCAAAAGCTTTGGAGAAATAATGGTGATAGTATTTGAGAAATAGTTTGAATTGGATTTGAAATCTAGTGAGATTTGGAATTTAAAAATATTTGAAGGGGTTTTAAAGAGATAAAAGCATTGAACTCTTTTCGTTCACTGGAAAATAACTTCGGTGATGACTACAGCATCATCGATGTTCATTTTCGAGTTTCTAAGAGAGGAATTGCTACCTGGATGATTTAATTTGGAGTTTTTTGCAAAACCGGGTTAGTTTTAAAAATTCAAGGAATAATTGGATATGCAATCGAATTATGGATTACAAAAATGATTTTTGAAATATTGAAGTTTTGGTTTGGTAAAACCGTTTTGATTTTCAAATACAAAGGAATATTGAATATTTTGAATTGGTATTTGTTGCAAAATTGAGTTTAATTTTGTAATGCAAGGGAATATTTTGGCTTGGATATAATTGATTTCAAAAAATGATTTTGAAATGTCGAGTAATTGATTAAACGAGTCTCTAGAATCCTATTAAAAATGAAATTGGAATTAATAAGCCGGAAAACTTATAGAAGTTCAAATTCGAATTAAAATGGAATGTAATTGAATCTAGTAAATAAAAGTAAAAATTTATTTTATTAGAAGTAAATTTGTAAGAGGACAAATTTATTTAAATTTTTAAGAAATAGAACTAGAATTAAAGTTGAGTAATGGAATCAATTTAAATTGTGTCAAGAAAGTGAATTGTAAATTTGTTCGAAGGAACTAAATGAAGTAAAAGTTTAGAAATAAGCTTTTACTGAAATTTGAAATTTGTGGAATAAGATTCAACTTGAAAGGGTCAAACAAAGGTAAGTTTGACTAGAGAATAAAGTTAGAAAGATAAGCCAATTAAAGCAGGTTGGTAAATGGAATGGAAATAAAATTGTGGATAGAAAAATGAATTTGCATTTGTAAGAAAATAGAATTGGAACTGAGTATTAGGAATTTATTTAAACTGTGTGTAATGAAAGTTAGTCAAGTTTTGGGTAAATAAAATAAAGAAATGAAATAAAACTAGTAAGTAAACTAATTGATGCAAGGGGGTAAGCAAACAAATTGGAATTGTATGTTGGATGATATTTAATTTAAAATGTGTTAAAATAAAGTGAAGCTATAAAATTAATTAGAAGTGAACTAAAATTATAAAATTGGAAATAAGAAATTGTTTGAGATTTAAAATAAATTAGTAAGTGGAGCTAATTTAAATAATGATACGAACCAATTGTGAATGGAAGATAGGTGGTAAAAATTAAATGATCAGAATTTGAAGATGAACTGAATTCAAGAAAAATTAAAAATGAAAATCTGGATGAAAATTGGGAATATAAGTGTTTGAGATTTGAATAAGTTAGTAGTGGGACTAATTAAAGAAATGATTAATTGAATATGGACTGAGATAAAGGTAAATAGAATTCAATATTCAAAATGAAAGGTAAATTGAATTTATATGGAAATTGGAGATTCAATTTGAATAGAAGTAGATATAAACTAAAGTGGTGAGATAAAAATAAACATTTAAAGTGTGTAAGATATTTATATTGGACTTGAGAAATGGATGATGAAATTCTTAAGTAAATATGGTATTGAAAGTATACTAAGTTAATAATTGGATGAAACTTAAACTGGAAGTTGGGAAATGGGATGGTTGTAAATAAGTGAATAGAAATCAAAATAATGTGAATAAAAGAGAAATTGATATAATTAATAATTAATGGATATAAATATGTAGGATGTACGTATATTATTTTATTCCTATAGTGATTTGATCCAGATTCGAGCATTGAATTTCGAGGTAGTTATATCCATCCGAGTTGGAATTTTTCACTCAATTTTCGACGGCGAACTCTGGATATGGATTTTTGATTGATTCTGGAAATTATCTATCATAGTTTGTGGCTATGTAAGGAGAATGACGGTTTCTGATCAAGAAACCAGGTCTGAGTCCGCACTACAAAGTCGGATGGACAATACTAGTTCGGAAGTGGAATTGTGTGATCGAGTGAGCGATCGAATTGGGAATTGCGTACGGATGATATATGTGCATCGTAAGGCATGAAAACTTTTGTAAAGAAATGTGTAAAGAAATTTTGAATCACTAGTACAAAAAGTGCATATTGCTTCGCCTCATTTGCATCAGTTGAAGTAAAAACTGATGCCAATAGAACTATTTGCATTAGTTCCATCTTAATAACCGATGCAATTGGTACATGAAAAGCAATAAGTGATAAAAAATCAAATTTGCATCAGTTGTCACCAACAACCGTGCAATTGGTGCGTGCAAATAGTTTTAGTCGCATCGGTTTTAAATTCAACTGATGCAACTACATTAGTTTGCATTCATTTTCCATCGGTTTGCTACTTCAACTTTCATTTTCCCTCCCCTTAACTTTTCGTTTCCCGCTTAGCTTTCATTTATCCCTCCACTTCCCCCGTAACCCGTTAATCAACACAGCCACGCAAATACCTCTGAACTCTCTAATTCACAAACAAAATTCTCAAATCCAAATCAATTGCAAATTATCGTTTGAAATTCAAATCAATTGCAAATTCTCATTTAAACGATTCGAATTGGGTTTGGAGGGGATGGAGTTGCGGTCGGCCGAAGGAGATGGAGTGTAGGATTTGAGTTGAAGCAGTGGTTTTTGATGAAATGAATGGAATTGAGTGCTTCGGTTGGAGTGTTTTGAGGTGTGGCGAGTAGATTGTTGCGTTGCTGGTGGTTCTCGATTAGAGGTAAAGTGCAGAGGAGGTATTGTTTGTGGCGATTGAGGGTACTGGCAGCGATGACTGGGAATGGTGACGACTTCGACTGCGGAGGTGCTCGATTGTGGTAGGAACAGGATTAAGAGCTTGGGCTTTTTTTTTCTTTTTTTTGTGATGTCTCGCACCGTTTGGTTTTTGTTATTTCTTCAACCTGATATTAACTGAAATAATAATAATAATAATATGTTTATTAATATTTAATATTAATTACATCATACATATTTATGTTTTGAATTTCAATATTAATTACATGTGAAAATCAAATAATTTACAAAATTGCACTCTTGTATTTCAAAATTGCACTCGGAAATTGAATGGTTACATGAGTGAGTATACATGATTCTACCCAGCACTCGGGAATTGAATGGTTACACTCTTCCGCCTTACATTTCTACACATTTACCATTGACAAGTCAATAAATTGCTTCTGTTTATTTCTTTGTAGATGGATGCTTATCCTGTATTCATTGTGTGGCTGATGAATCTCTCTTCAAATCAAGGGAAGGCAATTCTGCTTTATTCGAAGTTTTCGTATGCTCTTTACTTTCGAATGTTCAAATTAATACTTATATATATTCAAAACAAATAGCAGTCACCACAAAGTTGAAATGACATATATGTTTTTTTCAAAATGTCACAACTAATTATATTATTTAGTGATGCAAGTACATAACTTGCTTATAAATAGAAAACCAAAATTATCTTTGTTCAGTTAGGATTTGCTGACTATTGTTTGTTCTAAGTTGAGTTCTGCAGATTTAGTAAGGAGTTTTTCCAATAACGTTTTCGAGACATGTTCAATATTGGAATCATTTTAGATGTCATGATGGTATGGTTTTCCCCCCTTAGCCTGTGGCAGAATACAGTTCAAAATCCTTAGTGTTTTCACAACTGGTCGTATGTATGACTCGATATTACCTAGATGACCATTGTGCTGCATGCCAAATACTCTTTGGGCTTATCACTAACTAAATGTGTTTGATGCTATTGTGTGTTTGGGACTTAATTGAGTTAGAATGTGCCAAATGCTAGTTTACACCTTTGAACATTTGTATATCCTATAACTCTTTTTTTGTTATTGTTTGTGTACTATTTATAAAATAATTTTCTATCTTCATCATGTTTGTATTAAAGTTTTTCCTTTCTGCAGATGATTACATATTGTTTTGTGGAGATCTTGGAAATGAAGTTAGTGATGATGTTCTTACTAAAGCTTTCTCCAGGTTTCCATCTTTCAACAAGGCCAGGGTAAGCACTTTTGAAGTTTCTTCATGTATTTCACCCAAGCACCTAATATAATACTGTGATTGAAATGCTTGAGAAATATTTGTAATGTTTTCAGAAATATTTAACCGGTTCTCTATTTTCTTTCTTTCTTTCTTCTTGTTCTTCTTCTCTGTTTTCTTTCAGAAATATTGTTTTGTGTCTTGGGTTTTTGAACCTATGGTATGACAGTTATAGTAAACAAATATTTAACCGGTTCCCTATTTTCTTTCTTTCTTTCTTTCTTCTTGTTCTTCTTCTCTGTTTTCTTTCAGAAATATTGTTTTGTGTCTTGGGTTTTTGAACCTATAGTGAAAAAATAGATATTGGGGCCCCCAAAATATGTTACAATTATAATGTGATACTCCCATGCATTCTCGATAGAACAAAATTTTGAGCAGGTATGTGGAATTAAAGTGGTTTCTGGTCTTGTTTGGTTTTGGGTATGGCGATTGTGGGTTTATGTAAGTTGATGATGGATTGAAGTATGTTGATATTTGAAGTGTTGTATATGGCAGTGGTGATCAAGTGGATATGCAGTGTTCATCTGTAATCAACAAATTATATTGTTTGCAGGATCAAGTGGAATTGGTCGAAATAATAGAAGAAGTTTCCATACCAATCGATACACCACCGACTCTAGATTCCAAGTCAAAGAAAATGCATACATCATCATCATCATCTAAAGATAATACATCAGTTAAGAATTTTATTTCAAAGCTTAGCTTTAAGTCACACACTCCTCCTATGGAGACTGAGAAATATATGGAAAGTGAACAAAGAGAAAAGTTCATAGCTTCAAGAACACTGTCTTTCAAAAATTTATTCAAACCTGCAGTAAGAAGAACTTTTTCTTTACGAGTCAGAAACGATGCACTTTTGAGCGAGAATTCCTTACAAGAAACTACCACCGAAGACAGCGAAACATCAACAGCAAGTAATGTAAGTTAATATTACTGAACTTCAACTTAAAATTGTCTGGTTTACATAATTTATTTTCTAAACAACTTGTTCAGATAAAAGGGATTCATAAGAACATATCATGCTCGCTGTCTGTACCCTTAAATAAGAAGTCGAAAAGTATCAAGAGAATTTTTTAAACAAAGTATATATATTATAATATCATAAATCAGTGAACAAACATAGTTAAATACAATTCATTTGGCCAGTCAATTTAATTGTACAACCTGATTGTTGTTTCATGTATTCAGTAAATTTAAAAATAAATCAATACTCAGTTTCACCTTTGTTTATCCTTGTTGGGTGAGTTCTCACTACCGGTCCAAAGCTTCTCCAACTACCACTGACCGAACCAACCAACTACCGGTCGAAAGCCTCTCCATTTCCATGCACTACCGGTCCAACTCCATGTCCATGCCTAGCCGAACCAACCTCTGCCGGACCAAATCCCACCGAGTCCTACCGAACCAAGCTTCGTACACTCGCCACCGGACCACCTCCCTGCCGAACCAAACACTCTCCTCCACCACCGAGCTAAGTGAGGAATGTATTACCACCGGTCCAAAGTATCACCGGACCATCCACATACTACCGAATCAAGACCAAGAAGGTATTACCGAACCAACACTGCCAGGCCAGATTGCATCAGCCCAGGCCCACCAGCAGCTATATACATCCAAGACCCCTACCCCCAACCTCACTCTATAAATAGAGGGGCAGTGGTACAACAATGGGAGATAAGTTTGAGAGCTCAAGCACGGATAGAACTTTCAAACAACTTTCAGTTACTTGTAATCAAAGCCTTGTACTTGTAATCGGAATAGAATAGGAGAATAACATATAAAGTGGACGTAGGCACATTCTGGACGAACCACTATAAATCTGTGTGTCTTTTACAGTTTAGTCCCTACTTTTTACATATTTGCATAAATCACCTAAATCACTAAGAACAACTTAAAAACGACTAAACCATACGATTTGGAGGTGTTTGCCCATTTTTTGTGCAAACATTTTTGGTGCTTTCACCGAGAACAGGAGCTCGAAGCTTCAGCTTCTCCCACTTAACCCTTTTTCTATCAGCATCGTTCATTGCTTAGAAAACATGCCTCCCGGACGGAAAAAAGATGCTAACAAAGGAAAGAACATCGCAGCTGGCAATATCCCAGATCCAGTGATCAGAGATCAAGACAATCGTCCGGTCCCAACAGCAAATGTAAATCAGGCAAATCCGACAGCTCCTGCTACGGAACAACCAATTACAAGGGCGGATCTGGATAGGGTTATGGCTGAAGTAACTAACCGCTTCGCATCTCAACAGGAAGCCTTGGTGGATCAACTCATGTCACGCTTACGGGATGTTGAAGAAACCAACCGCAACACTGAATCATGGGGTGAGTCCCAGTCTGGAAGTTCTAGGAGACGACAAAGGTCCTTCTTCTTCGAAGAGGCTAACAACAGAAACAGCTATGGTAGGAGCCGAGCCTGGACTCAGCCCGAATTCCAACCCGAGGAAACACTTGGAACCGAACCCAACGAGGGAGGTACCAGGCAAGGGTCGGATGTAGCTGAGCCCGCCATGCTACCTAACCATGGAAACACCAGGGGACGGGGCCGAGCTGGAGTCCAGCCCGAAGTTGGACCAGAGGAAGTGCTGAGAAGAGAACCCACCAGGGGAAGATCAAGGCAAGGGCCGACTGTAGCTGACCCCAGCATGCCCCCGGAAGACCATAGGAAGCCGTTGGAGAATGTTAGGAGTGATAGACGATACCATCCCTACAAGTCATCTGAACGGAATCAGTCCCACAGGGAAGAACCAAACTCATTTCTATCCGCTCCAAGTTCTGATGAAAGGATGGCGCGATTGTTCATAGAGTGCGTCCAACGGGAACAAAGGGATCGCAGAATCGGTGCTAGGGTAACCAGCCCCTTCACCCGCAATATCGAAACTGCCATCACCCCCCGGGAATGGAAAATGCCAACAATGGAACCTTACAAGGGAACCTCTGACCCCATTGTACACTTGCAGAGATACACACAACATATGCTAATGAGCGGAGCAACAGAGGGAGTGTTGTGTAAATGCTTTCCACTATTCTTGGCAGATCTAGCTACCTCCTGGTTCTGTCATCTGCCCCAAGGATCCATCGGCTCATGGGAAATGTTGAAAGAAAAGTTCATCATCCAGTTCCGCATTCATGTGGAACAACCTAAGGATGCTTACTCCCTATCTAACATCAAACAGAAGCCTGGAGAGACAGTGCAGTAATATTTAACCCGATTCAATGCCGCAGCGGCCGCGGTTCAAGACGCCGATGAGAAACTTATCCTAATGGCCCTCTGCAGTGGTGTGCACCCGGATACTAAATTTGCTAGAAGACTAACAAATGAAAAACCAGCTACTTTACCTGATTTCTTCCATGAAACTGGAAAATATATGAGACTTGAAGATGCTGCCACTGAGAGGCAGTCAGGGCAACGGGCTAAGGCAGCTCCAGACAGGGTTCCCGCTGCAGCAAAGGATGTTCGAAGAAATGACTCTAGAGACAACACTGGAGGCAAGAAGGGAGAAAAGCGCTTATATCGACCAGGACCAAGATTTGACTCTTACACTCCTTTGAATGAAACAATCGATAACATCTTCCTAGCCACCCAAGACAAAGTTAGATACAAACGCCCCCCGCACAAGAAGGAATCAGATAACGCAATTAAGTCGGGAAAGTTCTGCCGTTTTCATGAATCTCATAGGCATGATACTAATGAATGCCATCATCTCCGGGACTTGATTGAAGAACACATCCGAAGGAAGAGACTAGAGCGCTATGTGAAAGGTCAGAACAGGACTTCAACTCCTTTCAACGAGAACCCGGGGCTGCCCCTCCCTGAAGTAGGAGGAGGAAATCGCAACACCAGCGGCTCCAGTCAAGAGAAGATAGTGGTCCTTACCATATCAGGAGGACCACACATTGCCGACGGAAGCTGGGCAGAGATGGAAAGATACGGTAAGTCACATAGAAACAATGAGGGCTACGTTAATTCTATTACAGAAGAACGCCACCCGAAACGGAAAGAGAATGATGACATCACATTCAGTAGACAAGATCTAGAGGGATGGCAGTACCCTCACATGGATCCTATGGTCATCTCTGCCTGGTTCGGTCCAGCCAAGGTTTTCCGGATTCTAGTAGACACTGGAAGTTCAGTAAATATCCTATTCAAGCATGCTTTCGATAAAATGAAGCTGTCGATGAAGGATGTGTCTCCCTGTAGCAAACCGCTGCATGGCTTCACTGGAGATGCAAAGATGCCCCTCGGGCAACTGGACCTCTTTGTCGAAATAGGAAGCCATCCCCGCTCCATTGTGCGAAAACAAACATTTGTGCTAATAGAGAACAACTCGGCCTACAACGCCTTTTTGGGAAGACCAGCCTTGTCTGACTTCCAAATTTTCCTAGCCCCGTGGTGCCTGAAGATGAAATTTCCAACAGATAACGGAATAGGAGAAATAGAGGGAGATCAAGACGCCGCTCGAGATTGCTATGTGACTGAACTTCGCAATAACCGCAGGAAGGATAAAGGGAAGGATGCAGAGACTTCTCTCTGCAAGAAAAACTTGGAAGTATAGCAATTAAAGAAAGCCCCTCGTCTTCGATATACCAGCGATCCTTTCAACGAATTAGACCCTAGGGACAAGGAGGAGGAGGCTACCACCGAGCCTGCGGAGGCTATTGAATTTGTATCTGTAGACAAACACGACCCAAGTAAACTGCTAAGAGTCGGGTCTCAGTTAAGAGAGGAGTTGAAGGATCAACTCGTCGATTTCCTTCGCCATAACATGGATGTATTTGCATGGACACACGCCGACATGACAAGAATCTCCCTAGACGTAGCATGCCACGTACTGAACATTGATCCCATCAAGGTGCTAGTGAAGCAGAAGAAGAGGAGCATGGGGCAGAACGATCAGCAACCCTCGAGGAAGAAGTAAAGAACTTACTTGCCAATGACTTCATACGAGAAGCCATCTACCCAGAATGGATCGCCAACCCGGGTACTGGTAAAGAAGGCTAACGGGAAGTGGCGAACGTGCATCGACTTCTCCAAATTAAATGACGCTTGCCCGAAGGACTGCTTCCCACTCCCCCGAATCGATCAGCTCGTGGACAGCACAGCCGGACACGAACTCTTATCCTTTATGGACGCATACTCAGGATATAACCAGATCCCTATGCACGCCCCCGATCAAGATCACACTAGTTTCGTCACTGATCGGGGATTGTACTGCTACAAAGTGATGCCTTTTGGACTTAAAAACGCCGGAGCTACTTATCTGCGCCTCGTCAACAAGATGTTTGCGGAATTAATAGGACGAACTATGGAAGTTTATGTGGATGACATGCTGGTAAAGTCGAGGAAAGCCAACGATCATATAAACCACCTGGACGAGATGTTTCAAGTACTTCGCCAATATGGAATGAAGTTGAATCCTCTAAAGTGCTCCTTCGGAGTATCGTCGGGAAAGTTCTTGGGATTCATCATCCATGCCAGGGGGATTGAAGCAAACCTCGAACAAGTTCGGGCTTTGCAAGATATCAAGATACCATCCACTCGAAGAGAGATGCAAAGCCTAAACGGGAAGGTGGCTGCCCTAAGCATGTTCATCTCTAAAGCAATCGACAAATGCATCCCTTTCTTCGAAGCTCTTAAGAAAGACAAAGGAAAGTTCGAATGGACTGAAGAATGCTCGACAACCTTCCTTAACCTAATCGAACACCTTCAGAGATCACCAGTACTCTCAACTCCAAATGAAGGCGAAGAACTATACATATACCTTGCTGTATCATCCCATGCTTTAAGCACCGCTTTGGTGAGAGAAGACAACCACGCACAGCGACCCGTATACTTTGTAAGCAAGAGATTTACAGGGGCAGAAGCCAGATACCCTAAACTTGAGAAGCTAGCATACTGTTTGCTAATCACGTCGCGGAAGCTACGACACTATTTCCAATCTCATTCCATCAGAGTTCTAACCGATCAACCGCTAAGGCAGGTACTCCATCGCCCCGACACTTCTGGGGGACTACTTAAGTGGTGTATTGAACTGAGTCAATATGATATCACCTACCATCCTCGCACCGCCATCAAAGGACAAGCCATGGCCGATTTCATTACCAAATTCACTGCCAACGAAGGTAAAGATCGATCTGAGATAACAAAGGATATCAGGTGGAATATCTTTGTAGATGGAGCATCAAACAAACAAGGCTCGGGGGAAGGTATTTTGATAATCACCTCCAGGGGAAGGAAGCTGCACTATGCCCTAAGATTGGAATTCGCTGCCACCAACAACGACGCAGAATACGAAGCGGTGATAGCCGGATTGGAACTTGCCCTAGAGATTGGAGTCGGTTCTTTATGTCTCCATAGTGTTTCTCAACTTATTGTAAATCAAATACTGGGAGAATTCCAGACTCGAGGGGAACGACTCACGGCATATCTAAAGAAGACCAAGCTGCTGCTCAATCAATTGGATCATTATCAAACACATTCCTCGAGGAGAGAATCAAGAGGCCGACGAACTGGCAAAGCAAGCTAGCATGAAGGACGGCACCACTTCCGGAACAATAACCATCTCAAAGCAACTAGCCCCGAGTTTTGAGCCAATGAATCTGATAGCGGCAATCGAAGAGGAAACTTGGATGACTCCCATCCGGAAGTACTTACAAAGTAGCACACTACCCGACGGGCGAAGCGAAGTTAAGGAAATCCTGAGGAAAGCTTCCCGCTACACAATACAAGAAGGCATCCTCTATCGGCGCGGCTTCTCTAACCCCGTATTAAAGTGTGTCGCTGGAAGGGAAGCCAAGGAAATCTTATCCAACATCCATCAAGGAAGTCGCGGAGACCACACCGGAGGGCAGACTCTGGCAAAGAAGATACTCCGATATGGATATTTCTGGCCCACCTTAAATAAAGATGCCTTGGACTTCGTCAAAAGATGCGACAGGTGTCAAAAATTTGCTAAGATCCCTCAACTGCCAACCAATGAGATTACTCAGATGACCAGCCCTTGGCCCTTTGCAATATGGGGGATTGACTTGATTGGCGAACTGCCAATGGGCCGAGGCGGAGCCAAATATGCAATAGTGGCAGTCGACTATTTCACCAAATGGGTGGAAGCGGAACCTCTAAATAAAATATCTTCGGCAAAAGTTATTAACTTCTTGATCAAAAATGTTTTATGCAGGTACGGGGTTCCACTCAAAATCATATCGAACAATGGACTTCAATTTGACAGCGAGGAATTCACCGACTGGTGCTGAGAGCATGAAATTCACAAAAGCTTCTCATCTGTAGCTTATACCCAGGCAAACAGACAAGTCGAAGCTGTCAACAAAATTCTCAAAACTCTAATCAAGAAGAAACTTGAAAAGTCAAAAGACGCTTGGGTGGATGAACTTCCTACGGCACTTTGGGCCTACCGCACATCTTACAGAACATCAACAGGACATACTCCTTTCTCTTTGGCATACGGATCGGAAGCCATGCTCCCAGTTGAAACTGTAGTGCCCTCCCACCGTAGGATCCACTACAACCCAGAAAAAAATGAAGAACTCCTACACATGTCTTTGGACCTAATTGAAGAAAGAAGAATTGATGCAGCGCTCAAGGCGGCAGCTCACAAACAAAAAGTGGCAGCACAATACAACTCCAAGGTCAAACACCGCAGCTTACAAGAAGGAGATCTTTTCCTCAAACGGATCTTTCCGCGCCCCGGAGCGCTAGATCCAATCTGGGACGGACCCTATGTTATTCATAAAGATCTCTACAACGGAGCTTATATTTTGTCAACAGTGGACAGAGAGGTGATCCAGAGGGCATGGAACATCCAACACCTTCGTCGATACTTTTCTTAACTTGTACTGCCCATGTGAAGTGAATTAACAAAGAGAATCATTGGACGTAGGCATTTTCGTGCCGAACCACTTTAAAAATCTTGTCTCTTTTTAACTTGTTCCTTTATATCTTGGCTGCTTGTTAAGCTTTATCCTTTTCTGTTGAACAAAATCCTGTGTAACGACATTCCCATTCTGGACACTTCACGGCACAACCTCACCTGGACAAGACCTAACAGGTACTATACGAATCTACGCCCTCGTCAATGAGACACTTTTGCTCCAGCATCCCTCTGCTGCGGGTTAACTCATTGCTCGCGACGACCCTCAAAGACAACTGTAATGAGCCGATCATAAGCCACCGAGAAGGCCGACTATAGTCGAGGCAGCTCATTACGGCGTTCGGCTCGCCGGCGACTGTGAACCGATTATAAGCCCCAACATAAGGTGTGGCCAGCCAGGGGCAGTTCACAGTTGACGATCGGCACCCACGCTAGCCGGCCACGGTAAATCGAATAATACCCACGATTACGAGCCATAATGGCTCGGGTAGTTACTGTCCGCGATCTCGGCTCCGATGTGTCTTAAGTATAGCTGTGGTAAAAAAGAAAACTCCCTACGGAGGCGTAAGATGGGTGACGAATGTCTCCAAGACCCACAGCTAGGGAAAGTGACTACAAAACCCGTTTGCCACGAACTTAAGCACATCGAAGGCCTTCCGTGATTGGAAGTTTTACTATTTCTTATATTTCCATTTTATTTGAAAACATTCCTCCTATCCTCTATAACGACCCTTAAAGTACATGACACAAAATAGGAAACACTCGCTCATGGAAATGAGAACTCACAACTGGACGACAGATCACTCAGCTGCATTCCATCCTCAGTCACACAAGACATTCAAAGCTACCGTCTACAACTAAAACATGTAGGGCGGTATTTTCTTCTCTTGTACATAAACATGTAGCTATAGTTTACTCACACATCACACTAAAATTGCAAGACATGAAAATGTATTTTAAGCTAGAACTTGGCATCAAACATAATTGAATCACAAGCATATGCATAGCTATATCTCATATGCAACGCATCAAAATAACGATAGCATCCAAATATGACAGAATCAGCTCATGTTATAAAATTACATGTTAAAAATAAAGTCGTTCGTTGCAATGACATAATTACAACCTGAAAGTACATTAATGTTTTAGAACTAATATATACAGGAATGTCACGTAAAACCGAAAATGCCCGGATCAAGCCAAAATAGTCGGCAGCATCGGAACTTCATCTCTGTCCTTCCAACCCTCCAAGATCTACTGGACCGCAGGATCAGAACTCCCAGCATGCTGACCAGAGGTCCCACCTGTCCAATTCAGGAGAAGAATCTATTAGAAAAACGATAAGCAATCAAGTTAAGAAAAGATTAAAAGGGAAGACTTACCAGCGTCTGCTCCCTGATCATCATCCTCCAATTGCACACCCACTTCCTCGGCGGTAAGCAGCCGCATGCCCTCCTTCACCGCCACCTTCTCCTCCTTGGTGAACTGTGCGGTAACCACATCCATTCTGAAGGCCGCGCCACCCTCTTTATCCGCCTCAGCCTTGGCCTCCTCCAAAGCCGGGAGATATATCCTAGCCATGACCCGGGGATAATCGTCCATCCAGGACAGGTTGCCCCGCTTCCAAGTACGGAAGTACATGTCCTGGAGCATCTCATCCATCATCCTCTCGTTCTCCTCAAACTCCCTCATCCGGGCCTCGGAAGCCGACAACCTTCCAACGGCAGCATCTCTATCCAATCGGTATCTCGAGCAGTCAGCATGAAGGGATTTCCACATCGCCTCCATCTCCTCCTTCAGCTTAGCTTGAGCAAGCTCTGCGGCCTCAAGCTTCCCAAATAACTCCTCTATCTGCTCAAGATCCGCTCCCCGAACCTCATCCACAGTGGCAATGGCCATATCAATTCGTTCCTTGCAGGTGGCCTCCATTTTTCGCAGCTCTGCTCTACTAGCCTCCTCCATAGTTTTCTTTAGCCGTCTGGAGGCCGCCTCATGCTGGGAGATCTGAATGGCCTGATCGGCAAGCTGTTTGGCCTGATCGGAAACCATTAGCCGCAGCCGAATGTTAGCACTTCCGATTTCCTCTCCAGCCTTGACCAGTCGAGCATGATGCTCCATTAACTTCTTGGTCTCTTCAGCCACCCGATCGATGTTTGCCTTGGCCTCATCCCCCAAAGTCACAATCCGAGTAGTCAACAAGTCGAGATCCAAAGCCTTAGCCTCATCAAGTACCCTTACCATAGGATTGCGGGGTAGGAGGTGCTCACCGGTAACCTCATCGAAGGAAATATCATGAGAACTCGGGTCCAGATCTGGATGACCCGAACCAAGCAGGGACGATCAACATGAGTAATGGAAGGATTCTCTGATGGATGCGGAGATGGTATGGACTCAGTATCCTCCCCCGTGATGTCATGAATAGGCTGGGTTGGGGGCTGAGGACCAAGTGAAGGTTCGGACATGGAACGCCTCCTCTTTCTCTTTTGGATATCCTCTTCGATGACTCCGAGAAGAGGACGGTAACTGACTACGCTCCCGGAACGGTCAGTCGAGGGCTTCAGTTTAGCAGAAGCCTTGAAGAGTTTGAATTGCTCAAGGCGGTGCCGAATGTCTGATGTCTTAGCCGCCTCAACCGTTCCTGGAATAAAAACCAAGTGTTACAAGCATGCATGAGACTGTAATTCAAGAAACATATGAAGTTAAAAAAGGAGATAAGAATTCACCTTGAACCACCGAAGTTGCCTTAGCTGAAATACTTTCAGAAGATAGACTGGCACCAGTCCCGGCCTTATCAGACTTTATCGATTTCTCCACCAAGGCCGGCCCTTCCTCCAACCCCTCAAAGGCTTGACGGAAAGCATCATCCTTCCACTCTTGAATCTCACCCGCTTGCCCAGAAGTCAAGGCACCAACGCCACTACCACTCTGCCCTTCGCCACCGTTACCACCGCCATCTTATCCATCGCCTCCGCTCTCCTCCTCGCCTCTTTCCTCCTCTCCACTTTCCTCCACGGGAACATCTGGGCATGTGCTGGGAGAGGGTCCATCATATTTCTTAAGCTTCTTCCCCCCGACAACTGGAGGTATCGAGAAGGGCCTCCTCTTGCTGCTCTTCGTCATGGCCCCGCCTTTAGCTTTGGCAGCCCTCTCCTCGGCTGTACCTCTCTGCTTAACCACAGATTGACGTGGCAAAATCAAGTTGTGCTCCAGGAGAGTGGCATTCCTGATCAGGTAAGAAGCTGACCTATCCCTTCCTGAGATGGCCTCTATCTCCGCAGCCTTCTGTACCAGGCGATCATTCTCCACGACCGCAAAGCCACCTGTCACTAGCAAGAAACAGAAGCATATAAGAAGAAGCATTGCAGCCGAGATAGAGAAATTACAAATGAAATTCGACTTACAGCTAGAAGTGAAAAGGCGAAAAGAAACAGAGTCGTCCTTGACGAAGAACCATTCCTTCTTAAACATGGTGAACTTCGAGTATAAGTCCAAGACCGGCTTGAAGGACACGACCGATTCCAAACTGATGTATGGGGACCCCTTCTTGTAACCTCTCAAATTATATAGGTACCGAATCTCCCGGTTGGAAGGGGGCGTCCGTACTTCCTCTGGAAAATGATGAACAAACACACCAGGATAGCATAGGAGTTGGGCTGAAGCTGGAATGGAGCCACCTTCAAGTAAGTAAGGAAGCTGACTATCCAGGCATTGATCGGAGGAATGGCCCCGCTCATGCAATGGTATCGGCTATAGGCGAATATCCTTCAGGAGGATCATACGGCATCACACCGTCTCCCGGCAACAGCATACTCGCTCTGTCAATCCCAAAGGAACGAGCGATGACATCAAGTTGTCCCTCTTTAAGGGAGCTCGGAAAGCAATCGGGAGGAGAATTCAGAAGCTCTTGAGGGCCATATCCGTCCACTAATGACCTCGGGGCAGTTCCATGTCGCACCGGTTCTGGCTGGACTGGGGGCACGGCGGGAGACTCTCTCCTGTCCATAGATTTCCTCTTATCTGACCGGGTTTCCACTCTTTGAGACATTTATCTGCAACACTAGAAAGTATATCGTTAAAACACATAAACTATGTAATCTAGAGTTTCATTGATAATTCAAGTATAAAAGTCCATCCGGTAAGGGATTCATTCAACACTCGGAATCCCCGAGTTCATTCAGTAAGACCCAACCTAGAGCTCATTCGGCGTTCCAGATATGAAATCTCATTCGGCATTCCAAATATGAAGGCTCATTCGGCATTCCAACTTTCAAAACTGATTCGGCGATCGAACCCTCAAGTTCATTCGGTAGTACAATATAAAAGTTCATTCGGCGGCAAAGGGGTCTCACCTGGTTCGGCTAACGCTTTGGTTCGGCGAAAATGAGAGTTTGATTCGGCAAAAGGTTTGGCTCGGTTGGTAAGGAATAACGAAGGCACGTGGCCCCTATTTATAAGCAAACCTCAATGATCGGACCAGATGGCTCGGCACATAAAACCGAATGAGGCTATCCCAGCAAAACAAAGCGCGACACATGCAGGCATGTGCCCCACTTGGGGGGCAAATGTTGGGCGAGTTCTCACTACCGGTCCAAAGCTTCTCCAACTACCACTGACCGAACCAACCAACTACCGGTCGAAAGCCTCTCCATTTCCATGCACTACCGGTCCAACTCCATGTCCATGCCTAGCCGAACCAACCTCTGCCGGACCAAATCCCACCGAGTCCTACCGAACCAAGCTTCGTACACTCGCCACCGGACCACCTCCCTGCCGAACCAAACACTCTCCTCCACCACCGAGCCAAGGGAGGAATGTATTACCACCGGTCCAAAGTATCACCGGACCATCCACCTACTACCGAATCAAGACCAAGAAAGTATTACCGAACCAACACTGCCAGGCCAGATTGCATCAGCCCAGGCCCACCAGCAGCTATATACACCCAAGACCCCTACCCCCAACCTCACTCTATAAATAGAGGGGCAGGGGTACAACAATGGGAGACAAGTTTGAGAGCTCAAGCATGGATAGAACTTTCAAACAACTTTCAGTTACTTGTAATCAAAGCCTTGTACTTGTAATCGGAATAGAAAAGGAGAATAACATATAAAGTGGACGTAGGCACATTCTGGCCGAACCACTATAAATCTATGTGTCTTTTACAGTTTAGTCCCTACTTTTTACATATTTGCATAAATCACATAAATCACTAAGAACAACTTAAAAACGACTAAACCATACGACTTGGAGGTGTTTGCCCATTTTTTGTGCAAACAATCCTCTTATTAGTTAAAAATAAATTTAATATGATAGTTCGAGTTTTTGTTATACGTCATTCTTATTTTAATATATCTCTACAAATTATACGTGTTTGTTAACAACAGAGGACGTGATTCAGTAAATCAAAATGCTTATTGCACTTTGTGTGCAGTTGATTCAAGTATTAAGACTAACTAACTGTGAATATATAATTTATACGCCTACCGGATTTACTTACTCAGTCTGCTTACATGATATGGTATGGCTGTCTAATTTTTAATGAATCAGAAGATGCTTAAAACTTACTTCCACTACCCACATGAAGAAGGAAACACAATGAAGTAGTATTAGCTACTGAGGCAACTATCACTAAAATACAGAATTACATTCCCAGTTAACGAATATGACCGAATGAATAATTCACACATCAGGCCATAAAAATAATTGGTTTACGACTGAAAAGTGTTTGCGAATGAGCTATGAATGAATGACTAATTTTCTGATTAAAGGTGAACTCTCCTTGGCTCATCAAGAATGTCCAGTGAAATGGTTTAGCTTAAAGGGTAACAAAAACTATGAAGTTTGCAAACAAGAGGTTCGCAACCTATCGATTACTCTATTACATGTAGAGTTGGTTCCTGCTTCGAATGCTGGACAAGCATCACATCAAGCAAATTTACAACCGCTAAGGTAAGAACACCAATTTTTTTAACATTCCATTCTAAGGTTAATTAGTTTATCAGTGAAAAATATGAAGCCGTAACAGGTTATTGTTGGACATGCCTGTTCTTGTGATCACCAGCATGCTATTGTACTTCTACTTTCTTGAACAACTTCTGGTAAGATTCAATTCCAATATATGCATTTAATTGTTATTGTTAAGTCCTCATATAAGGGATATCCAAAACACTGAATTTACAAGTGAAACTTGATTCTTGGGTATATATATAAGACAAACCCCTGGATTATTCTACATTTTAGCAAAGTTTCTAGACAATGTCTTATTCAGTTGGGTATTTGTTTCAAGAAAAAAATGTTGTAGCTGTTCTTATGTGCATGTGTATATATAGGTATGTATTCTACTTTTTTAGCATAGTTTATGGACAATGTCTGACTCAGTTGGGTATTGGTTTCAAGAAAAATAAATGTTGGAGTTATTATTATGTGCATTTATATATAGGTATACGATAGTGGCTATGCTGCTCTTCTTGTATCTTTGCCTCTATCGTGTTTTTTAGGACTTCTTGCATCCCTTGTAGCAAGTACAATGGGTATGAATCATTTGTATTTTCAGGTTTATATAGTTCTTCAGATTGAACATTCATCCATTTCCTATTTATGGTAAATATCAGTTACATGTGGATTTTGTAGTGACGGGAAATACATTTGGGTATGGATCTATTGGCAAGTGCGTTGATGGTGATATTGTGCAGGGATAGGTGGGTAGATGGATGTAGCAGCAAGTATTGTAATGGATATCGTATGGTGGCAGAAGCTTGTAGTTGCTAGTGACAAGTGGTGGTCAACTGTAAGTAGATGAAGCCGAGACAGTGGTCAAGTTGTTGATGAACTGTAAATAGGGGAATGGCAGCAGTCTGATGGGCGCAGTTTTGGTTGTATGCAGGGTAACTGATGGTTGTGGAGTGGTTGTGGGAGTGACCAGAAGAGCTACGTAAGGATTGCACAGCTCAACTTCAGGTAGCTCAAGTACAATATAGGATGAAGGTTTGTGCATTTGAAGTCCATCATCTGCTTAATTTATCCACTATCAACGATACATTCTCTTCTCTGTATATATGTATTTTTGTGTCTATATATAACACGCTGCATTTTATTTTTACCACGGACCGTCTGATTGTGTACGATGGAATTTATTTATGTTTTTCATTCTTTTGTAGAATTATTAAATCTGATTATGTATTTGCCATCAAATTTAATTTCGAGTGATAGTAATATTGCATCCAATAATTGTTTTATAATCAATAATATATATAGTCTATTTGAGTACTGCAATAATGGTATCTGAGAATGGTTTTTTTGCATCAGGTATAAATAGCTGATGCAATAGAGGGATTAGTTTGCATCGGTTGTTATAAAAAACCGATGCAATAGAGGGATTAGTTGAATCGGTTTTCATTACAACCGATGCAATATGGGGGCTGTGTCCAAGCTGCCAACCACGATATTTTGCTTCAGTTGTTAGTAACAACCGATGCAAAAAGGACCTTTTTGTATCAGTTTCAGAACTGATGCAAAAGTGTTAAGCCTGTTGCATCGGTTGCATATGCATCGGTTGTTGAACTGATGCAAAAGGGGGGTAAACTGCAAATGGCCTTTTTTGTAGTAGTGAATGTTGTAATTGAATACTATAGCCTAGTAGGATATTCAGGTGTTTAAAAAAAGCAAAAGGAAAATTGGATTTTTATTTATTTTAGAAGATAAATGGAATTGCAACAAAAGGTATGTATTTAAATTTCTATATGAAATTTGATGATTTTCTTGTCTAGCCACTTGGCCTTTTGTTTTCTTTTGATATCTGGGGGCTCGTAGAGACATTTTGTAGTTGTATTGAGCTAGCTGCGAAAGGAGATGCTGACAAAAATTTTCAAAAAATTTGAGAGTTAGAAAAAATTTGAGAAATTTTGATAATTTAAAATTGGGTTTTAAGTTTAAATTTGAATGGTTGGGTAAGAGGTATTGGTTGGAACTAATGGAAGAAGTTTGGAAAGTTAGTAAGATTGATAATGTCTTTATTAAAATGATGGTTTTGGGTATTGTTAAGGACTGTTTGGTTTTAGGAAGTTGCTAAAACTAGTGGATAGTGTATTATTATCGAATTTCAATTTTCGTAGTGTTTGGAGTGATCATTTGGCCGTATGTAGATAAATATGCTGAAATTTATATCGAAAATTTAATATAATATCTGTGTTCAAAAAGCTATCTTCTCCATACGATCGAATTAGGATCGAAATCTTTTCCAGTGCGTTCGAAATAGGGGTATAACATTATAAACGTCTAGTGGTATGCATCAATGGGAGGTCGGGATTTTGAGTTGCGTAATTTGAATGGTTTAGATTTAAATAATCATTATATTCAATTTGTTTGATCGGCCATTTTTCTTTTCTTTTTTAACACGTGTTTCCCTTGTGACACTTGTCCATTTTATTTGCACGCGTCTTCTTTTTTTCTATTTTATCTTACCTGTGTTTCTTATATAAAAGAAATTAATTTAATTGTTGATCTCCTTTACAACTAACAGAGACAAATATATATATATATATATATATATATATATATATATATATATATATAGGCTTAGTCTCGTTCAAATCAACTACTTCTATCCCAATTTTGATTACAAATTGGAAACCCAATCCACGAATTAGAAAAAATGAATGAAGAAACAAGCTCAACGAAATCAAGTAAACTAGATATTCGTGCGCGGCGCTCGGTGAATGGCGAGCAACTTTTACTCGGTCGAAATCGAATAGGATATAGGGGATTAGCGACTGGGCGATGTGTTGAATCGGCGATTTGGGTGAGCATGAGTTGGCAGCGAAGCTTAGTGTTTTGCACGCATAGGGATACAGCTGAGGTAATGTCATTTTGGCCGAGAATGGAACTGATGTTAGGGAATCCAGTGTTTTTGATTTCAATGTAAGCTTACTTGAATCTGGACAGCTACAATTTTCGTATACAAGTAAGGAAGTTCGAAATGAAGCTGAAGATACTTCTGCAGCGAACTCGAATTCGTGATGCTCTGGTCAAGCTATCTCGAAGGGAAGAACAATGTCATATAGATTCTCTTATGCACCTGTGAAGGGCTGTCGAAGCTGGGTAACCCATCTTTTCTATTAGTTATTGATAATTAATTTAATTTTAATTAATATTTATTTACAAGGTTTAGACAGAGGATATATATATATATATATATATATATATATAAACATATAATTAGTTTATAAACTGTTAGGAAGTAGTATTGTTACCTGTTCGAGTAGATAACTATTTCAAACACCTAATTCTATGTTACTTAACTTTATAAACTCAGACTTAAATTTATTGATTTATTATTCCATTTAACAGTAAAGTACTTTCAAAGTTTTGGTAAGGCTATGAATCTAAATTTTGAATGAAAAAAATTTAGTAGTAGTTTAAACTCATGGCTAATGTTAATAAATCGGAAAATTTTATTATAAGGTTTTAGAAGGGGAATTATCAATTAAATAAGTTTTTTAGTTAATTAAATAATTAGTGATAAGTGATTATTCAATTAGTTCATAAATCATCCAATGTTCATACAAGGTTTAAAATCATGGAAACAAGCCAGTTTGGAATAGATTGCAAACAACAAAATAAAAGGTGAGTTAATCTCACTCATCTGGGTCTTATTTGAATTTAAATAGTTAAATTAAAATTTTGGTTGAATGGTTGAATTGATTGGATGAGGTATATTATATATAGTATATATATATATTGGAGTGATTGATTTCTCGCATTATATGGCGGATGAGACCCTATACGCTGCATAATAGCGGATGAGATAATATGATCCCGTATAACGTGATATTCCACCTCAAAGTGGAATTGGTATATTATATTATGCTAACATCTGTGGATGCAGGGAAAAACAGGTTGGAGGGATCCAACTGTATACCTCAAAACGTTTGAATTTATTTTGTATATTCAGCGATATGATTGTGTGATGATCTGTGATGAATTATATCGATCATATTGGAAATTGGAATTTATTGAGTACTCTGGCTTGGTTAAACATATATAATGGAATTTTGAGAATTGATATATATATATATATATATATATATATATATATATATGAAGTTTGGATTTTTAAAGTAAATAAAAAGGTAATTTTAAATAAAATAATTATAAGTAATTTGGATAATTAAATAATTTGGAAGAACAAAAGTTGATTTTTAAATTTTAAATAAATAAATTCCGAGTATGGGAATTATATTTTGAATAAAAAGGAATAAATAAATTTTAGACTTAATGATATTATTTAAGAAATAAATAAATTATTTTCAAATCTAAGGCTTAAATTTGGAAAAGATAAAGAAGAAATTTGGGAAAAATATGAAATTTGTATTTCAGATTAAATAAGATTTTGAATCATAATAAAGTAGTTAAATATGAAATTAATGAGTTTTGAAATGAAATTGGGTAAGTAAAGAAATTTATTTTAAATGGAGTAAATTTTGAAATCAATTTGAAAATTGATTTAAGTGTTTGAAATTGGAATTTTAAAGGAAGAAGAGACTATGAAATTTATAAACTGGGTTTATAAAGTGAAATGGATATCGTTGGATATTCGAGAGTATAAATTATGGTGGGAATTTGTAAAGAAATGGGTAATTTTCTTTAAAAATAAATAGTGGTTTATTTTTAAAGGTATGGAAATGAGAAGTGTATTTCCCTGGAAAGCAAAGTATATTTTAAAGGAAACCTTTTATGTATAAGTTAAAGGCTTTAAAATTTTGTTTTAAAAAAATGTTTTAGAAAATTTATTATTTTTAAAATATTTTAAATTTTTAAGTAATATTTTTCATATTTATTTTAGTAGTAATTATTTGAAAGTTAATTGGTATTATGTTTTAAAAAAAGTAATTATTAATATTTATATTTTATAAAGTAATTTTATTTTAAAGATAGTTTGGTTAAGTTTTATTTAAAAACTTGTATAGAATTTCGTAACTCTTATTTTAGAATTCTGTTTGGCTTAACTTTTATTTTAAAAATTAGTTTTATATTTTATTAAGTAGTTTTATTTTAAATATTTTTAAAGTATATATTTTTGAATAAGGTGTTTAAGTAGTTTTTGATTTAAATTTTTTTAAAGTATAATTTAGAATAAAGTGATTCCAATTATTTTAAAATCTAAGTAGTTGGACTTGGTTGTTTTCAGTAGAAATAAACAATATTTGGGAAAATTTATTCCATAAGAGAAATGTGGTTTGAAACAGTTTCAAAGGGGTTGAAGTATGGAAAATAGCTTGCAAAGTTATTTTGAAATAAATTATTTGAAAAATTATTTGATCTGATGATTTATTGTGAATGTTATTTGATAGTTAAATAACCAACTACCAATATTGGCCAATGCGCCGATCGTTTCGAAGAGACCGGGATCGGGATTAATTTTTCGAAAACCACTTCGATCCGGTTTGAACATTTTCGTGAGGAAGACAAGAGCTTGGAGTCGAAGATGGAGCAGTGAAGTGCAAGGGCTAGTCGCTACTAATCCTGAGGGTAATACCAAAATGGATGTAGTAGGAGTAGCGCCTTCGGTTCCGTTTGAACCCGTAACGGACTTGTATGGACGAATGCTTTCAGAACATTGTTAGGAGGACGATGAGCATTCTAAGTGAATGTGTGCTAAAAAGGTAACACATAGCCTTAAGCCTCATCAACCGGGAATGGCTAAAACAAGGGAGATGCACACAAGGCTAAGTGGCTAGCAACCAATTAGGGTAAGGTCACTCCTGTCTAGACGTCCTTTTATATATTCGGCTTTGTGGCGGTTGCTGATCCCAACCGCGGGGTGAACTTACTCAGACTATCTTCTAAGGGGTAGCTCTGGTCATGTGTAGCAGGGGATCGGGAGGGATCCTCGGTACGGTGATGTAGGGCACATAGTGTGGCGGGCGGTACCCCAGTATCCCTGCCATGGATGGAAATCCATTCTCCCTACGCGCATTTTACGGTTTTTGTTTATAGAACCCACTTGTGGCTAGTAGCTGGAATTTAATAATGTAACAATTTCGGCTATTTGAATAAGTATTTGTATATAGACACTATTATAATATCAGTGGATTTTATAAGAAATGTTTTGATTATCGCAAGGTAAAACCCGACATGTTTATTTATGGCGTGGTCTTACGAGATACCTTTGATTTCAAATGATTTAGAGAACTTTAATAACCCAATTGAGTGTGTTTTCGCATGCTGGTTTTCCAGACCGACTCGAGTTTATTTAACTATAATGCTCAGATCAGACCGAGTATTATAGAGTACAGGAAAGGATGTTGTGAAGCTCAGGAGACAAGCTGGATGGCGAGACGTAGCATACATACCTGATGTATAATTCCGCTATGTTGTAAGTTGTTTTGTCACTTTGGTAAGGATAAGTTATTATAACTGTCCAGTTGTGTGTTATAGATGTTGTTGAACTCTGATATTGTATTCGGATGTTGTATGTATAAATAGATATAGTTTCTTTTGTGTAAAGACCAGTTATTATACCTCCTTCTTCTTTTAACCCTAATGGTTCAATTTTTTTTTCTGGCGTCGAAAAAATCGGGTTGTTACAGCAGAGCTGTAATATCCCGGAATTTTTAACAATATCAATTTAATAATCTGTATTTAAAATTAAATAGATATTGATATTCTATTAATAATTATTCAAATAGATTTAATAATCTTCTTTAATAAATATTTAAATTGGTTATTTCATCTTTTTAAAAATAATAAATTGAATTCTATTTACAATATAAATATTTGGTTTATATTTTAAATAGATTGGCATTGTTTTAATTTTAATAAGTAAATCATATTTTCTAGTTTTAATATTTGTAGTAATTTGGAAAATCTGTTTTATTTAATATTTGAACTTTTCAAAGTTAAATAAATGATTTTGGTTTAAATTTAATAAATGAACCATGTTTTAAAATTCTAATATATATACATTATAATTTAGAAATTTTGATTTTTATTAGTATTGAGTTTTTAAAACTATTTCATAAATAAAGATATGATTTTAAAATTGATAAGAAAAATATTGAAATGTTTAAATTAAATTAGATTGAGTTTTAAATTTAGAATAAACAAACAAAAAGGTTCTATGGCTTAATAAAATGGATATTTTATTAATAAAAATATAATTTCTTGTAAAATGATTTTAATATAATAATAAGAGATTTATAAAAACAATATTGATATTGTATTGTCTTTATAAATAAGTTTTGAATAGAATTTGTAATTTTATTTCAAATTGAATTTATATTTATAACTTGATTTGAAAATAATTAATTTTGAATTTAATTTGAATTTGGAATTCTAAAGTATAAAATCTTAATTGTTTTTATCTTTAATATGTATAAGTTTATTTATAAACATGATTTGTTCTTATTTCTTTTGTAAATTCATACACATATCTAATATAAACTAACAAATTGAAATTAAGCTAACACACATGCATTACTTTGTAAATTTAAATACTAATTACCTTTAAAAGAAAACAAGTGTTGCATTCATAAGCATTGATTAAACAAGTGTTCAAAAACTAATATACAATTTAACAAGTGTTAAATTTTAGTTTTTATTTTTCTTTTCTTTTATTAAATCTGAAAATACATTAGTTTAGTTTGCATCTTCATTCATATTGCATTTTCATTTTCCTGAATCAAAGAAATCTTCAAACTTCTAAGATCAAACTCATCTTCATATTTATTAAAGGCCTTCATATTCAAATCCAAACATCTGCATATTCCACTCCTCTTCAAAATCAAAACTCCTCATATCTAAGCCCTTCAAATACCTGTACAAATCCACAAATCTGCATGTTCAAACCTTAATCAGAAGACCCCAAAACCATATTCAATCTGCATATTACTCAAAATCAAAGAAGTCTGCAAAAATTCAAATGAAGCCTGCACACTGTTTTTTTTCTGCACTCTGTTTTAAACTGGGAATGATAGCATGCATTTGAGGAATTAGCAACTACATCTACATCTGCATGCAAGTAATCTAAGTCAGGGAAAACATATGCAAATCTGTATATCAATTCAACATGAAGTATAAAGGGTCTAGCATAAACACCTGCACCATTTTCCTGCAAATTCAAAAGGAAGTCAAAACTGAACTCTGCATTGAATTAAGGTGAGTAACATTTAAAATCTTAAATTTTAAAATAAGTTGCATGTTTTACTGAGTTTAATAGTATTGTGTGTTATCTGTAGTTGTTGATGTGGAAATGATTTATGTTCATACTGTTTTTTTATCATCTGTTCTGTTTTTGATTTTTTTCCAGACAAAATTTTATTAATTATACTTATCTTGTAATTAGTTTTCTGTTAAAATGAAAGTTGCAAAATAAAGTTATTTTATTTTCTTAAGTTCAAGTTTAAAAATTTCAAGTAAGTTATAAATATGAGTTTGACTCTGGAAACTGAAGAAAACATCATGCATGTTTATATTTTTCAAACCCAATCAAATTTGTAACGACCCGTATTTTACGTGTCGATATATCGTAGGATTCTAGGTCGTTAGTGTTGATAAGTCGTCCTTAACCTAAGTCGTAGGGGAGGATAACTCGTATGTTGTTGGAGTCGCGAGGAAGTTAGATTGGAAGGTTAACTCGAGTTAGTGTTGGAGCGAGTTAACGGGTTAGTGGTCTTCGCGAGTTACGAGTTAATGAGTTAGATAGCGACTTAGGGGATGGACGAGTTAGTGGGGTTGACGACCTAAGGGGTTAGGTCGTTTGGATGTTAGTTCGTTGAGGAGTGGTGAGCGACCTAATGTGTTAACGAGTTAGTATGTTGAGTCGTTAGCAAGTTAGGAAGTATGGCCGAGTCAAGGAAGCTGCCGAGTTAGCGAGTTACGACTCAAGGCTGGGACGAGTTAGTAGATATGACCGGGTTAAGGCTTTGACCGACCTAAGTAAGTTAGCGACTTATAGGGTTTTGCCGAGTTAAGGACCAGCGACTTAAGGTCTCCACCGATCTAAGGGCTAACGAGTTTGTGTGTTAGCGAGTTAGGAGATAGGTCGTGAACGACCTATAGGGGTAACGACCTAAGTTAGGTCGTTGAGCGACCTAAGGGTTAGTGTTAGGTCGCTAGGTAAGATAGGTCGTATCTCGTAACTCGTTTACGAGTTAGTAGTGATAGTTATGTCGCTAGGGAGGATAGGTCGGTAGGCTCGATGAGTCGTGTCTCGTGTGCTTTGATAAGTCGTAGTATGATAGGTCGGCTTTGCTGATGAGTCGTTGGGGGCTTAGGTCGTTGTATCGCGTGTGGGTTAGGTCGCGCGCTTGGATGGGTCATAGGGGTGGTCTGTTAACTCGTGAGCGACTTAGGCTAGGTCGCTAAGTCGCGAACGAGTTAGGATAGGTCACTAAGTCGCGAACGACTTAGGCTAGGTCGCGGCCGAGTTAGAGGCGGTCGAGTTAAGGGTTTTTCAGCCTATAAATAGAGGGGTTTGGCTCACTTTTTGGCACCGGTTTTTTGAAGCAACGAAGTGCTGCCATTTTGGAAACTCGACTACAACATTTCTTCACTTCTTTTCTCCACTTTGATCGAGTGCTAACATCCATCCAAGATCGAAGATCAAGATTGAAGATTGAAGAGTCAAAGTTGAAGATCTTCATCCAAACAAGCTAGATTTCATCGTTTCAAGCGGGATTTCGACGAATCAAGCTTGAATCTTCGCTGTCCAGATCTGAAGTTGATAGTTTTTGAAGTGTTTGGGTGATTTGGTGAGTGGTAGTAATCTCTCACGCGGATCCAAAGGAGTATATTGGATTGGTGGCTTGTTTGAGTGTTAAAGTTAGAGATTTTATGCATTTTTTTCTTAGTTCCAAGACTAGATTCATTGCTTTTGAAGATGTTTACCTAAGCAAGTTCAATTAACAAGTTATAGAGACAAAACCCATGTTTTATATTTGATAGATCTATGCTAAAATCTATGATTTCATATATGTTAGACTTATGCTCATTTATTTACGAAATTGCCATTATAGTTGATATTACTTGATTAGATCTTGTTTGAATGCTTGATTGTTTGGATGTATGATTGATTTGATTGTCTCGAGTTAGCTTGTAGTTGATTTGGGACAAGATGGTTGAAGATGATTCAAAAGCTAAGTGGAAAGGCTCTTGAATGGTGAAAGCTGTTGTGGCATATGAAGCGGATGATGAAGCTCATATGGATGGGTTTGAGGACTTTGCTTTAGTTAGAGGAAGCGAAGTATGATGACGAAATGGACTTTGCCATGATATGTTGAGGCGAAGTATGATGATGAGATGGACTTTGCTAAGGATGCGTTGGAGCAAAGCATGATGTGGAAGCCTTGGTTTAATCCAGACGGGATCATCCCAAGCATGTTGATTACTCGATGATGCGATTCGAGTTGGTGGATAATGGTGGCTCGAGAGGTGCTTGAGCTATAATGGGAATAGTCGTCGAGGAGGATGACTAGAAGGCTGAGATCTTATCGTTATTGAAGGTTCTAGCAAGCTCAAAGCAAGAGTACGTTGGGTAGATCCGTTATACCCAGGCGCGGGTCATGATGACGTGCTAGTACTCTTGGTAGATTCGTTATACCTAGGCACGGGTCACGAGGATGTGCGGAGTTATGTCTAGAACTGGGGTTGCCATTAGCCCTTGACGGATGTTTGAAAGATGAGTTGGTCATTCAATTAACGATAAAATCAAGGCAATGATAACAGTGATAGCCGGAGTCATGGATGTTTGGTTATATCATCATTCGGTCTCAAGAGCGGTGTTTTCTAGGTGCTTATCTGATCTTGGTTTAGGCCTTGGGGGTTTGTATTTGGAAAACATCGACCTTGACTCGAATGATTATTGCTTTACTTTGATTGTCTGCCATGTTATGCTTGCTTCTCCTTAGTGTGTGTCTGGGGGCTATCACTGTAGAAAGAGGTGGAGTGGGATGGTTTGGTTCCTATTCCTTTTATCCTTTATGCTCTTTTGGTATGTTTGATAGTTGATTTACTGCTCACTAAGACTCTGTCTGACTCAAGGTTTTATTCTCCTCTTATTACCTTGGGCTGTTCATCCATGTTTGGGATGGGCAGACTAGGTGACAGGTGACAGGTGCTGATCTTAGTGGCTCACGCTGATGATGACGAAGACGAGCAGGAGGCTTTGCATATTATTTTCATATTCTATGTACGGGATATTCCGCTATTTGATGATTACTCTGAGTGCTATGTAGTGAGGCTTCTTGTATTCATGATTCAGACCATGTATAAAGCTATTATGATTAGATGATGATATTCTGTTATATAGGAGTTTCACTATATTATATTTCTCTATTGTATTTTATCCATGCGCTGTGAGTTTTACGATAGAGTCTGCGATGTTTATTCTACCCTTGACTCTCGTCCATGGCTGCCTGGCACACTTTCAGCGCATTATTTCCTTGTTTTGGTGCGGGAGTCATGAGCGGTCGTCACATTTGGTATCAGAGCTTTGGTTAATCGATTTTAGCCAACGCTCGCTGACATGACTACGTATGAGAGACGTAATTGTATTTTGATGAATGATTACTATATATAATATAGTAGTTTAGAAGGATTTGAACTCCTTATGCAGTTGTTTCTCAAGGTGTTCTAAGTCATTCCTTTTTGTAGATATTAAGGATGAGTCGAAGAGGGAGACCAGCTGCAAGGGAAGGCCGTGCCGCTGAAGGAGTTGCTAATTATGGAGCTATGTTTGAAGCTATGATGACTTCTATCATGAGGAGGATACCAGCTTCAGGGCCATCAGTGGATGTTGGAGTTCAAGTTCAAGCTCCAAGACCGGTGGATTTTGCTAAGCTTTGTAAGGATTATACTGCTCTTGGAGGGAAGGTTTTCTTGGGAACGGAATCGACCATTGAAGTGCAGAGATGGATGGATGCTTGTAGGAGGATCTTTGGAGATTTAGGGATTGAGGATGCAACTAAGAGGAAGCTTGCATCGAGACAGCTTCAAGGGAGAGCTGCTGATTGGTGGAATTCTATCACCATAGACACTCCATAAGAAGAGATTACTTGGGAGCAATTCCAAGTTAGGTTTGAAGCCAAGTTTATCTCTATAGCTCAGAAGTCTGTTTTGTTTAAAAAGTTTGTTGAGCTCAAGCAAGGTGGGAGATCGGTTCTTGAGTACGTTTCTGATTTTGAGGCCTTGTCCAAGTATGCTCGGTCGTATATTGAATCTTCTTATCAGAAGAATGAGAAGTTTGTGACAGGCTTGGGCAGTTGTCTTGGAAGGCAGTTGGTGGATCATCTGGACGATCCATTTGAGAAGCTGGTGGAGAAAGCTCTCAGGCACGAGAGTTTGTTTCCTAAGGAAGTATCTGTTGTTGCTGTGACCAAGGAGGAGTCTAAACCACAGCAGGGTGGAAACAAGAAGAGGAAGCAGCAACAGCAGAAGGGTAAGGATGGTCAGAAGAAGCTGAAGGGGGAAAAGACCTGCTATAATTGTCGGCAGAAGGTCCATCTCTCCAAGGATTGCAAGAATCCGAAGATGTTGTTGAAGTGCTACAACTGTGATAAGCTGGGGCATATTAAGAAGAACTGTCCGGAACCGATAAAGGACAGGCAGGTTGTGCAAGCTTATGCTTTGGGGGCTGTCCCGTCATCTTCGAAAGCTCCTACTGCTGAAGAGAAGGGGAAGAGTGTGGTGGTTCAAGGTACTCTTTCCATTTGTGGTGTTCCAGTTAGAGTGTTGTTTGATACTGGAGCGTCGCATTCTTTTGTTTGTGATGATTTGGTAGGCCGGTTAGGTTTGAAACCGGATATTGTTGATAGGCCACTGGTTGTGACAAATCCAGTTGGGGGTTCGTCATGTCTGTGTATGATATGCCATGGTCTAGTTGTGTCGAGTCATGATTGCTCGTTTGTTTGTGATTGCTTTGTTCTGAACTTTGCGGGGTTCGGAATTATTTTGGGTATGGACTGGCTTAGGAAGTATGCGGCAAGGATTGATTGTGAGAGGCTGGAGGTGACAGTCGGGAATGTGGAAGGGCGAAAGGTAGTGATACGATGTAAGCATGAAGAAGGCGTCTTCATGAGCTTCATGTATTCGCTGGTTGTTCCACGGGATGGACTGTCATCGGTGCCTATTGTGAATGGATTTGAGGATGTCTTTGACGAGGTCAAAGGGTTACCGCCGCATAGAGAGATCGAGTTTCGTATTGATCTAGTTGAGCGAGCCAGACCCGTTGTGATGCCTCTTAGGCGGATGGCGCCTAGGGAACAACAAGAGTTGAATGTGCAAGTTGATGACCTTTTGCGAAAAGGATTCATTCGGCGTAGTGTGTCCGAATGGGGTGCACCAGTTGTGTTCGCAACCAAAGCGGACGGATCGTTGAGGTTGTGTGTCGATTATCGTGAGCTGAATAAGGGACTAAGAAGAACAAGTATCCATTGCCGAGAATAGATGACTTGTTTGATCAGCTTCACGAGGCTAAGGTGTTTTCTCAGATGGACTTGGCAACGGGATTTCACCAGTTAAGGGTGGCGAAAGATAGTGTGCCGAAGACTGCTTTCAGGACACCATCCGGTTTTTATGAGTGGCTGGTAATGCCGTTTGGATTGACTAACGCACCAGCATATTTTGTGGATCTTATGAATAGAGTGTTCAAAGATCAGTTGAATAAGTTCGTGCTTGTGTTCGTGGATGATATTCTGATTTATTCCAGAACTGAGGAAGAGCACAAGACGCACTTGCGTATTGTTTTGGAAATCTTGCGGAAACATCAGCTGAAGGCTAAGTTTTCGAAGTGTCACTTCTGGAAGAGTGAAGTGAGATTCTTAGGCCATGTTATCTCTGGAAATGGAATAGCGGTTGATCCCGCTAAGGTGGCAGCGATCCAGGATTGGGTTAGACCTAAGAATGCATCTGATGTGAGAAGTTTTCTTGGATTAGCTGGATATTATCGTCGGTTTATCAAAGACTTTTCAAAGATAGCTGCACCATTGACAGGATTGACGAAAAAGAATCAAGTGTTTAGATGGGATAATAAGTGTGAGCAAGCTTTTGTAATCCTGAAAGAGCGACTAACAAGTGCTCCTGTTTTGACCATTCCTAGTGGGAATGATGAGATGGTGGTTTACACCGATGCATGTGGTACTAGACTTGGAGCGGTGCTAATGCAGAAAGATAAAGTTGTTGCGTATGCTAGTCGACAACTGAAGCCGCATGAAAGGAATTATCCGACACATGATTTGGAGTTAGCGGCGATTGTATTTGCTTTGAAGATGTGGAGACATTATCTTTTGGGAGTTCGATTCGAGTTGTTTACGGATCATAAGTCGTTGAAGTATCTGTTTTCCCAAAAGGATTTGAATCTTCGGCAGCAACGGTGGCTAGAGTTCTTAGCATCGTATGATTTTGGTATAGCTTATACTCCGAGAAAAGGTAACGCAGTAGCTGATGCGTTGAGTCGAAGACATGCAGGATTGGGAGCCATGTTTTCGGAATGGAAGAGTCTCGAGTATTTGGCTGGATTTGACTTCAGGCCTAGATGTGAATTGGAACCTGAAATGTTGGCAAACTTATCGATAAGACCTACTCTTGTGGAAAGGATTGGCGAGAGCCAAAAGCGAGACGATAAGCTTGTCAAGATTATCCGTGATTTGGAATCTGGATTGGATCCAGAAAAGGATAAGGGATTCGAGGTCGATCAAGAGGGTTGGCTTCGCAAGCAAGGACGACTGGTTGTTCCCGATATCGATGAATTGAGAGATGAAGTTCTGAAGGAAAGTCATCACTCGAAGTTGACAATTCATCCAGGAGGAAATAAGATGTATCGGGATATGAAGAGAACCTATTACTGGGAAGGTATGAAGAAGGACGTTGGAAATTTTATTTCCAAATGTATAAACTGTCAGTTGGTAAAAGCTGAACAGAAAAAGCCCAGTGGATTGCTTCAGCCGTTAGAAGTTCCTACATGGAAGTGGGAGCAAATATCGATGGATTTTATCGATGGTTTACCTAGAACCAGAACGGGAAATGAAGGGATTTGGGTCATTGTAGATCGTTTGACTAAGAGTGCAAGATTTATTCCTATTCGATCAACTAGGACTGCATCGAAGTTGGCTGAATTGTATGTTAAGTGGATAGTTCGATTCCATGGTATTCCGAAGAGTATAGTGAGTGATCGAGACCCATTGTTCACTAGTGGATTTTGGAAGAGCTTCCAGGAGGTTTTGGGAACCGAGTTGTGTTTGAGTACAGCTTATCATCCTCAAACAGATGGTCAGACTGAGAGAGTCAACCGAGTTTTGGAAGATCTTCTCAGAGCTTGTGTTTTGGATTTCGGAGGATCGTGGGAAGATCATCTTCATTTGGTGGAGTTTGCGTACAATAACAGTTACCAGTCAAGCATTGGTATGGCACCGTATGAAGCGCTGTATGGAAGACCGTGTAACTCTCCGACATGTTGGTTGGAAACTGGGGAAAAGCTGATACTTGGGCCAGAGATGATTCGACAGACTTCAGATTGTATAGGGATCATTCGGCAACGAATGAAGGCAGCCCAAGATCGTCAGAAAAGTTATGCCGATAAGCGTCGTAAAGATTTGGAGTTCGACATAGGTAATATGGTTTTTGTGAAGGTTTCTCCTCTGAAGAATGTTATTCGATTCGGGAAGAAAGGAAAGTTGACTCCGAGATTTGTTGGACCATTCCCGATCATCGAGCGAATTGGAAAGCTCGCCTATAAATTGGAATTACCGGAAAAGATGTCGGGTGTGCACAATGTTTTTCATATATCTTATCTACGGAAGTATGTGCACGACTCAAATACGGTGGTTTCTGCTGATAGCTGTGAAGATTTGGAGGTTGATCCAGTTGTTAGAAGACCTCGTAAGCCACTTCGTATTGTTGAAACCGATACGAAACAGCTTAGGAGGAAGACAATTACGTTGCTCAAGATACAATGGAGTGATGATGTTAACGACTGTACGTGGGAGGAGGAAGAGAGGATGAAGGCAGCTCATCCCGAACTCTTCGAGGTATGGCCCTAAGGTGTCGTGACATCTCATGAATTTGTACCTTGTTCTAACCTTAGAATTCTGCATGCTAGGCTAGAATTGGATGCATGGTTTGTTGATTGCTATGGATGGTAGGCATGCGGAATAGTTTTGGTTGCTGTTGTTTGCTTGGAATTTCGGGGGCGAAATTCCTAAGAGGGAGAGAATGTAACGACCCGTATTTTACGTGTCGATATATCGTAGGATTCTAGGTCGTTAGTGTTGATAAGTCGTCCTTAACCTAAGTCGTAGGGGAGGATAACTCGTATGTTGTTGGAGTCGCGAGGAAGTTAGATTGGAAGGTTAACTCGAGTTAGTGTTGGAGCGAGTTAACGGGTTAGTGGTCTTCGCGAGTTACGAGTTAATGAGTTAGATAGCGATTTAGGGGATGGACGAGTTAGTGGAGTTGATGACCTAAGGGGTTAGGTCGTTTGGATGTTAGGTCGTTGAGGAGTGGTGAGCGACCTAATGTGTTAACGAGTTAGTATGTTGAGTCGTTAGCAAGTTAGGAAGTATGGCCGAGTCAAGGAAGCTGCCGAGTTAGCGAGTTACGACTCAAGGCTGGGACGAGTTAGCAGATATGACCGGGTTAAGGCTTTGACCGACCTAAGTAAGTTAGCGACTTATAGGGTTTTGCCGAGTTAAGGACCAGCGACTTAAGGTCTCCACCGATCTAAGGGCTAACGAGTTTGTGTGTTAGCGAGTTAGGAGATAGGTCGTGAACGACCTATAGGGGTAACGACCTAAGTTAGGTCGTTGAGCGACCTAAGGGTTAGTGTTAGGTCGCTAGGTAAGATAGGTCGTATCTCGTAACTCGTTTACGAGTTAGTAGTGATAGTTAGGTCGCTAGGGAGGATAGGTCGGCAGGCTCGATGACTCGTGTCTCGTGTGCTTTGATAAGTCGTAGTATGATAGGTCGGCTTTGCTGATGAGTCGTTGGGGGCTTAGGTCGTTGTGTCGTGTGTGGGTTAGGTCGCGCGCTTGGATGGGTCATAGGGGTGGTCTGTTAACTCGCGAGCGACTTAGGCTAGGTCGCTAAGTCACGAACGAGTTAGGATAGGTCACTAAGTCACGAACGACTTAGGCTAGGTCGCGGCCGAGTTAGAGGCGGTCGAGTTAAGGGTTTTTCAGCCTATAAATAGAGGGGTTTGGCTCACTTTTTGGCACCGGTTTTTTGAAGCAACGAAGTGCTGCCATTTTGGAAACTCGACTACAACATTTCTTCACTTCTTTTCTCCACTTTGATCGAGTGCTAACATCCATCCAAGATCGAAGATCAAGATTGAAGATTGAAGAGTCAAAGTTGAAGATCTTCATCCAACCAAGCTAGATTTCATCGTTTCAAGCGGGATTTCGACGAATCAAGCTTGAATCTTCGCTGTCCAGATCTGAAGTTGATAGTTTTTGAAGTGTTTGGGTGATTTGGTGAGTGGTAGTTATCTCTCACACGGATCCAAAGGAGTATATTGGATTGGTGGCTTGTTTGAGTGTTAAAGTTAGAGATTTTATGCATTTTTTTCTTAGTTCCAAGACTAGATTCATTACTTTTGAAGATGTTTACCTAAGCAAGTTCAATTAACAAGTTATAGAGACAAAACCCATGTTTTATATTTGATAGATCTATGCTAAAATCTATGATTTCATATATGTTAGACTTATGCTCATTTATTTACGAAATTGCCATTATAGTTGATATTACTTGATTAGATCTTGCTTGAATGCTTGATTGTTTGGATGTATGATTGATTTGATTGTCTCGAGTTAGCTTGTAGTTGATTTGGGACAAGATGGTTGAAGATGATTCAAAAGCTAAGTGGAAAGGCTCTTGAATGGTGAAAGCTGTTGTGGCATATGAAGCGGATGATGAAGCTCATATGGATGGGTTTGAGGACTTTGCTTTAGTTAGAGGAAGCGAAGTATGATGACGAAATGGACTTTGCCATGATATGTTGAGGCGAAGTATGATGATGAGATGGACTTTGCTAAGGATGCGTTGGAGCAAAGCATGATGTGGAAGCCTTGGTTTAATCCAGACGGGATCATCCCAAGCATGTTGATTACTCGATGATGCGGTTCGAGTTGGTGGATAATGGTGGCTCGAGAGGTGCTTGAGCTATAATGGGAATAGTCGTCGAGGAGGATGACTAGAAGGCTGAGATCTTATCGTTATTGAAGGTTCTAGTAAGCTCAAAGCAAGAGTACGTTGGGTAGATCCGTTATACCCAGGCGCGGGTCATGATGACGTGCTAGTACTCTGGGTAGATTCGTTATACCTAGGCACGGGTCACGAGGACGTGCAGAGTTATGTCTAGAACCGGGGTTGCCATTAGCCCTTGACGGATGTTTGAAAGATGAGTTGGTCATTCAATTAACGATAAAATCAAGGCAATGATAACAGTGATAGTCGGAGTCATGGATGTTTGGTTATATCATCATTCGGTCTCAAGAGCGGTGTTTTCTAGGTGCTTATCTGTTCTTGGTTTAGGCCTTGGGGGTTTGTATTTGGAAAACATCGACCTTGACTCGAATGATTATTGCTTTACTTTGATTGTCTGCCATGTTATGCTTGCTTCTCCTTAGTGCGTGTCTGGGGGCTATCACTGTAGAAAGAGGTGGAGTGGGATGGTTTGGTTCCTATTCCTTTTATCCTTTATGCTCTTTTGGTATGTTTGATAGTTGATTTACTGCTCACTAAGACTCTGTCTGACTCAAGGTTTTATGTCTCCTCTTATTACCTTGGGCTGTTCATCCATGTTTGGGATGGGCAGACTAGGTGACAGGTGACAGGTGCTGATCTTAGTGGCTCACGCTGATGATGACGAAGACGAGCAGGAGGCTTTGCATATTATTTTCATATTCTATGTACTGGATATTCCGCTGTTTGATGATTACTCTGAGTGCTATGTAGTGAGGCTTCTTGTATTCATGATTCAGACCATGTATAAAGCTATTATGATTAGATGATGATATTCTGTTCTATGGGAGCTTCACTATATTATATTTCTCTATTGTATTTTATCCATGCGCTGTGAGTTTTACGATAGAGTCTGCGATGTTTATTCTACCCTTGACTATCGTCCATGGCTGCCTGGCACACTTTCAGCGCATTATTTCCTTGTTTTGGTGCGGGAGTCATGGGCGGTCGTCACAAAATTAATATGGTAATTCAGTAATACAAATCAAATATACAAACTAGAACTTGATTTTTAAATCAAGTATCAGGATTTGTGGGTGTATGATTCAGTAGCATTTTGTTCATGAACTAAAAAATTGATTTTAAGCAAGTGCTTGAAAACTGTGACTTGAGGAAACTTAGAATTCTTCTGAGTTATAGAAGAAGGATCATAGATCCTTAGAAAAATCAGAGAAGTGGATATAATTTGTTAGATTTGATGCAATTTGAAAATCTTTGTTTAAACCCTAGTTTTGAATGGGGTTGAGAAGAGGGTCAGTTTGAGGTGTAGGGTTGATCGAGTGTTCTGGTTTTTGGTGAATAGGTAGTTGGTGTGTAGAGGGACTGGAGGCCGGAAGGGTTGAACGTCAAGTGGTCGGAGTGGCGAACTGTCGCCGTTGACAGGTTTTGACAGAAAACCTGTTTTCTGTTTACAGATTTTGAATTATGGGCTAAATTTTGAATTCTTGTTTATTTGTGCAATCTGGTGATGATGTTAGGGCTTCGATGGATCTCTGGTTGTGGTTTGATTGTCTCTGATGATCAGAGAGGTCGAGGATCGCCGTGCATATGCACGGCAATGTGTTTTCTGGTGAACTGTTTGTGGGTTGGCCTTTGTTTGGTTTGCTCGAGTAGATATAGTTGGTTGCCCGAAGCAGTAGCGTGTTTGGCTCGGGAAAGATGTGTGGTAGACTCGAAGTTAATTTTGGGAAGTCTCGGGTTACACTGTAAATTTCCAGGTTTTGAAACCTGTATGAAATCTGGGTTTTTAGGATTTTAAAATCTGTAGTTTTTGTTTAAAGTGAGGTTTAAGTTCAAATTCAAATGCAAGTTTAAATTTCTGAATTAAATTTAAATCCCAGTTTTTAAATAGAAATTAAAGTTTCAAAATTTAAATTAATTAACTATTTTGTTTTGGTAGAATAGTTTAAACCTTTTAATAATGAAGTTTAAAAAAAAATGAGTAAGATTTAAAGATTAATTTGAAATCTGGAAATCTAAGTTTAAATATGAACTTTAGATTTAAATTTAAATAGAAGATTTAAATTGGAAGTTTAAACTAAGAATGAGTTGAAAATTTCTAAAACTTTGAAACGAATTTAACTTTAAAATGTTATGATTTCATTTTAAGACAAACTTTTGTTTTGTCCTGAAATTTAAAAAAGTTTTAAATTATTTAAACTTTAATAAGTTTTAAAATTATTCTATTTTAAAACTTGTATTTTAAATGAAATTTAAAAGTAGTTCAAAAAGTACTTTGTTTTAATTAAATTGTTTTAACATAATTAAGTTATGTTTTATCTTGGAAATTCAAATTAAGATTTATGTTTTAGAATTAATTAATAAGGTAATTAAGATTAATTAATTAATTTAATTAATTAATTGAATTTGGAATTAATAATTGATTAATGATTAATCAATTTATAATTAAGATCATTAATTAGATTATTAATTAATGATGAATGAATATTATTAATTATGTAATTAAGTTTTAAATCAAGGTTAATTAAATTAATAATTAACTTTAATTAATGAATGATTAAAGATAATTTAAATTGTAATTAATTTAAGTTAATTACTTTATGAAATAATTAAAGAATGGTTAATGAAGGTCATAACCAGGATTATTTAACAATTAATTAATATGGTTAATTTTTTTTATAATTAATTAGATTAATTAATATAATTATAATCAATTGTAAATGGTTTGAGTATAATTACTTAATAAAGTAGTTAGGAAATTAATTACTTAATGTAATTAATTTAGTTTAATGAGAATGTTTAATTTAATTAATTAGGTTTAATTAATTTTAAACACCTGGGTTTTATAAATAATTAATTTATGTAATTAATGATTTGGAAATTACTCAGTTAAGTAATTGTTTAATAATTACAGGTTGTAATTAAGTGGAGATGTTTAAGAATGTAGTAATTTGGATTTAAATTACTTAATAATTAATCAAGGGATTAATTAAGTAATAAATTAAGGATAATTAATTTGGTTTAAATATAGAAATTAAGCTAGATAATTACTAAATGTAATTAATCTGTGATGATGATTAATAATTATTAGTTAATTACTTAAGGTAATTAACAAAAAGGGGATCATTAATTATTTTAATTAATGAAGTAATTAAAGTTGATTAATTATGATTAATTAATCAATAATAGGTAACTAAAGGTAATTAATTAATGTAATTAATTAAGGATTAAGTTAATTAATTTTGATTAATTAATTAATTGAAGTAATTAAAGGTTAATTACTGTTTAGTTGAGAATAATTAATTTTGTGAAATTAATTTAGGGTAATTACATGAATGTAATTAAGGATAATTAATCAAGGGTGATTAATTAAGGTAATTAATAATAGATGATTAATTAATTAAATGATTGAGTAAGCAAGATTTATATTGGTAAAGTAATTAATTTAATTTATTTTAAATTAACTAAAGATGGAGTAATTAATTTAATTCACTTTAAATTAATTAGAGATAGAGATAGTTAATTTAATTCATTTTAAATTAATTATATGGTGATGAATAGATCATTACTTATGGATGAATGGGGGAACTTGATTGTCTTGAATGGATGTAATCTCAGTAATGAGATATATAATATTGTGTGGTATGGATGTTTGATTTTATTGTGATGATAACATAGGTTATCTATTGTGATGGTGATATAGGGAATATCTATTTGATATTGATAATGTGGATTACCTGTTATGTGATAATGTTGATTATAAGTTGTGATTTATGAATTATCTATTTGTGTATATATAGATATTGTAATTGAATTGTTTTAAAACTTTAAAAATAACTTGGACCTAAAAGACACGCTTTGGATTTCGATGAGACCGGGATCGGGTTTCCATATTTGGATATCCGAAAACCACATTGATTCCAAATAACGTTAGGTCGTGAATCTTATGTGAAGAGTGAAGACTCGAGGTGTAAGGACTATACCTCAGTATAACTCTGGGGGTGATTCCGTAATGAGTTGACGGAATTAGTTTTTATAGATTCGAGATGGTGGTTCAGAGTGCAAGGGTTATTGTCGTTAATTCTGAGGGTGATTCCAAAATGAGAGTAACGAGATAATGCCTTCGGTTTCGTTCGAACCCGGAATGAACTTGTATGGATTGAATGCTTTCAGAACATCGTCAGGTGGACGATGAGCATTCTAAGTGATATGCCCTATAAAGGTAATCGTAGCCTCAAGCCTCATTAACCGGGAATGGCTAAAACAGGGAAGGTGCAGCAAGGCTTCGTGGGTCGCACCCACTGGAGAGCAAGATTTACCCCTGTCTAGAAGTCCATTTATATTCGACTGTGTGGGTGGTTGCTAGCTACAACCACGGGGTTGTCTTGTTCGGAACTGTTCAGTATGGAATGGGTCTGGCTTTGTGTTGCAGGGGTGCGTGCGTACTCCTTGGTACGTTGATCTAGGCCACGTACTGTGACGGACGGTACCCCAGTAGCCCTACCATTGTATGGAATCCAAAATCGAATAAGTGCCAACGGTTTTGATTGTATTACCCACTTTTGTGGCTAGTAGCTGGAATTTAATCATGTAATAATTTCGGCTATTTTATATTTATTTGAAAACCCTAGACACTATTATAATATCATCGGATTTCCTATCAAATGTTTTGGTTAGCGTAAGGTATTCCATGTTTATGTGTGGGAAGTCTTACGTGATACCTTTCTTTTCAAAAGTTTTTGAAAGTTAAGCAACTTTAACCTGTTACTCACACCAGACCCATGTCTGACCCGGAGTTTATCTTTTCTTTTTCATAAACTCTTGGGTACTCAAATTTTTACGAGTAGCCAAGGGAATTCAGGTTAGGATTCAGGTTAGCTTTGACGAATTATGGAGGAGCAATGGAGCAGGAGGCTTCTGCGTGTAGATATATATATCTAGTATTCCGCTGTGTGTTCTCTGAGTTGTTTTCTTTGAGTTGTATAACTAGACAGGTGTTTATAACTGTCTAGTATGAGTTGATTATGCTGTATATCTCTGATGTATATGATACTATGTAATGTATTATGTGATTAATATAATTTATTCATTCCGCTGTTTAGATTCTGATGTTGTTCCTTTCTTCTTCTCTGTCTTTTCTCTTTTCTATCCCTTTCTTTCTTAAATATGATGCGATTTTCTGTGGTAAGAAAGTCGGGTCGTCTCATTTGGTATCAGAGCATTAGGTTGGGTGAATACCTAGGCTCTGTAGTGGTGTCTTTCTTGAGAGAACGTATTTGTAATTTTTATATAAATATATATTTATTTCTACCTATATGTTGGGTTACCTATTCAGGTTTTCCAATATAAGTTATAAAGGTAGATGGGGCAGTAGTGTGTGTGACATGACTACCATTGGTTGGAGTTTGAATGTTTTGAAGTTGGATGAGTAGTGTTTGGATCTGTTGGTTGGGCAGAAGCGAGTGATGGTATTTTGAATACCTCAGGAAGTAGTAGCTGCGTGATGAGATGCAGTGACTATGGATGTTCCCAAAGATGTTACCTTTGGAACAAGTTTAAGGAAATGAGTCTGCTTCAGTGTTGTGGCTATGTTCAGCCGGAGTTTCTGTTTGCTTTAAGGTCCGAGTTTCTCGGAGAGCTTTGTTTTGGAATTCTTTGGCATCTGTAGCAGCAGTGCAGCTCAGAGTGTTGTTTGTTGGCAAGAGATCTTTTGGCTTAGCGGTTTTTCTGAAGTAGAGTTCAGAATCAGTTAAGTGAACCCGTTTCTTCGATGGGTTGGCTAGTCAAGTTTCAGCTGTTCTATTTGGTTAAGGGAGAACAATTTTCTTTGGATTTGGTTTGGGTTGGTCGCAAAAGTGACTTGCGATTGTTTGAGTGTTCGCTTGGGTTATCTGAGTTTTTCTGGATGTCTTCGGAGAAGCCAGAGTTTTGTTCGCATCCGGAGATTGAGCTTTCTTATCGTCTAGGATTCCAGGAGTGGTACCGGTCGTTCAGCTTTATAGAAGAGTGGTTCCAAGATTGAGTTGGTATAGCAGCTTAGAGTTTAGGAGGAACTTCTGAAAGTTTCTTATGGATTTGTTGAATCATATCTCTGGGGTGTATTGTCCTGTTTGTGCTTGCGTTCTTCTTCAGCATTCTCTTCTACTTCGAATCAGAGTTGTGCAGCGGAAGCAGTTTGGAAGTGTATCTGCTTTTCTTTTCCAGGACAGGAGAAGCGAGTTGTTGTCTTCTGATGTTGAGGAGTTGAGTTTGAGATCTTGGTCTTGGTTGATCTAGAGGAGATCATTTTTGTTGTGTTGATTGGTCTAGTTTGTTTCTAGAAGCATCAGTGAAGGATGAGCTGATCAGTAAGTTTGTAGACAGCCCAGGATTGTCCGAAGAAGATTTTGTGGATAAGAGTCGGAGGGATTTGGACTCTAAAGTCGGAGATTTAATTTTGGATAATTTGTCTTCGATCAAAAGTGAGCTATAAGATTGGGTAAGCCTGAGAAGTTAGCTATGAAGTGTTTTGGATCTTTTCTGTATCTAGGAGATTAAGTGATTGATCTACAGGATTGAATTGCCAGTTTGGAAAACTGGGATTCGATGAGTTTCACGTATCTCTGAGGGAGTACGTGTGTGATCTATCTCTGGTTGTGGAACCAGTAGTTCTGGAGTTTTGTTGTTGGGTCAGACTCGTTTGTAGTCTGATATCTTGTCTAGTGTTATAGATATAGATGAATATGAGTTTTGTAGCTTCATAGTATTGATTGTTTGATTTCTGTAAAGCGAGTATCCCAGTATATATATATGTATATATATATATATATATATATATATATATATATATATATATATATATAAACTCGATGAAATTTTATCCAGAATTTGTCTGGATAATTAGATTTGTTTGATTGGTTGTTTTTGGTTGTTAGCATATGTTTGATATATGTTTATGTTTAAATTAAAAATTTAATGAGATTATTAAATTAACTTTGTTTTAAATTTCGAGGACGAAATTCTTTTAAGAGGGAAGGATTGTAATATCCCGGAATTTTTAACAATATCAATTTAATAATCTGTATTTAAAATTAAATTGATATTCTGTTAATAATTATTCAAATAGATTTAATAATCTTCTTTAATAAATATTTAAATTGGTTATTTTATCTTTTTAAAAATAATAAATTGAATTCTATTTACAATATAAATATTTGGTTTATATTTTAAATAGATTGGCATTGTTTTAATTTTAATAAGTAAACCATATTTTCTAGTTTTAATATTTGTAGTAATTTGGAAAATCTGTTTTATTTAATATTTAAACTTTTCAAAGTTAAATAAATGATTTTGGTTTAAATTTAATAAATGAACCATGTTTTAAAATTCTAATATATATACATTATAATTTAGAAATTTTGATTTTTATTAGTATTGAGTTTTTAAAACTATTTCATAAATAAAGATATGATTTTAAAATTGATAAGAAAAATATTGAAATGTTTAAATTAAATTAGATTGTGTTTTAAATTTAGAATAAAAAAATAAAAAGGTTCTATGGCATAATAAAATGGATATTTTATTAATAAAAATATAATTTCTTGTAAAATGATTTTAATATAATAATAAGCGATTTATAAAAACAATATTGATATTGTATTGTCTTTATAAATAAGTTTTGAATAGAATTTGTAATTTTATTTCAAATTGAATTTATATTTATAACTTGATTTGAAAATAATTAATTTTGGATTTAATTTGAATTTGAAATTCCAAAGTATAAAATCTTAATTGTTTTTATCTTTAATATGTATAAGTTTATTTATAAACACGATTTGTTCTTATTTCTTTTGTAAATTCATACACATATCTAATATAAACTAACAAATTGAAATTAAGCTAACACACATGCATTACTTTGTAAATTTAAATACTAATTACCTTTAAAAGAAAACAAGTGTTGCATTCATAAGCATTGATTAAACAAGTGTTCAAAAACTAATATACAATTTTACAAGTGTTAAATTTTAGTTTTTATTTTTCTTTTCTTTTATTAAATCTGAAAATACATTAGTTTAGTTTGCATCTTCATTCATATTGCATTTTCATTTTCCTGAATCAAAGAAATCTTCAAACTTCTAAGATCAAACTCATCTTCATATTTATTAAAGGCCTGCATATTCAAATCCAAACATCTGCATATTCCACTCCTCTTCAAAATCAAAAACTCCTCATATCTAAGCCCTTCAAATACCTGTACAAATCCACAAATCTGCATGTTCAAACCTTAATCAGAAGACCCCAAAACCATATTCAATCTGCATATTACTCAAAATCAAAGAAGTCTGCAAAAATTCAAATGAAGCCTGCACACTGTTTTTTTCTGCACTCTGTTTTAAATTGGGAATGATATCATGCATTTGAGGAATTAGCAACTACATCTACATCTGCATGCAAGTAATCTAAGTCAGGGAAAACATATGCAAATCTGTATATCAATTCAACATGAAGTATAAAGGGTCTAGCATAAACACCTGCACCATTTTCCTGCAAATTCAAAAGGAAGTCAAAACTGAACTCTGCATTGAATTAAGGTGAGTAACATTTAAAATCTTAAATTTTAAAATAAGTTGCATGTTTTACTGAATTTAAATAGTATTGTGTGTTATCTGTAGTTGTTGATGTGGAAATGATTTATGTTCATACTGTTTTTTATCATCTGTTCTGTTTTTGATTTTTTTTCCAGACAAAATTTTATTAATTATACTTATCTTGTAATTAGTTTTCTGTTAAAATGAAAGTTGCAAAATAAAGTTATTTTATTTTCTTAAGTTCAAGTTTAAAAATTTCAAGTAAGTTACAAATATGAGTTTGACTCTGGAAACTGAAGAAAACATCATGCATGTTTATATTTTTCAAACCCAATCAAATTATATGGTAATTCAGTAATACAAATCAAATATATAAACTGGAACTTGAATTTTTAAATCAAGTATCAGGATTTGTGGGTGTATGATTCAGTAGCATTTTGTTCATGAATTAAAAAATTGATTTTAAGCAAGTGCTTGAAAACTGTGACTTGAGGAAACTTAGAATTCTTCTGAGTTATAGAGTAAGGATCATAGATCCTTAGAAAAATCAGATAAGTGGATATAATTTGTTAGATTTGATGCAATTTGAAAATCTTTGTTTGAACCCCAGTTTTAAATGGGGTTAAGAAGAGGGTCAGTTTGAGGTGTAGGGTTGATCGAGTGTTCTGGTTTTTGGTGAATAGGTAGTTGGTGTGTAGAGGGACTGGAGGCCGGAGGGGTTGAACGTCAAGTGGTCGGAGTGGCAAACTGTCGCCGTTGACAGGTTTTGACAGAAAACCTGTTTTCTGTTTACAGATTTTGAATTATGGGCTAAATTTTGAATTCTTGTTTATTTGTGCAATCTGGTGATGATGTTAGGGCTTCGGTGGATCTCTGGTTGTGGTTTGATTGTCTCTGATGATCAGAGAGGTCGAGGATCGCCGTGCATATGCACGGCAATGTGTTTTCTGGTGAACTGTTTGTGGGTTGGCCTGTGTTTGGTTTGCTCGAGTAGATATAGTTGGTTGCCCGAAGCAGTAGCGTGTTTGGCTCGGGAAAGATGTGTGGTAGACTCGAAGTTAATTTTGGGAAGTCTCGGGTTACACTGTAAATTTCCAGGTTTTGAAACCTGTATAAAATCTGGGTTTTTAGGATTTTAAAATCTGTAGTTTTTGTTTAAAGTGAGGTTTAAGTTCGAATTCAAATGCAAGTTTAAATTTCTGAATTAAATTTAAATCCCAGTTTTTAAATAGAAATTAAAGTTTCAAAATTTAAATTAATTAACTATTTTGTTTTGGTAGAATAGTTTAAACCTTTTAATAATGAAGTTTTAAAAAAAAATGAGTAAGATTTAAAGATTAATTTGAAATCTGGAAATTTAAGTTTAAATATGAACTTTAGATTTAAATTTAAATAGAAGATTTAAATTGGAAGTTTAAACTAAGAATGATTTGAAAATTTCTAAAACTTTGAAATGAATTTAACTTCAAAATTTTATGATTTCATTTTAAGACAAACTTTTGTTTTGTCCTGAAATTTAAAAAAGTGTTAAATTATTTAAACTTTAATAAGTTTTAAAATTATTCTATTTTAAAACTTGTATTTTAAATGAAATTTAAAAGTAGTTCAAAAAGTACTTTGTTTCAATTAAATTGTTTTAACATAATTAAGTTATGTTTTATCTTGGAAATTCAAATTAAGATTTATGTTTTAGAATTAATTAATAAGGTAATTAAGATTAATTAATTAATTTAATTAATTAATTGAATTTGGAATTAATAATTGATTAATGATTAATCAATTTATAATTAAGATCATTAATTAGATTATTAATTAATGATGAATGAATATTATTAATTATGTAATTAAGTTTTAAATCAAGGTTAATTAAATTAATAATTAACTTTAATTAATGAATGATTAAAGATAATTTAAATTGTAATTAATTTAAGTTAATTACTTTATGAAATAATTAAAGAATGGTTAATGAAGGTCATTAACCAGGATTATTTAACAATTAATTAATATGGTTAATTTTTTTTTATAATTAATTAGATTAATTAATTCAATAATAATCAATTGTAAATGGTTTGAGTATAATTACTTAATAAAGCAGTTAGGAAATTAATTGCTTAATGTAATTAATTTAGTTTAATGTGATTGTTTAATTTAATTAATTAAGTTTATTTAATTTTAAACACTTGGGTTTTATAAATAATTACTTTATGTAATTAATGATTTGGAAATTACTCAGTTAAGTAATTGTTTAATAATTACAGGTTGTAATTAAGTGGAGATGTTTAAGAATGGAGTAATTTGGATTTAAATTACTTAATAATTAATCAAGGGATTAATTAAGTAATAAATTAAGGATAATTAATTTGGTTTAAATATAGAAATTAAGCTAGATAATTACTAAATGTAATTAATCTGTGATGATGATTAATAATTATTAGTTAATTACTTAAGGTAATTAATAAAAAGGGATCATTAATTATTTTAATTAATGAAGTAATTAAAGTTGATTAATTATGATTAAATAATCAATAATAGGTAATTAAAGGTAATTAATTAATGTAATTAATTAAGGATTAAGTTAATTAATTTTGATTAATTAATTAATTGAAGTAATTAAAGGTTAATTACTGTTTAGTTGAGAATAATTAATTTTGTGAAATTAATATAGGGTAATTACATGAATGTAATTAAGGATAATTAATCAAGGGTGATTAACTAAGGTAATTAATAATAGATGATTAATTGATTAAATGATTGAGTAAGCAAGATTTATATTGGTAAAGTAATCAATTTAATTTATTTTAAATTAATTAAAGATGGAGTAATTAATTTAATTCACTTTAAATTAATTAGAGATAGAGATAGCTAATTTAACTCATTTTAAGTTAATTATATGGTGATGAATAGATCATTACTTATGGATGAATGGGGGAACTTGATTGTCTTGAATGGATGTAATCTCAGTAATGAGATATATAATATTGTGTGGTATGGATGTTTGATTTTATTGTGATGATAACATAGGTTATCTATTGTGATGGTGATATAGGGAATATCTATTTGATATTGATAATGTGGATTACCTGTTATGTGATAATGTTGATTATCAGTTGTGATTTATGAATTATCTATCTGTGCGTATATAGATATTGTAATTGAATTGCTTTAAAAACTTTAAAAACAACTTGGACTTAAAAGATACGCTTTGGATTTCGATAAGACCGGGATCAGGTTTCCATATTTGGATATCCGAAAACCACATCGATTCCAAATAACGTTAGGTCGTGAATCTTATGTGAAGAGTGAAGACTCGAGGTGTAAGGACTATACGTCAGTATAACTCTAGGGGTGATTCCGTAATGAGTTGACGGAATTAGTTCTTATAGATTCGAGATGGTGGTTCAGAGTGCAAGGGTTATTGTCATTAACTCTGAGGGTGATTCCAAAATGAGTGTAACGAGATAATGCCTTCGGTTTCGTTCGAACCCGGAATGAACTTGTATGGATTGAATGCTTTCAGAACATCGTCAGGTGGACGATGAGCATTCTAAGTGATATATCCTATAAAGGTAATCGTAGCCTCAAGCCTCATCAACCGGGAATGGCTAAAACAGGGGAGGTGCAGCAAGGCTTCGTGGGTCGCACCCACTGGAGAGCAAGCTTTACCCCTGTCTAGAAGTCCCTTTATATTCGACTGTGTGGGTGGTTGCTAGCTACAACCACAGGGTTGTCTTGTTCGAAACTGTTCAGTAAGGAATGGGTCCGGCTTTGTGTTGCAGGGGAGCGGGCGTACTCCTCGATATGTTGATCTAGGCCACGTATTGTGACGGGCGGTACCCCAGTAGCCCTGCCATTGTATGGAATCCAAAATCCAATAAGTGCCAACGGTTTTGATTGTATTACCCACTTTTGTGGCTAGTAGCTGGAATTTAATCATGTAACAATTTCGGCTATTTCATATTTATTTGAAAACCCTAGACCCTATTATAATATCATCGGATTTCCTATCAAATGTTTTGGTTAGCGTAAGGTAAAAACTTTTCCATGTTTATGTGTGGGAAGTCTTACGTGATACCTTTCTTTTCAAAAGTTTTTGAAAGTTAAGCAACTTTAACCTGTTACTCACACCAGACCCATGTCTGACCCGGAGTTTATCTTTTGTTTTTCATAAACTCTTGGGTACTCAAATTTTTACGAGTAGCCAAGGGAATTCAGGTTAGGATTCAGGTTAGCTTTGACGAATTATGGAGGAGCAATGGAGCAGGAGGCTTCTGCGTGTAGATATATATCTAGTATTCCGCTGTGTGTTCTCTGAGTTGTTGTCTTTGAGTTGTATAACTAGACAGGTGTTTATAACTGTCTAGTATGAGTTGATTATGCTGTGTATCTCTGATGTATATGATACTATGTAATGTATTATGTGATTAATATAATTTATTCGTTCCGCTATTTAGATTCTGATGTTGTTCCTTTCTTCTTCTCTGTCTTTTCTCTTTTCTATCCCTTTCTTTCTTAAAGATGATGCGATTTTCTGTGGTAAGAAAATCGGGTCATCAAAAGAGCTCTGATGCCAACTATAATGACCTGTTGTTTCGAACCATTCAAATCGACAATCATCCACACATATCCTGCTAGAATTGCTCAAAACAACAGATTTTTAATTTATATTTGGCAAAAATTAGCATATACAGTAAAAAAATAAACATAGAATCACAGATATAGAGTATTATGACAATAAGCAACGGAATAGATAAATAGTAGTTCATGAAGCTACTATATAAACATCAGAGTCAGAAACAAAGTACAACAGAATTCACAAATACAGAGTGGTCTCAAATACACAAGTAACCCATAAGTCTCAATATAAACAACTAGAAATAACAGAAATAACTGAAGCTGAACAACTTGAAGATAGAGGCAAACTCCAAGCTCCAAAGGTGAGTCTCAAATGTTGTGACACTCAGTCTGACCTGATCATAAAGCAAAATACAAAACACTCGAGTCAGGATTAACATTCTTATACTAGTAAATCAACTCAAGTGAAATTTCAAGTGAAATACAAAGTAACTGAAAGGATGTTCGGGATACCCATCCTCTAAGGATCCGCTAAAATTTCTACATACATAGTACAATACGCTACATATATAATATTTATACTAAAGCAAACTATTAAAATAGCGTTAAGGCGTTACCCATATCCCCCTTAACACATTTTATGTAAACGTCATTGTCTATACAGTACTTTAAATTCCATCAAAATGGAGGGCTATCAGGGAGCACTCTATTGGTACGACACAAACCAAACTCATAGAGGGTGCGATAAGGCATGTGACAAGGCATGCGAGGCAGTGCCCAGGGTAGGATACTGCTGTAACGACCCTGATTTTTTATCGTTAGTTTTAGCATTTAATTCATTTAAAATGTTGAGTTTTGAAATGTGAATGGGATTTCAATATGAAGTTTATCGATCAAAAATAGTGTAATAAAAAACTCGAGTTCCAAAATATAGTGGTTAAATTAATAAATTTAATTATGGAGTTAATAAGTTAAAATAACTGAATAATTGAATTATAGTTAATTATGAAATCGAAACAATTTCTGATATTTACATAAATTATATTTGAATTAGAAATTAGTGAGTATAATTTTAAAACTGAAAATTTAAGCGACTTCATAGATTTTGAAAATCGTTGTTTTAATCGACACGTTAAAATAGCGATCCGGGCACAGTCTCGGAATATGACGAAACTAGTTCCGTTGGATCCATAATATTTAATTATTATCGGATTTCAAATTTCGTAGCATTTGGAGTTATCGTTTGGTCATACGGGGTAGAAACGCACGGAAATTAATATTGAAAATTCAATATAAAAATTTGGTTCGAAAAGCTATCTTCTCCATACGATCGAATCTGGACTCGAAACCTTTTCCATTGTGTTTGGAATAGGGGTATAACATTATAAACGCCTAGCGGCATGCCTCGAAAGTGGTTCGAGATTTTGAGTTGTGTAAATCGAGACGGTTTGAAGAATATATATATATATATATATATATATATATATATATATATATATTTATGTATGTATGTATGTATGTATGTGTGTATGTGTGTGTGTGTGTGTGTGTAGCCGACCCATCAGCCGTTTTCTCCTTTTCAAATCACTGTACATTTACCCCTTCAACACGCTAACATCACATCTTTCTTTCTTTTTTTAAAATCATGTTCTTCCTCTTCTTAGTTCAAAGTTCAGGAAAAGAAAAAAAAATCACATATACCTTCTCCCATTTTTAAATCACATCTTTCCTTTCTTCCTCTCATCCAAATCAGAAGTGAAAATTGAATTTTTTTATTAAAAAATAGGGGAAACGGTAACGAATCTCGTTCTCCTATGAAAAAGGAGAGGGAAGATAGCACGCTCGTGGATGGCAGCTAGGCCACGAGGCGATTAGGGAGGAGGCGATTGACGATCCAAAGGGATAGCGCATTCGATGGCGATGTGGCATTCGATTGGGGTCGCTGTCGACATGGATTTTGGGCTATTGCTCGCATACGTGAGAACTCGTGGGAAAAGAAAGGAGTGAGGAGCAACACACATGGGTTGTGATAGTGTTTTGAACGCAGTCGATGTCAAGGAGAAGTCGCTGATTCGCGGCTCGAGCGGTGGTTGTTTTGATGATGGTCGAGATTTTTCACAACAATGCTATGAAGTGGATGCTCGTTCTAGAACAAGGATCGATGATTTTTAAGGGGCTCGAGGTTGCACTTGGTCTGAAAAGTCATGGCGCAATGCGGTGGAGTTTTTGTCGGTGAAGCAGATGGAGGATGTCGTGATGTCTGTAGCCTTCTCGGAAGGGATTAGCATGCTTATCTAAGGTAATTCAATTTAAAAACATTTTTAATTTATGCTAATCATGTATAACTTATAAAAATAGCAATTTGTAAATAATTAATTAGTCTAAATTAAATGGTTATTTGATTTATTTAATTAAAAGTGTAATTGTTAATTTACATTATTCAGAATTTGCCTATACGAGGTTAAATCACACGAAATCAGTCGGAGAGGATTCGTAGCAACGAAACCTATGAAAATGGAATTAGACTGGAACGATTAGCAATTTCGGAAGAGAATCAAGGTGAGAAATTTTTTCGCTCATTTGGATTACCAAAATTTAAATTTTAAATAATTGAAATTAAATTTTGGATGCCTGTTGAATTTATAAATTATTGTCTGTTGAATGGTAAAATATGTATCGTAATATATATATATATATGTATGTATGTATGTATATATATATATATATATATATATTAGTAGCTGGAGTAATGTTCTCGCACATTATAGCGGATAAGACCCTATGCGCCCCACATAATAGCGGAAGATCCTTTATACCACGATATCCCCCGAAGTGAGATTGGTATTTTTATATTGTATAAACATCCGTGGATGCAGGGAAACAGGTTGGAGGGATCCAACTGGATTCTTCAAATATATTGTTATTTTTCATATACAGTGATATATGATGTATGTAGAAAATCTATTATAGATTATTGTTGAAATTGGAATTATTGGATGCTATTGTAGCACTGGCCTGACTTTGGTATTTTAAACACTATAAATATATTTTTTAAGATTTAAGGAATCAAAGGGGATTTTGATACAAAATATTTACAGTGGGCTGGGGGTATTCTAAATAAAATAAGTTAGAAGAAAATATATGTATATATGATTTTTGGTTATACTTAACTATTCGTGAATTTTTAAAATAGAGATTTTAAAAATGAATCATATAAAGGAATTTGTAAATGATACTCTGAAATATGAAAGTAGTTGAAATTGATATTAAAATTGATTTGAAATAAAATTGGGACTTATTAAGAAATGGATTTTTAAATGAAGTTTTATAAATGAAATTGTTTTATAAATAAGTGAAACTCAAAGGAGTTCATAAATTTATAAACGATGTTTATAAATAAGGAAAATGAGGGTCAGTTGATAAATCGAAAATACAGCTTTACGATGTAAATTTATATCGACTTATGGGAATCCATGGGAAAGAAATAATAGAATCTATTTTTGAATGTGAGAGTGGTGACAAAATTTAGATATAATCGAGGTGATACAAATCGAGAGAGATTATAAATTGAAATTTGAAATATTGGATTTTTAAAATAGATTTTTGTCGAGAAAATTAAAATTATTCTAAATGGGATTTTAAATTACTATACTATGCAGCTTAAATTATTATTTATAATATTCCGAATAGTTAGTCATTCTAATATATAATATTTATTGAAATAAATTCAAATTTTATAAATCAGCTTTGCAAACTAATTAGTTATTTAAAAATGAATTGGAAAGAGTTATCGATGCTGTTTAAAATGTTTTGATATCTTAAATTTACTTAAACAAGTTTCTAAAAATAAACTATTATCCTTTAAAAATACCTATTTTATATATATAGTTTTTAAAAGATTGAAATTTATTTATAAATCCTCTCGAGATTGTGAATGAAGTTATTTAACGGATAGGATTTTATAAGAGAAAATCTTATAATAAAATTCTTGGAACTTAAGGGAGGATGTGAAATATTAGGAATAAGAACTTCGGGATTGAATCTGAAGTCATGGAGAAGTTATAAATAGATTGAAGAGATTATAAGTAGATATAATCAATTTTGAAAAGGAAAAAGGAATTAATGTAAATTCCGAAGAGTTACGAAATAAGTCGCGAAACATTCTCTTAAGTATTGATATTTGAAAGTATTTTCGAAAATAAGACCTATAATATTTTCCTAAGTATAGAAAATGGAAATTTGAGAATATTTCTAAGTGTTGAGATGTTTGGAGGTATCCTGTTACAGATTTAAGTATTTGAAAATTGTTTCTAAATATTGAAAGGAATTGATATATCTTATAAAGATATTTTGAAAATAAATATTTCGGGGAAAATTTATAATAAGGCCTAGTGACTGCTTATGGATGTTGCTTATGGATGTTTCATTGATAGTTAAATAACCGATTGTCAATATTGGCCAATCTCGTTAATTGTTTCGAAGAGACCGAGTTCAGATTTAATTATCTGAAAACCACTTCGATCCGGTTTGAACGTTACGAATGAATGCCATTAAGAAGATGAAGACGGTGATTCGGTTCTAGACCTAAGGCAACTTGTATGGACGAATGCTATCAGAACATCGTCAGTGGAGGGCGATGAGCATTCTAAGAGAACTTGTTTCTTGAAAGGTAATGCTTAGCCTCGAGCCTCTTCAATTGGGAATGAGTAAAACATGGGAGATGCAGTAAGGCTAAGTGGGTCACACCCAATTATGGTATGTTATCACTTTTCCAGATGTCCTCAGAAACCTATTTATTATGGATATGGTGTTCATAGAAGAAGGAGCGCACGATGGTAAAGGCGGGAACACCTGCGGTGATAACGTATTGGGTCTATCCAGGTTAGGTTTATGTGACGACCTGCCCTTCTTGACACTCAAAAATCGACACAAAATACCCTACAGTATAATATGCCGACGATGGAGTGCCGGAAAAGACAGATAGTTGAGGGAAAAGAAAGAAGATAGAAGAAAGAAGGAACTTACAATAACGGAATGTCACAATCACAGCGGCACAAAATATAATAGTTAATAACAGATCGTTACACAAAATGAAACTATATCTGTTTATATGTTACATCATCAGAGTATCATAATCAAACATCAATTACCAACCTGACAATTTCAAACAAATCACAGCAGCGGATATAAACAAGTACGTATAATACGTCTCAGACTCCAGCTCCTCTTCTGAGCTCCACAGCATCCTATCCAGAACATATAATACACCGTTTGACCCGTATAATGAAATAACACCCGAGTCAGTCTGGAATACCAGCTGATAAAAATACACCCAAATTAATTATTAAAGTTTCAAAAATCCTTTTGAAAACAAAACCATCTCGTAAGACCATGCCATAAATAAACATGTCGGGTTTTTATCTTACGATAGCTAAAACATTTCTTATCAAAATCCTTTGATATTATAATAGTGTCTATATACAAATACTTATTCAAATAGCCGAAATTGTTACATTCATTAAATTCCAGCTGCTAGCCACAATCATCAGTAATACAAACAAAACTCGTAAAATGCTCGTAGGGAAAATGGATTTCCAACTAATGACTAGGAACCAGGGTACCACCTATCACAGTACGTGGCCTAGATCACTGTACCGAGGATTACTCCCAATCTCCTGCAACACAAGACCGGGACTACCCCTTACTGGATAATCCCGAGTAAGATCACCCCGTGGTTGGGATCAACAACTACACCACTAAGCCGAATAAAAGGGACATCTAGACAGGGATGACCTTACCCTAATGGGCACTACCCACCTAGCCTTGCTGCATAACCCCTGATTTTCAGTCATTCCCGGTTGATGAGGCTTGAGGCTAAGCATTTCCTTTTTAGACCGTTTCACTTAGAATACCCGTCGTCCACCTGACGATGTTCCAAAAGCATTCATCCATACAAGTCCGTCCCGGGTTCGAACGGAACCGAAGGCACTACTCCTACTACATCCGTTTTGGAAACATCCTCAGGTTAGTAGTGACTGGCCCTTGCACTTTACTGCTCCATCTTCGACTCCGAACTCGTTTTACCCACGAAAACGTACAAACTGGATCGAAGTGGTTTTCGAGAAATAATTTTCGATCCCGGTCTCTTTGAAGCGATCAATGCATTAGAAAATATTGATAGTCGGTGATTTAACTATCAATTAACATTCACAAACATCCATCACACAATAAATAATTTCCCACATTATTTATTTCCTCAAAAATATCCTTGCAAAATATATTTCCATTTTCAAACCCTAATGAAAACAGTTTTCAAACCTAACTCTTCTCATGGAATAAATTTCCAAATCTTTACTTCCTCTGAAAACATCCAAGTACCAATACTTAAGACTTAAAATAATTTAAATTATTTGTTCTCGAAATACATTTATATCAAAACTTCTTACATACTTAATTTAAAAAAAAATATACCTTCAAAAATATTTCGAATAAAACTGCTTTATAAAATATAAACTATTTTCTTCAAAATAAAGTTAAGCCATACTAAATTTGAAAATAAAGTTACGAAATCCTATACAAGTTTCAAATAAAAATTTAACCAAATTATCTTTACAATAAAACTATTTTATAAAATATAAATAATAATAATACATTTTTTTAAAACATAATACCAATTACCCATTTTAAAATAATTATTTCTATAACTAATTTGATAAATGTTCACCTTTAAAATTCTTAAAATTTAAATAGTAACTTCTTGAAACCATTCCTTAAAACAACTTCAAAACTTCTAACTTTTACTCAAAAATCTGCTTTAAAAACGTACTTGGCTTTTCAGGGAAATACGCTTCCATTATAGAATAAACCAAAGAATTCTTTTTATAAATCTCGCTGGATTTTTCTCAATTCAAATTGACCTTTAAATCCCGTAAATTCCTTCCCACACTTTAAAAATAAACACCTTTTATTTTTAAACACATTCCCATCCTTTAAAAATAATCTTACTATTATTTTTAAGCAATTTGCACTTCTTATAGAAATTCCCACCGGAATCCTGTACCTTCAATATTTATCCCCGATAAATATTTCACTTTATTCATAAGCCTAGTTTATAAATTTTCATTTCACATTTCCTTTTAAATCAAAATTTTAAAAACACTTTAACAGACTCCAGACCAATTTCCGAATTTAATTCCTTTAAATTCTTTACTTAAGAATTCCTTTTATTTCCATTTAAACCCCGTTTATTTTATTTATATTTTAAATTCCAAGATTGTATTCATCCAATCATTGCACAACACGATTAAAATTTTAAATTAATTTATCACAGTATATAATAAAACACATCATCAATTATGAAAATAATTTCTATATTGTGAGGAATCCAGTTGGATCCCTCCAACCTGTTTCCCTGCATCCACTAACGTTAGCACACAAATAAATATTGATCTAATCTGATAATAATTATCATATTCCACTAATCAACCAATCATTTAAATATTAACTATTTAAAACAGCTGAAATTCCAGATGTGAGTGAAATTAACTCACCTTGAATTTAAATGCTGAGGGTTCCAATTTTAAATTAAATTGACGCCTACGATTTAATCTAAAAATTTGATGAGCTCCAAATGACCTCAAAATTGCTCCATTGCGTAGTACTCGTTGCCGCGATTCCGGCGTCACCAGTTTCGTCAAATTCTGATAATGTATGCAACAGTTATGAATTTTATAAGTTTCAATTACAAATTTAAAACAAATTTCTTTTTATTTTTTATGCCAGATCCAATCAAAACCATCGATTAACTACAGAATCAAAGCCCAACTACAGATAGCTTCTTCTCCTTCTGCGTGAACACAGGCCCTCCTCGCAAATAAAAACCCAACGCCGCTATTCATTTGCGAACTGCCGCTCCTCCACCAAGGCGAAGGAGCTCCATCCAACACTCCCACATGAAACGGCATGGCCAGCCCCACCTTCGGTTGCAACATGGCCAAACTCGGTGCTCCCATTTACCTGAATTTCGTGCAAGAAACGAGTACGAACGCGGCCTTCTAACAGGCCCAATTGACGACGATGACAAAACCCTATCATTGGATGCGTAGGTCTCTCCACGCTCTACGATTCTCTAGTTGGTGATTTTTGCTAGATGTCGGTGGATTAGGAGAAATCAAGGGCGAAACGAGGTTGCTTTTCGGCCATTGGTTTGTTTGAGTGGCGGCTGAAGAAAATTAAGCTAGGGTTCTGTTAAGTATATATATACACACACACGTTTAATAATATTATATAAATATTATTTCCAATTTAACAAACCTTTCAAACGAATTCAAAATCACACGTGCCGCCTGGCGTTTATAATGTTTCACCCGCATTCCGAACACAATGAAACTGTTTCGAAGGCTAATTTGATCATATGGGGAAGATAGCTTTTTGAATCGAGTTTAAATATTAAATTATCGATTTTAATTTCAACGCGTTTCTCACCCGTACGAGAAAACGGTAACTCCAATCGCTGCAAAAATTGAAATCTGATAATAACTAACTATTACGGATCTAATGGAACTAGTTTCGTCGAATTCCGAGATTGTGACTCAGAAGGCTATGTTAACTCGTCTATTAAATCGAGCGATTTCCGAAATCGTCGAAATCACTTAAAATTTCACTTTTAAATTTTACTAACTTAATTATACATCATATAGAATTTATATTCATATTTGAAATCATTCTGATTCAATTTAAATCAAAATCCGATTATTTACATTATTAAAATATTAAATTTCATTATTCAATTAATAAAAAAATTCCAAATTTAACTTATCGACTTTTGATTCCATACAAAAGTCAAATATTATAATTCAAATCCAATAGACTTAAAATAAGTTTTAGAACCGTTCCATTTGCCTCCAGATTCACAAATTATTTCAATTTCAAATAGTTAATTATTATTATTCAAATTCAATTCAATTACATATTTGAAATTATAACTTATTTTATTAATTTAACCAAAATCTTTTTTTCAAAATCCAATTATATTTTGCATTCAACATTCAAAATGAATTGAATGTTCAAAATCTAAAGACCAAAATTCCGGGTCGTTACATTCCTTCCCCCTTATAAAAATTTCGTCCCAGAAATTTGCTAAGGTATGAAAAGTGCTTCCACATCCATTAACTTACCCAAATTCACTTAATTAAAACTCATAGTTACTTCCCAAAACTTTTTAGCTTATGCCAAAACCATTTGCATATATTTTTAACTCAAGAGCTTAGGTTTCAACATCATTTCAAAAATCGACCCTTCCTTGTTAACTCAAAATTTTCAAAATTCCCAAATATTTTCTAACTTCCAAAATTTTGAATTTTTTTTGACAGCGTCTCCTTTGTACGGAGAGCGTTTTACAATATCACAATAGATATAAATTATATACATCGACCCACACGGTCGGAAAACAAAATATACCACAGTATATATATCATTTTCCCAATTTCATTGCGTAGGCGTACCTTATATTAGCATTTTAAAAGCAAGCGGCTAATTATATTGCATATACGCGCTCCAACTCTATCGATTGCCTCCCATACCTGTACTTACTCAAACAAAAACATCAGTTTTCAATAATATGGGAATTTAATAACATTCCAATCATTAATCTTAGCCAATTATAACAATTACATACCCAACAACCAGTTACCATAAATCCTACATGTAAACCATATTTTATAAGCAATCACAAGGTTTCAATACTACTTTAGTTTTCTTTACAAATCCAAACTTCATTTTATTCCACTCGAATGATTTTGTAACGACCCGTAAATTTTCGATAATTAAAATAGCTAATTTAATAAGATTTCGTGATTTAATGTTAGAAAAAAAATTTGTAATTCGTTTGGAATAATAATAACTGGAATGAATTGCGATAATAATTACCCAAGTAATGAAAAATAAAAGCTACTTAGTGAATGCCTTTGCAATCAAAAGTTGAATAGGATAATAAATGTTGAATTCATTGGGTATAATAGAGTAATTGATTGGTAAGTAAAATCTATTTAAATCAAATATTGAATATTGAACAGGTAACTTGTTTAAATTAAATATTTAAAACTTATCGAATAATTAAATAACTGTAAAATGAAAATAGTGTTCTAAATTGTGAATTGGTTTTAAAAGTTGAATCTTATAAGTTCAATTTCAATATTTCAAAAGATAATGAATTATTGGATAAGCGAAATTGTTTATATTTAATATTTGGAATTTATTGAATAATTTAATAATGGGAATTGGATAATCGTATAATGGAAATGGTTGTTCTATAATTTGAATTTGTTAAATTTTATAAGTTCGTTTGAATATTTCAAAAGATAATGATTTAACAATAATCAAATTGTTTAAATTTAATATTACAAATGTTTGAATAATTAAATTCCGAATTTGATATGATTAATTTGATATTGAAATTAAATATGTAAAAATAGAGTGAATAGTTGAAATTTGATTTAATATGATTCAAATTGGTTTCCAAAGAGAATGTAAGTTATATTGGGATTATAATAGAGTTAATAAGATTTTAAAATTGGAATTTATTGGATATTTGAATAACGGGTTTAATATGATTAAAAATGATTTGTAAAATTTTATTTTATCATATTAAAGTTAGAATGATGTTGTAGAACTTTTAAAATCGAATTAAAAGTAAATTTGTGAAAATTGAATATTTTAATATTAAATTGACGAGTTAAAATAGCCATTTTTCAAACAGTCTCGGATTTCGACGAAACCATTTTCATCGGATCCGTAATGTCATATTATTGTAAGATTTCATATTTCGGGTCAATCGGATTTACCGTTTGTCCGGGGCAAACTAAAACGCCTAGAAATTTGATTTACCGATTTAATTTTAAATTGAACGTTTATTGCCATAACTCGCACAGATGACCGAATTAGCTTCCGAAACACGTTCCATTGTGTTCGGAACGCGGGGTAAACCTTAGAAACGCCAACTGGCACGCTTCATTTGGAGTTCGGAAATTCCGGGATGAATAATGTACGTCGATTTTTCTATAAAAGCCCTTAACAATTCATTTTTTGCAAAAGACAAACAACCTAGGGTTTCAAAAACCTTCAGCCGCCACTTCATATATTAATGGCCGAAAATTTCTACCTTTCTTCCATTAATCTCTCTCAATCCATGCAATATTTCACGAAGCTTTCAACTACAAAGTTATAGGGTTCATCGAGTACTTCGATTCTATAAGGTGATGATCGGAATTGGAGCAACGAGGAGGTCGCTAGGAGAGGCCGACGGCCTGCAGGTCACGCATGCATTTCTAGGCCATAGTGGGGCCGAGCTTGGTGCTCTTCTGGCCGAGCGTGGCTCTCGTGTGGGCGCACGTGATGGGGGTCTCCGATAAACTTATCGATGCTTGTGGTGGTCGCAAGATTCAACCCTAATTTCGAGCTATGGGTTTCATGTATACGGCTATTTCCAGTAGAGGGAACGTGAGAGAGGAGAAGAGGATGGTCGGCCAGGATTTGCAGGGGCTTGGATCAAGGGCTGAGATCAGTTAGGTTTAAAAATATAAAATTATGTTGTAAATTTGTAAATTAAATATTTGTGTAAACTTATAAATGTCATAACTTGTTCGTACGAGGTCGGAATTCGACGAAACTTTTTGCGTTGGGATCATTTTGTCGAGCACTACGCTTTGGAGCTAGATTGGAATCGTTTGGAGCTAGAGAAAATTTCGGGTAAAATTAAACGCTCGTTTAATTTTATTCGAAATAAAACGCTGGAACTACATTGAAATCAAGGTGAGTGTTTTATAACGCTCACAACGTACTGAATATCTTTATGCTAGTTAAATTTGATGTTATGAAGTGATATGAATTTTATTAGTCATTGTTTGATAGAATTTAATTGTCATATAGATTGTCATTTGAATTAACCGTTGAAAATTAAATTGACAGTTAAATTAAAATTGAAATTGAATTGCGATTAAATTACCTGACATTGATAACTATGAAATTGCCATGAATTGTATTTCCTATTGGATGATGTATGTCGATGGATGTTATTGGTTGATAGTTAAATGTTTGGATGTTTATTTTCTTATATATAACCTGTTATGCATACATATGACACTATGATTGGCTTAAGTGATATATATTCATCCCTGATATTTAATTGAAATAAATAATTACTTGGCCATAGGATAGAAAATTATATACGGACACCGAATTGGCTAAATTAATAATTTTTAAAATCGTCGATTTGAAATTTATTTAAATGTTTGATTTAAAGGTTATAAATAGAAATCAACTTATAGAAATCGAATTTATCGAAAATTGAGTTTGGAATGTTGAAATAAATTTTGGTTAAAAGAAATCGTTAAATAATTAAAGTGGAGACTTTGGAATTTAAAATCGGGATATGATTGAATTTCGAAAATTGATTTGTTTAAAGATTGAACCTTAATTCGAGCTTTGAATGTTACTAAGTAAGTGATATAAAAATGATATTTTGAAATCGTGCTTGAAATTTAATCATATTTGTAATTGGGATTTAAATTTGAATATTGAAGGATAATTTTTTAAGTGTTATAAATTGATATTTTGAAAAATCAAGCTAAAAATCGATATAAATTGAAATTGAATAAATTGAAGGTGAATGTAAAATTGAATTAATTTGAAGTCAAAGTTGACATTGATTTGAATTGAAATCGAAATTGAAACGGTAAAATGGAAATTGAAATTTGTTTTGAATTGGGAAGTTATAATTGAAATGGATTGGTTTTGAAGTGTTTTATTTTGTTCTCCAAATTACTCTGTTATATAAACCATTTTGAATACTTAAACTATTTTAATCTATTTTTAATCTACTTAACCCAATTTAAATTATTTTAACTAATTTATCTATTTTAAATCCATTTTAAAGATTTTAAGTATTTTTAACTATTTTAATTATTTAAACTATTTTTAAACTACTTAAAACTATTTTTCTAAAATTTCAAGCTGGTCAATAAGGTGAAATGTTTATATTTAAATCTTGAATTTAAATACGAATTGGGTTAAATGAAGTTGCAACCTAAATTGAAATTCGAAATGATTTTGAAATCGAAACGAGATATTGATGCGAAAAATGATTTTGAAATGGATTCTTACATTTGAATAGATACGATGATATTTGAAATGGATTTGATTTTTGAAGCGAATATGATATTTTGATATCAAATTATGGATCGATTTGAAATGTAAAAGAGCCAACGGTGTAATAATACGTATTTATTAAAGAGACCGGGATCGGATATGGACATACTCTCTGTCGGTACCGAAAACCACTTTAATAACTATTATACGCGGAGTGTTGATCCAGAATGAAGTGGATGGCTTGGTGAACGCGTTGATTGAAGAAAGAGAACGATATTGGATGACCCCTGACATGACTAAAACAGGAGCCGCGCCGGGCCATTGAGGTTCGCCACCTCTAGCGGACACACTTCTTCGATACCATATCTATTACATTTGTGATTCGATTTGGGTGCACCCTTTGATTTGGGAGTGTTGTTTCGCGGTGTTGGGATAGCTGCTGGCTATGCTCAACATCAGTCCGGATCACGCAACTACTAGTATCCTAGTTGGTATCGCCTCATGTACCTTGTCATACTGATTATCCTATTCGCGACAACTACGTTATGTTTTGTGTTATACCTATGGGGTACCCTCTGATAACCACCAGTTTACGGTGGGGCTTACGGTGCTGTATAGACTATGGCATTATAAAAATGTGTTAAGGGGGATTATGGTAATGCCTTAACGCTATTTTGATACTTTATATTACTTATAGGCATTATCTACTTAGCGTACATTACTACATAGTAGATAGTTTAACGGATCCTTAAGAGATGGAAAATCCCGTAACATCTCTTGAGTTATTGCACGCACGTTGACACTGGATATGAGATGTCAGACCCCGTAAACATCTCTGACGCCGTTACACTCATATTTATTTACGATTGATTTAACTTTCATAGGGATATTTTAGTCCTGACTCGAGTGTTTTGTCTTTTCATTACGCTCGGGTTAGTCCTGAGTTTTTCAGATTTTTGAAGATTTATTCTGGAGGATGAAGACGAAGATTTGGTATACTATTACTATTATTACCCTTGCATCATGCTATCAGCTGCATTATTTTAATTATTCTGTTGTATATGTATAACTCTGATAAATGTTGTATAAATAATTGTCTAAGTATAGTAAACAGCTTCATGAACTGTTTATTTGACTATTATATTTTATCGTTCCGCTGTGAGATTCTGTGTTGTTTCATTTCCTTTATTTCTCTTTCTTTTCTTTTCTTATTTACCCCAATAACCATCTGCCCTTTTGAATGGTTTGAAATCAGCATGTGTATTTGATCGTCGGTTTAAACTGTCCAAAATGGTGGGTCGTTACAGTTGGTATCGGAGCTTTGGTTTAGCGATAACCTTAGCTTTGTGGGGTCTGACTCTTTATAAATAGGGTAGTTATACCCTATGATGAGTCGCTGAGTGTATATATATGAGAGAGTGTATTTGTTAGTGATATAAAATGTTTTTTATTATGTCGGTTGATTTGTTGAGTGGCTTATGGATTCTGGTCAATACGAGTAATTAACGTCATTGATAGGGATCTCTAAACACTTAAACAGAACAATTCGACATAGTATTGTTTTGAAATTGGGTAAATGAAATAATTTTGCTCTAATTATATTTTATATATAAAGAAAATTTTAGAAATTATTGTGACTTATCTAGCTTACCTGTTGTTAGGAATGATAATATTGGTTATTATCATTAATTGGATATTGTAATTTAATAAATAAGGTGAATTACAAAATGAACAGTGATAAAACAACTTGTGGAATGTTTTAAGAAAGAAAAATCCTATAAGAATATTTTATAAAGGTGACTTATGAATTAAAATAGATTTAAATTGAGAAATATTGAATTTAAGACCCGGAGATCTTGAAAAATGGTTTTCAAAGCTTTGAAGAAAATATATTGTGATATTAGTTGGAAAATATTTATGAGAAATATTTTGAAAGGATTTTAAGAAGGAATGAATACAGTACTCCTCTCCTATGTCGCTGGAAAATAATTTCGGTGATGACTGCGCAACATCATCAACGTTCATTTTCGAGTCTCAAAGTGGGGGAGACTTCTGAGAAGCTTTTGTTTTCTTTGAAATTATTTTGGGTAAATGGGTTTTGGTTTAAATTCAAAGGTATGATTTGATATATTAAAGATGTAAGTGTATATATTTATTTCAAACGATTTGAAAAGAACCGGGCATTTAAAATTCTAAGTTATGCAAATTAGTAATTTTCAAATGAAATGTGAATAACCAAAATTCTAAAATAAGAGGATTAAGATACCTAAGCTTATGTTTTGGGAAAACTTTAGAGTTGTAGTGTACCTTTAAAGTTGAAAGGTAAAGTGGATTTTAACAAATTAAATTTGTGAACATTCTAATTTAGTAAAATGAAATTCGATAAGTTTGTATAATACCAAAATTACATTCTGATAACATATAACAAGACTTACCAAATGTTAAAAGTTAAAATGATGTTTTGGATGTGTAATGAGATATTGTACAACTAAACAGAACCTGAAAACAATTGAAGTATACATGTAAGGAAAACTAAAAAGGAATTAAATGTATACAAATGAATATTTTGGTTGTGATAAAAATGTTATATACTTAAATATAACATGAAATGATGAATGGATAAATGGAACAAGTAAGTGAACTTAAGAAAGAAGATAAATGAATCGTATTATATCTTTGTAAATTGGTTATAGAAAATAAATATAAATTGCAAAGGGATTGTAACCTTTAAGATAACTGTAAACTAAGAAAAGTCATTTATGAGAGGTTAGACTTTTATAGGATGATTAATAAACTAAAGTGCTAGTTAATAAATTGATCCATAAATAAATTTGTTATTAACTAAAATTATGAAATTGAAGTAAATGTAAACAAAAGAATTTGGTATAGCTAAGAATTAATTGGAAAATGAAATTGAATTTAATTAAATTATATAGAATGTTTAAAATGAACTTGAGTAAGAAAATTCTATGATATGATGTTTAAGAAAAGATAATGTTAAATAATATGCTATGTAAAGAAATGAATATACTAACTGAATAATGGATTGTGAGTAATTAAGCGAAAAAATATAAAAGCCAATAAAATAATTTAGTATAGATAAATTGGAGAAATCCATTGGAAGGTAATACGTGAGTTGTACGTATATTATTTTGTTCGCATAACGATTTGATCCAAATTCAAGCACAAAATTTCGAGATGATTTATATCGATCCAAGTTAGGACTTTTCACTCGATTTTCGACGGCGAACCCTGGATATGGATTTTTAATTTGATTCTGGAATTCTCTATCATAGTATATGGCTATGCAAGGAGAGTAACAGTTTCCAATCAAGGAACCAAATCTGAGTCCGCACTAGAGAGTCGTGTGAACGATACTAGTTTGGAAGTGAAATTGTGTGATCGAATAAGCGATTAGATTGATATTGCTCACGGATGATATATGTATGGCCTACGGACTTAATTAAAGTTAATATTGGAAATTTATGATGCCAAATATAAAATGATTCTTTTAAAATTATATGATTTGGTCGTTATATGATTGTTAGTTGATTGTATATAATTCATTGAGTGTTAATGAAATTGAAAGCTATAAGTCATTGAAATCAAATTGGAAGTTAAATGAATTTAAATAGAAATTAATTTGATTCAAATTGGAAGTGAACTAATGTAAATATAAATTAGTTAATGTTAACTAATTGAATTGAGAATGAATGTTAGTAAAATCCAACGTTAATGAATCAACTGTGATTAAAATTGAAAACCAAGTGAATAAATATTAATGAGAAGTGAATTTATATTGATTGATTATGGATTTGTTGGATGATAGTTGGATGATAATTGATTTGGTGGATGCATTTGTTGTTTTGTTGCATTTGCTATGTTGGCACATGTAGTTGTTATGTTGCTATATTGTGTATAATGATATTATTTTCATATATGCATGTTTCTAATGGTTTGTTGAGTGTTTAGTAGGTGCGGATTGCGCTTACTTAGCATTTCGAGCTCGCTTTCGCGTTATATTAGCCGTATATGCTCGCTAATAATATATAAGGTACATATCTCGGATTACATATCGTACTTTTACACTTTTTTTCCCTGCGGGATGCCTCATCACTTGATGAGATGTATATTTGTGATATATATATTGTCATTTTTTTTCCGATCGAGCCGCGCAAAGGAGACTCTGCCGAAATTTTCCGTAAAATCCGGGTGCTAGAAAATTTTTCAAGTTTTAAATTTTTTTTAACTTGTTTTGATAACTAACTTTTAAAGTTGGAAAGCCGTTCGGAGTAACTTAGTGGAAGCGTAATTATGACTTTATAAATGGAATTTCATTGTTTTATAAGTAGGTAACTTTGAATAAAATATATCTAATGTCGGATTCTATACTTAGTTCATTTTCCCTCCTTTTTCCTTTTCGGGGACGAAAAGTTTTGAGTGGGGGAGAGTGTAACGACCCGTAAATTTTCGATAATTAAAATAGATAATTTAATAAGATTTCGTGATTTAATGTTAGAAAAAAAAATTTGTAATTCGTTTGGAATAATAATAACTGGAATGAATTGCGACAATAATTACCCAAGTAATGAAAAATAAAAGCTACTTAGTGAATGCCTTTGCAATCAAAAGTTAAATAGGATAATAAATGTTGAATCCATTGGGTATAATAGAGTAATTGATTGATAAGTAAAATCTATTTAAATCAAATATTGAATATTGAACAGGTAACTTGTTTAAATTAAATATTTAAAACTTATTGAATAATTAAATAACTGTAAAATGAAAATAGTGTTCTAAATTGTGAATTGGTTTTAAAAGTTGAATCTTATAAGTTCAATTTCAATATTTCAAAAGATAATGAATTATTGGATAAGCGAAATTGTTTATATTTAATATTTGGAATTTATTGAATAATTTAATAATGGGAATTGGGTAACCGTATAATGGAAATGGTTGTTCTATAATTTGAATTTGTTAAATTTTATAAGTTCGATTGAATATTTCAAAAGATAGTGATTTAAGAATAATCAAATTGTTTAAATTTAATATTACACATGTTTGAATAATTAAATTTCGAATTTGATATGATTAATTTGATATTGAAATTTAATATGTGAAAATAGAGTGAATAATTGAAATTTGATTTAATATGACTCAAATTGGTTTCCAAAGAGAATGTAAGTTATATTGGGATTATAATAGAGTTAATAAGATTTTAAAATTGGAATTTATTGGATATTTGAATAACGGGTTTAATATGATTAAAAATGATTTGTAAAATTTTATTTTATCATATTAAAGTTAGAATGATGTTGTAGAACTTTTAAAATCGAATTAAAAGTAAATTTGTGAAAATTGAATATTTTAATATTAAATTGACGAGTTAAAATAGCCAGCTTTCAAACAGTTTCTGATTTTGACGAAACCAATTTCATCGGATCCGTAATGTCATATTATTGTAAGATTTCAAATTTCGTGTCAATCGGATTTACTATTTGTCCAGGGCAAACTAAAACGCCTAGAAATTTGATTTACCGATTTAATTTTAAATTGAACGTTTATTGACATAACTCGCACAGATGACCGAATTAGCTCCCGAAACACATTCCATTGTGCTCGGAACGTGGGGTAAACCTTAGAAACGCCAACCGGCACGCTTCGTTTGGAGTTCGGAAATTCCGGGATGAATAGTGTACGTCGATTTTTCTATAAAAGCCCTTAACAATTCATTTTTTGCAAAAGAAAAACAACCTAGGGTTTCAAAAACCTTCAGCCGCCACTTCATATATTAATGGCCGAAAATTTCTACCTTTCTTCCATTAATCTCTCTCAATCCATGCAATATTTCACGAAGCTTTCAACTACAAAGTTATAGGGTTCATCGAGTACTTCGATTCTATAAGGTGATGACCGAAATTGAAACGGTAAAATGGAAATTGAAATTTGTTTTGAATTGGGAAGTTATAATTGAAATGGATTGGTTTTGAAGCTGTTTTATTTTGTTTTCCAAATTACTCTGTTATATAAACCATTTTGAATACTTAAACTATTTTAATCTATTTTTAATCTACTTAACCTAATTTAAATTATTTTAAACTAATTTATCTATTTTAAATCCATTTTAAAGATTTTAAGTATTTTTAAGTATTTTAATTATTTAAACTATTTTTAAACTACTTAAAACTATTTTTCTAAAATTTCAAGCTGGTCAATAAGGTGAAATGTTTATATTTAAATCTTGAATTTAAATACGAATTGGGTTAAATGAAGTTGCAACCTAAATTGAAATTCGAAATGATTTTGAAATCGAAACGAAATATTGATGCCAAAAATGATTTTGAAATGGAATCTTACATTTGAATAGATATGATGATATTTGAAATGGATTTGATTTTTGAAGCGAATATGATATTTTGATATCAAATTATGAATCGATTTGAAATGTAAAAGAGCCAACGGTGTAATAATACGTAGTTATTAAAGAGACCGGGATCAGATATGGACATACTCTCTGTCGATACCGAAAACCACTTTAATAACTAGATCCAGAATGAAGTGGATGGTTTGGTGAACGCGTTGATTGAAGAAAGAGAACGATATTGGATGACCCCTGACATGACAAAAACAGGAGCCGCGCCGGGCCATTGAGGTTCGCCACCTCTAGCGGACACACTTCTTCGATACCATATCTATTACATTTGTGATTCGATTTGGGTGCACCCCTTGATTTGGGAGTGTTATTTCGCGGTGTTGGGTTAGCTGCTGGCTATGCTCATCATCAGTCCGGATCACGCAACTACTAGTATCCTAGTTGGTATCGCCTCATGTACCTTGTCATACTGATTATCCTATTCGCGACAACTACGTTATGTTTTGTGTTATACCTATGGGGTACCCTCTGATAACCACCAGTTTACGGTGGGGCTTACGGTGCTGTATAGACTATGGCATTATAAAAATGTGTTAAGGGGGATTATGGTAACGCCTTAACGCTATTTTGACACTTTATATTACTGATAGACATTATCTACTTAGCGTACATTACTACATAGTAGATAGTTTAACGGATCCTTAAGAGATGAAAAATCCCGTAACATCTCTTGAGTTATTGCACGCACGTTGACACTGGATATGAGATGTCAAACCCCGTAAACATCTCTGACGCCGTTACACTCATATTTATTTACGATTGATTTAACTTTCATAGGGATATTTTAGTCCTGACTCGAGTGTTTTGTCTTTTCATTACGCTCGGGTCAGTCCTGAGTTTTTCAGATTTTTGAAGATCTATTCTGGAGGATGAAGACGAAGATTTGGTATACTATTACTATTATTACCCTTGCATCATGCTATCTGCTGCATTATTTTAATTGTTCTGTTGTATATGTATAACTCTGATAAATGTTGTATAAATAATTGTCTAAGTATAGTAAACAGCTTCATGAACTGTTTATTTGACTATTATATTTTATCGTTCCGCTGCGAGATTCTGTGTTGTTTCATTTCCTTTATTTATCTTTCTTTTCTTTTCTTATTTACCCCAATAACCATCTGCCCTTTTGAATGGTTTGAGATCGGCATGTGTATTTGATCGTCGGTTTAAACTGTCCAAAAAGGTGGGTCGTTACAGATTTACATTGAAGTTTACTTTTTACAATTCATCTTTACTACAACCAATTCATTTTCTCTTCAATATGATTAACATATGCTTTACTTACATCAATTTATTCCAATCTAATTCCAAATTGATTTACAATCAAATTCTTATTTTCAATTTGATACCTTTGCAATTCTTTTATGATCTACTTTAATTTTTATGCAAAACCACTTGATTATATTACACTTATTCCAATTGAGTCAAAACCAACTTTATTTGCTTCTTCAAATCAACCCACTTCCGTTTACAACAAACGACCAATTTCTATGCAAATTTAAAGTTATCCATGCAAGGAACCATCACTTAAGCTTATAACCATTTATAATTAATTCCAACTTAGATTTATATTAATTTTATTTCATTCGAAATTTTTCACAATCCCAAATATTCTTATTTCCTTGCAATTTTTAAATCAAGCCCTTATTCTCACTTCAAGTTCATCATCCAACTTAAGTTTATATTAATATCATCCCATTCTATATTATTTACAATTCATACATTCTTATTTCATCATAATAATTAATTAAAATCCTTTCACTTGCATTTCAATTTTATTATCTAAACAAATTTCATTCAAGACGCCTTATAAAGCTCGACTATAATTATTTTTCAATTTGCTTAAGTTCTTTCAATTTCACAATATTTTCATTTCTTCTTATATCAATTTTATTTTATTTTAATTTGATTCTCATCCAATCAAATTCCAATTCATTTACAAATTTTAACTCAATTTATTTACTTATTCAATCCATTTTAAATTTTAATTCACCTTCTTAATTCATTTCTGAATTTATTTTATTAATAATGAGGCCACTTCAAATCATTTCACTCACTAAATTTATTTACAATTCATACCATCACTATAATCTAATTCCATTATCCATTCACACTCTCAACTTTTTATCGCCAAAATTAAATCCATACCAGAATTGGGTTTTTATTTTACTTTTCAAAATTTTAACAAACTACCAAAATTTCATCCATGCCAATACAAATTCAATTTAATTTAGTTTACTCTAGATTCATCTTCAAGCTTCTCTTTATTTAATTTAGCTTACGCTAGATTCATTCTTAAACAATTCCTTGGATTTAGTTGAGTTAAAATTTTATTTACACAATATCCTTTCAACTTAATTATTTTTTTTAAATTCAATTCTTTTCCAATTCTAATTCAAGTTCAACTAAATTTATTCAGCCAACTTAAATTCTTACCATTCCCTTTACTATTTTAAATAAGAGTTGAATTTCATTCAATATCATTTATAACACAACTGAATTTTGATTTTAATTAAATCCACATCCATCTCAATTCCATTTAATCGAAGTTAAATCCAATTCGATCCAATTTTATTTCTCCATTCAATTTAAATTTTTACTTTCTAATATATAAGTTTTAAAACTTATTTACTAACTTATGTCCATTCACATCTTATATTTTTCTTTGCCTTATCACATTTAACATCCATTAGGATTTAAATTTTGAATTTACCATACCATTCAACCATTTTATTTTGGTTTTACTATTTCATTTCCTATTCTTAAGTTTACCAACTTATTTATTTGAAAGCTCATATTGCTCATTTTAGTCATTTCCATCTTATAATCACAATTCTCAATTTTATATATATGTATCACTGAATTCTTAAGGATATAAATTTTCATTACATAATTTTAATCCATAATTTCGGATTATAAGTATAACACTTAATAGCATATCGGTACAAATTCATTACACAATTATGACTCACAGTTACAAAGCCGTTTTACATTTCAACTTAACCCAAATCAATTTAATCCCGATTCCAATTTATTTAACTTATCCCAAGTTAAATTCAAATATATTTTATTTACTTTCATTCACTCAAATCAAATTTTAATTCCAGGATTAAATTTTCATTTTCTTCTTTATAATATCAACTTCACTTAATAAGTTCAATAGTTGATTCATTTTAACTTTACACATTATTTAAATAGAATTTTCTAGAATTCAATTGCCCGGTTTTATTTTAAATTTTTTAAATAATAATCAACACATACCCTCTTGGTATATCAAATCAAATCTCCTAATTCCAAAACACTTGGTTTTACCAAACAAATTTCCCTTTCGAAAATTTCTAAAACCACTTTTATACCCAACAAGTCCAAACAAATACCATAACCAATCTCCACGGTAGCATCCATCACTTTAGAAACTTAAAAATGAATACTGATGATGTAGCCGTCATCATCAGGATTATTTTCCAACGAATGAAGTGAGTTCAATGCTTCCTTACTACCACAAATTCCTTTCAAAACAATTTCCATTCAGAAATATTTTCCAAAATGATTCTCATCATTGCCTTCAAACACTTTGGAAAACATTTCAAACATTTCCAAGATTTTAAATTCCCAAATCTTTGTTTAAATACATTTAAAACACTTTTCAAAATTTCTGGGATTAAATTCCGGTTTAAATCAAATTTTAGCTATACTCTTTTGGATAAATTATACTTATTGAATTCTATTTGGTTATAACCATTTCAAATTTTAGATTCTTATATTTGATTATAATATTAACAACCAAATATCCAAATATATATATAATTTCAGAAGATTATTTCTTTTATATCAAAATATAATTTTGGGTAAAATTATTTCATTTTCCCACTTTAAAAACAATACCATGTCGGTTTATCTTGTTTAAGAGTTTACAAACCCCTATCGATACGGTTGTACTTCCCGTACCGACCAAAATTCATAAACACTCAACCGATAAGTCAACACAGTATAAAAACAATTTTTATATTCATTAACAAGTACGCTCTCATAGCTATTATTACACTCAACTCATTATAGAGTACTTGTAACGACCCGTAAATTTCGTTCATTAAATTTGTCATATTAATAAGATTTTGGAATTTAAATTTATAAAGAAATAATGTTTTTATACTTTATAATGAAGTAAGTGATAAGAATTAACCTATGAAATATTATATTGATTAATATAGACTTAATTAAAAAGGTTGAATTGAATCGATCCTATTTATTGGAAACTAAATTTATTGGTATGCAGATTTATAATAAATGAGTTTATTGCAATAAATTGAAATTTGATACTATAGTGAATTGGAATTGAGATAAAAAAGGGGAATGTTGAGGTATGTAAGGTCAAAATGATTGCATTTAATAAACTAGGGAATAAAATTCATTAAAGGTAATTAATCATTATGTTAATGTAAATTAAGATAATATTTGAAATTAATGTTAATTCCATTTATACTTGTCAACAATTATTATAAGTTGCATGTTGAAATTGTTGATTGAATTGGAATTGTAATTAAATTTTTATGAACAAATAAAGGTTTACAATAACGGGAATTTGAGTAAAACAAGTGTAGTTATTGAATTAAATGAAATAGTATTGCTCAATAGTAACTGAACGTAAATTTAGGTAATAAGGTCAGAACAAGTTGATAAATAATAAATGTGGTGTAATCCCAATTGATTTAAACAATTATGAAGTTTTAATTGATTGAAAGTAGTAGATTTTGGGAATAGATTTAAAATTTTATCCATTGATACAATAATACGTAATAAATGGAAAATTTATACAATCAATGTTTGATATTTGATCATAATGTTTAATAATTGTTAAAAATAATAACGGAAGTGTAAATATAAGTTTAATAGAAACATGAATTTATTAGAAGGGAAATAATTGGTAAAAAGGCTTGGACTAAGGAATTTTTATTGTTGTTCTAAAACCTTAATTTATATGGGTAATAGACAAGATTTCACATTTGAAATATGGCCATTTGAACAAATCTAAGATGAATATAGGAATATTGGGTAATAAATTTAATATAAGAAAAACCAATGCTAATATTGACTTAATCAGTGAAGCAATAATAATAGATAGTAATTAATTCAAAATTTTGTAAGTTGGGAATAATGTAGATTAATATACGTTAGTTATTTAGGGTAGTGACTAAAATTGGTAATCCATTTGCAATTAATGATAATGGTGTTGATATAAGCTAATAAATTTAAATGTTAATGCAATACCAATTAATGGATTGAATGTGATTACGAAATTGGAATTAGGTAAATGAGTAACTTGTGTTTGTAAACAATAAACTTATAAATGCAGTAACTAATTTAGGGCAAATAAATTTATTGAACAAATGTTAAGATCTTAACTGATGGTAATTAATAATTGGAGATAATGTAAATTCCATTTATAATATGACTATTGGTTAATGAAAAGATTGTAAATCAAGATTTGTTTATTTATTTGAATATAAAGAATTAAGGTAATTGAGTTTATTGCAATTAAGTAGAATTAAACGTTTATTATTAAGTTAATTGAAAATTAAGTTGAAAGTGGAAACTGTTAATGTAATAGCTTTGAATCCAATGTTAATTTCATCCATTTGACCATAATGAGTTGAATAATAAGAATGAATAGTGAATTCAATGGAATTATTGAAAAGTTAATTTATAATTTATGAATATAATGACATTTGAATTTACGCTAAAATTTATGATTGAATCAACATTTAATTGACATCTAAATTGGTTTAAATCACTAAGATTGTTTAAGAAAACAAAACTGATAAGATTTGTAAATTTTGGAAGTGAAATTGAAAAAGTGATTTAATTAATGAATTTTTATTTTATTTAATTAGTGAAATTGAAAAAGTGATTTGTTTCTTTATTTGAATATAAAGAATTAAGGTAATTGAGTTTATTGCAATTAAGTAGAATTAAACGTTTATTATTAAGTTAATTGAAAATTAAGTTGAAAGTGGAAACTGTTAATGTAATAGCTTTGAATCCAATGTTAATTTCATCCATTTGACCATAATGAGTTGAATAATAAGAATGAATAGTGAATTCAATGGAATTATTGAAAAGTTAATTTATAATTTATGAATATAATGACATTTGAATTTACGCTAAAATTTATGATTGAATCAACATTTAATTGACATCTAAATTGGTTTAAATCACTAAGATTGTTTAAGAAAACAAAACTGATAAGATTTGTAAATTTTGGAAGTGAAATTGAAAAAGTGATTTAATTAATGAATTTTTATTTTATTTAATTAGTGTAAAATAGCCATTTTTTCCATTGACTCGGATTTCGACGAAACTAGTTTCATCGGATCCGTAGCAGTGAATTATTATAGGATTTCAAGTTTCGTAGCGATCGGACTTGTCGTTTGATCGTACAGACTCGAAACGCCTTGAAATAAATGAAATTGAAATCAATTTGAAAAATATTGATTTTAGCATAACTTCTTCATACGATGGAATTTGGACTTGAAACTTATTCCATCGAGTTCAAAATATTTTAAAATATCTATTTTGATATATGGGTTGACCCAATTTCGTTCTGGAGTCGAAACAGACTATTTGGGCCACTCTGTAAATCTATCTTATCCATCCATTCAAATATCAACCTTACCTATATATATCCTTCTATAAACCCTAGCAGCCTCTGTTCCTCATTTCTATCGTTCTATTTACCTCCTCACTTCAATGGCAGACAAACCCTAATTCCAATTGCAATCCCAAATCAAATCCAAAGCTGAAATTTCAAACTCCTCCAAAAAATTCAGAAAATTTATGGATTCGAAGCTCTCGAAGAGCGTAATCTTCTGGTGTGATTCATTTTTCAAATTGATATACCGTTTGAGCAGAATTCGTGAATCAATTCATAGCCGTTCTTTGTGTAGAATTCAACTTCGACTGATCGTAGAATCAAGGGCAGGGTCGGGAAGTGGGGAACGAGCGCTATCCATCGGCGGGTCTAGTTTGCCGTTTCAATGGCTAGATGGTCGTGAATTATCAACTAAGGTTTCATGAAACAACGGTGGTAGCTACTTTTCAGGGTTGTGCGTGTCGCTCGCGATGCCATGGCCGTGGGGGGAGGCAACGGCTAGGGCGTGGGGTGCTAGCCTAGGGGCACGGCGGCGTGATGAAGATACGGCGGCGGGTTCGTGGTTCCATCATCGAACTGTAGCACTAGGTTTTCTGTTGAATTCACGTGAGGGAGAAGCTGTGTGACGTGGCAATTTTTTTTGAGTGAGGATTATTTACTTAATTTTTAATTTATTTTGATTTCAAATCGTTATAACGTGAATAACTTTTACATACGATGTCATATTTACGTGCAGTTTTCTCCGCTAGGATCGTAACAAAATTCCGAACATTTTTGCGCTAGTTTGGACGGATTTGGAGACAGTGAAATTTTTGGGTTTAAATTGGATTTAAATTCAATTTAAATTCAAAAAGGTGAGTGTTTTAACCCACTCACAACTTCTAAATTTCTTATGTTTGTTAAATTGATATATAATGTGATATAAAATTTATTTATGGTTGTTTGACATATTTTTAACCATCATCTCTGTTAATTTCATTTATTTAAATTAAACTGCTATTTAATTTATTCATTGCATTTAAACTGCCAGTTAAATTGTTAATTAATTATTCATTGCATATAAACTGCCAGTTAAACAGTTATTTAATTTATTATTGAATATAAATTGCTATTTAATACCTGTGTTTATTATCTGTTCTATATTAATGCTATTGTTTGAATTTGATGATGATTGCGATAAATGGTTGATGGTTGATATTGGATGAATGGATGTTGTATTTTATATTGTTATAAACTGCAAGTTATTATACATTTTCATCTCATTCGGGATTGCGGTTTGAAATGATATATATAACCGTAATTTTTATTTTTAGATTGCGGATTGAAATGATAAATATTCGTATCACTTGACCATAGGGTAGAAAATTATATACAGACACCATGGTCTATATATATATAAATATTTCGAAAATGATTTCTATGGTTTTGTAAAGAAATATACGACTTTATGAGATATTGATTGCATATTTTATAATGTTATTTTATATATAGTTAAATTTTTAGTTTTAAGCTATGTATAAAAATTGGTTTAAAGATAAAGAAGTTAAATAATAAAGTTTGATTTTATTTGAATATAATATGGTTAAGTGGATATTTAAATTTTATTTCTGGAGTTAAAACGAATAAGGTGGGAAGATAAATATGAATTTGATTTGAATGAAAGTATATAAGAATTTTCTCGAATAAAATTGATTCTAATATAAATAGATTTGAGATTTTAAATGGTATGATTTAATAACTCGATTTGGGTTTGGAGGATTTAAATGGATATTATTAAGTTAATTAGATTGAAAGAATATCCAGTATTTGAAGTTTAAAGGTTTGACTTGAAAGATATTAGATTTATTAAGTAAACATTTAAAATTTAAATAATAGTAATTGAAATTGATTTATATGGAATTTATCAAAGAATTAGTTTGAAATGGTGGAATATGTAAAGCTTTGAAATATATGAATTGAAATGATTTATTGAGCGGTTCAAATCGGTATTTGGAATTTATTTGTGAAATTAAAGAAGTTATCTTATTATATAAAGTAATTTAATATTTAAACCATTTAAGTATTGAAAATTTTGTTTCAAAGCTATGGGGTTTAAGGTATATGCATTTGAAAGTACTATCATTCTGGAAAACGGAGATATTTGAAATAAAAAATGATATCTTTTGGATTTGGGTTTTAAAATAGAAATGATATCATATTTATATGGTTTTGAAATGGATATTATATTCTAGTTTTAAATTATAAACTATTTTGAAAAGACCGCGGTGTTATAATAACGTTTGGTTATTGAAGAGACCAGGATCGGAAGTTGTCATACTCTCTGCCAACCCCGAAAACCAATTTAACAACCGTGTACTCGGTGGAGATTCCAGAACGAAGTAGGATGGTGGCGGCATTTCCTTTGATGTAAATACGTGGAGCCGACTCCCATGAGTTGGCATAAGGTAGCTAAAACATGAGCGATTCTCGTGCCAATGAGGTAGCACCTTTGATCAGATACATCCCTTCGATATTATACTTTGACTTTTGGATTGATTCGGTGGCTACTTTTGTTTTTTTATTTGGGGATGTGGCTCGAGGAGGGCGGTAGCTGCGGCGTTACCACTAGCCCGGATGCGTAATTGGTATATCTACCATGGCATTGCCTAGTTGTGCCGTGTCACCTACCCTAGCGCGCATTGTACGAGTTTCTATTTGTATCGTACCCATGGAGTATCCTCTGGTAGCCTCCCGATCAGGAGGTATTACGGTACTGTATAGACTATTGGCATTATTTGTGTCAAGAGTTATATGGTAACCCCTTAACGCTATTAAAAAGTAAGTTTACTTTACTATTAGACATTATTATAATAGCAAAATATACTACATAGTAAATAGTTTAACGGATCCTTAGGAGATATGAATCCCAAGCATTTCTTGAATTACCGCACTCACGTTAGACACTGGGTAGGAGATGTCAAAATCCCGTATACATCTCTGACGCCGTTACACTCATATTTATTTCTGTTGATTTAACTCACATAAGATCTTTTAGTTCTATCTCGAGTGTTTTGTCTTTTCAATTCGCTCGGGTCAGTCTGAGCATTTCAGGATCGAAGATTTTATTCTAGAGGACGAAGGCGAAGATTTGTAGTACTATTATATACTATATTATTCCACTACACCATTAAATTCCGCTGCATTAATTATTATTCTCTGGTATGTGTACTCTGATATGTATTGTATAAATATAATCAAATGTTTTGTAAAACAGCTTCATGAACTGTATATTTGATTATTACATTTTATCGTTCTGCTGCAAGATTCTATTTTTTTTCTTTCTCTACTTTTTCTTATTTACCCCATAACAATCCGCCCTTCCGTATGGTTTGAAATGGCACGTGTATCGATTTAAAGCGTGTGAAAAGGCGGGATGTTACATCTGTTATCAGAGCTTTGGTTTAGAGACAAACCTTAGCTTTGTAGGGTTTGACTCTTTATTAATAGGGTAGTAATACCCTATGATGAGTCGCTGAGTGTATATATGAGAGATCGTATTTGTTAGTGTTATAAAAAGGTTTTAATATTGTGTTAATTTGTTCCATTTTGTATTTATAAATTCTGGTTGGTGCGTGGGACGCTATGACATCAATATGGATTTCTAAACACTTAATAGAACAGGTCGACACAATATTTTTTTTCAATATAGGTGAATGAAATAATTTTGCCTATTATATTTTCTATATATAAAATAAAATTTTATAAATGATATACATATTTGGTTGCAATATGTTAGTTGTTAGGTAATGAAATTTATAAATCATAGTTGAAATGAGATTGAAAATAAAATAAATGAAAATTGAAAATTTTAGAATTTAAGTTCCGGGGTTTTGAAAATTTCTTTCAATTGATTTTGGAATATAATAATAATATTATTAGAAGTATTTTCTGATATAAATGTCTCAACATAATTTGGAAGAATTGTTTTAAAGAAGGTTTTGGGAAAATTAAGTTCTGTACTTCCCTCTCTATCGCTGGAAAATAATTTCGGTAATGGCGGCCGCATCATCGACATTCATTTTCGAGTTTCGAAGTGGAAAGGCCATTGTAGTAATTTTACTACAGATTTATTTTGGTAAACAAATATAAAATTTAAATTGTTTTAAATATAATTGGATATATAAGTTACAAGTATATATTTATCTATTATTTTTAAATGGTTTAAAATTAAACCCTTAAGTTCCAGTTAATTAATAGTTTCAATTAGTGTAGAAAAATGGAAGTTAACTAACAATTGAAACCTCTAGTTAAAATAAGAGACTAAATGATAGGTTATAAATGAAATAATATGGAAGTTGAAATTTATAATCAATAAAAGCAAAGGATATAATTATTGAACCTCTAAATTATTGAATATTAGATTGAATTAAAAGAAATGAGATAAATTTGTATAATTTTCAATTACATTCTTGAAGCATATATATAACTTTCCATATAAAAAAAAGTTACAATGTTAAGAAGAAAATGTAATGGGAAATCTTACAAGTAAAGCTTGAGGTAATGAATGTATTCAATGAATTTGATGTTGTAAATGAGAATTTAATGTTATAAACTTAAGATGACTGAAAGGACACCAATTAAATATAACGAAAAGGTTAAATGAATCACCTTAGTAATAAGAAATTGATGTTATAAAGTTGTAAACTTAAGTTGTAATTGAAATATTTCTAAAATTTAATATAATAGAAAGGTAAGAAATAAAATAATAAATAAGAATTTGCTGTTGTAGTTGTTATAAAGTTAAGTATAATGGAAAGACTACTAATTAAATATATAGAAGGCAGGTATTGTAAGTATGAAACTTTAAACTTTAGTAAATAAGTTGAGGTTATTTCTAAATAAAATTGCAAGAACTAAATGAAAATAAAAAAGATAAATCATTATATGAAAGAAAGAAATCAAACAAAAAATATATGAATGAAATTAATATGAATAAACTAAATCTGTTGTTTGAAATAGTTGTTGTTTGTTTTGGTTTATGGTTGTTTGGGTAAGGATACTTTAAAAGTGTCTAGATGAATGAATAAATCTATTTAGCTTCATCAAAGACTGTTGAGTAAATGGTGCACTTAGTAGTTTATTTTTCATTCTGTACAATTTGAAGGTTTGAACCCAAACAACTGTTTGTTTTATTTGTTATGAACGAATGATTGATTGGTGTTTGATTTTGTTTGGTGTGTATGCTATTTGTTGAAATGGATTGTTGTTGTATTGATTTGTTTGCTTGTGGCTGAAACAACCTTAAATATTTCATTTTATATAATTGTCAACCCTTTTGGACTATACAAGTGAAATACAGGTTATGGAAGCAATTGCTACTGCTTTTGGTATCATAATTAAGCACGGTTGCCCGACAAATAGGCACGTTTTCGGATTTTGGCTTATAGCGCTATTATATTTCCCGTGTTGGGATATATATTATTTTGGAAAGTATACAATATATATTTTTATATTTGATATTATATTTTCTCCCGAGCCTCCCAGTACAAAGGAGACTCTGCCGAAATTTTCTGTAAGTTTTGGACTTAGAAAATACTTTGAAATGTTTTTCAAACTTTATTAATTTAAGTATAAAAGATTTAATGGTTATAAGTTGGTATATTTTATCTAAAATAATTAATTTTGTAAATTCATTTGTCTATAAAGTTAGTGTTTTGAATAAGATATATTGATTTCTTAATTCTTCTTTTCCCTTCTTTTCCTTTTCAAGGACGAAAAGTTTTGAGTGGGGGAGAGTGTGTAACGACCCGTAAATTTCGTTCATTAAATTTGTCATATTAATAAGATTTTGGAATTTAAATTTATAAAGAAATAAATTTTTTATAATTTATAATGAAGTAAATGCTAAGAATTAACCTATGAAATATTATATTGATTAATATAGACTTAATTAAAAAGATTGAATTGAATCAGTCCTATATATTGGAAACTAAATTTATTCGTATGCAAATTTATAATAAATGAGTTTATTGCAAGAAATTGAAATTTGATACTATAATGAATTGGAATTAAGATAAAATGGGGAATGTTGAGGTATGTAAGGTCAAATTGATTGCATTTAATAAACTGGGGAATAAAATTCTTTAAAGGTAATTAATTATTATGTTAATGTAAATTAAGATAATATTTGAAATTAATGTTAATTTCATTCATACTTGTAAACAATTATTATAAGTTGCATGTTGAAATTTTTGATTGAATTGGAATTGCAATTAAATTTTTATGAACAAATAAAGGTTTACAATAACGGGAATTTGAGTAAAACAAGTGTAATTATTGAATTAAATGAAATAGTATTACTCAATAGTAACTGAACGTAAATTTAGTTAATAAGGTTAGAACAAGTTGATAAATAATAAATGTAGTGTAATCCCAATTGATTTAAACAATTGTGAAGTTTTAATTGATTGAAAGTAGTAGATTTGGGGAATAGATTTAAAATTTTATCCATTGATACAATAATACGTAATAAATGAAAAATTTATACAATCAATGTTAGATAATTGATCATAATGTTTAATAATTGTTAAAAATAGTAACGGAAGTGTGAATGTAAGTTTAATAGAAACATGAATTTATTAGAAGGGAAATAATGGGTAAAAAGGCTTGGACTAAGGAATTTTTTATTATTATTTTGAAACCTTAATATATATGGGTAATAGACAACATTTCACATTTGAAATATTGCCATTTAAACAAATCTAAGATGAATATAGGAATATTGGGTAATAAATTTAATATAAGAAAAACCAATGCAAATATTGAATTAATCAGTGAAGCAATAATAATAAATAGTATTTAATTCAAAATTTGTAAGTTGGGAATAATGTAGATTAATATACATTAGTTATTTAGGGTAGTGACTAAAATTGGTAATTCATTTGCAATTAATGATAATAGTGTTGATATAAGCTAATGAATTTAAATGTCAATGAAATACCAATTAATGGATTGAATGTGATTACGAAATTGGAATTAGGTAAATGGGTAACTTGTGTCTACAAACAATAAACTTATAAATGCAGTTACTAATTTAGGGCAAAAAAATTTATGGAACAAATGTTAAGATCTTAACTGATGGTAATTAATAATTGGAGATAATGTAAATTCCATTTATAATATGACTATTGGTTAATGAGAAGATTGTAAATCAAGATTTGTTTATTTATTTGAAAATAAAGAATTAAGGTAATTGAGTTTATTGCAATTAAGTAGAATTAAACATTTATTATTAAGTTAATTGAAAATTAAGTTGAAAGTGGAAACTGTTAATGTAATAGTTTTGAATCCAATGTTAATTTCATCCATTTGACCATAATGAATTGAATAATAAGAATGAATAGTGAATTCAATGGAATTATTGAAAAGTTAATTTATAATTTATGAATATAATGAAATTTGAATTTACGCTAAAATTTATGATTGAATCAACATTTAATTGACATCTAAATTTGTTTAAATCACTGAGATTGTTTAAGAAAACAAAACTGATAAGATATGTAAATTTTGGAAGTGAAATTGAAAAAGTGATTTAATTAATGAATTTTTATTTTATTTAATTAGTGTAAAAGTAGCCATTTTTGCACTGACTCGGATTTCAATGAAACCAATTTCATTGGATCCGTAACAGTGAATTATTGTAGGATTTCAAGTTTTGTAGCGATCGGACTTGTCGTTTGATCGTACAGACTCGCAACGCCTTGAAATAAATGAAATTGAAATCAATTAAAATCAATTTGAAAAATATTGATTTTAGCATAACTTCTTCATACGATGAATTTGGACTTGAAAATTATTACATCAAGTTCAAAATATTTTAAAACATCTATTTTGATATACGGGTTAACCCAATTTCGTTCCGGAGTCGAAATGGGCTTTCTGGGCCACTTTGGTGTTAACTCGTAAATCAATCTTATCCATCCATTCAAATGTCAACCCTACCTATATATATCCTACTATAAACCCTAGCCGCCTCTGTTCCTCATTTCTATACGCTCTATTCACCTCCTTACTTCAACGGCAGACAAACCCTAATTCCAATTGCAATCCCAAATCAAATCCAAAGCTGAATTTTCAAACTCCTCCAAGAGATTCAGAAAAATTATGGATTCGAAGCTCTCGAAGAGCGTAATCTTCTGGTGTGATTCGTTTTTGAAATCGATATACCATTTGACCAGAATTCGTGAATCAATTCATGGCCGTTTGTTGTGCCGAAATCAACTTCATCTGATCGTGGAATCAATGGCAGGGTCATGAAGAGGGGAACGAACGCTACCCATTGGTGGGTCTGGTTTGCCATTTCAACTGGTAGATGGTCGTGAATTATGAACTAGGGTTTCATGAAACAATAGTGGCGGCTACTTTTCAGGGCTGTGCGTGGTCGCTCGCGATGCCATGGCCGTGGAGGGAGGCAACGGCTAGGGCGTGGGGTGTTAGCCTAGGGGCGCGGCAGCGTGATGAAGATACGACGGCGGGTTCGTGGATGCATCATCGAACTATATCGCTAGGGTTTTCTGTTGAATTCACGTGAGGGAGAAGCTGTGTGACGTGGCAATTTTTTTGAGTGAGGATTGTTTACTTTATTTTTAATTTTATTTTGATTTCAAATCGTTATAACGTGAATAACTTTTACATATGATGTCAGATTTACGTTCGGTTTTCTCCACTGGGATCGTAATAAAATTCCGAACATTTTGACGCTGGCTTGGACGGAGTTGGAGACTGTGAAATTTTTGGGTTTAAATTGGATTCAAATTCAATTTAAATTCAAAAAGGTGAGTGTTTTAACCTACTCACAATTTCTAAATTTCTTATGTTTGTTAAATTAATATATGATGTGATTTAAAAATTATTTATGGTTGTTTAGCATATTTTTAATCATCATCTCAGTTAATTTCATTTATTTAAATTAAGTTGCTATTTAATTTATTCATTGCATTTAAACTACTACTTAAATTGTTAATTAATTATTCATTGCATATAAACTGCCAGCTAAACAGTTATTTAATTTATTATTGAATATAAACTTCTGTTTAATACCTATTGTTTATTATCCATTCTATATTGATGCTATTTTTTGAATTTGATGATGATTGAGATAAATGATTGATGGTTGATATTGGATGAATGGATGTTGTATTTTATATTGTTATAAACTGCAAGTTATTTTGCATTTTCATCTCATTTAGGATTGCGGTTTGAAATGATATATATAACTGTAATTTTTATTTTTAAATTGCGGATTGAAATGATAAATATCTGTATCACTTGACCATAGGGTAGAAAATTATATACAGACACCATGGTCTATATATAAATAAATATTTCGAAAATGATTTCTATGGTTTTATAAAGAAATATACGGTTTATGAGATATTGATTGTATATTTTATAATGTTGTTTTATATATAGTTAAATTTTTAGTTTTAAGCTATGTAAAAAAATCGGTTAAAAGATAAAGAAGTTAAATAATAAAGTTTGATTTTATTTGAATATAATATGGTTAAGTGGTTATTTAAATTTTATTTCTGGAGTTAAAACGAATAAGGGGGGAAGATAAATATGAATTTGATTTGAATGAAAGTATATAAGAATTTTCTCAAATAAAATTGATTCTAATTTAAATAGATTTGAGATTTTAAAAGGTATGATTTACTAACTTGATTTTGGTTTGGAGGATTTAAATGGATATTATTAAGTTAATTAGATTGAAAGAATATCCAATGTTAGAAGTTTAAAGGTTTTACTTGAAAGATATTAGATTTATTAAGTAAACATTTAAAACTTAAATAATAGTAATTGAAATTGATTTATATGGAATTTATCAAAGAATTAGTTTGAAATGGTGGAATATGTAAAGCTTTGAAATATATGAATTGAAATGGTTTATTGAGCGGTTCAAATCAGTATTTGGGATTTATTTGTAAAATTAAAGATGCTATCTTATTATATAAATTAATTTAATATTTAAACCATTTAAGTATTGAAAATTTTGTTTCAAAGCTATGGGGTTTAAGGTATATGTGTTTGAAAGTACTATGATTCTGGAAAAAGGAGATATTTGAAATAAAAAATGATATTATATGGATTTTGGTTTTAAAATAGAAATGATATCGTATTTATATGGTTTTGAAATGGATATTATGTTCTGGTTTTAAATTATGAACTATTTTGAAAAGACCGCGGTACGTTTGGTTGTTAAAGAGACCGGGATTAGAAGTTGTCATATTCTCTGCCAACCCCGAAAACCACTTTAACAACCGTGTATGCGGTGGAGATTCCTAAATGAAGTAGGATGGTGGTGGTGTTTCCTTTGAGGTAAATACGTGGACCCGACTCTCATGAGTTGACATAAGGTGGCTAAAACAGGAGAGATTCTCGGGCAAATGAGGTAGCACCTTTGATCGGACATATCCCTTAGATATTATACTTTGACTTTTTGATTGATTCGGTGGCCACTTTTGTTTTTTTTATTTGGGGGTGTGGGTCGAGGTGGGCGGTAGTTGCGGCTATGCATTACCACCAGCCCAGATGCGTAATTGGTATATCTACCCTGGCATTGCCTAGTTGTGCCGTGTCACCTACCCTAGCGCGCCTTGTATGAGTTTCTATTTGTGTCGTACCTATGGAGTATCCTCTGGTAGCCTCCCGATCAGGAGGTATTACGGTATTGTATAGACTATTGGCATTATTTGTGTTAAGGGCTATATGGGTAACCCCTTAACGCTATTAAAAAGAAAGTTTACTTTACTGTTAGACATTATTATAATAGCAAAATATACTACATAGTAAATAGTTTAACGGATCCTTAGGAGATGTGAATCTCGAGCATCTCTTGAGTTACCGCACTCACGTTAGACACTGGATAGGAGATGTCAAAATCTCGTATACATCTCCGACGCCGTTACACTCATATTTATTTCTGTTGATTTAACTCACATAAGATCTTTTAGTTCTGACTCGAGTGTTTTGTCTTTTCAATTCGCTCGGGTCAGTTCGAGCATTTCAGGATCGAAGATTTTATTCTGGAGGACGAAGATGAAGATTTGTAGCACTATTATGTACTATATTATTCCACTACACCATTAAATTCCGCTGCATTAATTATTATTCTCTAGTATGTGTACTCTGATATGTATTGTATAAATATAATTAAATGTTTTGTAAAACAGCTTCATGAACTGTATGTTTGATTATTATATTTTACCGTTCCGTTGCAAGATTCTATTTTTTTTTTCTTTCTCTGCTTTTTCTTATTTACCCTATAACAATCCGCCCTTCCGTATGGTTTGAATTGGCACGTGTGTCGATTTAAAGCGTGTGAAAAGGCGGGATGTTACAGTACTATTGACTCTGTTTAATGAGTAATTTCCCCACTTGAGCCAAGGTTATCACTAACCTAAGCTCTGATACCAAGTGTGATGACCCACCCTTCTCGACCCTCGAAAATCGACACAAAATACCCCACAGTATAATATGCTAATGATCGAGTGCCGGAAATGACAGATAGTTGAGGGAAAAGAAAGAAGATAGAAGAAAGAAGGAATTAACAATAACAGAATCTCACAATCGCAGCGACACAAAATATAATAGTTAATAACAGATCTTTGCACAAAATGAAACTATATCTGTTTATATATTACATCATCAGAGTATCACAATCAAACATCAATTACCAACCTGACAATTTCAAACAAATCATAGCAGCGGATATAAACAAGTACATATAATACGTCTTGGACTCCAGCTCCTTTTCTGAGCACCACAGCATCCTATCCTTAACATATAATACTTGGTCTGACCCGAGCATTATAATTAAATAACACCCGAGTCAGTCTGGAATACCAGCTGATAAAAATACACCCAAATTGATTATTAATGTTTCAAAAATTCTTTTGAAAACAAAAGCATCTCGTAAGACCACGCCACTTGGGTTTTTACCTTACAATAACTAAAACATTTCTTATCAAAATCCTCTGATATTATAATAGTGTCTATATATAAATACGTATTCAAATAGCCGAAATTGTTACATTCATTTAATTCCAGCTACTAGCCACAATCGTGGGTAATACAAACAAAACTCGTAAAAGGCTCGTAGGGAAAATGGATTTCCAACTAATGACTAGGCACTGGGGTACCACCTATCACAGTACGTGACCTAGATCACTATACCGAGGATTACTCCCAATCCCCTACAACACAAGACCGGGACTACGCCTTACTGGATAATCCCGAGTAAGATCACCCCGTGGTTGGGATCAACAATCGCACCACTAAGCCTAATAAAAGGAACATCTAGACGGGGATGACCTCACCCTAATGGGCACTACCCACCTAGCCTTGCCGCATAACCCCTGATTTTCAGTCATTCCCGGTTGATCAGGCTTGAGGCTAAGCATTACCTTTTTAGACCGTTTCACTTAGAATGCCCATCGTCCACCTGACGATGTTCTGAAAGCGTTCGTCCATACAAGTCCGTCCCGGGTTTGAACGGAACCGAAGGCACTACTCCTACTACATCCGTTTTGGAAACATCCTCAGGATTAGTAGCGACTAGCCCTTGCACTTCACTACTCCATCTTCGACTTCGAACTCTTTTTACCTATGAAAACGTACAAACAGGATCGAAGTGGTTTTCGAAAATTAAATTCCGATCCCACTCTCTTTGAAACGATCAACGCATTGGCCAATATTGATAGTCGGTGATTTAACTATCAATTAACATTCACAAACATCCATCACGCAAAAAATAATTTATCACATTATTTATTTTCCTCAAAAATATCCTTGCAAGATATATTTCCATTTTCAAACCCTTTTGAAAACAGTTTTCAAACCCAACTCTTCTAATGGAATAAATTTCCAAATCTTTACTTCCTCTGAAACATCCAAGTACCAATACTTAAGATTTAAAATAATTTAAATTCTTTATTCTTGAAATAAATTAAAACATTTATATTAAAACATCTTACATACATAATTTAATATATATATATATATATACCTTTGAAAATATTTCAATAAAACTGCTTTATAAAATATAAACTATTTTCTTCAAAATAAAGTTAAGTCATACTAAATTTTAAAATAAAATTATGAAATCCTATACAAGTTTCAAATAAAACTTTAACCAAATTATCTTTACAATAAAACTATTTTAGAAAATATAAATATTAATAATTTTTTTTTTAAAACATAATACCAATTACCCCTTTTAAAATAATTACTTCTATAACTAATTTGATAAATGTTCACCTTTAAAATTTTTACAAATTAAATAATAATTTCTTGAAACCATTCTTTAAAACAACTTCAAAACTTCTAACTTTTACTCAGAAATCTGCTTTAAAAACGTACTTGGCTTTTCAGGGAAATACACTTCCATTTTAGAATAAACTAAAGAATTCTTTTTATAAATTCCGCTGGATTTTTCTCAATTCAAATTTACGTTTAAATCTCGTAAATTCCTTCCCACACTTTAAAAATAAACACCTTTTATTTTTAAACACATTCCCATTCTTTAAAAACAATCTTACTATTATTTTTAAGCAATTTGAATTTCTTATAGAAATTCCCATCGGAATCCTATACCTTCAATATTTATCCCCGATAAATATTTCACTTTATTCACAAGTCCAGTTTATAAATTTTCATTTCATATTTCTTTTAAATCAAAATTTCAAAAACACTTTAACAGACTCCAAACCAATTTCGGAATTTAATTCCTATGAGTTCTTTACTTAATAATTCCTTTTAAACCCAATTTATTTTATTTATATTTTAAATTCGTAGATTGTATTCATCCAATCATAGCACAACATGATTAAATTTTCAAATTAATCAATCATAGTATATAATAAAACACATCATCAATTATGAAAATAATTTCTATATTGTGAGGAATCCAGTTGGATCCCTTCAAACCGTTTCCCTGCATCCACAGACGTTAGCACACAAATAAATATCGATCCAATCTGATAATAATTATCACATTCAACTAATCAACCAATCATTTAAATATTAACTTAAAACAACTGAAATTCCAGATGTGAGTGAGATTAACTCACCTTGAATTTAAATGCCGAGCCGTTCCAATTTTAAATTAAATCGAGCGCCTTCGATTTAACTAAAAAATTTACGAGCACCGAATGACTCCAAAATTGCTCCACTGCATAGTACTCGTCGCTGCGATTCCAGCATAGCCAGTTTCGTCGAATTCTGATAATGTATGCAACAGTTATGAATTTTATAAGTTTCAATTACAAATTTAAAACAAATTTCTTTTTATTTTCTGATTTTTTTTATACCACATCCAATCAAAACCGTCGATTAACTACAGAATCAAAGTCCAACTATAGATAGCTTCTTCTCCTTCCATGTGAACATAGGCCCTCCTTGCAAACAAAAACCCAACGTCGCCGTTCATTTGCGAACTGCCGCTCCTCCACCAAGGCGAAGGAGCTCCATCCAACACCCCCACATGAAACGGCATGGCCAACCCCTATTTGGCTGTAACGTGGCCAAACTCGGTGCTTCCATTTACTCGAATTTCATGCAAGAAACGAGTACGAACGCGGCCTTCTAACAGGCCCAATTGACGACGATGACAAAACCCTATCGTTGGATGCGTAGGTCTCTCCACGCTCTACAATTCTCTAGATGGTGATTTTTGCTAGATGTCGGTGGATTAGGAGATATCGAGGGCAAAACGAGGTTGCTTTTCGGCCATTGGTTTGTTTGAGTGGCGGCTGAAGAAAATTAAGCGAGGGTTCGGCTATTAAGTATATATATACACGTTTAATAATATTATATAAATATTATTTCCAATTTAACAAACCTTTCAAATGAATTCAAAATCACACGTGCCGTCTGGCGTTTATAATGTTTTACCTGCATTTCGAACACAATGGAACTTGTTTCGGAGGCTAATTTGATCATATGTGGAAGATAGCCTTTTGAATCGAGTTTAAATATTAAATTATCGATTTTAATTTCAACGCGTTTCTCACCCGTACGAGCAAACGGTAACTCCAAACGTTACGAAAATTGAAATCCGATAATAACTAACTATTACGGATCCAATAGAACTGGTTTCGTTGAATACCGAGACTGTGCCCCAAAAGGCTATTTTAACTCGTCGTCAAATCGAGCGATTTCCGAAATCGTCAAAATCACTTAAAATTTCACTTTTAAATATTTACTAACTTAATTATACATCATATATAATTTATAATCATATTTGAAATCATTCTGATTCAATTTAAATCAAAATTCGATTATTTACATTATTAAAATACTAAATTTCACTATTCAATTAATAAAAAAATTTCCAAATTTAACTTATCGACTTTTGATTCCATCCAAAAGTCAAATATTATAATTCAAATCCAAATAGACTTATAATAAATTTTAGAAACCATTTCTGTTCCATTTGCCTCTAGATTCACAAATTATTTCAATTTCAAATAGTTAATTATTATTATTCAAATTCAATTTAATTACCATATTTGAAATTATATCTTCTTTTATTAATTTAACCAAAATCTTTTTATTCAAAATCCAATTATATTTTACATTCAACATTCAAAATGAATTGAATGTTCAAAATCTAACGACCAAGATACCGGGTCGTAACAGAGTAGGCCGGTCTTATGTTGTAGGAGATCCCGGCGTGGTCCTCGGTACATTTTTTAGATATGTACTGTGATGGACGGTACCCCAGTGGCCCAGTCATTCGTATGGAATCATTCCTCAATACGAGTTTTGTTTGTAGATCCTAGTACGCTGAAATTTAATTAATGTAACAATTTAGACCATTCGAGTAAGTGTTTGTACTTAGATACTATGATAATATAAGATGATTTTGATAAAAATTGTTTTGGTTATCGTAAGGGAAAATGTAACGACCCGTATTTTACGTGTCGATGGATCGTAGAATTTGCAGGTCGATAGTGTTGTTTGTGTTGCCTCTAGCTTGAGTCGTTTAGAAGTTAACCCGGGTGGAGTATGAGTTGTGACCGACTCATGAGCATTGCCGAGCTAAGGGATGAGTCGTGACCGACTCATAGGGGACCGACTCAAGGAGGGGTTACGGGTTGGAGTGTTGGCCGAGATAAGGAAGCAACCGACTTAAGTTAGGTAAGTCGTTTGGACGAGTTAGTGGGTCAGGTGATGAGTCATAGCCGAGTTAAGGCTTGAGTCGTTACCGACTCATGGTGGCCGACTCATGAGAGTTAATGACCTATAGTGTTAGAGCGACTTAGAGAAGGAGCGAGTGTAGGTGTGGCCGAGTTAGTATGTGACCGAGTCAAGAGAGGAACGACTCATGGTCTAGGCCGAGTCAGCGGGTTAAGGGTTAGCAAAATGAGTCGTTGCCGACTCATAGTGTTAGGGATCCAGTAGTTTAGACCGACCTAAGGAGGTGACCGACTTAGGGAGTTGGGTCGGTAGATGTTGAGTCGGCTAAGGCTTAGGTCGGTGGGCCGACTTAGTGGATAAGTCGTTAGGGACTTAGGCTTTTGAGTCGTTAGGTCTCTGAGTCGGTGAGGCTGTAGGTCGTGAGTCGTGTGGCAAATAGGACCTTAGTACGACTTAGTGTGGGTCGGCTGCCTGGTGAGTCGGTTGTGTAGATAAGTCGGGGGCGACTCAAGTGTTGGGTCGGCGACGACCTAAGGGACAGCCGAGCTATGGTTGATTCAGCCTATAAATAGAGGGGTTCGGCTCACTTTTTGGCACCGGATTTCGAAGCGACGAAGTGCTGCCATTTTGGAAACTCGACTACAGTATTTTCATCACTTCTTTCTCTACTTCTATCAAGTGCTAACATCCATTGAAGATTGAAGATCAAGATCAAAGATCAAGAGCCAAAGTTGAAGATTTTCATCCGAAGAGGCTAGATTTCACCGTTTCAAGTGAAATTTCTCCGGATCAAGTCCAAGTCCTGGCTGTCCAGATCTGTAGTTGATTCATTTTAGGTTGTTTTGGTGATTTGGTGAGTGGTAGTTATCTCTCACACGGACCCAAAGGAGTGTAGTGGATTGGTGATATGTTTATGTGTTAAAGTTAGCGTTTTCTCGCATTTTCCTTAAGTCTGCATGTAGATCCATCATTTTTGAAGATGTTTACTTATGAAAGTTATTTAATAAGTATTAGAGACAAAACCCATGTTCTAGATTTGATAGATCTATGCTAAAAACCATGATTTTATATGTGTTGGACTTTTGCTCATTTAATTACGAAATTGCCATTATAGTTGATTTTACTCAATAGATCTTGTTTGAATGGTTGAATGTTTGAATGTATGTTAGATTTGATTGCTCCAAGTTAGCTTGTAGTTGATTTGGAACAAGATGGTTGAAGATGATTCAAAAGCTAAGTGGAAAGGCTCTTGAATGGTGAAAGCTGCCGATAGCATATGAAGCGGATGTGGAAGCTCATATGGATGGATTCGAGGATGTGGGATCTTGCCATGATGCGAGAAGGCAAAGCATGGTTAAGTTGAGAGACTTTGCTATGATGTGATGAGGCAAGACATATGTTGTGATGGGACGGGTCACGAAGACGTTCCAAGCACGGGTCATGACGACGTGCAAAGTTATAACTCGGTGATGCGGTCCGGGTTGGGGTGGATAATGGTTAGCTTGAGAGGCGCTTGAGCTAGTATGGAAGTGGTCGTCGAGGAGGATGACTTGGAGGCTTAGATCTCATCGTTGTTGAAGGTTCTAGCATACTCAAAGCAAGAGTACGTTGGAACGGGTCACGATGACGTTCCAGGCACGGGTCATGATGACGTGCTAGTACTCTGGGCTGATGCGTTCGGCTTAGGCACGGGTCACGATGACGTGCGGAGTTATGGCTAAACCGGGGTTACCATTAGCCCTTGACAGGCGGTCATTCAACTAACGGTGAAATCAAGGCAAAGATAACAGTGATAGCCAGAGTCATGGATGTTTGGATGTTTGGTTGTATCATCATTCGGCTTCAAGAGCGGTGTTTTCTGGGTGCTTATCTGATCTTGGTTTAGGCCTTGGGGGTTTGTATTTGGAAAACATCGTCCTTGACTCGAGTGATTATTGCTTTACCTTACTTATTTGCTATGTTATGCTTACTTCTCCTTAGTGTGTGTCTGGGGGCTATCACTGTAGAAAGAGGTGGAGTGGGATGGTTTGGTTCCTATTCCTTTATTTCCTTATGCTCTTTTGGTATGCTTGATTGTTAATTTACTGCTCACTAAGACTTTGTCTGACTCAAGGTTTTATGTCTCCTCTTATTACCTTGGGCTGTTCATCCATGTTTGGGATGGGCAGACTAGGTAGCAGGTGGCAGGTGCTGTGCTTAGAGTTTTCCGCTGATGATGACGAAGACGAGCAGGAGGCTATGCATATTATTTTCTTATATGTACTGGGTATCCGCTGCTGTATTTGATGAGTGTTTGTAGTGAGGTCTTGATGTATGGATTTGTTGAGATGATTGTATAAAACTTCTGTGATGCTTATATGATGATTTTTCTGTTATGAGACTCCACTATATATATTTCTCTATTGTATTTTATCCATGCGCTGTGAGTTACGGTAGAGATTCTGCGATTTTATTTTTCCCTGACTATCGTCCATGGCTGCCTTGCACACCTTTCAGCGCACTTTTCTCTTGTTTTGGTGCGGGAGTCATGGGCGGTCGTCACATTTGGTATCAGAGCTTTGGTTAATCGATTTTAGCCAACGCTCGCTGATGTAACTACGTAAGAGAGACGTAATTGTAATTTGATGGATGATTACTATATATAATATAGTAGCCTAGAAGGATTTGAACTCCTTATGTAGTTGTTTCTTAAGGTGTTCTAATCACTCTTATTACAGATATTAAGGATGAGTCGAAGAGGGAGACCAGCTGCAAGGGAAAGCCGTGCTGATGAAGGAGCTGTTAATTATGGAACTATGTTCGAAGCGATGATGACTTCGATCATGAGAAGGATACCAGCTTCAGGATCATCAGTGGATGTGGGAGTTCAAGTCCAAGCTCCGAGGCCAGTAGATTTTGCTAAGCTTTGCAAGGATTATACTTCTCTTGGAGGAAAAGCTTTCTTAGGGACGGAGTCGACTATTGAGGTACAGAGGTGGATTGATGCTTGCCGAAGGATTTTTGGTGATCTAGGGATTGAGGATGCAACCAAGAGAAAGCTTGCATCGAGGCAGCTTCAAGGGAGGGCTGCGGATTGGTGGAATTCTATCACCATAGATACACCAGAAGAAGAGATTACTTGGGAGCAGTTCCAAGTTAGATTTGAAGCCAAGTTCATCTCTACTGCTCAGAGGTCTGTTTTGTTCAAGAGATTTGTGGAGCTCAAACAAGGCGGAAGGCCTGTTCTGGAGTATATTTCTGAGTTCGAAGCTTTGTCTAAGTATGCCAGATCATATATTGATTCTCCCTACCAGAAGAATGAAAAGTTTGTGACTGGTCTGGATGCTTATCTAGGAAGGCAGTTAGTGGATCATCTGGACGATCCATTTGAGAAGCTGGTGGAGAAAGCTCTGAGGCATGAGAGTTTGTTTCCTAGGGAAAGTTCTGTTGTTGCTGTAACCAGGGAAGGATCTAAACCACAGCAGAGTGGGAATAAGAAGAGGAAGCAGCAGCAACAGAAGGGAAAGGATGGTCAGAAGAAGCCAAAGGGCGAGGTGACTTGTTATAACTGCCGTCAGAAGGGTCATCTTTCTCGGGATTGCAAGAATCCGAAGGTGCAGTTGAAGTGTTACAACTGTGATAAGCTGGGACACATTAAGAAGGACTGTCCAGAACCGAGGAAAGATAGGCAGGTTGTGCAAGCCTATGCTTTGGAAGCTGTGCCGTCGTCTTCAAGAGTCCCTACTGCTGTAGAGAAGGGGAAGAGTGTGGTGGTTCAAGGTACTCTTTCCATTTGTGGTGTTCCAGTTAGAGTGTTGTTTGATACTGGAGCGTCGCATTCTTTTGTTTGTGATGATTTGGTAGGCCGGTTGGGTTTGAAACCGGATATTGTTGATAGGCCATTGGTTGTGACTAATCCAGTTGGGGGTTCGTCATGTTTGTGTATGATATGCCGTGGTCTAGTTGTTTCGAGTCATGATTGCTCGTTTGTTTGTGATTGCTTTGTTCTGAACTTTGCGGGGTTCGGAATTATTTTGGGTATGGACTGGCTTAGGAAGTATGCGGCTAGGATTGATTGTGAGAGGCTGGAGGTGACAGTCGGGAATGTGGAAGGGCGAAAGGTTGTGATACGATGTAAGCATGAGGAAGGCGTCTTCATGAGCTTCATGTATTCGCTGGTTGTTCCACGGGATGGACTGTCATCGGTGCCTATTGTGAATGGATTTGAGGATGTCTTTGACGAAGTCAAAGGGTTGCCGCCGCATAGGGAGATCGAGTTTCGTATCGATCTAGTTGAGGGAGCCAGACCTGTTGTGATGCCTCTTAGGCGGATGGCACCGAGGGAGCAGCAAGAGCTGAAGGTGCAAGTTGATGACCTTTTACGGAAAGGATTCATTCGGAGGAGTGTGTCCGAATGGGGTGCGCCCGTTGTGTTCGCAACCAAAGCGGATGGATCGTTGAGGTTGTGTGTGGATTATCGTGAGCTGAATAAGGTGACTAAGAAGAACAAGTATCCATTGCCGAGAATAGATGACTTGTTTGATCAGCTTCACGAGGCTAAGGTGTTTTCTCAGATGGATTTGGCAACGGGATTTCACCAGTTGAGTGGCGAGGGATAGTGTGCCGAAGACTGCTTTCAGGACACCATCCGGATTTTATGAGTGGCTGGTAATGCCGTTTGGATTGACTAACGCACCAGCATATTTTGTGGATCTTATGAATAGAGTATTCAGAGATCAGTTGAATAAGTTCGTGCTTGTGTTCGTTGATGATATTCTGATTTATTCCAGAACTGAGGAAGAGCACAAGACGCACTTGAGGATTGTTTTGGAAATCTTGCGGAAACATCAGCTGAAGGCTAAGTTTTCGAAGTGTCACTTCTGGAAGAATGAAGTGAGGTTCTTAGGCCATGTTATCTCTGGAAATGGAATAGCGGTTGATCCCGCTAAGGTGGCAGCGATCCAGGATTGGGTTAGACCTAAGAATGCATCTGATGTGAGAAGTTTTCTTGGATTAGCAGGATATTATCGTCGGTTTATCAAAGACTTTTCCAAGATAGCTGCACCATTGACAGGATTGACGAAGAAGAACCAAGTGTTCAGATGGGATGACAAGTGTGAGCAAGCCTTCGTAATCCTGAAAGAGCGACTGACAAGTGCTCCTGTTTTGACTATTCCGAGTGGGAATGATGAGATGGTGGTTTACACCGATGCATGTGGCACTGGACTGGGAGCGGTGCTAATGCAGAAGGATAAAGTTGTTGCGTATGCTAGTCGACAACTGAAGCCGCATGAAAGGAATTATCCGACTCATGATTTGGAGTTAGCGGTGATTGTGTTTGCTTTGAAGATTTGGAGACACTACCTATTGGGAGTTAGATTCGAGTTGTTTACGGATCATAAGTCGTTGAAGTATCTGTTCTCCCAAAAGGATCTGAATCTTCGACAGCAACGGTGGTTAGAGTTTCTAGCATCTTATGATTTTGGTATAGCCTATACTCCGGGAAAAGGAAACGCAGTGGCTGATGCGTTAAGTCGAAGACATGCAGGATTGGGAGCCATGTTTTCGGAATGGAAGAGTCTTGAGTATTTGGCTGGATTTGATTTCAGGCCTAGATGTGAATTGGAACCTGAAATGTTGGCAAACTTATCAATAAGGCCTACTCTTGTGGAAAGAATTGGCAAGAGCCAAAAGAAAGACGATAAGCTTGTCAAGATTATCCGTGATTTGGAATCTGGATTGGAACCAGAGAAGGATAAGGAATTCGAGGTCGATCGAGAGGGTTGGCTTCGAAAGCAAGGACGATTGGTTGTTCCCGATGTAGATGGATTGAGAGATGAAGTTCTAAGGGAAAGTCATCACTCGAAGTTGACAATTCATCCAGGAGGAAATAAGATGTATCGGGATATGAAGAGAGCTTACTACTGGGAAGGTATGAAGAATGATGTTGGAAGTTTTATTTCCAAGTGTATGAATTGTCAGTTGGTGAAAGCTGAGCAGAAGAAGCCCAGTGGATTACTTCAGCCATTAGAGGTTCCTACGTGGAAATGGGAGCAAGTGTCGATGGATTTTATTGATGGTCTACCTAGAACCAGGGCAGGGAATGAAGGGATTTGGGTCATTGTAGATCGTTTGACCAAGAGTGCAAGGTTCATTCCCGTTCGATCGACTAGGACTGCATCGAAACTGGCTGAGTTGTATGTGAAGTGGATTGTTCGATTCCATGGTGTTCCGAAGAATATAGTGAGCGATCGAGACCCATTGTTCACTAGTGGATTTTGGAAGAGCTTCCAGGAAGTTTTGGGAACTGAGTTGTGTTTGAGTACAGCTTATCACCCTCAAACAGATGGTCAGACTGAGAGAGTCAACCGGGTTTTGGAAGATCTTCTTAGAGCTTGTGTTTTGGACTTCGGAGGATCATGGGAAGATCACCTTCATTTGGTGGAGTTTGCTTATAATAACAGTTATCAGTCGAGCATTGGTATGGCACCATATGAGGCATTATATGGAAGACCGTGTAACTCTCCGACATGTTGGTTGGAAACTGGAGAAAAGCTGATACTTGGGCCAGAGATGATTCGACAGACTTCGGATTGTATAGAGATCATTCGGCAACGAATGAAGGCAGCCCAAGATCGTCAGAAAAGTTATGCAGATAATCGTCGAAAGGATTTGGAATTCGACGTAGGTGATATGGTTTTTGTGAAGATTTCTCCTCTGAAGAGTGTCATTAGATTCGGAAAGAAAGGAAAGTTAACTCCGAGATTTGTTGGACCATTCCCGATTATCGAGCGAATTGGAAAGCTCGCTTATAGATTGGAGTTACCGGAAAAGATGGCGGGTGTGCACAATGTTTTTCATGTATCTTATCTACGGAAGTATGTGCACGACCCAACTACTGTGGTTTCTGCTGATAGCTGTGAAGACTTGGAGGTTTATCCAGTTGTTTCGAGACCTCGTAAGCCGCTTTGTATTGTTGAAACCGATACGAAACAGCTTAGGAGGAAGACGATTACGTTGCTCAAGGTACAATGGAGTGATGATGTTAACGACTGTACATGGGAGGAGGAAGAGAGGATGAAGGCAGCTCATCCCGGACTCTTCGAGGTATGGCCCTAAAGTGTCGTGACATCTCATGAATTTGTAGCTTGTTCTGAGTCTTAGAATTCTGCATGCTAGGCTAGAATTGGTTGCATGGTTTGTTGATTGCTTTGGATGGTAGGCATGCGGAATATCTTTGATTTCTGATTGTTTGCTTGGAATTTCGGGGGCGAAATTCCTAAGGGGGAGAGAATGTAACGACCCGTATTTTACGTGTCGATGGATCGTAGAATTTGCAGGTCGATAGTGTTGTTTGTGTTGCCTCTAGCTTGAGTCGTTTAGAAGTTAACCCGGGTGGAGTATGAGTTGTGACCGACTCATGAGCATTGCCGAGCTAAGGGATGAGTCGTGACCGACTCATAGGGGACCGACTCAAGGAGGGGTTACGGGTTGGAGTGTTGGCCGAGATAAGGAAGCAACCGACTTAAGTTAGGTAAGTCGTTTGGACGAGTTAGTGGGTCAGGTGATGAGTCATAGCCGAGTTAAGGCTTGAGTCGTTACCGACTCATGGTGGCCGACTCATGAGAGTTAATGACCTATAGTGTTAGAGCGACTTAGAGAAGGAGCGAGTGTAGGTGTGGCCGAGTTAGTATGTGACCGAGTCAAGAGAGGAACGACTCATGGTCTAGGCCGAGTCAGCGGGTTAAGGGTTAGCAAAATGAGTCGTTGCCGACTCATAGTGTTAGGGATCCAGTAGTTTAGACCGACCTAAGGAGGTGACCGACTTAGGGAGTTGGGTCGGTAGATGTTGAGTCGGCTAAGGCTTAGGTCGGTGGGCCGACTTAGTGGATAAGTCGTTAGGGACTTAGGCTTTTGAGTCGTTAGGTCTCTGAGTCGGTGAGGCTGTAGGTCGTGAGTCGTGTGGCAAATAGGACCTTAGTACGACTTAGTGTGGGTCGGCTGCCTGGTGAGTCGGTTGTGTAGATAAGTCGGGGGCGACTCAAGTGTTGGGTCGGCGACGACCTAAGGGACAGCCGAGCTATGGTTGATTCAGCCTATAAATAGAGGGGTTCGGCTCACTTTTTGGCACCGGATTTCGAAGCGACGAAGTGCTGCCATTTTGGAAACTCGACTACAGTATTTTCATCACTTCTTTCTCTACTTCTATCAAGTGCTAACATCCATTGAAGATTGAAGATCAAGATCAAAGATCAAGAGCCAAAGTTGAAGATTTTCATCCGAAGAGGCTAGATTTCACCGTTTCAAGTGAAATTTCTCCGGATCAAGTCCAAGTCCTGGCTGTCCAGATCTGTAGTTGATTCATTTTAGGTTGTTTTGGTGATTTGGTGAGTGGTAGTTATCTCTCACACGGACCCAAAGGAGTGTAGTGGATTGGTGATATGTTTATGTGTTAAAGTTAGCGTTTTCTCGCATTTTCCTTAAGTCTGCATGTAGATCCATCATTTTTGAAGATGTTTACTTATGAAAGTTATTTAATAAGTATTAGAGACAAAACCCATGTTCTAGATTTGATAGATCTATGCTAAAAACCATGATTTTATATGTGTTGGACTTTTGCTCATTTAATTACGAAATTGCCATTATAGTTGATTTTACTCAATAGATCTTGTTTGAATGGTTGAATGTTTGAATGTATGTTAGATTTGATTGCTCCAAGTTAGCTTGTAGTTGATTTGGAACAAGATGGTTGAAGATGATTCAAAAGCTAAGTGGAAAGGCTCTTGAATGGTGAAAGCTGCCGATAGCATATGAAGCGGATGTGGAAGCTCATATGGATGGATTCGAGGATGTGGGATCTTGCCATGATGCGAGAAGGCAAAGCATGGTTAAGTTGAGAGACTTTGCTATGATGTGATGAGGCAAGACATATGTTGTGATGGGACGGGTCACGAAGACGTTCCAAGCACGGGTCATGACGACGTGCAAAGTTATAACTCGGTGATGCGGTCCGGGTTGGGGTGGATAATGGTTAGCTTGAGAGGCGCTTGAGCTAGTATGGAAGTGGTCGTCGAGGAGGATGACTTGGAGGCTTAGATCTCATCGTTGTTGAAGGTTCTAGCATACTCAAAGCAAGAGTACGTTGGAACGGGTCACGATGACGTTCCAGGCACGGGTCATGATGACGTGCTAGTACTCTGGGCTGATGCGTTCGGCTTAGGCACGGGTCACGATGACGTGCGGAGTTATGGCTAAACCGGGGTTACCATTAGCCCTTGACAGGCGGTCATTCAACTAACGGTGAAATCAAGGCAAAGATAACAGTGATAGCCAGAGTCATGGATGTTTGGATGTTTGGTTGTATCATCATTCGGCTTCAAGAGCGGTGTTTTCTGGGTGCTTATCTGATCTTGGTTTAGGCCTTGGGGGTTTGTATTTGGAAAACATCGTCCTTGACTCGAGTGATTATTGCTTTACCTTACTTATTTGCTATGTTATGCTTACTTCTCCTTAGTGTGTGTCTGGGGGCTATCACTGTAGAAAGAGGTGGAGTGGGATGGTTTGGTTCCTATTCCTTTATTTCCTTATGCTCTTTTGGTATGCTTGATTGTTAATTTACTGCTCACTAAGACTTTGTCTGACTCAAGGTTTTATGTCTCCTCTTATTACCTTGGGCTGTTCATCCATGTTTGGGATGGGCAGACTAGGTAGCAGGTGGCAGGTGCTGTGCTTAGAGTTTTCCGCTGATGATGACGAAGACGAGCAGGAGGCTATGCATATTATTTTCTTATATGTACTGGGTATCCGCTGCTGTATTTGATGAGTGTTTGTAGTGAGGTCTTGATGTATGGATTTGTTGAGATGATTGTATAAAACTTCTGTGATGCTTATATGATGATTTTTCTGTTATGAGACTCCACTATATATATTTCTCTATTGTATTTTATCCATGCGCTGTGAGTTACGGTAGAGATTCTGCGATTTTATTTTTCCCTGACTATCGTCCATGGCTGCCTTGCACACCTTTCAGCGCACTTTTCTCTTGTTTTGGTGCGGGAGTCATGGGCGGTCGTCACAGAAAAACCCGTCCTGTTTATGTTTGATGCGGTCTTACGAGATACCTTTGTTTTCCAAAGGATTTGATAACTCTAATTATTCAAATTCAGTGTGTTTTCTCAAGCTGGTTTTGCAGAATGACTCGGGTGTTACTTTATTATAATGCTCGGGTCGGACCGAGTATTACAGATTCAGAATAGGATGCTATAGAGCTCAGGAGACGAGTTGGATGATAAAGACGTATTTCTGTATTTGGTTTATATTTCCGCTGTGTAAGCTATGTATGTGAGGACTAGTTATTAAACTGTCCAGATTTATTGTTGTCCATTGTACTCTGAAAATGGTATTTATAGTAATAGTACAATTCTTGTATTTAAAATCTGTTATGATATATTATATTTGTTCCGCTGCGATTGTGAGACTCTGTGATATTCTTGTTCCATTTTCTTCTACCTTTTTCTTCTCTAACCTAAAGATTCATATTTTCCATTCAATTTGAGTTGGACTGATGTGAATTATGGTCGATTCAAGGGGTACCGAACTTCAATTCCCTGCAACTTCCATTTTGCGGATCCGGACTGGCGGTAACACATATCAGCTACTATCGCCCACTTCGAGACACACTCCCATAATCAAAGGTGCAACCAATCAAATCAAAAAGTAATCGGATGGTATCGAAGAAGCATGCTCGATCGAAGGTGCGACCTCACTTGGCCCCACGTGGCTCCCGTTTTAGTCACATCAAGTTAACTCGCGGGGGTCAGGGCTACGTTCATACCTCATATAGACGTTGCCAACCCATCCTACTTCGTTTTGGATTCTCCACCACATACATAGTTGTTAAAGTGGTTTTCGGCATTGGCAGAGAGTATGACAATATCCAACCCCGATCTCTTTAACAAACATACGCTTATTTCACACCGTTTTCGTTTTCATTTCAAACAGTTTATATTTCCTATCAAAATATCATATTCATTTCAAAAATCATATCACTTTTGAAATCATATCACTTCTGAAATCATAGTCACTTTCAAAATCATAACCATAAAATAGTTTAAACCATCATATCAAAGTATTTGAACAAATCCATTAACTCTAAATTCTAACAGTTCCAACTTAAACAGTTTATATATTGAAAATAGTTTATATGTTTTGAAATGGTAAGTAAATAAAAATCGTTTATATATTTAAAAATAGAATATAGATTAAAATAGTTTATATATTAAAATAGTTTATATATCAAAAAAAAATATTGAAAATAATTTCAAGTTAGAATTATTTCTTCCAATTTCACAAATCAATTCACATCAACATTAGTTCCAGAATTCAATTTAAATCAATCCCAATTCAATTCTGATTACACTTTTTTAATCGATTTTAAGTCCAGGTTTGAACTACAAATTTAAACCACTTCAAATTCAATAGGTTTCAATATTCAAACACTTTACAATAACTCAATTTGATATATTTCAATTAGATTTCAAGATTCAACTTTAGTCTCATTTAAAATTTAAAAATATTCATTTAATCATCTTCAATGACATTTAAATAAAATCTCATATTACAATTTAATTTAATGTTAAATACTTAGTTTCAATTTTATTTAAAGTTGAAAATATTCGTTTAATCACTTTTATCAAATCAAGTTATAAAATCACACATTTCAAAATTCAAAATCAGTAAGTTCAAATCAACCCTTATTTAAATTAAATTCTAAATAAATTTAACTATAAATCAATTCTTATTTAAATTCAAATAACAAATTAAATTGCAAATCAATTCTTATTTAATTTTTCTATCCAACTTTCATTTACTTAAAGTTATTACAAAAATCTATGTTGAAATATTAATATAAATTTAAATAAATACTTATAATATTATATATATTATTAGTTAAATTAAATTCTTAACAAATTTTATTATATTATTTATCATTAAACGAAATCTTATTATTATTAAATCTATTTTAAATCTTATTTTATATATTTAAAAATAATAAGGTTATAAGTAAAATTTTATAATTTTCATTTTAAAACTTAGCTTATAATTTTAAAAAATCCAAAACATATAACTTTAGAAATCTAACTTTTACACATATATTAAAATTAAAATCTTTATATTATATCAATATTTATTAAAACCCATATATTTTGTTTCAAACTTTGAAAATCTTGTTTCAAAAATAGACCAACGTTGTCCGTATATAGTTTTCTGTCATATGGTCAAGTAAAACGGATATTTATCATTTCAATCCGCAGTTTAAATTTAATATTTAGGGGTATATATCATTTCAGCTCGTAATCCCAAAATTCAATTCAATAAAATCGTTTGGGTTTATCATTTCAACTCATAACGATTTTCTCCAAATCTATAATATCTTTCGGGTATGTATCATTTCAGCCCATAGGGAATTCTAACTAAGAGGAATTTGCAGTGAGAATGTACAATAACATAAAATCATATATATCAATGATAGACATTTATCCTTCTAATTAACCATTTAAATGAAATATATGTAACTTGTTATGGTGTCATATGTCAATTTATATAGGTAAACAATTGCAGACAATGGCATATCATATTTAACAATTAGATAACTAACAATTCAAATTTAATAGCATATTTCAATTGTCATTTCATGTGAAATCATTTACTAAACATAAGAATGTTTATCGTGAGTGATTTCTCACTTTTCGAGGCTAAAGAAATACCAAGAACAAGATGTGACGAATCCAAGCACAAATTCCAAAGCACGACACGATGAACACGAATTCAACGATCAAAGTTAATAGCTTGGAATCGACGAAAACAAATCAAAATCAGCTTGATATAAACTAAAATGATATCTATAATATATTGATATAAACTAAATGTATGTATGTATGTATTTTAAAATAAATATTTAATTTTAAAACACATTAAAATAAAATCTTTTTATATTCTATTTCAAAACTAGTATTTCTTAAATCATATTTTTTTTTTTCAAAAAATATATATGCATCATATTTGAAAATCAATACCTAAAACCAATATGTATAACAAAATCAACTACACTTGAATATATTTAAAACTGGAAAAAAAAAAACCAAAGAAACTATAATATAAACAGCTTATATATGACATATATAATATGAACAACTTATAATATAAATAGCTTAAAAAATATATAAAACCAAAGAAACAGTAAATGAAAGAGAAGCTGCTAAGATATGGAACCAAAAAATACGTATATGTATGTAGCGCATACATACACTCTTTATATAACAAAGAGGAGACTGCTCGAAGGAGTTCGGCTAAGTGGCTAGGCTGGTCAGGGTTGGAGGAGCTATGAATGCTGCTGCATGGTGAAAGCGACGACACAGGGGAGGACAAAGGAGAGGGTATGGCTTCAAGTGCTTGGGTCGGACATGAAGGGAATGGGCTTCGGGTGACTCGTTGTGTGGCCGAGAGAAATGGTCGAAGGGAAAAAGGTGGTCTGTGGCTGAGGTGGAGTTCAGTGGGGTGTTGTGTGCAGTTGGTCGGAGCAAAGTGAGGTACTGTATGCTGCAGCGTTGCTGGAAATGAGGAGTCGCGGCAGAAGTGAGTGAGGAGGCGAGAAGGAAGGGACTGGGCTGGTTTCGAGAGCGGTGGATGTTATGTGGTAGGGTAGGGGAAACTTTTGAAGGGTTAGGTGGCGGAGATAGATCTAGTCGATGGTGAAAATACGAGGTTAGCTGGCGTTCGGTTGTCATGCGCGAGCAGGTGGTCGGTCAAGATGTAAAGGGTGGAGGAGGGTTCGTTTAGGTGTGAGGTTTCGGCAATAACCAGTGGTAATGGACGGTGATGGGATTGTGATGCATGCGAGGAGAGAGAAGATATGGAGCAACGTGGAGCAGGTTTGTTCAGAGCAATACACAAACTATTGAACTTGTATTATTAAATTTTTATAAAAGCATGAACTACCCAGAAAGGAAGAGACCCAAAATGAATGAACCAACATATAAATGGAAGTATCGAAAGTTAAGGAAAATCAAAGGTCAAAATGCGCAATTCACAGAGAATGTTTATGGTTAGTGGCCATTCATTATGGACAAAAAAAAGCAAAAGGTTAAAATTTTAAGTACCGATACGGTTAATTATTTTACTAATTTTACCGCGTACCGAACTTTGAAATGCACAAATGAATATACTACGGAGATAAACACGACGAGACGAACAGAATGATAAACAGATATCAACGATACGATCATCCTATCAAAACTTGATATTCTTTGCCAAACTGTTGCCAATTCACCGAAAATAAGATAAATGGGGTTAGAGCAATCCAAATTTAACGAAATGAAATATGACGTCTCGCTTATAAAATGGTTTGCATTTTATTATATAAAAATATTTGGATGTCAAGTATATTTTATTTTCATCTAATTAACCAATCTAAATTGAAATTGAAAATTTCTAAACAGAACCAACAATTGAAATTGAAAATTTCTTAACAGAACCAACTTTCATATTTTTCAATAAGAATTTACCAATAGCTATGTTTAAATAGTAATATTCCAAATATCAAATTTTCATTGCAAAATTTTAATTATTTATTTTCACGAAAAAATCATTAATTACGTTATTTTAAACCGTTAAAATATCCAAGTTGTTACAATTGATCTCTTGATTCTTTAGTGCGGGATCTGTTTAGGCTTCTGATCAAAACTTTAGTTCTCATTGCATAGCTCTAAACTAGGATAAAAACTCAAGCATCTAATCGTAAACCATCATCAGTATTCGTTGTCAAGAATCGAGTGATAAATTCTCTTTTGGATAAGTGTCAAACTCATCAAAGTTCTACACTCGAATCTTAGATCAAATTATGCAACGAAATAGCCATATACTTCATATGAATTTAATAATCTTTAAAAAAAAATTATGAAAACATTTCACAAAAATTTCATTCTTTATTCGAACTTTCATAAAGTTGCTTCTTTATACATAACCATTTTACATTTTTATTCCCAGATATTTATACTTAAAAACACATTTCTTTTCAAAAGATAAATATCTTTTTATTATAATACAACTCTAATCATAGGTTTCTGGAAAGCTTATTTCAAATAATTCATTAAATTGATAAATCACCATAAAATTACTTTAGCTAATATCAAATTTGAAAACACTTTTTATTTTGTTAAAACTTTCTTTACAAAATAACACGCCTTTATCAATTAAACTTCCTTCATATATATATATTCTCTTTACTTATACCACTTTTAATATTTAAAAAGTATTTATATACCTATTCAAACGTTTTAAGTATATTCATAATTTACTTAACGAGTTTTACTTACTTTAAAATATAATTGAAGAGATTAAAACAATCACTACCAAAACATTGTTGCAATAAACTTCTCTTTTTTTAAAACATGTTAATTATAATATTTTTCATCTTTTTATAAAAGACTCTAATTCTTGTTATTATCTTTCAAATCCCATTATTAAAGATTTAAATATATACTCGTAAGATTTCTTCTAAAGTGTCATTCAAGGATTTAAAAACAAATGTTGCTAAATCATCCTTTACTACAAACCCAAAACCATTCATTATTAACTTTAAATATTTATGTTAAAGATCAAAGCATACCCATGCTTATAAATTAAGATAATACACATTGATTAAAATTAACAACCATTAATTAATTTATCTACGAATGATTCACATTGTCCGTTTTAACTTTAGAATATTATATTGATCGAGTACCTCAAAAATAATACCAAGGAACTGGGTACTACTGTTAGCGCCAAAATCGGTCACTAACACCCAAATCCAATCGAAAGCACCAAATCACAATCATAGCTTACAGATAGAATATATGTCGAGAGTAATAATGTGAAGAACAGTCAAAATTCAAATGAAAGCAGTAAAGAACAATAGATTTTATAGTTGTTCAGCTAAATTCGGCTTACGTCCACTCTAGAAGTTTTCTTTTTATTGATGTTTGAATCATTTACAGTTACAAACTGATAGAGTAACCTTAGCCTTGCGAAATAAAAAGCAAGAGAGCTGGGAAAGATCCCTATTCTAAACTCCCATGTGTTGTATTTATAGGCAAATCCTGAGTTATTGGGCTTTCTGAGTGACCGTGGGCCCATCGAGGCCATAGCCGTGCCATACTTTCCATCTCAACCAACCCATGCCGACCGGCCTATGCCAAACCACTCCGCACTCTAGTATGTTGAATAAGATACGAGCTTCCATCCTTCACCGGGCACACCCTAAGCAACCTTGCCTATCCACTTGATAGTCCACCGAGTTAACTGAAGTCACATGCCTTGGGACTAGAAGTCGCCTAGCCACTTATGCTGAATGACTCCTATGCCGAGTGATTCCTATGCCAAGCGACTCCTATGCCGAGTGACTCCTATGCCGAGGGACTCCTATGTTGAGCTACTTCTATGCCGACCCCATATCTGATCGAACCATAACTGGACGACCGACCCATGACTTCCACATCGAACGGCCGATGCCAAACGACCTCTCTTGGCCAAACCATACCACTACACCAGGCTACATCCACTTTCGATCCAGTTCACCTCCAAGCCAATGACATAGTTGAGCCACCAATGCCGAGCCGTACTAATATAGACGAACCATCTCCCAAATGTGCTGCGTTACCTATCCATCCAGTTGACTCAAACCTACCGCATTCCATCTTCGATAACTGAGAAATAGAATTAGTTAAATCCATCTGCCTACAGCCTTGCCAAAAGGCGGGTTAACACTTGTCCCCCAAAACATGCCTTGCTATTGGAATGTGTGTTTTGAATAGCTTCAAATCTGATATCTGAAGTCTATATTTCATTCATAACCATATTATTAAATTTATGACCTTCCCGGGTTTAACCTTGAATCCGTAGACCTCGCCGGATCGCTTTACCCTGTTCCAGCCTCAGCTCTTCTATCAAGAGTTTGTAAGTTCTCTGGCTTCGATCTTCCGTCCAAGGACTTCGATATTCACCGGTCTCGGCTCTCCGGCCAAGGATTTTCATATTCTCCAGCCTCGGCTCTCCGGCCAAGGACTTTGATATTCACCGGCCTCGGCTCTTCGACCAAGGACTTTCATATTCTCCAGCCTCGGCTCTCTAGCCAAAGACTTTTATATTCTTCGGCCTTGGCTCTCCGGCCAAGGACTTTGATATTCACCAGCCTAGGCTCTCCGACCAAGGACTTTCATATTCTCTGGCCTCGACTCTCTGGCCAAGGACTTTCATATTCTCCGGCCTTGGCTCTCTGGCCAAGGACTTTCACATTCACAGGCTTCGGCTCTCCGGCCAAGGACTTTCTTATTCTCCAGCCTCGGCTCTCCGGCGAAGGACTTTTGATATTCACCGGCCTCGACTCTTCGGCCAAGGACTTTCATATTCTCCAACCTCGGCTCTCCGGTCAAGGACTTTCATATTCTCCGGCCTCGGCTCTCCGGCCAAGGACTTTCATATTCTACAGCCTCGGCCCTCCGGCCAAGGACTTTCATATTCCCCAGCCTCGGCTCTCCGGCCAAGGACTTTTGATATTCACCGGCGTCGGCTCTCCGACCAAGGACTTTTATATTCTCTCCGAGTCCATTCCATCGCTCTCTGGCGAAGGGACTCGTAACTTGCGATCACTGCCCCGTCTCACCGGTCGGGAACGTGATCGCGACCTGTATTATTTATTACACTAATCCAAATCCAATTGTTAAAGAATTCAGTTATCAAAGTAGAAGTTCATACAACGAAAGGAATTAAATGTCCACGATGCCACAGAAGAAACCAGAGTTTGCAGAAAAATAGAAAGAAAATAGGATTTCGTAGACTCAAGTAGTACGGTTTTTCATCATCTCAGAGCATGCCTAGGGACCGTCCTTGATCCCGTATGTGTGTAAGTGACCTGGCCGTATTACCTTGAGTTCTATTACTTATTCAAAACCATAAATCTGTTTAGTTGATAATGAGCTGGCATCGCCTAAGCCCAATGCCACCTTCCTTCGCAGTAGGCGGTGGTCGCTCCTGTCCCACTGCCACAGCTCGATTCCTTACATGCTGTTGTAGATGACCATTCCTTACATGCTCCTTAATGATATCTCTTAAATGCCAATAGTCATTTGTGTTGTGCCCATCTATCTTATGGAATAAGCAATGCTTTCCCAATGCCCGCTCGTATTCAGAAGGCTCTCTCTTTGTCGGCCTTCGATATTGGAAGGGCCCTCGAATATCCAGGCAAATCCTTTCTAGAGTCTCAGTAAATCTATATAAGAACAAAACTTTTACTCCCTTCGATGCCTCTTCGAAGTGCCACTGTTGCCATATGTTTTCCTTTTTCCTTTATCGTATTTACTTAGATCCTCCCTGGGTGAACCTCCACCCCTCACTGCATAAGCTTCAGCCTCTCTCCCTACTCTCTCAGCCTGTGCATCCTTCTATCTCAGAAACCTTTCCGCCTCATGGGAGAACTCCCCAAGTTGCCTCGGTGGGTCTCGTTCCAATGATATCTTGAAATCCGAATTATTCGCAATTCCTGAGACTGTTGCCATCAAAACCATTGACGGATCGGGTCGATCCACTAAGGCTACCGCTGCGTTGAACCTGGTTAAGGAGTCTCTGAGCGACTCTCCCTTCCATTGCTTCATCGATGTCAAGGTCATTATGTTCTTGGGTCTGACTATATGGACCCTAAACTGCCTCATAACCTTTCATTTAGTTTGGTCCAAGTGTCAATAGAACCACTCTCCAGCTGTCTGAACCACATAGCTTTGATTTCCATCAAATACAAAGGGAAGCATCGAGCCATGACCTCATCCGATGCCCCTAGTACCTCCATATGCCTCATGTACCTTGTCAAATGAACAGCAGGATCCATTCTTGCCTCATCCGGTGGGATCCTAACTCGCCAGATAGTAGGAGTAAAGGGACTCCTATTCACATCCCCTAAGTCTTTGTTTACCAATCCACCTTTCATAGCTCGTCTAATGTAACGACCCAGAATTTTGAACAATTTAATTTGAAAATATTTAATCAATTTTAAATATTTGAATGATGATTTGACTTGAATTACAAATTATCAGAATGAATTTAGCGATTAAAATTATAGAATTTAATCTATTGAAGTTGAATAAAGATTTGAATCTTCAATTTTAAGCTGATTAAAAATATTTCAAAGGCTTGTAACATTCATGTTGATAATATTGAAGATTATAGAAGCTTCAGAATTGAATTTGAAAGTGAATTGACCAGTTTTGAATTTTTATCGTTTGAATCGATATTTAAAAATAGCCGTCCGAGGCACAGTCACGGAATTCGACGAAACCAGTTCCATTGGGTCCGTAATATCGGATTATTATCGGATTTCAAAATTTCGTATTTTTCGGAGTTGATATGTGAGCACACGGTAAATAAACGCATTGAAGGTTAAGTCGAATTCAATTTAAATTTAAATTTAGTCAAACATCAGCTGCCTTTTATCAACTCAGATTACTGTAGCTTCCATTTATCACGTCTAAAATCGCGCCTAGTATCACGAGAAAATCGTGTAAGCACGTAATCCTGTCTTCCCCTTTCCTTTACAAATCTCACGCGACATCCGTTCAAAGCAGAAACAAAGAAAATAATTTAATGGCCGCGTTCCTCTATTTATTTGAAACCAACGAAATCCCCTTCCGTCTTCAATCTCGTTCGAAATATCCTATTCCTCCCCTCTTCCAGGTTTTTTTTTTCAAATCAAGGCGAATTTCACGAATAAAGGAAATTGAGCTCGGCCTCGCGATCGAGTCGCCTTCTAATGCGCTCGACAATTCGAGGCGATGGCGCTGTCGAAGTCAGAGGGAAGGCGGCGAAGGCGACGAAGTCAGACGCGGTTGGGTGGATCGTTGCAAGCTAGGGTTTCGCATCGAGAGTTTTAGGGATTTGCGAGTGGTGGCCGTGACATGGTCGCGTTCGAGGCTGGGCGCGCGCGTAGCGGCGATGGGCTCGGGGTCATCATCGGAGAGCGTGCACGTGGCAATGGTGTGCGCGATGCCGATGGGGGGTCACGATCGATTGGATCGGCTTCTTCGTCGAGGTCTGGGTTGCTCGTTCAACAGTAAGGTATTTTCAAAATTTATTTTTCTAAAATTATAAATGTTTATGTATGCACAAAGAAAAAGTTTTTGACAATAAAAAAAAAAAGTGATTAACTGTTTGATTTTCATTTGGAATTTAAAGTAGTGGATAATTTTAAATTTATATGAACTGTTGTTTTGATATAAGTATATACAGTTTCAAGTGAGAAAAAAATAATAAAAATATTTATTTACTTGATAATTTAAATGATTTTTGATACTATAATATTTTCAAAGGGAAATTCGATTTAACTAAATAAATTGGTAAGAGAAAATTTATTTGGTAGAATAATTTAGCTAATTTAATTTATGTGAAAGGAAATTTATTTTTGTTTTTGTTAGATTATGTTAAATTAAAAGTGTTAATTAATTTAACATATTGAAAAGAAATTGATTATTCGATTTATATTTAATATTAATAAAATCATAAATTGTTTATATGAGGTATAAATCAAGAAATCGAGTCAGGATGGAAATGGATTGCAGGATAAATAGCTAAGGTAAGATCTTCTCACTCAAAATAAAAATTTGATTTGTGCAGTTATTGATTGCTGTTTGGTTGTGATATTAGATATAGTAGGATATACCTATATATAGCAATATATATATATATATATATATTGGCATATGTATATATTGCAATTAATTGATTTCCCGCATTATATAGCGGATGAGACCCTATTGCGCCGCCTATTAAGCGGATGATATTTTACAAAATCCCATATACCGCGATATTCCGTCTTGAAGCGGAATTGGTATTGTGCTAACATCTGTGGATGCAGGGAAGCAGGTTGGAGGGATCCAACTGGATACCTCACAAATATTTATTTGATTTCAGATATTTTGATATTTGATTGATTATCATATCGATATATGATGTTTGGATGTCGTGATTGACCATTTGGTGATGTTGCATCACCGGATCCATTTTTGAAGTTTTAAAAGAATGATTTTGATTTTTAAAAAGAATTTTTAAAGTGATTTTTGAAAGTATATGTTTTATTAAAATTTTGAATTCATTTATTTTAAATAAATAAACGTTATAATTTTTATTGTTATAAAAGTTATTATTTTTGGAAAAAAAATACTTAAGTATGATTTTGGAGTTATTTAAACCTTAAATAACGATTTGTAAATCATGAAAAGGATTTGTTTATTTAAATTGGGACTTTTGAACTATTATAGACAATTTATATAAAAGATTTATAAAATTGATATTTACAAATTAAAATATTGGAATTATAAAACGAGTTTTTATAAGTGTTAAGATGAAGTATAAAGGGACTTCATAAGTGAATGAAATTTTAGATTTATAAATTGTGAAGTTATAAAGTGAATAGATTTTTGTAAAATAAAATATTTATTAGTAATTAACTTATAAATTAGATTTTGGCATATAACTGAGTTATATAAATTGAATTGGATAAATAAAGGAGATTTATAAATCGAAGTTTTATAAATAGAAATGGAATTTATAAAGATTGTTTATAAATTCGAAATCAATTGAATTTGATAAATTTAAACATAGAAGTTATTAAAAGAGATATATTCGTGATTTTGGACAGCGAATTATCCTTTAAGTTAAATGTTGTGATAATAAAAGTTGATTGGGAATTTTATCCATGATTCTGGACAGTGGATAATCTTTTAATAAATGTATAGAAACATTGAACTGGGTAAATAAAGTGTATTCACGATTTTGGACAGTGAATATATTATTGAGTAAACGGATATGTTTTCGAGAAAGTGATATTATGAAATGAAGTTAATGTTTTTAAAGATGTTTTAAAATGCATTAAATATCTAATACATAGATTCCAACATTCATTGTTGAAATAGACGTTTTCGAGAAATAACAAAATGGTGGACTATAACACTGTTGTTATAGTAAATGATTTCCGAAAGGAAATGTTTTGTATAGTATTGGGATTTATATATCTATCTTAATTTCGAATCCCTATACTAGTGATTTTGGGTTGTCGTAGCGATGTTTTACGAAACATTCGTTTTGACTCAAATAAATGTGTTTAAGTGAATGTTTTCCTTAAAGAATGAAATATATACTTAATTTCGATATTAAGTATATTGAATATTTTCTAAATATTGAAAATAAATAGATTGGTGAATTACTTATTAATAAATAAGTATGGAAATGTTTTTCCAATGTGAAATGAAACGTTTTGAGAATTATCTTTTTAAACATAAATTGAAAATGAATAATTGAAATCGTATATTCATAAATATTTTGGAATGTAAATTCACTATGGAATTTATAAATGAAAAGGGGAATTTGTTTAAAAAAAATAAACGTTGATTTATTTTTGAAGTGTGGGAATTAATTTACGGATTTGGAACGTAAATATAAAGTCAATCGGTAAGGATTTATTTAATTGGTTTAAATGAACCATGTTGAAATGAAAGTATTTCGCATAAGGAAAATGATTGAAATTTGTTTTCAAAAGTGGTAAAGGTGAAAAATGATTTGAAAATTAGTTTTCAAATGTTGAAGTGTGGAAAATATATATCTTTTAAAGATATTTTTGGAAAATAAATAATTTGGAAATTTTTTTGGAATTGGTGATGTTGAGCATGCCTATTGATAGTTAAATATCCGACTATCAATATTTACCCTTGAATGGGTATTTGTTGTGAATTGCTTGAATTGAATGCCACACTTATTTTTGAATAAGCGCTCACTATTCGGGTTAGCCGGGAAAGGACCTTGGGGTCGTATAACCCATTCCGAATATGTGATACGTCGTAATGGATTGCATTTGACGACCGGTGTTGATGACCGGAAACTTTTAAAAATGGAAGGATTACAGTTGAGTTACTCTGCATCGGCTGATCTCCGATATAGAGGTTTTATCACCCTTAGTGACGGGAAGTCCGGACGTGATTAAAAATTATCCGGAATGCAAGGACTTCTTTGTAAGTGCCTTCGGTTCTGTTCGATCCCGGAACAGACTTGTATAGATTGTATGTCTGACATTACAAATTGAGATATAAAGCTGATTTCTTTCAAATATATTTCTGTTGGTGGCGGAGAATTTATTCTCTTAGCTTAACACCCTTCTCTGAGACGTACGAGCTTAGAGGTTATATAGTTGAAGGTTATTAGTGATATACTCCCAATTTGGTAGTGTGGCATGTTGAGTGTTGCTGTGAAATGATCATTGTATGATCATTTGTGATAGGATCATTTATCTTGGTGATCATTTCTATGATCATTTGTTGACTCAAAGCACGACTTTTGTATAAAGCGTGGCTTTGTGGACGAGACTTCGTCGGACCTCACACCCCGGAAATGGTCAAAACAGGAAGGATGCGGCAAGGTTATTAGGGGGTAGCGCCCCTTTAGTGTATGTCATCCTTCTGGATAGAGGTGGTATCATGGTATGGAGCCCAGATATTTAACCTATGTTGTTGCTGCATATTTTTTTTATGGTTGTTGGAAATCGAGTATCCTCGGATAGATAGGTTACGATCGGGGGATGACATATTCGTGTCAGTAGTTACCCAGTTAGGGGTAACCCGGCCTTGTGTTGGCAGAGATCCGGTTTGGTTCTCGGGAATATCCTTCCAGAGGCGTTTTCATGTGGCAATGGGAAGTTCCTTGGCCTGACCATTTGTTGGAAATCCAATTCCCAATACGAAACCCTGTACGGTTTTAGTTGTAGAACCTATCATTCACTTATGGTGGCGCCCCACTGTTTGGATGGTAGCTATAGTAGACATAGTTCGAAATGTCTATGTTGGCTAAGATTTATATTCTATTTTCGAAATGAATTTTGCCTACACTATGCACTAGTAATAATATCAAATGTTCTTTTTAATGCGTATCAAGCATCTTTGACTATCATAAGGAGAAATCTCCTCCGATTCTGTGTTTGCATTGTGTGTGTGTGCGGGAGGCCTTATGGTAGTCTCATTTTTAAAAGCAGTGCGAATTGACTTTAAAATTATTCCTCTATTTTGTTTTCAAAGATAAATAAATTGTTTTGAGTTCTCACACCAGTCACATGACTGACTCGGAGTTTATTGTTTTCCTTCCTAAACTCTGGGTGCCCACCAATTTCCACACGGGCAGTCAAGAGTTAGGTTTATCAGGATATTCTGGAATTCAGGAGTTGCAGGAGGCAAGCTGGAGGGCATGGCGTATTACTAGTATATAGTATTTCTTTTTTTCGCTGCATTGTTTGATGTTGTTTGTTGTTGTACATTCTGATGATGTAATGAAATGTAATGTATAAAATGTAATAACTGATATAGTTCTTTGTTTAAAGATTATTCATTTATTTATTATATGTTGTTCCGCTACGAATTGTGAGATTCTAATGTTGTACTGTTATTTCTTCTGTTCTGTTCTATCTTTTTCTATCTTCTTCTACTTTTTCTTTTTCTAAAACCATAACGGTACGGTTTTTCGGTTTTCGATTGCTCGGCTGTTGATACAGTGGACGTATTGATGTCGGTTTTCGTCAACGAAAAATCACGATCGTTACATTTGGTATCAGAGCATATGGTTAAGCGACAACCATGGCTCTGTTGGGTGTTACTCATTAGAGATAGAGTCAGTAGTACTCTAGAATGAGTGTGAGAGTAATAATAGATATGAGCGCGTATTTGTTAGTGAATATAAATTGTTTTATATTGTGTTGACTTATCGGTTGATTGTTTATAGATTCTGGTCGGTGCAGTCTAGCTAACTGTGTTGATAGGAGTTTCTAAACTCTTAAACAAGATAAACTGATACAGTATTGTTTTGAAAATCGGGTAAATGAAATAATTTTACCCAAAGCTATTTTTGTATATAAAAGAAATAATTTTCTATGAATTATTATAGTATATGGATGCATGGTTGATAGGTAGTAATAATATTAAACTATTACCATTGAAATTGAAATAGAATTGAAATCATTGTTATATGAAAATTGAGATAAAGATAAGAAAATGAAATCCATATACAAATGAAATTTGAGAATGTAAATTATAAATGTGATTTATAATTAGGAATAGAATTCCAGGGAAGTTTTTTGGAAATGTTTTTGAAAAAGTTTGGAAAGTTTAAATACCTTTTTGATTTGAAAATGATTTTCAAAAGTTTTGAATAGTATTTTGAAGAGATAAAAGCTCTAAACTCTTTTCGGTCGCTGGAAAATAACTTCGGTAGTGACTGCAGCATCGTCGGTGTTTATTTTCGGGTTTCCAAAAGAGAAATTGCTGCCAAATTGTTTTAAATGAAAGATGTTTGGAAAAATTTGGATGGTTTTGGAAATTCAAAGGATAATTTGAATTGTTTTTAATAATGGTTTTGAAAGATAGAAAAGACTCTGGAATACTATATACAAATATTTAGGGAATAATAAATGAGTTAATAACTTATACAATTTGAATTTTGATTGAATGAATTTAATTTAAAGGAATGAAGTTAAATTAAAATAAGTATAAGTGAATAAATTTGAATAATGTGAATTTGAAGAAATGTCCAAGGATATGAAGTGAAATAATTACTTAAAGAAAATTTATTGAGTTGAAAATAAATTTGGGATAATAGCAAATGAATTTGAATTGAGTATTGAATTATGGAAATAAATTGTGAATGAATGAATGAATTTACAATTGCAAGTAAATGAAGTAAATTGAATTCATATGGAATATTGAAATCCAGTTTAATATAAGTGGTTATAAACCAAAATAGAGAATTGAAAATTAATTTTGGGAATGAACAAAAGAATAAAACTGGAATTGAAACTGAATATTGAAAAAAAATTTGAATAAAGTGAATAGGAATTTGTTATGAATTAGTAATGGGAACTAATTTAAAATAGTGCAGTTGTGAATGAAAGATAGTTGATAAAACTCAATATTCAGAATAAAAGATAAACTGAATTCAAATATAATTGAAATTGTGAATTCAATTCAAATGAAATTGAATGGAATTGAATTGAAATGTAAAATTGAATAAGAATAAATATGTAACTTCAATAGTGAAGTAAAAATGTATAAGAAGCATATATTGAATATTTTGTAATGAAATTTGCAAAATGGTTTGAATGTTGGAATTGGATACTACTACTAGCAGGTTATACAAGTATATCAAAGGAAATGGAATTTGGATTTTGATTTCAAAGATAAAATTGAATTGCTCAACAAAAAGGTACATATTTCAATTTCAGTATGAAATTTGGTGATTTTCTTCTCCAGCCACTTGGCTTTTCCTTTTCTTTTTGATTCTAAGGGGCCGTGGTGCCATTTTGTAGTCGTACCGAGCTAGCCGCGCAAAGGAGATGCTGGAGAAATTTTTCGAAAATTTAGGGTGTTAGAAAAATTTTGAGAAAATTTAAAAGTTTGAAATTTGAATTTGAATTTAAATTTGAATTGAGAAGTAAACAATGTTGTTTAAAAACCTATAATTGAAGTTGGAAAGCTAGTTGAAATGATAGTGAATCTCTAGTAAAAAGATTTAGGTTAGTAAGTTGATAAAACTATTTGAATTGTGAAAAATAGTAGACGAGTTAAGGATCGTTTTTCCTAACTTGTAATTTCGGGACGAAATTCTTTTAAGGGGGGAATGTTGTAACGACCCAGAATTTTGAACAATTTAATTTGAAAATATTTAATCAATTTTAAATATTTGAATGATGATTTGACTTGAATTACAAATTATCAGAATGAATTTAGCGATTAAAATTATAGAATTTAATATATTGAAGTTGAATAATGATTTGAATCTTCAATTTTAAGCTGATTAAAAATATTTCAAAGGCTTGTAACATTCATGTTGATAATATTGAAGATTATAGAAGCTTCAGAATTGAATTTGAAAGTGAATTGACCAGTTTTGAATTTTTATCGTTTGAATCGATATTTAAAAATAGCCGTCCAAGGCACAGTCACGGAATTCGACGAAACCAGTTCCATTGGGTCCGTAATATCGGATTATTATCGGATTTCAAAATTTCGTATTTTTCGGAGTTGATATGTGAGCACATGGTAAGTAAACGCATTGAAGGTTAAGTCGAATTCAATTTAAATTTAAATTTAGTCAAACATCAGCTGCCTTTTATCAACTCAGATTACTGTAGCTTCCATTTATCACGCCTAAAATCGCGCCTAGTATCACGAGAAAATCGTGTAAGCACGTAATCCTGTCTTCCCCTTTCCTTTAAAAATCTCACGCGACATCCTTTCAAAGCAGAAACAAAGAAAATAATTTAATGGCCGCGTTCCTCTATTTATTTGAAACCAATGAAATCCCCTTCCGTCTTCAATCTCGTTCGAAAAATCCTATTCCTCCCCTCTTTCAGGTTTTTTTTTTCAAATCATGGCGAATTTCACGAATAAAGGAAATTGAGCTCGGCCTCGCGATCGAGTCGCCTTCTAATGCGCTCGGCAATTCGAGGCAATGGCGCTGTCGAAGTCAGAGGGAAGGCGGCGAAGGCGACGAAGTCAGACGCGGTTGGGTGGATCGTTGCAAGCTAGGGTTTCGCATCGAGAGTTTTAGGGATTTGCGAGTGGTGGCCGTGACTTAGTCGCGTTCAAGGTTGGGCGCGCGCGTAGCGGCGATGGGCTCAGGGTCATCATCGGAGAGCGTGCACGTGGCAATGGTGTGCGCGTTGCCGATGGGGGGTCACGATCGATTGGATCGGCTTCTTCGTCGAGGTCTGGGTTGCTCGTTCAACAGTAAGGTATTTTCAAAATTTATTTTGCTAAAATTATAAATGTTTATGTATGCACAAAGAAAAAGTTTTTGACAGTAAAAAAAAAAGAAAGTGATTAATTATTTGATTTTCATTTGGAATTTAAAATAGTGGAGAATTTTTAATTTATATGAACGGTTGTTTTGATATAAGTATATACAGTTTCAAGTGAGAAAAAATAATAAAAATATTTATTTATTTGCTAATTTAAATGATTTTTGATACTAGAATATTTTCAAAGGGAAATTCGATTTAACTAAATAAATTGGTAAGAGAAAATTTATTTGGCAGAATAATTTAGCTAATTTAATTTATCTGAAAGGAAATTTATTTTTGTTTTTGTTAGATTAGGTTAAACTAAAAGTGTTAATTAATTTAAAATATTGAAAAGAAATTGATTATTCGATTTATATTTAATATTAATAAAATCATAAATTGTTTATATGAGGTATAAATCAAGAAATCGAGTCAGGATGGAAATGGATTGCAGGATAAATAGCTAAGGTAAGATCTTCTCACTAAAAATGAAAATTTTATTTGGGCTGTTATTGATTGCTGTTTGGTTGTGATATTAGATATAGTAGGATATACCTATATATAGCAATATATATATATATTGGCATATGTATATATTGCAATTAATTGATTTTCCGCATTATATAGCGGATGAGACCCTATTGCGCCGCCTATTAAGCGGATGATATTTTATAAAATCCCATATACCGCGATAATCCGTCTTGAAGCGGAATTGGTATTGTGCTAACATCTGTGGATGCAGGGAAACAGGTTGGAGGGATCCAAGTGGATTCCTCACAAATATTTATTTGATTTAAGATATTTTGATATTTGATTGATTATCATATCGATATATGATGTTTGGATGTCGTGATTGACTATTTGGTGATGTTGCATCACCGGATCCATTTTTGAAGTTTTAAAAGAATGATTTTGATTTTTAAAAAGAATTTTTAAAGTGATTGTTGAAAGTATATTTTTTATTAAAATTTTGAATTGATTTATTTTAAATAAATAAACGTTATAATTTTTATTGTTATAAAAGTTATTATTTTTGGAAAAAAAATACTTAAGTATGATTTTGGAGTTATTTAAACCTTAAATATTGATTTGTAAATCATGAAAAGGATTTGTTTATTTAAATTGGGACTTTTCAACTTATTATAGACAATTTATATAAAAGATTTATAAAATTGATATTTACAAATTAAAATATTGGAATTATAAAACGAGTTTTTATAAGTGTTAAGATGAAGTATAAAGGGACTTCATAAGTGAATGAAATTTTAGATTTATAAATTGTGAAGTTATAAAGTGAATAGATTTTTGTAAAATAAAATATTTATTAGTAATTAACTTATAAATTAGATTTTGGCATATAACTGAGTTATATAAATTGAATTGGATAAATAAAGGAGATTTATAAATCGAAGTTTTATAAATAGAAATGGAATTTATAAAGATTGTTTATAAATTCGAAATCAATTGAATTTGATAAATTTAAACATAGAAGTTATTAAAAGAGATATATTCGTGATTTTGGACAGCGAATTATCCTTTAAGTTAAATGTTGTGATAATAAAAGTTGATTGGGAATTTTATCCATGATTCTGGACAGTGGATAATCTTTTAATAAATGTATAGAAACATTGAACTGGGTAAATAAAGTGTATTCACGATTTTGGACAGTGAATATATTATTGAGTAAACGGATATGTTTTCGGGAAAGTGATATTATGAAATGAAGTTAATGTTTTTAAAGATGTTTTAAAATGCATTAAATATCGAATACATAGATTCCAACATTCATTGTTGAAATAGACGTTTTCGAGAAATAACAAAATGGTGGACTATAACACTGTTGTTATAGTAAATGATTTCCGAAAGGAAATGTTTTGTATAGTATTGGGATTTATATATCTATCTTAATTTCGAATCCCTATACTAGTGATTTTGGGTTGTCGTAGCGATGTTTTACGCAACATTCGTTTTGACTCAAATAAATGTGTTTAAGTGAATGTTTTCCTTAAAGAATGAAATATATACTTAATTTCGATATTAAGTATATTGAATATTTTCTAAATATTGAAAATAAATAGATTGGTGAATTACTTATTAATAAATAAGTATGGAAATGTTTTTCCAATGTGAAATGAAACGTTTTGAGAATTATCTTTTTAAAGACAAATTGAAAATGAATAATTGAAATCGTATATTCATAAATATTTTTGAATGTAAATTCACTATGGAATTTATAAATGAAAAGGGGAATTTGTTCTAAAAAATAAACGTTGATTTATTTTTGAAGTGTGAGAATTAATTTACGGATTTGGAATGTAAATATAAAGTAAATCGGTAAGGATTTATTTAATTGGTTTAAATGAACCATGTTGAAATGAAAGTATTTCGCATAAGGAAAATGATTGAAATTTGTTTTCAAAAGTGATAAAGGTGAAAAATGATTTGAAAATTAGTTTTCAAATGTTGAAGTGTGGAAAATATATATATCTTGTAAAGATATTTTTGGAAAATAAATAATTTGGAAATTTTTTTGGAATTGGTGATGTTGAGCATGCCTATTGATAGTTAAATATCTGACTATCAATATTTACCCTTGAATGGGTATTTGTTGTGAATTGCTTGAATTGAATGCCACACTTATTTTTGAATAAGCGCTCACTATTCGGGTTAGCCGGGAAAGGACCTTGGGGTCGTATAACCCATTCCGAATATGTGATACGTCGTAATGGATTGCATTTGATGACCGGTGTTGAAGACCGGATACTTTTGAAAACGGAAGGATTACAGTTGAGTTACTCTGCATCGGCTGATCTCCGATATAGAGGTTTTATCACCCTTAGTGATGGGAAGTCCGAACGTGATTAAAAATTATCTGGAATGCAAGGACTTCTTTGTAAGTGCCTTCGGTTCTGTTCGATCCCGGAACAGACTTGTATAGATTGTATGTTGACATTACAAATTGAGATATAAAGCTGATTTCTTTCAAATATATTTCTGTTGGTGGCGGAGAATTTATTCTCTTAGCTTAACACCCTTCTCTGAGACGTATGAGCTTAGAGGTTATATAGTTGAAGGTTATTAGTGATATACTCCTAATTTGGTTGTGTGGAATGCTGAGTGTTGCTGTGAAATGATCATTGTATGATCATTTGTGACAGGATCATTTATTTGATCATTTATCTTGGTGATCATTTCTATGATCATTTGTTGACCCAAAGCACGGCTTTTGTATAAAGCGTGGCTTTGTGGACGAGACTTCGTCGGACCTCACACCCCGGAAATGGTCAAAACAGGAAGGATGCGGCAAGGTTATTAGGGGGTAGCGCCCCTTTAGTGTATGTCATTCCTTCTGGATAGAGGTGGTATCATGGTATGGAGCCCAGATATTTAACCTATGTTGTTGCTGCATATTTTTTTTGTGGTTGTTTGAAATCGAGGATCCTTGGATAGATCGGTTACGATCGGGGGATGACATATTTGTGTCCGTAGTTACCCAGTTAGGGGTAACCCGGCCTTGTGTTTGCAGAGATCCGGTTTGGTTCTCGGGAACGTCCTTCCAGAGGCGTTCTCATGTGGCAATGGAAAGTTCCTTGGCCTGACCATTTGTTGGAAATCCAATTCCCAACACGAAACCCTGTACGGTTTTAGTTGTAGAACCTATCATTCACTTATGGTGGCGCCCCACTGTTTGGATGGTAGCTATAGTAGACATAGTTCGAAATGTCTATGTTGGCTAAGATTTATATTCTATTTTCGAAATGAATTTTGCCTACACTATGCACTAGTAATAATATCAAATGTTCTTTTTAATGCGTATCAAGCATCTTTGACTATCATAAGGAGAAATCTCCTCCGATTCTGCGTTTGCATTGTGTGTGTGTGCGGGAGGCCTTATGGTAGTCTCATTTTTAAAAGCATTGCGAATTGACTTTAAAAGTATTCCTCTATTTTGTTTTCAAAGATAAATAAATTGTTTTGAGTTCTCACACCAGTCACATGACTGACTCGGAGTTTATTGTTTTCCTTCCTAAACTCTTGGTGCCCACCAATTTCCACACGGGCAGTCAAGAGTTAGGTTTATCAGGATATTCTGGAATTCAGGAGTTGCAGGAGGCAAGTTGGAGGGCATGGCGTATTACTAGTATATAGTATTTCTTTTTTTCGCTGCATTGTTTGATGTTGTTTGTTGTTGTGCACTCTGATGATGTAATGAAATGTAACGTATAAAATGTAATAACTGATATAGTTCTTTGTTTAAAGATTATTCATTTATTTATTATATGTTGTTCCGCTACGAATTGTGAGATTCTGATGTTGTACTGTTATTTCTTCTGTTCTGTTCTATCTTTTTCTATCTTCTTCTACTTTTTCTTTTTCTAAAACCCTAACCGTACGGTTTTTCGGCTTTCGATTGTTCGGCAGTTGATACAGTGGATGTATTGATGTCGGTTTTCATCAACGAAAAATCGCGATCGTTACATTTAACCATCTCCGCTAATCTGTCATTATCTCCAAGCTGTAATCCTTGTCCGTTGCCTTCGATCTGTCCCCCGAGTTCACGAGGGAATCCTGGCACATACTCCTCGTCACATACTCCAGTATTCCTATAGGCATCGGTCTGCATAGAGTCATCTGGTATCCCTCCGTGGATTGGTCCAACATTTCCTGGTGGTGTGCCCCCGAGCCTAGTTCCATCCAGATTGTTAGTTGTTTATTGATTGAGAGCTGCCCCTGCTGAATCACTACATCCGCCCGTTGGTTGAGTTTCTCTGGTCCAGTTCCAAGATCTTGAGCACCTGTAGTTCCTGATTATCCAAATTGCCTAAGAAGAGCCTGCATCATCTCCTCTTGCCGTATCATCATCGCTTCCATCTCCTCTTTGGTGATGTAGATGGATGCTCCACCTGCTTCATCTATAGAGGAAGCCTCTTGACTTTCCTACTGGTTGCTCCTTTCTATCACTTGCTTCCTTGCTGATGGCCTAACCATTGTTTCATAGAATAAAGTTCTAAGCTCCAAAATTCCCAAGTGCTTGTCTTCTTAGTGAAAGCACCAAAATGTTAGCACCAAAATTGGTCACTAACACCCAAATCTAAGCGAAAGCACCAAATCACAATCGCAGCTTACATATAGAATATATGTCGAGAGTAATAATGTGAAGAACAGTAAAAATTCAAATGAAAGCAGTAAAGAACAACAGATTTTATAGTGGTTCGGCTAACTCCGGCCTACATCCACTCCAGAAGTTTTCTTTTTATTGATGTTTAAATCAATTACAGTTACGAACTGATAGACTAACCTTAGCCTTAGGAAATAAAAAGCAAGAGAGCCAGGAAAGATCCTTTTTCTAAATCTCCACATGCTGTATTTATAGGCAAATCCTAATTTTTTGGACTTTCTGAGTGACGCTGGGCCCATCAAGGCCATAGCCGAGCCATACTTTCCATGTCAACCGACCATGCCGACCGGCCTATGCCGAACCACTCCGCACTCTAGTATGTTGAACCAGATACGAGCTTCCATCCTTCACCGAGCGGCACCCCCTAAGCAACCATGCCGATCCACTCGATAGTATACCGAGTTAACTAAAGTCACATGCCTCAGGACTAGAAGTCGCTTAGCCACTTATGCCGAACGAATCCTATGCCATGCGACTCCTATGCCGAGCATCTCCTATGCCAACCCCATATCTGACCGAACCATAACTGGCCGACCGACCCCTGACTTCCACATTGAACACCGTTGCCAAACGACCTCTATTGGACAAACCATACCACTACACCGGGCCACATCCACTTTTGATCCAGTTTACCTCCAAGCCAATGACACAGCCGAGCCGTACTAATATAGCCGAACCACCTCCCAAACGTGCTGCATTACCTATCCATCTAGTCGACTCAAACCTACCGTATTCCATACTCAATAACCGAGAAATCGACTTAGTTAAATCCGCCTGCCTATAGCTTTGCCAAAAGGCAGGATAACAGCTACCAATAGTATCACACATTTCCTTAAAAAAGAAAGGGAATACTTAAGAGAAACATTCACATCCGAGCACAGATCCCACCTATTTTTAGTAACTTTCGAGCCACTTGAATTAATTAACCACAAGATTGTTTTTCTTTTTCAAAATTCCTTTTTAGAAATAATACTATTATTATTCCTTTTCCAAAAATCATTTGAAATTCCGTTCAAAAATACCGAAGTTCAAATTCTCAAAAATTCCTTAATAAAGCATGTTTTATAAATCCAGAATATACTATCACTTATATGAAACATATTTATAAGATTTACATGAATTCCTTTAATAAACATTTATTATTTATTGAATACCAATATGATTTATACAAGGCAAACAATTATTGCTAGCGTATTAATGGGTAGAGAGGTTTGGTCAATGCTCATAAAGCGTTTCGAGGTTCATGTCTAAATATAGCATTTAATTTTTTTGTACAATGTTTATTTATTTCAAAAATACTTTGAAAATTTTACCAAAATATTTTTTTCTTTTCAAATACATACATACACACATACATACATATATGTGTGTGTGTGTGTGTGTGTGTGTGTGTGTGTGTGTGACGACCCACCTTTTTGGACGATTCAGGTCAACAACAAATCAAACATGTCTAACTCAAACCATTCAGAAGGGTAGGTTATCAATGGGGTTCAATAGGAAAATAAGAGAAAAGATGGAAAGCAATAAACAAAATCTCGGATCGAAATGACAAAATATAATAAGAAATAAACAGTTCACGAACCTATTTTACAATATACATTTGATTTAGATTTTTACAACATAATCAGAGTACAATCAACAAATATACCAAAATTATGCAGCAAAATAATAATAGTAAATACTGTCTAGCAAACTCCATCTTCATCTTGAAGGAATAATTTATTCAACACCGTAATACTCAAGCTGACCCGAGTGTAATGAAAAGACAAAACACTCGAGTCAGAACTAAAAGTTCTTATGTTAAATCAACGACAATTAAATATGAGTGTAATAGCATCAGAGATGTTTACGGGATTTTACATCTCCTATCAAATGTATAACATGAATGCAATAACTTAAGAGATGCTACTGGATTCTCCATCCCCTAAGGATCCGTTAAACTATCTATATACGTGGAATACCCAATATATGTAATGTCTATCAGTAAAGCATTAAAATAGCATTAAGGCTTTACATTGATCCCACTTAACACATTTTTAAGCATTGTCCTATATTTTTTCTTTAACACAACCGTAATGTCGATGGCTAGGGAGGCGCCGTGAAAAGACAAAACTAAAACAAAATCACAGTGGTCATGTATAAGGGTAATAACATGACAAGGCACGTGAGGAAATACCCAATGTAGTATCTACAAGTTTACCCTATCTAGCAGGTTGTAACCCCTAATGGTCGATCGAGTCTACCACCCCCAAATCAAATCAATGTGCATCGATCATGTCAAAAGTCAATATAATTCAAAGGTGTGCGGCCCCTAAAGATAGCTATCCCTTTGGCCAGACATAGACTCCTATTTTAGTCATTTCAAATTAACACAAGTGTTGGGGTCATCCATCATTGTTCTCTTTCTTCAAATCCAGCAAACGCCGCCAATTCAACCTCTACATTCTGGGTAACATCCACCATGTATACGGTTGTTAAAGTGGTTCCGATATTGGCAGAGAGTATGCCAATATTCTGCCTCGGTCTCTTTAACAACCAATAAGCATATAATTAAACTATAGTTAAAGTTAAAGAAATTAATATGCCCGTGTAAACTATGCATATTGCACAGATTTCACATGCTTAGTCGACTGACCCAGAGGATCAGTGACTTACGTTGGAAAATTTGTGCGACATTCACAGCTGCACAGATATACGAATTTATATTTAAAAATTATTTTGAATATTCAGTTGAGTGACCTAGAGGCTCAGTTGACTGAATATCTACAATAGCTAATTTTCGAATCGAATCGACTTTTTGTGAAGAGATACGAACCTCTACGAAAAGATTTGTAAAATAGAAACTCTTCACCAACAGTCGCTACTTTCTAACCATTATAAATACATACTCAAACTTGATCACGAATCACAATCGAATTTTCTTATCTCTCTAATCTTAACTCTCTGGAATCTATTTTCTATTTTACTTTCAATTATTCTGATTAAAGCAATACTATACCTTTCTATTCTTCATATACTTCAAATATATATATATATATATATATATATATATATATATATATATATACTCGAGGAGAAGATTGTAGGAAGGGTGTACTACAAGTGACAAATCTGTGTTATCAGAACACACAAAAGTAAAAACTATTTTTTGTATTTGTTGAAGTCCCGTTCTACTGCTCAAGCGAGTAAAGTCCTCTTCGACTGTTGAGGCGAAATCCTATTCTGCTGCTCAGGTCCCTGTTCGGCTGCTCAGGGGTGTATACACCTGTTCCTCTTTGTTAACTGAGGGCTGTTGTTTTAGTGAAATTCCTAAAGGAGTTTGGGACTGGACGTAGGACAGTGCTTTGAACCAGTATAAAAATCTCTGGTGTCATTTTACTATACTGCTTTTATATTCTGCACTATTTATAGTATTACTATCATCACTATACTCTGTACTATCATATATCCATATTACACGATCCATAGCACACTTTTATCTTTGATGTAAATACCCGATGTTAAGAAGATTTAACTTAAAATTAATAATAAAGTTTAAAATAATTAATTAAATTATTAGATATTAGGGATTTTATAAGATTTTAAAATATAGAAATTTGCTTGGGATTTTAACATCAAAGTATTTTCTACAGCTGGAAATATGAATATAATTTTTTTTATAATTTGAGAAAAAGATAAATTGATTGGTGAAATTTATTTATATGGAAGGAAATATTCACTAAAGAGATTATTAAATAAATTATTTTGGTATTCATTATTTTAGAGCGATGTTTTAGGAATAATATTATTTCTGGCAATTTTGAATTAATATTATATTTCTAGACTTTAAGTGACTTAGAATAACTTAAAAGTGGCTTAAAATATTATGTAATGATAAATAATAGTGAATAAAAATATATTGGAATTTATTTTAGTAAGAGTGAATTTTCATTAAGTAATAATAAATGGAGCTAGTAATGAATTCTATACGTTAGCTAATTTGTGAAAATGGGAAATCTTTATTTTAATTGAAAAATTAGGAAAATATAATTTTATAAAAATATTATACAATACAGAGCGACCAAAAGTATAAAGTGAATATGATTTTAAATCATGATTTCGAGTTATATTGAATGAATGGAAAATTGTTTTCCAATTGAAAGAAGGAAAATAAAAATAGAATAGTAGTGGGTTCTGAGACTCATTGGCTCATAATCGAACTTAAAATGAGAGGTCATTATTTTCTTTCTTAATATTTCTTAATAATTTGGTGACTTCTTCACCTTGCTTCAAAATCAACCCTTGTATCTCATTTTCGTATTCCAGAAGCAAAAAATAACCCTAGATCTCTTCCACTAAAATTCAAACAAAATTCCATAAATTTTGAAATAAAACTATAAATTTCTCAACAAGGATCTACACCTTTTGGAGCACTCAATGTTGGGTTTTGATCTGGATTGCTACTTCTTTTTGAAGTAGTGTAACAACCCTGCTTTCTAGACCATGATAATAAACAGTTTAGTTTTAATAATAATGTTCGAATTCGATTTTGATAATTATTGTTTTACAAATAAATTATCATTTAATTATAGCCCATTTAATAATATTTTTTTTAATAAAATAATTAATTAATTTTTTCAAAAAATATATTGAACCTGAATAAGTTACTGTTTTAATAAATATAAAATATTTTTAAAGTGTAATTTTGTAATACGATTGAAATAGTTGTAAAATAAAATTTAATTTACATTAATACAGTGAATAATTAAATAAATACAAATAAGTATTGAATTGAAAGAAAGTGTCAATTGTTGAAATATATTTTGTAAAATGAAGTTTAAATCAATCTAAATTTGATTCAAATATATTTACAAATAAATAAAAGAGTTATTTAAAAGAAATGAAATATAAAAGCTTAACTGATAAAATCGAGAAGCTTAATAAAATAAGTGTCCTATTCTTTCCCCAATTGTCATAAGCCCAAGCCTATCAAAAAGCACATCCTCTTTCTTTTCCTAAAAATTGAAATCCTTATTTTATCCATAATTCCCTAATTCGCCACAAGCAGAAAAAAGAAAACACATTGTTTTTAGCTGAAGGCATCAACGTCGAAGCAAGGCGGTTAAAGGTGATAATGACATCAGTTTTATGGGTCGCAAGTTGATGCGTGATGTAGGCATATGCATGAAAATCGAGGAGACAAAGGTGCCACAATGGTCGATGGCGACTAGAGTTTAGGCGATTTGAATGGAGATGGGTCTCTTAGTTATAGACGTCAAAGTCATGTGGCGAGGCAAGTAATGCAAGTCTATGGTTTCGGGTAGGAAATGATTTGGGAGTTTGGTGCATGCTGAAACCAATAAAGAAGTATAGGGTAGCAATTGGTTAAGGAGAGTTTCTACACTCACATCTATGTCGAAATATCATTGCATGTTATGAATTTATCTTGTCTATTGCTTGAATCATTAGGAATTGGTTGATGTTGAGATGGCCGACTATTTGCATTAATTGGAAGTGTCAATTTACAAATAAAACTCCATCGGATTATTAAACTTTATATTTTTGTATGTTGACATGGATGCATTGTATGGATGAATGGAGTTCGACGGAATTTGACTCAAGCCATACGATAAATATATATAGTTGACTAGTTGGTATATCCTTAGAGTAATTATACTCCATAATTTATATATTTAGATGTTTTATTTATTTTTCTTATTGAAGTATTTTTGAAAAGTTTTGAAAAATTATTTTAAAGGTTTAAAATCTGATTAATTTTTTTGTAAATAATTTACCAAAATTTTACTCCATTTAGCTTATTTTTCATATTAAAACCTAATTTTGTTATAAATATAGTTTTCTTTCAATTACAGAAACTTCTAAAATCAATATTATAATTGTATTATAAATTTGGAAATGTTTTAAAGGCCAAAATAAAATACGTTAATATTTCTAAAATATATTTTAAAAGTAATATTTTTACTTCAAGTGATTTTATTTATAAATGCTATTTATATAATTTTGAAAGAGTGTACAAGCCTTTGAAATATATAGAACTCTTTTTGAAAAATAATTACATGGTTTTGAAAATGTTTGACTGAATAAAAATCCTTTTTTATGTTATAAGATGCATAAATAAAATTTAGTATAAAATAAAGTTTATTATATCAATTTGTTTTAAGTGCAAAAGGCTATATAAGTAATTTAAAAGGGGTTTTATGCTTTTGGAATAGAAATATCTATTACTTCAAAAAGTAATTGAAGGATTTTGATGATTTTTGTGACATTATTTTTATGTACATATAAAAGTAACTATTTTATCCAAATATTTAATTCGATGAATGATTTCAATGAAGTGTAGTTTTATGGTATGAGAATTCCGAATAAACGTATCGGTAATATCGATTAGTATGAGACATTCAGTAATATATTTTTAATTATTTGTTTGACTCACTGTATAGAATACCATACATTTTATTAATTGTATTTCATAATAAAACCCCTCCCGAATCAATAATTGACTAGTTCGATGATATTTAGGCTTTGTGCTTCTATGTTAAAATTTGATATGTTATTAATCACCTTTCATTTAAATGCTTTGCTCACATATAAATTACATTTTGAATGGGATGATAACCATGGGAGTTTACCATGAGCAAGGATTATGTAACGACCCCACTGCTATGCCCAGTTTAGGAGATAGTATTACAAGTAATGCCGTCTGCTAATCTAGAGAATACAGCTGGTTAAGGGCAATCTAATGTGAATATATCTTTATACTAGCAATGACACGTCTTATTTACAATTTTGAGGATCTGAACTAAAATGTAGGCAAGTACAATATTAATACAAAGTAATAAACACACCGATTAAAAATACTCAGAACAATATATAATATAGATAAATCAGAATCAGGGTCACAGATCACAGTAGAATAATATACATCATCATATACATAATAAAATGTGAGTCTACAAAATATGAGTACTAGACCCATGTAAATATATACATCTTATCTAAAATCTTATATCAGGTACAAAGTTACTGCTATATAATATAGATGATACAAACAACTAACTATCAATATATACAAGTAAGAAGTAAACTGAAACTATCAAAATAGTCTACTTCAATGCTAACCCAAAATCCAAAGGTCAATGGGTCCCTGTGCTTATAAAGCCTCAGCCTGACCTGAGTATTAAAATAATAAATGGGTTAGACTATATCTAAATAAAAGGTGGGATATTAATATCATAAATTTATGACTTAAAATAATAAGTCATATAAAATATGTCGAATGAAAAATCATAATAAGGCGTCTTAATTAAATTCGCTATATAAATCCATAAATGACTTAACTCTAAAATAAATCGTCTTAAAATATGCCTAAAAACCCAATAATCAAAATAAGCTGATCCAAAATCACCATTTTATAAATTCATATCCAATCTCTAATTGACTATCATCTAAAAATATAGTGATAACCAAATTCCAAATTCTCTATAGCCAAAAAAGATAATAAATATCTATCCCCAAAACCTCTGACGAAATAATCATTACTAATGAAATAATAATAGTAGTCCACTATCAGTGTGACACAGTGCGACACAGGGCCTAACTAAAATAAATATACCCCGCCACAAAGCGCAATAGTCTAACGAAAAAATAGACTACCGGTTAAAAACCCCAACTCCTAATGAAAAGAAATAGGTAGTCGTGTTTATGACAAAACTATGTGAATTTACCTAACGAAAATAAATAGGTAAATATTGTCCAACTGTAAAATAAAATAATAAGGTCGCAATACAACACCAATCCAAACAAAAAAGGGATAGCCATGTTATACCAGAATAGGCCTAACCCTAAGAAATAGGTCTACCCACTCAAATCTGGAAACGTATCGATTCTCGGATCGATGAAAAATGAGTTATCTTCTCTCGGGGATTTGTCGTTCTGAAATCCGAGCACCCTAAGGTAATACAACTCTAAGTGTTAATTACTGTCACTCAAGTAATTACAAGAATTTAGCTAATAGTCCCATACCAAAAAGTAAATTCAAATATTTACTAAAAGCTAGTAATTTTCACTCAAACTCTTTTAACTAATTATAGTAATAATCAAAAGAATTGTACAAAGTGACCCATACCACCAGACAACTCAATTGTTTATTAAAATTCTTTATTTCAAAGAAAATCATGAAATTCAATCGAAATTCAATTCAAACTTTCATAAAATAGCCAAAAGCTAAATACAATAAAGGTCAACCATAGTTTATAGTTTAAAAGTAATTAATATAATTTTATCATATAGAAAATAATTTTAAATATTTTATCTATAATTCATTTTTATATTTTCTCGCCTTTGTTGATCTATAATAAATAAAATAAAAGAGTTTTAAATAAGTTTTTTATATATATATACCAAGATATAATTTTTTTCTCTCCAAAATCACCTTTAAATCCATAAGCTCATTTTAAAGAAGAGTTGCTTAATTACAAAAGCTTTTGAACTCTTTTAAAAATAATGTAAATCTCTTTTCTAACTAAATAAGTTGAAACTGAAATTAATACTTTCATAACAACTCTTATAAAATAACACTCTATTTTATCTATTATTTTGAAAACATTTCCAAAATTTTAATATACATATAATAGTAAAATTTAAAAGGTTTTATAAATAATTATTTCTTACCTTAAAATAAAACTTTGAATTGAAATTTTTGAATTAAGAAATAAGTTAAGAATATAAAATAATTTAACTATATTTTATAAACCAAAATTCCAATAAGAATTAAAAATAGATAAAATCCCATTTTGAAATTCTTTTAAAATTATTTAAACAATTCAAATAATAAATCCATCAAAATTGCAACTTCTAGAGCTAACATCGCTCTATAAATATTATTTCATATTATAAAATTTCTTAGAGATTCGAGTTGCTTATCCACAACTCCAATCACATAAAGATATACAAGTATCGACGTATTATGAAATTTTAATCTACAAACTGATGAAGTTACATTTGTAAATTTGCCCTATCAAACCATTCAAGGAATCAACATCCCAATTCAATCAATTTTATCAAGACTATATGCAAAACATAAAACAATTCATCGCATACATTTATACTTTAACTAATTTAATAATTGATATCATCTAATCTTGCAAAAATCAGTTTACAGTGGACATTTACACTAGCATACAAATTAGGTTTTAGAAGCAATAACAAGTAGTAAGGTTTTAAAGGCATAACAAGCAATGGTTACTGTAATTATTTACGTATAACCAATTCAGAGACGGTAGCTCTTAGATAGGTAAGTAAGCATTATAACTCACCATAACGATGTGAAGAAATCTGCATAGTTGTCGCCGGTCTATTTCAACTCCATGCCAAACCCCCATACTACCGTCGTCAAGTCTTAACATCGCCAGCTATTGCCATCAAGCTTCAACATGAAACTATAGTTCGCATTCACACCTAACGCCTTTGTCCATGCGACTCTTCCAAGCTCCAAGCTCATGAGCGCCTTCACTACTGGTCATTGCCGACGTCGAGCTCTCCCAGCGTCGCGCACTTGTCCTCGCCTCTAGATTGAAGCTTGCATTGGGCACCACTTAGCCATGCGCCACTATGCATCACACTTCCCTCTCTTGCAATTTTGTTTTGCAATTTTTTTTCCATTTTGAAACTTCTGTCAATTTGGGGAAATAAGAAAAGGATAGGGTTATTGCTAAAATCTTGTGAATTAAGGAGTAAGGGTGAATGGATTTTGATTTTAAATGTGCTGGGCTTATTTGAGTGGGCTTAAATCAAATTTTAGATTCCATTATTCGCTTTTGCATTTAAAGTTTTAAATATTTATTCGTATCATATATTTATAATTATTTCTTGATCTAATATAAAATGGTCACATTCATTTTATAATACGTATATATTAACAGATGTACAATTTCATTTAATCCAATATTATCCAATTCTAGCAAATTATCATTGTATTGATATAAGAATAAACTTATTATCGAAAAAGAAATATATTATCAAATTTTCTATCATATCTAAATCCTTTTTTAGATAGACTTTAATTAAATAATAAATCGATTCCAAAAATAGTTATTGTAAAAAAATTGAATTTAAAAGGATTGTTACAGATTACGCGTATAAAATAGGGTTTATTCAATTTAATATTACAACTTCAAAATAGGGTTGTTACAGATTACGCGTATAAAATTAAAATATGATGACTATTATGTTAGATACTAGATGTGCTAGCCGTCCATCCTAGTTGACCAATGACAGGACAATGCCCCAAGTTGTGATAATTTAGCTCCATCGTCATTGGTCAAAATGTCCATTGGAAGGGCGCAATAGTGAGGTTAGGGCAATTTTTTAAAAGGATTATAGACGCAAGGATTGCGGATGAGGTGAGTGTTGGAACCGCATCATTCCACAATTGAAGAAATGAGTGAATTTCAATTTTTTTTATCATTTTGGATCTTTATTGGGCATATGAAGTCTAATTTAATTAGAAATTTTATAAATTTCTTATAAATAAATTCATTATTTTGTTTAATTTTATAAATAAAATTTTACTTTATATTATTATGTATTATGTCTGAATATGCATATAATATACACATATGTGTGAGGACCCGCAAATCTGTACTCCTTGAATATACACTAATCTCCATTGATTAATTCAAGATGAACAGAAATACGAATTCTCAATGTTTAAGAAATAGAAAGAAAAAGAAAAAGGTAGAAGAAGAAAGAAGAAGATAGAAAATAGATCGGAACTAGAATAGAAAACAACAGAACAATAACAGAATCTCACAATTCGCAGCAGAACAACATATAATAAATAAATGAATAATCTTTAAACAAAGAACTATATCAGTTATTACATTTTATACATTACCTTACATCATCATCAGAGTGTACAACATCAAACAACAACAAACACCGGAAAAGAAATACTATATACTAGTAATACGCCATGCCATCCAGCTTGCCTCCAACAACTCCAGAAATATCCTGATAAACCTTAACTCTTGACGGCCCGTGTGGAAATTGGTGGGCACCCAGAGTTTAGGAAGGAAAACAATAAACTCCGAGTCAGCCATGTGACTGGTGTGAGAACTCAAAATAGTTTATTTATCTTTAAAATCAAAATAGAGAAATATTTTTAAAGTTAATTCGCAATGCTTTTTAAAAATGAGACTACCATAAGGCCTCCCGCACACACACACAATGCAAACGCAGAATCGGAGGAGATTTCTCCTTATGATAGTCAAAGATGCTTGATACGCATTAAAAAGAAACATTTGATATTATTACTAGTGCATAGTGTATAAAACAATTTCGAAAGTAGAATATAAATCTTAGCCAGCATAGGCATTCCGCACTTATGCCTACTATAGCTACCATCCAAACAGTGGGGCGCCACCATAAGTGAACGATAGGTTCTACAACTAAAACCGTACAAATCTCGTATTGTTTCTTTGGATTTCCAACAAATGGTCAGGCCAAGGAACTTCCCATTGCCACATGGAAACGCCTCTGGCGGGACGTCCCGAGAACTTAACCAGCTCTCTGCCAACACAAGGCCGGGTTACCTTTATCACTAGGTAACTACTACACGAATATGTCATTCCCCGGTCCTTTGGGACCTTTAACCGAGCGCTCGTAATCAACATCTCACAATCATAAATAAAGTGTTTCAACATGAGTAAGTATCTGGGCTCCATACCATGATACCACCCTTTTCTAGAAGGAAATGCACATACCCTAAAGGGAGCTACCCCTCATAACCTTGCCGCATCTTTCCTGTTTTGACCATTCCGGGGTGTGAGGCTCGACGAAGTCACGTCCACAAAGACATACTTTATACAAAAGCCATGATTTGGGTCAACAAATGATCATAGAAATGATCACAAAGATAAACGATCGAACAAATGATCTTATCACAAATGATCAACACAATGATCATTTCACAGCAACACTCAGCATGTCACATTACCAAATTGGGAATATATCGCTGATGACCTTCAACTACATAACCTCTGAGCTCGTACGTCTCAGAGAAGGGTGTTAAGCTAAAAGAATAAATTCTCCGCCACCAACAGAAATATATTTGAAAGAAATCAGCTTTATATCTCAATTTGTAATGTCAGACATACTATCCATACAAGTCTGTTCAGGGATCGAACAGAACCGAAGGCACTTACAAAGAAGTCCTTGCAATCCGGATAATCTCTAATCACGTCTGGACTTCCCATCACATAGGGAGTCTCTATACCGTAGCTACTCGGTGCAAAGACAATCGACGAGTTGTCCTTTCGCTTTCAAAAATATCCGGTCTTCAACACCGGTCATCAATGCTATCCATTACGTCGTATCACTATTCGGAATGGGTAATCCGAATAACGAGCGTAATTTAAAAAAAATAAGTGTAGCATTCAAATTCAGCAAATCACAACAAATACGTTTCCAAGGTAAATATTGATAGTCGGTTATTGAACTATCAATGGATATGCACAACATCACCAGATTCCAAATAATTTTCCCAAATTATTTATTTTTCCAAAAATATCTTTACAAGATATATAATTTCAATACCTCAAAAATAAATCAATGTTTATTTTTAAACAAATCCACTTTCTTTTATAAATTCCATAGTGAATTTATATTCCAAAATATCCATGCATATACGATTTCAATTATTCATTTCAATTTATCTTCAAAAAGATAAATTCTCAAAATATTCACTTTATATTGGAAAACATTTCCATACTTATTTATTCATAAGTAATTCACAAATTTTATTTATTTTCAACACTTGGAAAATATTCAATATACTTAAATCGAAATTAAGTATATATTTCATTCTTTAAGGAAATCATTCTTTTAAACATATTTATTTGGGCCAAAACGAATGTTGCGTAAAACATCGTTACGCCAACCCAAAATCACTAGTATAGGGATTCGAAATTAAAATAGATATATAAATCCCAATACTATACAAAACATTTCCTTTCGGAAACCATTTACTATAACAACAGTGTTATAGTCCACAATTTCCTTTTATTTCTCGAAACCGTCTATTTCAACAATGAATGTTGAAATCTATGGTTTCGAATCTTAACACATTTAAAACATCGTTAGATCGTTTTAATCCTGTTTAAAATATCACATCCTAAACATTTTCTTTAACATATTATTCACTATTCAAAAACGTGAATATACTACGTTAACAATTTCATCACTTCTATACATTTTATTTTAAAGGATTATTCACTATTCAAAAACGTGAATTTAACTCCATTAATAAGTTACAACAATTTACTAAGCAAAATAAGTCGTTGTGAATTTATGAAACAACGTTTATAAATTCCATTTCTATTTATTTTATAACTACTTCCTTTTATAAACCTCCTTTATTAACCTATTCACTTTATAACTCAATTATAAACCAAAGGTTCATATTATAAGTTAAATGCTTATAAAACGATTATTTTACAAAATCGTTCTTTTTAAGACTTTCCAAATTATAAATCTTATAACTTTTAAGATTCATTTATTTAACCAAATCTATTCTTCAAATAACTTTACAAATTTTATAAACCTACTGTTTATAAAATTCCATTTCTAACTTCACCGTTTATAATTCTATAAATTTCATTCATTTATGAAATTCATTCACAATTCATTATAACACTTATAAAAACTCGTTTTATAATTCCAATACTTTAATTTACAAATTAACAATTTATAAATATTTTATAATTTCATCATTCTCTTTGATTTATAAAATAATCAAATTTTATAAATCCTATATTTCAACTTTTCATAATAAATTCAATTAATCGCAATTTAAACTATTTTATAAAATCATTGACCCATATTTTCAAAAATCAACTTTTAACTAAATTTCTCAAAAATCATAATTTTTATAACATTAAAATTATAACATTTATTTATTTAAAATGGATCAATTCCAAAAATATTGTATATTTTCAAAAATCACTTTAAAAATCATTTTAAAATTCCAAAATTTGGTCCAATGATGCTACATACCAAATAGTCAATCACGACAACAACGATATCATATATCGATATGATAATCAATCAAATATCAAAATATCTGAAATCAAATAAATGCTGTTGAGGAATCCAGTTGGATCCCTCCAACCTGTTTTCCTGCATCCACAAACATTAGCACAATACCAATTCCGCTCCAGTACGGAATTATCGCAGTATATGAGATTTAAAATATTATCCGCTTAATAGACGGCGCAATAGGGTCTCATCCGCTATACAAATGCGGGAAATCAATAACTGCAATATATACATATGCCAATATATATATATATATATATATATATATATATTGCTATTATATATAATACCAATTTCACTGTTTATGAAATATTCGCGGTGTATGTTTTTAATAAATAACATCCGCTTACTAACGGCGCATAATGTCTATTTTAACAATCAATAGATAACAAACATCATTCAAACATGCATTCAAGAATTTTAAATCTAACTATTTAAAATAAAAAATCGAAACCGATTCGATTGAGTGAGAAGTTCTCACCTTGATTTCAATTTCGTTTTAGCGATTTATTTCGAATAAAATTAAACGCGCGTTTAATTTTACCCAAATTTTTTACTAACTCCAAATGACTCCAATCTAATTCCATAGCGTAGTGCTCGTCCATACGATTCCAACGCTTCCTGTTTCGCGCGTTTTCGACCTCGTATGAAAAAGATATGCATTTTACAAGTTTACACGATTTTTTATATAACTAATTTCAATTCAAATTTAATTTCCAAACCCACGTTCATCTGGCCGTTCGTTTTCTTGTTCCCAGATCCTAGCCGCGCAAACCCTTCTTCTCACACGCGAGATAACCTCCCAGGTCGCGTTCGTTTCCCAATACCCATAGCCGCCCCTTTAGGGCTTGATGCCGCGACCACCACGTCGAGTTTAGTGACGATCAGCAACTCCCATTCACTCCGCCATCACACGAGCTACCACCGCCTGAGTTGCGGCAGAGCTCGGCCACCTATGCAGCCTCGAAAATCTTGTTGAACCAAGGGCGAACGCGGTCACCTATCTTGATCTATGCTGCTTCATTTTCGATCAACTCCGTATAGATTTGTAGCTCTCTTCGAGCCCTACGTTCTTCTAGTTGATGACTTCTCGAATAGATCTATAGATTGAGAGATTATAGAGGAAGAAGTAGAATGGTTTTCAGCCATTGATAAGGTTGCTGGTGGCTCTGAACAAATATTAGGGTTAGGGTTTAACCAAAGTGAGCAAGGGGTTGTGCTCCTTTTATAGATTTTCAAATGAAAACACTATTCATTCCGGTTTTCAAGAACTCCGATTTACGCGCTGTAACTGACGTTTCTAGGGTTTATCCCGCATTCCGGACACAATGGAACAGGTTTCGGAAGCTAATTCGGTCATCTGTGCAAGATATGGCAATAAACGTTCAATTTAAATTAAACCGATTTAAACGATTTTCTAGGCGTTTTCGCTTGCACCGGACAAACGGTAAGTCCAATTGACTTGAAATTTGAAACCTTACAATAATATCAAATTACGGATCCGATGAAACTAGTTTCGTCGAAATCCGAGACTTTTTGAAAAATGGTTATTTTAACTCGCCAAATTAATATTAAAAACAATTTCGATGCGTTTCGAGCTACCACGATCAAACGATAACTCCGTTTGCTACGAAATTTGAAATCCGATAATAACTAACTATTACAGATCCAATGGAACTAGTTTCGTCCAATTCTGAGACTCTTCGAAAATTGGCTATTTTCACTAGTCGATTTAAATATTAAAATATTCAATTTTCACAAATAAACTTTAAATTCAATTTTAAAAGTTCTAAAATATCATTCTAACTTCAATATGATAAAATAAAATTTTGCAAATCATTTTCAATCATATTTAACCCAATTTTCAATTATTTCCATAATTTAACATATTAAATTATCGATTTAATTATCCAATTAAATCCAATTATTCGAAATAAAATTTATTCGACTTATAAATTCACTTATTAATATTTAAAATTAATTAAATATACAAATTTAAATTAATTAAAAATTCTGGGTCGTTACATACTTCCCCCCTTAAAAGAATTTCGTCCTCGAAATTAACAAATAAGAAAAGTTATAGAATCTATTAATTTTCCAAAATCCATTGTTAAACTTCTTACAATACTTTACTAAGTTTTCAAATCATACTTAGTTATCTTTTCAAAAACAACTACTATTGTTTAACTTTCAACTCTAAATCAAAGTTAAAGTTTTTAAAATTTTCCAATTTTCTCAAATTTTTTCTAACGCCTTAAATTTTCGGAAAAATTCGCCATAGTCTCCTTTGCGCGACTCGATCCGAAAAAAAATTGACAGTATATATATCACAAATATACATCTCATCAAGTAATGAGGCATCCCGCAGGGAAAAAGTGTAAAAGTACGATATGTAATCCGAGATATGTACCTTATATTTTATTAGCGAGCATATACGGCTAATATAGCGCGAAAGCGAGCTCCAAATGCGAAGCAAACGCGATCCGCACCTACTAAACACTCAACAAACAACATGAGAACATGTATATATGAAAATAGTATCAATATACAACATATAGCAACATAATAACTATACATGCCAACATAGCAAATGCAGTAAAAGCAATATGTTCAACCATCAACCAACTAACATTCAATTCAACTAACATCCATAACCAATAAATATTCATTCATATTCTCATTAATATTCAATGAAATGGGTTCTCAATTTAATCACATTTGATTTATTAACAGTGGATGTTTTTACTAACATTCATTTTCAATTAGTTTATATTCACTAATTTATATTCAAGTTGGTTCACTTCCAAATCAAATTCAATTCTATTTAAGATTCACTTAACTTCCAATTGAAGTCCAATTACTTTAACTTTCAATTTCATTAACACTTAATGAATTATATACAATCAACTAACAATCATATAACAACCAATGTATATCCAATACAACCAAATTCCTTTGCTTATATATTCATTCAATTTGGTTTAACACCTTTACTTTCAATTGGTTTAATTAAATTGATTATATATTCAATTATTCAACTTCCAATAACATTAGATTTTAATGAATTAACACCTACATTCATTATTTAATATCAACTTAATTTACATTCAATTGATTTACATATTCAATCCATTAATTCAATTCAATTACAAAAGTTGAATTTCATTTATATAACTCAAGTTCACATTTATCACTTAACTTTATTAATTTACTTTGATACCAATATCAACTTCATCCAACATCACTTAAGTTATATTCCATTTTAAACATTATTTGTTTTTACATAACTTAAATTCCCACTTATAAATTAATTCAGATTTCAATTCTAAAGTAAATTTCCATTTAACTTTAAATTCATTTTTTTATTTATAACTCATATTCATAAATATATTCATATAGTTTCATTTCTTATATATATAAGTTTATTTCACAATTGTAAATCACATTAATTATAATTCAATTCTTATAATTCTTTTGCTTATACAATTATTCTTTTATTTAGATTATTCAAACAACTAAACAATCAACTTATATACACTTTAATAATTCTGAAAAATTATTTCCTTATATATAAAATATACTCAAGGTAAAATTATTTCATTTACCCAATTTAAAACAATATTGTGCCGAATTGTTCTGTACAAGTGTTTAGAGATCCCTATCAACAACGTTAATTACTCGTATTAACCAGAATCCATATACCACTCAACAAACCAATCATCACAATATAAAACAATTTTATATATTCACTAACAAATACGCACTCATATCTATCATTACACTCAAACTCATTCTAGAGTACTACTGACTCTATCTCTAATGAGTAATACCTAACAGAACCATGGTTGTCGCTTAACCATAAGCTCTGATACCACCTGTGAGGGACCTCATTTCCGCCAGCAGCGACCAGTAGGCTTTTCAACCATCACAGCTCCACCGTGGCTCACAGTGATACCCCAAACTTGCTTTTACGGCCACCCTTTCGAATGTCACGGCTTCGCCTAACCAACCCCGTAAAGAGGACGTGTGGGGGTAAGAGTCTCCCGTTCGCCACCAAACCGCGAAGCGAGAACCCCTCATCACATATCACCTAGCATAAGCAAGACTGGTGTGAGAACTCAAAACAGTTTATTTATCTTTAAAATCAAAATAGAGGAATATTTTTAAAGTTAATTCGCAATTCTTTTTAAAAATGAGACTACCATAAGGCCTCCCGCACACACACACAATGCAAACGCAGAATCAGAGGAGATTTCTCCTTATGATAGTCAAAGATGCTTGATACGCATTAAAAAGAAACATTTGATATTATTACTAGTGCATAGTGTATAAAACAATTTCGAAAGTAGAATATAAATCTTAGCCAGTATAGGCATTCCGCACTTATGCCTACTATAGCTACCATCCAAACATTGGGGCGCCACCATAAGTGAATGATAGGTTCTACAACTAAAACCGTACAAGTCTCGTATTGTTTCTTTGGATTTCGAACAAATGGTCAGGCCAAGGAACTTCCCATTGCCACATGGAAACACCTCTGGCGGGACGTCTCGAGAACTTAACCAGCTCTCTGCCAACACAAGGCCGGGTTACCTTTATCACTAGGTAACTACTACACAAATATGTCATTCCCCGGTCCTTTGGGACCTTTAACCGAGCGCTCGTAATCAACATCACACAATCATAAATAAAGTGTTTCAACATGAGTAAGTATCTGGGCTCCATACCATGATACCACCCTTTTCCAGAAGGAAATGCACATACCCTAAAGGGAGCTACCCCTCATAACCTTGCCGCATCTTTCCTGTTTTGACCATTTCGGGGTGTGAGGCTCGACGAAGTCACGTCCACAAAGACATACTTTATACAAAAGCCATGCTTTGGGTCAACAAATGATCATAGAAATGATCACAAAGATAAACGATCAAACAAATGATCTTATCACAAATGATCAACACAATGATCATTTCACAGCAACACTCAGCATGTCACATTACCAAATTGGGAATATATCGCTGATAACCTTCAACTACATAACCTCTGAGCTCGTACGTCTCAGAGAAGGGTGTTAAGCTAAAAGAATAAATTCTCCGCCACCAACAAAAATATATTTGAAAGAAATCAGCTTTATATCTCAATTTGTAATGTTAGACATACTATCCATACAAGTCTGTTCCGGGATCGAACAGAACCGAAGGCACTTACAAAGAAGTCCTTGCAATCCGGATAATCTCTAATCACTTCCGGACTTCCCATCACATAGGGAGTCTCTATACCGTAGCTACTCAATGCAAAGACAATCGACGAGTTGTCCTTTCGCTTTCAAAAATATCCGGTCTTCAACACCGGTCATCAATGCTATCCATTACGTCGTATCACTATTCGGAATGGGTAATCCGAATAACGAGCGCAATTTTTTTAAAAATAAGTGTAGCATTCAAATTCAGCAAATCACAACAAATACCTTTCCAAGGTAAATATTGATAGTCGGTTATTGAACTATCAATGGATATGCACAACATCACCAGATTCCAAATAATTTTCCCAAATTATTTATTTTCCCAAAAATATCTTTACAAGATATATAATTTCAATACCTCAAAAATAAATCAATGTTTATTTTTAAACAAATTCCACTTTCTTTTATAAATTCCATAGTGAATTTATATTCCAAAATATCCATGCATATACGATTTCAATTATTCATTTCAATTTATCTTCAAAAAGATAAATTCTCAAAATATTCACTTTATATTGGAAAACATTTCCATACTTATTTATTCATAAGTAATTCACAAATTTTATTTATTTTCAACACTTGGAAAATATTCAATGTACTTAAATCGAAATTAAGTATATATTTCATTCTTTAAGGAAATCATTCTTTTAAACATATTTATTTGGGCCAAAATGAATGTTGCGTAAAACATCGTTACAACCCAAAATCACTAGTATAGTGATTCGAAATTAAAATAGATATATAAATCCCAATACTATACAAAACATTCCCTTTCGGAAACCATTTACTATAACAACAGTGTTATAGTCCATCATTTCCTTTTATTTCTCGAAAACGTCTATTTCAACAATGAATGTTGAAATCTATGGTTTCGAATCTTAACACATTTAAAATATCGTTTGATTGTTTTAATCCTGTTTAAAATATCACATCCTAAACATTTTCTTTAACATATTATTCACTATTCAAAAACGTGAATATACTACGTTAACAATTTCATCACTTCTATACATTTTATTTTAAAGGATTATTCACTATTCAAAAACGTGAATATAACTCCATTAATAAGTTACAACAATTTACTTATCAAAATAAGTCGTTGCAAATTTATGAAACAACGTTTATAAATTCCATTTCTATTTATTTTATAACTACTTCCTTTTATAAACCTCCTTTATTAACCTATTCACTTTATAACTCAATTATAAACCAAAGGTTCATATTATAAGTTAAATGCTTATAAAACGATTATTTTACAAAATCGTTCTTTTTAAGACTTTCCAAATTATAAATCTTATAACTTATAAGATTCATGTATTTAACCAAATCTATTCTTCAAATAACTTTAAAATTTTTATAAACCTACTGTTTATAAAATTCCATTTCTAACTTCACCGTTTATAATTCTATAAATTTCATTCATTTATGAAATTCATTCACTATTCATTCTAACACTTATAAAAACTCGTTTTATAATTCCAATACTTTAATTTATAAATTAACAATTTATAAATATTTTATAATTTCATAATTCTCTTTGATTTATAAAATAATCAAATTTTATAAATCCTATATTTCAACTTTTCATAATAAATTCAATTAATTGCAATTTAAACTATTTTATAAAATCATTAACCCATATTTTCAAAAATCAACTTTTAACTAAATTTCTCAAAAATCATAATTTTTATAACATTAAAATTATAACATTTATTTATTTAAAATGGATCAATTCCAAAAATATTGTATATTTTCAAAAATCACTTTAAAAATCATTTTAAAATTCCAAAATTTGGTCCAATGATGCTACATACCAAATAGTCAATCACGACAACAACGATATCATATATCGATATGATAATCAATCAAATATAAAAATATCTGAAATCAAATAAATGCTGTTGAGGAATCCAGTTGGATCCCTCCAACCTGTTTTCCTGCATCCACAATCATTAGCACAATACCAATTCCGCTCCAGTACGGAATTATCGCAGTATATGGGATTTAAAATATTATCCGCTTAATAGACGGCGCAATAGGGTCTCATCCGCTATACAAATGCGGGAAATCAATAACTGCAATATATACATATGCCAATATATATATATATTGCTATTATATATAATACCAATTTCACTGTTTATGAAATATTCGCGGTATATGTTTTTAATAAATAACATCCGCTTACTGACGGCGCATAATGTCTATTTTAACAATCAATAGATAACAATCATCATTCAAACATGCATTCAAGAATTTTAAATCTAACTATTTAAAATAAAAAATCGAAACCGATTCGATTGAGTGAGAAGTTCTCACCTTGATTTCAATTTCGTTTTAGCGATTTATTTCGAATAAAATTAAACGCGCGTTTAATTTTACCCAAAATTTTCACTAACTCCAAACAACTCCAATCCAATTCCATAGCGTAGTGCTCGTCCATACGATTCCAACGCTTCCTGTTTCGCGCGTTTTCGACCTCGTATGAAAAAGATATGCATTTTACAAGTTTACACGATTTTTTATATAACTAATTTCAATTCAAATTTAATTTCCAAACCCACGTTCATCTGGCCGTTCGTTTTCTTGTTCCCAAACCCTAGCCGCGCAAACCCTTCTTCTCACATGCGAGATAACCTCCCAGGTCGCGTTCGTTTCCCAATACCCATAGCCGCCCCTTTAGGGCTTGATGCCGCGACCACCACGTCGAGTTTAGTGACGATCAACAACTCCCATTCACTCCGCCATCACACGAGCTACCACCGCCTGAGTTGCGGCAGAGCTCGGCCACCTATGCGGCCTCGAAAATCGTGCTGAACCAAGGGCGAACGCGGCCACCTATCTCGATCTATGCTGCTTCATTTTCGATTAACCCCGTATAGATTTGTAGCTCTCTTCGAGCCCTACGTTGTTCTAGTTGATGACTTCTCGAATAGATCTATAGATTGAGAGATTATAGAGGAAGAAGTAGAATGGTTTTCAGCCATTGATAAGGTTGCTGGCGGCTCTGAACAAATATTAGGGTTAGGGTTTAACCAAAGTGAGCAAGGGGTTGTGCTCCTTTTATAGATTTTCAAATGAAAACACTATTCATTCCGGTTTTCCAGAACTCCGATTTACGCGCTGTAACTGACGTTTCTAGGGTTTATCCCACGTTCCGGACACAATGGAACAGGTTTCGGAAGCTAATTCGGTCATCTGTGCAAGATATGGCAATAAACGTTCAATTTAAATTAAACCGATTTAAACGATTTTCTAGGCGTTTTCGCTTGCACCAGACAAACGGTAAATCCAATTGACTTTAAATTTGAAACCTTACAATAATATCACATTACGGATCCGATGAAATTGGTTTCGTCGAAATCCGAGAATTTTTGAAAAATGGCTATTTTAACTCGCCAAATTAATATTAAAAACAATTTCGATGCGTTTCGAGCTGCCACGATCAAACGATAACTCCGTTTGCTACGAAATTTGAAATCCGATAATAACTAACTATTACGGATCCAATGGAACTAGTTTCGTCCAATTCTGAGACTCTTCGAAAATTGGCTATTTTCACTAGTCGATTTAAATATTAAAATATTCAAATTTCACAAATAAACTTTAAATTCAATTTTAAAAGTTCTAAAATATCATTCTAACTTCAATATGATAAAATAAAATTTTGGAAATCATTTTCAATCATATTTAACCCAATTTTCAATTATTTCCATAATTTAACATATTAAATTATCGATTTAATTATCCAATTAAATCCAATTATTCGAAATAAAATTTATTCGACTTATAAATTCACTTATTAATATTTAAAATTAATTAAATATACAAATTTAAATTAATTAAAAATTCTGGGTCGTTACAATATGTGTGTATGTGCGCGTGCAACATAATAAAATGTGCATGGTTTTACCCATCCGCGTATAAGTGCTAGGATTTACACTACAACTTACATTTTAGCCTCTCTAATATTCTACGTGATATCTAAATGAATATATATATATATATATATATATATATATATATTTGTTTCTTTTCAAAAAATGTATATCCATGCATCAAATGTTATCTATATACGTAAAATCATAAATTTATCAAATACAGTCATATATCTTTATATAAATATGCATAAATAATAATTGCAATAATTTATCTTAATATTTAAGTTGTATTCGTAAGTTCATTTATATTAAATTGCAATTTCAATTAATAATTAATATAAAATAATTCTTAATTTTTTTAATTGTTGCCGCAAACCCGAGAATAAAATTAATTTTTTATTTTAATTAATAAATAATTATAAATATACAAACATATGTGCATATACATACATACATACATACATACATATATATATATATATATATATATATATATATATATATATATATTATAAAATTGTTGCTAGTTGACTTCAAGCTCACGACACAACGAAAATTTCTTTTCCGATCTATAAAATAATTTTTAAATAAATAATTAACAAATAATATAAAAACCGATTGAAATGAATTATAGAAATGTTGTAAAAATTATTTTTGAATTCTAAAAAAATATAGTGTTATTAAATAAAATTTTATAATTAATTTCAAATTATATTAATCTATATCTACATATATATAATCAATTTTATTTTTTTATTGAAAAAGATTAAAATTTCCTTTATTAAAAACAAAACCATGATATGTACAAAAATACAAACTCTTATTACTCAGCAATACAAGCCAATTTAAATAGATGACCAAAAGGCCCATGAACTTTTCAGCCTAGCCATATTTTCTGAAACCGAAGGATAACCTACCCGACCCAAATGAACTATCCAAAGAAGCCTTGCAACCTTATCACGTTCTATCTCTAACTTCACTTCAATTTAAAATTTCCTTTTGTAAATTAAAAAAGTCTAAAACTACTTAATTACGACTAAAAAATCACAATTTGGTTCCTCCATTTAAAGCTAAAAATTTATTCATCAAATCTTCCACTCTTATGTCTTCATATCCTTAAACTTCAAGCTTAAAGCATCTCCAGAGGTTAAAAAGCTTCAATGAATAGGTGATAAGCATTGTTTGTTGTAGGGATCCAGAATACAGGAAGCTCAGCTTGATTAGATATAATGGAATTAAATTCTAAAAAGTTTTTATGAGATGTTGTAAAATTATTTGTGAATAATGAAAAGATATGTAACTTAAAACAGGTATATAAAGCTTCCTTGAACAGGAGAGGGCCAGAGTCAGGCGACGAGGGATACATATGTTCTGCCTTTGACGAAACACTTCGATGGTTGTTGGTTAATATTCTTATTACCCATCCATCACATATCTCAAGTTATGTGATGGAAATTTTATGTTTTTGTTTGGATTTATCTACTCGGATGATGACTAAACTAGTGATGAGATTACATAATTCATGTTTGTCTATGTATTATGTTACTTCAATATGTATATCGTGCATATAAAGATAACATTTCAAGTTTCTGAGAACATGAGATATCGAGTTTGAAAAAAGCAAGTTACCAAGTATTCAACATTTGACAAAGGGTAGCGAGTCTAAAGCATTCACAAAATGGTATTGAATCTCTATAATAAAAAGGGATGTCAAATACTCAAGCTGTCGACTAGAATAGAATAGGTGCCAAACCTCTAAGGATATCGCTATTAGCAAATATAAGGGTTACTGTGATTGAATACAGAAAGGAGGTGGCGTTGAGCTTCAACAACCATAAGGGTTGTTGAGCATATAACAAGAAAAAAATGACATCGAATATTAACAATGAATTTTTTTATCGAGCCTGTAAGTTGATGAAGATATCGAATCAACAAGTACTTGTAGATACCGGGCTTTAATAATACATGAGCTATCGAGCTCAAAGGTAGAGGGATTGACAAAGCCGTAGAAAGAGATATCGAACCTTTATAACAAAAAGTGTTGTCGAATATGTAATAAAGGGAGGATATCGCACTACCAAAAGACATTAAGCATCTAGTCAAATACTAAGGATATCAAACTCCTAAGGGATAATGAACCTATGATATATCAACCATTATCGAGATGCTGCCATAGTAACAGTTATCTATAATTTATTATCATGAGGGCTATCAAGTAGAAACAATGATGTAGGTTATTGAGTTATAGCAAGGATGATTGGGTCATCGAACTTATAAATATAAGTAATATCGTGTCTTAATAAAGAGATGTCGAGATTTCATCGAAGAAGTTCCATTGGAAACCTTAGATTTTAGGCTCTGATACATGTCAATAATCCCTCATGGTTGCACCCCTACAAATAGACCTTCATTGACATCCAAGAAGGGCGATCAATTCTTTCCTCTTTCTAAAATTTTAAAGTTGCAAACCCCAAATTAATTTGGGGATTTTAGAGCCGATTGTAATTTTGTGAACCTTTAGCATATAAGGACTTGGAGAATTAACTTTGCATAGCATAATTCTATTGAATGAAGCTATTTAACTATTATTGAACCTTTGGTGTGAATACAATGAATTTTTGCGCTTGGACTTGAACTATGGACATGCATATGATTCAACTCTGGACTTTGACTTGAACTTGGACTGGCATATTCTTCCTGACTTGTATAAATCCACTTTAGCCCTTATTCAGACCAACCTTAGCTTTCCTTGCATAATAGGTTATGGAATAAATTTGCTAACATTTTGGCGCTAGAAGGAGGGCTCAAACCTCTGTCTCCCTGAATATCCCAATAGAGGGTTTCCCATATTCTGCATATCCCTATAAAGGACTTTCAATATCCAACATATTGCTATAGTGGACTTTCCATACTTTGCCTAACCTACCAAACTGCATAATGACTATCTTTTAACAAGGATCTTCTGGACCTCATATTACTATGCTAGTTTATCAAGTTATCCATAATCTTCAATCCTATGAAGAATATGTACTAAGAAACAGGGCACTGATAACTCTTGCGAAAAAGAGTCTGGTAATTTCCTACGAGCCGGATAACTGGAGCATAAATCTGTTCCATATAGGGTCAACCCCAATTTTTTCATACTATCCTACTATGGGAAAAGAAAGCAAGAAAAGGAATGAATCTTCTTGGAAATAAGAAAAACTATACAACATCATGCTAAAGGAACCGTCTTTGAACAATAAATAACAAAGGACTTTAATAAAATTTAATCAAAAGTGGAATGCTAATAGACCGCTCCTCCGCTTCAAACTGGACTCAAAAATATTCAAAGAGAAAGTTTTTCCTTAGAGTTAACGAACCAATCCAACGTTGTTAAAAAGCCAAATAGGGGCCAAGAACATAATTTCCTATAAACTTTTGGTCTGTTAGAGCACATTCCCTTACCACCTCCTACGAGAACATCTATCTCTTAACTAAGTAAAGGTTGGACTATTGGCCTTCAAAGAAGAAGCAAACATGAAAGGAAAGAAATCTCGAAAGCATTTATTGCCAGTATCACCAGATGAATGGACACCATACCAATTAGTGTCGATCCCTTAAAGGGACGATTAAAAAATTTCTAGGAAACTCTAAGAGTTTATCAATGAGACCTAAGTGAAAAATAATGTATCTATAAAGATCAAGTTCTTAATAAAGGGAAATATTTCATGAAAAGGATTTATAAAGTAAGGGAAAACCCTTTGATCCTGCCATAAGGGCCTGGTCAATGCACCTACTAGAGAGAGGTCAGAGTAAGCCTCTGGGCCTATCTATAAGCCCTAACCAGAACACTACAAGTCTTCGGTCCTGCCTACATGGCCTAGCCGGAGCGCCGCCTAGCGGGAGGAAGGAGTAAGCCATTGGTCCCGACCAAAGATGGCTTGGACAAAGCATCAACCAGTCATCGGTTACGTCTATAAGGCCGGATCGGAGCACTTCCTAGAGGAAGGACGGGTAAGGCTTTGATTTTGCTTAAGATGGCTAACCAAATGCACCGACCAGTCTAAATCATTACCTAAAAGCTAATAAGGGGTTATATTAATGCCTAAGTCATTATCTAAAAGATAATAAGAGACGAAAGAGACCAAAGCCTAAATCATTATCTAAAAGGTAATAAGTGATGAAAGAGGCCAAAGCCTAAATCACTACCTAAAAGGTAATAAGGTGCGAAAGAGATTAAAGCCTAAATCATTACCTAAACGGTAATAAGGGGAAGAAATGAAATAAATCTAGGAAGACTATTTACATCCGAGAGATGGGCCAAAGCAATCTTCCAAAAGAAGAGAAATCAAACACAATCAATCTTGTGCAATTTTCAAAGGAAAGGACGAACCGCTACTACGGTGAAATATTTGCAAAGGAAATTCTAAATATTTCTAGTCAAAAGCATAAATCACAGCCTGGGGTATTTTTCTCTGAAATGCCAAGTTAAATTAGCTCTTAATCTTTTATTTCTAGATTCGAATCCGAAATTCCTATTAAATAAAAGGAATCTTTATTATTGGTTAGATTTTTTGCCTTTCAATAAACTAGAATGAAAGTTATCAATGAAATGAAAATTTTCAAATAGATTTATGGTCTTCTTCTCAGACAAATTTCTGGCCTTCTTACTAAATGAATCTCTGGTTTTCTTATCGGTTAAGTTTTTGGATAAATTTTCGTACTTATTATTAAAAGGTTTTTTAAATTATGAATATTTCTTTCGAAATGAAGTTTTTGGCATCCTTGCTTTTATTTCAAAATATTCACTCTCAAAGCATGAAGTTGGATTCGCCTTTATGGGGAAATAAACACTACAAGGCCCAATAGATATCTCTCATGTTAAGTCCTTCCTGATAAAGTTGGCGATATGCCCTAGGAGAAATTGTAATTTGGTACATATATCTAACTCATTGACCAATCTTGTTCGAAATAAAGATGTTTTCTTTCTATTATATACTTGATATAATATTTTTATATTTAATTAATTTAATTAAAAGTATATTTAATAGAAAATCCATAGATGGTATGTTTTATGATAGTAGTTACAAAGTGTTGTAACCATCAGTAATTTTTCAAAAAAAATTAAATATAACATTTTAAATGTTCCTAGTCAAGATGCATTAAGTTAAGATATCAATGTATCCACTAAAACTAAGGTATATAACGCCCTTCAAATGTTGGCTGTGTATCGCTCATTACTACTAGAGGCACCAAGGGGTTACGTACTAATAGCTATTCGATAACTATGGAATGACTCATTCGATAGTTTTCTGTTGGTTAATATAACTAAGGTCAAAAAGAAAAAGTCGATGTGAATAATTTACACAGTTCTTTCAACTTGAGACTACTATGAATCCTCATTATGCAAGCTCCGCTTAGATTATTGTAATGACCAGTAATTTTTAACAATTTTTTATGACCTAATCAACTAAATTTTTCTTAAAAATAAAAAAAATAAATTTAAAAATGAAAATTTGATATTTGGTATGCGTCAATATAAACATAGAAATTACCAAATTTTCGTTGAAAAATGTAAAAGTTAGTTTTATTATGTAATTTTCAATTTTAATTTTAAATCAGCTAATTTGATAAAAATAAAACGTTTCCGAAATCTAAATATTTTTATGTAATAAATTTGTAAATCATTTTTTGAGTGAGACATCATATTTCGTTTCATCAAATTTGGACTGCTATAGCTCCGTTTACCTTATTTTCGGTGTTTTAGCAGCATTTTGGCAGCGAATATCAACTTTTGATAGGATGACCGCATCGCTCATTTCTATGTACCTTTCTATTCGTCTCATTGTGCTGATCTCCGCAGTATATTCATTTTTGTAATTTGGAGTACAATGCATGGCAAAATCGACAAAACGATTTGCCTTATCGGTTCTGTATTTGGGCTTTTGGGTTTCCTTGTGTCTATTTCATTATCCACCGTATAACCATTAGACACCAATCTTTTTCCATTCCCAAGAATTCATTTATGCCTCTACTATTTTACAGATTCAAAATATATTTTCTATCTTTTATGTCCATTCATTTTGGTTCTCTCGTCTTCTTTGTTGGTTTTTCTCTTCAGTTGAGAAAGAAAAAAATATACATATAAAAACTTTGTGCTCCTATCTATAATGGTTTGTTGAGCGAAGCTGCTTGAAAACCTACTCGATTTTCTTGTGACCTTCCACCTCTTATCTACGACCCACCATGGTGCCTCACCTCCTCTACACTCTCTATATAGCAGCCCCTCGCTTTATCTGCCTTGTCACCAACCTCTTATTCTCCTCCCTCCTCCATGTCTTCCCATGCAACCTAGCACCCACGTCCAAACGCATGTCCCTTCTCCCACTGGCAGCTATGTGCAGCTAATAGCCGAGATTGGAAAACCAAAGCAACTCCACCTGAACCTTTCACCCCTCCATCTCACCCATTTCCGCCCCCTTGTCGGCCACCTCAAACCATCCGCCTCCGGTCAGCAACCACTGCCACCTGTCCACCAATAGCCTTGCTCATTTTGTTGGAGAATTTGCACACCACCATCTACCGGCCAGAATATTTTTCCCAAGGCCATTCACTCAACTCATTTTTATATATATAGTTTGTGTATATATATATATATATATATATTAGTTTATATAGTTGATCTATTGATTTATAATGTGTAAGTTCTGTTAGTTTTATATAAAAGTTTATATAAACTATAAGGTCTATTTATATATAAAAGTTTATATAAGTTAGTAGAATTTGTTTTTATTTCTATAGGTTTATACAAGTCATATATAACCTGTTTTTTTGTATATAAATTTATGTATATATCATAATAAAGTAAGTTTACATTGGTTTTATACTAAATATTTATTTTAAATTATATATATAAATATATAAAGTTGTTTATAATATAAGTTTGTTTATATATATGTTTATATAAGTTATATATGATATATTAGTTTTACATATATAAGTATACATGTGTTTGTTTTTCAAATATAGTATAGAGGTCTCATTTTAAATTTTAATATATGTTTAAGTATTAATGATTTGAAATATATATAGATTTTATTTTACATGTGTTTATATTAAATATTGATGTGAAGATATATAAAGATTTTAATTTTAAATATATGTTTCTAAATTGAATATCAATTTTAGAAATATATATATATATATATATATATATATATATATATATATAATATGTTATGTTAATATTTTGAAATGAATATATAATACAATATATATATATATATATATTTTGTTTCAGTTTATATCATGCTAGTTTTGATCTGTTTTCTTTGACCCCAAGTTGTCAACTTTACTTGTCAAATTGGTGTTCATCATACCATGCTTTTGAATTTGTGCTTGGATTCGTAGCTCATTTCATCCTCAAATTTCTCTAGCCTCGAAAGGTGAGCAATCACTCACGATTAACATTCTTATATTTTGTAAATTTGATTTCACATGAAATGAAAATTGAAATATGCTATTAAATTTGGGTTGTTGGTTATTTAATTGTTAAATATGATATGTCATTATCTGTCATTGTTTACCTACGGCATATGACACTATAACCTGTTGTATATATCATATCTAAATTTGTTACTAATGATATATCCTTATTGGTGATTTGTTATATTATTATCACATTTGTTCTCACTCTGCAAGTTCTCCGTTAGTTTAGAATTCCTTATGGGTTGAAATGATACATACCCAAATGATCTTATAGATTAGGGAAAATCATTATGGGTTGAAATGATACATACCAAAACGATCTTACAGATTAGGGGAAAATCATTATGGGTTGAAATGATAACCTCAATCGATTTTCATTGATTTTGAGTTTTTATATTGCGGGTTGAAGTTATATACATCGGTAAATATTTAATTGCAGACTCAAATGATAAATATTCATATCACTTGACCATAGGATAGAAAATTATATACGGACACCGTTGGTCCATATTTTGAAAATGATTTCCGAATTTTTGAAAGGAAATATATTGGTTTTTAATAAATATCGATTTTTAAAATATGATATATATGTGTGTGTGTGTGTGTGTGTGTGTGTGTTATTTTATATATGTGTGAATTTTAGATTTCCTTTAAATTATTTGTTCTGGAAATTTTAACTTTATAAGTTAGTTTTGAAAATATAAATTTTAAGATTTTACTTATAATTTTTTCTATATATAAAATATATGATATAATATAAAATAAAATTTAATAATAAGACTTAATTTAATTAGCATATATATAATATATTAAGTATTTATATAAAATTTTATTAATACTTTAAAAATAGATTTATAATAAATTTAATAAATTAAGGTGAAAGATAAAATTAATTTGATTTAGAATTTTATTTGTTTAAGAATTGCTTTTAAATAATAGTTGACTTGAAACTTATTAATGTAGAGATTTTAAAGATATGATTTTATAATTTGATAACAAGATTTTGATTAAAGATGATTAAATGAATATTTTCAAATTTAGACAAACTTAAATTGAATATTTAAATTTGATTAAATGTGTAAATCGAGATTCGATTTAAATTTTTATAAAAGTGATTAGATGAATACTTTAGAATTAAGTACAGTTGAAGTTAGGTATTTAATTTTTGTTTTTGATTTAAATTGGTAGTTTTGAGATTTATTTAAATGTTAATCGAATGATTAAGTGAATATTTTCCAATTTAAATAAATCTAAGATTGAATTTTTGAAAATATAAATGAAATTTATCAAATTGAGTTATTGTAAATGTTTGAATATTTAACTCTGAAGTATATTGAAATTGAAATGGTTTAATTTGTAATTCAAATCTATATTTGAAATCGATATAAATTACGAATGGTTTTAATGAGAAATTGAATTGAATCTTTAACACTTTTTAATTGGAATTGTCAAACTGAGATCGATTTAAATTGAATTTTGGAACTAAAAGGTTGATTTGAATTTATTTGTAAAACTGGAAGAAACCAATTCTAGTTTGAAACTATTTAATATATAAACTATCTTAATATATAAACTATTGTGTGATTATGTTTACTGGAAATGAAAAGCTATAAAGTGAATAATGATTTTTAAAGTGATATGATTTTTAAAGTGATATGATTTTCGAAAGTGAAATAATTTTGAAATGTGTATAATATTTTGATACGAATTATGAACAATTTTGAAATAAAATGACCATAGTGTGAAATTAGCATTTGGTTATTAAAGAGACCGAGATCAGATATTGTCATACTTTCAGCCAATACCGAAAACCACTTTAACAACTGTGTACGTGGTGGAAATTGCAGAATGAAGTAGGATGGTTGGCGACGATTCTGTATGAGGTATTAACGCAGCCCTGACTCCCATAAGTCAGCTTGATGTGGCCAAAATAGGAGCTATACCTAGGCCAATTGAGGACACCCTCCGGTCGGGCATATTTCTTCGATACCATTCTATTGCTTTTATAATTTGATTGGTTGCACCATTGATTTTGGAAGTGTGTCTCGAGGTTGGCGGTAGTAGCTGCAATGCATTACCACCAGCCTAGTTCTGCAAACGGTAGAATCCTACCTTAGGCATTGCCTTATTGCGCCTTTTACGAGTTTGGTTTGTACCATACCTATGGAGTGCCCTCTGATATTCCTTAATTTATGGAGGAAATACGGTACTGTATATACAATGGAAATATACAAAATGTGTTAAGGGGGATATGGGTAACGCCTTAATGCTATTTTAATAGTTTACTTTACAATAGACATTATCTATGTAACATATTGTACTATGTATATATGTAGATAGTTTGACGGATCCTTAAAGGATGGGAATCCCAAACATCTTTTAAGTTATTTGTATTTCAGCTGACATTTCACTTGAGTTGAATTTACTGATATAAGAATGTTAATCCTGCCTCGAGTATTTTGTGTTTTGCTTTATGCTCGGGTCAGACTGAGTGTCACAGCATTTGACTTAACTTTGGAGCTTCAAGTTTTGCTTGAAGATCTTTATTATGTCTGTTCAGCCTTCCATTATTTCCGGTTGCTTATGTTCAGTCTTGTTATTTACTTTTTTATTTGAGACTACTCTGTATTTGAGATTTCTATTGTATTTTATTTTTAAACCCTGATGTTTATATAGTAGCTTAATGAACTACTATTTATCTACTCCGCTGCTTATTGTTATATTTCTCTTTGTTTGTGATTCTGTGATTACTGTATACGCTAAGTTTTTCCAAATATAAATTAACAATTTGTTGTTTTGAGCAATTCAAGTCTGACATGAGTAGATGATTGTCGATTTAAACGGTTCGAAATACTAGGTGATTACAATTACAGTCAAAATCATGGCACATCGTCCATCGAGTGACCATAGTTAGGTCGAGTGGCAGTATTGAAAGTGAAGCACTATTCAAGAGAGGATTCATCTCCTCAGTTATGTAGGGTTAGTATAACGGTCCATTCAAGTCAACCCAAAGTAAAAAATCTCTGGCCAGAGTAGTTTGGTTAATAATGACTATTACTATTGAACCGAGGACTCTTTGTATTTGGACTACAGAGTTGAATGTGGACGATGTTGGAATTTTGACCATTACCAAATTCAAAAAGTCTAAATCGATATATTTTAGACTAAGAAAATTAGTGTAAATAGTTTTCACAACTATGTAATGCTTAATAAAGTGAAATTAGATTCTACTAATGTTAAGTAAGTGATAAATTTGACCATAATGTCACTCACCTATCAAGTGAAGTGTGAACATTGACATTTGAATAGTTCGATGTTAATTGCTGATCGATTTACACCCAAGTGTCAAACAACCGAAACGATGAATTCTTTATACTTGTTAGAAATTAATTAATATTTATGAAATATTAATTATAAAGTTTGGATATGATTTGAGAAATAAAATTGTTGCATATATTTATAAAGTTATAAATATATTGATCGATATGAGATATCGATAGCAAATTAAGTTAAATATAATTGTGTGTATTTAATTTTGTTTACGTGGGATCACATACCAATGCATTTTAGAGTGATAGGGAGCTGGTCTAGTGAAGGGAAGAGGCAGCTACTATGTATGCAATTAGGGTTTCGAGATGTGTGCTTGAGATTATAATTTGCTCTCTTATCCAACCCTTATAAATACTAATCTCAAAACCATAATCACAAGCTAATTCATTTTCAGAGCCATCAACTTCTTCTTATTCTTTATTTTAGTGGCAGTAACTATTTTGTAAAAATATCCTAAAATTTCAAATCCAGTTCAAATTAAAATGGGGTATGGGGGATATGGGTAACGCCTTAATGCTATTTTAATAGTTTACTTTACTATAGACATATTATAATAACATATATTACTACATAGTAGATAGTTCCACGGATCCTTAGAGGATGGAAATCCTAAACATCTTTTAAATTAATTGTATTTCATTTGACATTTCACTTGAGTTGAATTTATTAATAGAAGAATGTTAATCCCAACTCAAGTGTTCTGTTTTTTGCTTTACGCTCGGGTCAGACTAAGTGTTACAGCATTTGAGACTCACCTTTGGAGTTTGGAGCTTCACTTGGAGAACCATCTATACCTGTTCAAATTTTCAACTATCTAGTTGTTTTGTTAGACTTGTCATCTGTTTGTATTCTATACTACATTGTATTGGAGATATTCTGTTGTATTTTATTTCAAACTCTGGTGTTTATATAGTAGCTTCATGAACTACTATTTATTTGTTCCGCTGCTTATTGTTATATTACTCTGTATTTGTGATTCTGTGGTTGATTTATTTAATGTATATGTTGATTTTTACCAAATATAAATTAACATTCTAATATTTTGAGCAATTCAAGTCCGACATGTACGGATGCGAATGGCACGAAATAGTGGGTCGTTACAGTGGTATCAGAGCTAAGGTTTAGGCAAAACTTAGCATCTGGAGTAAAAATTAATTTTAGAATTATCTTCGTTAGAGCTTGAAATTTTCTTCGTTAAGACCCTCCTAGATTAGGATTTCCTATGAATTTTTTGAATTTTCCCCTTGGTTCTGAAAATCCATTCTTGTCCTCTCCTGTTCGCATTCTTTAGATACTGGAGCATCCCATAGCTCCAACCTCAACTATCAACTTTATCCTTTGTGTGACTAATCCCATCGGCTGTCCAACCAACCTAAAAATGATTTTTAAAGGGGTGAAACTCTTTTATAACAAGCGTCGATCCAGCGGAGATTTCTACGCCCTCAGTTTAGATGCTATTATTTCTTGCAAAACCAAACTGTCTCTAGTAGACGATCAGGGTAATTCCCTTGTAATCCTATCCTGAAGCTTGACTTGTGTCCTGATTCTCGTTGATGATATTTTCACCTTCACTAAATCTCGATTGACCGGTTAAGGTCGCCCGCGATTTATATAAGTCCATCCATCTCTTCTCTTTTGTTATTTGATCATCTCATATTCGTTTCGAGCTTATCTTCTAGTCAGAATTCTCTTGATTAGGGTTCCTATAAATTTGAAATCGCTATCCTTGTTCTAAAATGCATTCTTGAATTATCATGTGAGGGAGTGTATTTGAAATTAATATAAATTTTTTTATATTATGTTGTTTGAATTGTTATGTTGGAATTATGGGTTTCGATCGATTCGTCTAGCTAACGCTATCGATAGGAATTCCAAAACATTTGAACAGAGAAAAATGACACAATATTGTTCTTGAAATTAGTAAATGAAATAATTTTGTGTATGATTATATTTATATATAAGAATATAATTTTCTGAAATTGGATAGTTAATAAATTTGGTTATTAGGAATGATAATACTAGATTTTCATTTACTATTTTTTCAACACTACTGAATCATTTTCTATTGTTATAAGTTATAAGGTGTTGAACTTTTATAAACAGGGTTTAATTGATTTGAAAATGAAATAAATTTAAATTAAGGATTTAAGAATTTAAATTTCGGTGCTTTACAAAATTTGACTTTCATGATTTGAAAGATTATATTATTTAAAAGTATTTTCAAGTATAAATTATTTTCAAAGAATTTTTAAACGAAGGAAGTCACTACTCTCCTCATTTGTCACTGGAAAATAATTTTGGTGATGATTAAACCATCATCGACATTCATTTTCGAGTCTCGAAGTAGAGAGACCACTTAGTTGCTTTACTACACTTTTGTTTTAGAAAAATGGATTTGATTTGATTTTCTTGAATATGATTTGACTTATATAATATATATGCATATAATTATTTCAAAATAGTGGAAGTGAAACCGAAAATTTGAATCTTAAGTTTTATATTAAGAAATGGTTCCAATTATAGAAATAAAGTGAAAATTTGAATAATTGGAATGTCTAAGATGACAAATGAAATTTAACTAACTTGAAATAGTTGAATTTGAATAAAAGTTATTTGTATAATGCTAAATTGCATGCTAATATAGATAACTTGCCTAAAATATTTACAAAGTTAAGATGTTAGAACATAACAAAGGGTTGTACAAAAAGAAAACTTAAGTAATAAATTGTTCAAACCAAAATTTGTCATAATATAAATGCGACAAATAAAATAAAATTTGTATAGTTTTTAATTACACTCAGGAACGTTAATATAACTTACCTAGAAAGTTTAAATTTAGTTAGAACGTAATTGGATAATAAACACTATGATATAAGTAATAGGATATTAAAAATGATATTTTGTCAAGGGAATTTACTAATAATAAACTGGAAAAAAAGTGTTTGCTGAATAATATATGGTTATAATATGTTTATTACACTTAATATATGTAGAAAAATTTGTTAAGTGAAAATAAATTTAATAAATAAAAGAGAAGACTATGTAAGCAGATAAATATGAACTTAAGAAAAGTAAACTTGAATTTTATGGAATCAGCTCAACTGAAGATAAATGGATACAATAAATGAGTTAATTTAAAAATGATTTTGTTTGAAAGAAATGAGGATAAAATAAAAGAAAATCAATTTTAAACTGAATGACTATTTTTAGTTGAATAAAATGGATTAGCCAAATTGTTGAATATTAATTTATTTAAAATTGAAATCTATATGGTTTGGAACAGTTGAAGTTGAATGTTGAGGTGGAATTAACTATGATTGATAAAATAGATTTAATAGACGAGTAAAATAAAACAAATGAATTTTTTGTAATAAATGTTAATAAATGGGAAGCTAGTCTATTGAATAAAAATATATGGAAATGAAACCAGTCAAATGTGAACATAATAATTTGATTGATTAAATAAAATGAATAGGAATCAACTAATTGAAAATAAATCAGTTTTAAAACTTATATAGTTTATATGGTTTTAAATTAATTGTTTTATTTTGTATTTCAACATATCTTTTCTTCTAGTTGTTTCCATTCTCCTATCTTATTTCTTTTTGTGGACGAAAAGTTTTGAGTGGGGGAGAGAGTAAGGATCCATAAATTTTAACGGTTTTAGTAAAATAATTAACTGAAATTTTTGTGAAATTTTAAATGATTAAATTCAGAAATAAAAAGTAATATTTGAAATACGTCTATTTAAACATAGCAAACAGTAAATTTTCATCAGATAATATGGAAGTTTATTTTGTTGTGTAATTTTATTTAAATTTAAATCAGTTAAATTTGATGATAATAAAATATTTTTCAAATCTGAATATTTTTATATAATAAAGATGTTTATCATTTTCTGAGTGAGACGTCATCTTTCGTTTCAACAAATTTGGACTTCTCTAGCTCCATTTAACTTATTTCCAGCAAATTTGCAGCAATTTTGGTACCGATTATTCACTTCTGATTGAATGATCATATCACTGATATCTGTGTACCGCTATGATCGTCTTGTCGTCATGATCTCTGTAGTATATTCATTCCTATGTTTTGGTGTCCAATACGCACCAAGATATGCAAAATGGATGGCCATACCGATATCCACTTTGGAGCTTTTAATAGTCTATGACCATTTGATTGTGAAACGGCTGAATACAAAAAGGTCACGCTTTTCAAATGCTTAGAATTAATTTTTTTGACTATAGTTGTTTCCTATTAGAATTCTTTTTATCTGATCCGTTTGCGTTCATTTCTTTTGGACCGTTCATTTCCTTTCTATTATCACTGTTGATATATAATTGTTTGAAATTGCTGCTTGCTCTACTTTAAGCTGAAACCCATCTTCTTCTCTCATGTTGAGAAAGAAAAAGAAAACTTCAGCATGCCTTCATATTCTCCGCCATTCTACCCTGCTCCTCTATTTTTGTTTTTCCTCTACCTCATTTCAAAATCCTCCATGAAACAACTACACTCGGCCTTCATCCTCCTCACAACCGATCCATCGTCCCTTCCCACCAGCCTGGTCGTCGCCAAAGAACCCATCACTGCAAGCAGCCTTCGCCCCATCCAGCCTCTTCCCCTTCCACCTCACCGTCTACCCACCATGTCCAACGCATCTTCTCTCCCCTCCTTCACCTAGCACACAAGCACACAACCGAGCAAACTAATCCTGCCGCCTTCTTTTGTTTGGCTCTTCCTATATGATGTGTATGTATAATTTTAAAACTTGTTATTTTACTCAGAATATATAAATATTAATATATAGTATAGTATACAAGGTTGTATGTATGTTGTAGTATGGAACCTACTACCATAGTTCGTACTTCAGCCTAAGCTTGTGTTGCTATTATATATTGCGTGTGTCTATATATATATATATATATATATATATATATATATATATATATATATATATATATATATATATGCAGCCATATACATGAGTTATATAAATTTACATATACATGATCTGTTTAAGTATAGATATATAAGTGTTTGTATACAGGAGATGGATTGACATTTTAATTTATATAAAATATATATACAGAATTTTGAATTTTTATATATATGTTAATTTATATATAAAGTAACGCAGGTTATATCATACTTTAGCTACACACACACACACACATATATATATATACACATAATTTATATAGGTCGTATAGGATAGGGTGTTTATATAATTATACTATATATACAATTAAGGGATTATTGGTTTCAGGAATGTTGATTTTTATTGTTTAAAATGCAATATATATATGGGTTTTGGTCTTAAAATATATGTGTTTAAAATGATTTATGTAAAGTAAATAGGTTAGTAGATTTATTTTAATTGTTTTCATATCTGAGTAGAGGCCTTCATATGCTTTTCTTTCTGAAGCTTATAGATATATTATATGTGTGGAGTATTTTATAATATGTTTAGATTTTCGTCTGGAACCTTTTTGAAGGAAATATATAGTTTATAATGTACGGTTTTCATAACTTTTGACTTGAAAGGAAATATATATACTACATATGTATGTGTAAATTTATACGTCAATTTATATATTATTATATATAAGTTTGTATATAACCTGTTTGTATAGATAACATATATACGATCTGTCTGGGTTCATATTACATATGAGTTTTAGGTCAGTTTATATATTAGTTAAACACACACACACATTTATAGTATCTACTATATGTTGACAATATAAATTTGATGTGTTTAAAAATATATAGGTCATGTTAACATTTCGAAATATAGATATGATATGTTGATATTTTGAAAGGAATAATATATATAATATATATATAATATATATATATATATATATAAGTATGTCACATTTTTAAATAAGTATATATATAAGTATTGATTTAAATTATAATATGTATATTGTTCCATCAAATCTCTAGCTATTACTTTGCTTTCTTTCGCTACTGTTCAGATTTACAACAGCAGTTCCAACCTTGTCACTATCCTGCTTGTTCGATCTTTATGCTTGTTTGTGTCTATTCGCTTCCATTCTCGTTCATCTCTAGCCTCGAGAGGTGAGAAGTCACTCACGATTAACATTATTATATTTATTAGATTTGATTTCATTTGAAATGACAATTGAAATATGCTGCTATATTGAATTGGTAATTATATAATTGTTGTATATGATATGCCATTATCTGTATCTGTTCACCTGTGAGATATGACACCATATCCTGTTGTTTATATTTTATTTGATTTGTCACTGATGATAAATATCTACCGTTAATATGTTATATCATTATCATATTTGTTCACACCCTACAAGTTCCCTATTAGTTTAGAATTCCCTATGGGTTGAAATGATAAATGCCCTAACGATCTTGTAGGATATGAGGAAATCGTTATGGGTTGAAATGATAAACCCAATCGATTTTCATTGAATTGAATTGGAACCGCGGATTGAAATAATATATACCCGTATATATTTAAATTGTGAATTGAAATGATAAATATCCATATCACTTAACCATATGATAGACAATTATATGCGCACGCCGTTGGTCTATATCATGAAAAGTGATTTCTAAAGTTGTGAAAGGAAATATATGGTTTTAATAAATATTGATTTTAAAATATAATATATAGAGGTTATATATTTTTATATATGTATAAAATCTAGATTTTTTTAAATTAATATGTTTTGGAATTTTTTCATTTATCGGTTAGTCTTAAAAAATATAACTTTTATGATTTTTCCTATAATTTAATCTTTTAAAAATATATAAAATAAGATTTAATACAAGTTATAATAATAAGGTTTAATTTATTAAAATATAATTTATTAGTTATAATATTTTTAAGTATTTACTTAAATATATATTAATATTTTAAAATATGTCTATAACTTTAATAATAAAGGTTGGAAGTACAATTTAATGTTGACTTGGAATTTAAATTGGTTGATAATTGAATTTAAGAAAGAATTGATTTAAACTTATAGTTTTGAGATTTTGAAAAATATATGATTATAACTTGATTTATAACTTGATTTGATAAAGAGTGATTAAATGAATATTCTCGATTTTTAATAAAATTGAGATTGAATATTTAATATTGATTTAAATATATAAACTGGAATTTAAATAAATTGTTTTAATAATGGTTAAAGGAATAATTTCCAATTTGAATAAACTAAAAGTTAAATGTTGAAATATAATTGAAATTTATATTGTAAATGTTTGAATATTTATTGAATCTTTGAACTTTAAATTTGAAATGGTTAGACTGAAATTGATTTAAATTTAATTTTGGAATTTCAGATGATTTAAATCGATTTGCAAAATTGGAGGAAACTAACTTTATTATATAAAGCATTTCATTATGTATATGAACTATTTTAATGTATAAAGTATTTTAATATATATATACTATTTTCAACATCTAAACTGTGCAGGGGGAAAGTGTTATGATTTCAAATTGTTATGACTACAAAGTGTTATAATTTCAAAGTGTTATGATTTCAAAAGTGCTATGATTTCCCAATTGTTATGGTTTCAAAAGTGTTATGATTTCAAAGTGTTATAATTTTGAAAATGTTACAATTCGGGAAATGAATATATTTAAATTGAATAACGATATTGAATTGATATGGTTTCCAAATGAATATGATATTTTGATATGAATTATGAACTATTTGAAATGAAATGACCACGGTGTTATAATAACGTTTGGTTATTAAAGAGACGGGGATCAGATATTGTCATACTCTATGCCAATACCGAAAACCACTTTAACAACAGTGTACGTGGTGGAGATTCCAGAACGAAGTAGGATGGTTTGGCGACGATTCTATATGGTATTTACGTAGCCCTGGCTCCCACGAGTCAGCTTGATGCGGCTAAAATAGGAGCTATACTGGGTCAACTGAGGTCATTCTTCCAATCGGGCACATTTCTTCGATACCATTCTGTTGCTTTTGTGATTTGATTTGGGATTGTGTCATGAGGTGGGCAGTAGTAGCTGCTATGCGTTACCACCAGTCCGAGAGTGTTAATGGTATATCTACCCTGGCATTGCCTCGAGTGTCGTGTCGCATGCCTTATCGCGCCTTCTACGAGTTTCGTTTGTACCATACCTATGAAGTGCCGTTTTATAGCCCTCCAGTTTACGGGGGAGTTGCGGTACTATATAGACTATGGAAATATATAATATGTGTTAAGGAAGATATGGGTAACGCCTTAACGCTATTTTAATAGTTTGCTTTAGAATAGACATATTGTAATAGCATATATTACTACATAGTAGATAGTTCCATGGATCCTTAGAGGATGGAAATCCGAAACGTCTTTTAAGTTACATGTATTTCAGTTTACATTTCACTTGAGTTGAGTTTCTTAATAGAAGAATGATAATCCTGACTCGAGAGTTTTGTGTTTTCTTTACACTCGGGTCAGACTGAGTGTCATAGCATTTGAGACTCACCTTTGGAATTTAGAGCTTCACTTGAAGATCCATCTATATATGTTCAGCTTTCAGCTATCCAGTAGTTTTGTTTAGACTTATCATCTTTTTGTATTCGAGACTACATTGTATTGGAGATATTCTGTTGTGTTTTATTCAAACCTTGGTGCTTATATGTAACAACCCGTAAATTTTTGATAATTAAATTTGTTAATTTAATAGATTGGTAATTTAATATTGAGAGAAATATAAATTTGTGATGTATTAATGAAATAATAACTAAAAATGAAAGGTAACAATGTTAATTAAAGTAAATTATTAATAACTTGAAAGGAATTCCAACCAATTGAATTTATGTAAATGTTATAACTTGGTTATAAGCTTAATATATGAAAACCAATGTAAACATTTAATTAACTAATGAATTAATATATAATTAATTGAAATTGGATAAAGTTAGTGTTAGGAAAGAAATTGTAACATTTGTTTGTATATAATGAATTTATAAGTGTGATTAAAGGCTGATAGTAACAGTTATCATAGGTTACCTATTTATTTGGTCTATTAAATTTAACTAGAAATCAACTGAAATTAATTCACTTAATTAGTGCAGCTAATAAATGTTAAATTGATAATTCGAATGGTGATTTATTAATGAAATACGGTATGATTAATTGAAACTGGTAGTAGTAGTTATAATAATTAATTGTAAATAATAAACTTGCAAATGTTAGAAACTGTAATAAGTAGCGATGATTCTTGTTTGGGACCAATATATATTTAATCAGTTGAAATTAAATGCCAATGGATGTTACATTAATGTGAGTTAAGACAATAACTAAAAATTTTGAATGTAATAAAATGAATAGAAATGTAAATTTATTCATATGGTAATAATTGAGCTAATAAAAGAATGAAATGAGATGAATAATTAATTTGGACTGTAAATTATAACTAATGTGAAAAATTGACAAAATCCAATATAATTGAAATATAGGAATTAATTCAAATAAAAGATGGGAATTTGAGGATACCAATGTACTGAAATATAAAAGAATGTTAATTATGTATATAGAATAATAACTGATTGTGTATAAAGATTGAAATCAAATAAAATCAATTTATCGAAATTAACTTATAATTAATTGAATTTACTTACAGTTGTACTTGAACACTGTAATTTGTGAGAATATTTGACACTGAAGCATATGTAGACTTGTTTTAAATTATCCAAATTGTCTATGAAATCAAAAATGATAAAAACTGGCTAGTTAATTGATTTGAATTAAAAAGTGATTTATTAATTTAACATTAATTTATTTAATCAACTTGAAATATAACTGTTTTGGCCACTGACTCGGATTTCAACGAAATCAGTTTCATCGGATCCGTAAAAATGAATTATTATAGGATTTAGAGTTTCGTAATGATCGGACCTGTCGTTCGATCGTACGGACTCGAAACGCCAAAAAATTAATTTAATTGAAATCAATTTGAAATAAGATGATTTTAGCATAACATTTTCAAACGATGGGATTAGAACTTGAAACCTATTCAATTGAGTTTAAAAGTATTGAAAACATCTATTTTGATATACGGGTTGACCCATTTCGGGTCGTTTATCGTTTCAATCCAAATCAATCTGGCCCATTCATTCTATTTTTCTTATCTGATCATAAAAACCTCGTTATATACCTAGTTATTTCTTATTTCTCATTGAAAATACATACACTTCTCTATGGCTCCTCATTCCAATGGTAGAAACAAATTTCAATTCCCAAACCCTTAAATTCAATCTCGAAACCAAATCAAAAATTCAAACTATTTAAACTATATCAAATTATATATCGATTCGAAGCTCTCAATGAGCATAGGTTAAATCTGTAGTTCGGTTTTCGATCGAGTTTTCTGTGTGGCCGGAATTCGAGGAATAACTCTCGGCCGTTCGTTGATCGTCGGTCAACTTCGACTGATCGTCGAATCAGTATTACCGTTGTGTTGAGAGAACCGATGGGAGTTCATCAGCGTGCCTTGTTCGTTGTTTCATTGGATAGATCGCCCCTCATAATTCGATTAGTTCATAGATTAACCGGCGGTGGCTGGGATTTCTTGTTTCGATCGGCGACGTCATGGAGGTCTAAGGATGGTGGCACAGCACCTGGGGTGGACCGCGATGGCCAGGCTTTAGACGGCGACGTTTTAGGTGCGACGGCGGCGTGATTTCGATGTGAACAAACGATGCCTGGGTGCTGCTAGGGTTTCTTTTGGAGGGGGCCGACGTGTAAGTATGTCAGTGGTTGTTTTTATTTTATTTGATTTATTTAAATTTTAATTTTTCAAATGTTCTAACACGTATAATTTCACATACGAGGTCCAATTCATGTGCAGTTTCTTGCGTTGGGATCGTACTGAAATTTCGGACATTTTGAAGGAAGTTTGGACGAATTCCAAGTCTATTTGAATTTTGGGATTAAATTGGATTTAAATTCAATTTAAATTCAAAGTTGAGTGTTTTACCCCACTCAAAACTTCTAAAACTTCTTACGTTTGTTAAATTAAATTTATAATATGATTGAAAAATTTATTTTAGGCTATTTGGTATATTTAATTGGTTATCTCAATTAATTTGAATTTATTTGAATTAAATCGTTATTTAATTTACTATTGAATTTAAATTGCCAATTAAATATATATTTTTGATTTTTAATTATCTATTGATGTTTATTGATTGATTTGGACGATGATTGTGATGGATGATTAATTTTTGATATTGGATGAATGGAAGTTGTATTTTATATCATTATATTACTGCAATTTCACTATGGGTTGAAATGATACATCCCCGAACGATCTTGTAGATTAGGGGAAAATAATTATGGGTTAAAATGATAAACTTAGACGGTTTTCATTGATTTGAAAATGTTGATTTTGGTAACGCTTTAATGACACATACTCATATAATTTCTTAAATTTGGATTTTATTTGGAACTGAATTATTTTAAGGTTTAAGTTAATTCAAACTCCGGATTTGTTTTAATAAGATGATTAAGATTGATATTTCGAATTATTTGAAACCCTTTAAATAAATATATTCACTTTGTACACTTGATAGGAGATGAAAAATCCCATAACATCTCTGAAGCCATTACACTGATATTTCTATTTAAGATTGATTTGACTTAAATAAGATCTTTTAGTTCTGACTCGAGTGTTTTGTTTTCATTACGCTCGGGTCAGTCTGAGCTTTTTCAATGTATTGAAGACCATTTCATTGCATTATTTGTTTAATTATATTCTATGTATAACTCTGATTTGAATTGTAAAAGTGTAATCGCATGTTATTTTTAAAACAACTTCATGAACTGTTTATTTGATTACTATATTTTGCCATTCTGCTACGAGATTCTATGTTTTATTTTTCCTTCTTTTCTTTTATTTTCTTGTTTACCCCATTATCAATCCTCCCTTTTGAATGATTTGAATTAGACAGGTGTGGTTTATTGTCGATTTAAACCATCCAAAAAGGTAGGTCATTACAGTTGGTATCAGAGCTTTGGTTTTGGCATACCTTAGCCTACTGGGGTTGACTCATTAGAGATAGGGTAGTAATGCACTAGAATGAGTTGTCTGAGTGTATAGAGAGTGCGTATTTGTTAGTGTTATAAAAATGTTTTATATAAGTTTTGAAATGAATTATTTTTTCTAATATTATATGCTATATATGTTTAAAGGAATAAATTTGATAACTCATATAGTTATTTGTAACGTGTTTGATATATGAAATGGTAATATTTAGTTATTATCATTTATTGTTGATTAGTTAAGTTTTGTCAGTTGATAAGAATTGGCTAATCATTGTTGATTGAATATATGGATTAAACACCAGTTTAGTAATGGTGTATTAAAGAGAATAAACTGAATAATTAGGATATTTGTTCATGAAATTGAAATATTGCTGTGAATTTTGTTGTTTGTTGACCTGTAGAATAAAATGAAATATTTGGATATTTTGGATATTCAAACCTTCTGAATTAATATATGAGTTGAAATTTAAAAATTGTGTTTGATTATGCAATTGAATTTAATAACCTTAATGCGAACGCAAGTGAAACAAGGTTAATTTTTTATAGTTGAGTAGAATTATTGCATGCATTATTGGCATGTAATGTAATAATATTTAAAAATTGAAATTGTGAGCTTAGTTAACAATTTATGAAATGTGTCATAAATAAATTGAAAGGCAAAGGTGAAATTAAATGAGATAAGCAAATATAAGTTAAAAGTGAAATGATTATAAATAAAACCATGACTTGTAGATTGTTGTCAAATAAATAGATGTTGCAATAAATGGTTATAAATAAAGTGTGAGAATTTTAAACTCGAACAATGTCCTATAAAAAGGAATTAAGCTTGTATAAATTGGTTATTAACTTAAGAAAATTCCTTATGAAATGATTTGCAAATAAGTGTAGTATTAAATAGAAATATTGCATGTGAAATGAATGTAATATAATTTGAAGAGAAAATAAGCAATGTATTGTGAGAATGAATATGTTAATGTTTTGTATTGAATAGACTTAAGGAATAGACTTAAGGAATAAATACATACGTAAATGTATGTATACGATGATTTCTGATGTGTTCAACTTTGGATTATGAGAGTATTTCATAAGAAATACGTTATTCCATAAGTTGATGTCACTTGATATAATATATTAAAGATTACGAATCTTTAATATAAAGTTGTTCTCTATCATTTATATATACTAATGATTGCTTGCATACTCCTTAGTTGTTGAACTTCCCTCAAGCTAGGGATGTTATGTGTAGTACTATTAATATATTGAATAGAGAAGACAAGATAACCGCACATATTTATTGAGCTTTCCTTAAGGTACGTGCATTATACATATGCAAAACGAGAGGCCCAAGTGAATAGTCCCACTTTACTTATTGAGTTTTCCTCAATGTATAGGTGGGATTGGGAAAAGATCCAAAAGTTAGGGGTTGAATGTGATATAACCGATAAAGGGTTATCGATTATATGCAAGCCTATGAGCTTTACCCTAGGTCAGAATCCCAAGGCATGCTAGTCTTGATACCCATTAGTGAAGTCAAAATCTTCTATGTTTCGACTTAGGGTCTGGTGAGACATAAAAGACTAGTGGGAGCCTTATTAGAAAAATGAAATGATAAAATTTATCCTTTCAAATATTGTAAGAATATTTGTTATCTAATGTTATAATAATGTACATTGATAAACCTGAGCATTTTAAAATGAATGATAAAACGTTTATCAATTAAGATATACAAATGAACTGAATTGAAAACTGACAAATAAAAATACGACATATGCTTACTAATAAATGTTTATTGCATGTGAAAGTTTCTATACCTGTGCGGTTGCTTAATTTTACAACTACTTAATACATTCGTGACTTAGTCGCATACGTGTTTATTTGGTTGAGGCCATGCATTGCATTCTATGAGTTTCAAACTCTAAAGCAATACAAGACTATGGATATTTGATCCATATACAATCACATGTAAATGATATATGGTGAATGGTTAAAGTTTGTAAGGTATAATATTTAAATGATATTAGTTCATCCAAAAAATCAAATAAGCCTCAGTGCAATATTGAGTACCAATTTGATTGATTATAAAAGGATCGTATCATGTCAAATGTAAAACTAGAGCAAAATTACAATATAAATCTAAGAACTCGATCACTGAAGTGTCGGTTTGTTCAGTTTATGCAAAGCACAACATATCTGATGTCTTTAAAAGTTAAGGATAATCGAACATGCTTTGGTAAAGAGTTTATTATGATATTGTAGTAAGGGTTCGCTTTTGAATGGTTTAAGATATAGTTGGGATGAAGTAAGTGTATGGTCACTTTTGCTTCATAAAGAAACATCGGAGACAAGAATGGTAATAATAATAATAAAAAATACTTGAAATTGGAATAAGAATTATGATTTCTGTTCCGAAATGTATTTTGGTATACAATTTTTTTTCTATGATATTTGTTTCTATGGGTTCAAGATAGTTGATCAAAGACCTCTTTATTATAAACTAATCGTAGTATCTAAAATAAATACTTTATAATAACTGAACGATGGACCTCCAACTTAATTGCGTTATTATCATAATGGCGGAAATAGTGGGAGCAAGCCATATAGTAATTATTAATTACATCAAAGTACGAACATTATTTTCATAAAATGTACACATTATTGGTGAAATAACGACTATTTTTTAGTATCAACTGTAAAATAGACATAGCTATATTTCAATCTGAATATTATGAATATTTATTATGGAATAAAACTATAATGTGGTATTTGTTATCCTAACGAAAGCAATGCATTAGTAAAAATAGAAGTATCTAATATTGTTTACAATTATTTTGGAATTATAGATTAAGCCGTAGTTTTGAGAGACAATATTGTTATATAATTATGAATCATGTGATACTAGTTTATTATATCTCAGACGACTAAGGGAAATGCACCCATTTAGTGGGAGTATCATTAAAGTTAATGAACTCTTCAGATTGACACCTAATTATGTATGCAATCACAAGCCTATTAACACCAAAATGGTTCTAAATATTATATCGTATTCACTGATGAGTTTTCAACGACACGAACATGTGTATTTTGATATACATATAGTATGTCTATGGTAAACTTGTTGAGTACAAAACAGAAATAAATAAAATAACATACAATAGACATGATTCGATTTGATCTAATGAGTGAGTATATTAGAAAAGGTTATAGATGATCCTAAAAATGAATAAAGATTCAATCTCAAATGTCATTCCTCCATGTGTTATATAATGATGTGTCGATAAGGAGTAATCAAACTTTGTTGGACAATGTACAATTAATTATGAGTAAAATTGAGTTTGTTTCTTTCAATAAGGTCACGCACTTAAGAGTAGTATACAAGTGCAATATTATTTCATCTAAATAACAATTAAAAAATTAGATAGGATGAGGGTTTATAAGAAACCTTAATATATCATAGGCCAAGGAGTTAGCAGGTTGTGCGAGTCGAAAAATTACACGTAATATTTGTTCATGAGGGAACTTGTATGAATCTCCCCAAATGGATTTTTGGAAGTTTATTATTGGACTCCATATTTATATTTTGAACACAAGTTTTTTAAACTAAAACCAATTCAGTTTCATAAATAAAGAAATTCTTAAAACGTTTATGAATACCTATTTTGTTACATTGAGAAACAATTATTGTTTTAAGAAATACCAACTTCATTGTGAAGAAATTTCTTTGCAGAATAATTGATAGTAAAATGGAATTCGATACGATCCATATATAGAACTGAGTAGATGAGATAGAATGAAATTAACTAACCTAAACGAAGAAGATCCATTAGAGTGTCTAATAAGTACTCTCGCATATTGAAGAGAAACTATGAGTTTCTTTTCAATGTCAAAAATATATATTCCTCGATTGTTAACGAACCATTAAAAGTGTTGACTCTATGATATGTATAATAAGCAAAGTCAAAGAATTCCAAGTACGCTATCAAAATATGATTTTGGTATTCGTAACTAAAGGGATGTGATCCTTCGGTCGTGATTGTATAACATCCCTAAAATTTTATCAATTTAAAATTAGTAATTTATTTGAATATTTGAAATATAATTTGAAAAAAAATTCAATCAAATAAAATTAGTGTTAATTTGTATGAATAAGATTTCAATTTCATTTAAGTTAAAAAATTTGAAATAATAAATGTTTTTAAATCGTTTGAATTTAAATTATATATGTGTGTATATATCAGTAGGTTTGAATTTAACTTTGAATTTGAATTTAAATTTTAAATAAATGCTTTAGTAAAATAATTTGGATTTACAAATATATATAAATGTAATTTATTTAATGTGTACTCAATATCAAAACATTCTCTTTTTAATAGTATTTATTAATAAAAAGAAAATGTTTTTATATAACGGAAAATGTGAATTAAAAATACAATTTAAATAATGTAAAAAATTTATTCTAATGGAAATTTACAAATGTTAAATAAGTAATATGTATATATATATATATATATATATATATATATATATATATATAAAGACAAGTGTTAAAAATTTAAGTAAATGGATTAACAAGTGCAATCCATGTAGAAAGAAAATTAACAAGTGTCATCACATTATTTTTGTTTTTGAGAAAATTTATAAAAAAAACAAATTTTATAGCATCTCAAATCCCCTCTTTCTCATTTCTTTTAACTTTGAAAGCTTTAGAAAAAAATTCTGTAAACTACTTATAGCCAGGAAACAAAATTTTCAAAGAAAACCAAATCAGAGAAATATCTAAACCAAAGAAAGGATTTCAAAACAAAGCCAATCCTGGAAAAAATTGAAACAACCTTTTCAATTCAAGATCTTAAGCCCGAAAATCTGTTCTATCTAGCAATCAAGAAAAAACAGAGTTCAAAGTTCAAGTTTGTAAGAAAATTTGAAGCAAGCAGCAGTTCAACGATCAAGAACCCCAAATTCAAAACCATAAACAAGTTCAGATCCAATTTTTAAAATCAATCTCAGCAATCAAAATACTTTTTAGACTTTCAAAACAACCTCCAAGTCCCACTGTTCAAAATAGCAGGTGAGTAAGCTACTATAAAATCTGAGCTAAAAACTGGATGTTGTGATGAATTCTTGAAGGAAAAAAATTGTGAAATATACCTGCATGTTATATATGCATAGATGAATGATCTGTGCATGTCTGTTAAATAGACATATATCCTCTGTTTGTTATCAGGTATCAAAAACCTATTTGGATTTCAAATTCTTCCTCTCTGATTCTTATTAGACCTCACGATCTAAACAAACTATACTTATATAATAAAAATCTAACTTCTAAAAATAGTTTTGAGATAGATTCGAACATAGTCTTCACTTGAAAGATGAATATGCAGTAAACTCAAATAAATGTCAAAATTCAAGTTTCATGAATCTTTGATTCATTTATATATTATGTTTTACTTTCGAAAATGATGATTTTTAAAAGAAAAATCACAAGTTTTAATTTAGTAAATCTTGAGAATTGGTTAGTTGAAGGTAAATTAGGTTTTATCAAATTTCTGGTGACCGATGGATTATTGGGCGTCGTAATCGTGACCAAAGGTGCCTGGGGGGTTGTGGAGCTAGGAGAAAATCATCAGATATTTTTTCGACCATTGCGAAGTCGGCATGGTGGAATTTAGGGTTTAAACCCATTTTTGGTTGAAGTCGAGAATCCTGGTTGCTGCAACTTCATCGTCGCACCGGAGTTGATCGCACCGGTGGCGATCGAAGCGTTGAAGTCAGGCGAAGCTTGGACCGAAGTTGCATGGTCTCTGGTGGCCTGCGGATTTGGAGCGAGGCGTTCCTTTGGCGATCATTTTTGTTCCATATATGGTCGTATAGCTCGTCCATGAGTTCATCGATGTTTTGGGTATCCAGATGTTCGTGGGGCTCTTGAGGGCCATCTACGATGTGTTAACAATCGTAGCGTCGATCAGTGGTGGCTGGAAACATTGTGCATGTGCATAATGAATCTGGTTATGTCAAGGAGTTGTCTTGAAGAAGGAGGGGGACAACTCGAAGTAGTCTTCGGGGAACTAGAGTAATGGCTCGAGTATGAGTTCGGGGAATTTTTTGAACATACCGGGTTTTACACTTAAACAAAAATTTAAGTTTGGAAACAAGGGTATACGGGTTGATTTGGAAGAGAACTCGAAGTAATCAGGCGTTTTCCTCGGGTAGCACTCGGGTAACCCTCGGGATCGATTAAAACAGTTTTAAAAATATTAAAATAAATTCAAAATTTAAAACATTCTCAATCCATGTTTTCCAAATAATTGTTTTCAAGTTAAATTTGACATAGTAAAGGTTGTTATAATTTAATTTAATTAAGTAAAGTGTTTAATAAACTTATAACCTTAGTTTTAAATACTTATTTTAATATAAACTTATTTTTTTTGTAATTAAGAAAATAATTATGGAAAATGAAATATTTTTCTAAACACTAATCAAAATTTAAAGTCCTAAGATAATTAGTGTGATAACGATGATTAATAAACAAGGTTTAAAATATAATCAAAGTAGTTAATAAAGATATAATGGTTTGTCTTTAAATTCATTTAAGTAATTAATGATTTGTTAATTTAATTAATTACAGAATAATTACCTAATTAATTACTTAATAATTTAAGTTAATTATTAATAATTAAGGTTAATTAATTTGTTAATTAAGAATTAATTAAAAATTAAGAATTAATTAATAAATAATTAAAGATTAATTAATTTAAAATGAAGAAATAATTAATCATCAATTAAGGATAATTAGTGAAAGTAATTATATGTTTAATTAATTAATTAACATCACACGATTAGTCCATCTTAATTTCAGATGATTGATTATTGTTGAATGCTTTGCATTGATGAATGTCTCTTATATGTATGTGATCTATTTGATATGAATTACTTTGTGCTGAGCTGTGGTATCTGTGATTTGTTTCTGTGCGAATCTGAAACCCGTTGGCCAGTAAAATGGCATTTAAATTTCGATGCGACAGGGAGTCGGATTTCAGCTGGATATTCGAAACCCACATCGAACCTGTGAATCTTTGTGAGTGATATATCCACATGTTTTTAAATTAAGCGCTCACTATTCGGTTTAGCCTAGAGAGGACCTTTGTGTCATATAACCCATTTCGAATAGTGATACGAAGAAATGGATAGCATTTGAAGACGGAGGTGATGACCGGGTGTCTTCGAGTACGATAGGATAACCTGTCGAATGACTCTGCACTAAATTGCTCCAGTATAGAGATTTCCATATGTGATGGGGAGTCCGATCGGGATTGCGGATACCAGATTGCAAGGGCTACTTCCTTTATTGGACGAAGTGCCTTCGGTTTTGTTTGAACCCGGAACAGACTTGTATGGTTTTATGTCTGACATTACACTTTGAGATATAAAGCTGATCTCTATCAAATACATTTCTGTTTGGTGGCGGAGAATTTATTCTCTTAGCTTAACACCCTTCTCTGAGACGTACGAGCTCAGAGGTTATGTAATTGATGGTTATCTGTGATATACTCCCCATTTAGTAGTTTGGCATGCTGATTACTGCTGTGTATTGCTGATCATTTGTTGATCAAAGCATGGCCTTTGTGTAAAGCGTAGCTTTGTGAATGAAACCTCGTCGGACCTCACACCCCGGAAATGGTCGAAATAGGAAAGATGCGGCAAGGTTATGGAGGTCACGCCCTTTAGGGTATTTCTATTTCCTTCTAAAAAAAGGTGGTATCTTGGTATGAATCCTAGATACTTAACCTATGTGGTTGCTACAAATTCACTACTTTGTGGTTGTTGCTTTGTGGCCGAGGGCCCTCGGATAAAGGTCGCAAATGAACGAGGGATAGCATACTCGTATAGTAGTTACCTTGTTACAGAGGTAAATCGACCTTGTGTTGGGAGAGAGCTGGTTAAGTTCGCGGGACATCCCTCCAAAGGCGTACCCATATGGCATAGGAAGTTCCTTAGCCTGACCATTTGTTGGAAATCCAAAGAAACAATACGAGCCTGGTACGGTTTTAGTTGTATAACCTACCATGCAGTGTGGCGGTAACCTACCATAAAACATGGTAGCTATAGTAGGCATACAATAATGGTTGTATGCCGGCTAAGATTAATACTATATTTTTGAAATGATTTCTATGCTATGCACTGGTAATAATATCAAAGAATGTTCTCGTATCAAGCATGTTTGACTATCATAAGAAGAAATCTCCTCCAATTGTGTGATTGCACTGTGTGTGTGGCGGGAGGTCTTATGGTAGTTTCATTTTCCAAAATGCTTATCAGATTTCTTTTATAAACTATTTTTATACAAATAACTTTTTTTGTTTACTCATACTAGTCCCATGACTGACCCAGAGTTTATTGTTCCCTTCCTAGACTCTAGGTGCCCATAATTTCCACACGGGCATAGAAGCACGTTATCCGTGTTTTGGAGCTGGCTTGAAATCTTTTGAAGTCTTTTGGTTCGGAAGCTATCGGATTTTGGAAAGCTTTGGGTTTGGGAATCTTTTGAAGCGTTTATAGTTTTTTGAAGACTTATCGAAGTTGAAGTACGTGGGAGACCTTTTTGGAACTCTGTTGTTAGTGTTCCGTTGTGACGGTATCATTTTGTTGTTGTATCATATATGTATCACTCTGATGATGGTGGTGATTTGTTATAATCAAACATTGTGATGATGTTGTATCTTTGCTATGATCAATGATATTCATTTTGTTTCGGCTATTTATATTCATTTAATGTTGTTATAAGCTACATTCGGATTGCAGTTCAACGTTTAAATCTCCGATAGTCGAATACAAGTGAGGTATTTGATGTCGATTTTTGAGCGCTGAATTTTGGGTCGTGACAAGTGGTATCAGAGATAAAGGTTGAGTAAAAACTTTAGCTATGGAGTATAACACATTAGGTGGCTCATTAGAGAAAGGGTGAAGTATAACCTAGAATGAGTATAACCCGAGACCGAAACTCTAAAATTTCTTGGTCTATTTCTTTAAACTGTTGATATTTCCTAAGATATCTCGTCCGTATACCTAAATCAAGTTTTCTTACTATTTACAGATAGTATGAATGAGCGAGCGAAGAGGAAGAGCTAGGGGTCGGGGAAATACTACTACAACTGGTCAAGTCCCCACAACAGCAGAAGCAGCAATACCTACGCAGCCTCTGCCGAATCTGGCTGATCTATATAAAAGCTTCTCGAGACTCGGTGGTAAGCCGTTTACTAGCAAGGATTCTATCGTTTAGGCACAAGCCTGGATCAGATCCGGTGAAAGAATTTTCAAAGGGCTAAAATTGGAAGACGATCAAATGCGACTAATAGCTTCTTAGCAACTCCAATAAGAAGCCCTAGCCTGGTGGGAGACAGTTACAGTAGACGAGCCGGAAGAAGAATTTACTTGGGAGCGATCTAAGGAAGTGTTTGAGAAACGCTATATGCCGTCGGCTGGTATCCCCCGAATGTACTAGGAATTTATGGATTTGAAGCAGGAAAGTTTACCATTTGAGGAGTACTTAAACAAATTCAACGAATTTTCTCATTTCAGTCCAGAGTTGGTAAACATACCTATAAAGGAAAATGAAAGATTCATTCGTAGGATGAATAAGACGTTCCATGAAAGAATAACTGCCCACGTTAAAAAATCTTTTCCTGATCTGGTCGATATAGGGTACAGATATGCTACCCTGAATATGCAAGAAGCCCCGGAGAAAAAAGGAAATACGAGCAATCCAAATTAGAAAAAAAGAAAGCTCGGAGGCAAGAAACCATATCAAGGTAAGGAGAAGAAGAGCAATCAGGAAAAATCGACGAGGAATGTTACTTGTTTTAATTGTTTGGAAAAGGGCCATTACTCGAGAAGATGTACGAAGCCTAAGAAGCAAGTAAATCAATCTATACAAACAAGACCAAGGAAATGCTATTACTGTAAGAAACCGAGACACGAAGGTAAAGATTGCCCAACAATGAAGCAAGCTCAGACAGCAAAGGCGTACACAGTCAAAGATAAACCTGCAACCTCAAAGGCGGAAAAGGGAAAGGAGTTTTAAAATGTAACCTTACTATTTATGATAGAATTGTTAGCTTTTTGTTTTACACGGGCGCTACACATAGCTTTATGTCCCAACGAACTGTAAATGAATTAAATCTTGAACCGAAAATTTGTAGATGAGCCCATTTGTGTGAAAAATCCAGTTAGAGGCCCTGCGAACCTTTGTCTACGATGCAGAGACGTTCCCATCTCATATTATTATTACCAATTCCCCATCAGTCTCTTTGTCCTTGATTTTAATGAGTGTGAAATCTTACTCGGAATGGATTGGCTAACAAAATACGAAGCCAAATTAGATTGTAACAATCAATTCATTTCGACCAAAACCAAATTTGAAGATTTCATTGAGATTTATTATGAGGATTCGAGTCCTAAAAGAAATGAGTTAATGTGTACCTTGGGATATCCCGAACCTAGTCTAGAGTCCATATCCATTGTCCGGGAATTTCCAGACGTGTTCGAAGAATTAAAGTCCTTACCTCCACATAGAGAAATTGAATTCAGAATTGACTTAGTACCCAATGCTCATCCTTTTGTTCATGCAAGCCACAGGATGGAACCCAGGGAGAGGATAGAGTTGGTCAAACAAACCCGTGATTTGCTAGAGAAAGGATTGATATGTCATAGTGTTTCCAAATAGGGTTCAGCTGTGGTATTCGTTGCCAAATCGGACGGATGTATGAGATTGTGTGTGGACTACCGCAATCTCAATAAACTAACTCTCAAGAACAAGTTCCCTTTACCTAGAATTGACGACTTGTTTGGTCAACTGCACGGTGCTTGTTTCTTTTCAAAAATGGATCTAGCTCATGGATTCCATCAGCTATGAATTGCCAAAGACTGTGTTCATTTGACTGCTTTTGGGACTAACCAATGCTCCTGCATACTTCGTAGACTTAATGACTCGTGTGTTTCAAGATGTGTTGAACAAATTCATTCTTGTGTTTATTGACGATATTCCGGTCTATTCCAAAAACGAAGAAGAATAGTTGAGCATCTCAGAATTGTTTTGGAAATATTGAGGAGGAACATTCTATTCGTCAAATTTTCCAAATGCCATTTTTGGGTTAAGGAATTCAAATTTCTTTGGCACATTGTTAATGAACAAGGAATTTCTGTTGATCCTAGCAAGATTTCTGCTATTCTAGATTGGAGGCAACCCACAACTCCGAAAGAAGTTTGAAGTTTTCTGTGTTTAGCGGGTTATTGCCAAAAGTTTGTTCAGGATTTTCTAAGATAGCGAATGCACTGACTAAGCTAACAATGAAAAATGCAAAATTCGATTGGACTCCGAAATGCGATGAAGCATTCTAGGAGTTGAAGAAGAGATTAACTACTGCTTCTGCTCTCACTATATTTAATGGGAATCATGGCTTATCTGTTTATACTAACACTTGTGGTGATGTTGTGGATGCGGTGCTAATGCAGAATGGGAAAGTAATTGCCACGAGTAGATAATTACGTCTGAATGAGAGAATCTGCCGAGCCCATGATCTAGAACTCTTGGTTGTTATTTTCGCTTTGAAAATCTGGCGGCACTATCTTCTGGGTAAGAATCTCTTTCGGCTTTTCTAACGATTTAAGAGTTTAACTTGAATTAATAAATATACTTAATGAACTCTCTTTTTTTAGGTGAAAAATTCAAATTATTCAACGATCACAAATCTTTGAAATACCTCTTCACCTAGAAAGATTTAAATTTGCGACAACAATGTTGGTTAGAATTTCTAGCGTCCTATGAACTAGATATTCAATATACGCCCCGAAAAGCCAATGTAGTTTCCGATGCTTTAAGTAGAAGGCATGCTATCCTTGCATATCTTGTTGTCACTCCTATTCTTCTTGAAAAGATTGCCAGTAAGCGGACATAAGACAAGTTTCTTCGAGAAATGTATAGGAGAATTCGACGTGGTGAAGATAGCAGATTTGATGTTGATAATAGAGGAATTATAAGACTGAAAGGCAGAATGTGTGTTGCAGACATCCCTGAACTTAAAGGGAAGTTTTGGACGAGTGCCACAAGTCCAAAATTTGTATCCATCCAGGAGTTAATAAGATATATCGAGATATCTAAAGAACCTTCTGATGAAAGACAATGAAGATATATATATATATATATATATATATATATATATATATATATATATATATATATGCGAGTCGTTGTGCTTCCTGTCAACAAATCAAAAGTGACCAAAAGAAAATAGCGGGTTTAATTCAGCCTTTGGAAGTACCTAAGTGGAAATGGGATCAAGTATCGATGGATTTCATCGATGGGTTTCCACGTACTCAAAATGGGAATAAAGCAATTTGGGTTATAGTGGACCGCCTGACTAAAGCCGCCCACTTGATCCCAATGAAATCCACCCGCACATAAGTAAGCTTAGCAGAGCTATATATAAAAGAGATTGTTCATCTCTTTGGTATACCTAGAAGTATAGTGAGTGGTCATGACCCGATCTTCACTAGTAGATTTTGGGAGGCTTTTCAAGCCTTATTGGAAACCAAACTGAACTTCAACACTGCCTATCACCCATAGTCTAATGGGCAGACTAAAAGGATTAATCTTAGAAGACCTATTGCGTTCTTGTATACTTGATTTTGGTGGCTCTTGGAAAGACCATTTACACCTGGTTGAATTCTCATATAACAATAGCTATCAGGCCAGTATCGAAATGGCTCCCTTTGAAGCTTTATATGGTCATCCGTGTCAATCACCTACATGCTGGATCGAGTCAGGTGATAGACTTGTCCTTGGACTAGATATGATTAAAGAAGCCATGGAAAAAGTTGATTTCATTCGAAAGAAATTGGAAATGGCTCGAAGTCGTCAGAAGTGTTATGCTGATCGCAGAAGAAGAGATTTGGAATTTCAGGTTGGCGACTCCGTTTTCTTAAAAGTGTCTCCAATGCGTGGTGTGCTAAGGTTCAGGAAAACTGCTAAACTGGCACCATGATATATTGGTCCTTTTCCTATTCTATAAAGGATCGATCCTTTAGCATAACGAGTGTGGCTACCCAGCTGGTTATCTGGCGTGCATGATGTATTTCACATTTCTAACCTCCGGAAATATCTGCAAGATCCAGACTGTATTATTGAAGAAGCGGTTAGCAGGATTGGAGATCACACCAAATCTGGCAGTAAAGAGAGATTCATTAAAGATCATTGATCGTGATGAAAAATAGCTGAGAAATAAAGTAGTGAAACTAGTTATAGTGCAATGGAGTGGTGATCCATAGGATTGCACTAGGGAAACAGAGGATACCATGCAGAAGTCCTATCCCAATTGTAGAGTGGATATTCCGGCTTGATTGGTATGACATTTTTCTATCTTTTTCTTTGTTCTTATATTCTTTGTTGTCTTCTCTCTCTTTCAAATTTCGAGGACGAAATTTTCTTAAGGGGGAATATGTAACATCCCCAAAATTTTATCAATTTTAAATTAGTAATTTATTTGAATTTTTGAAATGTAGTTTGAAATTAATTTGAAAAAAATTCAAATCAAATAAAATAAGTGTTAATTTGTATGAATAAAATTTCAATTTCATTTGAGTTAAAAAATTTGAAATAATAAATGTTTTTAAAATCGTTTGAATTTAAATTATATATGTGTGTATATATGAGTAGATTTGAATTTAAATTTGAATTTGAATTTAAATTTAAATTTTAAATAAATGCTTTATTAAAATAATTTGGATGTACAAATATATATATATATATATGTAATTTATTTAATGTGCACTCAATTTCAAAACATTTTCTTTTTAATAATATTTATTAATAAAAGCAAATGTCTTTATATAATGGAAAATGAAAATTAAAAATACAATTCAAATAATGTAAAAATATTATTCTAATGAAAATTTACAAATGTTAAATAAGTTATATATATATAAAGACAAATGTTAAAAATTTAAGTACATGGATTAACAAGTGTAATCCATGTAGAAAGAAAATTAACTAGTGTCATCGCAATATTTTTGTTTTTTTGAAAATTTATAAAAAGATAATAAAACATTATAACATCTCAAATCCCCTCTTTCTCGTTTCTTTTAACTTTGAAATCTTTAGAGAGAAAAATCTGCAAACTTCTTAAAGCCATGAAAACAAAATTTTCAAAGAAAAACAAATCAGAGGAAAATCTAAACCGAAGCAAGAATTTCAAACCAAAGCCAAACCTGGAAAAAAAATTGAAATAATCTTTTCAGTTCAAAATCTTAAGCCTTGAAATCATTTCTATCCAACAATTAAGAAAAACAGAGTTCGAAGTTCAAGTTTGTAAGAAAATCTGAAGCAAGCAACATTTCAACAATCAAGCACTCCAGATTCAAAACCATAAATAAATTCAGGTCCAATTTTTAAAATCAATCTCAGCAATCAAAATACTTTCCAGACTTTCAAAACAACCTCCAAGTCCCTCTGTTCAATATACCAGGTGAGTAAGCTACTTTAAAATCTGAGCTAAAATCTGGATGTTGTGACGAATTCTTGAAGAAAATAATTGCGAAATATAGCTGCATGTATATATTCACAGATGAATGCTCTATGCATGTCTGTTAGACAGACATATATCCTCTGTTTGTTATCAGGTTTCAAAAACCTATTTAAATTTCAAATTCTTCCCTCTGATTCTTATTAGACCTCAAGGTCTAAATAAACTATGCTTATATAATAAAAATCTAAGTTCTAAAAATAGTTTTGAGACAGATTTGAACATAATCTTCACTTCAAAGATGAATATGCAGTAAACTCAAATAAATGTCAAAACTCAAGTTTCGTAAATCTTTGATTCATTTATATAATATGTTTTACTTTCGGAAATGATGATATTTAAAAGAAAAATCACAATTTTTAATTTAGTAAATCTAGAGAATTGGTTAGTTGAAGGTAAATTGGTTTTTATCAAATTTACCGTGATCGATGGATTGTTAGGTGTCGTGATCGTGACTAAAGGTGTGTGGGAGGTTGTCGAGCTAGGAAAAAATCATAGGAGATTTTTTTCGACCATTGTGGCGTCGACGTGGTGGAATTTTAGAGTTTAAACCCATTTTTGATCGAAGTCGAGAATCCTGGTTGGCGCAGCTTCGTCGTCGCACCAGAGTTGATCGCACCAGTGGCGATCGAAGCATTGAAGTCAGCGAAGCTTGGATCAGAGTTGTGTGGTCTCTAGTGGCCTATGGAGTCAGAGCGTGGTGTTCGTATAGTGATCATTTTTGTTCCAGATATGGTCGTATAGCTCGTTCATGAGTTCGTCGACGTTTTGGGTATCTTGATGTTCGTGGGGCTTGTGGGGGCCATCACCGATGTGTTGACGATCATAGCGTCGATCAGTGTTGGCTGGAACCATTGTGCATGTGCATAATGCATCTGGTTGTGTCAGGGAGTTGTTTTGAAGAAGGAGGGGGGCAACTCAAAGTAGTCTTCGGGGAACTAGGGTGATCGCTCGAGTATGAGTTCGGGGAATTTTGTAAACATACCGGGTTTTATATTTAAACAAAAATTTAAGTTTGGAAATAAGGGTATATGGGTTGATTAGGTAGAGAACTCGAAGCAAACAGGCGTTTTCCTCGGGAGCACTCGAGTAACCCCTGAGATCGATTGAAAACAGTTTTCAAAATTTCAAAATAAATTCAAAATTTAAAACATTCTCAATCCATGTTTTCCAAATAATAGTTTTCTAGTTAAATTTAAATTAGGAAAGGTTTTCATAATTTAACTTAATTAAGCAAAGCGTTTAATAAATTTTTAACCTTATTTTTACATATTTATTTTAATATAAACTTAATTTTTTTTGTGATTAAGAAAATAATTATGGAAAATGCAATATTTTTCTAAACACTAATCAAACTTTAAAGTCTTACGATAATTAGTGTGATAATGATGATTAATTAAACAAGGTTTAAATGGTAATCAAAGTAGTTAACAAAGATATAATGGTTCATCTTTAAATTCATTTAAATAATTAATGATTTGTTAATTTAATTAATTAAAAAATAATTACCTAATTAATTACTCAATAATTTTGGTTAATTAAATTAATAATTAAGGTTAATTAATTCATTAATGAAGCATTAATTAAGAATTAAGAATTAATTAATAAAAAATTAAGGATTAATTATTTTAAAATCAAGAAAAAATTAATCATCAATTAAGGATAATTAATGAAAATAATTATGTGATTAATTAATTAAAATCACACGATCATTCCATCTTAATTTCAAATGATTGATTGTTGTTGAATGCTTTGCATTGATGAATGTCTCTAATATGTGATTATGATCTATGTGATATGAATTACTTTGTACTGAGCTGTGATATCTGCGATTTGTTTCTGTGTAAATGTGAAAACCCATTGGCCTCTAAAATGGCATTGAAATTTCGGTGCCACAAGGAGTCGGATTTCAGTTAGTTATCCGAAATCCACATCGAACCTGTGAATCTTTATGAGTGATATATCCACATGTTTATAAATTAAGCGCTCACTATTCAATTTAGGCGAAAGAGGACCTTTGTGTCATATAACCCATTTCGAATAATGATATGACGAAATGGATAGCATTTGAAGAAGGTGGTGAAGACCGGGTGTCCTCGAGCACGATAGGATAACCTGTCAAATGACTCTGCACAGAGTTGCTCCAGTTTAGAGATCTTCATATGTGATGGGGAGTCCAATCGGGATTGTGGATACCTGGATTGCAAGGGCTTCTTCCTTTATTGGATGAAGTGCCTTCATTTTTGTTCGAACCTAGAATAGACTTGTATGGTTGTATGTCTGACATTACATTTTGAGATATAAAGATGATCTTTATCAAATATATTTATGTTTGGTGGCGGAGAATTTATTCTCTTAGCTTAACACCCTTCTCCAAAACGTACGAGCTCAGAGGTTATGTAGTTGATGGTTATCAGTGGTATATTCCCAATTTGGTAGTGTGGCATGCTGAGTGCTGCTGTGTGTTGCTGATCATTTGTTAATCAAATCATGGCTTTTGTGTAAAGCATAGCTTTGTGAATGAAACATCGTCGGACTTCACACCCTTAAAATGGTCGAAACAGGAAAGATGCGGCAAGGTTATGAGGGTCATGCCCTTTTGGGTATGTCTATTTTCTTATTAAAAAAGGTGGTATCATGGTATGGAGCCTAGATACTTAACCTATATGGTATCTGCAAATTCACTACTCTATGGTTTTTGCTTTGTGGTTGAGGACCCTCGGATAAAGGTCGCAAATGACTGGCGGATAGCATACTCGTGTAGTAGTTACCTAGTTGTAGAGGTAACTCGGCCTTATGTTAGCAGAGAGCTGGTTAAGTTCTCGAGGCATCCCTCTAGAGGCGTACCCATGTGGCATAGGAAGTTCCTTAGCCTGACCATTTGTTGAAAATCCGAAGAAACAATACGAGTCCTGTATGGTTTTAGTTGTATAACCTGCCATGCAGCGTGGCGGTAACCTGCTATAAAACATGGTAGCTATAGTAGGCATACAATAATGGTTGTATATTGGATAAGATTAATATTATACTTTCAAAATGATTTCTACACCATGCACTAGTGATAATATCAAATAATTTTCTCGTATCAAGCATTTTCGACTATCATAAGAAGAAATCTCCTCCAATTATGCGGTTGCATTGCGTGTGTGGCGGGAGGTCTTATGGTAGTTTCATTTTCCAAAAAGCATATCGGATTTCTTTTATAAACTTTTTTATACCAACAGCTGTTTTTGTTTACTCATACCAGTACCATGACGGACCCGAAGTTTATTGTTCCTTTCCTAAACTCTGGATGCCCATAATTTCAATACGGCAGCCTAGAAGTAGGTTATCCCTATTTTGGAGCTGGCTTGGAATCTTTTGAAGTCTTTTGGATTGGAAGCTATCAGATTTTGGAAAGCTTTGGGTTTGGGAATATTTTGAAGTGTTTAGAGTTTTTTGAAGACTTATCGAAGTTGAAGTATGTTGGAGACCTTTTTGCAACCCTGTTCTTAGTGCTCCGCTGTGATGTTATCATTTTGTTGTTGTAATATATATGTATCACTCGGATGATGGTGGTGATTTGTTGTAATCAAACATTGTGATGATTTTGTATCTGTGTTATGATCAATGATATTCATTTTGTTTTCGCTGTTTATATTCATCTAATGTTGTTATAAGCTACATCCGAACTGAGTTCAACGTTTAAATCTCCGATAGTCGAATACAAGTGAGGTATTTGATGTCGATTTTTGAGCGCTGGATTTCGGGTCGTGATAGATTGTGTCTTTATAAGAAAAGCTGATGCAGTTGGAATTTAATGAGCGATGTTGCCAAGGATAATATCACAAATTTTAATTATTGAAATTAGCATAATAGATTCAACAATCAACGTGGATAAGCTAATGCAAATTCGCTCACAAAATTACCATTCAGTGTGATTTTATGCTTTGTACGTATGCAATGAAACTGAAAATTCTAAGTAATGGTTTAGAGTAAACTGTTTACCCATAATAACCAAAAATGTTTTGAAGTCAATGGGAGCGATAATGAGTTTGTGAGTCTTTGGATATGATCCAAGAAAGGATAGAAAGTTTCATTTTATAATCATCAACATTGAACAAATATTTTGATAGAAATATCAAATAGTTTGAATATCAATCAAAATGGAGAGGAAGCATGTTTTCATAAGAAAGAACGTTAAAATGTACATTGATATTTCTAAACTGAGCAATCATGGAATCTCACAATGCAATGGAATAACATACATTAGTCAAAACAATTCTTTACAAAGTCATGTCCAAGTGATATATCAGAGTCATACTAATAAAATTTTATTCTAGGACAGTTATAATAGCATGTCCCTACCTAATTGATACAATATACATATAAACAGTGGAAACAAGATGATAACTAGTTATCAATGAAGCCTCCTGCTCCAAGCTCCTCTAAGATGCATCCGGGGAAAACTTGAACTACTTGGCTGCCCATAAAAATTTGAGCACCCAAGAGCTTTAGGGAAAGAAAATAAAACTTTGGATCAGATATGGGACTGGTGTGAGTAAACTCAAACAACTGAATTATTATGTTTAATACCTTTTTAAAATCTAAGGTATCTCGTAAAACCACGCTGCACATAAACATGGATGGGTTTTTACCTTACGATAATCAAAACACCTTTTTGTAGAAAATCCAATGATATTATAATAATGTCTAATGGTTCAAGTAAATATGAATATAACTGAATTGCTTACATCTCACATTTCAACATAGTTGGGTACCTCTAAAACTGTAAAGGCACGTATTGGATAATGGATTTCATACTATGGTAAGGTAAGGAACTACCTTTCGATGGTATAACTCTAAATAAAATGCATGGGGGTCTGACAAGAATATCTTGTAACCCTGCCACATAGGACTGGCCTACCACTTAACTAGTAGTACTGAATTTGACCACTTGTTTTGGGCCCCAAAGTATACATGAGTAGATAGTAATTGATCTAGATTTGGGATGACCATTCCCTGATGGAAGACACCTACTTAGCCCGGCTGCATGCCCAATTTTTGTCATTTCTCTATTGATGAGGCTTGAGGCTGCCTTTTACATTTATTTAGCATTTCCCACTTCAAATGCTACGCTGCCCTCCAAGCATCAATGCAATGATAGCATTCATCCATACAAGTTTGTTCTGGGACTGAACGATACTGAATGCACAACTTCTATTGCATTCTTTTCAAGGAATCCCTTCCAATATTAATAGAAAATAGCCCTTGCACTTCAAAACTCTATCCTTGATTCCATGTTCTTTAAGATGCCTTCAAATCAAAATGCTTGAGTTGGATGGAAGTGGTTTTCGGATAACATATCTGATCCCGGTCTCTTCAAAATATCTTTCGATAATTTTCGATAAACTCTACCCTGGTGGACAGATTTCCTTATCATTTATCCTAGAAGAACAAAATGAGATTTATATGCACAGTAGAACATCGTTAGGGATGACTATGTTATATAACTCACTTGTTTCTCTTACATATTTCAAAAGTTACATTTAGGTCTAGATTTTGATAGTCGGTTATTTAATTATCAAATGAATAATCAGTCAAACATGGATTTAATCCCATATGGAATTCACTAAGCCTTATTTAGTTAATCTTTAGTTAATTAAAATCACTTTATAAACATTCGATCAAAAGATCTTTGCATAACACTATTTCAAACCCCTTAAGCCCCTTTATCGTGAGACAAACATTTACATATTATCTTAACGGTATAAGTATATTTACCAAACTTTACAAAAGTTTCCTTCTTTTCAAATTTCTTTTTGAAAACATTACTTACTATAAACTGATCCACTTATTCTTTATAAAAAGTTCCCTTTTTGAAAGCTCACTTCATATTGAAATATCTTTTTAAAATAATAATATAACTTGAAAAATTATTTACAAACCTTAACCCAAATTGATCTAAAATCAAAATTAATTCAAAACCACACTTTGAAATTTCATAAAGAGGTTTAGCAGTCCCAATTGTAGTAATTTAGGTTACCATTTAACGTCAATTTTTCTTTCAAGTCACTTAACCATTTATTTACATAAGTCAACATATATTTAAATGCAATTCATATCCAAATCAGGAAATAATATATCAATACAACTCAACTAGCATATGCATGTCCAAATAACATAAAAGTAGGATGGTGATTTTTCCTGCTAAATTGTCCAAACAATTCACTGCTTAGAGAAAATTAGGAATTTGTTCTACTAAACATATATCCACATAATAAACGATTGCATTATAGCAGAATGGGGATTTATTCTACTACCAAATACCCAACAATCAAACAATCAATCTATTAGAGAATAGGGCAATCAAATCATTTACATAATTTATTTACAATTGTTTTTCTACTTGATGGTATCGACTTTGGATCCACGGTATTCAACACCACCTTTGAAAATGAAGTACCTTTAATACATTTTGATTTTTGGAAAACAAGGAATAAATATAAAGGCTCCCTTTTTAAAATAATTAATTACAAGTTAAACCCTTTACTATAGTTTCATTACAAAATAATTAATTAAAAACAAGGAATCTTGTAAAACACGGAAACCACACAAAAAATCACTCGGAAATGGGTCATTATCTCCTTGATTTTTGGCCATCTTACTTTCGAAATTTGGATAAGTGGAAACTAGAAAATATTAGGAAATTATCTTCTCTACAATTTCAAAAAAAGTGTCACTCAATTTTGATTTTTTTTTAGGGAGATATGGTCAAAATAGAGGAATATTATTTTCGGCCTAGATAATATGGGTCCGAAAATGAGGCAGAAAGAAATGCAGTTTTGACCCTAATATATTTGAAAATTGGAAAAGTGGTGTGGTTAAAAGTTTTAGCGACTGGAATTCTCCATGGTTTGGAAAAAAAGGAATTCTGATTTGAAGTATTGTAGAGGAAGTTATGGCTAAGCGGAAGGAAAATGGAGTTTTTAAAATGAAAAGGAGGAGATTAAATAAGTTTGAAATCATTTTAAAAGATTAAACTTGGATTTTAATACTGAAAACTATGAATGGAAGCCATTAATAGTTTTGGAAAAGCATTTAAGAAGATGAAGAATTTTGGAAAAATGGAAAAAGTGAAAAGCGTAAGGAAAAATCAAATGGAAAAAAGGCTTTTATATAAAATGCACAAAGAAAATTACCATTATACCCTTGTCCTTTGCTCTTTATTTATACGCTTCCACATCATCATCAAGCCTCCCTTCCCTTATACTCATGCCACCATAGCCTTCTCCCCTTCTAATCAAAGCCAGCACGCCTTAAATGCATGTACTAAATGTTTAAACATATTTCTATTATGTGTTGTTTACTTTTACATAATTTTATATTACATTATCTTAATTATATATATACGCACACATGCATACACTCAACTAATGCATACATAAATACCTACTATCCTAATCTATTTCTAAATGAATGTGCATATATAATTATGCTATTTTGATTATAATATTTTTGATAACTTTTAGCCGAAGAAAAATCGAAAAATCAGAAAACGAATTTCGTTCACTATCTTCCTTCTAACTAAATATTTTATAAAAAAATTGAAAAACCATTTCATTATCATTATTTATTTTTAAAAAGAGTTTTATTTTAAATATAAACCTATCATTTTAATATTTAAAATTAATTAAATATTTGCAAATCAAAGCGCCGGATCGTTACATCCATTCCCTTTAAAAGAATTTCGTTCTTGAAATTACACCTCAACCCTTCACAGGAAACAATTCACCATGTGAATACACATGTGACGACCCACATTTTCGGAATGTTTAAATCGACAATAATCCAAACATGTCCAATTTAAACAATCCGAAACATAGATAATCATTGGAGTTAATTATGAAAAATAAGAAAAGAAGAAGAAAACAAACATAGAATCTCGCAACGGAATGATAAAATATAATAATCAAATAAATAGTTCAAGAAGCTTTTTATATTATACATTTGATTATAATTTATACAACATTCATCAGAATTATACATCCAACAGAATAGTACGATAATGAAGTATAACAGCATAATGCAGGGAATAAATAGTAAAAATATACCAAATCTTCGTCTTCGTCCTCCGGAGAATAATCTTCAATATACTGAAAAATTCAGGACTGACTCGGGAATAATGAAAAGACAAAACAGTCGAGTCAGGACTGTAATATCCTTATATGATTCAAATCGATATCGTATAACATGAGTATAATAGCGTTAGAGATGTTTACGAGGTTTCACATCTTTTATCCAGTGTATAACATGCATGCAATAACTCAAAAGATATTACAGGATTTTCCATCTCTTAAGGATCCGTCAAAATGTTTATATGAAGTCGAGTACGCTGCATATTTAATGTCTAATTAATAAAATAAATATTTATCTTAGCATTAAGGATTTACATTGTTCCCCGTAACGCGTTTTTAAGCTTTGGCGTATAGTTTGCATTTAACACAACCAATAGCACGTCGGTAGTCAGTGATCTGCCGTGATACGACAACACTAAACAAAAAATCTAAGGGGTTTCATATAATGATAAAAGTATGACAAGGCACGTGAGGCAATGCCAAAGGTAGGATACTACCAGTTCGGGTGGTAGGGATGGTGGTAACGCATTATGACCATGACTGTTCACCACGTCAATCCTTCCCATATCGAGTCAAAGGGAGTATATCCCAAATTAACATGCACTAATCGAAAACAACAATAAGAAGAATAATATGGACCGAGTCCATGAAAATCGAAGAATGGATGTCTGCTAGGGGTAGTTAGCCCACTTGGCTCTGTCAAGCCGCCCTGTTTAGTCATTTCAAATTAGTACAAGTGCCGGGGTCTATCCATCATCATTCTCTTTCTTCAAATCCATCAAACGACGCCAATCCAACCACTTCATTCCGGAGTCTCCTCCACATGCATAGTTATCGAAGTGGTTCCAATATTGACAGAGAGTATGCCAATAAGGGGCCTCGATCTCTTCACAACCAAACGTCGTTTTACACACCGGTTGATACCTTTATATTTCGAAAACAATTCAACTTGACATCAAAATATCATATTCGCTTCAAAATCAATTTCATTTCAAAGTATCATATTCACTTCGAAAATAATTTCATATAAAATATATTTTCCACTTGGGAACAATTTCATTTAAAAATCACTTTCCACTTTGAAATTAATTTCATTACAGAATCATTTTATTCATTTCACCCATTTTGAATTTTAACTTAGGTTATAACTTTAATTAAACCAAATTCGCACTTAAATCCATGATTAAATATAAACGTTTTCCAACTTGAAAATTTTGAATTTTGAAATAGTTGGAATAGTTAAAGTAGTTGAAAATAGTTTAAATTGTTAAAATAGTTTGATATAAAATAGTTTGATATAAAACAGTTTAAGTATTAAAACGGTTTATATAATAAAACAGTTTGGAAAAAAATCAACGTAATTTGAATATTTCAAAAGATAGATTTAAACAGTTTATATAAAAATAATTTACTTTGAAAATAGTTTTAAATCAAACCATTTCTTTCTATTTTAACAATTCTGGACCCAGGTCCAAATTCAATCAAATCATTTCGATTTCAAATATTTCAATTAAAAATCATTTTAAATCTCAAATCAGTTTAAATCGACTCAATTTCGATTCCAATTTAAATCATTATCAATTTCAATTTTGAATCAAATTTATCTCAATTTCGATTTCAATTTAAACTAATTTCAACTTCAATTCACATAGTTTAAGTTTAATTCAATTCCTAAATTTAACCCATTCCAGTTTATATGAATTCCGAGTTCAATTCAAAAATATCGATTTAAATCACTTAATTCAAATTAAACTTCAATTTCGAATTTATATTCAAAACTTAAAATTAATTCCATTTTCGAGTCCAAATTTTGAAACATCAATTTAAATTACTTTTACTGTAATATTTCAAGATTCAAGTAAAAGTTAAAATCTTTTGATAATCCAATTCTGATAATTCAAGTTATATTTCGATCACAACTTCAAATTTCAAATAAAATTCATTAAAACGATTTCTTTTAACTAAATTTTATTTCAACATTTCAAACTCGAATTCGTAATTAAGCCATTTTTCAAAAATTTGATTTTTGTTCCTTTAAATCAAAATCGCTTAAATAATTTCAAAACCAAGAATTTTAAAATCATTTAATTTAACTAATCCGGTGTCCGTATAATTTGCTATCCTATGTCCAAGTGAATTAGTTATTTCAATTTAATTCCAAGGATGGATATATATCATTTCAATCCAAAATAAATGTCATATGTACATACCATTTCTACCTATTTTTTAATTTATTTGAAATAATTTGGTTTACGGTTTTATATACTGTAAATAATATATAGGATGATAACAGGATATATAAAATAAATAAACATCCAAATCATCCAAAATACCAATCAATAACATCTATTATAATCAACACCCAAATCAGTTAAAATATCATAACAATTTACTAGTTACAATAATCAGGTATTTAATTAGCAATTTAATTTTCATCTCAAATTTAAACCATCAACTCAGATTCCTATCGTTTTAATTCAAATCAATTTAAACATCGGTTAAATTTAACAAACAATAGTCAATAAATTTAAATCACTTCACGATATAAATTTAACTAACATAAAAAATTATTTTAGTACGTTGTGAGCATTATAAAACACTCACCTTTTATTTGAAACTGAAAATAACTCCACTTTCAAATAAATATCAATCCGACTCCATCCTGCAGACGACTTCGACACGAACGCAACACAAAAGTCGACACTCAAATCCGACTTCACATGAACCATATACGAACAATTAAACATTTGGGCCAAATTAAATTAAACTAATGACTTAATTAATTACCTTACTCACTTAAATAAACACCTACCACGTCATTACCGTTCTCAACTTTCCCGCCCATCCTTCCTTCCCAAAATGCGATTGATCAAACCTATATTCATGTCGTCTTCCTCCTCGCCGTGGATACCATGCATGACCGAAACCTCGTCGATGTAGCCCCTCCAACTGCCCAGCTTCATCTAACACCACCATTGCCGCCTCTTAATTCGCCTCCGACATCGCATAATAGCCCATAGCATGGAATCCATTCATCTCGGGTTCACCGCTGCTCAGTCCACCAGGGGTCGCTAGATTTAGTCGATGCAAGCCCTCGACATTCTCTCCAACTTCCCTTCAGTCCCCGTCGTCAATCGATGATTATAGTAGCTGGAATCGGTGATTACAGCTGCGCCGATCGTTGTTGATTTTCGATCGTCTCGGAGTACCGTTGACAATGTTGACCATTGAATAGCTTAGTATCGCCGAGCTCTATAATATTGTAGTAGAAGTCGAAGGCTGAAAGTGAATGGATTGGCGCCAATGATAGTGGATCATTGGATGTGGTTAATGATATCGACTGTTTAATTTGTATGGCTGGCTGAGTTTTGGATGCTGAATTAATAAAAGCGAATGGGATGGTTTAATAAATTTTAAACAAACACTCTCCACGGATCCGAACCCAGACATGGACACCAGTGTTTGGTATCAAATAACCGTAATCCGTATTCAACGGGACTATTTTCGGAACCCAATTTAATTTTACACTTAAGCTAACCGTTTAATCGTTCGATAAAATTTAAATCCATTTATAGCCAATTGATTTCAAATTCATCGTTGCACAATTTAAAATTTCCAATTTACAAATACGTCGGTATAAATCAACAACATTCATTAACAATTGAATTTATATATATTGTTTCACAATTTAATTCACATTCAAAGATTAATATTTCAAAGATAATAAATTAACTATTCCATTGATTATCAATTCAATCAAATTCTATGTTTATTGCAACAATTATTTTGTGTCGACAATCACCATTATCCATAGTTAAACAATAGTTTGGTTTGAATCAATTTCTCTTCTACTAAAATAACATTTACACCTAAATTTGAAACATTCATTTAATAAAGCAATTTGTTTTATCTTTATTTAGATGTTCGTTTTAATTTATCAACATAATTTTTTTATTAAACTTTTGTTTCAATTCAACACACAATGTTATCTAAAGTTAGTTGTTTTATTCCCATTCGCTTACTTTCTTAGATTAAAAAATTTCTTTAATTCGATTGCATTGAATTTCATTATTAGTTCCAAATGAATTTTTAATTATAAATGACTTGTTTTATTTCATTTAAAGAATTCAACATCTATTATTTTATTCTACGTATTAACAAGTAAAGTAGATTCTATTTTATATTCAATTGATTTGAGCTATCATCTTTAAACTTATTGAATTTTGTTAACTAATGATTTCGTTTAAGTTCATATCAAACTTATTCAATTAATAATCAACCAATTTCTATTTATAACCATCGTTTATTCAATAATTATATTAAAATTAATATTTTAAATGGTTGAAAACTACGAGCCGTAAAACGACCCGCCTTTCATTCCACAGAAAGACGCGTCATCTTTAAGAAAGAAAGAGGTAGAAATAGAATAGATAGAAGAAAAGAACTCAACAAAATCAGAATCTCACAGCGAAACGAAACAAATGTAATATATAACATAACTATTACATAGTCTATTACATATCAGAGTTACTCAGATACAACAACACAAGATAGACAGTTATACAAGTCTGTCTATTATACAACTCAAATACAACACATACATCAATAGAGATATATCACAGCGGACACACCAAATAACTACAAGCGCTGAAGTCTCCTGCTCCATAACTCCTCCAGTATTTGTCAAAGCTAACCTGAATCCCTTGGCTACTTGTAAAAATTTGAGTACCCAAGAGTTTAAGAAAAACCGAATAAACTCCGGGTCAGACATGGGTCTGGTGTGAGTAAACGGGTTAAAGTTGCTTAACTTTTAAAAACATTTGAAAACAAAAGGTATCACGCAAGACTCCCCACAAATAAACATGGGTAAGTTTTTACCTTACGCTAACCAAAACATTTGATATGAAATCTAGTGATATTATAATAGTGTCTAGGGTTTTCAAGTAAATAGAAAATAGCCGAAATTGTTACATTCATTAAATTCCAGCTACTAGCCACTAAAGTGGGTAATACAATCAAAACCGTAGGGGGCACGTAGGAGGAATGGGTTTCCATCAATGGAGGGGCTACTGGGTTACCGCCCATCACAGTACGTGGCCTAGATCATCGTACCAAGGAGTACGCCTACTCCCCTGCAACACAAAACCGGGACCATTCCTTACTGAACAGTGCCGAAGAAGACCACCCCGGCGATTCTAGCTAGCAATCGCCCCACACAGCCGAAATAAAAAGGGACATCTAGACAGGGGTAAATCTCGTCCTACTTGGGCATGACCTACTTAGCCTTGCTACACCTCCCATGTTTTAGCTATTCTCGGTTGATGAGGCTTGAGGCTGCGATTACCTTTATAGAACACATCTATCTTGGAATGCTCGTCGTCCACCTGACGATGTTCTGAAAGCATTCAATCCATACAAGTTCGTTCTAGGTTCGAACGAAACCGAAGGCATTATCTTGTTACACACATTTTGGAATCACCCTCAGAGTTAACGATAATAACCCTTGCGCTCTAAAAACTCCATCTCGAACCTGAAAGTACTATCTCCGTTATACTCGTATTGGAATCACCCTCAGAGTTTTTAACGACAGATAGTTCTTACACTTCGAGTCTTCAAGTCGATCTTCTCTTGAATTCACGACCTAACGTTTAACTTGGATCGATATGGTTTTCAGATAATCAAATTTGATACCCGATCCTGGTCTCATCGAACCAAACGAGTCTTAAAGGCCAAGTTGTTTAAAGGTTTAAACAATTCAATTCAATTTAATACAATTCAATGCTTTGAAATCACACAGCATTAACATAGATAAATACCACACATTTATCATTGATTTAACCTATATCATATCATAGAATGTCACAACATATATCATAAATAGATATCAATCCAATAGATATCATCCAATTCAGACATTCAACAACCAATCATCCATAAGCAAGCATTATCATTTCATATCATAATTAATTTAATTTCTTAAATTAATCCCTTAAGAATCAACCCCTAAATCTTGCTTATACAATCATTAATTAATCTTAATTAATTTATCACTCATTGATTAACTTAATTAATCAATTAATCAATCCTTAATCCAGATTAATTATCCCTTAATCATCAATTAATAAATCTTAATTATTAATTTCCTTTAATATAAAGTAATTAATCCTTAATTTCTTCCATAATCAATTAATTAACTGATTAATTATCCATCAACTATCGATTAATAACCTTAATTATTTATTAATAAACCTAATTATCAATTATTAATTAAGAACTTAATTACAGATACTTACTCCTTAATCACCAGTTAATTAATCATTTAATGAACCCTTAATTAACTGTTAACCCATCCTTAATTAACAGATAATCAACCCTTAATTACCATTTGATTAATCCTTAATCACAATTGATTAATCTATTAATTACCATTTAACAACTTCTTAATTAATCCTTAATTATGGAATAATTATTATCTAATTATTAATCAATAAAACTTTAATTATTAATTAATAAAATTTAATTACAAGTTAAACATTTCTTAAATACTAATTAAGTAACCTTTACTACTTAATTAACAACTTATTAATTACTTAATTAATAAATCTTAACCACTTAATTAATTAAGTTTAATTTCACTTAATTATTTGATTAATGAATCCTTAATCATTAATTAAAAATCTAGTTAATGATCTTTTAATTACAATCTAATTAATCTTAAATTAATTAACGTTTAATTCTTAACCATTTATTAATCGAGTAAATTATTTCCCTTAATTAATTTCTTAATTAATCCTTTATAATTACACTAATTAATTAAACTTAACTTCTTTAAATTAACTCAATCAAAATTAAGATACTAAAACCTTAATTAAGATAAAACATTTACCTTATAAATGCTTTAATTGACTTAACATATTTACAATCATTGTTTTATAACTATCCTTAATTAAATTATTAATTAAGTTTAAGTTAAAACAATCATTTAGCTTGATAAATTAAAGTTACCGAACACAACTTTAAATAACCTAAATATTTATCTATTTATAGTTTAAACTAATTTCAATTTGAATTTAAAACTTATCTTATATAAACCATTAAAATTACTTTCAAAACTCGTTTTCAAAATCATTCAAAATTTCTAAACAATGTTTAAATTTAACAAAACTTCAAAACTTCTTAAAATATGTTAAATAAACATTTATTAAATACATCCAGTAATGTATATAAAGTTTTTAACTAATTTAAAATTTCTAAATTTCAAATTTTTTTTTAAACCTTTTTAAAGTCTTTTAAAAACTGTTTTAGTTTTCCAGCTTCGGGTCAAACCCGTTATTTACTCGGGTCAAAACTCGAGTTCCTTTCTTCCATCCTTTTTTTCAAAACTTTAATTTATTATAAGTATGCAAAAACTTACAGGCAACACCACTATTCATACTCGAGCACAAACCCAAGTTTCCCATGCCAAAACTCGAATGCGTCTTCAAGATTTCCCAACGCCAAACTAGCTGACACCCAACCACCGCCTCGTGCACATGCACGCCACCGTTGGTCACCTCCGACCAACGTCACTGCCTCCGGCAACTCTCTCAACACCTCGGCATCCAAAAACGACCACTCAACACACAAACTCACCTCGAATCAAAATTGGGTTATACTGCAGAACCCAAACCCAAACGACCCCACACAAACAACCTTCGACCACCAAAATCCGGTCAGCAGAGATCGCGCGGTGCCGACTATCCCTTGCCAAGCCAATACGCTACCTCCGGCCAAAACTTCGAAGCACTCGATGAAACGGTGCTTACGAAAAAAACAAAACCCAACCCAACAAAAACAAGGGCTTAAAACCCATTTCCGGTCATTGCCGTCGCCACAACCTCTTATAGCCTCAGCCACCATTTTTCCGCGAACCCCCATGGCCTTCCCCACCTCCAGTAGCAATCCCGGTCAACCAAATTGATCCATCTTCCAGAAATCACCCAAAATCAACCTTCCAGTAAAACCCAAATTCCAAACTAAATCCTATTTTAAAAATCTGGATTTTTGCGCTAAAAATCATAATTTTGAATGGTGATTCAATATATAATCATGAATCAATAAAATTCAAAATTTTATTTTTTTACATTTTATAAGTTTCACTGCAAATTTTACCTTACAGGTAAGTTCCAAACATAATTTGCTTAAACATATTTTCACAAGCTAGATGGGTTTAAAACTTAACTAGTTTGTTTTAGATTCAAAGCTTCAAAGTTTTTATATGAAAAACTTTGAATTTTGTTTATCTATAAAACTCTGTAAGCATGAATGACAGGGGAAAACCAATGTACAGGCATGCAGAAAATAAACACAACCATATTTACAGGATTATTTACAACTATCAACACATGCAGATTACATTGTTTCAGAGATCACTTAAGCAACCATTTATCCTACTTAAGTTTTAGATTAGTTGTTTATTCACCTCTTTTTTTTGACTTTGCACAGAAATTTGAACTGGAATGGAATCCCCCTTTTGTTTTTGAAACCTGTTGTTGCAATTTCCAGAAATTCTGAATTATTACTGATTCTAGACTCCGCTTTAAACTTTGATACTTGATTTCTTTAAAATTGGAACCATGGTGGTGCTCAAAGCTATTGAAAATGGGTTGTTTTCCAGATTGCATTGAAGCTTTAAAACTGGATTGACAGGTTGCATTTTGAAGCTTGATCTCGGGCAAAACTTGCTACATGCATGATAAAAATATTGCAGATTTTTGTTGAAGATGAACTTGAGGATTTGGGTGAAGTTTGCTACAGATTTTGATTTCCTGGTTTTAGATTTTGTTTTCTTGAACATGAGGATTTGAATAATTTCAAGTTTTGATAAAAGCAACATTGGGTTTGGAAATGAATGGTTTGAGGAGATCAGTAAAAACTACAGATTTTTATTTCTTAGGAATTGAATACGGGTTTCAAATTTTGATAAAAGAAGTTTTTAGACTTGAGAAGGAATTTCAGCGTTTCAGATTGAACTTGAGAACTTTTAATTCAAGGGTGGCCATGGATTCTTGTTTGTATTCAAAGAAAAAGAAGAAAGAAGTTAATAGGATTTTATAAAAATGAATTTTAAGGTTAAATAAAATTTAAAGAAAGGAAAATGAAGAAAAGACACTTGTATCTTTGATTTCATTTGTCATAACCCAAGCTTAATTTCTTAACACATGTATTCTATGATGTTTTAAAAATGAACACATGCCACTCATTTTTTTTAAATTATTAAAAAATGATATTTAAAATCCTTTATTATCAATTTGATTAATTTGTAAATACTTTACTAAATTATGAATGCTTTTATAAATTTATAAAATCTATTTTCTTTTCTTATAAAAATAAAACTTTCAAAAAGAAAAATAAGATATAAACTAATTAGATTCCAAATAAAATAATATAAAATTATTAAATCTATTTTTACAAGTTAATTTAAATGCTTTTGTATTTATCTATTATTAAATAAATATTTTCCAAATTTATATAAATAAAATTCTTTTGTTTTAAATTAATATAAAAACAAATCTTATTTTTAAAATAAAACTTTATTCATAAATCTTTTATATACAAATGTATTTCAAAATATACATTCTTTTTAAATTACAAATTCCAATTCAAATTTCAATTTAAAAAAATTCAAATTCAATTTAAACTTAAATTTCAAATCAAATATGTTTTTATTAAATTAAACAAACACACTTTTAAATTAAGAAATATTAAATTCTAATTTTAAAGTTAATTTTTAAATAAACATATATTTAAACAATACTTATTAAATCAAAACGTCAAACTTATCAGAAATCAAATTTATAAAATAACACAAATTAAATAATTATTCCATTTAAAATCAATTGATTTCTAAATTTAAAAACATCACAAAAATTTTATTTTGGTTATTTATGTTCGAAGATACAGTTTTATCAATTTTAAATGATTTAAATTAAGAGATTATCTCCATTTAAATTCTCTGAAATTCTGGGATATTACATTCCTCCCCCCTTAAAAGTATTTCGTCCTCGAAATTTAAACAAAAGATAATCCAAAATCTTTTATTTCATTTAACCATTCAAGCATTTCTATCAACCAAACATTATCAACCATCAACAATCCATCCAAACAAACAGTTTATTTAAACAACCAATCCATTTTATCAAACAATCCTAGCTATCCGGACATAAATCCAGATAAGTCTCCTTAAACTTATTCAGAGTTTCCCAAGACAAACTCTGAAATCCTAACTCCACAACAAAAGATAGATCGTTCACGTATTTCCTCAAATAAGATACGTGAAAACAATGTGAATTCCAGTCATCCAAACTGGCAAATTAACCTGAAGACTACAACACTAATCTTCTCTTGATAAGCTCCACCATCGCAGATACCTCACAGACCAAAACTGAACCAAGAACCAAACGATCTTCCGACTCTACTCCATAGAATGGAAATCTACAGGGCCTACTAAACAAAGCTTCACAGGGTGGCCTCCAGATATTCGCCTGACAACTTATACGAGAATTCTAATAAATGCAGACGATCCTCCTAACATCCAAAAAATTCAAAACACAAGCTCTCTCAAATCTCTAAACTTTGATTTAGCCTTTCCGTTGGTTTGAGAATGATAGGTTGTACCCAAATTCAATCTCGAACCCAAATCTGATCACAAAGCCTTCCAAAACTAGCTGGAGAAGATAAGATCACAATTGCTAACAATGCTGACTGAAACACCAAGCAGTCAGACAAACTCTCATGAAAACTCAGCCAAAGATGCTACAGAACAGACTGCCTCAACCAGAATAAAATGGGCGTTCTTGGCTAACCGATTCACAAGCACCCAATTCCTATAATTCCCTCTTCGATCCTTGGCAAACCTTCGAAAAAATCGAAAGAAATCACTTCCATCTGGAACTTTCACTTTGGAACCTCCATAGATTATTACAATCCGGCGGTCTTCTGCTGATCACCAACATTTGCTGACTGATCGCACATCCAAAGATGAAAGCAGCTACATCCTACTCTGTACTTGGCCACTAGAAGGTTCTCTTCATATCCATATATCTCTGAACACCCTGGGCTGGACACAACCTGGAGCGATGACTTCCTGCCAAAACTTCCTACTTTAAAATCCAAGAATACGGAACACAAATCCTTCCGATGATCCTCAATGTTCCCTTGACCAATCCATCTCAAAACTGGAACACTGACCATCATTGTAACAACCCGGGATTTGCATTACCAATTAATAAATAAAAGTTAGGATTTTTATTTATTCTTAATGAAGCATAAAAGGATTTGGAATAACAAAATTTATTTGAAAAAGGCTATTTTAATTAAATGGGAAATATGGGATTTTAAAATGAGGATAAAATGTTATTTTGGAGAGTTAAATATTTTAGGAGAGATTTTAAAACGGGTTTGGGTAAGAAAAATGAGTTTATATACATACATGAACACTTAGAAATTTTTTGGAAACATTGTTCATAACCCTCTTCTTATTGGGTTACTGAACTTAACCCAATAACCCACCCTAAACCTCCTCTATATATTATCTCAAACTCTCATAACCTCATTCATTCAACCCTAATCAAAACCCTAATCATTTCCTAAAGCTTTCTTAACAAAAATGGCCTCCATCTTCATCTCCTTCAAGTTTTAGCTTATGCAAGTCACTCTATGCAAAGGTAATGCAAATACCCACCTCAAATCCAACTTTTATAACTTTCTAATTTCTGAAATTAGTTTGATAACACATGTTTTATGTGTTTTTATGATCTTATAGCCTCTTAATCATCTTTTGCTAACTTGGGTTGATGCTAGAATGTTCATTGTTGCTTTCTAGAGAGGTATATTGCGAAAAACCTCTTCTAATATGTGTTTAATCCTCCTTTGATGTCATAAATCATTTTTTAACACATGTTTTATCATGTAACATGTGTATCATAGATCTTTGATCAACTTTACTTTCAATTTGGGGTTGCACATAAGGTGTTTGTGATATTGCTTCACAAGGTAATGCCAAGCTTTGGCCTTTGTTTCATTTAATATGGTGTATTAATCATTGTATAGTAGCTTGAGATTGTTATTAGTGAGATTTGATGCCAAAAACTTGAAAAAAACACTCCAAAACCACCAAAAACTGCATAAACAGCTGGTTGGAAAATGCTTCAGCCTGAAAACAGGCCAAAACCCAATTCTGAGTGCACTAGGGCAGGCCTGGGCTGCACCCAGACAGCTGCCCAAGCGGAGTGGGCTAGCCCGGTTGGGCTAGCCAGTAGCAGGCCAGCCCGCATGGGCTGGCGCACCACCCACCGCCCGAGCCCGCTTCGGGCTGGGGGCTGGTGCTTCGCCCCAGGCCAATTGGGCTGGAGGCTCGTAAGTCGCCCCAGCCCAATTGGGCTGGGGGGCTGGTGTTTCGCCCCAGCCCAATTGGGTTGGGGGGCATATTTTCCGCCCCAGCCCATTTGGGCTGGGGGGCATGATTTCCGCCCCAGCCCAATTGGGCTGGGGGACTTGTGTTCCTCCCAGCCCAATTGGCCTGGGGAACTTGTGTTCTGCCCCAGCCCAATTGGGCTGGGGGCTTTGTTTCTCCCCAGCCCAATTGGGCTGGAGGTTTATGATTGCTCCCCAGCCCAAGCGGGCTGGGGGCTTATGCATTGCTCCCCAGTCCATGCGGGCTGGGGGATGGACCAGGCTGCACCATGCGGTGCAGCCGGTCCTTAAAATAAAAATAAAAATTGAAAGCAGTTCCCTGTTTGCAGTTGTGGGACTGAATTTTGTGACATCGCCACGGTCACCTCCGTGGTCGAAATCCAACGTTTTTGGACTCGTTGGAAAGCTGGAGTTCTGAACTCCATGTCCAGAAAGTTTGATTAGTATCCGAATTCATTTGACTCTTCGAAATTGTTGTCGAAGAGGGACCCGGATCTCAGCCTGAAACAGTGTATTCACTGTTTCCGGGTCCGACTTTGGAGCGTCGCGGTGACTTCATTTCAAGTCGGAATCGAGTAATTCTTTTTGCGTTTTGAAGTAGGAATGTCGGACTACGTTCCTACCGATTTTCATGCTATTCGGATTCAGTTTGTTGGTCCGAATAATTTTCCGAACTTGGGTTCGCGTAAGTTTTGGACTATTTTTCAACACTTGGAATATTTTCAGTGATTCTCTGATTTATCGATTTCTTTGAGATTTGTCTCTGGATTTCATGCACGGGTTTTTATAAACTATTTTAAAAGGATTTCTCACTCCTAAATGGCTTTCGAAATTATTATATAATATTATTTTTAATTATTAAATTAATTACTCCATAATAGGAGAGTTTCCAAAAGCCGTTTTAAAGTGATTTCAAAATCAATTATAAATCCGTTTCGCACCATTATTTTCTATAATAAAAATCTCACACTCACTTTTAGCACGTCGAGCGAAGTGGAAAGGTGCTTAAACGGTTAGGAAATCTCCGGCCTATGGAACCGTGTGTATTTTCTTTCCGGTTAATCCCCTACCTATTCAATTGATCGTTTTGACCTTTGGGTCTAGTTTACCGATGATACGAGGTGGACTTTCTATTGTTTGGAGTGTGAGCTTGCTATTGGTTAGTAAACCGTTTAGTGCGAATGTGGGGTATGGGACTCATTGTTAACACTTACGGGTTCCTCTCCAAGAAGTTAGTGACACATTAGCCTCTGGGCGGCCAGTACTGGACCTCTGGGTCACCACGCCTCTGGGCAACCGTCTCTGGACACCTGCTCTATGGAGCAGTTTTTTTTTCAGCGTGCGCCTCTGGGCCTTTATCCTTCTGGGAAGGATCTCGCCTTCTCGCGCGTTCCGCATCTGTGCGAGTGATCGATCACAACTCTACAGTACTTGGCAACAACGACTTTGGTCGGTGCACGTGCAATATTTGTATTATCTGATGATTTTATATCCATTCGAGTATCGCCATTCGGTGTTGGTTCTATGGAACCATACGATGTAAGTGCGATTACCTTGTGGATTCATAGTGTCTCTGGACACTTCTTTTCAGTGTTTGATTTCATTGACTTTTCAGGATATCCCTATTGCTCTTTGGAGCGTCGATCTTTTCTTGGGCATTGATTACTGACTCTGGTCACTCTTGGGATTATTGCCTATGGGCAACTTTATATAGCTTTGACTACGCTGATGATATGATGCGATTTTATTTATTAAACACTTTGGTGTTTGTATTCTCTTTGGAGATTTTTACTGTTTATTGGTGATTAGAGATCGTCATTATATTCATGTGGTCCATTATATTCTTCTCTTTGGAGAAGTTCTGTTTTGTTTATGTACCGCATTATTATGTATCTCAGTTATTACTGATTATTTAGCTAGCCTGACCCGAGTGTTTTCGCTCGGGTCAGACCGAGTTGTTTCAGGTTAGGTCTCTGGACTTAGCTTTCTCTGCTTCCGCTTGGACATTATCTGCTATGCTGATAGATAGCTCTTTTTATTTGTCCACTATTCCGCTACTCTGTTATTTCAGACTCTTATGTATATATTTTTGACTCACATGTGTGAGCGGTGGCTTTGTACCCACCTGTTTGATACTTGGATCTGTATTGACGATATATTGTACCTATGTTCTGTGACTGTTCAGTGATGATGATGTTATCATTTAGTGTTATATTTGTTCTGAACCTATTTTCCTTAGCCATTGTAGTTTCGTTATAAATATCTATTGGATATGTCGAACCACTTGAGAAAAGAAAACCACCTATTCGACGTATTCAGTAGGTAGTTATAGCTTGATTACATATGGTCGCTTCCATTATACTCTATTCTCCGTTCTAGTAGACGGTATTACTCCGTAATACTCTTTACTAGAGTGGGTCTCGGAGTGGGGCGTTACATTTTGGTATCAGAGCTAAGGTTCAGAATTAAGCATAACAAACACAGAATAGACACGTAGTATAATACGTTACAATACGATCCAAATTGAACTTCTCCACTTTTAGATAAATAAGTTAGGAATATATGTAGGAATCTATTATATTCCGTAATATTCCTTAATGAATTATCTATCTTTGAATCGAGCTTAACTAAATCTTTGGATGTTACTTGTTTGGTTTCTTCACTAAGGATTGTGAATCCCATCGGCGGATCCACGACCCTTAGCTTGCTTTGTGAGAATATAGATATTGATCTTTGTGGATTTTCTTTCCGTGCGAATCTGCACGTTATGGAGTATTTGGGATTTGATATGATTCTTGGCATGGATTGGCTCCTTCAGCACGATGCCAAAATTATTTGTTCGGAGCGGATATTATTCATTCATCACGCTGATTCGTCCTCTCCGTTAGCTATTGTTCTTCAGGATGTTGGGATTTCTGATATTACTTTATTTTCTCTTGATTCACGAGATGAGGATTTGGACATATCTCGTATTTCTGTTGTTCGGGATTTCCCCGATATATTCGAGCCAGTATCTGGCCTGCTGCCATAGCGGGCCATTGAGTTCCACATCGATCTCATTCCAGGCTCCCACCCAGTTAGGCGTCCTCCCACGAGGATGTCTACTAAAGAGAATGAGGAACTCAGGAAGCATTTAGTGGAGCTTGAGGCGAAGCAGTTCATTCGGTCCAGTTCTTCGCCATGGGGTGCTGCTGTGGTCTTCGTTAAGAAGCCCAATGGCTCTCTTAGGCTTTGCATCGACTATCGCAAGCTTAATGAGTCGACCATCATAAATCGTTATCCATTGCCATGGATAAACGATATGTTTGATCGGTTGAGCGGTAAGGTCTTTTCACAGCTCGACCTTGCCACCGGGTTTCATCAACTTCGAGTTGCGGAAGATAGCATTCCTCTTACCGCTTTCCGCACTCGTTATGGTTCTTTTGAGTGGTTGGTCATGCCATTCGGCTTGACGAACGCACCGGCTTTCTTCGTCGATCTTATGAATCGAGTATTCCAGTAATACATCGATATATACGTTCTGGTTTTCATCGACGATATTCTTATTTACTCTAGATCCGAGGCAGAGCATGCTCATCATTTGCGGAACATCTTGGATACTCTTCGTCAGCATCAGCTTAAGGCCAAGCTCTCCAAGTGCCATTTTTGGAAGAGTAAGGTCAAGTTCTTGGGCCATATTGTATCATCTGAGGGTGTTTCTGTCGATCCTGCCAAGATCGAAGCTATTCAGAATTGGAAGCATCCCGAGAACGTTCATGATATTCGCAGCTTCCTTGGTCTGGCGGGTTATTACCGTCGGTTTGTCAAGGATTTCTCTCGAGTTGCACTTCCCCTTACGACGCTGACTTGTAATGGTGTTCGCTTTATTTGGTCTGATAAGTGTGAAGCTTCTTTTCAGCGATTGAAGGAACTTCTCACTCATGCTCCTATCCTTGTGGTTCCTGAGAGTAACCAGGATCTTGTTGTTTACACCGACGCTTGTGGTAGCGGGCTCGGTGCTGTACTTATGCAGAAGGATCGGGTAGTTGCTTATGCTTCCAGGCAACTGCGTCCGAATGAGGTTCGCTATCCTACTCATGATCTTGAGTTAGCAGCTATCGCCTTTGCCTTGAAGACGTGGCGTCACTTTCTATTTGGCGAACGCTTCATTCTTTACACCGATCATAAGTCTCTGAAGTATCTTTTCAGCCAGAGAGATCTCAACATGAGACAGCAGCGATGGCTTGAGTTTCTCGCCTCATATGATTTGGATATTCAGTATACCCCTGGCAAGGGTAATCGTGTTGCAGATGCGCTCAGTCGCAAGCACTCGGCGGTAGTTTCTATGATGATTGCCGAGTGGGACATTCTTGAGACACTATCTTTATGTGATATTAGAGATCGAGCTCCATCTTCTGATTTTCCGGTCTTATTATTCAGCTTGGAAGCTCGTCCTATCTTATTGGATCGCATTGCCCATGCTCAGCGGTAGGATCCGGACTTATTGCATCTTATTCACCTTCTCGAGTCGGGATCCAGTGATGAAACATTGCTGGATTATTCTCTTGATTTTCGTCGGTGTCTTCGTAGGAAGAACCGTATTGTTGTACCATCTGATTTATCACTTAGGCGTGACATTCTGGACGAGTGCCATCGCACTAAGTACACTATTCATCCCGGGTCGAGTAAGATGTATGCCGACATGTGTCGCCTATATTATTGGGAGGGTTTGAAGAGAGATGTGGCAAGTTATGTGAGTGGTTGCATGACTTGTCAACAGATCAAGGCCAAGCATCAACGTCCATCTGGTCTTCTTCAGCCGCTAGAGATTCCATTGTGGAAATGGGATCAGATATCCATGGATTTTATTGACGGTCTGCCTCGATCGAGGTCAGGCCATACTTCTATTTGGGTCATCGTCGATCGCTTGACCAAATCTGCTCATTTCATCCCTATTAGGTCCACTCGGACGGCTCCTCAGCTGGCCAAGCTATATGTGAAGGAAGTCGTTCGACTTCATGGCATTCCGAGCTCTATCGTCTATGATCGAGACACTATCTTTACTGGTCACTTCTGGAAGTGCCTATAGTCAGCTTTGGGCACAAAGCTGAATCTCTCGACTGCTTATCATCCTCAGACCGACGGTCAGACTGAGAGGGTGAATCGGGTTTTAGAGGATCTTTTACGCTGTTGTATTCTGGATTTTGGAGGGAGTTGGGAGGATCACTTACCGCTTGTAGAGTTCTCCTACAACAACAGCTTTCAGTCTAGTATCGGCATGGCACCTTTCGAGGCTCTATACGGAAGGCCATGTCGCTCTCATGCTTGTTGGTTAGAATCTGGCGAGAAGCTTATTCTTGGTCCAGATTCAGTTCGGAAATCTTCCAAAAAAATTGTTCTTATCCGTCGGAGAATGAAAGAGGCACAGGACCGCCAGAAATCCTACGCGGACAACCGTAGGAAGCCTCTTGAGTTCTCCATTGGTGATTTTGTCTTCATTCGGATTTCTCCTATGAAGGGGACTGTGCGTTTCAGCTCTACAGGGAAGTTGGCTCCTCGCTATGTTGGACCATTTCCTATTACGGAACGCATCGGCCCCATTGCTTATCGTGTGGCTCTACCTGTTCATTTTTCCGGAATGCATGACGTGTTCCATGTTTCTCAGCTTCGCAAGTATGTTCGCGATCCTGATTCTATCATTGAGCCGCATGTCGTACCTGATTTAGAGATCTTACCTGACTTATCTTTGGAGCAGCAACCTCTCCGTGTTCTTGATTCGGAGGTTAGACGCCTTCGCAACAAAGAGGTTCCACTCGTGAAGATTCAATGGTCACCGAATCCTAAGGACTGCACTTGGGAGACCAGAGAATCTATCGAGCGCTCTTATCCTGGCTTTCTCCCATCTTCTTCTGCGGGTAATAGTTCTCTATTTTATCTCTATCACTTCTTTTGTGCATTTGATGTTATAGACGACATCTATCTTAAGGAATTGCGGGGACACAATTTTCTCAAGGGGGGAGTCTGTAACAACCCGGGATTTGCATTACCAATTAATAAATAAAAGTTAGGATTTTTATTTATTCTTAATGAAGCACAAAAGGATTTGGAATAACAAAATTTATTTGAAAAAGGGTATTTTAATTAAATGGGAAATATGGGATTTTAAAATGAGGATAAAATGTTATTTTGGAGAGTTAAATATTTTAGGAGAGATTTTAAAACGGGTTTGGGTAAGAAAAATGAGTTTATATACATACATGAACACTTAGAATTTTTTTGGAAACATTGTTCATAACCCTCTTCTTATTGGGTTACTAAACTTAACCCAATAACCCACCCTAAACCTTCTCTATATATTATCTCAAACTCTCATAACCTCATTCATTCAACCCTAATCAAAACCCTAATCATTTCCTAAAGCTTTCTTAACAAAAATGGCCTCCATCTTCATCTCCTTCAAGTTTTAGCTTATGCAAGTCACTCTATGCAAAGGTAATGCAAATACCCACCTCAAATCCAACTTTCATAACTTTCTAATTTTTGAAATTAGTTTGTTAACACATGTTTTATGTGTTTTTATGATCTTATAGCCTCCTAATCATTTTTTGCTAACTTGGGTTGATGCTAGAATGTTCATTGTTGCTTTCTAGAGAGGTATATTGCTAAAAACCTCTTCTAATATGTGTTTAATCCTCCTTTGATGTCATAAATCATTTTTCAACACATTTTTTATCATGTAACATGTGTATCATAGATCTTTGATCAACTTTACTTTCAATTTGGGGTTGCACATAAGGTGTTTGTGATATTGCTTCATAAGGTAATGCTAAGCTTTGGCCTTTGTTTCATTTAATATGGTGTATTAATCATTGTATAGTAGCATGAGATTGTTATTAGTGAGATTTGATGTCGAAAACTTGAAAAAAAACACTCCAAAACCACCAAAAACTGCATAAACAGCTGGCTGGAAAATGCTTCAGCCCGAAAACAGGCCAAAACCCAATTCTGAGTGCACCAGGGCAGGCCTGGGCTGCACCCAGACAGCTGCCCTGGCGTAGTGGGCTAGCCCGGTTGGGCTAGCCAATAGCAGGCCAGCCCGCATGGGCTGGCGCACTACCCACTGCCCCAGCCCGCTTCGGGCTGGGGGCTGGTGTTTCGCCCCAGCCCAATTGGGCTGGGGGCTGGTAAGTCGCCCCAGCCCAATTGGGCTGGGGGGCTGATGTTTCGCCCCAGCCCAATTGAGCTGGGGGCTGGTAATCCTCCCCAGCCCAATGGGGGGGGCATGATTTCCGCACCAGCCCAATTGGGCTGGGGGGCATATTTTCCGCCCCAGCCCAATTGGGCTGGGGGGCATGATTTCCGCCCCAGCCCAATTGGGCTGGGGGACTTGTGTTCTGCCCCAGCCCAATTGGGCTGGGGGCTTTGTTTCTCCCCAGTCCAATTGGGCTGGGGATTTATGATTGCTCCCCAGCCCAAGCGGGCTGGGGGCTTATGCATTGCTCCCCAGTCCATGCAAGTTGGGGGCTGGACCAGGCTGCACCATGCGGTGCAGCCGGTCCTTTAAAAAAAAAAAAAAATTGAAAGCAGTTCCCTGTTTGCAGTTGTGGGACTATTCCGCCCAGCCCAATTGGGCTGGGGGACTTGTGTTCTGCCCCAGCCCAATTGGGCTGGGGGCTTTGTTTCTCCCTAGTCCAATTGGGCTGGGGATTTATGATTGCTCCCCAGCCCAAGCGGGATGAGGGCTTATGCATTGCTCCCCAGTCCATGCAAGCTGGGGGCTGGACCAGGCTGCACCATGCGGTGCAGCCGGTCCTTAAAAAAAAAAAAAAAAAAAAAATGAAAGCAGTTCCCTGTTTGCAGTTGTGGGACTGAATTTTGTGACATCGCCACGGTCACCTCCGTGGTCGAAATCCAACGTTTTTGGACTCGTTGGAAAGCTGGTGTTCTGATCTCCATGTCCAGAAAGTTTGATTAGTATCCGAATTCATTTGACTCTTCGAAATTGCTGTCGAAGAGGGACCCGGATCTCAGCCTGAAACAGTGTATTCACTGTTTCCGGGTCCGACTTTGGAGCGTCGCCGCGACTTCATTTCAAGTCGGAATCGAGTAATTCTTTTTTCGTTCTGAAGTAGGAATGTCGAACTACGTTCCTTCTGATTTTCATGCTATTCGGATTCAGTTTGTTGGTCCGAATAATTTTCCGAACTTGGTTTCGCGTAAGTTTTGGACTATTTTTCAACACTTGGAATATTTTCAGTGATTCTCTGATTTATCGATTTCTTTGAGATTTGTCTCTGGATTTCATGCACGGGTTTTTATAAACTATTTTAAAAGGATTTTTTACTCCTAAATGGCTTTCGAAATTATTATATAATATTATTTTTAATTATTAAATTAATTACTCCATAATAGGAGAGTTTCCAAAAGCCGTTTTAAAGTGATTTCAAAATCAATTATAAATCCGTTTCGCACCATTATTTTCTATAATAAAAATCTCACACTCACTTTTAGCACGTCAAGCGAAGTGGAAAGGTGCTTAAACGGTTAGGAAATCTCCGTCCTATGGAACTGTGTGTATTTTCTTTCCAGTTAATCCCCGACCTATTCGATTGATCGTTTTGACCTCTGGGTCTAGTTTACCGATGATACGAGGTGGACTTTCTATTGTTTGGAGTGTGAGCTTGTTATTGGTTAGTAAAACGTTTAGTGCGAACATGGGGTATGAGACTCATTGTTAACACTTTACGGGTTCCTCTCCAAGAAGTTAGTGACACATTAGCCTCTGGGCGGCCAGTACTGGACCTCTGGGTCACCACGCCTCTGGGCAACCGTCTCTGGACACCTGCTCTATGGAGCAGTTTATTTTTCGGCGTGCGCCTCTGGGCCTTTATCCTTTTGGGAAGGATCTCACCTTCTCGCGCGTTCCGCATCTGTGCGAGTGATCGATCACAACTCTACAGTACTTGGCAACAACGACTTTGGTCGGTGCACGTGCAATATTTGTATTATCTGATGATTTTATATCCATTCGAGTATCGCCATTCGGTGTTTGTTCTATGGAACCATACGATGTAAGTGCGATTACCTTGTGGATTCACAATGTCTCTGGACACTGCTTTTCAGTGTTTGATTTCATTGACTTTTCAGTATATCCCTATTGCTCTTTGGAGCATCGATCTTTGCTTGGGCATTGATTACTGACTCTGGTCACTCTTGGGATTATTGCATATGGGCAAGTTTACATAGCTTTGGATACGCCGATGATATGAGGCGATTTTATTTATTAAACACTTTGGTGTTTGTATTCTCTTTGGAGATTTTTACTGTTTATTGATGATTAGGGATCGTCATTATATTCATGTGGTCCATTATATTCTTCTCTTTGGAGAAGTTCTGTTTTGTTTATGTACCGCATTATTATGTATCTCAGTTATTACTGATTATTTAGCTAGCTTGACCCGAGTGTTTTCGCTCGGGTCAGACCGAGTTGTTTCAGGTTAGGTCTCTGGCCTTAGCTTTCTCTGCTTCCGCTTGGACATTATCTGCTATGCTGATAGATAGCTCTTTTTATTTGTCCACTATTCCGCTTCTCTGTTATTTCAGACTCTTATGTATATATTTTTGACTCACATGTGTGAGCGGTGGCTTTGTACCCACCTCTTTGATACTTGGATCTGTATTGACGATATATTGTACCAATGTTCTGTGACTGTTATGTGACTGTTCTGTGATGATGATGTTATCATTTAGTGTTATGTTTGTTCTGAACCTATTTTCCTTAGCCATTGTAGTTTCGTTATAAATATCTATTGGATATGTCGAACCACTTGAGAAAAGAAAACCACCTATTCGACGTATTCAGTAGGTAGTCATAGCTTGATTACATATGGTCGCTTCCATTATACTCTATTCTCCGTTCTAGTAGACGGTATTACTCTGTAATACTCTTTACTAGAGTGGGTCTCGGAGTGGGGCGTTACAATCATTGACTTACTACATCCATCTCATACACACAAGCGTCCGAGCAGATCTCAAATTTATCCTTGCCATCAGAGATAGCTAGAACAGGCACGCTAGTCAGCCTTGCCTTCAAATTTGAGAAAATCTCTTCTCACTCGGGTCCACTTCTACTGTAGAACTCTGCCTAACCCGAAAACTTCAGTTGCTTCTACTCTTGAATAGTAACTATCCAGGCTGGATCTACAGAAATACCATTGCCAAAACAAAATTCTTCCTCAAAGCCTCTAACACTAACTCCAAATGTCGCTAGCTCTCCTCTTAGGATTTGGAGTAGACAAGAAAAACATTGATGAAAACAAGAACAACTTACATCACAAATCTCGATTCATCAAATCCACACAGAATCTCAAAAGACTTATCCGTCTAGGCCAAAAAGACATCAGTTGAACTCCCACTGGGAAAAATAGGCTGAACAAAAGACACTGCTTCCGAAACTAAAGACGATCCAAATCTCTCTCTCTTGATGAGGAAAAACCTTCGCTCCTTCGGAATACCCGGAAAATCTCTGACCACTCAATGGACCCTGCACCTCCTGGAGATACCTCAATCCATGCAAAATATGACTCAAAAGAATCCCAGCATCATCGCAAGTCACTTTTGCGATTCTTCTCAACTCAACTTCCAAAGATACAATCCTTGCTTCTTACATCAAATAGCCCAATACCATCCAACCAATCCAAATCCAGACAAGATCAATACCCTTTAGATTAAATAAAAGTTTTCCAGAAAACTACGGGGAAAGATAAGGAAATCCTAGGATTCCACAGATTTGATCTATCTCGGTTATCCATCTATAGGGCTTGGTTCAAAGGTAGGAGGGCTAAACAATCAAAGATAGAGAGATAAATTCCTCTAGAACTCATATTGGAAATCCGAACAGATACCCACCAAATTTATATAAGTATATAGTTATATAAAAATTATAAATACGCGCTCTCAAGATAGACACCACTCCAGAGCATAGGTATTATCTCAACCGATGCTCTGATACCAAGTGAAACGACCCGCCTTTAATTTCACAGAAAGACGCATCATCTTTAAGAAAGAAAGAGGTAGAAATAGAATAGATAGAAGAAAAGAACTCAACAAAATCAAAATATCACAGCGGAACGAAACAAAATATAATATACAACATAACTATCACATAGTCTATTACATATCAGAGTTACTCATATACAACAACACAAGATAGACAGTTATACAAGTCTGTCTATTATACAACTCAAATACAACACATACATACACAGAGATAGATCATAGCGGAAACACCAAATAACTACAAGCACTGAAGCCTCCTGCTCCATAACTCCTCCAGTATTCTTCAAAGCTAACCTGAATCCCTTGGCTACTCGTAAAACTTTTAGTACCCAAGAGTTTAAGAAAAACAGAATAAACTCCGGGTCAGACATGGGTCTGGTGTGAGTAAACGGGTTAAAGTTTCTTAACTTTTTAAAACCTTTGAAAACAAAAGGTATCACATAAGACTCCTCATAAATAAACATGGGTAAGTTTTTACCTTACGCTAACCAAAACATTTGATAGGAAATCTAGTGATATTATAATAGTGTCTAGGGTTTTCAAGTAAATAGAAAATAGCCGAAATTGTTACATTCATTAAATTCCAGTTACTAGCCACAAAAGTGGGTAATACAATCAAAACCGTATGGGGCACGTAAGAAGAATGGGTTTCCATCAATGGCAGGGCTACTGGGGTACCGCCCGTCACAGTACCTGGCCTAGATCACCGTATCGAGGAGTACGCCCTCTCCCCTACAACACAAAACCAGGACCATTCCTTACTGAACAGTCCCGAACAAGACCACCCCGACGATTCTAGCTAGCAATCGCCCCACACAGCCGAAATAAAAAGGGACAACTAGACATGGGTAAATCTCATCCTACTTGGGCATGACCCACTTAGCCTTGCTGCACCTCCCCTGTTTTAGCCATTCCCGGTTGATGAGGCTTAAGGCTGCGATTACCTTTATAGAACACATCTATCTTGGAATGCTCATCGTCCACCTGACGATGTTCTGAAAGCATTCAATCCATACAAGTTCGTTCCGGGTTCGAACGAAACCGAAGGCATTATCTAGTTACACTCATTTTGGAATCACCCTCAGGGTTAACGACAATAACCCTTGCACTCTGAAAACTCCATCTCGAACCTGAAAGTACTATCTCCATTATACTCGTATTTGAATCACCCTCAGAGTTTTTAACGACAGATAGTTCTTACACTTCGAGTCTTCAACTCGATCTTCTCTTGAATTCCCGACCTAACGTTTAACTTGGATTGATGTGCTTTTCGGATAATCAAATTTGATACCCGATCCCGGTCTCATCGAACCAAATGTGTCTTAAAGGCCAAGTTGTTTAAAGGTTTAAACAATTCAATTCAATTTACTACAATTCAATGCTTTGAAATCACACGACATTAACATAGATAAATACCATACATTTATCATTGATTTAACCTATATCATATCACTGAATGTCACAACATATATCATAAAAAGATATCAATCCAATAGATATCATCCAATTCAGACATTCAACAACCAATCATCCATAAGCAAGCATTATCAATTGATATCACAATTAATTTAATTTCTTAAATTAATCCCTTAAGAATCAACCCCTAAATCTTGCTTATACAATCATTAATTAATCTTAATTAATTTATCACTCATTGACTAACTTAATTAATCGATTAATCAATTCCTAATCCAGATTAATTATCCCTTAATCATCAATTAATAAATCTTAATTATTAATTTCCTTTAATATAAAGTAATTAATCTTTAATTTCTTCCACAATCAATTAATTAACTTTTAGTTAACTGATTAATTATCCATCAACTATCGATTAATAACCTTAATTATTAATCAATATCTCTTAATACACATTAATTAATCCATAATTACTTTTATAATTAATTAATTAATTAATTATTAACAAATTAATTATCTTTTAATTATTTATTAATAAACCTAATTATCAATTATTAATTACGAACTTAATTACAGATTACTTACTCCTTAATCACCAATTAATTAATCATTTAATTAACCCTTAATTAACTATCAACCCATCCTTAATTAACAGATAATCAATCCTTAATTACCCTTTCACTAATCCTTAATCACAATTGATTAATCAATTATTTACCATTTAACAACTTCTTAATTAATCCTTAATTACGGAATAATTATTATCTAATTATTAATCAATAAAACTTTAATTATTTATTAATAAAATTTAATTACAAGTTAAACATTTCTTAAATACTAATTAAGTAAACTTTATTACTTAATTAACAACTTATTAATTACTTAATTAATAATTCTTAACCACTTAATTAATTAAGTTTAATTTCACTTAATTACTTGATTAATGAATCCTTAATCATTAATTAAAAATCTAGTTAATGATCTTTTAATTATAATCTAATTAATCTTAAATTAATTAACCTTTAATTCTTAACCATTTATTCATCGAGTAAATTATTTCCCTTGATTAATTTCTTAATTAATCCTTTATAATTACAGTAATTAATTAAACATAACTTCCTTAAATTAACTCAATCAAAATTAAGATATTAAAACCTTAATTAAGATAAAACATTTACCTTATAAATGCTTTAATTGACTTAACATATTTACAATCATTATTTTATAACTATCCTTACTTAATTAAATTATTAATTAAGTTTAAGTTAAAACAATCATTTAGCTTGATAAATTAAAGTTATCAAACACAACTTTAAATAACTTAAATATTTATCTATTTATAGTTTAAACTAATTTCAATTTGAATTTAAAACTTGTCTTATATAAACCATTAAAATTACTTTCAAACTCTTTTACAAAATCATTCAAAAAATTTAAACAATGTTTAAATTTAACAAAACTTCAGAACTTCTTAAAATATGTTGAATAAAACATTTATTAAATACATCTAGTAATTTATATACAGTTTTTAACTAATTTAAAATTTCTAAATTTCAAAAACAAGTTTTAAACCTTTTTAAAATCTTTTAAAAACTGTTTAGTTTTCCAGCTTCGGGTCAAACCCGTTATTTACTCGGGTCAAAACCCGAGTTCCTTTCTTCCACCCTTTTTTTCAAAACTTTTAATTATTTTAAGCATGCAAAAACTTACTGGCAACACCACTATTCATACTCGATCACAAACTCGAGTTTCCCATGCCAAAACTCGAATGCGTCGTCGAGATTTCCCAATGCCAAACTAGCTGACACCCAACCACTGCCTCGTGCACATGCACGCCACCGTTGGTCACCTCCGACCAACGTCACTGCCTCCGGCAACTCTCTCAACACCTCGGCATCCGAAATCGACCACTCAAACACACAAACTTACCTCGAATCAAAATTGGGTTATGCTGCAGAACCCAAACACAAACGACCCCACACAAACAACCTTCGACCACCAAACACCGGTCACTACAGATCGCGCGGTGCCGACCATCCCTTGCCAAGCCGATACACTACCTCCAGCCAAAATTTCAAAGCACTCGATGCAACGGTGCTTACGGAAAAAAACAAAACCAACCCAACAAAAACTAGGGCTTAAAACCCATTTTCGGTCATCGCCGTCGCCACAATCTCTTATAGCCTCAGCCACCATTTTTTCTCGAACCCCCATGGCCTTCCCTACCTCTAGTAGCAACCCCGATCAACCAAATTGATCCATCTTCCAAAAATCACCCAAAATCAACCTTCCAGTAAAACACAAATTCCAAATTCAATCCTATTTTAAAAATCTGGATTTTTGTGCTAAAAATCATAATTTTGAATGGTGATTCAAAATATAAACATGAATCAATAAAATTCAAAATTTTATTTTTTTACATTTTATAAGTTTCACAGCAAATTTTAGCTTACAAGTAAATTCCAAACATAATTTGCTTAAACATATTTTCACAAGCTAGATGAGTTTAAAGCTTAACTAGTTTGTTTTAGATTCAAACTTCAAAATGTTTATATCAAAAACTTTGAATTTTGTTTATCTATAAAACTCTGTAAGCATGAATGACAGGGGAAAACCAATGTACATGCATGCAGAAAATAAACAAAACCATATTTACAGGATTATTTACAACTATCAACACATGCAGATTACATTGTTTCAGACTTCACTTAGGAAACCATTTACCCTACTTAAGTTTTACATTTGTTGTTTCCTCACCTCCTTTTTTTGACTTTGCACAGAAATTTGAACTAGAATGGAATCCCCCTTTTGTATTTGAAAACTGTTGTTGCAATTTCCAGAAACTCTGAATTATTACTGATACTAGACTCTGTTATAAACTTTGATACTTGTTTTCTTTAAAACTGGAACCATGGTGGTGCTCAAAGCTTTTGAAAATGGGTTGTTTTCCAGATTGCATTGAAGCTTTAAAACTGGATTGATAGGTTGCATTTTGAAGCATGATCTTGGGCAAAACTTGCTACATGCATGATAAAAATATTGCAGATTTTTGTTGAAGATATACTTGAGGATTTGGGTGAAGTTTGCTACAGATTTTGATTTCTTGGTTTCAGATTTTTTTTCTTGAACATGAGGATTTGAATTGTTTCATGTTTTGATAAAAGCAACATTGGGTTTGGAAATGAACGGTTTGAGGAGATTAGTAAAAACTACAGATTTTTATTTCTGAGGAATTGAATATGGGTTTCAAATTTTGATAAAAGAAGTTTTCAGACCTGAGAAGGAATTTTAGTGTTTCAGATTGAACTTGAGAACTTTTAATACAAGGGTGGCCATGGATTCTTGTTTGTATTCAAAGAAAAAGAAGAAAGAAGATAATAGGATTTTATAAAAATGAGTTTTAAGGTTAACTAAAATTTAAAGAAAGGAAAATGAAGAAAAAGACACTTGTATCTTTGATTACATTTGTCATAACCCAAGCTTAATTTACTAACACATGTATTCTATGATGTTTTAAAAATGAACACATGCCACTCATTATTTTTAAACTATTAAAAAATGATATTTAAAATCCTTTATTATCAATTTGCTTAATTTGTAAATACTTTACTAAATTATGAATGCTTTTATAAATTTATAAAATCTATTTTCTTTTCTTATAAAAATAAAACTTTCAAAAGAAAAATAAGATATAAACTAATTAGATTCCAAATAAAATAATATAAAATTATTAAATCCATTTATACAAGTTAATTTAAATGCTTTTGTATTTATCTACTATTAAATAAATATTTTCCAAATTTATATAAATAAAATTCTTTTGTTTTAAATTTATATAAAAAAAATCTAATTTTTAAAAATAAAACTTTATTCATAAATCTTTATATACAAATGTATTTCAAAATATACATTCTTTTTAAATTACAAATTCCAATTCAAATTTCAATTTTAAAAAAATTCCAAATTCAATTTAAACTTAAATTTCAAATCAAATATATAAAAATTAAACAAACACACTTTTAAATTAAGAAATATTAAATTCTAATTTTAAAGTTAATTTTTAAATAAACATATATTTAAACAATACTTATTAAATCAAAAAGTCAAACTTATCAAAAATCAAATTTATAAAATAACCCAAATTAAATAATTATTCCATTTAAAATCAATTGATTTAGAAATTTAAAACATCACATAAATTTTATTTTGGTTATTTATATTTGAATATGCAGTTTTATCAATTTTAAATGATTTAAATTAAGAGATTATCTTCTTTTAAATTCTCCAAAATTCAAAGATATGTCAAGCTGTTACAACATAGCACTATACATCATTTCCTTTAATGTACATAGATCATTCATATGCAAAATTTGATTTGATCACTACTCAAACACACTACTTCACTTCCGAACTAGTATCACTCACTCGATTTTATAGTATGGACTCCAATTAGGTTTCTTGATTTGGAACTTATGTTCTCATTACATAGTTATTACAATGATAGAAAATACTGGCCCCATACCAAAAATCGTCATCGAGTGCTCATCGTCAAAAATCGAGTAATATACCCCTATTTGGAATGGCGTGAATCACCTCAAAGTCATGTACTTGAATCTTAGATCAATACAATATGAAAATTAGAGATGATCTATGTCCCCTTAATACCAATTCTATTTCCACTAAATCATCTATCAAAACATTACATAAAACTAAACTTAAGTTCGCTTGGATACTACTCCACTACATCTGAAGACTATATACCCCCATTTGATCCAACTATTCCATTTTGAACTATTTCCCTAAGAAAACTCAAGATTCAAATACTTGGTCTTATTTCAAAAACATTTTTGAATTGGAACAATATATTTTAATCATAGAATATATATTTATAGCTTGAGTAACTTCAAAATGATACTAAGGAACTAGGTACTACCAAACAATATCATACACTCCCTTACTAGAAAGGGTAATACTCAAGAGAAGTGTTCACCATCCGAACATATCTATTCCCCAATTTTTGAATTATTTTCAAGCCACTTGAACTAGTTAACTTAAGAATCTTACTTTTATATCAAAATCTTTTGAAACTATACTTCTCATATTTCCAACATAACATTTATCACCAACTCGCTTTAGGTTCATTCGGGTTGAACCTATTTTGATTGTATAATGATAAAGATAATAATTTCTAAGTACCTTACAACGTTCGCCTATGCAAACATCCGATTGTCACTTAGAAGATTATCCAGATCATCACAAAACAATCAAGACTCATTTTCCCAAACTAATCAAAGGAAAACACTTCTTACATAACATTTTCATTCCCGAAATCTTATACTTGAACTAAAAATATTTTCAAATAATACTATTATTATTTTTCCAATCCTTGAAAATCATTTTTCAAAAGTCCTAGGATTTTTGTCCTTAAGTTTCAACTTAAATTCTTTTTAATTATAATACACCTTCTTATAAATTCATTTATAAGATCAACTTTTATAATTTTAAAATATTTATTTCAAAATATTATAAATCTTTTTAAACATCTTTTATTAAATCAAATTTTAATTCAATATTAACATCGAATGCCTTATAATCAAATTATGGAACTTAATTCATAAGGTGCTCGTTTAAGTGTTTTCCTAATTTATATCTACCCAATCCAAACCTTAAAAAGGAAAGCTACCTATGCACACTAATAATTGTCAAAGCTCAACTAAATGAGCATGACTAAAAAACCTAGAAATATTATTATCTTTTAACAAACAACACCTCAAAAATACTATACTATACTCTTTTTGAAAACAATTCTTTATATATAAAATATATTCAGGGTAAAATTATTTCATTTACCCAATTTCAAAATAATACTGTGTCTGTTGGTCTTGTCTAAGTGTTTAGGAATCCCTGTCGACAACATTGATCAGGGCGTCAACCAAAATTCATAAGCCTCTTAATAGATCAAACAACACAATAGAAATATTTTATATCACTAACAAATATGCGCTCTTATATATACGCTCAAACTCATCATAAGGCATTCCATTACATTATTTCTTAATGAGTTGCCCCAGCAAAGCCAAGATTCTCGCTTAACCTCACACTCTGATATCTAATGTAATGATCCGCCTTTCTTACACCTGGACATGACACTTAATACATCCACGGTATACGTGTGCAAATGATTTAAGTGTCCAAAAGTCAGGTCATTAGGGGAAAAGAAGAAAACAGAAGATTAGAAGAAACTAAACAATCATAGAATCTCACGACGTAATGGAATAGCATATATTAATCAACATAATTCTTTACAAAGTCATTTCCATCAGAGTCATAGTAATACAAATTTTACCTAGGATAGTTATAACAGCTATCCCTACTGAATAGATACAATATACATATAAATAGCTGAAACAAGATAATTACTAGCTATTAATGAAGCACCCTACTTCAAGCTCCTCTAAAATGCATCCCGGAAATACCTGAACTACTTCGCTACCTATAAAAAATTTAAGCACCCAAGAGTTTTAAGGAAAGAAAATAAAACTCTAGGTTAGACATGGGTCTAGTGTGAGTAAACTCAAACAACTGAATTTTATGTTTAAAACCCTTTTAAAATCAAAGGTATCTCGTAAGACCACGTAGCATATAAACACGGGTGAGTTTTTACCTTACAATAACCAAAACACCTTTTATATAAAATTTACTGATGCTATAATAATATCTAACGGTTCAAGTAAAATATAAATATAGCTGATCTCGTATTTCAACATAGTTGGGTACATCTAAAACCGTAAAAGCACATATTGGAGAATTGATTTCATACTATGACAAGGTAAGAAACTACCTTATGATAGTACATCTATAGATAAAATGCACAGGTGTTTGACAAGAACATCTTGTACCCCTACCACACAGGACTGGTCTACCACTTGACTAGTAGTGTAACAACCCAGAAATTAGTCATTCGAATTGGAATGTTTAATTGATTTTAAATATTTTGATATTTTTTATATGTCAAGCAGCTTAAATTTCAAAAGTAGAGATTTTTTGAATAATAAATTTAAATAATTGGAATATTTAAAATTTTGAATCTTAGATCTAATAGAAAAAAATGATTTTGAAAGCTAATTTAATTTCTATTTGAATAAGTATGAAGATAGTAAACTTTTTAAAGATTTAATAGCCATTAATTTGGTTTTATAATAATTTGTTTTAATTGACTTGTGAAAATAACCTTTTGGGACACCATCTCTATTTTCGATGAAACTACTTTCATTGGATCCATAATAGTTAATTATCTATGCTAATGAATTTTATGGCGATTGGACGCATCGTTTGATCGTGCGAGCTCAAAACGCTTATAAATTAATTGTAGAATTTATATAATATAACAAGATTTGGAAAGCTATCTTCTGTATATGATCAAGCTAGGTCTTGAGACTTGTTCCATTGAGTTCAGAATAAGGGTAATATATATAGAACGTCAAACGGCATGCCTCGTTTGGAGTTCACGATTTTCGGACGTTTAAAGTTAGATATTTTCTAATTAAAATAATACACACATATATATATATGTATGTATGTATGTATGTATGTATGTATACACACACACTATTTTATAACCTTAACTTTAGCCTATACCCATGTCCTGTAACAACCCGCATATTTTATGATCGTATATTTATATATTTTATTTAAATATAGCATCGTTAGTCGGATTTAAGTCCGAAATGCTAAATTTTGCAAACAGTCGAATTAGGACTCAAAACCACGTCCATTGAGTTCAAAATGGCGTTTGCGACCTTTTTGAGTATAAACATTGATATGTTTGGAGTTGAGTAGAATTTTGATGTTTTCATTTAGGGCTTTAGGTTTAGATTTCAGCCCACTAATCTAACAAATAACCCAACTCCACTCCACCCCTCTTCATTTCTTCAAATATTTCCTAACACTCAAGCTTTAATAAAAATGGGCGAAGAGAAAAGAAATTGGGGATTCCTACCTCCTAATTCTCTGAGGAATTTTCAACTTCAAGCTAGAAATCAAGGAGAAGTTTGGGTAAGCATTCTCTTCAACTTCTCCATCTCAATTCCTCTTCAATTTCATAAATTTCCTTAACCCTAACTTAGGAAATGTCTTTCTTGTGAGCTTAGATTGAAGCTTCTTGGGTTAAAACTGAAGAGAGTCTTTTCACGCCTTGCCATATAGCTTCTCACGTGTGTTTTTGAGAAAAAGGTGAGTTTTTGAACTCACATCTATGTCTATATCTTTGATAGTTGTTAGGTAGTGATTCCTAACATCTATTCCTTACCATTTGCTTTAGATTGAATTGGTTTTATGAATATTCCAAGTTTTGGTGTTTTAAAGTCAAATCTTTGAAAATCCTAGCTTTGACGTTTGAACATGTTTTTAGGGGTGTATCGAAGAGCCTATACGGCTGGGTTGCCGATTGTGCATAAACCCACAGCGCCCATTGCTCGTCCGATCGCAATTTGTTGGATTTTTGCCCTTGGATAGGGCTAAGCTAAAAATACTGGAAATTCTTGTTCAGTCGACTGAACCAGGAAGTCAGTCGACTGAACCAGGAAGTCAGTCGACTGAACTAGAACCCAGGAAATTTCCTGGGCCAGTATCAGTTGACTGACCACTCTGGATCAGTCGACTGAGCCTTGAAATTGAAAGTTTCTAGGCATGTTTCAGTCGACCGACCACCCTGGTTCAGTCGACTGAAGCTGGAAATAGAAAGTTCTCAGGTATTGTGTCAGTCGACTGACCTCCCTGGTCCAGTTGACTGAATGTGCCGTCTCAGCCAATCTTGCCTTTTTGTGTTGATTTTTCAACTTTTAATCGATTCTAGTAGATCCAATTTATTGTTGTCACCTTTGTTGACTTTGATAACTTCTTTTTCAGGATTTTTGGAAATATCCATTTTGATGGATTTGGTATCGATTTCTTTGGATTTGATTCACGTCTTCAAATGTGAATTTTTGGTGAATGATTGTTTTTACAATCATTTTTTGTGATTTATCACTTTAAAATGCAAAGGTTTCTACACTAGTAGTAAATATCAAAACTCTTTCATCAAAATGGTTTCAATACTATTTTAATACAAAGCTCGTTTATTAAAACCATTTTCCAACCTATTAGTATATACAAACCTTTACCTCGTTCTTATGAGAAAATCTTATTAAATGGCTTAGTAAAACAAGTGGTATGAAACGCTTGCGTTTACTTCGCCGGTTAATTTTTGGATATGTTCGATTGAAAATCGTGTGACAATTTTCGAATGGAAATCTACAATTTGTTCGTAAAAATTTAAGTTAAGCCAGTGATTATGGGGCATGAAGCTAAACTCATTTGTTTACAAGCTTAGTGTAATTCACACTTTTTATTGATCAATGATGATTATTTTTTGATTTAGACTAGTGATATGCTATGCCTCTTTGTCCACCTGGGAGATTGTACCTAGCTTTATTGATTTTCATCTCATTTCTTTTATAAGCTAAAGACCTATGGGTACTCTGGAGTTTCGACTCATTTATATGGGCTAGCGACCCATGTTCTTTTATAGAGTTCGGCTCATCGGACGTACCATTATTGTACTACGTCATTGTTTCGAATTATTCGAGTTTCAAGTTCCTTGGACGTACCCATATTGTACTACGTCGTTGCACCGGCTCTATGGTTAGCGACCCGTTTGTGATGCACATGTTGATGAGTTTTCATGCTCCCGTTTGTGATAGGCCTCGCTGCTTGTGATTTCTGGATTTCTGATTGATGATTTCTAGAATTTGTGTTTCACTAATTTTGCGATTGGTATTGATATATATCTCAATATTTCTGGTTTGGTGAATAAAATAAAGAATATGACATTCTTTTTTATCTCTGATATTCTTGAGCTTTATAGCTAGACTGATCTGTTTTCATAGTATGGCATTATTGTTATCATACGTTTTTATTATATCTCTTATCCTATCTCATTTTATCTGATATTTATAGCTAGACTGTGTTGATTCATAGTTTTTGATTCATGACACAAGCTTCAGAGATCATGAGACGAACTACAAAGAGAATACTATACAAAGGCGACAAAAAGAGAATAAAAGTATATTGTGCACTACAAAGGAGACAAGACTACAATCCAGAGATTAGTATTAATATTTTATTATACCGAGTCTTAGAATATTGTTAAAATCATTCCTCAAGTACTCACACAAACATACAAATAGTTGTATATTGCTTTATACTTGAAAAAATATGATCTGTGCATATAACATCAGGTCGGTCGACCAGCCAGATTTTTCGGCTGACCGAACCTGTTGTTAGTGCACAGATATGCTCTGTTTTCTACACGATTTTAAACTTAGCTGACCGGCCAGAATTTTTAGTGAACCGACCCGGAAATAACGGCTGTTTTTCTGAAGAGTTGCCATCGTTCGTGAAGAGGAATCACCTTCAATCCAAGAGATATGGTCACAACCTTTGATTGAAACTCTTCATGAAAGATTGTAACTATTCTACAACTATATAAACATGTTTAATTCATTCCTATAATAACTAATTCTTGTTTATAATTCTGAAATATATTCTCTATTTATTTCTACAAATAAAAGCATTCATTCTCATTCTATATCGCTAGAATCTCTGAATTAATTTATATACTTCGATTCTACGAGATTATCCTCCTTCTAAATCTTCACACACACTACGTATTCTTGAGGATTTGGTTATAGGAAAATTATACTATCAAAAGACAATCCGTGTTATTCAGAACACACTCGTCAACAAATTATTTGTATTAAGTTGAAGTCCTCTTCGGCTGTTGAGGCTGAAAAATTCCTTTTCGGCTGCTCAGGTGTGGTATACCAATTCCTCTGGGTTACGTGAGGGGTTTAGTCTAAATCCAGAGGATATTCTAGGACTGGACGTAGAACGGGAAGTTCGAACCAGTATAAAGATTCCTGGTGTGCTTACTTTAATTCTTATTTTACTACTATTATCAGTTTCCGCATTTATATATTATATTACACGATCCTTAGTACTGCACATACACTTTCAGACTGATCCGTTTATTATTTTCTTATAAAATAATACTCGGGTTAGACCGAGATGTTTCAGATGCTTCTGCTTGACTCCTTATATGGGACCATCATCTGACTTTTGTTTGACTACTTAGTTTAGTAGTTTTTGTCATTATACATCCGAGTTAGAGACTCCTTGATGTATACATATTATTTTGTCTGGCACTTGTGCCTATTCTTTTATGATGTAGTGGATCTTGTATGACCACTACTTTGATGTACACTTTTATGTGATATACTCATATCTATTTCCGCCTTTGTGATACGGATACCTATGACTGATCCGTGTTATGCTTATTTCTATATTTGTTTCCAAGGTATACATAGCCACTGTGTAAAAGCTTTGAATTTGTACATGATATGTCAGATTTCCTCTTGAAATGAAATGCGTGACATACCATCTGACATATCGATACTCGCACAAAGCAATTACATGGATGATCGCTTCTCAACAGCCTTATTCTTCGTGCTAGCCGACGGCATTACCTCATAGTGTCTTTAGTTAGCGTGAGTATAGAGGTGGGAAGTCACAGCTTGGTGTCAGAGCTAAACTTCGGAACAATGTAAAATAATCTAGCAAGGATCATTATCTTAAGTCCTTCTTAGGAATCATGCCTTAGGGTTTAATTCGAGTCATTGGACCCGTTCTATCCTATTTTCCTTTAGCCTTGTTTTATTCAAATTTTTTTGATATTCATTCTGAGAATAACCTTTTTCCTCTTCTTTCTTTTTTTCTTTCTTTGAGAAGAAGAGATGGTAAGATTTGGCAGTCCTAGGCGCTGGTCAATCCAATAGTCCTCTGGATGGTGTATTCATGTCTGCCTAACAACTTTTGGATCCTGTAAAGAATCAAAGGTTTGTCTGTGCTTCGAGTAAAAACCCCACAAAGGTTTCACCTCTAAAACTAGAAGTTCCTTTCGATCAGTTTGTAGATGTCACTCTTCGACTTGGAATGTTCGAAAAGGGAAGTGATGGTGATGTTGGAGGATCCAAAAAGAGCTCAACAACAACAAGAAGAGGCATACTAAGTTCAAAAGGCCTTATCCCAACAAGAAAGGGAGACAAGAAACTTCGGTAGCAAAGACTCCAACCTCTAGTCGTGGATAATGCTACAATTGTGGTTCCACGGACCACTATGCAAAGGAGTGTGCAAAACCTCTTTATTGTCTCTATTGCAAAAATTCGGATCACCATATTGTAAGATCTAGATAAACCCTAGAGGGGGGGTGAATAGGGTTATAGCAAATTTTCTCGAGTTAAACGCAAAAACAAAATGTAGAAATAAATATGCTGAAAAGTAAATCACACACAAAATTTACCCAGCTTCGGCAACCCCTGCCTACTGCTGCATTCCCAGATTTCTAATAGAATTAAACAGTATCCCGCTTACAAACACTCTAACAGACTCGCACACCCTGCTACCGCCTATAGGGTTTTGCAAACTCGCACACCCTACTCACAAAAACTAATTCTAACTAGACAATCTGACACTACCTAAAACCTAGGTGGTGATTTACCGAGACTTGATTCGAAAAGAACAAATAAAAATAAAACTAATAAACAAAAAAATCCCTTAATAAAATTAAACCCTAATAATGAACTAAAGCCCTTGTTAACAAGGCCGGCCCAATTTTTCTTTCACCCGATCCTCTTTTTTTCTGACTTGAAGAAAATGGCGGCCGATCCTCTTTTTTTCTGGCTTGAAGAAAATGGCGGCCGATCCTCTTTCTGAAATTAGCGCTTCGGCTCTTTTGTTCCTTTCTTCCAAAATTAGGGCTTTGAAGCTGCGCCTTTTTGTTGATTGATACAGTGGTTATTCATGTGCTTCATTCTCATTTGTTTTGCTCTTGGCCGCTTCTCTTTGATCGAGTTCACTATTGCTTCGGTATGTAATTTCCCTTTTTGTGCTTTTGTGATTTTCGTATTCAAACTCGATGATAATTGCCAATGATGATTGTGGGTTTATATATGGATTCCGAGACACCTGAATTTGTTTGTATCAATTCGATACTTTCCTAATTTTCGCTTTCCTGCTTTCTGTGACTTGATGCGCATGGTCTTGATTTTGTAGCGTTCGATTTTTCTTGATTAATACGGCAGAGATTTCCTCTTTTAGTTTGCTTTGACTTTTTCAAAAATTGCATATACGCACTTGACTTTTGAATTCGATTTTTCTGGCATCAACTCTATTTCATGTGGACTTCGGCACTTGACTTTTTACTGTAACATTTGTTTGTTACTTGATGTTCGCTGTGGCATTGCATTGCGGTGCATACTTGTATTCATGTTTGATCCGATGGTTAATGCATCTTGTACCTGCTGATGTTTGTTGTCGGTCTGTAGCTCTGTTCATCACGATTTGGCCTGACTTTTCTTGACTTCAACATCTTATATTCATTTAGATGTTCACTGCTGTTTTTCTATTGCAAGTGTATGGTTGCATTCGACTTCTATTTGGTTTCTGAGTTTCATCATTATACTGTCCTTATGCACTTTTGTTACATGAACTTGCTGGATGTAGTTGCTAGCAGCACTGTGTCTTGATAGCTTGCATAATGCATTTCTTTGCTGGTTTGAGGCTGTTCTTGCATGTGTTCCACTGATCATATGTTTGTAACTTGGTATTGTAGTCTGCCTTGTTGAGTTCCTGTAGTTTGCTGTACATATGAACTTGCATTGTTGTACTGTCGATTGTTGCTCAATTGTTTGTTGCGGTCCTGTTAGTCGAGCTTGCATATTTCACTATACATTGGTTTGAGCTTGTTGTTCTGTGTTTGGTCACTGATGCATGCATGAACTAGTCATTGAAGTTTGTGTAGTTTGGTCTTGCATTTTCATTTGGTTGTTGAAGTATTCATGTAACCCGGTCATGTTTATATTGAACTAGTCCTTAAGTGCAGCACTTGTCTCTCTTGTCATTTCTTTTTACTGATTTGCCTTTGATCTGGTTTGTTGGTTTAGTTGTGCACTTGCCCGGCCATTTAAACTGCGCTTGTACTTCTGGTTCTTCATTCTGGTTGGTCTGCATTGTTGGTTACTTGAATACAATATCTTTCTTTTGTGTCCATTTATATAGTTGTGTAGCTACTGCACTAGTTATTGATACTGTTGACTTTGATCATCATGTATCCTGGTCTGGTGCACCTTGTTTGCTGTGACATTGTGACACTATTGCATTGTTGTTGTTTCCATATCCTGTGCTCGAGCTTGCATGCTGCATGTTGCCTTGACTTCAGGTTGCACTGATTTTCTGTTGCACTTTGGTCTTGCATTTGGTCTGCACTTGCATGCATTGCTGTTTGGTTCTTGATCATTTCATGTTGATTTTTGAAATTTCACTTGAGTTGAATCCAGTTTCAAAAACTCGGGTTTGACCTTGTGCTCGTGTCATGATTTTAAATATATTGCATGTGAGTTGAACCCGGCTTTTCATTTGGGTTTGACCTGTGCTCACCTGTCCCTGTAGCATTATCAAGTGTATATCGATGTGCACGGCCTTATGGCATGTACAGTGATACACTGTGCATGTCACACTGTTCGTATATGATGAATTCAAATGTGAATAATGACGAACAACCCAAATAACTGAGGAAAATACTATTTTAAAAAATCCATATTTTATTTTATATTGCAAAAATATTTCTTTTTCAATTTTACTGCGTTAGTGAATATTTTTGCAGATTTCTCAAATACTGGATTATAACTGGAATGAACTTGAAGATAAACTACGAGTGTGAGTGATATGTAGTGAGGCATTTATGTAAATTGAATTATGATGTGATTACAATCAAAATTGTATATGTATAGTGAGAGCTTGAATTTGTACTATTCAAAATTGTAATAAATATTTGTTTGAATAAAATTTCTGTTTGAATTCAAATTCTGTGTAAACTTATTTTATTCAGCAAATATTTATTTAATTTATGAAAAATAAAATAGTACATTAACAAGTACATTTAAATGAACACACACACACACACACACACACACACACATATATATATATATGTTTATTATCATCAAACAAAAATCATATAAGCGCAAAGCGCATATTCAACAATCTCCCCCTTTTGATGATAACAGACATATATTTAAGATTTTGACTGTGTTAAATGTATTTGATCAATGATATACTCTAATTGCTCCCCCTATTTAAATGCTTCCTCTCTACATGATGCTCCCCCTACATATATGCATACAAATAGAAATATACAAATGAGCCTAGATGCAAATGGAAAATTATTTGACCTTTGCTTGATTTTATTTGACAAAATCTTAACTTTTCTCTCCCCCTTTTGTTATCATCAAAAGAAAAGAATATAGTGTTAGAGAAAATAGATATAAAGTGATCGATATTAATCCAACATTAAAACTCAATTTTAATATAAATACTAAACTTCAATAAAAATCAAACAAAAAATGGTAACTACCCTTGTTAGGCGCATATTCCACTTTTAGAATGAATGGAAATGATGTTCTAATAAAATCATGCAGTTGTATCTACTTGCGGTACATTTATATCAGGAATTTGAATATCTACTAATCATGCATAACCGTTAGGACTTTTAAATGAGATTAGTAGTATTCCAATTTAATATTTAAAAATGAATTCAAGTATCTTCTAACCACGCATGACCGTGAGGACTTTTAAATGGGATTAGAACCAGCTTGTCTATTTAATCAATCAATTTTGATATGCGTTCCATACATGCATAACCGTAAGGACTTTTAAATGAGCATGGAAGTACATAATCAAAAATCCAAGTAATTCACCCATGCATAACCGTGAGGACTTTTAAATGAGAGTGAATACTTTGGATATTTATTTCTTTTTACAAAAAAATATGAAATGAAAAACAAATGATCCTTGATTATAGTACCACATATCGACAAACTATATTTAAGTTTTGATAAACAATGGTCGATAGAAAAATGATAGATATAGAAATGGTCATGGAATCTTTACCCAACAAAAAGTTTTATAACTCTTGTTTGAATTCCTAAAGAAAATTTCCAAATGTACTCTCTTGAGTAATGTATGTTAAATATCAACACTTATCACTTTTTCAATCACTATTTATCTTTTTGATAATTAGTAGGGAGTCGGATTAGTCAAAATTTGTCATTTAAAATCAAATAAAAATGACTAATCTGAAAATATGGTCAAAAAATGATTTTCTTGAAGGGGTTATATGAAGTAAAAAAATTCTGCTATTTGAAAATTATTTGTAATGAAAAATATGCAGATATTTTCTTTGAAAAACGATGCAGGTACTAAATGTCTCCAAAATCACGTTCAACTAGTAATTTTCTATCAACTAGATTACCAGTGTAATCTGCATCTAAATTTCTTTTTTACTCAAAAATTATCATTAATTGAATTTGATCGACCAAACCATGAAGTGTGCATCAAAAATTTCAAAATCAATTTTAACAACAATTTAAATGACATTCTTTGAATTTGAATTGAAGCCGTGTAAATAATCAGAAACTGTGAATATAGAGTTAGCCGTATTATAACCAAATGTATTATCATCCAACAAAACACTATGTTTAATCCAAACGTATATGTATGAAGTAATTCAAAGAATAGTGTTTTTGGCATAAATATAATTGGCCAACTATGTCAGAACCAAAAAATCATCATCTCTTCATTATTATTGGCTGATTGAATTCAGAATACGGTGCATATTATCACATTTAATATATCGTTCAAAAATTATACCTTCACCTGTTTTACCTTTACGATAATTTTTCGTGGTTGCCCATTGTCATTCTGTCACCTTTGTACTAGGATAAGAAACTTTGCTTTGTTGCCCGTTGTGTTTCTGGAACATCCAAAATCCAGAGAACACTGTTGTTGTTCCGTAGCCTGCCACCATACCTACACGATGAAAGATTTTTGTGACCTATTTGTTTTTATAGGTCCATGATTGTTAGCGGCTGAAGCATTGTGAATAAACAAACCCTTTGGAACCCAAACTTGTTTTGTCATTTCATTCTTGTTCTAATAGACATGAAATTTGTTTGTAGAATTCTTAGGAACCCAAACTTGTATAAATTTTGTGTTCTTGTTCCTATGACTACAATTTTCAACACGATGTCCAATTATTTCACATCAATCAAAGACACTCTTACCTTTTGCATTATCATCAACTTGTGTTTTCCCAAAGCCTAGTCCTTTTCTGTTGTTAGCGAAAATTTGATTTCCTAATAACATGTTGAATGATTTTTCTCCTCTTGAAAGGTTATTCAGAGATTTCTCAAGATTTTGGACTTTGGCTTTTAGTGTTGTGTTTTCAGTTACAAGTGAGGTGCATCTATTTGTAAAATCCTTTTTCCTAGTGTCAGTGGTTTCCTTAAGACTCAAGTTTTCTTTTTCAACATTCTCAAAGCTATTCTTAAGTCTTGATAATTCTGAATCTAAAATTTTACATTTTTTACAGTCTAGGTTTTGAATATTTTCAAGTTCAGTTTCTAACCTAAAATTTTCACGAGCAAGTTCTCTCCTATCAGATATCAGTTTTTCAATTTTAGATTCAAGAGTATCAACTCCTTTAGTAAGATCAAGACACATAAAAACAAGTTCTTTATAAGAATAGTCACCTCCCTCACTAGATTCCTCTGAGCTTGCTTCTGAATCTGATTTTGCCACAAGACATAAGTTAGTCTCATCTGAGCTATTATTCGAAACTTCTTCTCCTTCTTTTCTCTTTAAGGTAATCGTCTTCGTCTTTGATTCGGAGTTGTTGCATTCTTCCTTTGCTTTTAGCTCAAGCTCATGTGTCATCAAGTTGCCAATCAACTCCTCCATGCTTAGTTTACTCAGATCTTTCGATTCTTGTATTGCCGTGACTTTTGCCTCAAAGCTCATCGGTAAGACTCGTAGCACCTTCCTCACAAGCTCTACCTCAGTGAATACCTTCCCAAGCGCTCTAGCGTTGTACACCAAAGTTGAAAAGCATCCAAACATGTCCTTTATGCTCTCGCCTTTGTCCATCACAAAGTTCTCGTATTCATTGCTGAATAGGGCTAGACGAGACTCCTTGACTTGAGAAGTTCCTTCATGTGTCACCTCCAAGGTATGCCAAATTTCCTGTGCAGTTTTACAATGAGAAATTCTATTAAATTCAGTTTTATCAAGAGCACGAATTAAAGCATTCATGGCTTTAGCATTTGTAGTTTTTAGTCTTTTATCGTTAGCATCCCACCTATCCTTAGGTTTAGGAATCTCAGTATCACCAACAGTTATAGTGGGAGATTTATAGCCAGTTTCAATAATGTCCCAAACATCATAATCAACAAAACTAAGATAAGTACTCATCCTAACTTTCCAATAAGCATAATCATTCACATTAAACATGGGTGGCCTAACAATAGATTGCCCCTCAGAAAAAGCATTGTTTGGTGAATTCATGACACTAGAGTTAAAGAAAAAATACCGTGCTCCGATACCACTTGTAGGATCTAGATTAACCCTAGAGGGGGGTGAATAGGGTTATAGCAAATTTTCTCGAGTTAAACGCAAAAACAAACTGCAGAAGTAAATATGCTGTAAAGTAAATCAGACACAAAATTTACCCAGCTTCTGCAACCCCTGCCTACTGCTGCATTCCCAGATTTCTATTAGAATTAAACATTCTCCCGCTTACAAACACTCTAACAGACTCGCACACCCTTCTACCACCAATAGAGTTTTGCAAACTCGCACACCCTGCTCACTGAACTAATTCTAACTAAACAATCTGACACTACCTAAAACCTAGGTGGTGATTTACCAAGACTTGATTCGAAACGAACAAATAAAAATAATAAACAAAAAAACCCCTTAATAAAATTAAACCCTAATAATAAACTAAAACCCTTGTTAACAAGGCCGGCCCAATTTTTCTTTCACCCGATCCTCTTTTTTTCTGGCTTGAAGAAAATGGCGGCCGATCCTCTTTTTTCTGGCTTGAAGAAAATGGCGGCCGATCCTCTTTTTTTCTGGCTTGAAGAAAATGGCGGCCGATCCTCTTTCTGAAATTAAGGCTTCGGCTCTTTTGTTCCTTTCTTCCAAAATTATGGCTTTGAAGCTGCGCCTTTTTGTTGATCGATAGAGTTGTTATTCGTGTGCTTCGTTCTCGTTTGTTTTGCTCTTGGCCGCTTCTCTATGATCGAGTCCACTGTTGCTTCGGTATGTAATTTCCCTTTTTGTGCTTTTGTGATTTTCGTATTCAAACTCGATGATAATTGCCAGTGATGATTGTGCATTTATATATGGATTCCGAGACATTTGAATTTGTTCGTAGCGATTCGATACTTTCCTAATTTTCGCTTTCCTGCTTTCCGTGACTTGATGCGCACGGTCTTGATTTTGTAGCGTTCGATTTTTCTTGATTAATACGGCAGAGACTTTCCTTTTTTAGTTTGCTTTGACTTTTTCAAAAATTGCATATACGCACTTGACTTTTGAATTCGATTTTTCTGGCATCAACTCTATTTCATCTGGACTTCGACACTTGACTTTTTATTGTAACATTTGTTTGTTACTTGATGTTCGCTGTGGCATTGCATTGCTGTGCATACTTGTATTCATGTTTGATCTGATGGTTTATGCATCTTGTACCTGCTGATGTTTGTTGTCGGTCTGTAGCTCTGTTCATCACGACTTGGCCTGACTTTTCCTGACTTCAACATCTTATATTCATTTAGATGTTCACTGCTGTTTTTCTGTTGCAAGTGTATGGTTGCATTCAACTTCTATTTGGTTTCTGAGTTTCATCATTATACTGCCCTTATGCACTTTTGTTATATGAACTTGCTGGATGTAGTTGCTAACTGCACTGAGTCTTGATAGCTTGCATGATGCATTTCTTTGCTGGTTTGAGGCTGTGCTTGCATGTGTTCCACAGATCATGTGTTTGTAACTTGGTATTGTAGTCTGCCTTTTTGAGTTCCTGTAGTTTGCTGTACATATGAACTTGCATTGTTGTACTGTCGATTGTTGTTCAATAGTTTGTTGCAGTCCTGTTAGTTGAGCTTGAATATTTCACTATACTTTGGTTTGAGCTTGTCGTTCTGTGTTTTGTCACTGATGCATGCATGAACCGGTCATTGAAGTTTGTGTAGTTTGGTCTTGCATTTTCATTTGGTTGTTGCAGTATTCATGTAACCTGGTCATGTTTATATTGAACTAGTCTTTAAGTGCAGCACTTGTCTCTCTTGTCATTTCTTTTTACTGATTTGCCTTTGATCTGGTTTGTTGGTTTAGTTGTGCACTTGCCCGGCCATTTAAACTGCACTTGTACTTCTGGTTCTTCATTCTGGTTGGTCTGCATTTTTGGTTACTTGAATACAACAGCTTTCTTTTGTGTCCATGTATATAGTTGTGTAGCTACTTCACTTGTTATTGATGCTGTTGACTTTGATCATCATGTATCCTGGTCTGGTGCACCTTGTTTGCTGTGACATTGTGACACTATTGCATTGTTGTTGTTTCCATATCCTGTGCTCGAGCTTGCATGCTTCATGTTGCCTTGACTTCAGGTTGCATTGATTTTCTGTTGCACTTCGGTCTTGCATTTGGTCTACACTTGCATGCATTGCTGTTTGTTTCTTGAACATTTCATGTTGATTTTTGAAATTTCACTTGAGTTGAATCCAGTTTCAAAAACTCGGGTTTGACCTTGTGCTCGCGTCGTGATTTTAAATATATTGCACGTGAGTTGAACCCGGCTTTTCATTTGGGTTTGACCTGTGCTCACCTGTCCCTGTAGCATTATCAAGTGTATATCGATGTGCACGGCCTTGTGGCATGTACAATGATACACGGTGCATGTCACACCGTTCGTGTATGATGAATTCAAATGTGAATGATGACGAACAACCCAAATAACTGAGGCAAATACTATTTTCAAAAATCCATATTTTATTTTATATTGCAAAAATATTTCTTTTTCAATTTTACTGCGTTAGTGAATATTTTTGCAGATTTCTCAGATGCTGGATTATAACTGGAATGAACTTGAAGATAAACTACGAGTGTGAGTGATATGTAGTGAGGCATTTATGTAAATTGAATTGTGATGTAATTACAATCAAAATTGTATATGTATAGTGAGAGCCTGAATTTGTACTATTCAAAATTGTAATAAATATTTGTTTGAATAAAATTTCTGTTTGAATTCAAATTCTGTGTAAACTTATTTTATTCAACAAATATTTATTTAATTTATGAAAAATAAAATAGTACATTAACAAATACATTTAAATGAACATATATATAATTTTTATTATCATCAAACAAAAATCATACAAGCGCAAAGTGCATATTCAACACATATATCTGCATGTCCCATACTTTAAAGTAGGAAGGAGGGAAAGCTCAATGTGGTGCAAGCCCCTAGTAACACTTCTCTTGGTCAAGGTATTTATCATTCAATCCTTGATGACATTTGTTTTGTGATTATCCTATTCGAGTTCTTTTCGCTATGGGTTCATCTCATTATTTTATATCAAAACAACTTGTTGATTCTTTTTCTTTAAATATTTTGGGTTTGATGACTTCATTAAGATTTTCTAATCTGGTTGGTGGATCCGTAATGCTCAGTTTACTTTGTAAAAATGTTGAGATTATTTTATGTGATTATTCTTTTCGACCCAATTTGCATGTTATGCATTACTTAGGCTTCAGAATTGATTGTTGGAGAAGGATTGGCTTAATCATTATGCAGCCCCTATCTTGTGTCTCGAGTGGACTATCCATCTTCGACATTTTCAACCTTTTAAGCAGATTTCTATTTTTTCTAAATGACTTTGATTCCAATTTGGTGGCATCATCTTGTTCTTTAGACCCACTTATCGAGAAAGATGTTATTCTCCTCATTCAAGTAGTTCATGAATTTCCCGGTACCTTTGAGCTTGTCGTAGAATTATCACCTAATCAATCTTTTGAGTGATGCTACGGTCTTTTCAACTCGACCTTGCCACCGGTTTTCGTCAGCTACGAGTTGCGGAGGGTAGCATTCCAATTACCACATTCGGCACTCGTTATGATTCTTATGAGTGACTTGTGATGTCATTCAAGTTGTCCGGCTTATTTCATCCATTTTAAGAATTGAGTATTTTACGAATATTTCAATGAGACCATCCTTGTATTTATTGATTTTGGATGAAAACAACAATTTAAAATTTGCACATCTTTTTCATAAGATATTTATAAGTATAATCGGATTTTGTTCTTAAAACGAGCAAATAATATTCGTAAACTTTTTAAGAGATATTTTTATCATATAGAAGATGATTTTGTGTTGTATTGCCTATTAAGTGCTTTATAAATTCTAGTCGATGCGCCTGATCAACGTTATCGATAGGAATCTCCTAAACGCTATGATGAGACAATCTGACATAGTAAATTGACTTGTAATAAGTAAAATTTTCAAGAAATATTATTATAAAAAGTTAATTCTTATTTTGAAAGTTTTACTTTTTGGAGAAAAAGGATCAATTAAAAGAACTCTTTTCCGATACTCTTATTCTTGTGGTTCCCGAAGGGAACCAAGACTTTATTGTTTATACCAATGCTAGACGTGTTGGTTAGGGTGTCGTTCTAACGCTAAGGGAACGTGTTGTCACTTATGCTTCTATATAATTAAAGCCTGCGGAGACTAGATATGCCACTCATGATTTAGAGCTCGCGGTTATTGTTTTCGCCCTTAGAGTTTGGGGTCATTAACTTTCGGGAGAGAAATTTGTTCTCTACCGATCATAAATCTATGAAGTATTTATTTTCTCAAAAGAAACTTAATTTGCATCAACAACATTGGCTCTGGTTCCTTGCATCTTATGATCTTGATATTCTTTATAATCTCGGAAAGAGAAATTGTGTTATCGATGCCCCTAGCTGAAAGCAACAAGTGATTGTTTCTATGATGACATCCGAATGGAATGATCTCGAGACCTTGTCACTTGTGAGATTCGAGATCGTGAATTCGATTCGTGTTCATCTCTTGTTTTATGTAGCCTTGAGGCTCATCCTTCTCTTTTGGATCGCATTCATGAAGCTCAAAAGCATGATCCCGAATTGGTTCATCTTGCCAAAGTTGTCGGGATAGAAATAGTGATGGTTTGAAAGACTTTGAAATCGATGCTCATGGCGGCATTCGAAAATTTGGTAGACTTACCGTGCCAAATATTAGTGATCTTCATAAAGATATTTTAGAAAATTCTCATCGTTCTAAATGTACCATTCACCCAGTAGTAGTAAAATGTATGCGGATATGAAGCGACTCTATTATTAGAATGGAATGAAATCCGATATTGCTAACTTTATTAAGCGTTGCTTGACTTGCCAACTCATAAAGGCCGAACATCAAAGGCCCAGGGGGTTATTGCAACTTTAGACATTCTAATTTGGAAATGGAATCAAGTCTCGATGGACTTTATTGACAGACTTCCCTGTTCTCATTCGGGCAATGACAGTTTATGGGTGATTGTTGATAGACTTACAAAATCCGCCCATTTTTTCCCTTTTGGTCTAATCGGACTGTACCTCTTTTGGCGAAACTCTATATTAAAGAAATTGTTAAATTACATGGAGTTCCTACTTCTATTGTTAGCGATCATGATCCATTGTTTACTAGTGGATTTTGGAAGAGTCTTCAAAAAGCTTTGGGAATGAAGCTTAATTTTAGCGCCGCTTATCATTCTCAGTCCGATGGACAAACCGAGCGTGTGAATCAAACTCTTGAAGTCTTCTTCTTGCATGTATTCCTGATTTTGGTAGAAGCTCGGAAGATCATATTTCTCTTGTTGATTTTTCCTATAATAATAGCTTCCAACCTAGTATTGGTATGGCACCTTTTGAGGCACTCTATGGAAGGCCATGCCGATGTCTTCTTGTTGGCTTGAGGCCGGTGAGAAGATGGTTTTAGGTCCAAATTTTAATAGTGACTCCACAGAAAAGATTGGCTTATTCTCCATAGGATGAAAGAAGCACAAAATAGACAAAAATCCTATGCTAATAACCGAAGAAGGAAATTAGAATTTTCTGTGGAAGATTTGGTGTTTTTTCATTTTTCACCTATGAAGGGTGTTGTGCGTTTCAGTTGATCAGGAAAGTTAGCACCACAATATATTGGTTCATTTCCCATCATCGAACGTATTGGTTCCGTGGCTTATCGCCTTTTATTACTGGCTCAATTTTCCGCTATTCATGACGTTTTCCATGTCTCTCAACTACGGAAATTCCTTAGGCATTCCGATTCTATTCTTGAGACCGGTGTTATTGAAGAAATTGAAGTTTCGCCTAATTTGACTTATGAGTAACATCCTATTCGTATCATTGCTACGGAGATGAAACGCCTTCGAAATAAAGATATTCCGCTTGTGATAGATCAATGGTCCTTAAATCCTAAGGATTGCTCTTGGTAATCTAGAGAACTCATCGAGCGGACACATCCAGACTTACTCTTCTGTGCTCTTTGAGATGAACTTCTTATTTCAAATTTTCTTCTCTGTTGATTTGCTTTTATGGTTGTTACTTTTTATTTTCTCCTTAAGTATTGCAAGGATGTAATTTCTTTAAGGAGGGGAGTCTGTAACAACCCGCATATTTTATGATTGTATATTTAAATATTTTATTTAAATATAGCATTGTTAGTTGGATTTAAGTCTGAAATGCTACTTTTTTTAAATTGTCGAATTAGGACTTGAGACCACTTCTATTGAGTTCAGAATGGCATTTGCGACCTTTTTGAGTATAAACATTGATATGTTTGGAGTTGAGGAGAATTTTGATGTTTTCATTTAGGGCTTTGGGTTTGGGTCTCAGCCCATTAACCTAACAAATAATCCAACTCCACTCCACTCCTCTTCATTTCTTCATAATATTTCCTAACACTCAAGCTTTAGTAAATGTAATATCCCGGAATATCCAGGAGTTTAAAATGTTGATAATCTCTTATTTAATTATTTAAAATTGATAAATTGTTATTTTCAAAGATAAATAACCAAGTAAATAATAATATAATGTTTTAGTTATGGTTATAAATTGGTATATTGTTTTCAAAATTTATAAGTGTGTTTAAAATGCATTTATATCTGTATATTTAAATCTGTGTATTTTAAGTTGATTTTAAAATAGGATATATTATTTGTAAATAATAATGATCTTATTTTAAATAGTTGTTTATATTTATTTAAATTTATTTTAGATTTGATTTTTAAATTTGACTTTGAAATGAATATAAATTTGAATTCAAAGAAATACATTCATATTAAAATTAAAATAATATATATACTTTGGTTTTAAAATATATAGATAATGTTTTTAATTAAAAATAAGATTTTGTATTTTCTTTTTATGAAAATATTATTTGTGTTTATTTAATAAAATGAATATAAGGCTTTTGAAATAGCATTTAAAATAAGTTTGCAATGTTTTATAATTTTATTTAAATTATCATTGATTTTATTTTATGTTCTTTTTAAAAGATTGTATTTTATAAAATAAGCATACATTTGTAAATGTGTAAGTGTATCTGTTTATTTGATATTTAATAAGAAAAGCATTTTTAAAATTTAGAAAACACATTAGTAATTAGGAAAATAATTTTAAAATGCTTTTAAATTTCTTTAGAATTAGAATAAAACTTAATATTGACAAGTGTTTAATTCTAAAACACTATGATAACATGTGTTAACATAATAATGAAAGTCGAAGACATGTGTCAAATTTATTTTATTTTCTTTTAACTTTAATAAAACTGAATTTAACTTATATAAACCAACATTCTTTTTCTTCATTTTCTTTTCTTTCAAATCTTTGTTCATGTCTAAAAGAAAACTTGAATATGCATGCAACTTTGAAGCTCCTCAATTCAAACCATCCTCAAACTAAATCTGAAAATTTCATGCTCAAAAATTAAACATACCAAAATCTGAAGCCTTTTTAAATGCAAGGCCTGCATCCATTCCTCCAAGTCAAATATCAATCGCTGTAATCAATCCAGTTTTCAAAAATTAAAGAGCCTGAAACCCTTATGTTTACAAATCAAAGCCTGTAAACATTCTTCCCAGATCAATGCTCAAGCATATAAAACATTTTCTCAAAACCTGGAGATACTTTCAAAAGTGCAAGCCTGCAGATTCAAAACAAAATCTGCAATTATTCCTCAAACCCAAGTATCTGCCTCAAAACTTCAAATGCATGCAAAGTTCCAGTTTTAAAAAGCTTCAAACTCAAGTGATTCCATGTTTTTTTCAAAAAGCAATCAAAAGCAATGTAACAAGATAGGGGGTTCATTTTCATATTCAAGCATCTGGAAAAATTTCCAGTCATCTTCAAAGTTTCTGCACTGTCTTCTTTTAAATAGAGGTGAGTAAACTTTTAAAAAATTTAGTAACAAACATGTGTTGCTTATGAATTACTGGGTTTGATGATTGATCTGCATGAATGCATATATGTGAGCTTCTGTGTGTGCTTATCTGTTGATTTTGAAAAACATCTCTGTTCCAATTTATAAGCCTCTATTCTTAAATTTGAAATCAAGAACCACTTTAAATTTGATGCATTGACATATGGTTGAAGTAATTTTGTGATGTAAGATTGAAAATATGCTTGCATGATGTCTTTAAATTTCTGGAAACATATTTATATGTATAAAAATGATGTGTATTGATTTTGCATGTCTGGAAATCAGACAAATGAAACTTTCCAAGCTTACAGGCATCAGATATGATCATAAATCCCTTCCCATTCCAATGATTTATTTTAGGAAATAGTTTCTAAATAAAAGATGTAAATTTTAACAAGATTTAAAAAAAATTAGAGTTAAGCTAAACAAAGTATCTGGAAAATTTGATTTACAGATAAAATTTCAAACATATTAAAATCCAAACACATGGTTTGTTGTTTCAGGATTTTAATTCGAATACATTTTGAAAGTAATGATTTTTAAAACAAAAATCCAAATCTTTAATATTGAATTGAATGGGAATTTGGGGTTTTATCTGGAAATGGGTTTTTGGTGATATTTGTTGATCAGAGAATCTGGGTTGCACATGATTGTTGTTGGAGTTAGAATCATGTTTGAGGACTTCGGCAAAATTGGTTACATAATTTATAAATCACTTTGATGTTTGAAGTTGTCAAGGATTTAATTTAAACCTAGTTTTTGGGTTCATACTGTTAATTGATTACTGAATCCACAATATTGCATCGAGTTGAATGATTTTTGGGAAGGAGGGTGCGCGGTGAGTCAGCAAGCTAAGGCTGGAGTTAGGGTGCTTAGCGTTGGTCGGAGGTGACGATTTTAGGGTTGCTGAAGATGATGGATTTTTGGGTTCAGTTCACCTGATGAACTCGATTTTGATTCGAGACATCAAGTGGTGTTTGGTTGGTCGTAGGGACTTGCGAAGTGCTTGGGTGACTTGTCGGAGGTGTTGCCGTTGACTGGAGGAGGTCTGGCAATGGTGCAGGTTGCACGGGGATGGGGTGATGCCTGCAGTTTAATTTTGTTGGGTAGCTTTGTTTTCTCGGAGTAGGACTCGGGTAGTATGGGAGATAGCTCGGGTATTTCTCGCGTGGTTTCAGGAGTTTTGTGTTGCAGGGTGTAAACTGTTATGTGTTAACAGTTTTTAGTTTTTAATTTAAAACAGTTTTTAAATTTTTAAAATCAAATTTGTTTTAAAAAAATAAAAAAAATAAAAATGTACTTTGTATTTGAATTCCAGTATTCATGGATTGAACCCAAGCTAAATTGTTCAATCAACTTTTCAAATTTAAAATAAATTAAGTTTAACTTTAAATAGTTTAAGTTAAACTAAAATTCTTATTTTTTTTTTAAATTGAAGTGTTTGTATAAATGGATTGGTATGATTTGTTTAAATGTTGTAAGTTAATATTATTTCAAAACTTATTTTTTTTAAAAAAAAAGAATTTTAAGTAAATGTTTTATTAATTAGTGGAAAAATGATTTAAAACTAACAATTAGAGTTTAAGGTAATTTATTAACTTGGAATTATGATTGTTAATTAATAATTAAGGTAATTAATGATTTCTTTTAATTTAATTTACTTAATGAATTAAGTTAAATAAAGATTTCAATATTTATTTAAGATAATGTTTATCTTAAAAAATAATTAAATTAATTAGTTAATTAAGGGATTTTAAGTTTAATTAAATTATTTAATTATTATTTTTAAAGGGGTTAATTAAGTAATTAATTAAATATAATTATTTATTTAATTAACTATTAATTAAGACGATAATTTAATTAATGACAAATGATTAATTAAATTGTAATTACTTAATTAATTAAGTAAATAAGAGTTAATTTAAAAGAAATTAATTAATAATTAATAAAGGTTTTATTAAGATTTAATTGGGTTTCCTTAATTAATAATTAAAGAATTATTAAAATAAAATGCTAGTTAATTTAGAATTAATTAACTACTTTTATTTAAGGATAAATAATTTTAATTAAGGATAAATTAATTACATTTATAGATTAATTAATTTGTAATTAAGATTGTTAATTAATAATTAAGTTTATTAATTAATGATTAAGAGTTGATTAATTAGTTAATTAAGTTTAATTAATTAATTATAAAAGTAATTTGTGATTAATTACTTTGTATTAAAGAATTGATTAATAATTAAGGATTATTAATTAATAGTTGGAGATAATTAATCTGATAATTGAAGATTAATTTGGGTTAATGAGTAATTAGGGAAGAATTACTCCATTTGGTTTTATGAGATGATTGAAATTAAGAAATTGATTAATTTGTTAATTAATTAAATATAGTCACTTGATTAAGGATTAAGTATGTTTACTTAATAAGTTTTGATAAGACTAATTACTTAAGATGAGTAATTGATAAATTACAGAGTAATTGGGTTAGGTAAATTACTGGTTGGAAAGTAATTTTTAATGAATAATTACTTGTTAAAGTAATTAAAGATTTATTACTTGGTGTAATAAATCATTGAATTTATAAAGTAATTAAAAGTAATTAAGAAGTAATTAAGAATAATTAATTACTGTATTTAAGTTGATTAAATTTAAGCAATTAATCTAAGCATGATTAATTAATTAAGGTTCATTAATTGATATGATTAATGAAAATAATTAAGGATTAATTACTTTATTAAGAGTTAATCAAGGTTGATTATGATTAATTAATTAATTTAACTAGTGTTTATTTAAGAAAGATTTATTGTGATGAAGGTAATTAATTTAATTAATTTTAAATTAATTAGGTAATTAGGTAATTAATTTAATTCACTTTAAATTAATTAAAGAATAGAGATAGTTAATTTAATTCATTTTAAATTAATTATATTGTGGTATGAGTGAATCATTACTTATGAATGGATGACATTGATTGCCTTAAATACTTTGTGATCTCAGTAATGAGATAAGTACTGTTGTGTGATATGAATGCTTGGTTGCATTGTGATGATTACATAGATTATCATTTGGGATGTTGATATAGGGATTACCTATTTTGGTATTGATAATGTAGATATCTGTTATTTGATAATGTTGACTATCAATTATGATTTGTGAATTATCCATTCTGTGTGTATATAGATAGTTGAATTGATTTGTTTATACCTTTAAAACAACTTGGACTTAAAAGATACGCTTTGGATTTCGATGAGACCGGGATCGGGTTTCCATATTTGGATATCCGAAAACCACATCGATTCCAAATAACGTTAGGTCGTGAGTCAAAGTGGAGCTATGTGAAGACTCGAGGTGTAAGGGCTATACGTCAGTATAACTCTGTGGGTGATTCCGTAATGTGCTTGATGGAATTAGTTCTTATAGATTTGAGATGGTGATTTAGAGTGCAAGGGTTATTGTCGTTAAATCTGAGGGTGATTCCAAAATGAGTGTAACGAGATAATGCCTTCGGTTTCGTTCGAACCCAGAACGAACTTGTATGCATTGAATGCTTTCAGAACATCGTTACGTGGACGATGAGCATTCTAAATGATATGTTCTGTAAAGGTAATCGTAGCCTCAAGCCTCGTAACAACCCGCATATTTAACGATTATATTTTTAAATTTTTTATTTAAATATAGCGTCGTTAGTCGGATTTTTGGGTCCGAAATGGTACATTTTGCAAACGGCCGAATTGGAACTCGAAACCACCTTCATTGGTTCCTAAATGGCGTTTGCGATCTTTTTGAGTGTAAGCTGGAATATGTTTGGAGTAAGTGAAATTTTGGCTACTTTTTCTACTTGGGCTTGAGTTTGGGTTCAGCCCAATCTCCACTTAACCCTCTAGCTTAGCCCCTTCTCTTCATTCATCTCCATTTCATTTCACTTCTCAAGCAAAAACTGAAATGGTGGAAGGGAAGAGGAAATAGAAATTGCAAGCCCTAATTCCATTTGCAAACTCCAAATTCTTGCTCCAAAATCAAAGAGAAGCCATTGGTAAGCTCTTCTTCATCTTCTCCAACTCTTCTCCTCTTCAATTTCAGAAAATTTCCTAAACCTAATTGGGGAAATATGTGTTTTATTCTTAGATTGAAGCTTGTTGAGTTGAAGTAGTGTTTGGTTGGTCTTCTCCTTGATATTGAGCTTCATCTTCTTTGTTTTTGGGTAAAAGGTGAGTTTTGAACTCACATCTACTTCTTTTGATATCATTGATGTTAGGCATGAATTCCTAACAATTGTTCATATGTTCTTTTGCTTTTGATTTGGGATGATTCGGTGAAATTGCCAAATTATGATTTTTGAAGCGAAATCTTTGAAAATCCTTATATGGATGATGTTTATGTTGTTCGGAGTGTTTGGGTGTGTCGTTAAGGTTGGGTAGTCGTTTGACGTAAGCCTATAATCAACACGCATCCGATTGCTTTCGATTTGTTTGGCCATAGTTGGCCTAGGTTCAGGAAATGCCTGAACATTGAGTTTCAGATGTCTGAAACCCTTATTTCAGACGTCTGAATATTGTTCTGGGGAATATTTTCATCCCCAGATTCGGACGTCTAAAAATTATATTCCATGCGTCATAATTGGCTAGTTTTCAACCAGAAAGGAAATAGGCCAAAATATGCCTATTTCAGACGTCTGGAAGTATAGATTCAGTCATCTGAATTCTGTTTTGAAAAACAAATTAATTTTCAGATTCAGACGTTTGAATCCCTTCTTTCAGACGTCTGAATATGATGTTTTTTTTCAAATTGCCTTATTCGTTTAGTTTTCCAAATTTGATCGACGCTTGTTGATTCCGATTAGTTGTTTATGCATATTTGACCTTGATAATTCCTTTTTGACTTCATTCACGGTTTTTATAAATGATTTCTTCAAATCGTATTAAAAACTCGCTTCTCCAATTTATAAGGCTTGTTATCTTTCCGATTAGGTAAAACACGCACAATTTCGCACTTCGAGCGAAGTGGAAGGGTTATTAAATGATTAGGTAAAACACGGACCATAAATATGTGCGTTTATCTTTCCGATTAATCCCCAACCTATTCAATTGATCGTTTTGACCTTTGTGTCTGGTTTACCGATGAGATGAGGTGAACTTTGTACTGCTTTGAGTGTGAAAGTGGCTGACGGATAGTAAATCGTTTAGTGCGAACGAGTGGTTATGGGACATACGTTAACACTTTTCGGATTTCCTTTCGAGAGTTGTGACACATTCCGCCAGTTAGTGGTGTCCAGTACCGGGCCTCCGGACCTTCACCACTACGGTTTGTTGCCTTCGGGTATGTTGCCTTCAGGTATGTTGCCTTCGGGTATGTGCCTTCGGGTTTGTGCCTTCGGGTTTATTGCCTATAGTATCGCTTCCGATGTTGGTCGTTATGAGCCGCATGTGTGATATTAGGTTTGGAGTCTTCGGGCTCATGAATCCTTGTTTATACAATACTGAGCTCGAGCAATATTCTGATGTTTCATTCAAATGTATATTACCTTGGTATCGCCCTTCGGTGTTGGTCACTATGAGCCGCATGATGCGTGGCATTTACCTTGTGGAACTTGTATACCTTATTGGTATTTGTTATTGGCTTTTGGCTTGTTTTGGGATATTCGTATCCTTTGTTTCTATATGTAGCCGATGATATGAGGCTTGTTATCATATGATTCATCTTTTGTTAGATGATTGTGTTATCTCTTTTAGAGATATTTGCTATACTTTGTAACCCTGCAGGTTTATTGTTGTTCAGTTTATCTAACTGATTTGTTTAGCTAGACTGACCCGTGTATCTTGTACTCGGGTCAGACCGAGATGTTTCAGGTTAGGTGCGTTTGGACTTAGCCTATTTTGCTTCCGCATGGACTACTCCGCTAGCTTCTTTTTGTCATAGCTTTTTGTGTAGTCCCATTTTGTGGTAACTCTGATATGTATTCTATTGACTCGTCTGTATATTGTGTTCTGCTATACCACTTGACTTGTATTGTTTTGTAAACTCTGTTATGTATCTGTATATGTGTATATGATGATCTACTGTTCTGTGATGTACATTACATTTGAGTTGTTATATTCTGTTCTGATAGATCCAACCACCTATGGTTTTGTTTTGAGTATTCATTGGGTATGTCGACCTTATTGTTATGTCTATGTCGATGTATTCAATAGATAGTTAGAGCAAGGCTATAGATGGTCGCTCCCAACCAGCCTTATTCTCCGTGTTAGTTGACGACATTACCTTGTAGTGTCCTTGGCTAGCGTGGGTATAGAGGTGGGGCGTCACAGCGTGGTATCAGAGCGAGGTTCAGAACAAAATATGATAAACACAGAATAGATGCACATATTATGGTACATCAAAGTGTACAAGTGATACAAATCTTTGAATCATTGTGTCTCTTTATTCCATCAAGGTTAGATAGAGTTTGGGAATACGTCTAGGAATGCATTTTATTCCGTAGTATTCCATATTGCAATATCTACCTTGTAAATAATCTTGTTCTTATCTTACCTTCAGCGTATGGCTGGAAGAGGCAGGGGACGACGTTCGGATGCTGGGCAATCCAGTGGCTCACATCCGGATGGCGTTTATATGTCTGCTGATAAGTTTTTGGAGTTGTTTAGGAGCACTCAGCCTCCAGTTCCTCCTCGAGTGTCTCCACCTCGCAAGTCCGCCTTTGCACGTCAGTGCAGTGATTTTGCTCATCTTGGAGGAAAGCCGTTTAAAGGCGCTGAATCCGTTCTTGAAGTCCAAGCTTGGTTTCGCACGTGCGAGCGTAACTTCTCTCGTATGGATCTTTCTGACCATGATAGAGTTCTTGTAACTTCTACCTTATTACAAGAGCGTGTTCTTGATTGGTATGAGCTTCTTGTAGCCGAGATTGATGAGTCTACTCTTTCTTGGACTCAGTTTCGGGAGCGATTTGAACTCAAGTTTGTTCCTGAATCTGAAAAAGTTTTATTGACCCGTTGCTTCCTTGAGTTGAAGCAAGGGAAATCTTCTGTTTCTGAGTATGTTGCATCATTCGAGGCTTTATCTAAGTATGGTCTTGAATTCATCGGCACTTCTTATAAGAAGAATTTGAAGTTTGTTTCTGGTCTTAAGAAATATGTTAAGAAATCTTGGTTGCTCCAACTTAAACTTTCTTTTGAGGAGTTGGTTGATTCGGCACTTCATCTCGAGACCGTCGAGAAGGAGTGTGATAGTGATGTGGATGTTGAGGTTTCCAAGAACCCCAACAAGAGGCCGTTTCCAATTCGGAAGTCCAGGTCTTTTCCTTCTAAGAAGAAGAAGAATGGTGGTCCTAGTTCTCAACCTCAGTTTTCCGAAACACCTTTCGTTCGAAAGTGTTTCAATTGTGGTTTTCCGGATCATGTTATTCGAGCTTGTCCTAAGCCTCTCTTCTGCCGTTGTTGCAAGAAGGAAGATCACCATATTTCAGCTTGCCCTACTGTTCCGGCTGGTGCTAAGTCTAGCAATCTTTATGCTACCAAGGCTTCTAAAGGTCCTTCTCAACCCAAAGGTATATCTCCATCCATTTTGGAAGGTTCTATTTTATTTCAGGATCATAGTATATGAATTCTTTTCGATACGGGTGCTTCACATTCTTTCGTATCGAGGAAGCTCATCGATGATTTATCTTTGGATGTTTCTTGTATGATTTCTTCTTTAAGGATTGCGAATCCTATTGGGGGATCCGCGACCCTTAGTTTGCTTTGTGATGATGTTGAGATTGTTTTGTGTGGTTTTTCTTTTCATGCGAATCTGCACGTTATTTCTTGTCTGGGATTTGATATGATTTTGGGTATGGACTGGCTAGTGAGATATGATGCCAGGATTATTTGTTCGGAGAGAATTATATATCTTCGACATCCAGATTCGCCTACTCAGTTATCTCTTATTCTTCGGGATGTGGATAATTCCGAAATGGCTTTATATTCTCTTGACTCGCGAGATGATAATGATATATCTCGTATTCCCATTGCTTGTGACTTTTCTGATGTTTTTGAACCTGTTTTGGGTTTGCCACCCAAGCAGGCAATTGAGTTCCGCATTGATCTCCTTCCAGGCGCGCAGCCAGTTAGTCGTCCTCCTACGAGGATGTCTACAAAGGAAAATGAGGAACTCAAGAAGCAGATTTTAGAGCTTGAGTCCAAGCAGTTGATCCAGTCCAGTTTTTCTCTGTGGGGATTCGCGGTTGTCTTTGTGAGGATGTCTGATGGAACTCCTAGGCTTTGCATTGACTATCGCAAACTTAACGAGTTGACCATTAGGAATAGGTATCCATTGCCTAGGATCGATGATATGTTCGATCTATTGAGTGGTGCTAAGGTCTTTTCTCAGCTAGACCTTGCCACAGGTTTTCATCAGTTACGAGTCGCGGAGGATAGCATACCTCTTACCGCTTTCCGCACTCGTTATGGTTCTTTTGAGTGGCTCGTTATGCCGTTCGGTTTGACGAAATCTCCTGCTTTCTTTGTTGATCTCATGAATCGGGTATTCCGGGAATATCTCGATAAGTTCGTCCTTGTCTTCATTGATGATATCCTTATTTATTCTAAGTCTAAAGCTGAGCATGCTAATCACTTGAGAATTACCCTCCGTCATCATCAGCTTAGAGCCAAATTCTCCAAGTGCCACTTTTGGAAGAATAAGGTTATGTTCTTAGGCTATGTTGTATCTTCCGATGGCATTTCTGTCGATCCCTCAAAGATCGAAGCCATCCAGAATTGGAAGAGGCCTGAGAATGTACATGAGATTCGTAGTTTCCTGGGATTGGCGGGTCATTACCGTCGGTTCTTTAAGGATTTTTCTCGTGTTGTGCTTCCTCTCACTTGCCTTACTCGGAAAGGCATTCGTTTTGATTGGTCCGACAAGTGCAAAGCTTCCTTTCTGACGTTGAAGGAACTTCTCACTAATGCTCCTATTCTTGTGGTTCCCGAAGGGAATCATGATCTCGTTGTCTACACCGATGCTTGTGGTAGTGGTGTCGGTGCTGTTCTTATGCAGAGAGATCAGGTAGTTGCTTATGCTTCTAGGCAACTGCGTCCGAATGAAGTTCGCTATGCCACTCATGATCTTGAGTTAGCCGCCGTTGTCTTCGCCTTGAAGATTTGGCGACACTATTTATTGGGCGAGCGCTTCATTCTCTATACCGATCATAAATCTTTGAAGTATTTGTTTACTCAGAAGGAACTCAAAATGAGACAACAGCGTTGGCTCGAGTTTCTTTCTTCCTATGACTTTGATATCCAGTATACCCCTGGTAAGGGTAATTGTGTTGCAGATGCGCTTAGTCGCAAACATTCGGCTGTTATTTCTATGATGCTTGCCAAATGGGATGTTCTTGAGACTCTATCTTTTAGTGAAATTCGTGATCGAGGTTCATCTTCTGATTCTCCTATTCTATTATTTAGTTTGGGAGCTCGACCTATTTTATTGGATCGTATTGCCGATGCCCAGCGGCGTGATCCTGATTTGTTGCATCTTATTCAGCTTTGTGAGTCTGAATCTTGTGATGAGGCTTTGCGGGATTTTAGTATTAATTCTCATGGGTGTCTTCGTAAGAAGAACCGTCTTTTTGTGCCTTCTGATTTTGCGCTTAGGCATGACATTATTGATGAATGTCACCGTTCTAAGTATACTATTCATCCCGGTAGTAGTAAGATGTATGCCGATATGCATCGTCTTTATTATTGGGAAGGCATGAAACGCGATGTGGCGAGTTATGCGAGTAATTGCATAACTTATCAGCGTTTTAAGGCCGAGCATCAGCGTCCTTCTGGTCTTCTTCATCCTCTTGAGATTCCATTGTGGAAATGGGATCAGATTTCTATGGATTTCATTGACGGCCTACCTCGTTCGAGATCTGGGCATTCTAGCATTTGGGCTATTGTTGATCGCCTCACCAAGTCTGCTCATTTTGTCCCTATTAAGTCTAATAGGACTGCTTCGCATTTGGCTAAGTTATATGTCAAGGAAATCGTGAGACTTCACGGTGTTCCTAGTTCTATTGTGAGTGATCGTAATACTTTATTCACGAGTCATTTTTGGAAGAGTCTTCAGCAAGCTTTAGGAACGAAGCTTAATTTTTCTACAGCTTATCGTCCGCAGTCTGACGGACAGACTGAACGGGTGAATCGTATCTTGGAAGATCTTCTCCGTATTTGAAATTTTGATTTTGGTGGAAGTTGGGAGGATCACCTTCCTCTTGTAGAGTTCTCCTACAACAATAGTTTTCAGTCTAGTATCGGTATGGCTCCTTTCGAAGCCTTATACGGAAGGCCATGTCGATAACCTTCTTGTTGGTTAGAATCTGGAGAAAAGCTTATTCTTGGCCTGGATTTTGTTTGTGATTCTTCCGAGAAGATTGATCTTATTCGGTTGAGAATGAAAGAGGCACAGAGTCGCCAGAAATCCTACGCTGACAACAGTAGGAAGCCTCTCGAGTTCTCGATTGGTGATCTTGTTTTTATTCGTGTTTCTCCTTTGAAGGGGGTTATGCGTTTCAGTACGACTGGGAAATTGGCACCTCGTTATATAGGACCATTTTCTATTACTGAACGTATTGGCCCTGTGGCTGAGTTTCACTTCCAGCTCATTTATCTGGCATTCATGACGTATTTCACGTCTCACAACTTCGGAAGTGTCTTCGGGAGTCGGATTCTGTTATTACCTCTCCTGATTTGCAAGAGCTTGAGGTCTCACCGGACTTATCTATTGTACAGCAACCTATTCGCTTGCTTGACACGGAGGTGCGACACCTTCGGAACAAGAACGTGCCGCTCGTTAAGGTTCAATGGTCCGCTAATCCGAATGACTGTACTTGGGAAACCAGAGAGTTTATCGAGCGATCTTATCCGGGGTTTCTATCTTAGCTCGAGAACGGTGAGTTTATCTTTTCATCTCCAGCTTATTCTCTTTTCCTTTGAATGTTGTATGTATGTAGTTGTTACAAATATCGTCTCTAGGAATTGCGGGGACGCAATTTTGTAAGGTGGGGAGATCTGTAACAACCCGCATATTTAACGATTATATATTTAAATGTTTTTATTTAAATATAGCGTCGTTAGTCGGATTTTTGGGTCCGAAATGCTACGTTTTGCAAACGGTCGAATTGGAACTCGAAACCACCTTCATTGGTTCCAAAATGGCGTTTGCGATCTTTTTGAGTGTAAGCTGGAATATGTTTGGAGTAGGTGAAATTTTGGCTGCCTTTTCTACTTGGGCTTGAGTTTGGGTTCAGCCCAATCTCCACTTAACCCTCTAGCTTAGCCCCTTCTCTTCATTCATCTCCATTTCATTTCACTTCTCAAGCAAAAACTGAAATGGTGGAAGGGAAGAGGAAATAGAAATTGCAAGCCCTAATTCCATTTGCAAACTCCAAATTCTTGCTCCAAAATCAAAGAGAAGCCATTGTTAAGCTCTTCTTCATCTTCTCCAACTCTTCCCCTCTTCAATTTCAGAAAATTTCCTAAACCTAAATTGGGAAATATGTGTTTTATTCTTAGATTGAAGCTTGTTGAGTTGAAGTAGTGTTTGGTTGGTCTTCTCCTTGATATTGAGCTTCATCTTCTTTGTTTTTGGGTAAAAGGTGGGTTTTGAATTCACATCTACTTCTTTTGATATCATTGATGTTAGGCATGAATTCCTAACAATTGTTCATATGTTCTTTTGCTTTTGATTTCGGTTGATTCGGTGAAATTGCCAAATTATGATTTTTGAAGCCAAATCTTTGAAAATCCTTATATGGATGATGTTTATGATGTTCGGAGTGTTTGGGTGTATCGTTAAGGTTGGGTAGTCGTTTGACGTAAGCCCATAATCAACACGCATCCGATTGCTTTCGATTTGTTTGGCCATAGTTGGCCTAGGTTCAGGAAATGCCTGAACATCGAGTTTCAAACGTCTGAAACCCTTATTTCAGATGTCTGAATATTGTTCTGGGGAACATTTTCATCCCTAGATTCAGACGTCTGAAAATTATATTCCAGACGTCTGAATTGGCTAGTTTTCAACCAGAAAGGAAATAGGCCAAAATATGCCTATTTCAGACGTCCGGAAGTATGGATTCAGACGTCTGAATTCTGTTTTGAAAAACAAATTAATTTTCATATTCAGACGTCTGAATCCCTTCTTTCAGACGTCTGAATATGCTGTTTTTTTCAAATTGCCTTATTCGTTTAGTTTTCCAAATTTGATCGACGCTTGTTGATTCCGATTAGTTGTTTATGCATATTTGACCTTGATAATTCCTTTTTGACTTCATTCACGGGTTTTATAAATGATTTCTTCAAATTGTATTAAAAGCTCGCTTCTCTAATTTATAAATTCTATTTAAAGCACGCACAATTTCGCACTTCGAGCGAAGTGGAAGGGTGATTAAATGGTTAGGTAAAACACGGACCATGAATCTGTGCATTTATCTTTCCGATTAATCCCTAACCTATTCAATTGATCGTTTTGACCTTTGTGCCTGGTTTACCGATGAGATGAGGTGAACTTTGTACTGCTTTGAGTGTGAAAGTGGGTGACGGATAGTAAATCGTTTAGTGCGAACGAGTGGTTATGGGACATACGTTAACACTTTTCGGATTTCTTTTCGAGTGTTGTGACACATTCCGCCAGTTAGTGGTGTCTAGTATTGGGCCTCCGGACCTTCGCCACTACGGTTTGTTGCCTTCGGGTATGTTGCCTTCAGGTATGTTGCCTTCGGGTATGTGCCTTCGGGTTTGTGCCTTCGGGTTTGTTGCCTATAGTATCGCTTCCGATGTTGGTCGTTATGAGCCGCATGGGTGATATTGGGTTGCCCTTTAGTATCGCTTCCGATGTTGGTCGTTATGAGCTGCATGGGTGATATTGGGTTTGGAGTCTTCAGGCTCATGGATCCTTGTTTATACAGTACTGAGCTCGAGCAATATTCTGATGTTTCATTCATATGTATATTCCCTTGGTATCGCCCTTCGGTGTTGGTCATTATGAGCCGCATGATGCGTAGCGTTTACCTTGTGGAACTTGTATACCTTATTGGTATTTGTTATTGCCTTTTGGCTTGTTTTGGGATATTCGTGTCCTTTGTTTCTATATGTTGCCGATGATATGAGGCTTGTTATCATATGAGTCATCTTTTGTTAGATGATTGTGTTATCTCTTTTAGAGATATTTGCTATACTTTGTAACCCTGCAGGTTTATTGTTGTTCAGTTTATCTAACTGATTTGTTTAGCTAGACTGACCCGTGTATCTTGTACTCGGGTCAGACCGAGATGTTTCAGGTTAGGTGCATTTGGACTTAGCCTATTTTGCTTCCGCATGGACTACTCCGCTAGCTTCTTTTTGTCATATCTTTTTGTGTAGTCCCATTTTGTAGTAACTCTGATATGTATTCTATTGACTCGTCTGTATATTGTGGTCTGCTATACCACTTGACTTGTATTGTTTTGTAAACTCTGTTATGTATCTGTATATGTGTATATGATGATCTACTGTTCTGTGATGTATATTACATTTGAGTTGTTATAATTTGTTCTGATAGATCCAACCACCTCTGGTTTTGTTTTGAGTATTCATTAGGTATATCGACCTTATGGTTATGTCTATGTCGATGTATTCAATAGATAGTTAGAGCAAGGCTCTAGATGGTCGCTCCCAACCAGCCTTATTCTCCGTGTTAGTTGACGGCATTACCTTGTAGTGTCCTTGGCTAGCGTGGGTATAGAGGTGGGGCGTCACAAGCCTCATCAACCGGGAATGGCTAAAACAAGGAAGGTGCAGCACGGCTTCGTGGGTCGCACCCACTGGAGTGTAAGATTTACCCTTGTCTAGAGGTCCCTTTTATTTCGGCTGTGTGGATGGTTGAATAGCTACAACCGTCGGGGTTGTCTTATTCGGAACTGTTCAGTAAGGAATGGCTCCAGCTTTGTGTTGTAGGGGATCGGGAGCGATCCTCGGTACGGTGATCTAGGCCACGTACTGTGACGGGCGGTACCCTAGTAGCCCTGCCATTGTATGGAATCCAAAATCCAATAAGTGCCAACGGTTTTGATTGTATTACCCACTTTTGTGGCTAGTAGCTGGAATTTAATCAGTAACAATTTCGGCTATTTCATATTTATTTGAAAACCCTAGACACTATTATAATATCACTGAATTTCCTAACAAATGTTTTGGTTAGCGTAAGGTAAAAACTTTTCCATGTTTATGTGTGGGAAGTTTTACGTGATACCTTTTCTTTTCAAAGGTTTTTTAAAGTTAAGCAACTTTAACCGTTTACTCACACCAGACCCATGTCTGACCCGGAGTTTATTCTGTTTTTCTTAAACTCTTGGGTACTCAAATTTTTACGAGTAGCCAAGGGATTCAGGTTAGGATTTTAGGTTGGCTTGACGAATTCTGAAGGAGCAATGGAGCAGGAGGCTTCTACGTATAGCTATAGAGTATTCTGTTGTGTGTTCTCTGAGTACTTTGTCTTTGAGTTGTATAACTAGACAGGTGTTTATAACTGTCTAGTATGAGTTGATTATGCTGTGTATCTCTGATGTATATGATACTATGTAAAGTATTATGTGATTAATATAATTTATTCGTTCCGCTGTTTAGATTCTGATGTTGTTTCTTTCTTCTTCTCTATATTTTCTCTTTTCTATCCCTTTCTTTCTTAAAGATGATGCGATTTTCTGGTAGTAGAAAGTCGGGTCGTCTCACTTGGTATCAGAGCATTAGGTTGAGTGAATACCTAGGCTCTATAGTGGTGTCTTTCCTGAGAGAGCGTATTTGTAATATTTATAGATAACTATATATATATATATATATATATATACCTTTGGGTTACCTGTTCGGGTTTTCCAACATAAGTTATAAAGGTAGATGGGGTAGGGGTGTGTGTAACATGACTACCATTGGTTGGAGTTTGAATGTTTGAGGTTGAAAGTGTATTTGTCGAGACTGTAGACCTAATACCGTCTCGAGTAATATTTTTAGTTTGGTGTAAGATTTCTTTTGATCTCTGAAGGAAACCTGTTAAGGTTCGGAGTTCATCTTTGAAGTGTAAATTTGATTTCACTCGTGTGAGCAGATTTTTGAGTAGATTTTGGATCTTCTGCTGGGCAGAAGCAAGTAATGGTATTTTGGATACCTCAGGAAGTAGTAGCTGCGTGATGAGATGCAGTGACTAGGGATGTTCCCGAAGATGTTTTCTTTGGAACAAGTTAAGGAAGTGAGTCTGCTTCGGTGTAGTGGCTGTGTTCAGTCGGAGTTACTGTTTGCTTTGAGGTTTGAGTTTCTCAAAGAACTTTGGATAAGAAGTCTTTGGCATCTGGGTTAGCGGTGCAGCTCGGGAGTGTTCTGTGTTTCAGCAGGAAGATCTTTTTGGCTTAGCATTTCCTGGAGGTGGAATTCAGAAGCAGCAGTGAGGATCTATTTCTTCGATGGATTAGTTGGTTAAGGATAAACTGTTCTGATTAGTGGAGAGGGAACAGTATCTTGGATATTGGATTGGCTTGATCGCAAAATTGACTTGCGATGGTTTGGTGATTATCTTAGACAATCTTTTGCTTGGATTTGTGGCGTCTCTAAAGGATATATGAGTTATGGAGTTGCTGAAGATTTTTCTGGATATATCTTCAGGAAAGTTATAGATTTTGCCCGCATTGGAGTGTGAGTTCTGAATCGACTTGATAGGAATGATAATGGTGATTCAGCTGGACAGAAGGTTGTTTCCTTGGTTGATTGTTTGATGTAGCAGCTCTGTATTTCTTGGAATTTCTGTTGAATCTTATTTCCAAGATGTGATATTTAGTTTGTGCCTGTGTTCATTCTACGGCATTTTCATCTGCTCTAGATCAGAGTTGTGTAGCGGAAGCAAGGTGGCTGTTGTTCTTGAGTAGAAGCAACAGGGAATTTCAATATTTTGGATTAAAGAGTTTCTACTGAATTTATTTTTCAATCTGAGGCAAGTTGGCAAGTGATTTTGTTCTGTCTTTCCAGAAAAAAGAAGTTGTTTTCTTCTGTTGATAGTAAAGTTTGGTTTTGATTTTTGGATTTATCTTGTGAGGATCAGTTTGTTGAGTTGTGTTGATCCAGTTTGTTTGTAGAAGCATCGGCAAAGGTTGAGCTGATCAGGAAGGATCTGTAGGCAGCCCGGATCATCAGGTAAGTTTTGAGGTTAGGTAACGAAAGAATTTGGAATTCGAAGTTGGAGGCTTCAATGTTGTTGAGTTCCTCTGGTAAAGGAAGCAATAAGATTTGGTGAGATTTTGAGGTGATCTCCCAGGTATATTGGATTCTTCTGAGTTTTTGTAGAGATCGGTGCTTTGGTTTGAAGAGTGAATTGCCAATTTGGAAGACTGGAATTCAAATTATTTCACGTGTCTCTGAGGGAGTACGTGTTTTGGTTCATCACTGGTTTTGAGACCAGTAATTCTGTGTAGGTTTTAGTTGTTGATCAGACTAGTCTGTGGCCTGGTATCTTGTGTAGATTATAGATCTAGCTGAGTGAGAACTCAGTAGCTTAGCAGTTTAGCTAGTTTGGATTTAGTAGAGCGAGTATCCCTATGTATGAACCGGGGAAACTCGAGATAATTTTAGGAAGTATATCCGGATCTGCGCCTGGATAGCTGGTGTTATTTATTTAAATTGGTCGTTTGGATGAAATTGTTTGTTTGATTGATAGTGTATGGCTGTTATGAATGTTTGAATTGGTTGAAATAAAATAAAAACTTTGGATTGTCTTTGTTTTAAATTTCGAGGACGAAATTCTGTTAAGGGGGGAGGATTGTAATATCCCGGAATTTCCAGGAGTTTAAAATGTTGATAATATCTTATTTAATTATTTAAAATTGATGAATTGTTATTTACAAAGATAAATAACCAAGTAAATAATAATATAATGTTTTAATTATGGTTATAAATTGGTATATTGTTTTCAAAATTTATAAGTGTGTTTAAAATGCATTTATATCTGTATATTTAAATCTGTGTATTTTAAGTTGATTTTAAAATAGGATATATTATTTGTAAATAATAATGAGCTTATTTTAAAATAGTTGTTTATATTTATTTAAATTTATTTTAGATTTGATTTTTAAATTTGACTTTGAAATGAATATAAATTTGAATTCAAAGAAATACATTCATTTTAAAATTAAAATAATATATATAGTTTGGTTTTAAAATATATAGATAATGTTTTTAATTAAAAATAAGATTTTGTATTTTCTTTTTATGAAAATATTATTTGTGTTTATTTAATAAAATGAATGTAAGGCTTTTGAAATATCATTTAAAATAATTTTGCAATGTTTTATAATTTTATTTAAATTATCATTGATTTTATTTTATGTTCTTTTTAAAAGATTGTATTTTATAAATTAAGCATACATTTGTAAATGTGTAAGTGTATTTGTTTATTTGATATTTAATAAGAAAAGCATTTTTGAAATTTAGAAAACACATTAGTAATTAGGAAAATAATTTTAAAATGCTTTTAAATTTCTTTAGAATTAGAATAAAACTTAATATTGACAAGTGTTTAATTCTAAAACACTATGATAACATGTGTTAATATAATAATGAAAGTTGAAGACATGTGTCAAATTTATTTTGTTTTCTTTTAACTTTAATAAAACTGAAATTAACTTATATAAACCAACATTCTTTTTCTTCATTTTCTTTTCTTTCAAATCTTTGTTCATGTCTAAAAGAAAACTTGAATATGCGTGCAACTTTGAAGCTCCTCAATTCAAACTATCCTCAAACTAAATCTGAAAATTTCATGCTCAAAAATTAAACATACCAAAATCTGAAGCCTTTTTAAATGCAAGGCCTGCATCCATTCCTCCAAGTCAAATATCAATCCCTGTAATCAATCCAGTTTTCAAAAATTCAAAGAGCCTGAAACTATTATGTTTACAAATCAAAGCCTGTAAACATTCTTCCCAGATCAATGCTCAAGCATGTAAAACATTTTCTCAAAACCTGGAGATACTTTCAAAACTGCAAGCCTGCAGATTCAAAACAAAATCTGCATTTATTCCTCAAACCCAAGTTTCTGCCTCAAAACTTCAAATTTATGCAAAGTTCCAGTTTTAAAAAGCTTCAAACTCAAGTGATTCCATGTTTTTTTCAAAAAGCAATCAGAAGCAATGTAACAAGATAGGGGGTTCATTTTCATATTCAAGCATCTGGAAAAATTTCCAGTCATCTTCAAAGTTTCTGCACTGTCTTCTTTTAAATAGAGGTGAGTAAACTTTTAAAAAATTTAGTAACAAATATGTGTTGCTTATGAATTACTGGGTTTGATGATTGATCTGCATGAATGCATATATGTGAGCTTCTGTGTGTGCTTATCTTTTGATTTTGAAAAACATCTCTGTTCCAATTTATAAGCCTCTGTTCTTAAATTTGAAATCAAGAACCACTTTAAATTTGATGCATTGACATATGGTTGAAGTAATTTTGTGATGTAAGGTTGAAAATATGCTTGCATGATGTCTTTAAATTTCTGGAAACATATTTATATGTATAAAAATGATGTGTATTGATTTTGCATGTCTGGAAATCAGACAAATGAAACTTTCCAAGCTTACGGGCATCAGATATGATCATAAATCCCTTCCCATTCCAATGATTTATTTTAGGAAATAGTTTCTAAATAAAAGATGTAAATTTTAAAAAGATTTAAAAAAATATATATATAATCTAGAGTTAAGCTAAACAAAGTACCTGGAAAATTTGATTTACAGATAAAATTTCAAACATATTAAAATCCAAACATCATGGTTTGTTGTTTCAGGATTTTAATTCGAATACATTTTGAAAGTAATGATTTTTGAAACAAAAATCCAAATCTTTAATATTGAATTGAATGAGAATTTGGGGTTTTATCTGGAAATGGGTTTTTGGTGATATTTGTTGATCAGAGAATCTTGGTTGCACATGATTGTTGTTGGAGTTAGAATCATGTTTGAGGACTTCAGCAAAAATGGTTACAGAATTTATAAATCACTTTGATGTTTGAAGTTGTCAAGGATTTAATTTAAACCTAGTTTTTGGGTTCATACTGTTAATTGAGTACTGAATCCCCAATATTGCATCGAGTTGAATGATTTTTGGGGAGGAGGGTGCGCGGTGAGTCAGCAAGCTAAGGCCGGAGTTAGGGTGCTTAGCGTTGGTCGGAGGTGACGATTTTAGGGTTGCTGAAGATGATGGGTTTTTGGGTTCAGTTCACCTGATGAACTCGATTTTGATTCGAGACATCAAGTGGTGTTTGGTGGGTCGTAGGGGCTTGCGAAGTGCTTGGGTGACTTGTTGGAGGTGTTGCCGTTGACTGGAGGAGGTTTGGAAATGGTGCAGGTCGCACGGGGATGGGGTGATGCCTGCAGTTTAATTTTGTTGGGTTGCTTTGTTTTCTCGGAGTAGGACTCGGGTAGTAGGGGAGATAGCTCGGGTATTTCTCGCGTGGTTTCAGGAGTTTTGTGTTGCAGGGTCTAAACTTTTATGTGTTAACAGTTTTTAGTTTTTAATTTAAAACAGTTTTAAAATTTTAAAATCAAATTTATTTAGAAAAAAAATGTACTTTGCATTTGAATTCCAGTATTCATGGATTGAACCCAAGCTAAAATGTTCAATCAACTTTTCAAATTTAAAATAAATTAAGTTTAACTTTAAATAGTTTAAGTTAAACTAAAATTCTTGTTTTTTTTAAATTGAAGTGTTTGTATAAATGGATTGGTATGATTTGTTTAAATGTTGTAAGTTAATATTATCTCAAAACTTATTTTTAAAAAAAAGAATTTTAAGTAAATATTCTATTAATTAGTGGAAAAATGATTTAAAACTAACAATTAGAGTTTAAGGTAATTTATTAACTTGGAATTAGGATTTTTAATTAATAATTAAGGTAATTAATGATTTCTTTTAATTTAATTTAATTAATGAATTAAGTTAATTAAAGATTTCAAGATTTATTTAAGATAATGTTTATCTTAAAAAAATAATTAAATTAATTAGTTAATTAAGGGATTTTAAGTTTAATTAAATTATTTAATTATTATTTTTAAAGGGGTTAATTAAGTAATTAATTAAATATAATTATTTATTTAATTAACTATTAATTAAGATGATAATTTAGTTAATGACAAATGATTAATTAAATTGTAAATACTTAATTAATTAAGTAAATACGAGTTAATTTAAAAGAAATTAATTAATAATTAATAAAGGTTTTATTAAGCTTTAATTGGGTTTCCTTAATTAATAATTAAAGAATTATTAAAATAAAATGCTAGTTAATTTAGAATTAATTAATTACTTTTATTTAAGGATAAATAATTTTAATTAAGGATAAATTAATTACATTTATGGATTAATTAATTTGTAATTAAGATTGTTAATTAATAATTAAGTTTATTAATTAATGATTAAGAGTTGATTAATTAGTTAATTAAGTTTAATTAATTAATTATAAAAGTAATTAGTGGTTAATTACTTTGTATTAAAGAATTGATTAATAATTAAGGATTATTAATTAATAGTTGGAGATAATTAATCTGATAATTGAAGATTAGTTTCGGTTAATGAGTAACTAGGGATGAATTACTCAATTTTGTTTTATGAGATGATTGAAATTAAGAAATTAATTAATTTGTTATTTGATTAAATATAGTCACTTGATTAAGGATTAAGTATGTTTACTTAATAAGTTTTGATAAGACTAATTACTTAAGATAAGTAAATGATAAATTACAGAGGTAATTGGGTTAGGTAAATTACTGATTGGAAAGTAATTTTTAATGAATAATTACTTGTTAAAGTAATTAAAGATTTATTACTTGGTGTAATAAATCAATGAATTTATAAAGTAATTAAAAGTAATTAAGAATAATTAATTACTGTATTTAAGTTGATTAAATTTAAGCAATTAATCTAAGCATGATTAATTAATTAAGGTTCATTAATTGATATGATTAATGAAAATAATTAAGGATTAATTACTTTATTAAGAGTTAATTAATCAAGGTTGATTATGATTAATTAATTGATTTAACTAATGTTTATTTAAGCAAGATTTATTGTGATGAAGGTAATTAATTTAATTAATTTTAAATTAATTAAGTAATTAGGTAATTAATTTAATTCACTTTAAATTAATTAAAGAATAGAGATAGTTAATTTAATTCATTTTAAATTAATTATATTGTGGTATGAGTGAATCATAGCTTATGAATGGATGACAGTGATTGCCTTAAATACTTTGTGATCTCAGTAATGAGATAAGTATGGTTGTGTGATACGAATGCTTGGTTGCATTGTGATGATTACATAGATTATCATTTGGGATGTTGATATAGGGATTACCTATTTTGGTATTGATAATGTAGATATCTGTTATTTGATAATGTTGACTATCAATTATGAATTGTGAATTATCCATTCTGTGTGTATATAGATAGTTGAATTGATTTGTTTAAACCTTTAAAACAACTTGGACTTAAAAGACACGCTTTGGATTTCGATGAGACGGGGATCGGGTTTCCATATTTGGATATCCGAAAACCACATCGATTCCAAATAACGTTAGGTCGTGAGTCAAAGTGGAGCTATGTGAAGACTCGAGGTGTAAGGGCTATACGTCAGTATAACTCTGTGGGTGATTCCGTAATGAGCTTGACGGAATTAGTTCTTATAGATTCGAGATGGTGATTTAGAGTGCAAGGGTTATTGTCGTTAACTCTGAGGGTGATTCCAAAATGAGTGTAACGAGATAATGCCTTCACTTTCGTTCGAACCCGCAACGAACTTGTATGGATTGAATGCTTTCAGAACATCGTCAGGTGGACGATGAGCATTCTAAATGATATGTTCTATAAAGGTAATCGTAGCCTCAAGCCTCATCAACCGGGAATGGCTAAAACAGGGGAGGTGCAGCAAGGCTTCGTGGGTCGCACCCACTGGAGAGTAAGATTTACCGCTGTCTAGAGGTCCCTTTTATTTCGGCTGTGTGGACGGTTGAACAGCTACAACCGTCGGGGTTGTCTTATTCGGAACTGTTCAGTAAGGAATGGGTCCGGCTTTGTGTTGCAGGGGATCGGGAGTGATCCTTGGTACGGTGATCTAAGCCACGTACTGTGACGGGCGGTACCCCAGTAGCCCTGCCATTGTATGGAATCCAAAATCCAATAAGTGCCAACGGTTTTGATTGTATTACCCACTTTTGTGGCTAGTAGTTGGAATTTAATCAGCAATAATTTCGGCTATTTCATATTTATTTGAAAACCCTAGACACTATTATAATATCACTGAATTTCCTAACAAATGTTTTGGTTAGCGTAAGGTAATTTTTTTTCCATGTTTATGTGTGGGAAGTCTTACGTGATACCTTTTCTTTTCAAAGGTTTTTCAAAGTTAAGCAACTTTAACCGTTTACTCACACCAGACCCATGTCTGACCCAGAGTTTATTCTGTTTTTCTTAAACTCTTGGGTACTCAAATTTTTACGAGTAGCCAAGGGATTCAGGTTAGGATTTTAGGTTGGCTTGACGAATTCTGAAGGAGCAATGGAGCAGGAGGCTTCTACGTATAGCTATAGAGTATTCTGTTGTGTGTTCTCTGAGTACTTTGTCTTTGAGTTGTATAACTAGACAGGTGTTTATAACTGTCTAGCATGAGTTGATTATGCTGTGTATCTCTGATGTATATGATACTATGTAAAGTATTATGTGATTAATATAATTTATTCGTTCCGTTGTTTAGATTCTGATGTTGTTTCTTTCTTCTTCTCTATCTTTTCTCTTTTCTATCCCTTTCTTTCTTAAAGATGTTGCAATTTTCTGGTAGTAGAAAGTCGGGTCGCCTCAGTAAAAATGAGGGACGAGAAAAGAAATTAGGAATTCCTAAGCCTTAATTCTCTTAGGAATTTTCAATTTCAAGCTAGAAATCAAGGAGAAGTTTGGGTAAGCATTCTCTTCAACTTCTCCATCTCAATTCCTCATCAATTTCAGAAATATCCTAAACCCCAACTTAGGAAATGTCTTTCTTATCAGCGTAGATTGAAGCTTTTGGGTTAAAATTGAAGAGTGGTTGTTCTTGCCTTGCCATATAGCTTCTAACTTGTGTTTTTGAGAAAAAGGTGAGTTTTTGAACTTACATTTATGTCTATATCTTTGATAGTTCTTAGGTAGTGATTCCTGACATTTATTCCTTGTCCATTTGTTTTGGATTGAATTGGTTTTATGAATATTCCAATTTTTGGCGTTTTAAAGTCAAATCTTTAAAAATTCAAGCTTTGATGTTTGAACATGTTTTTGGTGGTGTATCGAAGAGCCTATAGGGCTGGGTTGCTGATTGGCATAAACCCCTAGCGCCCATCGATCGTCTGATCGCAATTTGTTAGATTTTTGTCCTTGGTAGGGCTAGGCTGAAAATATTGGATATTCCAGTTTAGTCAACTGAACCAGGAAGTCAGTCGACTGAACGAGAACCCAAAAAATTTCCTGGGCCAGTATCAGTCGACTGACCACTCTAGATCAGTCGACTGAGCCTACAAACCGAAAGTTTCCAGGCATGTTTTAGTCGACTGACCACCCTGGTTCAGTCGACTGAACCTGAAAACAGAAAGTTCCCGGGTATTGTGTCAGTGGACTGACCTCCTTGGTCCGGTCGACTAGATGTGCTATCTCAGCTAATCTTGCCTTTTTGTATTGATTTCCAATTTTTAATCGATTCTAGTAGATGCAATTTATTGTTATCATCTTTATTGTCTTTGATAACTTCTTTTTTGGGATTTTTGGGAATGTCCATTTTGATGGATTTGGTATCAATTTCTTTGGATTTGATTCGCGTTTCCGAATGTGAAGTTTTGGTGAATTATTGTTTTTTACAATCATTTTTGGTGATTTGTCACTTTAAAATGCAAAGGTTTCTACACTAGTAGTAAATATCGAAACTCTTTCATCAAAATGATTTCAATACTATTTTTATACAAAGCTCGTTTATTAAAACCGTTTTCCACCCTATTAGTATATACAAACCTTTACATCGTTCTTCTAAGAAAATCTAACTAAAAGGCTTAGCAAAACAAGTGGTGTGAAACGCTTGGGTTTACTTTGTCGGTTAATTTTTGGAGTTATTTGATTGAAAATCTTGCGAGTGGAAATCTACAATTTGTTCGTAAATATTTAAGTTAAGCCAGTGGTTATGGGACATGAAGCTAAACTCATTTATTTACTAGCTTAGTGCAATTCACACTTCTTATTAATCAATGATGATCATTTTGTGATTTAGACTAGCGATAGCTATGTCTCTATGTTCACGTGGGGGATTGTACCTCGTTTTATCGAGTTTCGTCTCATTTCTTTTATAGGCTAACGACATATGGGTTCTTTGGAGTTTTGAATCATTTTTGTGGGCTAATGACCCATGTTCTTTTATGGAATTCGGCTCATCGGACATACCGTTATTGTACTACGTCGTTGTTCCGAATTATTCGAGTTTCAGGTTCCTCGGGCGTACCGATATTGTGCTACGTCGTTGCACCGGCTCTACAGTTAGCAACCATAGGTTAGCGACCCGTTTGCAATGCACGTGTTGGGGAGTTTTCATGCTTCCGTTTGTGATAGGCCTCCCCCATCGTGATTTCTGGATTTCTAATTGATGATTCCTAGAATTTGTGTTTCACCAGTTTTACGATTGGTATTGATATATGTGTCAATATTTCTCGTTTGTTAATAAAATAAAGAATATGACATTCTTTTTGATCGCTGAGATTCTTGAAATATTGTATGATTTTTGTTACTGTTAAATGTATACTTTTCATAGTATGGCATTATTGTTATCATATGTTTTTGTTATATCTCGTATCTTATCCCATTTTATCTGATATTTATTGCTAGACTGATCCGTTTATTATTTTTTTGTTAAATAATACTCGGGTCAGACTGAGATGTTACAGGTGTTTCTGCTTGACTCCTTATCTGGGACAATCATCTGACTTTTGTCTAACTGCTTAGTTTAGTAGTTTTTGTAATTATACATCCGAGTTAGATACTCCTTGATGTATATGTAGTCTTTCGTCTTGCACTTGTACCTATTCTTTTATGATGTAGTGGATCTTGTATGACCACTACTTTGTTGTACACTTTTATGTTATATATTCATATCTGCTTCCGCCTTTGTGATACGGATACCTGTGATTGATTTGTGTTATGCTTATTTCTATATTTTTTTTCGAGGTAGACATAGCCACTGTGTAAAAGCTTGGAATTTGTATATGATACGTTGGATATCCTCTTGAAATGAAATGTGTGACATACCATATGACATATCGATACTCGCACACTGCAATTACATGGATGGTCGCTCATCAACAGCCTTATTCTTCATGCTAGTCGATGGCATTACCCATAGTGTCCTTGGTTAGCGTGAGTATAGAGGTGGGGAGTCACATATCCTCACCATACCACTCCCCACCCTACATTTTACCCATACCTTTCCTCTTTTATATATTATCATTCTATTTAAAATAAATGAGCCTCCTTTTTTGAAATTGAAATTTTGAAAATCAAGAAAAAAACCACTTAACAAAAAAATAAAAATATTTGTGCTTTAAGCTTGCGATAGAGAGATCTTTATGGCTAGTGAGTGCGACAACTATTTTCGTAAGGTCTAGGTAGGTACGACGAGCTAGGTTTGGATTTAAGGGGATTTTAGCCTTCGATTAGGGAATTGAAGCACAGATTGGAGTTCTTGAGGCCGTTAGGAAGCCTAAAGGTCGAAGAAGGTGAGTCACGGTAGGCTTTGAGGGGTCACCACTGTGCTGCATGGATGCATGCTAGTGGTTGAAAGCGATAGAGAGGGGAAGATTAGACCTTGTGTCATGGGTATGGAAAGGTGGAGCTCGCGAAGAGATGGTGGATGGCGAAGATGAATTGAAGAATCATGGAAGATAGAGGGAGTTGTGGTTGATAGGCATGGCCATGCAAATGGGTATCATGTGCAGGCAATTGTTAAGGGAAGGAGGAGAATGATTAATATGTAATTAAAGTAAACTATGTTGTTAGTTAATTGTATTATAATTTAAAATATCGATAACTTGAAATTAAAAAACTTTTGCATACGAGGTCCAATCGAGGCTTGGATTTTTGCATTGCGCTCATAACGACGAAAGCTTTGCAACGTAACCAGTTTAGTCAGATTAGGAGACTAATGAAATTTGTGCTAAAATTGAACAAATCAGAACGCCTCGACGACGATTGGAATCAAAATGAATTAATCTCACCATTTTGGTTAACCAATAATATTATATAGTTGGTAAAAAATTGTCGACCGGATGTTTGGATGATTTACTATTTTATTATTTGGTTTGGATATATTCTTGCCCCTGTAGTGGATGAACCGTTATATATACTTGCTTATATATACCTGCTTGGTAGCGAATGGCTCATATTATATAAGTATATATGAGTTGTGATGCAGGTGCAGGTTGGAGGAATCCAACAGGATTCCTCACCACCGTTGTTATATATATGTGTGTGTGTGCGTGCGCGCATGTGTACACTGACATATATGAGTTGTGATGTAGTGGGGATAGGTTGGAGGGATCCAACAGGATTTCTCGCTATTGTTGATTTATTTCCGAAAAAATTCATGTTATATGGTTATTGAATATGAAACCTAATTTGTGGACACTATTTCTTATGGCATCTTATACGTTAAAAACTGAAACCCAATAGTGACATTAATATCAATATGAATATTAGTTAAGCTTTGGATAGCTATTGGCCTTAAATTAATATTTTATTAATACTATAAATTGCTATTTGAGTCGGAATTGGTTTTGACCCAGGAAATGATTTTAAACCTGAAATTGGGTTTCGAAAATATTTTGTTTTTAAAGGATATAATTTCTATTTTTCTCCAACCTTATCATCTGTTCCTCTTAGTCATTTAAAAATGGTTATAAAAGGTTATTTATTAATATTTGTATTGTTTTAAAGTTATTTATCAATATGTTAATATTTTGAAAGGTTGATTATTTTAAAAATAAATCTAGTTTGAAATTAATATTAAGGATTTATTAATAATGTTTTGAAATAAACTATTATTATAATTTACAATAATGGTAAAGATTAGTTAACATTGTTTTATTAACAAACATTGTTTTATTAACAATGTTTTGGAATAATTACTCTTAAAGATGTTTTGAAGTTGTAATTATTACTGTTCATAATGTCTATTGTCAATAATTATTATTATATAATGGGGTTTTGAAGTAAATGATTTTATTTATTTATTAATGTTTTCGAGACATATAAATAGAGGTTTATAAAATGGATTAAAGGCCTAAAGGAAGATTATTTACAAGGAAAAGGAGTTTTATAAATGGTTAGATATTTGTAAAATAATTTTAAAAATGGGTTTATAGATTTATAAGAGGAGTATTGTAATTAATTTTATAGATTCATAAAGAATTATAAATGATTTGACTAATAGTTTTGAAATGTTTATAAATGGCTTCTAAAGATTTATAAAATAGTTCATAAATGGTTTCGGAAGTTTATAATGGAGTTTATAAATGGTTTTAGAATTGCATAAAAAGGATGTCATCCTCCGTTTTGTGGATATGTTTGTACCATTGAGATCAGTATATGGATATTTTTCCAAGTATTAAAAAATATATGGATTTATGAATGTATCTTCGGGAAAATAATTGGATACAAGTATTTACAAGATGATTTTAATTAACGAAAATAATAATTAAAAAGGCTAATGATTGCTTTTGTGCTTAACCAGTGTTAGTTTCCCCTTTTGAAAAAAAACCCTGATTTCGATGTGTGTTTGTCGTAGTTAAATGACCGACAATCAAAAATGGACCTAAAATGTAACTTTGGAAATATCTTGGAGAAAACACATGACTTATAGGCACAGTCTCCTTTTTTCTCCTAGGACAAATGACAAGAAATATATTCACTAATGGTTTGAAGGTGATTTTTGATTTTATCTTTGATTATTTATTTCCTAAGGAACTAGGGTTGAGTTTATCGGAAATTATCGTAAGTTGTTTTCGAAGAGATCGGGATCAAATATGTTACCTAATATGCACTTCGATCCAACTCAAGCGTTTCAAAGTAAGGAAATCTAAAAGATGATGGAATTGACAATGGAGCACTCAAGCTTTTCGTTTGTCCCACAACGAACTTGTATAGATTAATGCTAGCATTGCATTGTTGCCTTGATGGGCAGTGTTAGTATTCCAAGTGGGAAGTACTATATAAAAGGTAAAATGTAGCCTCTAGCCTCATCAACCGAGGATGACTAAAACATAGGAGATGCAGCCGGACTAAGTGGGTCGCTTCCTAGTTGGGTATGATCATCCCTATCTAGGGTGGATATCATCTCCCATTCGTATGCTTCGGGGCCCATTAATGGAGGGGTGATCATATTTGGTACTACTAGTTAGGTGGTAGGCCGGTCTCGTGTTGCCAAAGGATCCTGGCGAGTCCATCGGTGTTATTTTATCTAGAGATGCACCTAATCAATGGTACCGCTGTAGCCCAGTCATTGTTGGAATCCATTCTCCTATAAGAGTCGCATGGATTTACTTGTGCTTAGCTATGGTGAAAAGTGAGATGCAAGCACTTCATTTATATTCATATTTTACTTTGATCCTTAGATGTTTTTATATTATGATTGTATTTTATATATAAATATTTCGGTTATTGTAAGGTAAAATCCATCCATGTTCATGTGCGACGTGGTCTTACGAAATACATTTATTTTCAAAAGGTTTCTAAAACATTAAATTTCAATTGAGGTCTGTTTTCTAAAGCTAGTTTTTCCAAACTGACTCGGGTATTATCTTGTTATAACGCCCTGGTCAGACCGAGCATATTATAGATTTTTTGGATGCATTGGAGCTCAGGAGATTAGTTGGTGGCCCATTGACGTATTCACGTACATGATTATTTTTCCACTGCATTCGTTGTTGTATTTTTCAGCAAATTGTGAGATTAGGTTGTTATATCTGTCTAAGCTGAAATAGGTTAGTATACTCTAGTTGATGTCTGTATATATATAACACAGTTTTCTTTCTGTAAGGATTTGTAACATATTATAGATTATTTATTTCGCTGTGAGATTTTATGCTATTTAGTTTTCTTGTCTTCTTTCTCTCTTCTTTCTTCTTCCTTCTTCGTTCTTTCTTTTCCACTAACAATTTGGTTTTCTAACATTCGATTGCTCGATGCATAGTACAATGGACATATTAATGTCAATTTTTAAGGGTTGAAAATCATAGTTCATTACAGTATGGTACCAGAGCGCAAGGTTAAGCGAGAACTGTGACGCCCCACCTCTATACCCACACTAGCCAAGAACACTACAGAGTAATGCTGTCAACCAGCACGGAGAATAAGGCTGTTGAGGAGCGACCATCCGTATAATTTCTTTGGGCGAGCACCGATATGCCAGATAAAAATATAACTTTTCATCACAAGAGGAAATCCGACATACCGACACAAACTCAAAGCTATTACACAGTGGCTATAGTGTCTTCGGAAACAAATACAGAAATAAACATAACATAAATCAGTCACAGATAATTCATATCACAAAGGCGGAAGAAGATATGAATATATAATTAACACATGGAAGTGTATATCTGAGTAGTGGTCAAAAAGATCCACAATAATACAAAAGAATAGCAACACGTGCTATACAAAAGAATACAATTATGAGCCTATATCTCAAGTGTATACAACAAAATAAACTACTAATCTAAGTAGTTTGCCAAAAGTCAGAGTAATGAATCCCTGGGGAGAAGTCAAGCAGAAGCACTTGTAACATCTCGGTCTGACCCGAGTATTATTTAATAAGAAAATAATAAACGGATCAGTCTAACTATAAATATCAGATGAAACGATATAGAATAAGAGATATGACTAAACACACAATAATCACAATGCCAAGCTGTGATACATATAAGTAATTGGAAATCAACAAGAGATTAATCAATATCACCAAATCTACACAAGAATCAAAGGAAATGTCATACTCCTTATTTCGTTCACCAAACCATAAATATTGACGATTATATCAATGTCAATCACAAAAGTCAATGACATAAAAATTCACCAATGCACAAATATTGATAAAACTTATCAATGGAAATCACGAAAATTGGTGAAGCACAAATTCTAGAAATCATCTCAAGAAATCCAGACAATGACACACGAATTCACCTATGCACAAAAATTGATAAAACTTATCAATAGAAATCACAAAAATAGGTGAAGAAGAAAGTTCCAGAATTCGACACACGAAATCCAGAGATCACACAAAATAGGGGGGAGGCCTATCACACGAACGGGAGCATGAAAACTCACCAACATATGTATCACACGAACGAGATGCTATCTCATGGTAGCTAGCCACTAATTTTTGACACACGAATGGCCCGAAGACCATGGGGCGCTACCCCACATATGTGAGTTGAAACTCACACAAACGGGGTTTAGTCTCCCTCATAGACAAACAGACATCGCACATTGCTAGTCTAAATCACAAAAATGATAGTCGTGATCATCAAGAAGTGTCAATTACAATAAGCTGGTAAATATATGAGCTTAGCTTCATGTCCCATAACCACTAGCTTAACTTATATATTTACGAACAAATTGTAGATCTCCACTAGAAAATTGTCACAAGAGATTCAATCGGACAAGTCCAAGAATTAACCAACGAAGTAAACGCAAGCGTTTCATATCACTTGTTTTACTAAGTCGTTTAATTAGATTTCCCATACGAGTGAGGTAAAGATTTGTATATACTAATAGATTGGAAATCGGTTTGAGAAAACGAGCTTTGTAATAAAATAGTGTTGAAATCATTTGAAGAAAGAGTTTTGATATTTACTATTAGTATCGAAACCTTTATATTTTTAAAGTGACAAATCAAAAAGAAGATTGTAGGAACAATCAATCACTAAAATTCACATACGAAGATGTGAATAAAATCCAAAGAAACCGATAAAGAATCCATCGAAATGGATATTCAAAGATCCCTAAAAAGGAGTCATCAAAGTCATAATAAATGATAACAACAAATCGGATCATCACGAATCGATTTAAATTGGAAATTCAATCCAAAAGGGCAAAATGGACTTAAGCAGCAGGTTCAGTCGACTGACTCTGTGCCTGGAAATTTTTCAGGTTCAGGAAACTTTCTGTTTCCAGGTTCAGTCGACTGAATCATGCCTGGGAACTTTCGGGTTCCAGGTTCAGTCGACTGAACAGACTTTTCAGTCGACTGAATCTTGCCTGGGCTGTTTTTCAGCCTATCAAAATGAAGAGCAAACTTTTCCAAAATGCATCCGGACGAACATTGGCTCTAATGGTTTATGCCAATCAGCAACCCGGCCCTATATGCTCCTCGATGCATCACCAAAAGCACGATCAAACATCCATATAAGGATTTTCACACAAATTTGACTTAAAAACCCAAAAATTGGAATATTCAAAAAACCAATCCAAATCAAGAGCAAATGCAGATGAAGAAGTGTTAGGAATTCATACCCAACAGCCAAAGATAATTATAGCATAGATGTGAGATAAAAATCTCACCTTTGTAATCACACAAATAAAGAAGAAGCTTGAAAGCAAAGGAGAATCAACCACTCTTCAAATCCAACTCAATAAGCTTGATTCTAAGCTTTAAAAGAAGAACATTCCCAAAGTTAGGTTTAGGAATTTCTGAAATGATAAGAGAATGAGTTGGAGAAGAAGAAGAGAAGCTTACCAATGGGTTCTTCTATTAGTTTGGAGCTAGAGCTTGATTTGCAAAAGAAAACTAGGGCTTGAGTTTTAATTTCCCATCTCTCCCACCATTGTTGCTAAAGCTTGAGTATTAGGAATTGGAAATGAAGTAAATGAGGAGCAGAGGGGTTGGGACTGAATACATAAGTGGGCTCAGCCCAAATCAAAACCCTAAGTGAAAAAGTAGCAAAAATCAACTTTCTCCAAACATATCGAAGCTTATACTCAAAAAGGTCGCAAACGGCATTTTAAACTCAATGGGAGTGGTCCCGAGTCCTAATTCGACCGTATGCAAAAAGTAGCTTTTCGGACTAAATTCCGAGTATCAATAAAATATTTAAATAAAATATTAAATATAAAATCGATAAATATGCGGGTTGTTACAGACTCCCCTCCTTAAAGAAATTGCGTCCACGCAATCATAAGGAATAAATGAACTAATAGTAACAACCATAGATGCATATCAACACAAAAGAAGAAATTCGAAATAAGAAATTCACCTTAAAGAGCACGAGAGAGTAAGTCCGGGTGTGTTCGCTCGATGAATTCCCTAGATTCCCAAGAATAATCCTTGGGATTTGAGGACCATTGAACTTTAACAAGAGGAACATTTTTATTTCGAAGTTGTTTGACCTCCGAAGCAATGATACGAATAGGATGTTGCTCATAAGTTAAATTAGGCGAAACTTCAATCTCTTTCACAACACCGGGCTCAAGAATAGAATCGGAATCTCGAAGACACTTCCGAAGTTGAGAAACGTGAAACACGTCATGGATAGCAGAAAATTGAGCCGGTAATAAAAGGCGATATGCCATGGAACCAATACGTTCAGTGATAGGAAATGGCCCAATATATCGAGGCGCTAACTTTCCCGATCGACTGAAACGCACAGCACCTTTCATAGGTGACACACGAATGAACACAAGATCTCCTACAGAAAACTCTAACTTCCTTCTCCGGTTATCGGCATAGGATTTTTGTCTACTCTGGGCTTCTTTCATCCTATGTCGAATAAGTTCAATCTTTTCTGTGGAATCACGAATAAGATCTGGACCTAAAACCAGTTTCTCACCGGCCTCAAGCCAACAAGAAGGAGATCGGCATGGCCTTCCATAGAGTGCCTCGAAAGGTGCCATAACAATACTAGATTGGAAGCTATTATTATAGGAAAATTCAACAAGTGAAATATGATCTTCCCAACTTCCACCAAAATCAAGAACACATGCACGAAGAAGATCTTCAAGAGTTTGATTCACACGCTCGGTTTGTCCATCGGACTGGGGGTGATAAGCGGTGCTAAAATTAAGCTTCGTTCCCAAAGCTTTTTGAAGACTCTTCCAAAATCCACTAGTAAACAATGGATCACGATCACTAACTATAGATGTAGGAACTCCATGCAATTTAACAATCTCTTTAACAAAGCGCTTGGCCAAAAGAGGAACGGTTTGGTTAGACCGAACGGGAATAAAATGGGCGGATTTCGTAAGTCTATCAACAATCACCCATAAGCTATCATGACCCGAACGAGAACGGGGAAGGCCATCTATAAAATCCATGGAAATTTGGTCCCACTTCCAAATTGGAATTTCTAAAGGTTGCAATAACCCAGCGGGCCTTTGATGTTCGGCCTTAACGAGTTGGCAAGTCATGCAACGCTTAACGAAGTTAGCGATGTCAAGTTTCATTTCCTCCCAATAATAAAGTCGCTTCATATCCGCGTACATTTTACTACTACCGGGATGAATGGTAAATTTAGAGCGATGGGAATCTTCTAAAATATCTTCTCGAAGATCACTAATATTTGGTACGATAAGTCTACCAAATTTTCGAATGCCGCCACGAAAATCAATATCAAAGTTTTTCAAACCTTCAATATCAATGATATCCTTAACATTTTGGCCAAGAAGAGCCAATTCGGGATCTAGCCTTTGAGCTTCAAGAATGCTGTCTAAAAGAGAAGGATGAGCCTCAAGGCTACATAAAACAAGAGATGAACGTAAATCGGAAACACGGTCTCGAATTTCGCAAGTGGATAAAATCTCGAGATCGTTCCATTCGGTTATCATCATAGAAACAACCGCTTGTTGCTTTCGACTAAGTGCATCCGCAACGCGATTTCCCTTTCCGGGAGTATAAAGGATATCAAGATCATATGGTGCAAGAAATTCAAGCCAACGCTGTTGACGCAAATTAAGTTCCTTTTGAGAGAATAAATACATCAAGGACTTATGATCGGTGTAAAGAACAAATTTCTCTCCTAAAAGATAATTACGCCAAATATGAAGGGCGAAAACAATAGCCGCGAGCTCTAAATCATGAGTGGCATATCTAGTCTCAGCAGGCTTCAATTGCCTAGAAGCATAAGCAATAACACGTTCTCTTTGCATAAGAACGGCACCCAAACCAACGCGACTAGCATCGGCATAAACAACGAAATCTTGATTCCCCTCGGGAATAACGAGAATAGGAGCATCAGAAAGAAGTTCTTTTAATTTCTGAAAAGAAGCTTCACATTTGTCCGACCAAATGTATTTAACACCTTCCTTTGTCAAGCTAGTGAGAGGCACGGCAATCTTAGAAAAGTCTTTGATAAAACGACGGTAATAGCCCGCCAATCCGAGGAAACTACAAATATCTGTCACACTCTCTGGTCTCTTCCAATCTTGAATCGCTTCAATCTTTGAAGGATCCACGGAAATTCAGGATTCGGAAATAATATGACCGAGAAACTTCACACGAGATTGCCAAAAGTGGCATTTAGAAAATTTTGCTCTCAAACGGTTACTCCTAAGAGTTTCCAACACAATCTGAAGATGCTTTCATGCTCCTCCTCGGTTTTTGAATACATAAGAATATCATCGATAAAGATGAGAACAAACCGGTCGAGGAAGTCTTTGAAAACTCTATTCATAAGGTCAACGAAATAAGCCGGAGGATTCGTTAGACCAAATGGCATAACAAGCCATTCATAAGATCCATAACGAGTAAGGAACGATGTCAAAGGAATACTATCCTCAGCAATACGAAGCTGATGAAATCCAGTAGCTAAGTCTAATTGTGAAAAGACTTTAGCACCACTAAGTTGATCGAATAGATCATCAATCCGAGGTAAAGGATATTTATTTTTGATAGTAAGATCATTAAGCTTGCGGTAGTCAACGCAAAGCCTAAGTGTTCCATCGGATTTCTTCACAAAAATAGATGAAGCTCCCCAAGGCGAGGAACTAGAGCGAATAAATTGCTTCGTCTCCAATTCGGATAATTGTTTACGCATCTCCTCGTTTTCTTTATTGGACATACGATACGAAGGACGAGTGATAGGTTGAGCTCCAGGAATAAGATTAATTCTGAACTCAATTGCTCGCTTAGGTGGTAATCCTAAAACGGGCTCGAATATGTCGGAAAATTCATGAACGACGTGAATAAGAGAAATAATATCACCCTCATCATCATCATCATCATCATGAGGATTTAAAGATTATAAGGATGCAACCAAGCTGGAATCCCAATCTTTAAGATTAATAGAAATCTGCTTAACAGATTGAGGATGTCGAAGATGAATAGTCCGCTCAGGACATAGGATATGAGCTTCATAATGGTTAAGCCAATCCGTTCCCAAAATCATTCCAAAGCCTAAATAACGCATGACATGCAAATCGGCGCGGAAAGAAAAATCACACAAAATAATCTCGACATCTTTACACAATAAACTGATTGTTCCGGATCCACCAACCGGATTCGCAATTCTCAAAGAAGTCATTAAACACAAAACATCCAAAGAAAAAGCGTCAACAAGTTATTTTGATATAAAAGAATGGGACACACCCTTATCAAAAAGAACTCGAATAGGATGATCACGAAATAAAATAATTCCATCCAAAATAGAATGAGAAATACCTTGGCCACGAGATGTGTTGCCAGGGGCTCGAGCAACATTAAGCTTTCCCTCCTTCATATTTTGAAGTTTGGGACATACATGCATAAAATGGTCCGGGCTTTTGCAATAACGACAAGTACGAGGCTTTGAACACTTGTTCGCAAAATGGTCTTTCGAACCACAATTATAGCATTTCCCTTGAGTAGAGGAAAAGGTCTTTTCAACAGGAGTTGCTTACCTCCCTTTCTTATTGTGATAAGAGCCTTTGAATTTGTATGGCTTCTTCTTGTTGTTGAAGTTTGGTTTGGAACCCACCACTTCAACCTCATTCTCCCTATCCGCCTCTTCAAGACAAAGAGCAATATCAACGAGTTGGTCGAAAGAAACTTCTAATTTTAGAAGTAATGGCTTCTTGAGATTTTTGTTTAAGCCATAGAAGAACCTCTGGTTCTTCTTTAAAGGGGTGTTGATGTATTCAACCCCGTATTTAGAAAGCGACTCGAAGGAGGCGACATAATCAGTCACGGAGGACTCACCTTGAACAAGGTCTATAAATCGTCGAGCCAATGTCACTTTCTCTACTTCTGGTACAAATTTCAACTCGAAGTGTTCCCGGAATTGCTCCCAGGTGAGATCCTTTTCATTAATCTCAGAAATAAGAAGCTCGTACCAGTCCAATGCTCTTTCTCGGAGCATACTAGAGGCCACCTGAACTCGGTGAAGGTCAATAAGATTCATGCGAGAAAAGATTCGATCGCATGACCTTAGCCAAGCCTGTACTTCAATAATAGTTTCGGAACCTTTGAATGGCTCCCCACCCAAATTAGTGTGATCGCTGCACAAGCGTGCAAATCCCGACTTTGGGTGAGTAGGTTCCGGGTTAGCTCCAACTGCTTGAGCATTCGTCACTAAATCAAGAAGCTGTTGAGCAGTCATAAAAACTCCATCCTAGGGCGGAGTGCTAGATGGTACGGCTCAGGGGCGGCCTGGTCTAGACATTTCTCTTCCTTTAGAAAGAAAGAAAAAGAGGAAAAAGGTTATTCACCAAATTGAATATCAAGCAATTCTTGATAGACAAAACAAGGAATCATAAAAGAAAATAGGATGAATCGGTACGAAGACTCGAATAAAATCCTAAAGCACGACTCCTAAGAAAGACTTAGGACGATGATCCTTGTTATAACATTCCATATTGTTCCAAAGTTTCGCTCTAATACCAAGCTGTGACGCCCCACCTCTATACCCACACTAGCGAAGAACACTACAGAATAATGCTGTCAACCAGCACGGAGAATAAGGCTGTTGAGGAGCGACCATCCGTATAATTTCTTTGGGCGAGCACCGATATGCCAGATAAAAATATAACTTTTCATCACAAGAGGAAATCCGACATATCGACACAAACTCAAAGCAATTACCCAATGGCTATAGTGTCTTCGGAAACAAATACAGAAATAAACATAACATAAATCAGTCACAGATAATTCATATCACAAAGGTGGAAGAAGATATGAATATATAATTAACACATGGAAGTGTATATCAGAGTAGTGCTCAAAAAGATCCACAATAATACAAAAGAATAGCAACACGTGCTATACAAAAGAATACAACTATGAGCCTATATCTCAAGTGTATACAACAAAATAAACTACTAATCTAAGTAGTTTGCCAAAAGTCAGAGTAATGAATCCCTGGGGAGAAGTCAAGCAGAAGCACTTGTAACATCTCGGTCTGACCCGAGTATTATTTAATAAGAAAATAATAAACGGATCAGTCTAACTATAAATATCAGATGAAACGATATAGAATAAGAGATATTACTAAACACACAATAATCACAATGCCAAGCTGTGATACATATAAGTAATTGGAAATCAACAAGAGATTAATCAATATCACCAAATCTACACAAGAATCAAAGGAAATGTCATACTCCTTATTTCGTTCACCAAACCATAAATATTGACGATTATATCAATGTCAATCACAAAAGTCAATGACATAAAAATTCACCAATGCACAAATATTGATAAAACTTATCAATGGAAATCACGAAAATTGGTGAAGCACAAATTCTAGAAATCATCTCAAGAAATCCAGACAATGACACACGAATTCACCTATGCACAAAAATTGATAAAACTTATCAATAGAAATCACAAAAATAGGTGAAGAAGAAAGTTCCAGAATTCGACACACGAAATCCAGAGATCACACAAAATAGGGGGGAGGCCTATCACACGAACGGGAGCATGAAAACTCACCAACATATGTATCACACGAACGAGATGCTATCTCATGGTAGCTAGCCATTAATTTTTGACACACGAATGGCCCGAAGGCCATGGGGCGCTACCCCACATATGTGAGTTGAAACTCACACAAACGGGGTTTAGTCTCCCTCATAGACAAAGAGACATCGCACATTGCTAGTCTAAATCACAAAAATGATAGTCGTGATCATCAAGAAGTGTCAATTACAATAAGCTGGTAAATATATGAGCTTAGCTTCATGTCCCATAACCACTAGCTTAACTTAAATATTTACGAACAAATTGTAGATCTCCACTAGAAAATTGTCACAAGAGATTCAATCGGACAAGTCCAAGAATTAACCAACGAAGTAAACGCAAGCGTTTCATATCACTTGTTTTACTAAGTCGTTTAATTAGATTTCTCATACGAGTGAGGTAAAGATTTGTATATACTAATAGATTGGAAATCGGTTTGAGAAAACGAGCTTTGTAATAAAATAGTGTTGAAATCATTTGAAGAAAGAGTTTTGATATTTACTATTAGTATCGAAACCTTTATATTTTTAAAGTGACAAATCACAAAGAAGATTGTAGGAACAATCAATCACTAAAATTCACATACGAAGATGTGAATAAAATCCAAAGAAACCGATAAAGAATCCATCGAAATGGATATTCAAAGATCCCTAAAAAGGAGTCATCAAAGTCATAATAAATGATAACAACAAATAGGATCATCACGAACCGATTTAAATTGGAAATTCAATCCAAAAAGGCAAAATGGACTTAAACAGCAGGTTCCGTCGACTGAACAGAGTTTTCAGTCGACTGACTCTGTGCCTGGAAATTTTCCAGGCTCGGGAAACTTTCTATTTCCAGGTTCAGTCGACTGAACAGAGGATTCAGTCGACTGAATCATGCCTGGGAACTTTCGGGTTCCAGGTTCAGTCGACTGAACAGACTTTTCAGTCGACTGAATCTTGCCTGGGCTGTTTTTCAACCTATTAAAATGAAGAGCAAACTCTTCCAAAATGCATCTGGACGAACATTGTCTCTAAGGGTTTATGCCAATCAGCAACCCGGACCTATATGCTCCTCGATGCATCACCAAAAGCACGATCAAACATCCATATAAGGATTTTCACATAAATTTGACTTAAAAACCCAAAATTGGAATATTCACAAAACCAATCCAAATCAAGAGCAAATGCACATGAAGAAGTGTTAGGAATTCATACCCAACAACCAAAGATAATTATAGCATAGATGTGAGATAAAAATCTCACCTTTGAAATCACACAAATAAAGAAGAAGCTTGAAAGCAAAGGAGAATCAACCACTCTTCCAATCCAACTCAATAAGCTTGATTCTAAGCTTTAAAAGAAGAACATTCCCAAAGTTAGGTTTAGGAATTTCTGAAATGATAAGAGAATGAGTTGGAGAAGAAGAAGAGAAGCTTACCAATGGGTTCTTCTATTAGTTTGGAGCTAGAACTTGATTTGCAAAAGAAAACTAGGGCTTGAGTTTTAATTTTCCATCTCTCCCACCATTGTTGCTAAAGCTTGAGTATTAGGAATTGGAAATGAAGTAAATGAGGAGGAGAGGGGTTGGGACTGAATACATAAGTGGGCTAAGCCCAAATCAAAACGCTAAGTGAAAATGTAGCAAAAATCAACTTTCTCCAAACATATCGAAGCTTATACTCAAAAAGGTCGCAAACGGCATTTTAAACTCAATGTGAGTGGTCCCGAGTCCTAATTCGACCGTATGAAAAAAGTAGCTTTTCGGACTAAATTCCGAGTATCGATAAAATATTTAAATAAAATATTAAATATAAAATCGATAAATATGCAGGTTGTTACAAGAACCTTGGCTTTGGTGAGGATTACTCATTAGAAATAGGGTCAATAGCACCCTAGAATGAGTTTGAGTGTGTTATTCGGGTTTTTAACCCAATAGAATGCAGCAGAATACAGAACAATCCCATCACATCAAAATGACTTAGAACTTAACTAGAAAGGCTAAGACAAGGAGTTGACGAGAGTTGAATCATATTACTAAGGAAACGACCAAGTTCAACTGAATCAAGAAGCAAGCGCCAGTTTACTCCAGTCAGCAATCAAAGCACAATCAGCTAGCTGATCATCATCAAGACGGAGTAACATGCAATGATACTATGCAAATAACTACGATAAAAGACTATGGAAACATCTCCAATTCCAAACTCCAACAAAATATTAAGTCTTGGATCATCAGCAACCCATACCTTTCCACAAACAATCAAACAAACTAGCTGCAGAATACTATAAGAAAAAACATTTGAGAAGAGACCAAGACATTGGCTCGCAAAATGACCCAAGCGTATGGGTCGCCAGCGACCTATGGTTGTTCCTCGTTTTTTGTAAGGACTCGGGAATTTCGATCCCAAAAATTCCAAATAGTAAGTGAAAAGAAGAAAAAGAAAGAAGAAGAAACAGAAAACTCAAACTCAGAATCTCACATTCGCAGCGGATAAAATATAATATCACATAAATAATAATTTTACAAAGAAGAACTGTATCTTTACACTTATTTTTTTATAATCGGAGTTACATCATTTACACAATACCGGACAGTTTTTAACAACATGTCCTAGATATACAATTATATATCACAGCGGAAATTCTTCATATGTTTCTACCATCCAGCTCGCCTCCTGAGCTCCAGAATGTCCTTTCCTGAAAATCTGTAATACTCGGTCCGACCCGAGCATTACATCAAAGTAACACCCGGGTCAGGCTGGAAACCAACGTGAGTAAACCAATATAATATGGAATTCCAAGTTATAACACATGAGAATATTAGAGTAACTCGTACCCTTTACGAGTTCTCCTAGTCATCATTTATCACACAAAATATTCAGGTTAATGTTCATATTTTGAAATTTATTCCATTCCAGCCTGTTTTCTTCCACACATCATAATTATGAGAATTTTGATTGCTAATTCGAAGTGGTTTTCGGGTAATACAGATACCCGACCCTAGTCACTATGAATTCGATATCATTATAATCCAATTTATTCAAGTGAAATATAATTCACTATATATAGAATGTCATTTACACAATAATTCATCCTAGAACGGTAACCACCTTATCACCGTCCATCCAAAACCTATCATTGATATTTTATATCAGAAATATCAGTAATTCCAATGCATCCAATCTTTTATGAGTGAGCTTAATCAATCACAATTAATCATAAATAGTAATTAACCTTTCTGTCACTACTGACCTTAATTAATTAATTCCTCAATTAATTTATTAGTCCTTCAATAAATTACACCGCGTAATTTATTTTACTAATTAATTCTACTAAGTAATCACCCTTGAATTACATCCCATTATGTAATTATTTCTTTTATTAATTACATTCCGAAATTTCTATCATCTGCTTTTACAAAGTAATTACACTTATTCATCTCATTAAGTATGTATACCTAATCCATCATCAAGTGATCCTCTTAATTAAGACTAACATTATCTTATTAATGTCTTGATTACCCCTAACATTTTAACATAATAATTTACTCCACCATATTAAATCATTTTAATTAAGTTTGAAATGAAATAATTCTTTAACTTAATAAATCAAGTTAAAACTTCTTTTAAATAACTTCAACATTTATCCAATAATAGTTTAAAACTACTTTCAATTTAAATCTTAATAACTTGCTTAAAAATTTCATTCAAAACTAAGTTTTAAAATAACTTTAAAATTTACTTAACAAAATTTAAATCAAACAAATTCAAACTTCTCGACCAATGACCAAGGAAAATAATAATTTCATAAAGTAATTTATATAAGAAAGTTTTAAACAAAAGAATGTATTTTAAATTTTCAAAACTTTGTTCTAAAATCTTTTAATACTCTGCTTCAAGATTTACTACGGGTCAACCCCAAGATTTACTCGGATCTAACCCAAGTCACCGTCCATTTACAAAGTTCAGTTTTCGTTTAGTATAGTTTTAAATTTAAAACTTGGATCTGAAAATATCACTCTTGTTTACTCGAGCTTTTACTCGAGTCACACACCCAAATACTCGAGCTCACCTTCGAATCACTTCCCACACCAACTCACTAATACACCAGCCACCGTGCACGTACACCTACGCCAGAGCCACCTCCAGCCATCGGTCATTCTTCCGGCACGTCGACTTTCGACACTGCAACCACTTCCCATCATCAAATCACAAATTCCAGCCTTCGATCGAAATCGAACAATCCATTCGAACCTGTAAACTAAACGATCGCCAGAAAACTCCTCGACCAAGCTATCTCGATCACCAGAACCGCTACAAACTCAACCACGCATCCATCATACTTCCCTACAACCCTCGCCAAAACCCAACGCCACTCGATTAATCCTAGGCAATGCAGTTTACCAAAACCCAAACGTCACCAAAACTAGGTTTAAAAACTAAATCGCCACACCGCCGCCGCCTCGAAAATCAGAAATCATTCCTAACATTTTTACCTAACAACCCGATCCCTTTGCTGACTTTAGAAGGAATTTCAACCCTTCAAATCCATTTGATCGTCAGAGGTGGCCAAATAAACAATTTCCAGATAATAACAAATTTCGAACTCAATACATTATTTAAAATTTTTCCATTTGTTTTAAAAATCACAACTTTCTACATGGATTCGAATTATAATCTCGAATCATCTAACTATGATGTTTGATTTGATTTTTTTAAAAACTGATTTTGAATTTGTCTGCAAATTTCCATATTCTCAGAGAACCTTATTTGATTCACTTAAAACTATTTTAAATGTTTAAATCTTGTTAAATCTAACCAGTTTTCTTTCAGAAACTATCTCTAAAAATAAATCAGAGGGATGAGGAATTGTTTTTGAACAGATAAATGCCTAAACCTGGAAAACAAAATCACATTTATCTGGTTTATCTTAGACATGCATCACAGTTACACACATATAAACATATTTTCAGAACTTAAAACATCATGCAAACGTTTTCAGGCATACATCACTTGTTAACTTCAGTCAAATGTCACATGCAATAAGTTTAGAGGTATTTCCAAACTAACGGTTTTAAGAATAGAGGCAAATCCTAAGAACAGATATTATAAAATCATCAAGAACACCAGGCTTCCATATATGCAAACATTCAAAGCAACCATTACCCACTGATTCACATATTACTTAAGTTTTTAAATTTAAATTTACTCACCATTGCTGAAGAGCAGAGCTTGAATATGTTACAAGCTTTTGATCTTTGTGAAAGTGTTTATAGAGAGTAACCCCGGGAAAATGGTTCATGCTTTTGAACTCGACTTGATTGTATGATGAATTTTGATTTGCACCTTGTATAATGCTTCAGGTTTTCTGAGATCATGATTTTCATCTTTGCTTCAAGTTCCAGTTGATTTTTATTTGATTTTTTTAGTGAAAGAAAGCAAAACGAAAACATGGTTTATTATCAACCTAAGTTACTTAAAAATTAAAATTAAGGAAAATAAATTTTTTTCCATTTGTATCTTTCCTAAGCTATACTTGTTTGATTATAGAGGGTAATACTTACATTTTTTTTAATGCATGCTTAATAAATTTACACATGTCAAGATAAAGTATTTTATGCTTTAAACCCTTGACTAATTTATTTATAAATTTAGGTATACCCCTTTATCTTATTAAATTTATAGATTTTATTTTGAATCCTTTATTAATTTGTGAATTAAACTATTTCATACTTAAATTCTTACACTTAGACTTTAAAAGATATATTCATGTCAAAGCTTAAATATTTATCTACATAATTTTTTTAATGAATAATTACGTATCTTAATTTATAAAATAAAATCCTTTAAAAGAAATTTATATAAAACAAACTATAAAATCATATACAATATATTTTTACAATATATTTTTAAATCCAAAATGTTTTAAAATATCTATCTTATAAAATCTCAAATTCTAATTCAACTTCAAATTCAACCTCAATTCAAAATCCAATTTGAAATCAACTCAAATATATGTATATTTAGTCAATACAAATTAAATTTGTAAATAATAAATTTTATTTTAAACCATTTATATTTGAAAAACATTACATTATTATTATTGTTTGAAAATAATAATTTTTGTCAATTTTAAATAATTTATGAAGGTGATTATTATGGTTGAATTTGTTTGAAATTTTCTAGGATATCACGGATATCCTTTTTTATATTTTTAAATCTATTTACACATCCCGGTATCCTTTATTAATAGAATCTTATTTTTTTAATACATAAATTAATATTTTAATAATTCTAATCCTATTAATTACCAATTACCAGATGCTCAAAAATCCAGGTTATCACATTCCTTCCTCTTTTGAATCTATTCGTCCTCAAAAAGGAACGAAGCCAGAATTTATTAAAAAGCTTAAACAGATAAATTTTCCTTTGATCATTTTTAAAACACTTTTAAAATCTATATATAGTATTATCAAAGTAGTTTTATAATAATATCATTTTATAACTCGATGTTTCAACAAGTCCATCTTCGTTCTCACATAAATTTGGTCATATTTGATCAGGCCTAAGACTGAAAATCTACAAGTGCTTGGCAGACCTGTTTTCAACATCCAGTGAAAATACTTTGAAAATAATTTTATTGTAAATATAGAAAATAGTTTTTGAAAATAGAGGATATATCTTTGTGAGAATGCTCTGGAAATCATCACCCCCATCCATGGTCGCAGTTACATTTCAGGGTTATGTTGCCATCACAGTAAAAGGCCATGTAACTGCACGATCTCCGCGGCCTCTTGATTGCGCCATGGAACCACAGGACAGATCACAGTTACATTCTAGGGTAACATTGCCGTCATAACAAAAGTCCATGTAACTGCAGGCTCTCCTCGGCCTTTGATTTTCGCTTTCGAAATGAAACTTCTCCACTCCTACATAGGTCGCAGTCTACCGACATAAAATCAAACGCAGACTGTTGGCTCTCAGCGACACACACGACTTTCGCTATGGTATACTCTACTCATAATCCCCAAGAACTAGTTTTGTTCGGACTCCTCGCAGGATCAACTTTAAAACCCCCCCTTGGGGCTCAAGGCAGCACCACCCGATGGCACTCTTGAGAAGTTCATTTCAAGGGAGCGCCTTTTTCCCCAGAGCCATCATCAAAACATTTTATACTATACACGTATAGTATCTTCAAATCATACACCTAGTATGATCTCATACAAAGCTCCTTTACACAAAATCGATTATTCCAAAATCGATAATTCTCAAACTAGGCTTCCCAAATTCAATATTGATTTTACCCAAAAATCAAAAGCCTTTCCAAATCCAAAGGTTTCCAAAATCCTCATATGATCCTTTACATATATAGATATATATAAAATCCTTGATAAAAATCTTTGGATCATTTTAAACTTGTATAAAATCCTTTTATACTTCAAAACACCTTCAAAAATCATTTTCTTCTGGCAATACATTCAACAAGGGAAGTTTCATTTTGTAAAACAAAGATATTTACTTTGTTTACTCAAAATCAGATATTCAAATTTGATTACTCTTTTCAATATCATTTTCATTTAAATTCGTACGATGTACACATATCATCCATTCGCTATACCAATCTGATCACTCACTCGACCACATAATTTCACTTCCGAACTAGTATCGTCCACGTGACTTCCTAGTGCGGACACATATCTGGTTTCTTGATCAGAAATCGTCATTCTCCTTGCATAGTTATAACTATGATAGAGAATATCCAGAACTAATCAACAATCCATACCCAGGTTCGCCGTCGAAAATCAAGTGAAAAATCCCAACTTGGATCGACGTACTATCTCGAAATTCTGTGCTCGAATCTGGATCAAATCACTATGCGAATAGAATAACATACCTACACCCTACATATTTATCTTTATAGATTATTAGCCAAATCAATTCCATTTCTATTCACATTCACTTTAATTTTTATTCACTTACTCATAATTGCTTCAATCCATTTGGATTATCACCTCTATTCTTATCTCGATTGGGTATTTAACCAGTAACAGTTTGAACTTCGTCCAGTTTATTTAGAAAATGGCTTGAAAATTTTAAAAATAGATTAGTAGTTGGAAAATAATTACTAGTTTGTAAAATTGGTATTATATAGTTAGAAAATAGCTAAAATAATTATAATTTTTTTTAGATAATTGCTAAATAATAGTAAGATAGTAATTAGTTTCGTAAAATAGTTGAGATTTAGTACTCAGTTTATAAAACAGTTGGAAAAATTGTTAAACAGTTTCAAAAATAATGGTAAACAAGTATAAGATAGTTTGGCTTTTGGAAGAAAGGTTCTATATATGTATATAATGAATAGCTTTGGAAAAATAGGTTTATATTAAAACAATTTATATTAAAAATAGTCCAGAGTCATAATTGCTCACTTCCCAATCTCCATTCTCATCAATTCAATTTAAATTCCTCTTCCATTTAAATTGACCCAATTCAAATTTAAATACTTCTATTTCCATTGAAATTGATTCAACCCCAATTCAAGTTGAATTAACCTCAGTTTCTTTCCACATTTAACTTTATTCAACCTTGATCTCAAATTCTACTAATTCAAATAAATTACAGTTGAACTAGTTCCAGTTTCTAATTTATTTCAACTCCAGTTTGAATTAATCCCAATTTCAAACTCCATTCCCAAACCAAGTTGAAGTATTCTTGATTTCCTTCCAAATTCAATTCAAATTTTATTTGAATTTAAAACTATTCAACTTTAATTACAATTCCAAATTATTCAAATCATTTCCAATTAATCCAATTCAAATTTTCCATCTGAATCTTATACTCATACATCTACAATCACACTTTCAATTACTTCAAATCAAGTTCAATTTGAACTAATTTCAATTCAAATTTTAAACCATCTCGAATTATATAAATTCGAGTTAATACTTCAAATGTTGATTTAATTCCTTGAAATCAGTTTACCTTTAAAGTTTTTAAACAATTCAATTCACAGTTCAGACCCAACATATTATACCACAAACCAAATTAACCTTTAAACAATTTAATTTTGAGTCAAATTCTCAAAATTCTATTCTAAATTGTCTTTACTTAACTCATTACAGGGTTCAAGTAAGAATTTCAAACAATTTTTAATTTACAATTTTATTTCTTAACATTCAAATCTCAAGTTCAAAGGAATTCCATACCTTAATTGTAAATGTAAGTTAGATTTTATTTATCTCTATAACGGATATATTACCACACTTCACTTCTCATTCATTTAAACAAATTCAATTCATAATTTAAAGATTATTAATAACAATAGGATGATATCATCCAATTCATTTTAAAACATCCATCAATTTCCAATTCAGATTGACAATTTAACTTCCCAAATTAAATTCCAGTTCCATCTTGAAATTCCCAAATCAGGTTGATCATTCCAACTTATTTAATTTTTTTATCAAGTTAAACTCAACTCACTTAATCCAGTCAACCTTACCCAATTTGAACTTCCATTTCAAATTTTAAACTTCACATAAATAATCTTCCCACTTATTAAGTTCAAAAGCTCATCACTTTTGGGTATCACATCTTATTCCAAATTTAAAACTCAATATTTAGAGTTTATTTCAAACCAACTTTGATATTATGTATATCCACACATATACATAATTACTTCTTGGCCTACCAAGCCAAATTTTAAAATTTGGACCACCTTTGTTTTAATTTAAAACTAATTCTTTTTAAAGTTTACAAACAACTTCTTATTCTAAATTAAGATTACATTCGAAATAGTTTGAATAATATTATTTCCTTTAACATTTTGAAAACAATTTTCAAATGTTTAAATTTAGAATTCAGATCTTCACAGTTTGAACCCCACTTTAATTTACATCCTTACTAATTTACAAGTTACTCTCTTTAAATGGTTACTTCCTTAAAACATTTATTTTTGCTTAATCATTAACAAACATTTCATCATTTTAGGATAATAACCAAGGTTATGATATCTAACCATCCATTATCATCTTATTCTAAAATACTTCTGCAATTCAAGATTTCAAATTTTAGCTTGAATTCAATCCAAACTTATCTTTTCTTAATTTTAGTTTGGTTGTATTATATCACTTCTTAATCTAATTCCAATATTCAACATCCAATTACCTTAATATTTATTAGAAAGATATATTGCTTTATATATCAAAATATATTCTTATATAAAATCATTTAAAATCTTTATATAAGAAAATAACAAGTACGCTCTCATATATATATATATATATATATATATATATATATATATTTACTCAACTCATTCTAGAGTACCACTTACCCTATCCTTAATGAGTAATCCCACTAGGGCCAAGGTTCTCGCTTAACCTTCGGCTTTGATACCAAATGTAACGACACGGGAATTTCGATCCCGAAAATTCCAGATAGTTAGTGGAAAAAAAAAGAGAAAGAAGAAGAAACAGAAAACTCAAACTCAGAATCTCACATTCGCAGCGGATAAAATATAATATCACATAAATAATAATTTTACAAAGAAGAACTGTATCTTTACACTTATTTTCTTTATACATCAGAGTTACATCATTTACACAATATTGGACAGTTTTAACAACATGTCCTAGATATACAATTATATATCACAGCGGAAACTCTTCATACGTTTCTACCATCCAGCTCGCCTCCTGAGCTCCAGAATGTCCTTACCTGAAAATCTGTAATACTCGGTCTGACCCGAGCATTACATCAAAGTAACACCCGGGTCAGGCTGGAAACCAGCGTGAGTAAACCAATATAATATGGAATTCCAAGTTATAACACATGAGAATATTAGAGTAACTCGTACCCTTTACGAGTTCTCCTAGTCATCATTTGTCACACAAAATATTCAGGTTAATGTTCATATTTTGAAATTTATTCCATTCCAGCCTGTTTTCCTCCACATATCATAATTATGAAAATTTTGATTGCTAATTCGAAGTGGTTTTCGGGTAATACAGATACCCGACCCTAGTCACTACGAATTCAATATCATCCATATCCAATTTATTCAAGTGAAATACAATTCACTATATACAGAATGTCATTTACACAATAATTCATCCTAGAAAGGTAACCACCTTATCACCGTCCATCCAAAACCTATCATTGATATTTTATATCAGAAATATCAATAATTCCAACGCATCCAATCTTTTATGAGTGCGCTTAATCAATCATAATTAATCATAAATAGTAATTAACCTTTCTGTCACTACTGACCTTAATTAATTTATTAGTCCTTAAATAAATTACACCGAGTAATTTATTTTACTAATTAATTCTACTAAGTAGTTATGCTTGAATTACATCCCATTATGTAATTATCTCTTTTATTAATTACATTCCGAAATTTCTATCATCTACTTCTACTAAGTAATTACACTTATTCATCTCATTAAGTATGTATACCTAATCCATCATCAAGTGATCCTCTTAATTAAGACTAACATTATCTTATTAATGTCTTGATTACCCTAACATTTTAACATAATAATTTACTCTACCAAATTAAATCATTTTAATTAAGTTTGAAATGAAATAATTCTTTAACTTAATAAATCAAGTTAAAACTTCTTTTAAATAACTTCAACATTTATCCAATAATAGTTTAAAACTACTTTCAATTTAAATCTTAATAACTTGCTTAAAAATTTCATTCAAAACTAAGTTTTAAAATAACTTTAAAATTTGCTTAACAAAATTTAAATCAAACAAATTCAAACTTCTCGACCAATGACCAAGGAAAATAATAATTTCATAAAGTAATTTACATAAGAAAGTTTTAAACAAAAGAATGCATTTTAAATTTTCAAAACTTTGTTCTAAAATCTTTTAATACTCTACTTCAATATTTACTACGGGTCAACCCCAAGATTTACTCGGGTCTAACCCAAGTCACCTTCCATTTACAAAATTCAGTTCTCGTTTAGTATAGTTTTAAATTTAAAACTTGGATCTGAAAATATCACTCTCGTTTACTCGAGCTTTTACTCGAGTCACTCACCCCAATACTCGAGCTCACCTTCGAATCACTTCCCACACCAACTCACTAATACACCAGCCACCGTGCACGTACACCTTCGCCAGAGCCACCTCCAGCCATCAGTCATTCTTTCGGCATGTCGACTTTCGACACTGCAACCACTTCCCATCATCAAATCACAAATTCCAGCTTTCGATCGAAATCGAACAATCCATTCGAACCTGTAAACTAAACGATCGCCAGAAAACTCCTCGACCAAGCAATCTCGATCACCAGAACCGCTACAAACTCAACCACGCATCCATCATACTTCCCTACAACCCTCGCCAAAACACAACGCCACTCGATTAATCCTAGGCAATGCAGTTTACCAAAACCCAAACGTCACCAAAACTAGGTTTAAAAACTAAATCGCCACACCACCGCCGCCTCGAAAATAAGAAATCATTCCTAACATTTTTACCTAACAACCCGATCCCTTTGCTGACTCTAGAAGGAATTTCAACCCTCCAAATCCATTTGATCGTCAAAGGTGGCCAAATAAACAATTTCCAGATAATAACAAATTTCGAACTCAATACATTATTTAAAATCTTGCCATTTGTTTTAAAAATCACAACTTTCTACATGGATTCGAATTATAATCTCGAATCATCTAACTATGATGTTTGATTTGATTTTTTAAAAAACTGATTTTGAATTTGTCTGCAAATTTCCATATTCTCAGAGAACCTTATTTGATTCACTTAAAACTATTTTAAATGTTTAAATCTTGTTAAATCTAACCAGTTTTCTTTCAGAAACTATCTCTAAAAATAAATAAGAGGGATGAGGAATTGTTTTTGAACAGATAAATGCCTACACCTGGAAAACAAAATCACATTTATCTGGTTTATCTTAGACATGCATCACAGTTACACACATATAAACATATTTTCAGAACTTAAAACATCATGCTAACGTTTTCAGGCATACATCACTTGTTAACTTCAGTCAAATGTCACATGCAATAAGTTTTGAGGTATTTCCAAACTCACGGTTTTAAGAATAGAGGCAAATCCTAAGAACAGATATTATAAAATCATCAAGAACACCAGGCTTCCATATATGCAAACATACAAAGAAACCATCACCTACTGATTCACATATTACTTAAGTTTTTAAATTTAAATTTACTCACCATTGCAGAAGAACAGAGCTTGAATCTATTACAGGCTTTTGATCTTTGTTAAAGTGTTTGTAGAGAGTAACCCTGGGAAAATGGTTCATGCTTTTGAACTCGACTTGATTGTATGATGAATTTTGATTTGCACCTTGTATAATGCTTCAGGTTTTCTGAGATCATGATTTTCATCTTTGCTTCAAGTTCCAGTTGATTTTTATTTGATTTTTTTAGTGAAAGAAAGCAAAACGAAAACATGGTTTATTATCAGCCTAAGTTACTTAAAAATTAAAATTAAGGAAAATAAAGTTTTTGCCATTTGTATCTTTCCTAAGCTATACTTGTTTGATTATAGAGGGTAATACTCACATTTTTTTAATGCATGCTTAATAAATTTACACATGTCAAGATAAAGTATTTTATGCTTTAAACCCTTGACTAATTTATTTATAAATTTAGGTATACCCCTTTATCTTATTAAATTTATAGATTTTATTTTGAATCCATTATTAATTTGTGAATTAAACTATTTCATACTTAAATTCTTACACTTAGACTTTAAAAGATATATTCATATCAAAGCTTAAATATTTATCTACATAATTTTTTAATGAATAATTACATATCTTAATTTATAAAATAAAATCCTTTAAAAGAAATTAATATAAAACAAACTATAAAATCGTATACAATATATTTTTACAATATATTTTTAAACCAAAATGTTTTAAAATATCTATCTTATAAAATCTCAAATTCTAATTCAACTTCAAATTCAACCTCAATTCAAAATCCAATTTGAAATCAACTCAAATATATGTATATTTAGTTAATACAAATTAAATTTGTAAATAATAAATTTTATTTTAAACCATTTATATTTGAAAAACATTACATTATTATTATTGTTTGAAAATAATAATTTTTGCCAATTTTAAATAATTTATGAAGGAGATTATTATGGTTGAATTTGTTTGAAATTTTCTAGGATATCACGGATATCCTTTATTATATTTTTAAATCTATTTACACATCCCGGTATCCTTTATTAACAGAATCTTATTTTTTTAATACATAAATTAATATTTTAATAATTCTAATCCTATTAATTACCAATTACCAGATGCTCAAAAATCCAGGTTATCACATTCCTTCCTCCTTTGAATCTTTTCGTCCTCGAAAAGGAACGAAGCCAGAATTTATTTAAAAGCTTAAACAGATAAATTTTCCTTTGATCATTTTTAAAACACCTTTAAAATCTATATATAGTATTATCAAAGTAGTTTTATAATAATATCATTCTATAACTCTATGTTTCAACAAGTCCATCTTCGTTCTCACAGAAATTTGGTTATATTTGATCAGGCCTAAGACTGAAAATCTACAAGTGCTTGGCAGACCCGTTTTCAACATCCAGTGAAAATACTTTGAAAATAATTTTATTGTAAATATAGAAAACAGTTTTTGAAAATAGAGGATATATCTTTGTGAGAATGCTCTGGAAATCATCACCCCCATCCATGGTCGCAGTTATATTTCAGGGTTACGTTGCCATCACAGCAAAAGTCCATGTAACTGCACGATCTCCGCGGCTCTCGATTATGCCATGGAACCACACGACAGATCACAGTTACATTCTAGGGTTACATTGCCGTCACAGCAAAAGTCCATGTAACTACAGGCTCTCCTCGGCCTTTGATTTTCGCTGTCGAAATGAAACTTCTCCACTCCTACATAGGTCGCAGTCTACCGATATAAAATCAAACGCAGACTGTTGGCTCTCAGCGGCACACATGACTTTCGCTATGGTATACTCTACTCATAATCCCCAGGAACTAGTTTTGTCCGGACTCCTCACATGATCAACTTTAAAATCCCCCCTTGGGGCTCAAGGCAGCACCACCCGATGGCACTCCTGAGAAGTTCATTTCAATGGAGCGCCTTTTTCCCCAGAGCCATCATCAAAACATTTTATACTATACACGTATAGTATCTTCAAATCATACACCTAGTATGATCTCATACAAAGCTCCTTTACATAAAATCAATTATTCCAAAATCGATAATTCTCAAACTAGGCTTCCCAAATTCAATATTGATTTTACCCAAAAATCAAAAGCCTTTCCAAATCGAAAGGTTTCCAAAACCTTTTTCCAAAATCCTCATATGATCCTTTACATATATAGATACATATAAAATCCTTGATAAAAATCTTTGGATCATTTTAAACTTGTATAAAATCCTTTTATACTTCAAAACATCTTCAAAAATCATTTTCTTCTGGCAATAGATTCAACAAGGGAAGTTTCATTTTACAAAACAAAGATATTTACTTTGTTTACTCAAAATCAGATATTCAAATTTTATTACTCTTTTCAATATCATTTTCATTTAAATCTATACGATGTACACATATCACCCATCGCTATACCAATCTGATCACTCACTCGACCACATAATTTCACTTCCGAACTAGTGTCGTCCACCTGACTTCGTAGTGCGGACACATATCTGGTTTCTTGATCAGAAATCGTCATTCTCCTTGCATAGTTATAGCTATGATAGAGAATATCCAGAACTAATCAACAGTCCATACCCAGGTTCGCCATCGAAAATCGAGTGAAAAATCCCAACTCGGATCGATGTACTATCTCGAAATTCTGTGCTCGAATCTGCATCAAATCACTATGCGAATAGAATAACATATGTACACCCTATGTATTTATCTTTATAGATTATTAGCCAAATCAATTCCATTTCTGTTCACATTCACTTTAATTTTTATTCACTTACTCATAATTGCATCAATCCATTTGGATTATCACCTCTATTCTTATCTCGATTGGGTATTTAACCAGTAACAGTTTGAACTTCGACCAGTTTATTTAGAAAATGGCTTGAAAAATTTAAAAATAGATAAGTAGTTGGAAAATAATTACTAATTTGTAAAATAGGTATAAAATAGTTAGAAAATAGCTAAAATAATTATAAAAATTTTAGATAATTTCTAAATAATAGTAAGATAGTAATTAGTTTCGTAAAATAGTTGAGATTTAGTAATCAGTTTATAAAACAGTTGGAAAAATTGTTAAACAGTTTCAAAAATAATGGTAAACAAGTATAAGATAGTTTGGCTTTTGGAAGAAAGGTTGTATATATATGATGAATAGCTTTAGAAAAATAGGTTTATATTAAAACAATTTATATTAAAAATAGTCCAGAGTCAAAATTGCTCACTTCCCAATCTCCATTCTCATCAATTCAATTTAAATTCCTCCTCCATTTAAATTGACCCAATTCAAATTTAAATACTTCTATTTCCATTGAAATTGATTCAACCCCAATTCAAGTTGAATTAACCTCAGTTTCTTTCCACATTTAACTTTATTCAACCTTGATCTCAAATTCTACTAATTCAAATAAATTACAGTTGAACTAGTTCCAGTTTCCAATTTATTTCAACTCCAGTTTGAATTAATCCCAATTTCAAACTCCATTCCCAAACCAAGTTGAAGTATTCTTGATTTCCTTCCAAATTCAATTCAAATTTTATTTGAATTTAAAACTATTCAACTTTAATTACAATTCCAAATTATTCAAATCATTTCCAATTAATCCAATTCAAATTTTCCATCTGAATCTTATACTCATACATCTACAATCACACTTTCAATTACTTCAAATCAAGTTCAATTTGAACTAATTTCAATTCAAATTCCAAATTTTAAACCATCTCGAATTATATAAATTCGAGTTAATACTTCAAATGTTGATTTAATTCATTTAAATCAATTTACCTTTAAAGTTTTTAAACAATTCAATTCACAGTTCAGACCCAACATATTATACCACAAATCAAATTAACCTTAAACAATTTAATTTTGAGTCAAATTCTCAAAATTCCATTCTAAATTATCTTTACTTAACTCATTACAGGGTTCAAGTAAGAATTTCAAACAATTTTTAATTTACAATTTTATTTCTTAACATTCAAATCTTAAGTTCAAAGGAATTCCATATCTTAATTGTAAATGTAAGTTAGATTTTATTTATCTCTATAACGGATATATTACCACACTTCACTTCTCATTCATTTAAACAAATTCAATTCATAATTTAAAGATTATTAATAACTATAGGATGATATCATCCAATTCATTTTAAAACATCCATCAATTTCCAATTCAGATTGACAATTTAACTTCCCAAATTAAATTCCAGTTCCATCTTGAAATTCACAAATCAGGTTGATCATTCCAACTTATTTAATCTTTTTCTCAAGTTAAACTCAACTCACTTAATCCAGTCAACCTTACCCAATTTGAACTTCCATTTCAAATTTTAAACTTCACATAAATAATCTTCCCACTTATTAAGTTCAAAAGCTCATCACTTTTGGGTATCACATCTTATTCCAAATTTAAAACTCAATATTTAGAATTTATTTCAAACCAACTTTGATATTATGTATATCCACACATATACATAATTACTTCTTGGCCTACCAAGCCAAATTTTAAAATTTAGACCACCTTTGTTTTAATTTAAAACTAATTCTTTTTAAAGTTTACAAACAACTTCTTATTCTAAATTAAGATTACATTCGAAATAGTTTGAATAATATTATTTCCTTTAACATTTTGAAAACAATTTTCAAATGTTTAAATTTAGAATTCAGATCTTCACAGTTTGAACCCCACTTTAATTTACATCCTTACAAATTTACAAGCTACTCTCTTTAAATGGTTACTTCCTTAAAACATTTATTTTTTCTTAATCATTAACAAACATTTCATCATTTAGGATAATAACCAAGGTTATGATATCTAACCATCCATTATCATCTTATTCTAAAATACTTCTCCAATTCAAGATTTCAAATTTTAGTTGGAATTCAATCCAAACTTATCTTTTCTTAATTTTAGTTTGGTTGTATTATATTACTTCTTAATCTAATTCCAATATTCAACATCCAATTACCTTAATATTTATTAGAAAGATATATTGCTTTATATATCAAAATATATTCTTATATAAAATCATTTAAAATCTTTATATAAGAAAATAACAAGTACGCTCTCATATATATATATATATATATATATATATATATTTACTCAACTCATTCTAGGGTACCACTTACCCTATCCTTAATGAGTAATCCCACCAGAGCTAAAGTTCTCGCTTAACCTTGGGCTCTGATACCAAATGTAACGACACGGGAATTTCGATCCCGAAAATTCCAGATAGTTAGTGAAAAGAAGAAAAAGAAAGAAGAAGAAACAGAAAACTCAAACTCAGAATCTCACATTCGCGGCGGATAAAATATAATATCATATAAATAATAATTTTACAAAGAAGAACTGTATCTTTACACTTATTTTTATATACATCAGAGTTACATCATTTACACAATACTGGACAGTTTTAACAACATGTCCTAGATATACAATTATATATCACAGCGGAAACTCTTCATTCATTTCTACCATCCAGCTCGCCTCCCGAGCTCCAGAATGTCCTTACCTGAAAATCTGTAATACTCGGTCTGACCCGAGCATTACATCAAAGTAACACCCGGTTCAGGCTGGAAATCAGCGTGAGTAAACCAATATAATATGGAATTCCAAGTTATAACACATGAGAATATTAGATTAACTCGTACCCTTTACGAGTTCTCCTAGTCATCATTTATCACACAAAATATTCAGGTTAATGTTCATATTTTGAAATTTATTCCATTCCAGCCTGTTTTCTTCCACACATCATAATTATGGAAATTTTGATTGCTAATTCGAAGTGGTTTTCGGGTAATACAGATACCCGACCCTAGTCACTACGAATTCAATATCATCCTTATCCAATTTATTCAAGTGAAATACAATTCACTATATACAGAATGTCATTTACACAATAATTCATCCTAGAAAGGTAACCACCTTATCACCGTCCATCCAAAACCTTGATATTTTATATCAGAAATATCAATAATTCCAACGCATCCAATCTTTTATGAGTGAGCTTAATCAATCATAATTAATCACAAACAGTAATTAACCTTTCTGTCACTACTGACCTTAATTAATTTATTCCTTAATTAATTTATTAGTCCTTAAATAAATTACACGGAGTAATTTATTTTACTGATTAATTCTACTAAGTAGTTACCCTTAAATTACATCCCATTATGTAATTATTTCTTTTATTAATTATATTCCGAAATTTCTATCATCTACTTTTACTAAGTAATCACACTTATTCATCTCATTAGGTATGTATACCTAATCCATCATCAAGTGATCCTCTTAATTAAGACTAACATTATCTTATTAATGTCTTGATTACCCTAACATTTTAACATAATAATTTACTCTACCAAATTAAATCATTTTAATTAAGTTTGAAATGAAATAATTCTTTAACTTAATAAATCAAGTTAAAACTTCTTTTAAATAACTTCAACATTTATTCAGTAATAATTTAAAACTACTTTCAATTTAAATCTTAATAACTTGCTTAAAAATTTCATTCAAAACTAAGTTTTAAAATAACTTTAAAATTTACTTAACAAAATTTAAATCAAACAAATTCAAATTTCTCGACCAATGAACAAGGAAAATATTAATTTCATAAAGTAATTTATATAAGAAAGTTTTAAACAAAAGAATGTATTTTAAATTTTCAAAACTTTGTTCTAAAATCTTTTAATACTCTGCTTCAAGATTTACTTCGGGTCAACCGCGAGATTTATTCGGGTCTAACCCAAGTCACCTTCCATTTACAAAATTCAGTTTTCGTTTAGTATAGTTTTGAATTTAAAACTTGGATTGAAAATATCACTCTCGTTTAATCGACTCACTCACCCCAATACTCGAGCTCACCTTCGACTCACTTCCCACACCAACTCACTGATACACCAGTCACCGTGCATGTACACCTTCGCCAGAGCCACCACCAGCCATCGATCATTCTTCCGGCACGTCGACTTTCGACACTGCAACCACTTCCCATCATCAAACCACAAATTCTAGCCTTCGATCGAAATCGAACAATCCATTCGAACTTGTAAACTAAACGATCGCCAGAAAACTCCTCGACTAAGCTATCTCGATCACCAGAACCGCTACAAACTCAACCACGCATCCATCATAATTCCCTAAAACCCTCGCCAAAACCCAATGCCACTCGATTAATCCTAGGCAATGCAGTTTACCAAAACCCAAACGTCACCAAAACTAGGTTTAAAAACTAAATCGCCACACCGCTGCCGCCTCGACATTCAGAAGTCATTCCTGACATTTTTACCCAACAACCCGATCCCTTTGCTGACTCCAGAAGGAATTTCAACCCTTCAAATCCATTTGATTGTCAGGGGTGGCCAAATAAACAATTTCCAGATAATCCCAAATTTCGAACTCAATACATTATTTAAAATCTTGCCTTTTGTTTAAAAATCACAACTTTCTACATGGGTTCGAATTATAATCTCAAATCATCAAATTATGATGTTTGATTTGATTTTTTTTAAGACTGATTTTGAATTTGTCTACAAATTTCCATATTCTCAGAGAACCTTATTTGATTCACTTAAAACTATTTTAAAAGTTTAAATCTTGTTAAATCTAACCAGTTTTGTTTTAGAAACTATATCTAAAAATAAATCAGAGGGATGAGGAATTGTTTTTGAACAGATAAATGCCTAAACCTGGAAAATAAAATCACATTTAACTGGTTTATCTTAGACATGCATCACACTTACACACAAATAAACATATTTTCAGAACTTAAATCATCATGCAAACGTTTTCAGGCATACATCACTTGTTAACTTTAGTCAAATGTCACATGCAACAAGTTTAGAGGTATTTCCAAACTCACAGTTTTAAGAACAGAGGAAAATCCTAAGAACATATATTATAAAATCATCAAGAACACCAGGCTTCCATTTATGCAAACGTAGAAAGCAACCATCACCCAGTGATTCACATATTACTTAAGTTTTTAAATTTAAATTTACTCACCATTGCTGAAGAACAGAGCTTGAATGTGTTACAGGCTTTTGATCTTTGTTAAAGTGTTTATAGAGAGTAACCCTGAGAAAATGGTTCATGCTTTTGAACTCAACTTGATAATATGATGAATTTTGATTTGCACCTTGTATAATGCTTCAGGTTTTCTGAGATCATGATTTTCATCTTTGCTTCAAGTTCCAGTTGATTTTTATTTGATTTTTTTTAGTGAAAGAAAGCAAAATGAAAACATGGTTTATTATCAGCCTTAGTTACTTAAAAATTCAAATTAAGGAAAATAAAGTTTTTGCCACTTGTATCTTTCCTAAGCTATACTTATTTGATTATAAAGGGTAATACTTACATTTGTTTTAATGCATGCTTAATAAATTTACACATGTTAAGGTAACGTATTTTATGCTTTAAACCCTTGACTAATTTATTTATAAATTTAGGTATACGCCTTTATCATATTAAATTTATAGATTTTATGTAACGCTCCACCCCGAGACCCACCTTAGCAAAGAGAATTAACAAGTAATTCCGTCTACTAAAGCGGAGAATAGGGCTGCTTAAGGGCGACCATCTACAATTTTGTCTTAAACATTTATTGAATACGTCGATAAATGCATTATAATTTTTTTCAACTCAAGTGGATCGACATACCCAGTAAATGCTTAATCCAAAACTATAGGTGGCTAACGGATCTATCAGAACAAAATACAATACTGAATGTAAATCACATCACAGAACAGTAACCAACATCATATATATACATATACACTAATACGTGTTTAGTACAATACAATATGAATACAATAAAGGTGGTACTCGACCACACCATAAATATTGAATCAAATATAACTACATCAGAGTATGCGAAAGAATAATAACTACTCAAGAGAAAGAAGAGCTGATATCCAACATCAACTTCAAGCTAAGCCCAATAGATGATACCTGAAACAACTCGGTCTGACCCGAGTGAAAACACACGGGTCAGGCTAGCTAGAACTTATCATTAGTAAAGGTGATGATAAGAGATAAGGGGAAAACCATTCCATCATTACCAATGGAATGATATAGATCATCAAGTTATCTCTAGAGTGATACATCAATGGTTCATCATAATTGCATAGAGGAATACAATATGTATATTAGATAGACATGGTTTATCTAATTATATATATAACCGAATGAAATGGGTGAGGATATGGACCATAAAGTAAATCTTTATAAGATAATTAAACTTCAAGAATCCATCATAAATAAAACCCATCTAAGAGAAACTTCTTAATTATTATACCTCATCTCATCGGTATAAATATAAATACATCTCGAATCCATCATTAAACTCATTATAAAGGAATCTTCATAATCATTTATACCTCATATCATTGGTATAAATATAAACCTATCTTAAATCTATTATCAACACTCATCATAAAAGCATTACCATAATTTATACCTCATCTCATTGGTATAAATATATAAAATGTCTCAAATCCATCTTGATAGAGCCCGGAAAGAATCCAAAACATCATATTCGAAATCACCATAAAACCATGTATATAAATTAGCCCTTTTCTTACATAAGGCTATAATAAAGCATCATCATCAAAACAGTGAAAACGAAACATCTAAACTTCATGGAAAACAGCACGTGCTTTACATCTTGACTAGTACTAGTAATTTGGTACCATACATCGTGATGACTTGGGGTCACATAAACATCATAACATCGTGATTGACTAGTCGGAACATCTTAATGACACCCAGTCACAAATCCGAGTAAAAACTTCATGGTGATTGGAGTTGAGTAATAAAATCGTGAACATCGTGGTGACTCCAATCGTACTCGGTCTAGTACTAGTAACATCTTGAATGTGTCTCAACTATTCGAATAGGAACCCAAAAGGCGAGAACGTATATCCCATACTATACGTTCTCCCCTAATGGTTTACTAATCGTTAGTTGGTTCCACATTAGAAAACATCATAAAACATCAGAACCATCATAAAACTCACTCTGCCTCATGTCATCGGCGAGTTAATATAATACCACACTCATCTCTACTCATCGACGAGTAATGGTTCCATCGTGACTTGTCTCATTTCATCGACAAGTAAAAATCATCATAACCATCTTAACTTCATAAATCATCACAAACATCTTAACTTCATGAATACTTCATAAATACACTTACCTCATATCATCGGAAAATGCAATTAAATCTCATAATGGTTTCTCATAAACCATCATCCCTGAAAAGGAAAATCTCATCTCAAGACTCACCTCATCTCATCGACAAGTAAAACAACATCTTAAAACGGTCCTTGATCGAATATACTTCTAAATTGGAATTCTCGGACCATATAACTATCCAAAATTCAATAGCATCTTAAATCATCTCTAACAGTTCATCGAAAGAGTTTCGATCGTACAAGTCCGAAATTAACCGATAAAGTAAATTCACGAGTCCCATACCTCGTAATTTTACTAAACCGTTTAATTTACTTCCTCATACGTCCGAAAAAGCATCAAAATAATTAAAATGAATAAAATTAATTATAAAAGATTTTACTTGAGAAAACGGGGTTATAAAACAAATTTTAGAAACTTATCTAAAAGATTTTGAGAGAAAACACATCATTAAAAAGGATTTTAATAATTTTCAAAAGCCTTAAAAATAAAGAATAATTGTTTAAAAACCTCTAAAAATACATAAAAACATTTATTCTCCAACCATGATGTTAGAAGATTTTCTGGAATCTATTCGGAATTTTTTTTTGAAAAACTCATAAAAACATCAATTTGCAATTTAATCGGCCTAAACCGATATTCAAATTTAAATCGAATTTAAATTAATTTAAATTCGAATCTCATCCTAACTTGATTAGTCCATTGCTGGACAAAATGATCAAATATTAGCATCTAATTTCATATATGGAAAAAAAAAATTCGCAAAGAATGCAAATGGAATCGTCGAAATCAGACAAATATAAATATTGTGGCTGTCAATGACAGGCCCGCAGTGAAAACATCAATTTTTCACCAGGTAAACTTCGACAATCTACAAATCTCAACACATAAAAGTTGTAGCCTACATCATAAGGTTTCCAGAACATCAAAAATTTCGTTATTCCGATCAGTAACGAATAAGTTATGAGCGAAATACTACTTAGAAAAATTTATGTGCACTGGCTATCCACAACGGCCAGCGATAAAAATGTCAGTTATTCACTATATAGATTTCAAAGTCATTCAAAACTGAAAACAGAAAAGTTGTGGCATATTTCACAAGAATTTCATAACATCTAAAATTTCTAAATTTTGATTTGAAACAAGAAAGTTATGATCGAATTACTAAAAACAAACATCAAACTCAGCCTGAACATATGCATTTGCAGGACAGCGACAAACAATTGTAATTTTAGAATAGACAACTTTGAAATCTGGAAAAACATATAACATAAAAGTTGTAGCATAGTTTCTAAACTTTCCGGAATGACCAAGATCATCAAAATCGGTTAAGAAACGTAGTAGTTATGGCGAATTTAGTTTTAGCCTTTCACGGAGCAAATATTGATTTTGCTCTCGGGATTACAGTAGAAAAATTCGATTTTGACATAGTTACCTTCATAATTTCAGAAAATACATAACAAAAAAGTTGTAGTACATGAATTATCCTTTCCGGATCATCAAAAATTATCAAAATCGGATCAAAATTGAAGAAGTTAAGGCTAATTTAGTTTCAGCCTTAAGCAAAGAGCAAATATTGATTTTGCTCTCGTGATTACAGTAGAAAAATTCGATTTTGACATAGTTAGCTTCATAATTTCGGAAAACACTAAACATGAAAGTTGTAGTACATGAATTTAGCTTTCCAGATCAGCAAAAATTATCGAAATCGGTTTAGAAACGAAAAAGTTATGGTCAAATTCGTTTCAGCTTCAAAGATGGACAGAATTCAGTTTTTACAGAAATAAAACATCAACCGAAAATCAATATTATCAAGCTATTTGCATATATTTTTGCATTTGAAGCTTTGCTTCAGCTAGATTTGTGAGTTTATTAACTCACCTTGCTGCCATAAAAATTGAACTTGATTTAGATGCCAAACATTAAAGCTTTTAGCCAAGAAAAGAGCATCCAAACCTATAAAACTAAGAACAGGTACATGCAAACAAAGGAGAGAAGCAAATCAACAATTATCACTATAAAAACGGATTTTGATGAAGAGAAGAGTTTTAGAAATCAATTACCTGAGTTTAGCTCTTGCTTTATCTTTTTAAATCATCAATTTTTCTTTTAATTTGCTAATTTCTAGCTTAAGATTGAAGAGGATGGAAGTTCAGCCATTGTTAGGTTTTCTGGAGAGTTAAAGAAGAGGATGAAGAAGAAAAAAACGTACGTACAGGCTATTCCCTTCTCATCTCTTTTCTTAATTACAAACCAGAGAAATAATTATGGGCTAAAGTCCAATTAGAATAAGAAGTTAGCCTAAGTTCAATATCTTGCCACTAATTACATATTAACAATGCACACATACAAATAAACATATATTCAAGCTCCATTTCACATTTATAAATTATGAAACTTTAATCTCATGATAATAAAATATTTTTATACACAAATAAAAGATTATTAATATTATTAAAACATTTTATGATCATAAATCTTTAATTTAAAGAAATTGACAATTTTACCCTTTTTAATTACAAATCCCTTTGTAATTAACATTATAAATCACACAAAAATCATATTTTCGTGTAATAAAATTTTATAACTCATTTCAAATATAATTTTACACTTAAATTATATTTTTAAACTCAATTCCATCATTTTTTAAATATATCTCATTTTAAAATCAATTACTCCTTTTAAATATCATTAAAAGAAGTAAATAGCAATAATTAACAAAATTATTGCATTACCTCTAAATAAATACATTTTCCTCGTTTTATTATCTCAAATCATCTTAATAGAGTTTTCCAAATTTTATTTTCTCATTTTATCCCAAAATACATTGTTTATTCCCAATAAACAATTTATATTCTTCAGTTATTATTAATTTTCACTATTAAATTATAACTGCCGTTATAATTTAATACTCTCAGGTAATCGCTAAAATCAGGGTTGTTACAAACTCCTCCCCTTACAAAAATTGCGTCCACGCAATTTCCTTGAATAAGGACTGTAACCAACATAAAATTCAATCGACAAAGGTGATAAACAAGCTCGAAACTCAAACCATTCATGCTCTCAACATAGAATGGTGGAGAGAAATAAGAAGACACTCCCTTAGTTAATCCAATGGTCCATCATATGTCAATATAATGACAAGCAAACCATCGAATTTTCCAAGCAACTCGAAAGGATTTCGAAGATATCCCGTCTTCGAATCAATACTCAATAAAAAGCTCAACAAATTATCTATCAAATAAGATAGATTTCTCAAAACTCTATGAATAGAGTCGGGATCAAACTCATTCAAACCTGAACTTTTAAACAATAGAGAAGATCATCAACAAGATTTTCCGCATAATAATACGGAAAGAACATCCTCACAACAAGATAAACTCAATAGACAAGATCGATAAATCACACAAAATGGCTTCTCACGAGGCCACCAAACTCGAACGACTGCAAAAATGCACGCCGTCATCAATAGCACAAGAATAGAGTGAACTCAAGAACAAGAATATAAGCTCAAATTACTTTTCAATCCAAGATATTTAGATTTTAAATTCCAACATCATTTAAATTTTAAATCTCAATTTTCAACATTTGAAAAATTTCAAACTCTTTACTATATTACTTAGTAAGTAATACATAAATCAAATTAAAAGTCCAAATTCCTTCTCATACTTCAAAATTAATTTTCAAATTTTTTTTTTAAATCCATAATAATATTCTTCAAAATAAATTAAGGGTTTAAATCATCTTTACTCTTTTTATTAAACCACTTAAATAGTTTAAAACAATCTTCAAATCCCCTTATAACTCTTCTTTTAAAACATCCAATGTATACAATATAAATTCTAAAATCTCAAAATATACTTTCAATAAAGTATAGCTCGAAGTAAATAAATAAATAAATGGCATTGCCTCGCCATTGAACCTCCAATAAATAGATATATTTGTTGGCTGCAGAGTCGATCGAACGATCAAAACTGCCTCGCCACTCTGTTACTCGACTTTAAAATCAATGGCTGCAATTACCATTCAAAAATAAATTTAATATATAATCTCAAAATATATTTTAAAAATCTCAATTTTTAAAACACAAACCATTTTGTCTGATTGCCTCATCATAGCATTTAGGAGATTCCTATCGATAACGTTGATCAGGCGCATCGACCAGAACTCTTAACTACTCGATGGACAACCCAACACTCTCAAATTATTTTTATAAAAGAAATACTACTCATGTAAATATATTCCCAAAATATTCTTTGATATTTTTTTTTAATCTCAAAGCTCAAATTTCTCTTTAAAACTCTTATTTATATAGCTTCAAAACTCAAACCAAAGAACATTAAGAGAATGCATCGAGATATTCCCAGAATACTCGATTCTCAAAATCAATAGAAGGAGATAGACTGTTCGTCAATGTCACGAGCCACTCCCAAAAATCATCAAGATATAGGATAAGAAAGATATTATTCTCGAAGGAGAAGAAGAAACAATCCACGAATCACTACTTCAGTCGGAGTAATGCTAAAGGATAACATTGATTGAGTATATGAAAAGAACACTCAAACGAAGCTGAATGATAAACTCAATCAAACTCGGATAATCTAGAAACTCACCTCATTCCTTAGTGAATATCCTCGTGGAAGGATAACCGAAGAGCCAAGAATAAGGTTACCTCAACAATCGATTGCCCGATTGGATGTCAAATCCAAACGGACTCACAAAACTCAACAAAGTCACCTTGACTGGAATTCGAGATATATCATCAACATCTCGATACTCAAGAGTGAACACAGAAACTTCGGAATCATCACTAACATTTCAAAATGATAGAAATAATAACCTAATCAAATTAGGATGCCTAAATAAATATAAGATCCTATAACAACAAAAGGATCGGACTTAACATCAAATAAGTCAATCTATCTCAAATCAGATACATCTCAAGATAGTGAGTAATAAACAAATACTCACTAAAGCAGCAACAAATAGAGAACTCAGAATGCTCACAACAAGCCAATCGTTTTGGATCCCTTTAATAGGATCACAACTCTCAAAGGAATGCAACGAGAATGCTCAAAGGAATCGATCAGCTCCATCGATACGAATTTACTTGTATCGATAAAAATAAGAATAGAACAATCCCAAATAAGATTTTATATAAGACAAGATGACATCAAACTCTATTATGGAATACTACGGAATACAATATATCTATAATCCTAGACATATTCCACCTCAACAATCCTAAAACTCGAAAAAGAATCAAGGCTCGATTCTAAAACAAGCTCGAATAAAGGACAATGATTCATTCGTATTGTACTTCGATGTATCATGATATACGTACTGTTCTGTGTTTATTCTACTCTGTTCTGACCACAGCTCTGATACCATGATGTAACGCCCCACCCCGAGACCCACCTTAGCAAAGAGAATTAACAAGTAATTCCGTCTACTAAAGCGGAGAATAGGGCTGCTTAAGGGCGACCATCTACAATTTTGTCTTAAACATTTATTGAATACGTCGATAAATGCATTATAATTTTTTTCAACTCAAGTGGATCGACATACCCAGTAAATGCTTAATCCAAAACTATAGGTGGCTAACGGATCTATCAGAACAAAATACAATACTGAATGTAAATCACATCACAGAACAGTAACCAACATCATATATATACATATACACTAATACGTGTTTAGTACAATACAATATGAATACAATAAAGGTGGTACTCGACCACACCATAAATATTGAATCAAATATAACTACATCAGAGTATGCGAAAGAATAATAACTACTCAAGAGAAAGAAGAGCTGATATCCAACATCAACTTCAAGCTAAGCCCAATAGATGATACCTGAAACAACTCGGTCTGACCCGAGTGAAAACACACGGGTCAGGCTAGCTAGAACTTATCATTAGTAAAGGTGATGATAAGAGATAAGGGGAAAACCATTCCATCATTACCAATGGAATGATATAGATCATCAAGTTATCTCTAGAGTGATACATCAATGGTTCATCATAATTGCATAGAGGAATACAATATGTATATTAGATAGACATGGTTTATCTAATTATATATATAACCGAATGAAATGGGTGAGGATATGGACCATAAAGTAAATCTTTATAAGATAATTAAACTTCAAGAATCCATCATAAATAAAACCCATCTAAGAGAAACTTCTTAATTATTATACCTCATCTCATCGGTATAAATATAAATACATCTCGAATCCATCATTAAACTCATTATAAAGGAATCTTCATAATCATTTATACCTCATATCATTGGTATAAATATAAACCTATCTTAAATCTATTATCAACACTCATCATAAAAGCATTACCATAATTTATACCTCATCTCATTGGTATAAATATATAAAATGTCTCAAATCCATCTTGATAGAGCCCGGAAAGAATCCAAAACATCATATTCGAAATCACCATAAAACCATGTATATAAATTAGCCCTTTTCTTACATAAGGCTATAATAAAGCATCATCATCAAAACAGTGAAAACGAAACATCTAAACTTCATGGAAAACAGCACATGCTTTACATCTTGACTAGTACTAGTAATTTGGTACCATACATCGTGATGACTTGGGGTCACATAAACATCATAACATCGTGATTGACTAGTCGGAACATCTTAATGACACCCAGTCACAAATCCGAGTAAAAACTTCATGGTGATTGGAGTTGAGTAATAACATCGTGAACATCGTGGTGACTCCAATCGTACTCGGTCTAGTACTAGTAACATCTTGAATGTGTCTCAACTATTCGAATAGGAACCCAAAAGGCGAGAACGTATATCCCATACTATACGTTATCCCCTAATGGTTTACTAATCGTTATTTGGTTCCACATTAGAAAACATCATAAAACATCAGAACCATCATAAAACTCACTCTGCCTCATCTCATCGACGAGTTAATATAATACCACACTCATCTCTACTCATCGACGAGTAATGGTTCCATCGTGACTTGTCTCATTTCATCGACAAGTAAAAATCATCATAACCATCTTAACTTCATAAATCATCACAAACATCTTAACTTCATGAATACTTCATAAATACACTTACCTCATATCATCGGAAAATGCAATTAAATCTCATAATGGTTTCTCATAAACCATCATCCCTGAAAAGGAAAATCTCATCTCAAGACTCACCTCATCTCATCGGCAAGTAAAACAACATCTTAAAACGGTCCTTCATCGAATATACTTCTAAATTGGAATTCTCGGACCATATAACTACCCAAAATTCAATAGCATCTTAAATCATCTCTAACAGTTCATCGAAAGAGTTTCGATCGTACAAGTCTGAAATTAACCGATAAAGTAAATTCACGAGTCCCATACCTCGTAATTTTACTAAACCGTTTAATTTACTTCCTCACACGTCCGAAAAAGCATCAAAATAATTAAAATGAATAAAATTAATTATAAAAGATTTTACTTGAGAAAACGGGGTTATAAAACAAATTTTAGAAACTTATCTAAAAGATTTTGAGAGAAAACACATCATTAAAAAAGAATTTTAGTAATTTTTAAAAGCCTTAAAAATAAAGAATAATTGTTTAAAAACCTCTAAAAATATATAAAAACATTTATTCTCCAACCATGATGTTAGAAGATTTTCTGGAATTTATTCGGAATTTTTTTTTTTTTGAAAAACTCATAAAAACATCAATTTGCAATTTAATCGGCCTAAACCGATATTCAAATTTAAATCGAATTTAAATTAATTTAAATCGAATTTAAATTAATTTAAATTCAAATCTCATCCTAACTTGATTAGTCCATTGCTGGACAAAATGATCAAATATTAGCATCTAATTTCATATATGGAAAAAAAAAAATCGCAAAGAATGCAAATGGAATCGTCGAAATCAGACAAACATAAATATTGTGGCTGTCAATGACAGGCCCGCAGTGAAAACATCAATTTTTCACCAGGTAAACTTCGACAATCTACAAATCTCAATACACAAAAGTTGTAGCCTACATCATAAAGTTTCCAGAACATCAAAAATTTCGTTATTCCGATCAGTAACGAATAAGTTATGAGCGAAATACTACTTAGAAAAATTTATGTGCACTGGCTATCCACAACGGCCAGCGATAAAAATGTCAGTTATTCACTATATAGACCTCAAAGTCATTCAAAACTGAAAACAGAAAAGTTGTGGCATATTTCACAAGGATTTCAGAACATCTAAAATTTCTAAATTTTGATTTGAAACAAGAAAGTTATGATCGAATTACTAAAAACAAACATCAAACTCAGCCTGAACTTATGCATTTGCAGGACAGCGACAAACAATTGTAATTTTAGAACACATAACTTTGAAATCTGGCAAAACATATAAAATAAAAGTTGTAGCATAGTTTCTAAACTTTCCGGAATGACTAAGATCATCAAAATCGGTTAAGAAACGTAGTAATTATGGCGAATTTAGTTTTAGCCTTTCACGGAGCAAATATTGATTTTGCTCTCGGGATTACAGTAGAAAAATTCGATTTTGACATAGTTAACTTCATAATTTCAGAAAATACAAAACATAAAAGTTGTAGTACATGAATTAAGCTTTCCGGATCATCAAAAATTATCAAAATCGGATCAAACTTGAAGAAGTTAAGGCTAATTTAGTTTCAGCCTTAAGCAAAGAGCAAATATTGATTTTGCTCTCGTGATTACAGTAGAAAAATTCGATTTTCACATAGTTAACTTCATAATTTCAGAAAACACAAAACATGAAAGTTGTAGTACATGAATTTAGCTTTCCAGATCAGCAAAAATTATCGAAATCGGTTGAGAAACGAAAAAGTTATGGTCAAATTTGTTTCAGCTTCAAAGATGGACAGAATTCAGTTTTTACAGAAATAAAACATCAACCAAAAATCAATATTATCAAGCTATTTGCATATATTTTTGCATTTGAAGCTTTGCTTCAGCTAGATTTGTGAGTTTATTAACTCACCTTGCTGCCATAAAGATTGAACTAGATTTAGATGCCAAACATTAAAGCTTTTAGCCAAGAAAAGAGCATCCAAACCTATAAAACTAAGAACAGGTACATGCAAACAAAGGAGAGAAGCAAATCAACAATTATCACTATAAAAACGGATTTTGATGAAGAGAAGGGTTTTAGAAATCAATTACCTGAGTTTAGCTCTTGCTTTATCTTTTTAAATCATCAATTTTTCTTTTAATTTGCTAATTTCTAGCTTAAGATTGAAGAGGATGGAAGTTCAGCCATTGTTAGGTTTTCTGGAGAGTTAAAGAAGAAGATGAAGAAGAAGAAAAACGTACGTACAGGCTATTCCCTTCTCATCTCTTTTCTTAATTACAGACCAGAGAAATAATTATGGGCTAAAGTCCAATTAGAATAAGAAGTTAGCCTAAGTTCAATATCTTGCCACTAATTACATATTAACAATGCACACATACAAATAAACATATATTCAAGCTCCATTTCACATTTATAAATTATGAAACTTTAATCTCATGATAATAAAATATTTTTATACACAAATAAAAGATTATTAATATTATTAAACATTTTATGATCATAAATCTTTAATTTAAAGAAATTGACAATTTTACCCTTTTTAATTACAAATCCCTTTGTAATTAACATTATAAATCACACAAAAATCATATTTTGGTGTAATAAAATTTTATAACTCATTTCAAATATAATTTTACACTTAAATTATATTTTTAAACTCAATTCCATCATTTTTTAAATATATCTCATTTTAAAATCAATTACTCCTTTTAAATATCATTAAAAGAAGTAAATAGCAATAATTAACAAAATTATTGCATTACCTCTAAATAAAAACATTTTCCTCGTTTTATTATCTCAAATCATCTTAATAGAGTTTTCAAAATTTTATTTTCTCATTTTATCCCAAAATACATTGTTTATTCCCAATAAACAATTTATATTCTTCAGTTATTATTAATTTTCACTATTAAATTATAACTGCCGTTATAATTTAATACTCTCAGGTAATCGCTAAAATCAGGGTTGTTACATTTTATTTTGAATCCTTTATTAATTTGTGAATTAAATTATTTCATGTGTATTTAAATTCTTAAACTTAGATTTTAAAAGATATATTCATATCAAAGCTTTATCTACATAATTTTTTTTAATGAATAATTACATATCTTAATTTATAAAATAAAATCTTTTAAAAGAAATTAATATAAAACAAACTATAAAATCATATATAATATATTTTTAAATCCAAAATGTTTTAAAATATCTATCTTATAAAATCTCAAATTCTAATTCAACTTCAAATTCAACCTCAATTCAAAATCCAATTTGAAATCAACTCAAATATATGTATATTTAGTCAATACAAATTAAATTTGTAAATAATAAATTTTATTTTAAATCCATTTATATTTGAAAAACATTACATTATTATTATTGTTTGAAAATAACAATTTTTGCCAATTTTAAATAATTTATAAAGGAGATTATTATGGTTGAATTTCTTTGAAATTTTCTAGGATATCACGGATATCCTTTATTATATTTTTAAATCTATTTACACGTCCCGATATCCTTTATTAACAGAATTGTATTTGTTTAATACATAAATTAATATTTTAATCCTATTAATTACCAATTACCAGATGCTCGAAAATCCAGGTTATCACATTTTTCATGTCAAACTCTCCCTGGGTCGTTACCTACATACCAGCGAGCTGATGAAAACGTAGCCTGGCCCATAAGCTCTCTGACCCGTATAAATACCATCCTACCTGCAACATAAGGGAGATCTTCTCTGGGCTAGTTTCAGAAGCATTGATGGAAACATTATTCACTCTCTACCTCCCTCACAACAATCTCCAAAGGAATTCACTGTAATCCTCTAGTGGATTCGAACTCTGGGGATTCAATCTATTGAGAGATAATCAAAGTCTTGTAATCAAACACATCCTGTAACAACAACTAGTCAATAAGAAAAAAAAATATTTGATGTAAGCTTCATTAATAACCGAGCCACTATAAAAATTCTTTGCCTTCTTTCTTTTATTATTCTTTCTTATATCTATGATCTATGATGTTGCTCTATCAGAACAGTGCTGGTGCTTTCAAACTCTAACTAGGGTGTTGAACTATTTTTTGGGTTAATATTTTGGTGCTTCCATCGAGAACCTTGAACGAGATCTGAAAAATTGTTTGAATCTGAAATTCCAAGAAAATGAAGAGGCCTAACACTAGATCCAAAACTGGAGCAAGTCAACCGAAGCCTAGGGTTAGCAAGGAGCTGTCCTCAAATTCCCATCAAACTAACTATGTGATTAGAGAGGAGATGGAAAGGATGATGAAAGAAATGCATCATGGACTCTTAGCTATACAATAAGAGATGATAGACGGCTTCTTTCAGAGGATGGAGCAGCAAGAGATGGCTAGATCTATAGAGAATATAAATCAAACTCCAAGGAACAATGCAGGGATTGCTGGATTTGGATTAGAGTAAGGTGGAGACTTGCGACCGATGCATGGAGGCAACGTTGGAATCAACAATAGGACCCAATGCATGAGCATCTGGCGTTAGAGAAAAAAACCTGAAATAATTCCCACACGACTTAGGGACACGATAGATATGGAATTAGGATGAGCTTTTAAGCCTGGAACGGGTGACGTTGGAGCTAGAATAGCAATTCAGAGTACAAATGCATGACGGCATGAGCCGAAACCAGAAGCCCACAGTTGGAACAAGGGGAAAGTTCGTCCCGTACTCTTTATTTTCTGCTTTCTCCGCCCTTAATAATCTCAGGCCTTTTTCACATGTATGGGATCTCGAACGATCCCTAGGCACGTTCTAAGTTGGATGCCTGAGATGACTGTTTTTTATTAAAGATAATAACAGTCAAAGGCCGCTTACATGTATACGGAATCCCGAATGGTCCCTAGACATGCTCTGAGTCGGATGCCTGAGAGAACTTAGGGCAATAACAATCGAAGGTCGCTTACACGTGTACGGGATCCCGATCGGTCCCTAGGCATGCTTTGAGTCGGATGCCTGAGATGAACATTTAGGACTCCTGCTTGTTTGATTTCTATTTATTTGTTTTGACTTGAATATTTGAATTTTGATAACTGATATTGATCGCCTTGGAGTCCCACCATCGACCGGAGTGTAAGGTGCAAGTTCTCTTACCAGAGGGCGAAAGGATGGACTTGTGCGATATTGATCACCTTAGAGTCCAACCATGAGAACGGAGTGCAAAAAGAAAGTCCCCTCACTGGAGAGTGAGCGGATGGGCTTACTTAATCCCCCTTGACTTAACAAACAAAAGATCTAAAAATATTAAACGATCCTAGGAGATCGCATTAAACTAAACATTAAACAATCCGAAGAGATCACGCGTCAAGCTAAACATTAAAATATCCAAAGAGATCATGCAATAAACTTAAGCGGTTCAAGAAAATCGAACCTTAAAATAGTTTGGTTTTGCAAAAAAAGGATCTGAATGCCTTATAAATAGAACAAAAGGGATAAATCCTGGATGAACACACGATGACTTTGATATATGATGTGAGACAATGTGATTTTGATATATGCTATGACATGATGTGATTTGAGATATAATGTGATTTTGATATATGATGTGATATGACGTGATTCTGATATATGATTTGATTTGGATATATGATGTGAAAACTTTGAATGAAAAGCAAATATTGATAGCGATGTAAATCTAGAATGAACGTAGTACGATTAGAGATGTGTAATATAATTTGAGATCTGTATTGTAATAACCTCGAATGAAATCAGAATGATTGTGATGTATAGATAACACTTAGGCATAGTCTAGAGTCTTAAGCTGTAACAGTTTGGAACGACTTGTGATTAGTAAGAGAATCCGAAGGAACTTGATGATTCACCAAAACTAAAGCTATTGGAAAGCTCAACAACCGAAAATTCATTGCCATGACTTGTTCTAGAGCAAAGCACACCTTTCCTTCCAAAGTCATACTTTAGGGCAAATGCTATAAGTGTTTTTAACCCAACATGATCCAATAGAATATAGAACAATCCCATCATATCGGAATGACTTAGAACATAACTAGAAAGGCTAAGGCAAGGAGTTGACGAGCGCCAAATCATATTACTAAAGCACCGACCAAGTTCAACTGAACCAAGAAGCTAGCATCAGTTAAGTCCTGTCAGCAATCATAGCATAGTCGGCTAGTAGATCGTCATCAAGACAAAGTAACATGCAACGATACTACATAAACAACTACGATAAAAGACTATGAAAATATCTCCAATTCCAAATTCCAGAAAAATCCTAAGTTCTTGGATAATCAATGACCCATACCTCTCCACAAACCTTCAAACAAACTAGCCAAAGAATACTATGAGAAGAAACATTCGAGAAGAGACCAAGACATTGGCTCACAAAATGAGCCAAGTCTATGGGTTGCCAATGACCCATAGGCCTAGGTCACCAACACATGGTTCTTTATCCTTTTGTGTGCCAGACTCTCCTTGTGTCATTTCCTACCTATCTGTGAGCTAATGAAGACGTAGCCTGGCCCTGAAGCACTCCGACCCATATAGATACCATCCTACCTGCAACATAAAGGGATCTTCTGCAGATTAATTATGGAAGCTCTACTGGAAACATTCTTCGCTCTTCGCCTCCCTCACAACAATCTCCAAAGTAATTCACTCTTATTCACCAGTGGATTCCAACTCCGGGGATTCAATCTATTGAGAGATAATCAATGTCTTGTTATCAAACACATCTTGTAACAGCGATCAGTCTATAAGAAAAATATAAAGTGGTTGTAGGCTTCATTAACAGCCGAACCATTATAAAAATTCTTTATCTTCTTTCTTTTACTGTTCTTTTCTTATATCTGTGATCTGTGATATTGCTCTATCGTAACAGGGCTTTTAACGACCCGGTTATTTTCAACCATTCGCATCCATTTTAAGTGTATAGGTAGACACTTATGCCGGAATTGAATTGCTCAAAATACCGCGTTGTAAATAAAATTTGGCAAATCTCAGAATACACAGTAAATAAAAATCACAGATCACAGACACAGAGTATTTAATAATGCAGCGAAAGTAAAAGAGATAGTAGTTCATGAACCTACTATATAAATATATCAGAGTTAAACAAGATACAACAGAAGAAATAAAGTACAATAGAAGTTTCAATATGATAACCAAGTACAAGCTGAATACAACAACATAACCGAAATAGATATAACTAGATAAGCAGATAATCTCCAGCGATTCCAATCTCCAGAAGGTGGAATCCAAATCTGTGAATACTCAGGCTGACCCTAGCGTAAATAAAAATACAAACACTCGAGTCAGGACATACATACTTATACAATGTAAACCAACTCAAGTGAACTGCAGCAAAGGTACAAGTAACTTAGAAGATGCTTGGGACTGCCCATCCTCTAAGGATCCGTTAAACTATTTATTATATAGTAATATACGCTATACACAGTAGCGTCTAATTAATAAAGTATAATCATATAGAAAATAGCATTAAGGGGATGGTAAACCTTAACGCGGTTGGATCTTTAAACCAAAATCGTAGTGGGCTCAATATAAGGAACATATGACAAGGCACGCGAGGCAATGCCATGGTGGATACACCGTTTGCACTCCCGGACCGATGGTGACGGCAAGCCAGCAGCTTCCGCCCACCTCGAGCAATACCCCGAATCAAAGTGGCACCACCATATCGAATCACAAAAGTAATAGAATGGTTTTCGAAGAAGCATGCTCGATGAAAGGGTGCGACCCTTTGTGTAGCCCGGTATAGCTCATGTTTTAGTCATAATTAGGCCATCCATCAGCGTTCTCTTAATTCATTCCAGTAGCGTTCGCCAACCAACCTACTTCGTTCTGGAATCTCCACCACGTACACGGTTGTCAAAGTGGTTTTCGGTATCGACAGAGAGTATGCCAGATATCTGATCCCGGTCTCTTTGCCAACCAATCATTATTATAACCTGTGGTTATAACTTTAAAACAATATTTTATACTTCAAAATAAAATACCCTTTTCAATCCAAATCTTTATCAAAATAAAGATTAAATCATTTTCAAAACCATTTCAATATATCAACATACCATATCTTTCAAATTCAAATATTTATCAAAATAAATATCAAGTCATTTATAACCATTTTAATATATTAAATTATCATATCCTTTCAAAAACTCCTTTCAAATCAATTTAATATATTAAAATATCATATCTTTTCAAAACTTCCTTTCAAATCACTTTATTATCAAAATATCATATCTTTCAAAACTTCATTTTTAAATCATCTTATTATCAAAATATCATATCTTTCAAAACTTCATTTCAAAATATTTTTAATATCGAAATATCATATTTCCAAAACTTCATTTCAAAACATTTTTAATATCAAAATATCACATCTTTCCAAAACTTCATTTCAAATCATTTTAATATATCAAAATATCATTTCAATGATAGTTTATACTTCAAAACCAAAACCATTTTATTTCAATGCTTTATTATCTCACATTTCATAAATCTAATATTATTTAAATAAACTCAAATAATATATATATTTTAAATATCCATCTATCAAATAACTTAAATAAATCAACAAATATCATTTCAAAATATCAAAGTATTATTCAAAACATCATTCATTTTTAATTCATCTAAGTACCATTTAAAACCATTCATTTTATTTAGAAATTAATCATCATTTCAAACTTACATTTCAAAGGAGTTTATATTTAAAGATTAAATCTTTTCATAAAAAAATAAATTCAATTCCTTATATTTAATAGTTAAATATTTAATTTCCAAAAATTTAAATCTTATTCCAAAGATTAGTCTCATTAAAATTTAACAAAATAATAAAGTTCAGTTTCCGTAGCACTTAAAAATGCTATGTAAAATTATAGTTTAAAACAATTCATTTAACAAAATACAGCATTTAAGTGCTGTAATAAATTTTCTTTAAATTTGAAATAAACTTTAAATGTTAAGTTTAACCACTATAGCACTTACAATGTGCTATAATAGCCTTTATTTCAAATTAACTTTCAGTTCATTTAATACAACTACAGCATTTACAAAATGCTGTAATATCCTTTACATTAAGCTTTAAAAATGCTGTTAAATCAAATTCAGGGTTTAAATACAAATTTCACCAATAGTTAGTCTTTAATTTAAATCATTTAACTTATAAACATCATATAATTTCACATTTTAAAATCATCATTTCAACACTCTTATTTTATGATTTTTATAAAGTTAAACCTCATCCAAAAATTCAAACTTTAACATAATTTCTTATTTAAATTCAAGTATTAAATTCCATTTCTTCAAATAAATTATTAACTTAACAATTAGGTTTAAATTTACAAAATATAACTTATTTCCATAAATTTTACTTAATTAAAATTTCACTTTTAAAAACAAAAATTAAAATTTCACATTTAAGTTATATTTCAAAATTTACTTAAACATTCATTTGTTTAACATTTTAACTTATTCAAAATTCATTATTATTATTATAAAATCATTTAAAATACATTTTTAAATCAAAATATTATATTTTTGTTACTTTACATAATTTCCTTTTTTAAAACAAAACATAAATTCCAAAATTTACTTATAGTTCAAATTCTACTTTACCGTTTACTTAATTAATTTATAGAAAATCACTAATATTTCTACAAAATCATTTTTAATTAAATTTAAATCAAAACATTATCCAAAATTTATAATTTTTACATTTTGAAATAATTTAAAACATTTTCGAAAATATTACATAAACCACGGGTCTGTATATAGTTTTCTAGCCTAGGTCAAGTGATATGGATATATATCATTTCAATCTGCAGTTTACAAAGAAAAACCGAGTTCTATCATTTCAAACCCATAGTCCCAAGTAAAATGAATGATTTTGGAAACTGCTCAGGCCTATCATTTCAGCCAATAACGTTTTCCCCTATTTAAAGTCCGTTCGGGTATGTATCATTTCAACCCATAGTGGTTCTAGTCTACAGGGAACTTGTAATGATGATAACTGATATAAATGACAGAATAGCATGAAATAATAATAACATATGATATAACAAGTGTAATAACAGGTGTGAACATCATATGATAATAATGTAGCAGATATAGCATGATGATAAACAGTTACAGATTCAAATGGTGTCAGTTTATCAGTTATATAAGTACATATTAGTCTGGTGAGATGTACTCACCTTTTTGTATAGGAGATATCAACTCAAATGACTTAACGAATTCCAAAAGGCATGATGACACAAAATAGGCTCAAGTGGGAAGAGATCCAAGCTTAGAGCTTTAAATTTTCAATTTATTTTATCAAAGTTATTCCATTGTGAAATTCTACTTAATTCAAGCTAGCTAATAAATTGCTTTAATAAATATTGCAGCAATTTCTTTAATAAATATTGCAGAATCAATGCACAGATGTTATCAACTTCATTTTATGGTGGTACGTTCCTTTACGTTTCGTACCAGTTAAATTATAAATAATTTGCTTTGATGGGTCAACTAAATCAAAGCAACGTGACCGTTGCTATTTATTTCTTTTATCAATTGCTACAATTATTTTCACCAAATCAAGGGTTGACCGTTACTTGGCTTTCAAATTTTGGACTCTGCATTCAAAAAGAAACGTATAATATAATAAGTACTTCATATTTATTTTCAGTACGTTTCACAAAATTTTCTCTGTCCGTTCTTTTCTATTAAATATATACTTGCAGCTGTTATCAATCCATCGTTTCAATTTATTATATGGACCGTTACTCTGCCTTTTCAGATTTGAACTTGCAGCTGGTAGCATTAAAAGTTTCTTTAATTATCCACTGAATTATCATGACCATCCCACTACTCTATATTTATTCTTGTACGTTTTATTTTCGCTTCAATTTCTCTGTCCATTCCTTTTTCCATTTTAATATCCTTGCCTTTCTATACTCACGTGCTTTCCAATCAAGCAATAAATTGTTTAAATATCCACCTTATCAACTTGACCGTTGTTATTTCATCACACCAGTATATAACTCAAATTTATCATTATTCTACCGTTTCTTCTTTAATAAATTATATGTAACAGTATATCATAAATGGACAGCTCATTCTCCACCCATTCATTTCTCCTATTCAATTAATAATGGAATATAAAGTTATATACATTTGATATACAATTCAAACAACCGTTACCATTCATACCTCCTAAATTCTAGTGATTGACCCCTCTATTTCCATGGTTCCAATTTTAGTTGCTGGATTACTCATTCCTACCGTTCAACTATATTAAATATTTATAACGTGTAGTCTCTGAGCCTATTTAGCTTCATTTTTTCTTCCTCTCTGTTGTTTCTTGAAAAAAAAGAGATTTTTCCCATTACAATGCTAAAACACATATGATGGAAAAATGAAAAAGGACCAGTTCTCCTTCCTATAGCTTCGTCAAGCCTCCGCCACCATAGCTCGAACCACCTGTCAAGAGCCACAACGTACTCCATGCCTCCTCCCCTCGTCATCCATATTTTTATAAACGGTATGCGTATCATATTGCAATATATGTTTCGTTTTTAAATGTTTACATATAGAATGAATATCTACTAGTACTATATATAGTCTATTTTGTTTAATGGTTATGTTATACAAGCCGTGTTTTCTTTTGTCTAATGGATTTCGAAACTTATAATAAATATTATTGCATTAATTGTTGTTTTCAACTTCCTGCAACACTTTGTTTTTTTATTATAAATTTTAGCTTGCTGCAATTCTCTTTTCATCTATATTATTGTATTCTATTATCTAATATATACATTTTATCTAGTTATATATTTTATACTATAAGGTGTGTATATACAAGTTTTCATAACCCTTTATAATATGTAGTTATGTATATAAGATTGGACCTGTTATATACGAAAGTATTGGTTATAGCAATTAAAAATATGCAAAGGAATTTATGGTGATATTTACTTATGAATAGAACAAGATACGTACCGCCATCGGTATCTTCGTCTCTCTCCCCATGTTTTTTTATTATTATTATATATATATATATATATATTCTTTCTTTCTTTTTTTCTCTTTTCGCTCCTTTCATTTTATAGCTTTTAAATAAATTGACAAATGCTTTGGAAGTATTTAAATGCAATACACGACAAATTTAATAAGCAGTGGTGTTTTACGTCATTTATAGCCAAATTTTTTTTTCGATAAGTTCATACATTTCTAAAGTGAAAATAATAAATATATGATGCGATGGAATTTGAATTTTCATACGTCGTGCCATGAGCTGATTTTAAATTTAAAAGAGGTATGATATATCAATCGCTTACAAATAAGATGAAGATAACGTCCTAAATTAACTTTTAGCAAATTGAACGTTACTGTCGTTATTAAGAAACCAACGTATTGTGTCATTTGATTATTTGGGTACTAATAATACGTTACTTTATCCATTCCATCAATTCATTTCACACCTTGTTATTTTAAATAAATGGCTACTCTTCTACTGAAATTTATTCAAAAATTGAATAAAAATGATCCGACGGTGTATTAGCCTTCAGGACTAATCCCTGAATTCCAAACGTTGGAACCACTTTGCGTTCTGTTTTTTTCCTCCTTTTCCTTAAAACATATATAAAGTATAAAGTTTATATTTGTTTTTTGATGTTAGTTGAAATGTAAATATTGATTTTTAAATAGTATATCTATATATAAGCTACTTTTGTTGTTCGTATATAAATGGAATTGTATGTGCATTTTTATGAAATAACGCCCAATGTATATTATTTTATAAAAGAATTCATTTGTTATGTCAACTAAATATATGTTACATTTGGTTTATATAAATATATTATAATTGATGTTGACTTCTTTCATTATACTCTTTCTTACAGCTAAAATATGTCAGTATTGTAACCTAGCACATGATTAATATTAGTCTGTTTATATAAGTATTTATTTCAAATTTCATATTGTATATATGCTTGATTCTAATTTATGTGTTTTAAATAAAAAACAATGATTTTGGAAAATATAAATACATATATATTTAATTTAATATGTGTTGGATTTAGAATATGACTTTATATATATAGTTATATACAGTTATATATATATGAGTCCACTCATACCATTATCTTCGTCGATCTCGTTCTGACTTGTTCCATCAATTCTTGTTATCAGCTTTAATAGTTGAATTCGTGCCGATTTTGCTTTGCTTCGATTCATAATTCAAATTTCAGTGTCTGTAGCAGTATGCATATCCTGTCATCTTCTGTATTCTCTAGGCTCGAGAGGTGAGTAATCACTCACGATTAACATTCTTTTATTCATTAAATTTGATTTCAATTGAAACGACAATTGAAATATGCTGCTGTAGTTATTTAAATTTGTTATATATGCTATTTTCTGTAACTGTTCACCTGCGGGATATGACACCATATCCTGTTGTTTATATCATATTGCTATTGATGATATATGCCTGTTATTTTATTGTATTTTCTGTTATCACTCTGCAAGTTCCCTGTAGTATAGAAATCACTATGGGTTGAAATGATACATATCCGAACAGACTTTAGAATAGGAGAAAATCGTTATGGGTTGAAATGATAAACCTAAGTGATTTTCATTTAATTGAATTTGGGATTACGGGTTGAAATGATATCCACCCGTATATATTTAGTATACGGGTTGAAATGATAAATGTCCGTAGCACTTGACTATATGGTAGGAAATATATACAGACACCGTTGGTCCATATAAATATTTTAAAAATAATTTCTATAATTTTGGAAAGAAATATATGGTTTAATAAAATTTGATTCTTAAGATATTATATAAATGAAAATTGTATATATAGATTTAGTAGTAATATTTGATTTAAATTAGATTGATTTAATACATATAATATGGTTAAGTATTTATGTAACTCTATATTTCAAATAGATTCTCTTGTAATAAATTGAATAATTAAGATTGGGAGATAAATTTTGGTTTATAAAAATGGTATTTAAATAAGGATTTATTTAATTAAATCGATTTGAAATTTTTGAATGGGAAATTTAAAGCGTATGATTTTATAACTGGATTTTTGATTTAAGTGATTTAATGAATATTTCACGTTTAAATAAATTAAAGAAAATATTGAGTAAAATGTAATTTAAGGTTACTTAAATGATATTGAATAAATAATAATGAGGTTAAATCGAGATCTATATGAAACTGTTATATAGAACATTTAAATATTAAAGCCTTGAACTATATTGGAATTTAAATGGTTTATGTTGAGATTCAGATTTGTATTTGAAATCAACGTAGTTGAATTTGTTATTTAGCAACTAAGTTGAATTAAAATGAAAATTTCGGTTGACCTAAATTTGAATTTATTATTTAGAAAACTAAATTGAATGAAAATTTAGATGAAACGTTGAACACTTAAAGTTTTGAAATATATGGAAATATAAAGGGGTATTTATGATTATAAATCCGAATTTGAGATCGATAAAATTTAAGTGGTTATTTTAGAAATTGAGTTGAATTTAAATTGATAAATTGAGATTGAATTTAATTTGAATGGGAAAGTCGGGTTGATGTTTGAACGATTTGTTAAGTTGAGGAAATTGAAAATACTTTACTGTATAAATTATTTAATATATATAAATACTATTTTGGGAAATATAGAGATATTTGAAGTGAAAATGAGATTTGGTTTTGAAGTATAAATTAAGATGAAATGACCACGGTGTTATAGTGTATACTTCTACCTTGTAGAAAGTTCTATGGACCCTTAGAGGATGGTTATCCCAAACATCCTTTAAGTTATTTGTATTTCAATTGATATTTCACTTGAGTTGGATATATTGATATAAGAATGTTAATCCTAACTCGAGTGTTTTGTGTTTTGCTTTACGCTCGGGTCTGACTGAGTGATATAGCATTTGAGACTCACCTTTGGAGTTCGGAGCTTCATTTGAAAATCCAACTATCGGTTCAGATTCCAGCCTTTCAAGTTGATTGGTTCAGAGAAGTCATCTGTTGCATTGGAGACTTCACTGCATTTGAACTATTCGGTTGTATTTTTCTAACTCTGATGTATATAGTAGCTTCTTGAACTACTATTCTTTATCTATTCCGCTGCATTATATTACTCTGTGATCTGTGATTGATTTATTTACTATATATTTTAAGTTTTGCCAAATTTTAATTAACAATTCGGTATTTTGAATTATTCAAGTTTGATATGTATGGTTTTATTATCGATTTGATATGTATGGTTTGATATGTATCATTTCAAAAATCATTTATTTAAACATCAGTCATTTTATTTAATATAAAATACCATTTAAATCTATTCAATTTATTTAGGAATTAATTGCCTTTCAACTCACATTTAAAAGTTAAATTCTTCCATTTAAAACCATTTAAAGTCAATTTCTTATTTTTATTAATTACATATTAAATTCCAAAATTTAAGCCTTTTTTCCAAAGATTATTAAATTTTAGTAAAACAATCAAAAATTCAGTTTCCGTAGCACTTATAAAAATGCTACCTAAAGTTATAGGTTAAACAGTTCATTTCCAAAGACAACATTTAAGTGCTGTAATAGATTTCTTTATTTCCAACTAAACTTTAGTTATCTTTATCAACTATAGCACTTACAAAGTGCTATAATAGCTTTTAGTTCAAATTAGCCTTTAAGTTCATTTAAATTTAACTACAACATTTACAAATGCTGTAATATCCTTTATATTCAAAATTTCAAGGTTTAACTATGATTTCATAACTAAGTAAATTTTTCATATAAATCATATATTTTCACATTATAAAGTCATAATTTCAATACTCATATTTTTATGAATTTATAAGTAAATTTTCATACAAAAATCAAATTTTATTATGAATTTCTTATTTAAATCCAAGTATTAAATTCCGATTTCTTTAATTAAATTATTAACTTAACAATTAAGTTTTAAATTCCCAAAATATAACTGATTATCAATCATTTTACTTAACTAAAATCTAACTTTTAACAAAAATTCAGAATTTCCGAAAATAAGTTATATTTCAAAATTTTACTTAAACATTCGTTTATTTAACATTTCGACTCATTCAAAAATCATTATAAATTTTATAAAAATCATTTAAATACATTTTAAACCAGAATATTATAAATTTTCCATTTAAAATATTTTAAAACATTTCAGAAAAATATTATATAAACCACGGGTCTGTATATAGTTTTCTAGCCTAGGTCAAGTGATACGGATATATATCATTTCAATCCGTAAGTTACAAAGAAAACCCGGGTTCTATCATTTCAAACCCGTAATCCCAAGTTAAATAATAAATAACTAAATAATTAAATAAATGAATAAATAATTATCGTTCAGGCCTATCATTTCAGCCTGTAACAATTTCTATTCTACAGGGAACTTGCAGTGTGATTCAAACAGTAAATAATAATAAATAGTATAACTGCAAAATATAACAATAGATAATACAACTGATGATGTGTCAATTAAAAATGGGGTTTAACATCATAAGTTAATATCATAGGCAGATAAAATTAATAAAATAAGTTTACAATTACACTTGTGATTAATTCACAAATATACAAGTATGTTTGTCTGGTGAGGAATACTCACTTGATTTCCGTCGAAGATTTGATTTAAACGATGGTAACACTTTGAAAAGAGAATGCACAGAAGAACGATCAAATAGTTGCGAAGGCTGCGACCAGATTTTTTTATTCTTGAAAAGGAAACGAATAAATTCAACATCAAAACTAAGTAAAATTTAACACAAAATTTTGAAATAAACTGAACGAATGGAATCAAATATTGACTTGACCACTTCACTAGATGGAGAGAGGAAGGTAGGGTGTAGATGAGCATGAAGTGGACGACAAAATATAACAAACAAAAAGAAGAAGGAAAGAAAAAACTGAATAAAACCATTACCTGATTTCCCTGCCCACGAAAAAGAAAGAAGCAAATGGAGATGTAGAAAATTTTGAGGTGAGGAAATACGATATGAGGTTTGTATTTATAGGCAGAAGCTTTGCATGCAAGGAAAAGTAACATGTGCAAATCAAATGGGAACAAAAAAGCAAGAAAATATTTTTGCTTTGATATGTGATGTTGAATTATAGCGTTTATAAGGCAAAGAATATTTAAATCAAATAGTTAATTTTTGCAGTGGTATCTTGGACCACATATCCAAAAGTAACGTACATTGATTTGATAAAAGAATGGCAAAAGAAATTTGTTTTTTTTTTTTTGCTGACCGAGTATTTCCAAAAGGGTTTGCATGATTATAGGAAGAAACATCAAACATATTTTGCTTTGACTGAAGAGGAAATTTCGACTGTTGCCAATAGTTTCAGGTAGGAAATTTCAAACGTATATTACTGTTGCCAATATGTAATATACGGTATCTGTTTCTTTCTGAAATAAATTAGCAGTCTATGCATGTGATATCTAAAGTTATTGCATTGTTTTTATCATTTTCTGCCATGTAGGTTAAATTACATTTAGTTGCAAATATAAAGCAAATTTAACTGAAATTTGGTTCTACTACATAGAAAATGAAGTTTGACATATTTTATTATTACAGGAATAGTTTTACTTCGCAATCTTTCAAAATAAATTTAAGGGAGGCAAGCTGATAGGAAAAAAATATACTGCTTACGTGACAAGAAACTTGCATTTATGATTTAGTCTAAAAGATGAAAGTTTTACTGATAGATAGAATATGGAACGCACAAATTAAGGATATGAATGTTAGAAAAATCAAAGATTTTATACCAAATAAAATAGTTGCAGCAAAAGAGAAAAGGGATGTCCCTAAAAAGATAAATGGCTAGTCACGGTTAAAGGAAAATTGAAGCAGATATGCTTCCCTCTTACTCAAAAATGTACGTTTACTGATTTATTTAACCATTTTTAGTTACGGTATACACATTTGGAATGCGCACTATAGACGCAATAACTAACTCAAAATTTTACGCTCAAAATGATGCCTAAATTCTAATACGTTTTCTTATATACATTATTTACTCCATCAGATAACGTGCCCTTTAAATGCATACTTAAACAGTTTCTTTATGAATCTTGAAATTTATTACTTATTAAGATATGTTTTGTTTACACTGGGTTTTTATCCATTCATTTATCATTTACCCAGAATCTATTACAAAAGTGCATATAGGTAACGGTATAAATTATTTTATTTTTAAAAGGTATACAATCTATTTTAAAGAACAAAAGTGAAATAAAAGTTGTTGTGAATTTATTCAATTAAACTAAAAGATTTGAAAACTAGAATTTAAAAAAGATTTAGATTCCGATGAACGTTAGTTTATAACCAAAATATGCATTTTAGAGTTTTCTTATAAATAAAAATCTTGGGCGAGCTAAATTTAGAAAAGGACAAAAAAGAAAAATGGAAAATGAATGGCTACAAGAATGGCAAGAAATAAAGAGGCTAGAGTTGAAAAGGTCATAAGTTAAGGTAAAAGAAACATATATATTTAATCTTATATGCAAATGAAAAAGGAATGAGATAAGGAGAAGATTTTGGAGTGATTAGGAAGAGTAATACATAACTAAAGTATGGTAATTAAATAGATAGGTAAATAAAAAGGTAAGAAATAAACAATTCAGCGTATGCGTAATTAAAACAAAGTAACGTATGTATAATTGAATTTTTTTTTTTCAAGCTATTAAATAAAAGATATACATAAGAAATATTTAATAGATAAAATAAGGTCTAGACAAATAATAAAGAAATAAATGTCAAGAGATAGACATAGGAAAATAATAAAGAGACTAGGCAAATAAAAATGAGAAGTGGGAAATAAATCTTTTTATCTGAATGGAAAAAAAGAAATACACAGTTATGAATGAGGTGGATGGCTAAGGTAAGAAAGAAAGAGGGTATAAACGAATAACTTGATGTATTAATTTTTCTTTCTAGAATTGCATGAGAGATGAGAAGTTATAGGCAGGAAAAATATAAATATTGATATTTTAAAAGGGCCATGAGTTGATTGAGCATAGATTTATTACTTGTTATACACTGCCACTTAGTTCTATTCCTATTATAAGCAATAGGTAGGAAATCTTGTTGTGTGATGGAATTATGCCATGGGTTTCGTAATTAAGGAGAACATAAAACGGCAAGCGATTATATTAGATTGTGTACAATGATGATGTTTCCTTCATATATATCTTTATTGATCATAGTATTATTAAAAATATATACGTATACGTGTGTGTGTGTGTGTGTGTGTGTGTGTGTGTGTGTGTGTATATAATAGACTTATACATATAAATATGTTAAAATTAAGTTTCACTATTTTATGAGCCTAAAATTAAAGACAATAATTTTGAACCTAATCTCCAGATTAAAAAGGTTTAAGATTAAGAAGTTATGACTTTACATACAAGTCCATCTTATAAGTCTTAAGTCAAATTAACGCACACACACATGTATATATATACAAATCATTGTAAATAATGTCTTAAACTTAATACAATATCTTTATGTTAAAATTTATAACTTAGTAAATTCTTTAATATTAAGCAACAAATTAAAGTCTAACGTTAATTTAAAAGGAAAAAGGAATCGTGATATTTTGCAATAAATTCAAGTCATTTTTATAAAGAAGCCCCCTCTTTTTTTTTTACTTTAACAAAAGTATGCAAAAACAAAAGGTTGGATTTAAATAATGAACACATGCAAACATTAATAAACTACATATGTTTTCTATTTGAATCAATAACAGAAATATTACATTAATTAAGGCTTAAATTTAAATTATAATAAATTTTTTCCCCTCTTTTTTTTCCAAAACTTATCAACTTAAAAATTTAATTATTGAAAATTTTACTTAAAAAAAACAACGTTTTCAAGTGAAAAAATATTTACTAAATTATTGGTTGTTACAATCTCCCCCACTCAAAACATTTCGTCCCCGAAAAGGATGGAGGTAGGAGAATAGAAACACCCTGAAAGAAAACTAAATTGAAACTCAAAATGGAATCATTGATTTAAACCATATAAATTCAATTTAAATTAATTAATATTCAATAATTGATTTAATCCATTTGATTTTTACTAAAGTTAAATCAATCTTAACTATTTCCAAATTAATTATCTTATTATCCAATTATTTTGAAATTAACAATTTCCAAAAATCATAAATTTGTATAGTCATTTATAATAATCATCTTTTACTTAATAAATTTAATTCTTCTTTATTCCAGATTATTATTAAATATATTCTACTTAATATATCTTATCACACATATTAAGTAGATTACATTTATTATAACTGTTCCAACTTATTTCTAAATTTCCTTTAACACCATTTGATATTGTATATTATTAAATTATTTTTTTATTCTATTTACCCCTATTTTTCCTTTTGTAACTGAAACTTTAAGTGTACAACATTTATTATAACGCTCAAATTTTATTTATCAAATCCTTTTATATTGTACGTTATCCAATTATATAGTTAATTTCTAAATGATTTAGGTAAGTTTATATTGGCATGCAATTGAATATTATAAAGTAATTTTTTTTCCAATTCTATTATTCAAGTTTAAATATTCATTCAAAATTTGACTTTATTTTATCATTAGAATCACCTTTTAACATAAATTTATGAATTAAATTTCCAATTAACATCAAACACTTTAGAGATAAATAAATACATACATACAGTATATGTCAAATTAAATTTAAATCATATATCTATATATATTATAAATTAAGTCATATTTTAGAAACTCAAATCAATTTAATTCTTCAAACCAAAAACTGTAGCAAGATGACATAATGGTCTCTCCAATTTGAAACTCGAAAATGAATGTCGATGATGCTGCAGTTACCACCGAAATTATTTCCCAGCGACAAAGAGAAGAGAACTGATTTTCAAAACTTTTAAAATTCTTAAGAAACAAATTTCTTATTCGAAAATACTTTAAATAATATATCCCTTTAGAACTTTAAACACAAGGTTTGAAACCATCGAAAATTAAATTCATAAATTCTTGTTTTAAACTCATTTCAGTTCCCAAATCAATTTATAAGCAACTATTTATAAATTTATTTATAGAATAATAAATGATAAATCAAGTATTATCATTTCAAATGGTCAATTTAAATCAATTTATTAAGTTCCATAAAATTTATTTATATATCAAAATTTATTTCATTAACCAAATTTTAAACTAATATTGTGTCGGTTTGTTCTGTTCAAGTGTTTTGGAAATTCCATCGATAACGTTGGTTAGCCGAATCGATCAGAAATCCATATCAACATCAACAACCCAAACAACACAAAATAAAATATTAATTATAGATTTACAAGTACAATTCAAAAATAGTTGGAGATAGGTTAAAAAAACAAGATGATTAATTAACAAAATAGGAATATGGATAAGCTTATGTAAATCGCGGGCAGCCTTAACCGGGTCAACCATGACTTAAAGAATAAGATCGATGTGGATTTTCTGGGGTAAATCTACATTAAATCTCAAGAGATAGAGTTCGGAATAACCAAAAATACTAGCCTATAATCCAAGGATAAATATAAATCTCTAGTGAATCAATGCTAGTTGTAAAGGAGTTTCATCCCTTTATTAGAATATTGGCGAGACCGCCAATTCACTATAAAGATCATCCGAAGTGGAGTTATGGGATACTCCAGAATCGAAAAAAAATGAATAGTGAGGGACAAGAATGAACTTCGGAACCGTAGGGAACGTTCCAAAATTCGAAAAGGAAGAGATTCAAGCTCGAATGAAAGTGATTCTGTAAATCAAATTTACCATACATTCTAAGTTTTGCCTAGAGCCAAAGCTCTGATACCAACTGTAACGACCCGATATTTTGTACCATTCAAATTCGACAATGTCAGACTTGAATTGTTCAAAATACCGTGTTGTAAATAAAATTTGGCAAATCTCAAAATAAACAGTAAATAAATAATCACAGAATCACAGACACTGATATCAGAAAACTCACAGCGGAATTTAAAATACTTAGTGGTTCATGAAGCCACTAAAATTAGTCTCACACAAATAAACATTACATAGTCTTAAATCTAAAATATAGTTTAAAACATAAATAGAAAATCCAAATATCCCATAGTCTTGATTACATAAATAAGATAACGGACTGAAAGTTTGCCGGCAGCTTGAAAGATCTACATAAGTCCTAGCTCCGGGATGAAAGCTGAACTGCAACTCAGGCTGACCCGAGCATAAAATAAAACATAAACACTCGAGTCAGGACATACATACTTATATAGTATAAGCTAATTCAATTGTACCTTAATATAGAGCAAGTAACTTAAAGGATGCTTAGGACCGCCCATCCTCTAAGGATTCGTTAAACTATTTACTATGTAGTAATATTCGCTATTATAATAATGTCTATTGGTAAAATAAACTTACTTTAAAATAGCGTTAAGGGGTTACCCATGTAGCCCTTAACACACATAATGCCAATAGTCTATACAGTACCTGCAAATCTCCTGATCGGGAGACTACGAGAAGATACTCCATAGGTACGACACAAATCAAACTCGTACAGGGCTCGCTATGGTAGGTGACACGGCACAACTAGGCAATGCCAGGGTAGATATACCAATTACGCTTCCGGACCGGTGGAAACGCGCAGTGCGCAGCTACCGCCCACCTCGAACAACACTCCCAAATCAAAGGTGCGCACCAAACAATCACAAAAGCAATAGAATGCCATACGAAGAAGTGCGTCCGATCAGAGGTGCTACCTCATTAATCCGTCAATCGCTCCTGTTTTAGTCACCTTATGCCAACTCACGGGAGTCGGGTCCACGTATTTACCTCAAAGAAAACGTCACCACCATCCTACTTCATTCTGGAATCTCCACCGCGTACACGATTGTCAACGTGGTTTTCGGTATCGACAGAGAGTATGCCAGATATCCGATCCCGGTCTCTTTAACAACCAAACGTTATTATAACCCGTGATTACAACTTTTAAAAATGGTATTTATACTTTAAAAATCAAAATAAAATTCAAATACATTTTAATATCATTTCAAACATCATTTATTTAAACATCAGTCATTTTATTTAATATAACATACCATTTAAATCTATTCAATTTATTTAGGAATTAATTGCCTTTCAACTCACATTTAAAAGTTAAATTCTTCCAATTAAAACCTTTAAAGTCAATTCCTTATTTTTATTAATTACATATTAAATTCCAAAATTTAAGCCTTTTTCCCAAAGATTATTATATTTTATTAAAACAATTAAAAATTCAGTTTCCGTAGCACTTATAAAAATGCGACCTAAAGTTATCGGTTAAACAGTTCATTTCCAAAAGACAACATTTAAGTGCTGTAATAGATTTCTTTATTTCCAACTAAACTTTAGTTATCTTTATCAACTATAGCACTTACAAAGTGCTATAATAGCTTTTAGTTCAAATTAGCCTTTAAGTTCATTTAAATTTAACTACAACATTTACAAATGCTGTAATATCCTTTATATTTAAAATTTCAAGGTTTAACTATGATTTCATAACTAAGTAAATTTTTCATATAAATCATATATTTTCACATTATAAAGTCATAATTTCAATACTCATATTTTTATGAATTTATAAGTAAATTTTCATACAAAAATCAAATTTTATTATGAATTTCTTATTTAAATCCAAGTATTAAATTCCGATTTCTTTAATTAAATTATTAGCTTAACAAAAATTCAGAATTTCCGAAAATAAGTTATATTTCAAAATTTTACTTAAACATTCATTTATTTAACATTTCGACTCATTCAAAAATCATTATAAATTTTATAAAAATCATTTAAATACATTTTAAACCAGAATATTATAAATTTTTCATTAAAAATATTTTTAAAACATTTTAGAAAAATATTATATAAACCCCAGGTCTGTATATAGTTTTCTAGCCTAGGTCAAGTGATACGGATATATATCACTTCAATCCGCAATTTACAAAGAAAACCCGGGTTCAATCATTTCAAACCCGTAATCCCAATTTAAATAATAAATAATTAAATAATTAAATAAATGATTAAATAATTATCGTTCAGGCCTATCATTTCAGCCTGTAACGATTTCTATTCTACAGGGAACTTGCAGTGTGATTCAAACAGTAAATAATAATAAATAGTATAACTGCAAAATATAACAATAGATAATACAACCGATGATGTGTCAATTAAAAAATGGGGTTTAACATCATAAGTTAATATCACAGGCAGATAAAATTAAATAAAATAAGTTTACAATTACACTTGTGATTAATTCACAAATATACAAGTATGTTTGTCTGGTGAGGAATACTCACCTGAATCCCGTCGAAGATTTGATTTAAACGATGGTAACACTTTGAAAAGAGAATGCATAGAAGCACGATCAAATAGTTGCGAAGGCTGCGACCAGATTTTTTTTATTCTTGAAAAGGAAACGAATAAATTCAACATCAAAACTAAGTAAAATTTAACACAAATTTCGAAATAAACTGAATGATGGAATCAAATTGTAACAACCCGCATATTTATCGATTTTATATTTAAATATTTTATTTAACTATTTTATCGTTAGTCGGATTTTAGTCCGAAAAGCTACTTTTTGCAAACAGTCGAATTGGGACTCGAGACCACCCCCATTGAGTTCAAAATGACGTTTGCGACCTTTCTGAGTATAAACTTCGATATGTTTGGAGATAGTTGATTTTTGCTACTTTTTCCCGCTTATGACTTTGGTTTGGACTGCACCCTTATTAGCTCAGCCCAACCCCCTTCTCTTCATACCTTCTCCTCTTTGCTTAAACACTCAAGCTTTAGCAACAATGGTGGAAGAGAATGGGAAATAGAAATTCCTAAGCCCTAGTTTCCATTAGCAAATCCATCTTCTAGCTCCAAATTCAAGAGAACCCATTGGTAAGCATTCTCTTCTTCTTCTCCAACTTATTCTCTTACCAATTTCAGAAATTCCTAAACCTAATTTTGGGAATGTTCTTGTTTTGAGCATAGATTCAAGCTCATTTGGGTTGTGTTGAAGAGAGGTTGATTCTCCATTTGCTTTCAAGCTTCTTCTTGTTTGATTTTGTAAAAAGGTGAGATTTTTATCTCACATCTTTGTCTACAATTATCTTCGATTGTTAGGTATGAATTCCTAACACTTATTCATGTGCAATTGATTTTGGTTTGGATTGATTTCGTGTATATTCCAATTTTTGGTGTTTTGGTCTAATTTATGAAAATCCTATTATGGATATTTGGACATTGATATTTGAGGCGTATCGAAGAGCCGTTTAGGCTGGGTTGTCGTTCGACGTAATTCCTTAGTCATCGCCATTTGCTCGTTCGATCGTTTCTGATATTCGTTTGGCCATTTTTGGCCTAGGTTCAGGGAATGCCCTGAACCCCAGATTCAGACGTCTGAAACGTAATATTCAGACGTCTGAATATTGTTCTGGGAAGATTTCTATTCCCAGATTCAGACGTCTGAATATATGGTTTCAGACGTCTGAATTGGTTCATTTGGAACCAGAAAGCAGAAAGGCTAAAAAGTGCCTATTTCAGACATCTGGATTCAAGGATTCAGACTTCTGAATTCTGTCTTTGGAAAATATTTATTTTCCAGATTCAGACGTCTGAATCCTTGATTGCAGACGTCTGAATCAGCACTATTTTGCCTATTTGCCTATTTGCTTGAGAATTCCAATTTAAATCGATTCGTGATGATCCTATTTGTTGTTATCATTTATTATGACTTTGATGACTCCTTTTTAGGGATTTTTGAATATCCATTTCGATGGATTCTTTTTCGGTTTCTTTGGATTTTATTCACGTCTTCGAATGTGAATTTTACTGATTGATTGTTCTTACAATCTTCTTTGTGATTTGTCACTTTAAAAATATAAAGGTTTTCTATACTAGTAGTAAATATCAAAACTCTTTCCTCAAACGATTTCAATACTATTTTAATACCAAATTCGTTTATAAAACCGTTTTCCAATCTATTAGTATATACAAACCTTTACCTCACTCTTATGAGAAATCTAATTAAACGACTTAGTAAAACAAGTGGTATGAAACACTTGCGTTCACTTTGTTGGTTAATTCTTGGACTTGTTCGATTGAAACTCTTGTGACAATTTTCTACTGGAGACCTACAATTTGTTCGTAAATATTTAAGTTAAGCTAGTGGTTATGGGACATGAAGCTAAGCTCATATATTTACTAACTTACTGTAATCGACACTTCTCGTTGATCATGACGATCATCTTTGTGATTTAGACTAGCAATATGCGATGTCTCTTTGTCTACGAGGGAGACTAAACCCCGTTTTGTGGAGTTTCGACTCAATTTGGTGGGGTAGCAACCCATTGTCTTCGGGCCGTTTGTGGAGCTTCGGCTCAATTTGTGATGGTTAGCAACCATGGAATTAGCGTTCCGTTTGTGATACACGTGTTGGTGGGCTTTATGCTCCCGTTTGTGATAGGCCTTCCACCTTTTTGTGATTTATGGATTTCTTGAAATGATTTCTAGAATTTATGCTTCACCAATTTTCGTGATTTCCATTGATAAGTTTTATCAATATTTGTGCATTGGTGAATTTGTGTGTCACTGACTTTTGTGATTGGCATTGATATAATTGTCAATATTTATGGTTTGGTGAACGAAATGAGGAGTATGACATTTCTTTGATCCTTGTGTAGATTTGGTGATATTGATTAATCTCTCGTTGATTTTCAATTACTTATATATATCACAGTTTGGCATTGTGATTATTTTGTGTTTAGTCATATCTCTTATTCTATATCGTTTCATCTGATATTTATAGTTAGACTGATCCATTTATTATTTTCTTATTAAATAATACTCGGGTCAGACCGAGATGTTTCAGGTGCTTCTGCTTGACTTCTCTCCAGGGATCCATTACCCTGACCTTTTGCTTACTACTTAGATTAGTAGTTTTTGTTGTATACTCTTGAGATATTGACTCATAGATGTATTCTTTTGTATAGCACGTGTTGCTATTCTTGTGTATTATTGTGGATCTTTTTGACCACTACTCTGATATACACTTCCATGTGTTAATTATATATTCATATCTTCTTCCGCCTTTGTGATATGAATTATCTGTGACTGATTTATGTTATGTTTATTTCTGTATTTGTTTCTGAAGATATTATAGCCACTGTGTAGTAGCTTTGAGTTTGTGTCGGTATGTCGAATTTCCTCTTGATAAAGTATTGCATGTTATACTATCTGACATATCGATGCTCGCACAAAGCAATTACACGGATGGTCGCTCCTCAACAGCCTTATTCTCCGTGCTAGTCGACAGCATTCACCGTAATGTTCTTCGCTAGCGTGGGTATAGAGGTGGGGCGTCACAGCTTGGTATCAGAGCCAAACTTCGGAACAATATGGAATATTATAACAAGGATCATCGTCCTAAGTCCATCTTAGGAGTCGTGCTTTAGGATTTTATTCGGGTCTTCGTACCGTCCTATCCTATTTTCTTTTATGATTCCTTGTTTTATCTATCAAGATTGCTTGATATTTATTTTTAGAATAACTTTTCTCCTTCTTTCTTTCTTAAAGAAGAGAAATGGTTAGACCAGGTCGTCCCAACGCCGGTCAATCTAGTGCTACACCCCAGGATGGAGTATTTATGTCTTCCCAGCAACTTCTTGATCTAGTAAAGAATGCTCAAGCAGTCGGACCCATTCCAGAGCCTACTCATCCTAGATCCGGTTTTGTACGCTTGTGCAGAGACTACACCGATTTGGGTGGTAGGCCATTCAAAGGATCCGAGAGTGTTATAGAAATTCAGGCTTGGCTCAAATCATGCGATCGCATCTTTTCTCGCATGAACCTTATTGACCTTCATCGAGTCCAAGTGGCTTCTAGCATGCTCCAAGAAAGAGCATTAGATTGGTATGAGCCTTTAATTTCTGAAATCATTGAGGCGGATCTCACTTGGGAGCAATTCCGAGAAAGATTCGAATTGAAATTTGTGCCGGAGGCTGAAAAAGTAACTTTGGCCCGGCGTTTTATTGACCTTGTTCAAGGTGAATCTTCTGTGACGGACTACGTCGCATCTTTCGAATCTCTCTCTAAGTACGGGGTCGAGTATATTAATACCCCATTGAAGAAAAATCAGAGATTTGTCTATGGCTTGAATAAGAATCTTAAGAAGCCATTACTCCTGAAACTTGAGGTTTCATTTGATCAGCTTATTGATATTGCTCTTCGTCTTGAAGAGGCCGATAATGAAGGTGATGTTGAAGTTGTGCGTGCCCAATAGAACTTCGACAATATCTTGAAGAGGCCTATCAAATTCAAAGGCCCCAATCCCATTAATAAAGGGAAGCAACAAATTCCAGTAGCAAAGACTCCTACCTCTAGTCGTGGTCAATGCTACAATTGTGGTTCCATGGACCATTTTGCAAGGGAATGTCCGAGACCCCTCTTTTGTCGTTATTGCAATGGTTCGGGTCATCTTTTATCTTCGTGTCCTAAGCTTCCAAGCAAGAGATAAGGAAAGCTGCAAGCCCCTGGCAACTCTTCTCTTGGTCAAGGTATTTTCATTCAATCCTTGATGGCATTGTTTTATTTCGTGAACTTTCTATTTGAGTTCTTTTTGATATGGGTTTCATCTCACTATTTTATATCAAAAGAACTTGTCGATTCTTTTTCTTTGAATATTTTGGGCTTGTTGACTTCTTTGAGGATTGCGAATCCGGATGGTAGATCTGCAACACTCAATTCGCTTTTATTTGATGTCGAAAATTATTTTATGTGATTTTTCTTTCCGAGCCAATATTTTTACTTAGGCTCCGGAATTGATTTGTGCGATAGGATTGGCTTAATCATTAATGAAGCCTATATCCTATTTTATCGAGTGGACTCTTCATCTTTGATATTTTCAATCTGTTAAGCGGATTTCTATTTTTTTCCTTTATGATTTTGAATTAAAAATTGATGGCATCATTTTATTCTTTAAGCTCACATGTTGAGTAGAGCGTTATTTCTCTCATTTGGGTAGTTGTGAATTTTCCGGAATCTTTGAGTTTGTCTTAGGATTATCACCTAAGAAATCTTTTGTGTGGTGTTAAGGTCTTTCTAGTTCGACCTTGCCACCGATTTTCATTTGGCTACGAGTTGCGGGAGTTCGCATTCCATTTACCGCATTCCGCACTTGTTATGATTCCTATGAATGAATTATCATGTCATTCAGTTTGTCCATTTTGTTTCATCCATATTATAAATCGAGTATTCTACGAATATCTCGATGACTCCATCTTTGTATTTATTGATTTTGGATGAAAATTGAAATTTAAAATTTTGCAAATCCTTTTCACAAGGTTTATTTATAAGTACAATTTGATTTTCTCTTGAACAAGCAAAGAATATTCTTAAAGGTTTTTATGAAACATGTTTACTATATAGAAGATGATTTTGTGATTGTATTGCCCGTTGAGTGTTTTAAGAATTCTGGTCGATGCGCTTGATCAACGTTATCGATAGGAATCTCCTAAACGCTTTGATGAGACAGTCAGACACGATATATTGACTTGTAAAAATGTAAATTTTTGTAGAAAGATTATTACATAAAAAATAAAAATGTAATTTTGAAAGTTTTAACTTTTCGGGAAAGAAGATTATTTAAAAGAAATTCTTTCTTTTCGATACTCTTGTTCTTGTGATTCCTGAAGGGGAACCAAGACTTTTCTATTTGTAACGATACTAGTCGTATTGGTTTGGATGCCATTCTCTTACAAAGGAGAACGTGCTATCACTTGTGCTTCAAAATCATTATAGCTTATCGGGACTAGATATGCCACTCATGATCTAGTGCTCGCGACTATTATTTTTACTTTTAAAATTTGGCATCACCATTTTTGGATGAGAAATTTGTTCTCTACCTCGATTATAGATCTTTGGAATATTTATTTTCTCATAAGGAACTTCATGTTGACTCGAGTTCCTGATATCTTGTGATCTTGATATTCTTTTTATTCCCGGAAGAGAAATCGTGTTGCCAATGCGCTTTGTATAAGCAACCAGTGGTTGACTCTTTGATGTTGTCGAAATGGAATTATCTTTTTATCAAGTTCATCGGGCGTTTTGGTACACTTCGTTTTATTGAGCTTTATCTCATTCCTTTTATGGACTAGTGTCCGGTGTTCTTTTATGGTGTTCGGTTCATCGGATGTACTGTTATTATACTACAACGATGTTCCGTCTTATTCGATTCATTGGATGTACCGTATGTACTACATCAATGTCTTTGCTTTTGGATTCATTGGATGTACTGTTTGTACTACATCAATGTTTTTGCTATTGGATTCATTGGACGTACCGTTTGTACTACATCAATGTCTTTTCTATTCGATTCATTGGATGTACCGTTTGTACTACATCAATGTTTTTGCTATTTGATTCATTGGATGTACCGTTTGTATTACATCAATGTCTTTGCTTTGGTTCATTGGGCATACTGTTTTTGTACTACGCTGATGTCCCAAATTATTTGAGTTTCTAGTTTCTCGGGCGTACCGTTTTTGTACTACGCCGTTGCACTGGCTCAATTTTCTGCTATTCTTGACGTTCCCCACGTCTTTTATCTACGGAAATGCCTTAGGGACTCCGGTTTTCATTCTTGAGCCCGGTGATATTGTGGAAATTGAAGTTTCACCAGATTTGATTTTTTGAGCAACATCCTATTCGAATTATTGCTTCGGAGCTCAAACGACTTCGAAATAAAGATGTTCTTCTTATGAGAGTTCAATGGTTCTCAGATCCTAAGAATTGCTCAAGAGAATCCAGAGAATTCATTTAGCGATCCCGTTCTTGCTAACTCTTTCGTGCTCTTTATGGTGAACTTCTTATTTCAATTTTCTTTTGTGTTAATATGCTTCCATGGTTGTTACTTCTTATTTTCCTCTTAAGTACTGCGAGGACGCAATTTCTTTAAGGAGGGGAGTCTGTAACAACCCGCATATTTGTCGATTTTATATTTAAATATTTTATTTAACTATTTTATCGTTAGTCGGATTTTAGTCCGAAAAGCTACTTTTTGCAAACAGTCGAATTGGGACTCGAGACCACCCCCATTGAGTTCAAAATGACGTTTGCGACCTTTTTGAGTATAAACTTCGATATATTTGGAGATAGTTGATTTTTGCTACTTTTTCCCACTTATGACTTTGGTTTGGACTGCACCCTTATTAGCTCAGCCCAACCCCCTTCTCTTCATAACTTCTCCTCTTTGCTTAAACACTCAAGCTTTAGCAACAATGGTGGAAGAGAATGGGAAATAGAAATTCCTAAGCCCTAGTTTCCATTAGCAAATCCATCTTCTAGCTCCAAATTCAAGAGAACCCATTGGTAAGCATTCTCTTCTTCTTCTCCAACTTATTCTCTTACCAATTTCAGAAATTCCTAAACCTAATTTTGGGAATGTTCTTGTTTTGAGCATAGATTCAAGCTCATTTGGGTTGTGTTGAAGAGAGGTTGATTCTCCATTTGCTTTCAAGCTTCTTCTTATTTGATTTTGTAAAAAGGTGAGATTTTTATCTCACATCTTTGTCTATAGTTATCTTCGATTGTTAGGTATGAATTCCTAACACTTATTCATGTGCATTTGATTTTGGTTTGGATTGATTTCGTGTATATTCCAATTTTTGGTGTTTTGGTCTAATTTATGAAAATCCTATTATGGATATTTGGACATTGATATTTGAGGCGTATCGAAGAGCCGTTTAGGCTGGGTTGTCGTTCGACGTAATTCCTTAGTCATCGCCATTTGCTCGTTCGATCGTTTCCGATATTCGTTTGGCCATTTTTGGCCTAGGTTCAGGGAATGCCCTGAATCCCAGATTCAGACGTCTGAAACGTAATATTCAGACGTCTGAATATTGTTCTGGGAAGATTTCTATTCCTAGATTCAGACGTCTGAATATATGGTTTCAGACGTCTGAATTGGTTCATTTGGAACCAGAAAGGAAATAGGCTAAAAATTGCCTATTTCAGACGTCTGAATTCTGTCTTTGAAAAATATTTATTTTCCAGATTGAGACGTCTGAATCAGCACTATTTTGCCTATTTGCCTATTTGATTGAGAATGCCAATTTAAATCGATTCGTGATGATCCTATTTGTTGTTATCATTTATTATGACTTTGATGACTCCTTTTTAGGGATTTTTGAATATCCATTTCGATGGATTCTTTATCGGTTTCTTTGGATTTTATTCACGTCTTCGAATGTGAATTTTACTGCTTGATTGTTCTTACAATCTTCTTTGTGATTTGTCACTTTAAAAATATAAAGGTTTTCTATACTAGTAGTAAATATCAAAACTCTTTCCTCAAACGATTTCAATACTATTTTAATACCAAATTAGTTTATAAAACCGTTTTCCAATCTATTAGTATATACAAACCTTTACCTCACTCGTATGAGAAATCTAATTAAACGACTTAGTAAAACAAGTGGTATGAAACGCTTGCGTTCACTTTGTTGGTTAATTCTTGGACTTGTTCGATTGAAACTCTTGTGACAATTTTCTAGTGGAGACCTACAATTTGTTCGTAAATATTTAAGTTAAGCTAGTGGTTATGGGACATGAAGCTAAGCTCATATATTTACTAGCTTACTGTAATCGACACTTCTCGTTGATCATGACGATCATCTTTGTGATTTAGACTAGCAATGTGCGATGTCTCTTTGTCTACGAGGGAGACTAAACCCCGTTTTGTGGAGTATCGACTCAATTTGGTGGGGTAGCAAACCATGGTCTTCGGGCCGTTTGTGGAGCTTCGTCTCAATTTGTGATGGTTAGCAACCATGGAATTAGTGTTCCGTTTGTGATACACGTGTTGGTGGGCTTTATGCTCCCGTTTGTGATAGGCCTTCCCCCTTTTTGTGATTTCTGGATTTCTTGAGATGATTTCTAGAATTTGTGCTTCACCAATTTTCGTGATTTCCATTGATAAGTTTTATCAATATTTGTGCATTGGTGAATTTGTGTGTCACTGACTTTTGTGATTGGCATTGATATAATTGTCAATATTTATGGTTTGGTGAATGAAATGAGGAGTATGACATTTCTTTGATCCTTGTGTAGATTTGGTGATATTGATTAATCTCTCATTGATTTTCAATTACTTGTATATATCACAGCTTGGCATTGTGATTATTTTGTGTTTAGTCATATCTCTTATTCTATATCGTTTCATCTGATATTTATAGTTAGACTGATCCGTTTATTATTTTCTTATTAAATAATACTCGGGTCAGACCGAGATGTTTCAGGTGCTTCTGCTTGACTTCTCTCCAGGGATCCATTACCCTGACCTTTTGCTTACTACTTAGATTAGTAGTTTTTGTTGTATACTCTTGAGATATTGACTCATAGATGTATTCTTTTGTATAGCACGTGTTGCTATTCTTGTGTATTATTGTGGATCTTTTTGACCACTACTCTGATATACACTTCCATGTGTTAATTATATATTCATATCTTCTTCCGCCTTTGTGATATGAATTATCTGTGACTGATTTATGTTATGTTTATATCTGTATTTGTTTCCGAAGATATTATAGCCACTGTGTAGTAGCTTTGAGTTTGTGTCGGTATGTCGGATTTCCTCTTGATAAAGTATTGCATGTTATACTATCTGACATATCGATGCTCGCACAAAGCAATTACACGGATGGTCGCTCCTCAACAGCCTTATTCTCCGTGTTAGTCGAGAGCATTCACCGTAATGTTCTTGGCTAGCGTGGGTATAGAGGTGGGGCGTCACACAAATATTGACTTGACCACTTCACTAGATGGAGAGAGGAAGGTAGGGTGTAGATGAGCATGAAGTGGACGACAAAATATAACAAACAAAAAGAAGAAGGAAGGAAAAAAATAAATAAAACCATTACCTGATTTCCCTGCTCACGAAAAAGAAAGAAGCAAATGGAGATGCAGAAAATTTTGAGGTGAGCAAATGTGATATGAGGTTTGTATTTTAGGCAGAAGCTTTGCACGCAAGAAAAAGTAACGTGTGCAAATCAAATGGGAACAAAAAAGGCAAGAATTTTTTTTTGCTTTGATATGCGATGTTGAATTATTGTGTTAATAAGGCAAAGAATATTTAAATCAAATAGTTAATTTTTGCAGTGGTATCTTGGACCACATATCCAAAAGTAACTTACATTGATTTGATAAAGGAATGTCAAAAGAAATTTGTTTTTTTTACTGACCGAGTATTTACAAAAGGGTTTGCATGATTATAGGAAGAAACACCAAAAATATTTTGCTTTGACTGAAGTGGAAATTTCGAACGTTGCTAATAGTTTCAGGTAGGAAATAATAGATATGTAATATACGGTATCCGTTTCTTTCTGAAATAAATTAACAGTCTATGCATGTGATATCTAAAGTTGTTGCATCGTTTTTATCGTTTTCTGCCATGTAGGTTAAATTACATTTAGTTGCAAATATAAAGCAAATTTAACTGAAATTTTGTTCTATTATATAGAAAATGAAGTTTGACATATTTTATTATTACAGGAATAGTTTTACTTCGCAATCTTTCAAAATGAAGTTAAGGGAGGCAAGCTGATAGGAAAAAAAATATACTTCTTACGTGACAAGAAACTTGCATTTATGATTTAGTTTAAAAGATGAAAGTTTTACTGATAGGTAAAATAAGGAACGCACAAATTAAGGATATGAATGTTAGAAAAATCAAAGATTTTATACCAAATAAAATAGTTGCAGCAAAAGAGAAAAGGGATGTCCCTAAAAAGATAAATGCCTAGTCACGGTTCAAGGAAAATTGAAACGGATATGCTATCTCTTACTCAAAAATGTACATTTACTGATTTATTTAACCATTTTTAGTTACGGTATACAAATTTGGAATGCGCACTATAGACGCAATAACTAACTCAAAATTTTACGCTCAAAATGACGCCTAAATTCTTATACGTTTTCTTATATACATTATTTACTCCATCAGATAACGTGCCCTTTAAATGCATACTTAAACAGTTTCTTTATGAATCTTGAAATTTATTACTTATTAAGATATGTTTTGTTTACACTGGGTTTTTATCCATTCATTTATCATTTACCCAGAATCTATTACAAAAGTGCATATAGGTAACGGTATAAATTATTTTATTTTTAAAAGGTATACAATCTATTTTAAAGAACAAAAGTGAAATAAAAGTTGTTGTGAATTTATTCAATTAAACTAAAAGATTTGAAAACTAGAATTTAAAAAAGATTTAGATTCCGATGAACGTTAGTTTATAACCAAAATATGCATTTTAGAGTTTTCTTATAAATAAAAATCTTGGGCGAGCTAAATTTAGAAAAGGACAAAAAAGAAAAATGGAAAATGAATGGCTACAAGAATGGCAAGAAATAAAGAGGCTAGAGTTGAAAAGGTCATAAGTTAAGGTAAAAGAAACATATATATTTAATCTTATATGCAAATGAAAAAGGAATGAGATAAGGAGAAGATTTTGGAGTGATTAGGAAGAGTAATACATAACTAAAGTATGGTAATTAAATAGATAGGTAAATAAAAAGGTAAGAAATAAACAATTCAGCGTATGCGTAATTAAAACAAAGTAACGTATGTATAATTGAATTTTTTTTTTTCAAGCTATTAAATAAAAGATATACATAAGAAATATTTAATAGATAAAATAAGGTCTAGACAAATAATAAAGAAATAAATGTCAAGAGATAGACATAGGAAAATAATAAAGAGACTAGGCAAATAAAAATGAGAAGTGGGAAATAAATCTTTTTATCTGAATGGAAAAAAAGAAATACACAGTTATGAATGAGGTGGATGGCTAAGGTAAGAAAGAAAGAGGGTATAAACGAATAACTTGATGTATTAATTTTTCTTTCTAGAATTGCATGAGAGATGAGAAGTTATAGGCAGGAAAAATATAAATATTGATATTTTAAAAGGGCCATGAGTTGATTGAGCATAGATTTATTACTTGTTATACACTGCCACTTAGTTCTATTCCTATTATAAGCAATAGGTAGGAAATTTTGTTGTGTGATGGAATGATGCCATGGGTTTTGTAATTAAGGAGAACATAAAATGGCAAGCGATTATATTAGATTGTGTACAATGATGATGTTTCCTTCATATATATCTTTATTGGTCATAGTATTATTAAAAACATATACGTTTACGTATATATATATATATATATATATATATATATAATAGACTTATACATATAAATGTGTTAAAATTAAGTTTCACTATTTTATGAGCCTAAAATTAAAGACAATTTTGAACCTAATCTCCAGATTAAAAAGGTTTAAGATTAAGAAGTTATGACTTTACATACAAGTCCATCTTATAACTCTTAAGTCGATCATTGTAAATAATGTCTTAAATTTAATACAACAACTTTATGTTAAAATTTATAACTTAGTAAATTCTTTAATATTAAGCAACAAATTATGGTCTAACGTTAATTTAAAAGGAAAAAGGAATCGTGATATTTTGCAATAAATTCAAGTCATTTTTATAATGAAGCCCCCCCTTTTTTTTAACTTTAACAAAAGTATGCAAAAACAAAAGATTGGATTTAAATAATGACACATGCAAACATTGATAAACTACATATGTTTTCTATTTGAATCAATAACAGAAATATTACATTAATTGAGGCGTAAATTTAAATTACAATAAGTTTTTTCCCTCTTTTTTTTTTCCAAAACTTATTAACTTAAAAATTTAATTATTGAAAATTTTACTTAAAAAAAACAACGCTTTCAAGTAAAAAAATATTTACAAAATTATGGGTTGTTACACTTTTTCTATTGAATAGCCGTTTATTTTCCTTCCTATTCACGTGAGAAACTTCTCACTTTCCATCATCAAACTCACGGCTAGAAGTATTGAAGGTAATGGCTTCCATTTCATCTTCTTCTTCCTTTATTTTTCTACTTTCTATTTGAATTTTGTACTTGTTCTCACCTTCATAGCTTGGCTCCTCCTCAACCAGATCTGACCTGACCTCCACCACCCCCTTCCTCTGACCATCTCCCATCCTACTACCTCTCCTTTTCAGGCCAAGCCAATCCAAGGTGAAGACCACCACAAAATCCACCAAAAAAACCATCACAAACTATCACTTATGTCCTATAATTGTCATCTCCTTCTTCTACCACCATTAACCGCCACTACCTCCACCACCACCACCTCTGACCTGACCTCCACCCTCTGCCACATCACCCACCACCCTCTGGAAATCAGGCCATGACCATAGAGCATGAGGCCGAGCCTAATAGGAGCCAAGATGTGATGATATTTGCTTTGTTTTGTAAAGTGTTGCACCTAACCCATGTCGGCCGACCACTTTGCACCCAAACCAGACCTTAATCCATGGCATAGCTGAGCTTAACCCATCCATAACTGATCCATGTGAAGTTGAGAACAAGTGCAAAGCATTTGACATTGTTCTGGACATTGATTTCTAGTGTTGTTCAAGTGTTACACTGTTTTGTAACTTATATGTTGTATTGTTTGTTTAAATATTTGAATAAGGAAATTATCTTTGGCTCTCTCAATATCAAATCTTTGTCGTGCCATCATGCTTTTGAAGATCTTAGTTTGGGTCATTTGTATCGCAATCTCCAGCTCACCAGATATTATGTACTTATATAAGTAGTAAATTGACACCCTGTGAATCTGTAGAACTATATGATCATGTTATAACTGCTTATATTATCATCGTATGATGTTCACACATGTTATTACACCTATTATGGTATATGTTACTGTTATTTCATGCTACTCTGTTTATTTTATCTATCCATCACTTCAAGTTCCCTTTAGATTAGAATCACTATGGGTTGAAATGATACATACCCGAACGAACTTTAGAATAGGGGAAAATCGTTATGGGCTGAAATGATAGACCTAAATGATTTTAAATTTATTTCATTTACTTGGGATTGAGGGTTGGAAATGATAAAACCCGGATTTTCTTTGTAAATTATGGGTTGAAATGATATATTACCCGTATCACTTTTCCTAGTGTAGAAAATTATATACAGACCCGTAGTTAATATAGGTTTTTCTAAAAATTTTAAAATTATTTTAGAAATGTAAATATTGAAATATTTTGATTTAAGTCTAATTAAAAAGGATTTTTGTAAAATATTATTTATTTTCTGAATAATTGTAAGTGAAATGAATTATTGAAAAAGCTAGAGAATTTTGAATGTAAGTTATTTTGGAAAATTTGATTTAATTATAATTGGAAATTAAACTGAATATGAATTATGATAAATTTATGATAATTTGAATTTAAATGAATATAAAGTGATTTTATATCATATTAATGATTTTTAATAAAGTTGAAATGTGAAATGAATGAATATTTAAGTTGAAGTTTTGAAATATAACTAAAATTTGAAATTTATGAAATTGACTTAAAAGTGAATTTTAGTTAAGTAAATAAAAATAAAACTAAGTTATATTTGAGAATTTGAACTTAGGTGTTAAGTTGAAATTTAATGTAATGAATTTAAATTTGAATGTTGAAATTTAATAAGCGAATTATTAAGAAATATTGATTTTTGAAAGGAAACTTAACTTTATAAAATCATGAATTTAAGGAAAAGCGTTTCCACGGGGTAGAACCTCCTCAGGGAATATAAGGTTTTCATGAGGCTGATCCTATGGTAGCAGCAGGAATTTTTCTTGTAGCAAGCATTCCCTTTGAATCAAGCCGAAGATTTTTTAATATTTCTACAGGGTACACTTCTGATCTTTCTAGAGGCATATTGGGCACTGCTTCTTTAATTACAGCAACAATAACGTCACCAATATGAGCATACCTGTGGCGGATGTCAGCGGTTCGAGTCCGCTTATCTCCAGCCCGTGCACATTGATTCTTTATTTTCGCAATTTTTTTGAACCGATATAATTTTGTCCTAATCAACCGACTTTATCGAGAAAGATTACTTTTTTTAGGACAAGAAGTTGATAGCGAGATCTCAAATCAACTTGTTGGTCTCATGGTATATCTCAGTATAGAAGATGATACTAAGGATCTTTATTTGTTTATAAATTCCCCCACAAAATCCATGTCTTGTTTTCCATATCGTTATTTTTTTCTGTATCCATATAAAATTTTCTTGTCATTTCTTCTTTTTGGTTTCATATAATAAATAATCAAAAATTATATACATCTGATAAAAAAAGAATGCATATTTATTAGAATGCTTAAGAAAAAAGAAAGGGGTACCCCTTTCTTTGGGCTCGTTGTGGCATTAGCACTTTTATTTGCAAATCCTTTTGTTTAATTTCATCCTAGAACGAAAATGTAAAAAAGTGCATTACACACTTTTTCTTATTTTATTAATTCGTTGCGGTTTGCTTCTGTGAATTATATCACTACTTTACTCCTACAATTATGTATTTGTTGGAACAATACCCTGGGAAAGACTGATTTGAGGATGACGAAGTTGGACCAATTTTGAACAAGGCTCCATAAGTGTAAGTAACAGAATCTTTATCCAGAAATATTTTTTCAATTTAACCCGTCGAAAATTTGGAATTTGTACAATTTAATTAGATTTTATGTGAATGAACCATAACTATGTAGGGGGAATGTCCACAATACCTGGATTTAGTCAGATACAATTTGAGGGATTTTGTAGGTTCATTAATCAGGGTTTAACGGAAGAATTTCATAAGTTTCCAAAAATTGAAGATAGATATCAAGAAATGGAATTTCAATAACCCTATTCCGGTCTGGTCCGGTATGGAATGAACTTATAATCTGATGATCGAGTCGATTCCATGATTATAAGTTCATAACCCCAGCCCATTTTGGGCGGAACAGATCTACTAATTCTTTTATTCCAGTTAGTAAGAGGGATCTTGAACTAAGAAATAGGCCTAGAAGCTAAAAGAGGGTATCCTGAGCAATTGCAAGAATTGGGTTGATTGATATTCCTGGTATAGTAGATGCTAAATGATGCTTATAAATGTGAAATATATGATTTTGCAAGGTAAAAATGATTTAAATAAAAAAATAAGTGTTTTGAAATTCTATTGAATATTTTAAGTTAATTAACAGCATTTTTAATACCGTCTTTTGTTAAATTTAATTGTTTTTTTGAATGTAACTTTCTATAGCATTTTCTAAATGCTGCGAAACTTGAATTTTCATTGTTTTAATAAATTTAAGTGCATAAATGAACATTGAAAATTTTAAACTTTTGGCATTTAATAATTTAGTTATTAAATGTAATAACTTCATTTTTATGATTTAATAATGACGTAATTTGTTTTGAAATATAACTATTTGATATATTAAAATGATTGAAATGTGGTTTCCAAAGATATGATATTTTGATATATTAAAATGATTGAAATGTGGTTTCGAAAAGATATGATATTTGAATATATTAAAATGATTTGAAACGAAGTTTTGAAAGATATGATATTTTGATATTAAGTGATTTGAAAAATGGAGTTTTGAAAGGTATGATATTTTGATATATTAAAATGATTTGAAACGGAGTTTGAAAGATACGATATTTTGAGATTAAATGATTTGAAAAATGGAGTTTTGAAAGATTTGATATTTTGATATTAAATGATTTAAAAAATGGAGTATTGAAAGGTATGATATTTTGATATATTAAAATGATTTGAAACGGAGTTTGAAAGATATGATATTTTAATATTAAATGATTTGAAAATGGAGTTTTGAAAGATATGATATTTTGATATTAAATGATTTGAAAAATGTATTTTGAAAGATATGATATTTTGATATTAAAATGATTTGAAAAGAAGTTCTGAAAGATATGATATTTTGGAAATGAAGCTTTGAAAGATTATGATATTTTAAGATATTAAAATGATTTAAAAGGAAGTTATGAAAGGATATGATAATTTAATATATTGAAATGGTTAGAAATGACTTGATATTTATTTTGATACATATTTGAATTGAAATATATGGTACGATGATATATTGAAATGGTTTGGAAATGAATTAATCTTTATTTTGACAAAGATTTGGGTCGAAATGGTATTTTATTTTGAAGTATAAAATATCGTTTTAAAGTTATAACTACGGGTTATAATAACGATTGGTTGTTAAAGAGACCGGGATCAGATATTGTCTTATAGCCGGCCAATACCGAAAACCACTTTAGCAACTGTGTACGCGGTGGAGATTCCAGAATGAAGTAGGATGGTGGCGATGTTCTCGAGGTATATTACGTGGACCCAACTCCCGTGAGTTGGCATATATGACTAAAACAGGAGCTATACCGGGCTACACAAAGGGTCGCACCCTTTCATCGAGCATGCTCCATCGGAAACCATTCTTTTACTTTTGTGGTTCGATACGTGGTGCCACTTTGATTCGGGGGTATTGTTCGAGGTGGGCGGAAGCGGCTGGCTTGCCGTCACCACCGGTCCGGGAGTGCAAACGGTGTATCCACCCTGATGTTGCCTCGCATGCCGTGTCATATCCTTATATCGAGCCCATTACGATTTTGGTTTTAAAGATCCGACCGCGTTAAAGTTCACCATCCCCTTAACGCTATTTTCTATATGATTATACTTTACTGATTAGACACTACTGTATATAGCGTATATTACTACATAGTAAATAGTTTAACGGATCCTTAGAGGATGGGCGGTCCCAAGCGTCTTCTAAGTTACTTGTACCTTTACTACAGTTCACTTGAGTTGGTTTACATTGTATAAGTATGTATGTCCTGACTCGAGTGTTTGTATTTTTTATTTACGCTCGGGTCAGCCTGAGTATTCACAGAATTGGATTTCCACTTTCTGGAGATTGAAATCGTTGGAGATTATTTGCTTGTCTAGTTTTATCTTTTCAGTCTGTTGGTCCTTTCAGCTCTTGTATTAGTAGATTTCTTTATAGTGAGACTTCTTTTGTACTTTATTTCTCCTGTTGTATTTATGTAACTCTGATATATTTATATAGTAGCTTCATGAAGTACTATCTCTTTTACTTCCACTGCATTATTATTACTCTGTGTATGTGATTTTTATTTACTGTATATTCTGAGATTTGCCAAATTTTTATTTACAACGCGGTACTTTGAGCAATTCAATTCCGGCATAAGCGTCTACCTATACACTTATAATGGATGCGAATGGTTGAAAATATCGGGTCATTACAGTAGCCCTTGACTATATGATAGGAAATATATACAGACACCGTTGGTCCATATAAATATTTTGAAAATAATTTATATAATTTTGGAAAGAAATATATGGTTTAATAAATTTGATTCTTAAGATATTATATAAATGAAAATTGTATATATTGATTTGGTAGTAATATTTGATTTAAATTAGATTGATTTAATACATATAATATGGTTAGATATTTATGTAAATCTATATTTCAAATAGATTCTCTTGTAATAAATTGAATAATTACGATTGGGAGATAAATTTGGGTTTATAAAAATGGTATTTAATTAAGGATTTATTTAATTAAATCGATTTGAAATTTTTGAATGGGAAATTTAAAGGGTATGATTTTATAACTGGATTTTTGATTTAAGTGATTTAATGAATATTTCACGTTTAAATAAATTAAAGAAAATATTGAGTAAAATGTAATTTAAGGTTACTTAAATGATATTTAATCTAATAAGGGAGTAATTCAAGACTAAATAATAATGAGGTTAAATCGAGATCTATATGAAACTGTTATATAGAACATTTATATATTAGAGCCTTGAACTATATTGGAATTTAAATGGTTTATGTTGAGATTTAGATCTGTATTTGAAATCAACGTAGTTGAATTTGTTATTTAGCAACTAAATTGAATTAAAATGAAAATTTCGGTTGAGCTAAATTTGAATTTATTATTTACAAAACTAAATTGAATGAAAATTTAGATGAAACGTTGAACACTTAAAGTTTTGAAATATATGGAAATATAAAGGGGTATTTGTGATTATAAATCCGAATTTGAGATCGATAAAATTTAAGTGGTTATTTTAGAAATTGAGTTGAATTTAAATTGATTAATTGAGATTGAATTTAATTTGAATGGGAAAGTCGGGTTGATGTTTGAACGATTTGTTAAGTTGAGGAAATTGAAAATACTTTACTGTATAAATTATTTAATATATATAAATACTATTTTGGGAAATATAGAGATATTTGAAGTGAAAATGAGATTTGGTTTTAAAGTATAAATTAAGCTGAAATGACCATGGTGTTATAGTGTATATTTCCACCTTGTAGAAAGTTCCATGGACCCTTAGAGGATGGTTATCCCAAACATCCTTTAAGTTATTTGTATTTCAGTTGATATTTCACTTGAGTTGGATTTATCGATATAAGAATGTTAATCCTGACTCGAGTGTTTTGTGTTTTGCTTAACGCTCGGGTCAGACTGAGTGATACAGCATTTGAGACTCACCTTTTGAGTTCGGAGCTTCATTTGGAAATCCAACTATCGGTTCAGATTCCAGCCTTTCCAGTTGATTGATTCAGAGAAGTCATCTGTTGCATTGGAGACTTCACTGCATTTGAACTATTCGGTTGTATTTTTCTAACTCTGATGTATATAGTAGCTTCATGAACCACTATTCTTTATCTATTCCGCTGCATTATATTACTCTATGGTCTGTGATTGATCTATTTACTATATATTTTAAGTTTTACCAAATTTTAATTAACAATTCGGTATTTTGAATTATTCATGTCGGATATGTATGGTTTTATTATCGATTTGAATGGTCCAAAATAGCGGGTCGTTACAGAACTTATGTTATGGCCCAAAACAAAACCAAATATGTAACGCCCCACCCCGAGACCCACCTTAGTAAAGAGAATTAACGAGTAATTCCGTCTACTAAAGCGGAGAATAGGGCTGGTTAAGGGCGACCATCTATAACTTTGTCTTAAACATCTACTGAATACGTCGATAAATGCAATATAATTTTTCTTTCCTATCTCAATAGATCGACATACAAAGTAAATGTTTAATCCAAAACTATAGGTGGTTGACGGATCTATCGGAACAAAATACAATAACTAAATGTAAAGCACATCACAGAACAGTAATCGACATCCTATATATACATATACACTGATACATGTTTAGTACAATACAATATGAATACAATAAAGGTGGTACTCTACCACACCATATACATCAAATCAAATGTAAAAACATCAGAGTATGCGGAAGAAATTAACTGCTCAAGCGAAAGAAGAGATGATATCCAACACCAACTTCAAGCTAAGTCCAATAGATGATACCTGAAACAACTCGGTCTGACCCGAGTATAAATACACGGGTCAGTCTAGCTACACAAATCAGTCAATATCGATAATATGAAGCAGAATGGGTATAGTGATACTTCTTCTCGAATGAGGAGAAGGATTAGATAACTCGTAGCTCAATACTTAGATAACAAACGCTACCTAAGTGACTAAATACCTCGAAAGAGGTAACTCAAACTCAATACTCAAATAAAACACAAGTGCCTCATATCATTAGCGATAAACCATAATGAACTCAAATCAACTCATACAAAACTCAAGCAAAACTCAAATGGTTCGATGAACCATTACTCTGAAAAGGAGAAAACTCATCCCAATCACAAATAGAAATCATGAAAGCAACATAAGACAACTCCATAAGAACGTGAGATCTCAAACTCATAAGTAAGCCAAGGCGGCTAAATCTCACACATACATCTCAATCATAAAAACTCATGGAACTCGATACGAATTCAAACTCATAAAATCTCAAATTCAATAAAGAATTCGATGCATGTTCAAAACTCAGAAAATCTTAACACTAATGCACCAAAAACGGCGAATTCAAAACTCAGAAAACCCGGATTGGCCATATCCCTAAATACAATGCCGAAGCAATGCTGCACGTGTTAAACTCAGACGGCCGAAGCCTTAGACAAGGTCGCTAACACCTTCCAAAGCAGTTCGTCCTCATGACAAGGTCGCTGACACCTTTTCAAAGCAGTTCGTCCTCATGACAAGGTCGCTGACACCTTTCCAAAGCAGTTCGTCCTCATGACAAGGTCGCTGACACCTTTCCAAAGCAGTTCGTCCTCATGATAAGGTCGCTGACACCTCTCCAAGCCATTTTGTCATCCCTAACAAGGTCGCTAACACCTCCAAAGCAATTCGTTCTCATGACAAGGTCGCTGACACCTCTCAAAGCAGTTCTGTTAGGTAAACATCGTGAATGTGTCACAAACTCACGGATAGGAACCCGAAAAGTGTTAACGTGTGTCCCATACCATACATTCGCACTTAGCGGTTGACTAGCCGTTAGTCGATGCCACACTAAAAACATCATAAAACTCAGAAAATTATATCTCACCTAGTCTCATTGGCGAGTGATAAAGAGATACCATACTTGTCTCATCACATCGACAAGTGAAAAACATCATGATGGTTTCTCATAAACCATAAATCTCAAAATATGAAATCATAAACTCAAGACTTGCCTTATGTCATTGGCAAGTAAATAAAACATCGTAATGGTTCTTATCGATCTAACTCCTACATAGGAGATCTCAAACCATAATACTTGCCAAATATTGGCCATCTTAAATTGTTCCAATAAATATGAATTATAAAACTCAAAATACGCCATAAAATGGCAAAACATCTCAGAATCATTAAACTCAAATAGCTTCGATCGTACAAGTCCGGAATTAACCGAAATAGTAAACGCACATGTCCCATACCACGTGTTCTACTAAATCGTTTAATTCTCTTTCTTATACGTTCGAATAGTACAAAAGTGTGTGTTTTATATTTAAAATAGTTTACTAAAGAAAACAAGCTTTTAAAAGTTTTTCCCGAAAAGATTAATAAAACCCATATTTGAAATTCTTTTATTATAGGGAATAAATAGGTTTTTTTTTTAATTAGAAAAATAATTTTAAAATACTATATCATAATAATTTGAAATGTCCATTTATTTCAAAAATTACTTCAAAAATTGTTTAGTGAAAACTATATCGAAAACAATGAAAAACAAGAAAGATAACTCAAGACCAATAACTTGAGTTCAATACGAATTCAATTCAAATTTAACTAAAAATCAATCCGAATTCTATTTAAATTTGAATTACAAAATTTTCAAATATGGCTAGCCTATAGATAGGCATCATTGCTCTCAAAAATATCAAAAACATCATCAAAACCGGAAGAGAATAAGACTAAAAATGAGCTAATACAATTCTAAGGTCAATGTTTGTTGTTGTTGTCATCTTGTTCTCGGGACAGCAACTTATAACCATAATTTCGACCAAGAAAGCTTAAAAATTCCAGAAAACATAATGAACAAATCCTTGGCACATAATTTAAGCTTTCCGAAACATCTAAAATTATCAAAATCGGATAAGAAACGAAGAAGTTATAGCCAACTTTGTTTCAGCCTTAAGCACATAGCAAATATTGCTTTTGCTCTCGGGACAACAGTAGAAAAATTGATTTTTGACATAGCATACCTCTAAATTATAGAAAACTCAATACATGAAAGTTGTAGTATATGATTTGTGCTTTCCTAAACATCTAAAATTATGAAAATCGGATAAGAAACGAAGAAGTTATGGCCGATTTAGTTTTAGCCTTAAGCACAGAGCAAATATTGCTTTTGCTCTCGGGACAAGAATAGAAAAATTGATTTTTGACACAGCAAACCGCTAAACTATAGAAACCTCAAGAAATGAAAATTGTATTATATGATTTTTTATTTCCGAAACATCTAAAATTATCAAAATCGGATAAGAAACGAAGAAGTTATGGCCGATTTAGTTTAAGCCTTAAGCATAGAGCAAATATTGCTTTTTCTCTCGGGACAACAGTAGAAAAATTGGATTTTGAAATAGCAAAACTCTAAATTAAAGAAAACACAATACATGAAAGCTGTAGCAAATGAATTAAGCTTTCCAGAACTTTAAATGATATCAAAATCCAATAAGAAATGAGAAAGTTATGCTTAAATTACTAACAATATTAAGCACAGAAATTTGACAGGGCAGAGACTATTACTCTATTAAAATTTCGATTTTGACCAAGAAATATTCAAAATATGAGAAAGTAATTAAAATAAATGTTCTTCCTTAGAGAATTATCTTTCTACTTCAAAAAGATTCAACACAATTGGGTTTACCAATCGAAAGTTATGTCCATTTTACTCTCAGGTATTAACTCAATTTTTTTTTTATATGGCTGAGCTATAACATTAGTTTCAAACTCAATTTCAACCAATTTAACTGCAGAATTTCGAAATATGATTAAAAGAAAACTTGTAGCTAAATGAAATATCTTTCTACCACAAAAATATTGAGTCAATTTGGATTATTCTACCATATATTATCGTTGTTTTACTGCAGAGAATTTTTTTTAACAAATTTTCAGCAAACAATAACACAATAATCAGACAAGTTTTCAACCAAATTGCATATAATTAAATCAACAATCATTCAAACAATGATGTGCAGCAAACATAGATTTAGATGTGAGTGATTAACTCACCTCTATCTTTTAATTCAACAATCGAGATTATCAATTCAGCCCAAATTTCCAAACTAGCAAACCCTAAACAGAGAAGAAGTTAATAGATTTTCGCTATAAATTAGATTTTGATGGAGATATTTGTTTTGGATTGAAGATTACCTGAGTTTATACTTAAATCCATGTTTTATAACATCCATTCTTCATTTTATTTTGATTAATAGAGCATAGATTGGGAGAATGAGAAGGATGTCATTATTTTTGAGCTTCAGAAGTTTTTAACTGAGAGGAGAGAAGTGAATGAAGGTACAGACTTTTCTCCTCTTTCTCATTCTTTAGTAACATGTTAGGGTTTAATTGTATTAATGGACTTAAGCCCAACAAGTAATTCAACCACTTATTTCATGTTACAATGCATACTAATGATGAAATTTATACTATTTCAAGTTCCACTTCTTAAGAATTAAGAAATTCATTGCTCGTGATAATAAAAATGTTTTACACCCGATTAAAATATTATTTACATAATTGGAACATATTTATTATCATATTTTCCTATTTAAAGAAAATAGCAAATTTACATTATTAATTACAAAACTCATTGTAATTAACACTATAAATTACACAAAAATCACATTTTTATGTCATAAAATTCTATAACTCATTTCAAATATAATTTTATGCTCAACTTATATTTTTAAAACTCAATTCCATCATTTTATTAAATATATCCCATTTTAAAATTAATTACTTCTTTTAAAAAAACTATATATATTAAAAGAAGTAAGAGCAATAATTAACAAAATTATTGCATTAACTCTAAATAAAACACATTTTCCTCATTTATTTATTAAATCAAACCATCTTAATAAAGTCTTCAAAATTCTATTTTCTCATTTTATGCTCAAATATATTGTTTATTCCCAATAAACAATTTAAATTCCTCTTTAATTATTAATTTACACTATTAAATTATAACTATCGTTATAATTTAATATTTTCAGGTAATTGCTAAAACCAGGGTTGTTACAAAATAAATTAACATTTCAACACAACATTAAGTTGAAACAACTTTGAGATAAAAAGAGATATGAATACACAGTCTTTTACCTTGCTTTCTACATTTAATTGCACGGCCTAGGGATGTTTTGGCTCAGGTTTGGACATACTTTGTTTCAGGTTTGGGTCCTATAAGTCATGGCTACAAGGTATTGAAGTGGTGGAGGAGTTACTAGGCATGAATATGAAGAGGCTTATGCAAAATAGGTGGGTTTTTGGTCAACAAAAGGCTCGACCATGTAGAGGTTTGGCTTGGCCATTCAAGTTCAGATCTGGCTAGATGTTGTAGTGGTGTGTGGTGGTTTGGTCATAGGTGGCGGTGGCGGCTAGAGGTGGTGGTGGTGGTGGAAAAAGAGGTGGTGAAGCAACAAGGCTCAAACTGGCATGTTTTCAAGGCATAGGTTGTATTTTTTTGGATTTTAGCATCATGTTGGGGTCGACCATGTTTCAGATCTGAGGAGTAGGTGGTGATGATGATAGAGAAGAGGTGTAGGAGGTGGTGGCCATGGCTATGGAGTGGACGCTGAGCAAAAGAGTGGAGAGAACAAGGCAAAAATATATAAGAAAATAGGAAGAAAAGGAAGAAAATAAGAGGAAGACATTACCCAAATTGTTTGATGCCATGAATAAAATGAAAGAATGGTTTCTTGAGTGAGAAATAGGATGAAGGTCACGGCGAGAAAACTGAAAATGGGCAGCTAAAATGAATAAATGAGATGGTTATGGCATTTGAAACGTTTTTGGACAATGAAACGTCTAGAAATGAAACTCCTTAAACTCTTCACGTTTCCATTTTCTAAAGATCAAATAAAAACAAAAGTAAATCAGAAAGTACTTGTAAAAACCGAAACCAAGTGACATAATATGAAAATAAATAATTTTTTTTAAAGAAAATAGAAAAAGAATAAAAGGAATTGCTTAAAAATTCAAAACAGGGTCCAGATATTACATATAAATCACTACTAGTCTTGAAAAAATGTCCACTTGATTTTAAAAATATTATGAAGTGAAAATTTGAAACAAAATAATTTATTTATCAGTTTCAAAATAAAATTATAATTAAACTGGAGAAAAATAGAAAAAGAACTAAAGAAAATGTATAAAAATTGAAAACAAGGAATGGAAATTACAAGAAAAATACTACTAACTCTAGAAAAATTCCTTACGCGCTTTAAAATATTAAACGCCAAAATATACATAAAATAACATATTAATACATATTAATATAAAATATGACAAAGAAATTATAATTTTTACAATTTAAAATAACAAAATTGCAGAATAAACAAATTGCACTCAATATTGAAATATACATAACTTTCACAGTTTAAGTCCGTTTCCAACGAAACGAAAAGCGGTCTTCAAGTTATTTCATCTATTTTTAAAATAAAAGATAAAATTTAAGATTTAAAATAATTTAAATTTGAAGTTTAAAAGTCAAAGTTTGACCAGTTTGAACAGAAATTCACTTTTCAGTATAATATTCAATTTATACAAGTTTGAAACTATAATTCACATGAAAATCAACATTTATACTTAAAATAACATAACTTATTCATTTTAATAAATAAAATAAAACTCTTAAATCAAAATTTCAAACAGAATAATCAAAATAAACAAAAAAATAAATCACAAAATTCAGGGTTGTTACACTCTCCCCCACTCAAAACTTTTCGTCCCTGAAAAGGAATAAGGTACGGGAAAGCACAGAAAAAGATAGAGTGAAATAGTATTAAGATAAGATGACATAAAGATCAAAATTATACCTGATAACAGTTGTTATAGGTAAGATTAACAAGGTGGAGATGATCTTTCCAAGATTTTCCAAAATCAAGAACACAAGCACGCAAAAATAGATTCAAAACGAGTACCAAAGATTATAGAAAGATTTCTAAACAGAAAGATTATAGAAAGATGCCTATACCACTCTATAGCAAGATAAGGATGATAAGGACAACCAAAAGATAGTTTGAAAAACAAAATAAGGACATAAATTTGAAAGCATGGAAATTTCAACTTAAATAGAGAATAAATCTTTACGCAAGTTAAATAAATATTAACTATCTCAAATTTCATTATCTTATTATCCAATCATCTTAAATTAACAATTTTTAAAACCATGGGTTTGAAAAAATAATCTTTTATTACACTCACAATGTACTTAATAAATTTTATCCTTCTTTATTCCTAATTAAAATTAGATTTATTCCTCTCTCAATATATTTATCATTTATGTTAAATATACTTATGCTTATTATAACAGCTTTCTTTTATTATGAGATCTTTTAACATTATTTTATTGTAAGTTATTCAATTACCCTTTATTATATTTACCTCTGTTAATCATTTTATAATTAAAATTTAAGTGTATAACATTTACTATAACCACTCAAATTTTATTTATAAAATCTTTTTATATTGTATATTATCCAATTATATTGTTAACTTCTGAAATTAAGGTAAGTTATATTGGAATGCAATTGAGTATTATGCAAATAAAACTTTCCAATTCAATTATCTCAAGTTTGAATTATTTATCCAAAATTTTTGATTTTCTTTTTATAACTGAAATTATTCTTTTAGATAAAATGTAAGAATTAAACTTCTGATTCCCTTCAAACCATTTAGAGATAAATATATATATATATATATATACACACACATACAGAGTATATGTCAAATCAGATTTAAAATCATATATCTATATATCATAAATCAAGTCATACATTAGAAATTCAAATCAATTTGATTTCCCAAAAAAAAGCTATAGCAAGACTACAGGGCGGTCTCTTTATTTTGAGACTCAAAAATGAATGTCGATGATGCCGCGGTCATCACCGAAGTTATTTTCCAGCGACAAAGAGAAGAGCACTAATTTTTTTAAACTTTCAAAATTCTTTGAAAACAAATTTTCTATTCAAAAATACTTTAAATAATATAACCTTTTAAAACTTTAAACACAAGGTTTGAAACCATCGTAAATTAACTTCTCAAATTTCTTGTTCTAAATTCACTTCAGTTCCCAAATCAATTTATAAACAACTATTTATAAATTTATTTATAGAACAATAAATGATAAATCAAGTATTATCACTTCAAATAATCAATTTAAATCAGTTTATTAGGTTCCATAAATTTACTTATATATCAAAATTTATTTCATTAACCAAATTTTAAAATAATATTGTGTCAGTTTGTTCTGTCAAAGTGTTTTGGAAATTTTATTGATAGAGTTGATCAGAAAAATCGATCAGAAACCCAACTCAACATCAACAACTCAAACAACACAATATATAAACAAAACATAGATTTACAAGTAAAATTCAAATTTTTTGAAGAAAGGTTGGAAACAAAAGACAAGATGATTAAATAACAAAATAGGGAGGTGGATAAGCTTAAATAAATCAAGGGCAACCTTAACCGGGTCATTACAGTTGGTATCAAAGCTATGGTTTTAGGCAAAACTCAGTATATAGAGTAGATTTAATTTCAGAATTACTTCGTTCGAGCTTGAATTCCTTCTCCTTCAATTCGGTTTCCTTTGAATTTTGGAACGTTCCCTGCGGTTCCAAAATCCATTCATGTCCCTCACTATTCATCTTCTTTTGGTTCTGGAGTATCCCTTAAGTCCACTTCAAAATGATCTTTATAATGAGTTGGCAGTCTCGCCAATCTCAAAAATTGAATTGTAAAAGGGTGAAACTCCTTTACAATTAGCATCGATTCACCAAAGATTTATATCTATCCTTGGTTTAGATGCTAATATCTTTTGTTATCCCAAACTCTAACTCTTGAGATCGAATGTAGATTTACCCTAGAAAAATCCACATTGATCTTATTCTTTAAGTCACGGTTGACCCGGTTAAGGTTGCCCACGATTTATTTAAGCTTATCCACGTCCCTATTTTGTTATTTAATCTTCTTGTCTTTTGTTTCCAACCTTTCTTCAAACATTTTGAATTGTACTTGTAAATCTATGTTTAGTTTATATATTGTGTTGTTTGAGTTTTTGATGTTGAGTTGGGTTTCTGATCGATTCTTCTGATCAACTCTATCAATAAGATTTTCAAAACACTTTGACAGAACAAACTGACACAATATTATTTTAAAATTTGGTTAATGAAATAAATTTTAATATATAAGTAAATTTATGGAACTTAATAAACTGATTTAAATTGATTATTTGAAGTGATAATACTTGATTTATCATTTATTGTTCTATAAATGAATTTATAAATAGTTGTTTATAAATTGATTTGGGAACTAAAATGAATTTAGAACAAGAAATTTGAGAAGTTAATTTCCGATGGTTTCAAACCTTGTGTTTAAAGTTTTAAAAGGTTATATTATTTAAAGTATTTTTGAATATAAATTTGTTTTCAAATAATTTTAAAAGTTTTAAAAAAATAGTGCTCTTCTCTTTGTCGTTGGAAAATAACTTCGGTGATGACCGCGGCATCATCGACATTCATTTTCGAGTTTCGTAATGAAGAGACCGCCCTGTAGTCTTGCTATAGCATTGTTTTGGGAAATCAAATTAATTTGAATTTCTAATATATGACTTGATTTCTGATATATAGATATATGATTTTAAATCTGATTTGACATATACTTTGTGTGTGTGTATATATATATATTTATTTATTTATTTATCTCCAAATGTTTTAAAGGGAATCAGAAGTTTAATTCTTACATTTTATCTAAAAGAATAATTTCAGTTATAAAAAGAAAATCAAAAATTTTGGATAAATAATTCAAACTTGAGATAATTGAATTGGAAAGTTTTATTTGTATAATACTCAATTGCATTCCAATATAAGTTACCTTAATTTCAGAAGTTAACAATGTAATTGGATAATATACAATATAAAAAGATTTTATAAATAAAATTTGAGTGGTTATAATAAATGTTATACACTTAAATTTTAAGTATAAAATGATTAACAGAGGTAAATATAATAAAGGGTAATTGAATAACTTAAAATAAAATAATGTTAAAAGAACTAAGAATAAAAGAAAGCAGTTATAATAAGTGTAAGTATATTTAACATAAGTGATAAATATATTGAGAGGAATAAATTTAAATTTAATTAGGAATAAAGAAGAATAAGATTTATTAAGTACATTGTGAGTGTAATAAATGATGATTTTTTTCAAACCCATGGTTTTAAAAATTGTTAATTTAAGCTGATTGGATAATAAGATAATGAAATTTGAGATAGTTAAGATTTATTTAACTTGTGTAAAGATTTATTCTCTATTTAAGTTGAAATTTCCATGCTTTAAAATTTATTTCCTTATTTTGCTTTTCAAACTATCTTTTGGTTGTCCTTATCATCCTTATCTTGCTATAGACTGGTATAGGCATCTTTCTATAATCTTTCTGTTTAGAAATCTTTCTATAATCTTTGATAATCTTTGGTACTCATTTTGAATCTATTTTTGCGTGCTTGTGTTCTTGATTTTGGAGAATCTTGGAAAGATCATCTCCACCTTGTTAAACTTACCTATAAGAGCAGTTATTAGGTATAATTTCAATCTTTATGTCATCTTATCTTAATCCTATTTCACTCTATCTTTTTTTGTGCTTTCCCGTACCTCATTCCTTTTTGGGGACGAAAAGTTTTGAGTGGGGAGAGTGTAACAACCCTGAATTTTGTGTTTATTTTTATTATGCTATTTGAAATTTTGGTTTAAGAGTTTTATTTTATTTATTAAAATGAATAAGTTATGTTATTTTAAATATAAACGTTGATTTTTATGTGAATTATAGTTTCAAACTTGTATAAATTGAATATTTTACTGAAAAGTGAATTTCTGTTCAAACTGGTCAAACTTTGACTTTTAAACTTCAAATTTAAATTATTTGAAATCTTAAATGTTATCTTTTATTTTGAAAATAGATGAAATAACTTGAAGACTGCTTTTCGTTTCGTTGGAAATGGACTTAAACTGTGAAAGTTATGTATATTTCAATATTGAGTGCAATTTGTTTATTCTGCAATTTTGTTATTTTAAATTGTATAAATTATATTTTCTTTGTCATATTTTATTTTAATATGTATTAATATGTTATTTTATGTATATTTTGACTTTTAACATTTTAAAGTGAGGTAGGAATTTTTCTAGAGTTAGTAGTATTTTTCTTGTAATTTCCATGCCCTGTTTTCAATTTTTATAAATTTTCTTTAGTTCTTTTTCTATTTTTCTCCAATTTATTTATTTTATTTTTAAAATGATAAATAAATTATTTTATTTCAAATTTTCATTTCATAATATTTTTAAAATGAAGTGGACATTTTTTCAAGACTAGTAGTGATTTATATGTAATTTCTGGACCGTATTTTGAATTTTCAAGCAATTCCTTTTATTCTTTTTCTATTTCTTTAAATTTTATTATTTATTTTCATATTATTTCAATTGGTTTCGGGTTTTACAAGTATTTGCTGATTCGCTTTTTTTTATTTGATCTTTAGAAAATGGAAAAGTGAAGAGTTTAAGGCGTTTCATTTCTAGACGTTTCATTGTCCAAAAACGTTTCAAATGCCATAACCATCTCATTTATTCATTTTGGCTGCCCATTTTCAGTTTTCTAGCCGTGACTTTCATCCTTTTTCTCACTCAAGAAACCATTCTTTCATTTTATTCATGGACTGAAACATTTTGGGTAATGTCTTCCTCTTATTTTCTTCCTTTTCTTCCTATTTTCTTATGTATTTTTGCCTTGTTCTCTCCACTATTTTGCTCGGCCTTCACTCCATAGCCATGACCACCACCTCCTACACCTCTTCTCTGTCATCATCTCCACTTACTCCTCAGATCTGAAACATGGCCGAACCCACCATGATGCTAAAATCCAAAAATACAACCTATGCCTTGAAAACATGCTAGTTTGAGCCTTGTTGCTTCACCACCTCTTTTTCCACCACCAACACCACCTCTGACCAGACCACCACACACTACTACAGCATTTATCCATATCTGAACTTGAATGGACAAGCCAAACCCCTATAGGTTCGAGCCTTTTGTTGACCAAAAACCTACCTATTTTGCATAAGCCTCTTCATATTCATGCATAGTAACTCCTCCACCACTTCAATACCTTGTAGCCATGACTTATAGGATCCGAACCTGAACCAAAGTATGTCCAAACCTGAGCCAAAACATCCCCTAGGCCGTGCAATCAAATGTAGAAAGCAAGGCAAAAGACTATGTATTCGTATCTCTTTTTATTTCAAAGTTGTTTCAATTTAATGTTGTGTTGAAATGTTAATTTATTTGGTTTTGTTTTGGATTGTAACACAAGTTGTAAGCTTGGATCTCTTCCAACTTGAGCCTATTTTGTGTCATCGTGCCTTCTGGAATCCGTTGTGTCATTTGAGTTGATGTCTCCAGCGCAAAAAGGTGAGTAAATCTCACCAGACTAATATGTACTTATATAACTGATAAACTGACACCATTTGAATCTGCAACTGTTTATCATCATGCTTGTTTGCACAAAAAAAAATGGACAAACACCTCCAAGTCGTATTATTTAGTAGACTATATGTGATTTTCAATGATTTTAGATGAGTATGTAAATATAAAAGAAGTAGGGGCTGAAATGTAAAAGACACGCAGATTTATAGTGGTTCGGCCGGAATATGCCTACGTCCACTTTATATGTTATTATCTTCTTTCTTTCGGATTACAAGTACAATGCTTCGTATACAAGTATATGAAAGTAGTTTGAAAGTTCCTTCCTCGCTTGAGCTCTCAAACTTGTCTGCCATTGTTGTACCCCTGCCCCTCTATTTATAGAATGAGGTAGGGGGCAGGGGTCTTGGAAGTATATAACTGCTGGTGGGCCCGGGCTGAAGCAATTTGGACTGGCAATCATCTGGTTCGGCGGAGGTCCATTCGGTGGTGAGGTATGGTTTGGCTCGGAGGTGTTGGTCCGGCCAGGCATGATTCGGTGTTGGTGGTCCGGTCGTGGAGTTGGTTCGGTGGTGAGCTTGAAGGTCGGTTCGGTCGTATGTGGTCCGGTCATGTAGGAAAGGGGTTGGACCGGTGGTATTGGAGAGGACGTTGATCCGGTATGGCTTGGTTGTGACTTTGAAGCTGGTTCGGCAAGAACTTGGACCGGCATTGGGTAGGTGAGGCGTTGGTTCGGTGGAGCGGAGGGAAGGAGGCTGGCTATGCCGAATGGACACGTGCTTGCATCGCCGAATGAGAAGGGGGCTGGCCATGCCGGATGGACTTGGGCTTGCACTGCCGAATGAAGCTTCATGTGTGAATGCCGAGTGTACCTTGCCGAATGAATTGGAGGTTGCGAACCCGGGCGAAACTGACGCTTCTTGGTCTCAAGATCCCCTGGGTGAGAATTCGCCCAACATTTGCCCCCCAAAGTGGGGCACGTGCTTGCATGTGTCGCGCTTTGTTTTTTTTTTTTTTTGGTAGGAAGTCTAGCTTTGTAACGCCATGGGTTGGATGTTCATATTCTGTTGATGTCCTGCAAAGGAATTTACAGTTTTAGAGTGATTTTAAACAACAACCGTTCGTGATCGAAATATTCGAGTTGAATTGAACTGTGCCGTTTGGGACGAGAGAGTGAGCCCCGAGGGGGCTTAGCATCATTGATGCCAGGTTCATGTCAGAGTGGATCCTTGGATCGTTTGTCAAGATGGTTTATCGCCAGCTCAGAGCATGCCTAGGGATCGTTCGCGACCCCGTACATGTGTAAGTAGCTTAGCCATTTCATAATTATCAGAATCAAATGTCCGTTTAACCTACGAGTTTAAAAAGGCGTGTCAAAGTGTAAATTCCCACGACAATAGGGTTAATAACCATTCAGAGCGTGCCTATGGACCGTTCGTGGTCGCGTACACGTGTAAACGATTAATCCATGTTAGTGAGAGATTTACAACTTATACATCGTTGTCATAATCCTCATTTTATTAGTTAGTTCTGGAGTTCGGTACTTATCTGCGTGAGGCGCTCTGCACGCCCCTAGTTCCAGGTTGTTGTTGGTAGAGAGAGAGAGTTCATTCGGTTTTGTGTTGGTCCGGTCGTGCTCATCCGGTTTTGGTTTCATTCGGTATCTTGTTGGTTCGGTATGTTTGTTATTGGTCCGGTGTTCCTATCCGGTGGGCCGAACCAGTTGGTTCGGCGGCCCTGAGCTCGCCTATATATAGAGGCTACACCCCCTTGGTTTCTTCTTACCGAACCAGAGAGCCGAACCAATTCTTGACCGAACCATCCTTCTGCCGAACCAGTTTATACCGAATCAGGTATATATATTTTTTGCCGAATGATCTCTTATCACCGGATGGACCTGTTTGCCGAACGTATACGAAGTGTATTGGATTGCCGAATGAGACTCAGGCCTTAGGGCCGAATGATATGTATGCCGAATGAACTTGTCTTGCACCGCCGAATGAGACTTCATACTTGAACCTTGAGCGGAATCTTAGACTTTTTTTACACGCTTGCCTTATATACTTGCTTGTTTATGTTTCTATACTTCTTATTCTAATATCAAGTTTTTCTTGTGCTGTAGAAAATGTCTCGCAAAGCGGAAACACGATCGGATAGAAAGAAGTCTAAAGGTACAGGAGAGTCTTCTTCTGTGCCCCCAGCCCAACCAGGATCCGGGCAACATAGACCTGTTCCGAGGTCGTTAGTGGACGGATATGGTCCACAGGAACTTCTAGTCTCCCCTCCCGATTGCTTTCCTAGCTCCCTAAAGGAGGAGCAACTTGACGTCATATCCCGTTCCTTCGGAATAGACAGGGCTGTTATGCTGCTGCCGGGAGATGGAGTGATGCCATATAATTCTCCCGAAGGCTATTTTGCTTATAGCAGATACCATTGTATGTGCGGTGCTATCCCTCCTATCAACGCTTGGATAGTAAGTTTCACCACATATTTGAAGGTGGATCCTTTCCAACTTCAGCCTAACTCTTATGCCATCCTGGTGAGCCTCTTTGTTATCTTCCAGAGGAGGTACGGGCGTCCTCCTTCTAACCGGGAAATTCGATACTTGTACAACCTGAGAGGCTATAAGAAGGGGTCTCCGTATATCAGTCTGGAAGCGGCCGTGCCCTTCAAACCAGTCCTGGACTTATATTCCAAGTTTACCATGTTCAAGAAAGAGTGGTTCTTCATCAAGGACGATGTTGTTTCTTTCCGCCTTTTCACTTCCGGCTGTAAGATGGATTTCATTTATATTTTCCATGTTTTGACTGTAGTGTTTTTTCTGACATGCTTCTATTTCTGGCTAGCGACAGGTGGTATTGCAGTCGTGGAGGATGATTCCTTGGTGCGAATGGCTGCTGAACTAAAGGCTATTCCGGCACGGGACCGGTCCGCCTCCTTCTTGATCAGGAATGCAACCCTCTTGGAGTATAATTTGATCTTACCGCACCAGTCCGTGGTTAAGCAAAAAGACACGGCTGAGGAGAAGGCTGCCAAAGCTAAGGAGGGAGCTATGGTGAAGAGCGGTAAGAGGGAGCCTTTTACAGAGCGTCCCGTTGTCGGGGGGAAGAAACTGAAGAAGTCTGATGGCCCTTCTCCAAGTACTTTTCCGACTGTCCCGGAGGAGGAAGGCGTAGAAGAGGAGGAAGGAGGCGAGGTTGGAGAAGGGTCGGAGGGTGGAGGAGATGGCGACGGTCAAGGTGGTAGTGGCGTCGGTGCCCTAACCTCTGAGCAAGACCTTGAACTGGATGAGGCTCTCCGTCGGGCCTTCGGGGAGTCGGAGGGAGAGTCGGAAACGGAGAAGGCAAAGGAAACCGGCAAAGCTGTGGCTGGCACTGACCCATCCTCTAAGGGTTTCTCAGCTAAGGCGACTCCGGCGATGCAAGGTGAACTTTTGTCCTCTACCGATTCCATTTTCGATAGGGACTTAGAAACTTTTTACGGTTCACTTCCGTCCTGGAATGAGATCCAGGACTTATTGCAGTATCCCACTCCTCCGCCGGGTTTGTATAATAGATGTGTCTTCTCACTTTTCTTTCCTTTTAACTTAACACATTTTTCGAACTGTGGATTATTGTATGTTCGTAACACTTGTTCTTTATTCCAGGGGCAGGCCAGGTGGTTAAAACGTCGGACGTTCGACACCGCCTTGAGCAGTTTAAGTCGAGGAGAGCTTCTGCGAAACCCTCTACTGGTCGCACTGGGGATGTAGTCAGTTATCGCCCTCTTCTTGGGGTCATTGAAGAGGGCATTCGGAAAAAGAAGCGGAGCCGTTCCTTATTTGAGTCTTCCCCTGGTTCGCAGCTTCCTACTCAGCCTCCTCATGACACTACGGAGGAGAGCACGGAACCCGGCCCCCCTCATCCTCTTTTCAAGAGCCCAACTGTTATTCGTATAAGGCGTCCTGATGTGCCTCGCCCCGTGCCTCGTGACCCTTTTGCCGGTCATCCGGATTTAGATCCGAGCTTTCAGGATATCTCATTTGATGAGGCCACGGGCGAGCACCTCCTTCCCCGCAACCCCATGGTAAGAGTGCTGGACGAGGCCAAGTCTTTAGATCTTGATTTACTTACTACACGGGTAGTCACCATGGGGGACGAAGCCAAGGCTAACATCGATCGGGTGGCCGCAGAGACTAAGAAGTTAATGGAGCATCATGCTAGATTGTCCAAGGCCGGGGAAGAGATCGGGAGTGCTAATATTCGGTTGAGGTTAAAAGTTGCCGATCAGGCCAAGCAGCTCGCCGATCAAGCCATCCAGATTTCTCAGCATGAGGAAGCCTCCAAGCGGCTGAAAGAGACGATGGAGAAGGCCAGTAGGGCGGAATTACGAAAGATGGAGGTCGCCTGCAGGGAACGGATTAACATGGCCATTACGACGGTGGACGAGGTTCGAAATGCAGATCTTGAGCGGGTAGAGGAGTTGTCTGGGAGGCTCGAGGCTGCGGAGATGGCTCAGGCCGAGTTGAAGGAGGAGATGGAGGAGATGAGGAGGTCCCTCAAGTTAAAGGAGGAGGAAATGAGGAGGTCTCTTCAGGCGGACTGCTTGAGATACCAATCAGAGAGGGACATTGCCGTCGCCAAGTTGCAAGCTTCCGAGGCCCGGGTGAGGGAGTTTGAGGAGAATGAGGGGATGATGGATGAGATGCTGCAGGACATGTACTTCCACACTTGGAAGGAGGGCGGCTTGTCTTGGATGGACGATTACCCTCGGGTGATGGCCAAGGTGTATCTCCAGGCTTTAGAGGAGGCCAGGGTGAACGCGGGTAAGGAAGGCGGAGAGGCTTTCAATTTGGATGCGGTTACTGCCCAGTTCTCGAAGGAGGAGCAAGCGGCGGTGAAGGAGGGGATGCGGCTGCTTGCTGCAGAGGAAGCGGGCGTGCAGTTGGATGATGAGGATCGAGCGGCGGATGCTGGTGAGTTATTCTTTTCCCTTTCTTTCCTTTCCGTGTTTTCATAACTTGATTGTTCGTTTAATGAATTCCTCTTCTGAACTGGACAGGTGGGACTCCTGATCCACATGCTGGGGGCTCTGATCCTGCGGCTAAGTAGACTGGGGAAGTTGGCGATGGAGTGTGGACGCGGCTGCCACCTTTTTATTTCTTTTTATCACTGTTTACGTTAGTCATTGACATGTAACTATAATAATATTATTTGCAAAGAATAACTTCGTGTGATTTTATAATATAAGCTGATGTTGTTATGTTTAAATGTTGTTGTCATCTTGATGTGCTGCGTGAGAAATATAACTATGTATATGCCTGTGATTCTAGTTGTGTTTGATGCTAAGTTTTTTGCTAGAAATATAATTTCATGTGTTGCAATGTTATTGTACGAACAAGCTATAGTTACGTATTTATGTACAAGAAAAGAGAGTACCGCCCTTTATGTTTCATTCGCAGGCGGTAGCTTAGAGTGTCTTATGTAACTGTTCACGGATATAGCTGAGTACCCTGCCACCCAGTATGCAGACTTAGTTTCTTATGAGCGAATGCTTCCTATTTGGTTTCCTGTACTTTAGAGTTTGTTATACAGGATAGGAGAAAAGTATTTAAATGAAATGGAAATATAGTAAAAGTAAAACTTCCAGTCACGGAAGGCCGTCGATGTGCTTAAGTTCGTGGCAAACGGGTTTTGTAGTCACTTTCCCTAGCTGTGGGTCTTGGAGACATTTGTCACCCATCTTACGCCTCCGCGGGGAGTTTTCTTTTTTACCACAGCCGCACTTAAGACACATCAGAGCCGAGATCGCGCACGGTAACTACCCGAACCATTATGGTCCGTAATCGTGGGTATTATTCGATTTACCGTGGCCGGCTAGCGTGGGTGTCGTTGGCCGTGAACTACCCCTGGCTGGCCACACCTTATGTTGGGGCTTAAAGTAGGTTCACAGTTGCCGGCGAGCCGAACGCCGTAATGAGCTGCCATCGGCTATAGTCGGCCTTTATGATGACTTATAATCGGCTCATTACAGTTGGCTTTGAGGGCAGGCGCGCAATGAGTTAACCCGCAGCAGAGGGATGCTGGAGCAAAAGTGTCTCATTGGCGAGTGCATAGAATCGTAGCGTACCTGTTAGGCCTAGTCCAGATGAGGCCGCGGTGCGTCTTGAGTGGAGATGCCATAGGATTTTGTTCAACAGAAAGGGATAAAACTTAACAAGTAGCCAAGACATAAAGGAACAAGCTAAAAGGAGACAAGGTTTTTTAAAGTGGTTCGGCACGAAAGTGCCTACGTCCACTGATTCTCTTTGTTAATTCACTTCATATGGGCAGTACAAGTTAAGAAAAGTATCGATGGAGGTGTCGGATGTTCCATGCCCTCTGGAACACCTCTCCGTCCACTGTTGACAAAATATAAGCTCCGTTGTGGAGATCTTTATGAATTACATACGGTCCGTCCCAGATGGGGTCTAGTGCCCCGAGGCGTGGAAAGATTCGCCTGAGGACAAGATCTCCTTCTTGTAAGCTGCGATGCTTGACTTTGGAATTGTATAGCGCTGCCACTTTTTGTTTGTGAGCTGCTGCTTTGAGTGCTGCATCGTTTCTCCTTTCCTCAATCAGATCCAAAGACATGAGGAGGAGTTCTTCGTTTTCCTCTGGGTTGTAGTGGATCCTACGGTGGGAAGGCACAATAGTCTCAACTGGGAGCATTGCCTCCGATCCATATGCCAAAGAGAAAGGAGTATGTCCCGTTGATGCTCTGAAAGATGTGCGGTACGCCCATAGTGCCGTAGGAAGTTCGTCCACCCAAGCGCCTTTTGACTTTTCAAGTTTCTTCTTGATTAGGGTTTTGAGAATTTTGTTGACGGCTTCAACTTGTCCGTTTGCCTGAGGATAAGCTACTGATGAGAAGCTTTTATGAATTCCATGCTCTTGGCACCAGTCGGCAAATTCTTCGCTGTCAAACTGGAGTCCGTTGTCTGATATGATCTTGAGTGGGACTCCGTACCTGCACAGAATATTTTTGATCAAGAAGTTTATAACTTTTGCTGAAGATATTTTATTTAGAGGTTCCGCTTCCACCCATTTGGTGAAATAATCGACTGCCACTATAGCATATTTGGCTCCGCCTCGGCCCGTTGGCAGTTCGCCAATTAAGTCAATTCCCCATATAGCAAAGGGCCAAGGGCTGGTCATTTGAGTAATTTCATTTGGGGGCAGTCGAGGAATCTTGGCAAATTTATGGCATTTGTCGCATTTCTTGACGAAGTCTAGGGCATCTTTGTTTAGTGTGGGCCAGTAATATCCATATCGGAATATCTTCTTGCCAAAGTCTGCCCTCCAGTGTGATCTCCGCATCCTCCCTGATGGATGTTTGATAAGATCTCCTTGGCTTCCCTTCCGGCGACGCATCTCAATAAGGGGCTAGAGAAGCCACGCCGATAGAGGATGCCTTCTTGTATTGTGTAGTGGGGAACTTTTCTCAAGATCCTCTTGGCTTCGTCACGCCTGTCGGGTAGTGTGCCATCTTGCAAATATTTCCGGATAGGAGTCATCCAGGTTCCTTCTTCGATTGCAGTTATCAGATTCACTTGTTCGAAACTCGGGGCTAGCTGCCTTGAGATGGCTAATGCTCCGGAAATGGTGCTATTCTTCATACTAGCTTGCTTTGCAAGTTCATCTGCCTCTTGGTTCTCTTCTCGAGGAATGTGTTTGATTAGATAGTGGTCCAATTGATCGAGCAGCAGTTTGGTTTTCTTTAGGTATGCTGTGAGTCGTTCTCCTCGAGTCTGGAATTCTCCTAGTACCTGGTTTACGATAAGCTGAGAATCACTATGAAGACATAAGGAATTGATTCCAATTTCTAGGGCAAGCTCCAATCCCGCTATTACTGCCTCATATTCAGCATCGTTGTTGGTGGCCGTGAACTCCAACCTTAATGCGTAGTACAACTTTCTTCCCCTGGGGGTGATGATCACAATACGTGCCCCCGAGCCTTGTTCGTTCGATGCTCCGTCTACAAAGTGGTTCCACTTGATGTTTTTTGCTACTTCGGATTGTTCCTTGCCTTCGTTGGTAGTGAATTCGGCAATGAAATCGGCCATAGCTTGTCCTTTGATAGCGGTGCGAGGATGGTAGGTGATATCATACTGACTTAGTTCGATGCACCATTTGAGGAGTCGCCCAGAAGTGCCAGGACGATGGAGCACTTGTCTTAGCGGTTGATCGGTTAGAACCCTGATGGAGTGAGACTGGAAGTAGTGTCGCAGTTTTCGTGACGCGATCAATATACAATATGCTAATTTCTCTAGTTTAGGATATCTGGCCTCTGCCCCTGTAAATCTCTTACTTACAAAGTAAACCGGGCATTGTGTGCGGTCTTCTTCTCTTACCAAGGCGGCGCTTAGAGCATGAGATGATACAGCGAGGTATAGGTATAACACTTCACCTTCATTTGGAGTTGAGAGTACTGGTGGTCTCTGAAGGTGTTCGATTAGGTTGAGGAAGGCTTTTAAGCATTCATCGGTCCACTCGAATCTCCCTTTGTCTTTCTTGAGAGCTTCGAAGAAAGGGACACACTTGTCAGTTGCTTTGGAAATGAATCTGCTTAGGGCGGCCACCTTTCCGTTTAGGCTCTGCATTTCTTTTCGAGTGGAGGGTATCCTTATTTCTTTTAGAGCCCGGATTTGTTCAGGGTTTGCTTCGATTCCTCTGGCGTGGACGATAAATCCTAAGAATTTTCCCGAAGATACTCCGAAGGAGCACTTTAGAGGATTCAACTTCATTCCATATCGGCGAAGTACTTGAAACATCTCGCCCAGGTGGCTTACATGGTCGTCGGCTTTCCTAGACTTTACCAACATGTCATCCACATACACTTCCATAGTTCGTCCTATTAGTTCCGCGAACATCTTGTTGACGAGGCGCTGATAGGTAGCTCCAGCATTTTTGAGTCCAAAAGGCATGACTTTGTAACAATATAGTCCGCGGTCGGTGATGAAGCTAGTGTGGTCTTGATCAGGAGCGTGCATGGGAATCTGGTTATATCCGGAGTATGCATCCATAAAAGATAGGAGTTCGTGTCCGGCTGTGCTATCCACAAGTTGGTCAATTCGGGGAAGTGGGAAGCAATCTTTTGGGCAAGCGTCATTCAGATTGGAGAAGTCAATACATGTTCGCCACTTTCCATTGGCCTTTTTTACTAGCACTGGGTTAGCGATCCATTCTGGGTAGATGGCTTCCCGTATGAAGCCATTAGCAAGTAGATTCTTTACTTCCTCATCAAGGGCTGCCGATCGCTCTGCCCCCATGCTCCTCTTTTTCTGCTTTACTGGTACCTTGGTGGGATCGATGTTCAGCATGTGGCATGCTATGTCGGGGGAGATTCCTGTCATATCGGCATGGGTCCACGCAAATACATCTAAGTTGTGGCGGAGAAAGTCAATGAGTTGATCTTTCAACTCCGTTTTTAGCTGAGATCCGACTTTTAATAGTTTACTTGAATCGTGCTTGTCTACAGATACGAATTCCGTAGCCTCTGCAGGCTCGGCGGTAGCCTCCTCCTCTTTATCCCTGGGGTCTAGTTCATTGAAGGGATCGCTTGTGTATCGAAGAGGAGGGGCTTTCTTTAGTTGCTATGCCTCCAAGCTTTTCATGCAGAGAGTAGTCTCTGCATCTTTTCCTTTATTCTTTCTGCGGTTATTGCGAAGTTCAGTTACGTAGCAGTCTCGGGCAGCATCTTGATCTCCTTCTACTTCTCCTACTCCGTTGTCTGTTGGAAATTTCATTTTCAGGCACCAGGGGGCTAATACAATCTGGAAGTCAGACAAGGCTGGTCTTCCCAAGAAGGCGTTGTAAGCCGAGTGGTTTTCTATTAGTACGAACGTTTGTTTTCGCACAACGGAGCGGGGATGACTTCCTATTTCGACGAAGAGGTCAAGTTGCCCGAGGGGCATTTTTGCATCTCCAGTGAAACCGTGCAGTGGTTTGTCACAGGGGGATACATCCTTCATTGATAACTTCATTTTGTCGAAAGCATGTTTGAATAGGATATTTACGGAGCTTCCTGTGTCTATTAGAATCCGAAAAACTTTAGCTGGACCGAACCAGGCAGAGATGACCATAGGATCCATATGTGGGTACTGTCTTCCTTCCAAATCACGCCTACTGAATATGATGTCGTCGTTCTCTTTTCGTTTCGGGTGGCGTTCTTCCGTGATGGAGTTAACATAGCCTTCTGCATTTCTAAGCGACTTGCCGTACCTTTCCATCTCTGCCCAACTTCTGTCGGCGATGTGTGGTCCTCCTGAGATGGTAAGGACCACTATCTTCTCTTGACTAGAGCCACTGGTGTTGTGATTGTTGCGATTCCCTCCGCCTACCTCTGGGAGGGGTTGCTTTGAGTTCTCATTGGCTGGAGTTGGAGTCCTGTTCTGACCCTTCACATAGCGTTCCGGTCTTCTTCTTCTAATGTGTTCTTCGATCAAGTCCCGAAGATGGTGGCATTCATTGGTGTCATGTCCGTGGGATTCGTGGAAGCGACAGAACTTTCCGGACTTGAGTGCGTTATCTGATTCTTTCTTGTGCGGGGGGCGCTTGTATCCTAGTTCGCCCTGAGTGGCTAGGAAGATATTTTCGATTGTGTCGTTCAAAGGAGTGTAGGAGTCAAATCTCGGTCCTGGTCGATATTGGCGCTTTTCGACCTTTCTGCCCCCAGCATTGTCTCTAGATTCATTTCTTCGAGCGTCCTTAGCTGCAGTGGGAACCTTGTCCTGAACTATCTTGCCTTGTTGCCCTGACTGCCTCTCCGTAGCAGCGTCTTCAAGTCTCATATACTTTCCAGCTTCATGGAAGAAATCAGGCAAGGTAGCTGGTTTTTCCTTAGTTAATCTTCTGGCAAACTTGGTGTCTGGATGTACACCACTACAGAGGGCCATTAGAGTGAGTTTTTCATCGGCATCTTGAACTGCTGCCGCTGCGGCGTTGAACCGCGTTAGATATTGTTGCAGCGTCTCTCCGGATTTCTGTTTGACATTGGATAGAGAATAAGCATCCTTGGGTTGTTCCACATGGATGCGGAACTGGCTAATAAACCTTTCTTTCAACATCTCCCATGAGCTGATGGATCCTTGGGGTAGATGGCAGAACCAGGAGGTAGCTAGATCTGCTAGGAATAGCGGAAAGCATTTACATAATACTCCTTCTGTTGCTCCACTCATGAGCATATGCTGGGTGTATCTCTGCAAGTGTACGATGGGGTCGGAAGTTCCTTTGTAAGGTTCCATGGTTGGCATTTTCCATTCCCGGGGAGTGATGGCAGTTTCGATATTTCGGGTAAAGGGACTGGTGACCCTAGCGCCTATTCCCCGGTCCCTTTGCTCCCGTTGGACACATTCTCTGAATAATCGTGCCATTCGTTCGTCAGAACTTGGAGCGGACAAAAATGAGCTTGGTTCTTCCCTGCGGGATCTATCTCGTCCAGATGACCTGTAGGGATGGTACAGTCTATCACTTCTAGCATTATCCAGTGGTTGTCTTTGGCTGCTCGGATGCACGCTAGGACCAGCTACAGTTGCCCCCTGCCTTGATCTTCCCCTGTGGGGTTCTGTTTCGAGCACATCCATGGGGTCAACTTCGGGCTGGGTTCTAGCTCGGCTCCGTTCAGCGGGGTTTCTATGATTAGGTGGCATGACTGGCTCAGCTACATCCGACCCTCGCCTGGTGCCTCCTCCGCTGGGTTCGGTTCCAAGGGCTTCCTCGAGTCGGAATTCGGGCTGAGTCCGGGCGCGGCCCCTATCATTGTTGTTCCTGTTGATAGCTTCTTCGAAGAGGGAAGACCTTTGTTGCCTCCGAGATCCTCCGGATTGGGACTCACCCCATGATTCAGTGTTGTGGTTGGACTCTTCAGCATCCCTTAGGCGTGACATGAGTTGGTCCACCAAAGCTTCTTGTTGGGATGTGAAGCGGTTAGTTACTTCAGTCACAACCCTGTCCAGATCTGCCCTAGTGATTGGTTGTTCCGTTGCGGGACCAGTTGGATTTTCCTGATTTTCATCTGGTACTGCTGTTGAAGTGGGCTGATCTGCGATTGCTGGATCTGGAAGGCTGCTAGTTGCGATGTTCTTTCCTTTGTTAACATCCCTTCTTTGTTTGGAAGGCATGATTTCTAAGCAACGAGCGATGTTGTTAGGAAGAAGGTTGAGTGGGAGAAGATGAAGCTTGAGTTCTATTCTCAGTGAAAGCACCAAAAATGTTTGCACAAAAAAAAATGGACAAACACCTCCAAGTCGTATTATTTAGTAGATTATATGTGGATTTCAATGATTTTAGATGAGTATGTAAATATAAAAGAAGTAGGGGCTGAAATGTAAAAGACACGCAGATTTATAGTGGTTCGGCCGGAATATGCCTACGTCCACTTTATATGTTATTATCTTCTTTCTTTCGGATTACAAGTACAATGCTTCGTATACAAGTATATGAAAGTAGTTTGAAAGTTCCTTCCTCGCTTGAGCTCTCAAACTTGTCTGCCATTGTTGTACCCCTGCCCCTCTATTTATAGAATGAGGTAGGGGGCAGGGGTCTTGGAAGTATATAACTGCTGGTGGGCCCGGGCTGAAGCAATTTGGACTGGCAATCATCTGGTTCGGCGGAGGTCCATTCGGTGGTGAGGTATGGTTTGGCTCGGAGGTGTTGGTCCGGCCAGGCATGATTCGGTGTTGGTGGTCCGGTCGTGGAGTTGGTTCGGTGGTGAGCTTGAAGGTCGGTTCGGTCGTATGTGGTCCGGTCATGTAGGAAAGGGGTTGGACCGGTGGTATTGGAGAGGACGTTGATCCGGTATGGCTTGGTTGTGACTTTGAAGCTGGTTCGGCAGGAACTTGGACCGGCATTGGGTAGGTGAGGCGTTGGTTCGGTGGAGCGGAGGGAAGGAGGCTGGCTATGCCGAATGGACACGTGCTTGCATCGCCGAATGAGAAGGGGGCTGGCCATGCCGGATGGACTTGGGCTTGCACTGCCGAATGAAGCTTCATGTGTGAATGCCGAGTGTACCTTGCCGAATGAATTGGAGGTTGCGAACCCGGGCGAAACTGACGCTTCTTGGTCTCAAGATCCCCTGGGTGAGAATTCGCCCAACAATGCTATATCTGCTATATTATTATCATATGATGTTCACACCTGCTATTACACTTGTTATATCATATTTTATTGTTATTTCATCCTATTCTATCATTTATATCAGTTATCACCATTGCAAGTTCCCTGTAGACTAGAATCACTATGGGTTGAAATGATACATACCCGAACGGACTTTAGAATAGGGGAAAACGTTATGGGCTGAAATGATAGGCCTGAGCGGTTTCCAAAATCATTCATTTTACTTGGGACTGCGGGTTTGAAATGATAGAATTTCTTCGTAAACTGCGGATTGAAATGATACATATCCTTATCACTTGACCTAAGCTAGAAAACTATATATAGACCCGTGGTTTATGTAATATTTTTGAAAATGTTTTAAATTATTTTAAAATGTAAAAATTATAATATTTGGATAATATTTTGATTTAAATTTATTTAAAAATGATTTTGTAGAAATAATAGTGATTTTCTATAAATTAAATAATGAATTAAGTAAACGGTAAAGTAGAATTTGAACTATAAGTAAATTTTGGAATTTATGTTTTGTTTTAAAAAAGGAAATTATGTAAAGTAAGAAAAATATAATAGTTTGATTTAAAAATGTATTTTAAATGATTTTATAAAAATAATAATGATTTTTGAATAAGTTTAAATGTCAAACCAATGAATGTTTAAGTAAATTTTGAAATATAACTTAAACGTGAAATTTTAATTTTTGTTTTTAAAAGTGAAATTTTAATTAATAAAATTTATGGAAATAAGTTATATTTTGTAAATTTAAACCTAGTTGTTAAGTTAATAATTTAATTAAAGAAATGGAATTTAATACTTGAATTTAAATAAGAAATTATGTTAAAATTTGATTTTTTGGATGAGATTTAACTTCATAAAAATCATAAAATAAGAGTATTGAAATGATGGTTTTAAAATGTGAAATTATATGATGTTTATAAGTTAAATGATTTAAATTAAAGATTAACTGTTGGTGAAATTTGTATTCACAGATTTGGATTCCACCTTCTGGACATTGGAATCGTTGGAGATTATCTGCTTATCTAGTCTTATCTATTTCGGTTCTGTTGTTGTATTCAGCTTGTACTTGGTTATCATATTGAAACTTCTATTGTATTTTATTTCTTCTGTTGTATCTTGTTTAACTCGGATATATTTATATAGTAGCTTCATGAACTACTATATCTTTTACTTTCGCTGCATTATTAAATACTCTGTGTCTGTGATCTATGATTTTTATTTACTATATATTCTGAGATTTCCAAATTTTATTTACAACGCAGTATTTTGAGCAATTCAATTCCGGCATGAGTATCTACCTATACACTTATAATGGATGCGAATAGTTGAAAATAACTTATAAACATCATATAATTTCACATTTTAAAATCATCATTTCAATACTCTTATTTTATGATTTTTATAAAGTTAAATCTCATCCAAAAAATCAAACTTTAACATAATTTCTTATTTAAATTCAAGTATTAAATTCCATTTCTTTAATTAAATTATTAAATTAACAATTAGGTTTAAATTTACAAAATATAACTTATTTCCATAAATTTTACTTAATTAAAATTTCACTTTTAAAAACAAAAATTAAAATTTCACATTTAAGTTATATTTCAAAATTTACTTAAACATTTATTTGTTTAACATTTTAACTTATTCAAAAATCATTATTATTTTTATAAAATGATTTAAAATACATTTTTAAATCAAACTATTATATTTTTCTTACTTTACATAATTTCCTTTTTTAAAACAAAACATAAATTCCAAAATTTACTTATAGTTCAAATTCTACTTTACCGTTTACTTAATTCATTATTTAATTTATAGAAAATCACTAATATTTCTACAAAATCATTTTTAATTAAATTTAAATCAAAATATTATCCAAATATTATAATTTTTACATTTTAAAATAATTTAAAACATTTTCAAAAATATTACATAAACCACGAGTCTGTATATTGTTTTCTAGCCTAGGTCAAGTGATACAGATATATATCATTTCAATCTGCAGTTTACAAAGAAAAACCGGCTTCTATCATTTCAAACCCGCAGTCCCCAGTAAAATGAATGATTTTGGAAACCGCTCAAGCCTATCATTTCAGCCCATAACATTTTCCCCTATTCTATAGTCTGTTCGGGTATGTATCATTTCAACTCATAGTGATTCTAGTCTACATGGAACTTGCAATAGTGATAACTGATATAAATGACAGAATAGCATGAAATAACAATAACATATGATATAACAAGTGTAATAACAGGTGTGAACATCATATGATAATAATATAGCAGATATAGCATGATGGTAAACAGTTACAGATTCAAATGGTGTCAGTTTATCAGTTATATAAGTACATATTAGTCTGGTGAGATTTACTCACCTTTTTATGCTGGAGACATCAACTCAAATGACACAACGGATTCCAGAAGGCATGATGACACAACATAGGCTCAAGTGGGAAGAGATCCAAGCTTACAACTTGTGTTACAACCTAAAACAAAACCAAATAAATTAACATTTCGACACAACATTGAATTGAAACAACTTTGAAATAAAAAGAGATACGAATACATAGTCTTTTGCCTTGCTTTCTACATTTGATTGCACGGCCTAGGGGATGTTTTGGCTCAGGTTTGGACATACTTTGGTTCAGGTTTGGGCCCTATAAGTCATGGCTACAAGGTATTGAAGTGGTGTAGGAGTTACTACGCATGAATATGAAGAGGCTTACGTAAAATAGGTGGGTTCTTGGTCAACAAAAGGCTCGACCGTGTAGGGGTTTGGCTTGGCGATTCAAGTTCAGATCTGGCTAGATGTTGTAGTGGTGTGTCGTGGTCTGGTCAGAGGTGGTGGTGGCGGCTAGAGGTGGTGGAGGTTGTGGAAAAAGAGGTGGTGAAGCAACAAGGCTCAAACTAGCATGTTTTCAAGGCAAAGGTTGTATTTTTTTTTGGATTTTAGCATCATGGTGGGTTCAGCCATGTTTCAGATATGAGGAGTAAGTGGTGATGATGACAGAGATGAGGTGTAGGAGGTGGTGGCCATGGCTATGGAGTGGAGGCCGAGCAAAAGAGTGGAGAGAACAAGGCAAAAATACATAAGAAAATAGGAAGAAAAGGAAGAAAATATGAGGAAGACATTACCCAAAATGTTTGATGCCATGAATAAAATGAAAAAATGGTTTCTTAAGTGAGAAATAGGATGAAAGTCACGGCTAGAATACTGAAAATGGGCAGCCAAAATGAATAAATGAGATGGTAATGGCATTTGAAACGTTTTTGGACAATGAAACGTCTAGAAATGAAACGCCTTAAACTCTTCACGTTTCCATTTTCTAAGGATCATGTAACGACCCCAGTTTTTTGTAAATTTAAATTGAAAATTTAAAGGAATTTTTGGATTAAAAATTGTAAAATTATTTTAAATGGATTAGAGTGATGCGAATTTCCCCGAGATTGAAATAACTTTTGTATAAATCATTTTAAATTTAAAGATATTGTATATATGTATATACATTTGATTTGAAATGTAAATGATGATAATTTGAGTTATAAATATATGGGTATATAGAGAAATATAAAAACAATAATTTTTAGAAGTAAAATTTATGATAATTATTTAAAATAAAAATAGAAGTAAAATAAAAATGCAAGAATAAACAAAGCTCGAATACAAAGCTAGCTAAAAGAACATAAAACTAAAACAAAGTAAAAATAACAAACAAATACATAAGTATGCAAAAGAATCAACAAGTACAAAAGAAGATGTACAAGCAAATGAAGCTAAGCATGTAGACTGAGGAATAGAGCACTAAGCAATTAATGCCCTTACCTTAGTACACAATATAATACATCTCAGCCCATAATGTAAGCATAGCTGCCATTAATATAATATACATCAGCCACTAAACAAAATAAAAATCTCTGAACCAAAAATATCTATGTACAAACATAAAAATAAACAAGTAGAAATAGGGGTAAAGCCTGTAGAGTAGTATGTAAGGCAAGAAGGAAATGTCTCTGTTGTGTTGTACCAACATAATCTTACAAGCAGCAAATTCATTCTTTATATATCTTCTTCATCATAGTTCAAAACTCTGAAGCATACCACTTAGAAAAAAAAAATATTTTAAACCTGGAAGCTTTAAACAATTCAAAGCAGAATAAATCAATTCGAATCTGGAAATTCAACTTCAAAAGCAACTACAACCTGATAATCAAGATGAAGGTTCAGTTTGAAATTACACAAGGCTGTTCAAACAAAAGCAAATCCAGTTTCCAGTTCTCAGAGCACTTCCAGCTGCTCATGCTCTCTGTTTCAAACAACACATGTGAGCAAACTTCTTAACCCATAGGCTTGAATTTGTTGCCTTTTGATGATGATTGAAAATGAGGTTGTTTTGATATGTTTGCGTGATTGAGTTTATCTGAATAAATGCTTTGAATTGCTCTGTTTGATTTTGTATACACCTGCATAATATATACAGCCTGTCTCTGTTAGTTCCGTAGGCTTGGATTACCTAAAAAAAAAATCTAAATATATTCATACAATCAGAATTTGACTTCGATCCATGAATGAAACATGGTTATGATAATACATTATCAATTCTAAGATAGTTTAAGAATGTTCATTTTAGTAATTCACCCAGGATTAAGAAAATACAGAGTCAAGTAAACAATCAAAATAATTTCATTCAATTATTTATAGGCTTATGTTTTTAAATCAAAGCAAGATGTTTGAATATAAATCAAGCCTTAAACCTGTTTTCAACCTGTTAGTAGAGTATGTCCACTGGAAAATGATTTACATGGCAATCCTAAATTTATGTTAAATTCAAATATTCTAGATTGCTGATTCAACTATATAACTTGAATCTATATACAAAGTTAGGATTTTTAAAATAAAAACGATGATTTTTAGATTAATATTTAAGGTGCAATTCGAATATGAATAAAAGATACCTTTTTGTCAATATTTGTAGATTCAATTAAATTTTATTGTTGAAATTTACTTTGAAGCAAGATTGAAGATGTATTAACCCAGGAAAATGTTGAAAAAATTATCTGTTGCAAGAGATTTTGGGGATAGGTTTATTTAGGGTTTACCGTAAAGTTTGGGTTCGACATGATTTTCGTGCTCGTGTGGAGTCAGTATAGGATCGAGTTTGATGAGACTCAGGGAAGTGGTAGGGGAAGCGTTGACGAAGCAATGACCGGGGTTTCGAACATTCCAATGATCTTGATGTCGAGAACGATGGGTTTTCTTCTGAGTTGGGTTTGGGTTTTAGTTCGATCGAACTACTCGATTTTGATCTGATGAACTTCTCACCTATCTGGATGGTCATAAGACTTTAAGGCGACGTCGTTGACTTGCTGGTGATCACGGCAGTGATCGGAGGCGATCGTAGCCAGTGTGCACGTGTACATGTTAGTATGTGCACGTTGATTGCAGGTAAAAGAAATGGGAAGAGGGAAAAAAAAAAGAAAACTGGGAAAGAAGAAGAGGAAGTTGTGCGAAGGAGTGTGCCTCGGGTGGAACCTGGATGCGTGACTGTGTTCGCGTGCTACAGCAGTTAAAAAAAAAATAAGAGAAGAAAAATAGGAGTGGTAGAAGAAGAAGCAACCGTGTGTTGCAGGGGAGATTCAGGGAAGAAAGGAAGTAGCATGTGCTGCAGGGATGACTCGAGTGTTTTGGGTAGGAAACGCGAAGTGCTACTCGGGTTTAGCAGAGGTATTCTCGAGTTTTTCAACTATAGTTTTTTATAAAGGGTTAAGTAAACTGTTTAATTAGTCTTAACACTACAAGTTAGGGAAATGGTTAACAAATTAGTTAAGTCCTAAATACGAGTTTTAAATAATTAAGTTAAGTTCAGTATAGAAATTATTAACATTTAAAGTTATAGTTAATTATAAATTTATTTATTTTTCAAATTTAAAAAAAAAGACTTGTAAAAAAAATGTTAATTTAAACGAACAATTAATATTAATTAATTATTTTTGGCAAGTAATTAAGAATGGTTAAATGTTCAATTAATTTTTTTTAGAAGTAATTAAGGATAATTACATAATAATTATAATTAGAGTTGAACTGTTTAAGTAATTAATAAAATTTTGTAATTAATTACTTAAGTTAATTTATGAATGATTAATAAGTTAATTAATTTAAAATTTTAATTATGAATTGATAAACGATTAACTAAGTAATTAGTAATTAATGATGAATAATTAATTAAGTAATTAAGGCTTAATAATTGATTACGTAATAATTTATTAATTAAATAATTTGAAATGGAATAAGAAATTGATTGATAATTAATGAGAGTAATTAAGGATTAATTACTTATCGTAATAAATTTTGGATATTTTGATTAATTAAAGGTTAATTAATTATGTAATTAACTCAAAGTTAATTTAATTAATGTGATTAATTAAGGGCTAATTAATTATAGGTAATTGATTAAGATGGATAATTAAGGATTAATGTATAAATTGATTAATTAATATTAAATGATTTGTAATTAATAAATCAAGATTGGATAATTAATTCATAAGTAATTGATTTAATTGGGAATAAATTGAATTGATTAGGATTAAACGATTAATTGATCCTGCTTATAAATGATTATTAAATGCTTGACCTTACTTATGGATGATCGTATTATATGTGATGCCTTGAATTGATTGTCCTGTCTGATCTGTGATATTTTATTCTGTGGTTTGTGCCGTGTATGATTTATTCATTTATTTACATCTGTATATTATCTGTGAATCTGTGAATGGGCGATAAGCTTTATAGCTATATCGCTTATCAACTATATCTCTGTGTTTTGATCTGTGATGATTGAATAATGTTGCACTATTGTGTTAAACCCCTGGACCACACCATACACACACAATTATGGATTTCACGAGGAAATCGGTTAAGTCACAGATTTTTGAAATAGTTTAAAATTTGAATTTTTAAATTCAAATGTTTTGGAAATGGAATTGGAATAGAAGTGAAAAGCTTTTGAAATGGAATTTCAAAGATGGAAATTTATTTTGAATAACTGGATTAAGTGTTGGAATTTAAATACTTTAATTTAAATTTGAATTCAATATTCAAATTGAATTCTGTAATTTGAAACTAGGGATTAATGATATTATACTAGTCATTATGAGTTAAATCATTTTTAAAGTATTATTTTCGGGAATTTGAATTTAACCCAAGGATTTCAACTCGTATAAATGAATCAGATTTCCAAAATGAAAACTGTTGTTTTCAAATGATAAACACTTTTAGATAAGAACTGAGATTCCAGTTAATTAGGGGAATTTCAAGATTGAATAGAGAAATGATTTTCCTAAGTTATGAATGAATTCTTTTTGAAAGCTATGAATTAAATCTGTTTATTTTTAACTGATTTAAATTGATGATTTATTTAAATCAAATTGAAATGAAATTGTTTTGAAGGCTATAAGTTAAATCTTTGATTTAAAGATTTAACGAGTTAATCAAATTGAAATGAAAATTGATTTGGAAAATCTGTGAATGAATCTTTTGTTTAAAAGATTAAAATGTGAAAATTGCTTAAACCGTTAAAGGTTGTGAAAATGAATCTTTTTGTGTAAAGATTTGAAATGATAATTGGATTAAACCATTTGAAAGAAAGTTTTGAATTACTAAGTTGTGACTTAATTGAAATCCCAATATCCATATATTTTTAAATATTGCGCTCACTATTCGGGTTAGCCGGGAAAGGACCTTTGGGTCGTATAACCCATTCTGAATATGTGATTCGACGTTATGGATAGCATTTGGAGACCGGTGATGAAGACCGGGTATTTGCGAAAGCGATAGGATGACCTATCGATTGTTTCTGCACCGAGTCGCGCCGGTATAGAGACTCCATATGTGATGGGAAGTCCGAACGTGATTAGTGAATATCCGGATTGCAAGGACTTCTTTGTAAGTGCCTTCGGTTCTGTTCAAGCCCAGAACAGACTTGTATGGATTGTATGTCTGACATTACAATTGAGATATAAAGCTGATTTCTTTCAAATATATTTCTGTTGGTGGCGGAGAATTTATTCTCTTAGCTTAACACCCTTCTCTGAGACGTACGAGCTCAAAGGTTATGTAGTCGAAGGTTATCAGCGATATATTCCCAATTTGGTAATGTGACATGCTGAGTGTTGCTGTGAAATGATCATTGTGTTGATTATTTGTGATAGGATCATTTATTTGATCGTCTATCTTGGTGATCATTTCTATGATCATTTGTTGACCCAAAGCACGGCTTTTGTATAAAGTGTGTTTTTGTGGACGAGACTTCGTCGAGCCTCACAAACCGGTAATGGTCGAAACAGGAATTGTGCGGCAAGGTTTTCAGGGATCGCTTCCCTAGGGTATGACCATTCCTTTTGGAAAAGGGTAGTATCATGGTATGGAGCCCAGATACTTACTCATGTTGAAACACTTATTATTATGGTGTGATGTTGGTTAGAGAGCTCTCGTTTAAAGGTCCCAAAGGACCGGGGGTGGTATATCTGAGGGTTTGTAATATCCCTTGGGAAAAGGGGTTCCCGGCCTTGTTTAGCAGAGAACGGTTTGGTTCTCGGGGCGTCATTCCAGAGGCGTTTCCATGTGGCAATGGGAAGTTCCTTAGCCTGACCATTTGTTGGAAAATCCATTCTTCAAATACGAGCCTTGTACGGTTTTAGTTGTATAACCTGCCATGGAATATGGCGGTAACCCGCTATTGAACATGGTAGCTATAGTAGGCATAGTTCGAAATGTCTATGTCGGCTAAGATTTATATCTTTATTTTCGAAATAAATTTTTCCTACACTATGCACTAGTGATAATATCAAATGTTTCTTTTTAATACGTATCAAGCATCTTTGACTGTCATAAGGAGAAATCTCCTCCGATTCTGCGTTTGCATTGTGTGTGTGTGCGGGAGGCCTTATGGTAGTCTCATTTCTAAAAAAGCATTGCGAATTGACTTTGAAAATATTTTGTTGAATGTTTTAAAAGATAAACTGTTTTTGTTGCTCACACCAGTCCCACGACTGATCCGGAGTTTATTGTTTCTTTCTTAAACTCTGGATGCTCATTATTTTCTACACGAGCAGTCTAGAGTTGGATTTTTCAGATAGTTAGATATAGTGGATTATCTGGAGTTAGTTCAGTCTTTGGACCGGACCAGACTTGCTTAGCTAGGTGCATCGTTATTGGGGGTTCTCGCTATTGCTGGATTGATTCTTGGAGATGGAGTTGCAGTTCTCGGAGTTCTCTTTTGAAGACTATCTCAGAGTTATAATTGTTCCGCTGCTAAATGTTATCTATTTTACTTTTCCGCTGCTATTTTATTGTATCATACCTCTGATGTATATTGATATCTATTGGATCATCTGTTGTATCAGATATTGTATCAAAGCTGTATACCAATGTATTATTCTTTTATTCCGCTGTGTTATTTACTTAATGTTGTTATAAGCTCCGGCGGATCGGATTTGAACGGTCGAATCTATGGCATTCGAATACGATTTGAAGTATGGATGTCGATTTTCGAGCGAGCGAAATCCGAGTCGTTACATTTGGTATCAGAGCTAAGGTTAAACTTTAGCTCAGGAGTATAACAAATTAAGTAGCTCATTAGAGATAGGATGAAGTATCCCTAGAATGAGTGTTTCCCTAAGATATCTGTTTTAACGCTTCAGTAAATTCTCTTACTATCCACTGATAGTAAGTATGAGTGCAAGAAGAGAACGAGATAAGGGACAGGAAAATACGACTATAATTGGTCAGTACTCTGTAACAATAGTGGGAATAACTTTCTCTATCAATCTCCTTTGATTCGGTTCTAAATTCTTTTGATTTCTTCATGACAGCTCCAGAAAGAAGTTTCGGTGTGATTGTGGCCTACGAATCATTGTAGGAAATTCTTACTTCGTATCCTCATCGGTTTCTTACCAGTTTCTTGATTTAAACTCTAATGAAAATGAATTTGAAATTTGAAATTGAAATTTTTTAATGAATTAGAAATTTTGAATTGAGTTAAATTTAATTAATAGAATATGAAGGATAAATTGAATTGTATCGATAAAGCGATTTCGTTTAAAATCAAATTTTGAAATTCTATTGTAATTTCTTGGGTTGATCGAAGTCCGAAGAGGGACAAATTGGTATGTATTCTGAGATATTCCGACTTGAGTTTGGAAATTCATATCTTCAGTTTGAGGAATTATAGGAGATCGAATCTGTCTATCTCTGTGTTGTTTTCGTGCTTGCGAATTTCGAGGACGAAATTCTTTTAAGGGGGGAAGTTTGTAACGACCCCAGTTTTTTGTAAATTTAAATTGATAATTTAAAGGAAATTTTGGATTAAAAATTGTAAAATTTATTTTAAATGGATTAGAGTGATGCGAATTTCCCCGAGATTGAAATAACTTTTGTATAAATCATTTTAAATTTAAAAATATTGTATATATGTATATACATTTGATTTGAAATGTAAATGATGATAATTTGAGTTATAAATATATGGGTATATGGAGAAATATAAAACAATAATTTTTAGAAGTAAAATTTATGATAATTATTTAAAATAAAAATAGAAGTAAAATAAAAATGCAAGAATAAACAAAGCTCGAATACAAAGCTAGCTAAAAGAACATAAAACTAAAACAAAGTAAAAATAACAAACAAATACATAAGTATGCAAAAGAATCAACAAGTACAAAAGAAGATGTACAAGCAAATGAAGCTAAGCATGTAGACTGAGGAATAGAGCACTAAGCAATTAATGCCCTTACCTTAGTACACAATATAATACATCTCAGCCCATAATGTAAGCATAGCTGCCATTAATATAATATACATCAGCCACTAAACAAAATAAAAATCTCTGAACCAAAAATATCTATGTACAAACATAAAAATAAAAAAGTAGAAATAGGGGTAAAGCCTGTAGAGTAGTATGTAAGGCAAGAAGGAAATGTCTCTGTTGTGTTGTACCAACATAATCTTACAAGCAGCAAATTCATTCTTTATATATCTTCTTCATCATAGTTCAAAACTCTGAAGCATACCACTTAGAAAAAAAAAATATTTTAAACCTGGAAGCTTTAAACAATTCAAAGCAGAATAAATCAATTCGAATCTGGAAATTCAACTTCAAAAGCAACTACAACCTGATAATCAAGATGAAGGTTCAGTTTGAAATTACACAAGGCTGTTCAAACAAAAGCAAATCCAGTTTCCAGTTCTCAGAGCACTTCCAGCTGCTCATGCTCTCTGTTTCAAACAACACATGTGAGCAAACTTCTTAACCCATAGGCTTGAATTTGTTGCCTTTTGATGATGATTGAAAATGAGGTTGTTTTGATATGTTTGCGTGATTGAGTTTATCTGAATAAATGCTTTGAATTGCTCTGTTTGATTTTGTATACACCTGCATAATATATACAGCCTGTCTCTGTTACTTCCATAGGCTTGGATTACCTCAAAAAAAAATCTAAATATATTCATACAATCAGAATTTGACTTCGATCCATGAATGAAACATGGTTATGATAATACATTATCAATTCTAAGATAGTTTAAGAATGTTCATTTTAGTAATTCACCCAGGATTAAGAAAATACAGAGTCAAGTAAACAATCAAAATAATTTCATTCAATTATTTATAGGCTTATGTTTTTAAATCAAAGCAAGATGTTTGAATATAAATCAAGCCTTAAACCTGTTTTCAACCTGTTAGTAGAGTATGTCCACTGGAAAATGATTTACAGGGCAATCATAAATTTATGTTAAATTCAAATATTCTAGATTGCTGATTCAACTATATAACTTGAATCTATATACAAAGTTAGGATTTTTAAAATAAAAACGATGATTTTTAGATTAATATTTAAGGTGCAATTCGAATATGAATAAAAGATACCTTTTTGTCAATATCTGTAGATTCAATTAAATTTTATTGTTGAAATTTACTTTGAAGCAAGATTGAAGATGTATTAACCCAGGAAAAATGTTGAACAAATTATCTGTTGCAAGAGATTTTGGGGATAGGTTTATTTAGGGTTTACCGTAAAGTTTGGGTTCGACATGATTTTCGTACTCGTGTGGAGTCAGTATAGGATCGAGTTTGATGAGACTCAGGGAAGTGGTAGGGGAAGCGTTGACGAAGCAATGACCGGGGTTTCGAACATTCCAATGATCTTGATGTCTAGAACGATGGGTTTTCTTCTGAGTTGGGTTTGGGTTTTAGTTCGATCGAACTACTCGATTTTGATCTGATGAACTTCTCACGTATCTGGATGGTCGTAAGACTTTAAGGCGACGTCGTTGACTTGCTGGTGATCACGGCAGTGATCGGAGGCGATCGTAGCCAGTGTGCACGTGTACGTGTTAGTATGTGCACGTTGATTGCAGGTAAAAGAAATGGGAAGAGGGAAAAAAAAAGAAAACTGGGAAAGAAGAAGAGGAAGTTGTGCGAAGGAGTGTGCCTCGGGTGGAACCTGGATGCGTGACTGTGTTCGCGTGCTACAGCAGTTAAAAAAAAAAAATAAGAGAAGAAAAATAGGAGTGGAAGAAGAAGAAGCAACCGTGTGTTGCAGGGGAGATTCAGGGAAGAAAGGAAGTAGCATGTGCTGCAGGGATGACTCGAGTGTTTTGGGTAGGAAACGCGAAGTGCTACTCGGGTTTAGCAGAGGTATTCTCGAGTTTTTCAACTGTAGTTTTTTATAAAGGGTTAAGTAAACTGTTTAATTAGTCTTAACACTACAAGTTAGGGAAATGGTTAACAAATTAGTTAAGTCCTAAATACGAGTTTTAAATAATTAAGTTAAGTTCAGTATAGAAATAATTAACATTTAAAGTTATAGTTAATTATAAATTTATTTATTTTTCAAATTTAAAAAAAAAGACTTGTAAAAAAAATGTTAATTTAAACGAACAATTAATATTAATTAATTATTTTTGGCAAGTAATTAAGAATGGTTAAATGTTCAATTAATTTTTTTAGAAGTAATTAAGGATAATTACATAATAATTATAATTAGAGTTGAACTAATTAATGTTTAAGTAATTAATAAAATTTTGTAATTAATTACTTAAGTTAATTTATGAATGATTAATAAGTTAATTAATTTAAAATTTTAGTTATGAATTGATAAACGATTAACTAAGTAATTAGTAATTAATGATGAATAATTAATTAAGTAATTAAGGCTTAATAATTGATTACGTAATAATTTATTAATTAAATAATTTGAAATGGAATAAGAAATTGATTGATAATTAATGAGAGTAATTAAGGATTAATTACTTATCGTAATAAATTTTGGATATTTTGATTAATTAAAGGTTAATTAATTATGTAATTAACTCAAAGTTAATTTAATTAATGTGATTAATTAAGGGCTAATTAATTATAGGTAATTGATTAAGATGGATAATTAAGGATTAATGTACAAATTGATTAATTAATATTAAATGATTTGTAATTAATAAATCAAGATTGGATAATTAATTCATAAGTAATTGATTTAATTGGAAATAAATTGAATTGATTAGGATTAAACGATTAATTGATCCTGCTTATAAATGATTATTAAATGCTTGACCTTACTTATGGATGATCGTACTATATGTGATGCCTTGAATTGATTGTCCTGTCTGATATATGATATTTTATTCTGTGGTTTGTGCCGTGTATGATTTATTCATTTATTTACATCTGTATATTGTCTGTGAATCTGTGAATGGGCGATAAGCTTTATAGCTATATCGCTTATCAACTATATCTCTGTGTTTTGATCTGTGATGATTGAATAATGTTGCACTATTGTGTTAAACCCCTGGACCACACCATAAACACACAATTATGGATTTCACGAGGAAATCGGTTAAGTCACAGATTTTTGAAATAGTTTAAAATTTGAATTTTTAAATTCAAATGTTTTGGAAATGGAATTGGAATAGAAGTGAAAAGCTTTTGAAATGGAATTTCAAAGATGGAAATTTATTTTGAATAACTGGATTAAGTGTTGGAATTTAAATACTTTAATTTAAATTTGAATTCAATATTCAAATTGAATTCTGTAATTTGAAACTAGGGATTAATGATATTATACTAGTCATTATGAGTTAAATCATTTTTAAAGTATTATTTTCGGGAATTTGAATTTAACCCAAGGATTTCAACTCGTATAAATGAATCAGATTTCCAAAATGAAAACTGTTGTTTTCAAATGATAAACACTTTTAGATAAGAACTGAGATTCCAGTTAATTAGGGGAATTTCAAGATTGAATAGAGAAATGATTTTCCTAAGTTATGAATGAATTCTTTATGAAAGCTATGAATTAAATCTGTTTATTTTTAACTGATTTAAATTGATGATTTATTTAAATCAAATTGAAATGAAATTGTTTTGAAGGCTATAAGTTAAATCTTTGATTTAAAGATTTAACGAGTTAATCAAATTGAAATGAAAATTGATTTGGAAAATCTGTGAATGAATCTTTTGTTTAAAAGATTAAAATGTGAAAATTGCTTAAACCGTTAAAGGTTGTGAAAATGAATCTTTTTGTGTAAAGATTTGAAATGATAATTGGATTAAACCATTTGAAAGAAAGTTTTGAATTACTAAGTTGTGACTTAATTGAAATCCCAATATCCATATTTTTTTAAATATTGCACTCACTATTCGGGTTAGCCGGGAAAGGACCTTTGGGTCGTATAACCCATTCTGAATATGTGATTCGACGTTATGGATAGCATTTGGAGACCGGTGATGAAGACCGGGTATTTGCGAAAGCGATAGGATGACCTATCGATTGTTTCTGCACCGAGTCGCGCCGGTATAGAGACTCCATATGTGATGGGAAGTCCGAACGTGATTAGTGAATATCCGGAATGCAAGGACTTCTTTGTAAGTGCCTTCGGTTCTGTTCAAGCCCAGAACAGACTTGTATGGATTGTATGTCTGACATTACAATTGAGATATAAAGCTGATTTCTTTCAAATATATTTCTGTTGGTGAAGGAGAATTTATTCTCTTAGCTTAACACCCTTCTCTGAGACGTACGAGCTCAGAGGTTATGTAGTTGAAGGTTATCAGCGATATATTCCCAATTTGGTAATGTGACATGCTGAGTGTTGCTGTGAAATGACCATTGTGTTGATTATTTGTGATAGGATCATTTATTTGATCGTCTATCTTGGTGATCATTTCTATGATCATTTGTTGACCCAAAGCACGGCTTTTGTATAAAGTGCGTTTTTGTGGACGAGACTTCGTCGAGCCTCACAAACCGGTAATGGTCGAAACAGGAATTGTACGGCAAGGTTTTCAGGGATCGCTTCCCTAGGGTATGACCATTCCTTCTGGAAAAGGGTAGTATCATGGTATGGAGCCCAGATACTTACTCATGTTGAAACACTTATTATTATGGTGAGATGTTGGTTAGAGAGCTCTCGTTTAAAGGTCCCAAAGGACCGGGGGTGGTATATCTGAGGGTTTGTAATATCCCTTGGGAAAAGGGGTTCCCGGCCTTGTTTAGCAGAGAACGGTTTGGTTCTCGGGGCGTCCTTCCAGAGGCGTTTCCATGTGGCAATGGGAAGTTCCTTGGCCTGACCATTTGTTGGAAAATCCATTCTTCAAATACGAGCCTTGTACGGTTTTAGTTGTATAACCTGCCATGGAATATGGCGGTAACCCGCTATTGAACATGGTAGCTATAGTAGGCATAGTTCGAAATGTCTATGTCGGCTAAGATTTATATCTTTATTTTCGAAATAAATTTTTCCTACACTATGCACTAGTGATAATATCAAATGTTTCTTTTTAATACGTATCAAGCATCTTTGACTGTCATAAGGAGAAATCTCCTCCGATTCTGTGTTTGCATTGTGTGTGTGTGCGGGAGGCCTTATGGTAGTCTCATTTCTAAAAAAGCATTGCGAATTGACTTTGAAAATCTTTTGTTGATTGTTTTAAAAGATAAACTGTTTTTGTTGCTCACACCAGTCCCACGACTGATCCGGAGTTTATTGTTTCTTTCTTAAACTCTGGATGCTCATTATTTTCTACACGAGCAGTCTAGAGTTGGATTTTTCAGATAGTTAGATATAGTGGATTATCTGGAGTTAGTTCAGTCTTTGGACCGGACCAGACTTGCTTAGCTAGGTGCATCGTTATTGGGGGTTCTCGCTATTGCTGGATTGATTCTTGGAGATGGAGTTGCAGTTCTCGGAGTTCTCTTTTGAAGACTATCTCAGAGTTATAATTGTTCCGCTGCTAGATGTTATCTATTTTTCTTTTCCGCTGCTATTTTATTGTATCATACCTCTGATGTATATTGATATCTATTGGATCATCTGTTGTATCAGATATTGTATCAAAGCTGTATACCAATGTATTATTCTTTTATTCCGCTGTGTTATTTACTTAATGTGGTTATAAGCTCCGGCGGATCGGATTTGAACGGTCGAATCTATGGCATTCGAATACGATTTGAAGTATGGATGTCGATTTTCGAGCGAGCGAAATCCGAGTCGTTACATTTGGTATCATAGCTAAGGTTAAACTTTAGCTCAGGAGTATAACAAATTAAGTAGCTCGTTAGAGATAGGATGAAGTATCCCTAGAATGAGTGTTTCCCTAAGATATCTGTTTTAACGCCTCAGTAAATTCTCTTACTATCCACTGATAGTAAGTATGAGTGCAAGAAGAGAACGAGATAGGGGACAGGAAAATACGACTATAATTGGTCAGTACTCTGTAACAACAGTGGAAATAACTTTCTCTATCAATCTCCTTTGATTCGTTTCTAAATTCTTTTGATTTCTTCATGACAGCTCCAGAAAGAAGTTTCGGTGTGATTGTGGCCTACGGATCATTGTAGGAAATTCTTACTTCGTATCCTCATCGGTTTCTTACCAGTTTCTTGATTTAAACTCTAATGAAAATGAATTTGAAATTTGAAATTGAAAATTTTTAATGAATTAGAAATTTTGAATTGAGTTAAATTTGATTAATAGAATATGAAGGATAAATTGAATTGTATCGATAAAGCGATTTCGTTTAAAATCAAATTTTGAAATTCTATTGTAATTTCTTGGGTTGATCGAAGTCCGAAGAGGGACAAATTGGTATGTATTCTGAGATATTCCGACTTGAGTTTGGAAATTCATATCTTCAGTTTGAGGAATTATAGGAGATCGAATCTGTCTATCTCTGTGTTGTTTTCGTGCTTGCGAATTTCGAGGACGAAATTCTTTTAAGGGGGGAAGTTTGTAACGACCCCAGTTTTTTGTAAATTTAAATTGATAATTTAAAGGAATTTTTGGATTAAAAATTGTAAAATTTATTTTAAATGGATTAGAGTGATGCGAATTTCCCCGAGATTGAAATAACTTTTGTATAAATCATTTTAAATTTAAAAATATTGTATATATGTATATACATTTGATTTGAAATGTAAATGATGATAATTTGAGTTATAAATATATGGGTATATGGAGAAATATAAAACAATAATTTTTAGAAGTAAAATTTATGATAATTATTTAAAATAAAAATAGAAGTAAAATAAAAATGCAAGAATAAACAAAGCTCGAATACAAAGCTAGCTAAAAGAACATAAAACTAAAACAAAGTAAAAATAACAAACAAATACATAAGTATGCAAAAGAATCAACAAGTACAAAAGAAGATGTACAAGCAAATGAAGCTAAGCATGTAGACTGAGGAATAGAGCACTAAGCAATTAATGCCCTTACCTTAGTACACAATATAATACATCTCAGCCCATAATGTAAGCATAGCTGCCATTAATATAATATACATCAGCCACTAAACAAAATAAAAATCTCTGAACCAAAAATATCTATGTACAAACATAAAAATAAACAAGTAGAAATAGGGGTAAAGCCTGTAGAGTAGTATGTAAAGCAAGAAGGAAATGTCTCTGTTGTGTTGTACCAACATAATCTTACAAGCAGCAAATTCATTCTTTATATATCTTCTTCATCATAGTTCAAAACTCTGAAGCATACCACTTAGGAAAAAAAAAATTTAAACCTGGAAGCTTTAAACAATTCAAAGCAGAATAAATCAATTCGAATCTGGAAATTCAACTTCAAAAGCAACTACAACCTGATAATCAAGATGAAGGTTCAGTTTGAAATTACACAAGGCTGTTCAAACAAAAGCAAATCCAGTTTCCAGTTCTCAGAGCACTTCCAGCTGCTCATGCTCTCTGTTTCAAACAACACATGTGAGCAAACTTCTTAACCCATAGGCTTGAATTTTTTACCTTTTGATGATGATTGAAAATGAGGTTGTTTTGATATGTTTGCGTGATTGAGTTTATCTGAATAAATGCTTTGAATTGCTCTGTTTGATTTTGTATACACCTGCATAATATATACAGCCTGTCTCTGTTACTTCCATAGGCTTGGATTACCTAAAAAAAAAATCTAAATATATTCATACAATCAGAATTTGACTTCGATCCATGAATGAAACATGGTTATGATAATACATTATCAATTCTAAGATAGTTTAAGAATGTTCATTTTAGTAATTCACCCAGGATTAAGAAAATACAGAGTCAAGTAAACAATCAAAATAATTTCATTCAATTATTTATAGGCTTATGTTTTTAAATCAAAGCAAGATGTTTGAATATAAATCAAGCCTTAAACCTGTTTTCAACCTGTTAGTAGAGTATGTCCACTGGAAAATGATTTACAGGGCAATCATAAATTTATGTTAAATTCAAATATTCTAGATTGTTCATTCAACTATATAACTTGAATCTATATACAAAGTTAGGATTTTTAAAATAAAAACGATGATTTTTAGATTAATATTTAAGGTGCAATTCGAATATGAATAAAAGATACCTTTTTGTCAATATCTGTAGATTCAATTAAATTTTATTGTTGAAATTTACTTTGAAGCAAGATTGAAGATGTATTAACCCAGGAAAAATGTTGAAAAAATTATCTGTTGCAAGAGATTTTGGGGATAGGTTTATTTAGGGTTTACCGTAAAGTTTGGGTTGGACATGATTTTCGTGCTCGTGTGGAGTCAGTATAGGATCGAGTTTGATGAGACTCAGGGAAGTGGTAGGGGAAGCGTTGACGAAGCAATGACCGGGGTTTCGAACATTCCAATGATCTTGATGTCGAGAACGATGGGTTTTCTTCTGAGTTGGGTTTGGGTTTTAGTTCGATCGAACTACTCGATTTTGATCTGATGAACTTCTCACGTATCTGGATGGTCGTAAGACTTTAAGGCGACGTCGTTGACTTGCTGGTGATCACGGCAGTGATCAGAGGCGATCGTAGCCAGTGTGCACATGTACGTGTTAGCATGTGCACATTGATTACAAGTAAAAGAAATAGGAAGAGGGAAAAAAAAAGAAAACTGGGAAAGAAGAAGAGGAAGTTGTGCGAAGGAGTGTGCCTCGGGTGGAACCTGGATGCGTGACTGTGTTCGCGCGCTACAGCAGTTAAAAAAAAAATAAGAGAAGAAAAATAGGAGTGGTAGAAGAAGAAGCAACCGTGTGTTGCAGGGGAGATTCAGGGAAGAAAGGAAGTAGCATGTGCTGCAGGGATGACTCGAGTGTTTTGGGTAGGAAACGCGAAGTGCTACTCGGGTTTAGCAGAGGTATTCTTGAGTTTTTCAACTGTAGTTTTTTATAAAGGGTTAAGTAAACTGTTTAATTAGTCTTAACACTACAAGTTAGGGAAATGGTTAACAAATTAGTTAAGTCCTAAATACGAGTTTTAAATAATTAAGTTAAGTTCAGTATAGAAATTATTAACATTTAAAGTTATAGTTAATTATAAATTTATTTATTTTTCAAATTTAAAAAAAAAGACTTGTAAAAAAAATGTTAATTTAAACGAACAATTAATATTAATTAATTATTTTTGGCAAGTAATTAAGAATGGTTAAATGTTCAATTAATTTTTTTTAGAAGTAATTAAGGATAATTACATAATAATTATAATTAGAGTTGAACTAATTAATGTTTAAGTAATTAATAAAATTTTGTAATTAATTACTTAAGTTAATTTATGAATGATTAATAAGTTAATTAATTTAAAATTTTAATTATGAATTGATAAACGATTAACTAAGTAATTAGTAATTAATGATGAATAATTAATTAAGTAATTAAGGCTTAATAATTGATTACGTAATAATTTATTAATTAAATAATTTGAAATGGAATAAGAAATTGATTGATAATTAACGAGAGTAATTAAGGATTAATTACTTATCGTAATAAATTTTGGATATTTTGATTAATTAAAGGTTAATTAATTATGGAATTAACTCAAAGTTAATTTAATTAATGTGATTAATTAAGGGCTAATTAATTATAGGTAATCGATTAAGATGGATAATTAAGGATTAATGTATAAATTGATTAATTAATATTAAATGATTTGTAATTAATAAATCAAGATTGGATAATTAATTCATAAGTAATTGATTTAATTGGAAATAAATTGAATTGATTAGGATTAAACGATTAATTGATCCTGCTTATAAATGATTATTAAATGCTTGACCTTACTTATGGATGATCGTATTATATGTGATGCCTTGAATTGATTGTCCTGTCTGATCTGTGATATTTTATTCTGTGGTTTGTGCCGTGTATGATTTATTCATTTATTTACATCTGTATATTATCTGTGAATGGGCGATAAGCTTTATAGCTATATCGCTTATCAACTATATCTCTGTGTTTTGATCTGTGATGATTGAATAATGTTGCACTATTGTGTTAAACCCCTGGACCACACCATACACACACAATTATGGATTTCACGAGGAAATCGGTTAAGTCACAGATTTTTGAAATAGTTTAAAATTTGAATTTTTAAATTCAAATGTTTTGGAAATGGAATTGGAATAGAAGTGAAAAGCTTTTGAAATGGAATTTCAAAGATGGAAATTTATTTTGAATAACTGGATTAAGTGTTGGAATTTAAATACTTTAATTTAAATTTGAATTCAATTTTCAAATTGAATTCTGTAATTTGAAACAAGGGATTAATGATATTATACTAGTCATTATGAGTTAAATCATTTTTAAAGTATTATTTTCGGGAATTTGAATTTAACCCAAGGATTTCAACTCGTATAAATGAATCAGATTTCCAAAATGAAAACTGTTGTTTTCAAATGATAAACACTTTTAGATAAGAACTGAGATTCCAGTTAATTAGGGGAATTTCAAGATTGAATAGAGAAATGATTTTCCTAAGTTATGAATGAATTCTTTTTGAAAGCTATGAATTAAATCTGTTTATTTTTAACAGATTTAAATTGATGATTTATTTAAATCAAATTGAAATGAAATTGTTTTGAAGGCTATAAGTTAAATCTTTGATTTAAAGATTTAACGAGTTAATCAAATTGAAATGAAAATTGATTTGGAAAATCTGTGAATGAATCTTTTGTTTAAAAGATTAAAATGTGAAAATTGCTTAAACCGTTAAAGGTTGTGAAAATGAATCTTTTTGTGTAAAGATTTGAAATGATAATTGGATTAAACCATTTGAAAGAAAGTTTTGAATTACTAAGTTGTGACTTAATTGAAATCCCAATATCCATATATTTTTAAATATTGCGCTCACTATTCGGGTTAGCCGGGAAAGGACCTTTGGGTCGTATAACCCATTCTGAATATGTGATTCGACGTTATGGATAGCATTTGGAGACCGGTGATGAAGACCGGGTATTTGCGAAAGCGATAGGATGACCTATCGATTGTTTCTGCACCGAGTCGCGCCGGTATAGAGACTCCATATGTGATGGGAAGTCCGAACGTGATTAGTGAATATCCGGATTGCAAGGACTTCTTTGTAAGTGCCTTCGGTTCTGTTCAAGCCCAGAACAGACTTGTATGGATTGTATGTCTGACATTACAATTGAGATATAAAGCTGATTTCTTTCAAATATATTTCTGTTGGTGGCGGAGAATTTATTCTCTTAGCTTAACACCCTTCTCTGAGACGTACGAGCTCAGAGGTTATGTAGTTGAAGGTTATCAGCGATATATTCCCAATTTGGTAATGTGACATGCTGAGTGTTGCTGTGAAATGATCATTGTGTTGATTATTTGTGATAGGATCATTTATTTGATCGTCTATCTTGGTGATCATTTCTATGATCATTTGTTGACCCAAAGCACGGCTTTTGTATAAAGTGCGTTTTTGTGGACGAGACTTCGTCGAGCCTCACAAACTGGTAATGGTCGAAACAGGAATTGTGCGGCAAGGTTTTCAGGGATCGCTTCCCTAGGGTATGACCATTCCTTCTGGAAAAGGGTAGTATCATGGTATGGAGCCCAGATACTTACTCATGTTGAAACACTTATTATTATGGTGTGATGTTGGTTAGAGAGCTCTCGTTTAAAGGTCCCAAAGGACCGGGGGTGGTATATCTGAGGGTTTGTAATATCCCTTGGGAAAAGGGGTTCCCGGCCTTGTTTAGCAGAGAACGGTTTGGTTCTCGGGGCGTCCTTCCAGAGGCGTTTCCATGTGGCAATGTAAAGTTCCTTGGCCTGACCATTTGTTGGAAAATCCATTCTTCAAATACGAGCCTTGTACGGTTTTAGTTGTATAACCTGCCATGGAATATGGCGGTAACCCGCTATTGAACATGGTAGCTATAGTAGGCATAGTTCGAAATGTCTATGTCGGCTAAGATTTATATCTTTATTTTCGAAATAAATTTTTCCTACACTATGCACTAGTGATAATATCAAATGTTTCTTTTTAATACGTATCAAGCATCTTTGACTATCATAAGGAGAAATCTCCTCTGATTCTGCGTTTGCATTGTGTGTGTGTGCGAGAGGCCTTATGGTAGTCTCATTTCTAAAAAAGCATTGCGAATTGACTTTGAAAATCTTTTGTTGAATGTTTTAAAAGATAAACTGTTTTTGTTGCTCACACAAGTCCCACGACTGATCCGGAGTTTATTGTTTCTTTCTTAAACTCTTGATGCTCATTATTTTCTACACGAGCAGTCTAGAGTTGGATTTTTCAGATAGTTAGATATAGTGGATTATCTGGAGTTAGTTCAGTCTTTGGACCGGACCAGACTTGCTTAGCTAGGTGCATCGTTATTGGGGGTTCTCGCTATTGCTGGATTGATTCTTGGAGATGGAGTTGCAGTTCTCGGAGTTCTCTTTTGAAGACTATCTCAGAGTTATAATTGTTCCACAGCTAGATGTTATCTATTTTTCTTTTCCGCTGCTATTTTATTGTATCATACCTCTGATGTATATTGATATCTATTGGATCATCTGTTGTATCAGATATTGTATCAAAGCTGTATACCAATGTATTATTCTTTTATTCCGCTGTGTTATTTACTTAATGTTGTTATAAGCTCCGGCGAATCGGATTTGAACGGTCGAATCTATGGCATTCGAATACGATTTGAAGTATGGATGTCGATTTTCGAGCGAGCGAAATCCGAGTCGTTACAGATCAAATAAAAAAAAAGTGAATCGGAAAATACTCGTAAAAACCAAAACCAAGTGAAACAATATGAAAATAAATAATAAAATTTAAAGAAAATAGAAAAAGAATAAATGGAATTGCTTAAAAATTCAAAACAGAGTCCAGAAATTACATATAAATCACTACTAGTCTTGAAAAAATGTCCATTTCATTTTAAAAATATTATGAAGTGAAAAATTGAATTAAAATAATTTATTTATCATTTTCAGAATAAAATAAATAATTAAATTGGAGAAAAATAGAAAAAGAACTAAAGAAAATGTATAAAAATTGAAAACAGGGCATGGAAATTACATGAAAAATACTACTAACTCTAGAAAAATTCCTACCTCACTTTAAAATATTAAGAGTCAAAATATACATAAAATAACATATATTAATACATATTAAAATAAAATATGACAAAGAAAATATAATTTATACAATTTAAAATAACAAAATTGCAGAATAAACAAATTGCACTCAATATTGAAATATACATAACTTTCACAGTTTAAGTCCGTTTCCAACGAAATGAAAAGCAGTCTTCAAGTTATTTCATCTATTTTCAAAACAAAACATAAAATTTAAGATTTCAAATAATTTAAATTTTAAGTTTAAAGTCAAAGTTTGACGAGTTTGAGCAAAAATTCAGTTTTCAGTAAAATATTCAATTTATACAAGTTTGAAACTATATTTCACATAAAAATCAACATTTATATTTAAAATAACATAACTTATTAATTTTTAATAAATAAAATAAAACTCTAAATCAAAATTTCAAATGGAATAATCAAAATAAACAAAAAAATTAATCACAAAATTCAGGGTTGTTACAGGGCTGGTGCTTTCAAACTTTTACCAGGGTGTTGATCCATTTTTTAGGTTAACAGAGGGTACATATATGAGCATGTATTTGTTAGTGATATAAAAATGTTTTATATTGTGTTGATTGATCTATTGAGTGGCTTATGGATTCTGCTCAATCTGAGTAATTAACATTATTGATAGGGATCTCCAAACACATGAAAAGAGCAATTTGACATAATATTATTTTGAAATTGGATAAATTAAATAATTTTACCTTGATTATATTTTACATATAAAGGAATAATTTTTTAGAAATTATTATAGTTATATAGGGTGTGTTTAGTTGTTAGTGAATAATAATATTAGATTGTTATCATTTTTTGTTTATGTTCTAATGAAAGTTATTATTATTATAACATAAATGAAGATAAACAACTAAGAATTGGTTTTACATAACCATAGTGAAATTATATATATGGGAAATTTGTAAATATGATTTGTAAATGAAGTGGATTTAAAAGCAAATAGTTCGAGAATTTAAAACCCATTGATTTTGAAAATTTATTTTTCAAAATTTTGGAAAATAATAATATTATTTGCAAAATATTTTTGAATGAAAATATTTTAAATTGGAATTTAAGAGAGATGGAAAGCACTCACAACTGATGTTTAAGCGAAGTGGGCCCGAGTGAAAGAGAATCATAGTGAAGCTAGTTGTCCTTGAAAGATGTTGAGCTCTTTCTATTCAGCAAGGAGAGGCCAATATCTCAGCACTGAATTCACTTCGATCGTTGGAAAATAGCTTCGATGATGACTGCAGAATCATCGATGTTCATTTTTAGGTTTCGAAGAGAGGAATTTCTACCATCGTATTTTTTCTTTGGTAAAACTAGATTTGACTTAAAATTTCAAAAGTATGATTTGAAATATAATGAAATTAATTATAGTATTATTTGAGAATAATATGGAATAAGAACAGAGTTTTAAAATTATGCAAAATTTTATATACGTATTTGGTTAATGTTATAAGAAATCAGTTTTTTTGTCTTATAAATTGATGAATAATAAGTTAAAAGAAAAGTTTAGAATTGTTAAATATGAATATTAAGGAAAGTAATATTTGGAAATTATGGATAAATGAAATGAAATTTAACTAAGTTAAGTTGAATGAAATGATTTTTGAAATGAAACTGATTGTGATTTGAGACGAATTAATGGAACGAAGTATTTAAATAAATTAGGAATTGAATATGGTTTAGAATGTTGTTTGATAAAATTGAATATTGGAATTGAATAATGAAATAGGTTAAATGAAAATTGATTTTGATTTGAAATGAATCAAACGAAGTGAATTAGTGAATTGAATATGGTTTTGGAATGTCGTTTGATAGGATTGGATATGAACTTAAGTTATGAAGTGATAATAAAAAAGAGAAGTGGTTGTATAAAATGTTATAATAAACTTAGGTAGAATTAGATGGAATGGTTCTTAAGTGATTAATATTGAAGTAATATTGTAAAAAAATAAATGAATATGGATAAAGCAAGGTGAATAATGATTACGAATAAATAAATGTAAATAAAAGAATTTAAATAGTTACAAGCGAATCGAAATATAGATAAGTTGTACATATTTTATTTTATTCGAAAGATTGTTTGACCCAGATCCGAGTACATGACTTCAAGATGATTTACATTGGACCAAATTAGAATTTTCTCCATCCTTGACGGCGAGCACTGGATATGGATTGTTGATTGATTTTGATATTCTCTATCATAATATATGGCTATGCAGGGAGAATGGCGGTTTCTAATTAAAGAACTAGATCTGAGTCCACACTAATGTGGTCTCATGAACAATACTAGTTCGGAAGTGAAATTGTGTTATTGAGCAAGCGGTCGTATTTGATATTGCATACAGATGATATATGTACATCGTATGGGCTTAAATAAATTAAATATTAACATTGGAAATTAAAAATTGATATAGTTATGAATTAATTGGATGCATACTACTTGTTTGATGGTTTCTCTGGTTACATTGGATACATATGCGTATGGTTATTGTATTGTACATGTTATGTACTGATATTACTTTCACTATATCTATTCTCATTGGTTGTTGAGTGATTAGTAGGTGCGGATGGCATATGCTTCGCATTTGGAGCTCACTTTCGAATATATTGATTGTATATGCTTGCTAATGCTAATAAAAGATACACATCTCGAATTATATACCGCATTATTATATATTTTTTCCTACGGGATGCCTCATCTTTGAAGATGAGATGTATATTTGTGATTATATATATACACATACATACATATATTGTATAATTTTCCGATGGAGCTGCGAAAAGGAGACGCTGACGAAATTCTTCGTAAATTTAAGGTGCTAGAAAATTTTGAGAAATTTTTGGTGACTAAAATTTGATGTTTATGTTTTAACTTGGAATGATATTAGTAAGTAGTTTATAGATGAATTGAAAACTTAAAAGAATTTGGAAATCTATTCAACAAATTGATTTAGAAAAGATAATGGATTTTGTGGCATTTTTCTTACCTTGCTAATTTCAGAGACAATTTTTTAAGGCGGAAGAATGTAACGACTCGGAATTTCGGTCATTCTAATAGCAATATACTAGTGTGTGGCCTATGCAACGCACATGGGCAGAGTCTATAACCTATTACAATCTTAGTTTTAGGTGATGGAAATTTTAAAGTTTTTTCATTATCCCTCACGTTCCATTTTATTATTTAGCACCAAGAGCATTTCGAAAGATTGTGACTGATCTGTGTGGTATATTATGATTGAAGTGAGGAATATGATGTTTTTTCAGTGTTCTTTTTTATGTATTGATGTGGTTAGTGTCGACACTTAACATTTTCAGATTTTACTATGTATATGTATGTTTAGGGTTATTGGCTATTAAATTGGAAAGATTACATTAAATTTGGAAGATTAATAGAATTAAGCATAGTCATGAATGTAGTTCTTTGATTGTAGTAGACATCGAAGTAGTGTGTAAACTAAGTATACTACTTGCACTGTTAGTCAAGATTATGTAAGTAGTTCTATGATTCATTTTCCATAAACTGAGATGATACGTGTAAGCAACAAATATATTAAACATATAACATGCTCGTTTAATATCCTAGAAAATCATAGTGAAATTATTTTTTAATTCATAGTTGACTTACAAATATGTTTGATATATACTTCATCCATTTTTGGTGCAATACAGTTTTGTAAACTTTGTTAAGAGCAGAGGGAAGATGATCGTTGGATAGTGGGGTTATATAGCTTTCTACGTTGATAGAAGTATCCAACACCATATTAGCGTGTTTCATATGTTTATTGTTTCCTGTCAGATGGACTACACACAGTATATATTAAATAGGGATATAACATTTACTAATCCACCTTGTCATTTTGTAAAATGACAATAAATTGCCCTAAACGTTGTAGTGAGGCTGGATTTGGATCTGTCAAACTACATATAGCATTTGTGGTTAGAACATAGTTCCTAAATGAATCATTTATCAAAATACAACCAAATGAAAGAGAGGAATGAGCACCTAAAAAATCCAAAATGCTTCTGTGTTCGTGTTCGTACTCGAAAAATTATTCGATATTTGAAAAACGGGTACAAACATGGTCATATCCACCTTTTAAAATTATTCGTCCGTTTTTTATCAAGATTATAGTTATACTTTATGTATTTTAGTATATAAAATAATTTTCGTTTACTATTTTATCTTGGTCAAAAAATTTACTATGTGTATAAAAATAATATAATAAATATTTGCTGCTTAAAATTATTTTTCTTAGCATATTTACTATATATATATATATATTATAATATCAAAATGGAATTTTTAATATCGAAACGGATTTACAATAAATCAATTTTTTTATTTAATTGTTTGGTTCTATCACTTGTGAACTGGTCAAAGAATATCCAACATCCGTCCGCATCCACCGATATGGATATCTGAAATTAATTCTGCACCGTCCAACTTCGTATCCGACCGTGTTTAGGCTTAGTATCGCAAAGATTTTCAAATTAAACCTATGTTTGAAATTTTTTAATGGTATTCTTGATGCTTTACCATTATTTTTTCAATAATGGTTAACATTATTTGTCATAGCTTCTTAATTAAAGCAAAGATATTTCTTTATAGACTTGAAAAACTAAAGTAACATATGTGTATATAAATCTAACTTATTTTGATTACCATTTCAACACAAGATACACAAAAATGAGATCAAGTAGAGGGAAAATAGTATAAGGTAGCTTGGTAAGTCAAAGATTAAATTTAAGTCATTGAACAAATGATCTCCATGTAATATTTCTAACACGAACAATATATATGAAACTTTAGATGATAAACTATTGAGTTTAAAAGATTGATAAATGGCAATTTAAACTGGTAGAAAGAATTATATCATTACAATAAAATATAGACACATACGTTGATACATTTTGCAACCAATAGAGAAATACATATAAACATAAAAGACATACATAATAGCCGATGAGTAGAAAATGAAGGTGCAAACTGCAGCATATTTTTTCAAATACACAGTAATAGTGGGGTATTGTAGATAGAGCTCTTCAAAACTAATCTTTCATTGTTGTCCTTTCTTGCTTGTCCTATCTCATTAGCATCCTTGTACATAGATTGAAGATAGATTTTGAATGATTGTTTCATAGTATATTTAGGTTGATTATCACCCAGTCGAATATTCCTCCTCTATCGTTGGTTTGAGCTCCATTAGACTTGGTTGGTTTCACGCTATCTGGGAATTTAGGTGTACCCTGCAACCAATAATTTTAATAAATCTGTGAGTATATTTCGTTGTAGCAATGTGGATATCCCAATAACTGGTCTACTTCCTTCTCCCTCTTTGGCTTAGTTGTTGTTTTAGTTGGTAAAACAAATTGTAAGCAAGGCGGTTTGATGCTTAGATAAAAAACCAAACTTAGAAAGTAAGAAAGAGGATCAACATAGTTTTTCGACGGTGTTTAACTCAACAATTAATTTTGTGGGTGCATCACCCTCTGTATTGTTAGCCAAGTTATGACGGTTTGCTGCGTAGAAGTGTTATAACTGAAGAGGTGTTAACTACAATCATATTAACGATATCAGAAATTACCTGACCAGTTGATTGATTATCTACTGGCATATACAAAAGGTGGACATGGGGAGGCTTGCTAACTGTTAGTTTTTGCCCTCTGTTTATCATGCCATGGTTCGTTGGTTGAAACTAAAACTAAGCTTCTACACCTAAATAGTTTTCCTACCACTTCGTCGGTTTCACTGAGAAGCCAAGCACTTCTACCCACCGATCTGAACGTACTCGAGCAAATGCTAGATTCCAAACCAACCAATGTACCTTGCCTAAAAGTATTAAGATCTATATCAACACCATGAACATTAGAATCAACATCCGCTCCAAATCGATGATCAAAACACGATCCACTCTTGATCTGATCTACTCCATCTCCAATCATTTCGTGCTGCAAAACAATATTTTGGTCCAAAGCACACTCCCCATTTTCGTCAATAGCAATATCCATCTTCCGATAAACATAATCCTCATACTGCTCACATTTAGAAACCACCTCGCATTTTTTCCTAAGCCTAATCAACTATATTTTTTCGACCGTCTCCGTGCAAAAAAATGAACTAAGCAAATCTTCCAACGTAATAATGAAATACATGAGCAAATATTTTTTCCTTCTCATCACAACCGGCTTCAACACTTTTACAAACATACCCTGACACCAATATCATCAAAATCAGCATATACTTCATCACTTTACACGCTAGCCCTATCAATCCCTTTTTCATGCAAGAGAATAGAATATGTTCCTTATCAATATCATCTGATCTTACACCCATATCAACCATCATGTTCGAATTCCTACCAACCTCGTGAATGAGCTTCTATTTGCCCAACCTGATTTTAATTGACCCAAAATAAACCATTCATTTCCATCACCCTCTTCTTTATTGTCCATCCACTTTCCCGACCGACTAACCAACTGTAGAACATCATCAGCACTTTTATTTAAACAATAACCACAAATGACATTAAAAGCAATATCAGACCCAACAATAGAAGACATAACAGAATCTGAAGTATCACTCGTGCATTTATTCCTACACACTAAGACCTAAATTCTTCATCCCATATTCTTTATTACCTCTCTTCTTGTCAAATAACACAATCCCCAAATCATTGACTTCACTATCATACATAGAGCCATCTTTTGCATTGCTTGAAACCAAAATGACTATCCCTAAGGGTTCATCTCTCACAACTGAATCAAACACCTTTCTATGCACTATCATATTGTGATCCTCACTCCCCTCAATATTAAACACATTCAATATATCATATAAATTAAAATTTTCATCATCTCTAGACCTAATATTTAAAACTTATTATGGCTAGCAAGACCAAATTCACAAGGATCCATACAATGCTCATCCATCTCATTATTTTTCTTTGTACATTTAACCTTATTACTGACCATGCTTTTAGCTGAAGGTTCTTTGATTGACGCAATAAAACAGACACTATCAAGACCTTTTATCATATCATATCTCCCACTCCCCACTGTTTGCTTGCCTTTGGCCGTCCCTTTCTTTGCCTTATCTAGTAATTTTACCAACAAATTTTGACTATGATACATTTTCTAGACACACAATTTGGCCATTGCAGACCCTTACCAAGTAAGACTTTATGCATTGGATAGACGACGATGACAGTTGATAGGACAATATTTTATAAATTTCAACTGTGAATAAATAAAAATCACAACCACCATCTAATTGGAAGTCAACAGATGGCAACAGTAAAGAGATCAACTCTATAAAAGAAAAAACAATCAAACGAAACTAAAGTCTACAAAATGTATGGAATAAGTTTCTTCAATCTTTGAGATTTCACATAGTGAGAACGGAGATAGGAATAATAAGTGATTCTATAAGCTCAAACTTATTCTACACGTTTATTCAGAGGTTCTTGTTCAATTGTGTGTAATGTAACCTCCCACTGAATTGTGTTTTTTTTTTGTAATAAGCATTCAATGATCCTCTTAAACAAACAAACAAATAAAAATTCTGTGCGTAATTGGACATTATACAGTAAATACTGCATTGAGTTGATCTCATTATTAATGTAATTCTATACATTTTTCCTATAAAGGTAAAAAATGCTTACATTTGTTGTTGCTCTATATCAAGTAACTGAAATCAAATTATAGAAAGCAAGCATAGAATCACCTACAATATATCATTAATGAAAGCAAGAAGGAATCTAGATCTTTCATTCCTCTATTTTTTTTAAATTTTTTTCAAGAAGTAGAAAGGAAGATAAATGAAAGAAAGAAATTTAAAATGCTCCTTAACACCGTTGTTTTAATTACTCTATATCAAGCATCTAAAACTTAAATAACCTTCAACCTATTATCACCGAAAGCAAGCATTGATTCAAAATTCAAAACACGGTATTTAGGAACAAAGAAGATTTGGGGTTGGACAATGCTACATCATGGGTAGATATTGGTCCAAGAGATAACATGAATAGCAACTCAATTCTCACCACACCATAACCATTTTTATCTGTATTAATCAACACAGTACATGCAATAGCTTAATGAATAAGTGAACAAATACCAAGGTATGTACCTTCGAGAAATGTTGTAGAGCTACTACAAAGCTATTCAATTAATAAGTGCAATACTGCCACGCTGGTGGAATTTGATCATTAAATAATATGAGAACAATCTAGTAAAATCATGAACACGTGTTACAGTTCGTCATCCCAACACAACACTCCTTTTTACCTATCTTCCATTGTTCTTACCATGTTATGGATATTACAAAAGATCACAACATCTAATTCTACGAAGAGAAATAACTAAAATTATTTTTGGCATAATCCTATCAATTAACTTGAAGACAAACAATTAACCTTCCAATTAGATTCATTAGTAGTTATTATATGCTTCACTAAGATCTAGATGTTTAATTGTTTATTGTAAGAGTTTATAATGATATCACTATTAGTTGTAAATGTTATTCTTGGCTTTTTAATTCAAATAGTATTATTATAGTCAGTAATATACTCAAACATAAAACATTTATGGATGTTCATACTATGTTGAATATACAAGTATTAGGGATAAGCTTCAGAAAGAACAATCTGAATACAAACTATGAAAAGAAAATAAATGGGTAATTCCAGTCTTATATAAAGCTTTACCTTTGTGCACCTTGTATCTTTTCCTTCAACTAAAAGGAGCTTTTATACATGTGATGACCCAGAATTTTTAAAGCAATATCAAATTAATAATCTGTAATAAAAATTAAATTGATTTGATAATCTTTGTAATAAAATTTGAATTAATTAAATAATTCATTAAAATAAATAGTTAATTGATAGATTTTATCTTTTTAAATCTAATATTTGTTTTATATTTATAATATATTTAGAGTATTGTATATATTGTAAATAGGTATTGTTTTAAATGAATCCTGTTTTTTATAAAATTTATATCCTTAGTAAAATTTTAAATTATGATTTTATTTAAAAGTCAAACTTTAAAAAAAAAGCCATTTAATAAATAAAATATGGTTTTAAATACCTAAGATAAATATTAAATGATTTAAAATATATGTAACCCATGTTTAAAACTTAAATAAATAACAATGAGATTATTTTGAGTTTCTTTTAAATATAATGTGATAAAATAAATAATTTATTAATAAGAAGACAATTTCTTTTAATAGTTATTTATGGTTATTAAATATTGTTATTTCTAAAAATATAATAATGCATTGTTTTAACAAATAAATTTTTAATAAAAATAATTGCTCTTCAAAAAATTTAAATTGTGTAGTTATATTTGTAAATAAACTAGATTTCATAATTTATTTTGAAACATGAATTCAAAGTTTTAAATCTAAAGTATAATTGTTTTTAATTTATCTTGATTTTGAAATATTTGTATAAGTTTAATTTTATAAATATAGTTTGATTTATTCATTTTAAAATCTATATACATATGAATAAATACATGATTAACTAATTTATTTAAACATAGGATTACATTTATCTTATATTAAACATCTAATTTGAAATACAAGTTAGCTAAATTTATAGCTTATTAACATCTAAATAAATAACTAATTAACATTTAAATTAACATTTGTGAGAATTGTAAATATCTTACAAATTAAATAAGCATGTGTTAACTAATTAACATCTTTACTTGACAAATGTTAGAATGTAAGACATGTGTCATTTAAATTTGGCTTTTCTTTTATTTGTTCAATAAAGTTTAATTTCAGTTTTATATATAAAACAAATTCTCTTTCATTTTTATTTCTTTTCTAGATCTAAATAAAAAGGAATCACATTCTCAAAAACTTAAATCTAAGACAAAACTTCTCATTTATCAAATCTAAAACAATAACCTGCACCATCTTCAAATATCAAGCCTACAAAATCATATTCCCTGTGAATCTATACCCTGTAAAAGCATTTGTAAACAAGAACATGCATGTACATTTTTCAATAGCAATCTGGAATCTGAAGCAAGCCAGCATCTTTTCAACCAAAGCAAGTCAGTTTCAAAGTAAATCTGTAGTCCGCAATTTTGGGATTCAAGGCAACTGTCTGCATGCAGTTTTAAATTTAAGAAGCAAAACATTCCAGTTTCTAATCAGCAAGCAACTTCATTTTCAAGCATAAAGTTTTAATTCAAGAAAGAGGGTTTCAAATTTCAGGCTTTTCAAAACAAATCTGGAGACTCTGTTCTTCTTTTAAAAATGTGAGTAACATTTCCTGTTTCCTTAAAGTTAATATAAAAATTGGTTGCATGCTTATGTTGTTAAAGTGAATATGTATGATGAAGTATGGTGTGTATATGTGAATGATTGATATGCATGCTTGATACATAGGATTACTCCCTGTTTATAGTTCCAGTTTTACCTGTTTTGATTTAAATTCATTTATTCTAGAACCAATTGTTGTTAAGGCTTAATCATCAAACTAAAGTTGTTTGATTTACCATGAATTAATGTTTAAAACTTATTAAAGTTAAAATTCAAATCTGAGTGTGTCTAGAAAAAAGAAGAGAGAACAACAGTGGGTGATATACAAAGTGAAATCTCAAACTTTGTAAATTATGGATTCAGCAATATAGAATGGAAACACAAAGAAAAACATAAATTTCAATACTAAAATCATAATTTATAAATTAGGAAGAAGGGAGCAGTTCTGTGTTGATCATAAAATGAAAATAGGGGATTTTTGGGTGATCTCTGCAAATGGGAGGGTCGGGATTCGTCTTGTGGATAGAGGAGTAACAATCGAAGCTTGGAAAAATCAGTGATGGTAATGCAGATCACCATGGAAGCCGTGGTGATAGTTTAGTTTCTGTAGCCCTAGTTTTAACTGGCATATTGATTTGGTCGGTATGGATTATAGAGATGTTTGATTTCAACTCGGTTTTAAGTGTTGATAGTTTGGTCATTGACGAAGCTGTGGCCGGTGGTGGAGGTCCTCAGGAGGGGTCGGAGCACCGTAGATGATGTGTTGACTGGTTTAGTTGGGGTTGTGGACTTTCTGTTTCAGGTTTGGGAAGGGACAACTCAAATTTCAAATTTGAGTTTAGGAAAGGGAATTTGAGGATGGAGGTAGATAGTGGGGTTGTTGGATGATGCCAGGAGGTCGCCAGAAGGAGGTGATGGTGGCTAGAGGCACGGTGTACGTGCACCGTGCAATTTTTGGTTAGCATGTTGTTTTCTGGGTGGAGACAATATATTTGTCTCGAGTTTAACTCAGGTATTTCTATGTTTTGCCCGAAGATTTTGGTTAGATGACTCGAAGAAAACATAAGGTTGACTCGGGTAAATTTTATGTTACGGTTTTTTTGAAAAACTGTCTGCAGTTTTAAAGTTTAAATCAAAAAAAAATTAAAAAATTAGTATTTATGATAATATTTGAACAAAGTTTAAAATCTGCTGGAAAAGGTATAGTTTATAGGAGTTTGAAATCTTGTATGTTTAAAAATTTGAAAATGGTTTTTAGAAGAAAAAAAAGAGTAAACCTGGCAGTTTTATGGAAAATTTAAATTTAAATTTAGATCTGAAAGCTAATTTTAAATTAGCAATTTGAATTCAAATCTAAGTCCAGTTTTCATAAGAATCTTTAAATCTTCAAGTTTTATTTTTAAATAAGGAGTTTAAAAATCAAGATGTAAAGCAAGAGTTCAATGCAAGTTTAAATTCAAATAATTTTACATAAGGAATGGTTCAAAGATTTTGAATTTAAAAATCTGGATATTTGAATAAATTTTAGAATTTGAATGTTTTCAAACAAGTTTAAAATTTAAGTTGTTTATTAGGAGTAAATTTGTTTTCAAACAAATATTTTTAAAACTTGATTTCCTTTTTGAATGAAATCATTTATAAAAGATTTATAATAGGAAGTTAAATGATTATTAACTTGAATTTGAAATTTAAATAATAATGTATTTTAAACTTAATTTTTAATTAAATTAAATATATTAAGATTTATCTTATATAAGTTTTATTTTTATGTAATGAATATGATTTACATTTACTTTGGAAGAATAAATGGAATTTAAAATTGGATAATGCTATAATAAATTTCATTTTGAATTTTTGATTCAAAATGAAATTTGAATTTCAAATGTTCTAAGTATACTTTAATATTTATACAATTATTAATAAGGAATAGGTTATCTTAGAAATTATTAAGATATAAAATATAATTAAATAAATAGGATAATTAAGGAATAACTTATTTATTTAATTTATTTAATTAATAAATTGGATCAATTTAAATTGAGATAAATTAAGAAGTAATTAAAGAAAAATAATTAAAGAATTAATAATAGTTAATGATGGTCATTAACTAAAGTTTATTTAGTAATTAATTAATATGGTTAAATTTTAATAATTAATTAGATTAATTAATTAAAGATAATAAATTATGAAATTTATTTAAGTTAATTACTTAAATAAAAGTAATTAAGACATTAATTACTTAATGTAATTAATGAGTTTATTGAGATTGGTTTAGATTAATTAATTAAGTTTAATTAATTTTAAACATTGGATTTGATAATAATTACTTTATGTAATTAGTAGAATTACTCAGTGAAGTAATTAAAGATATTACTGAATGTAATTAATAGATGATATTGGAATTGTGAAATGATTTGGATTAAATTATTTTGTATAATTAATCAAGGGATTAATTAAAGAAATTTATTCGGGGTAATTAATTTGATAAGTAATTAAGATAGCTAATTACAGAATGAGATTAATCAAAGGTGATTAATAATTATGGATTAAGTGAGATTAATTACTGAAAGTAATTAATGGAGTAATTAATTAAATATAATTAAGAATCATTAATTAATATAATTAATGATGTAATTAAGATTGATTAATTAATATTAATTAATCATTAATAAGTAATTAAGGGTAATTAATTAATTCTATTTAATTAAGGTTAAATGTAATTAATTATAGTTAATTAATTAATGAAGTAATTAAAGGTTAATTACTGTATTTGGTTTAGGGTAATTAATATTGTGGAATTAGTTAAAGTATAATTAATCAGGATCGATTAATTAAGATGATAAAATTAGAGGTTAATTAATTAATTAATTTGTAATTAATTATGATAATATAAGAAAGATTCATATTGTGTAAGTAATTAATTTAATTCATTTTAAATTAATTAAAGATGATGTAATTAATTTAATTCATTTCAAATTAATTATAAATAGTATGATTATAGATCATTGCTTATGAATGGTTGTTATTGGTTGCTTTGAATGGTTTTGAATCTCAGCTATGAGATAAATAGTATTGTGTGATATGGATGCATTGGTTGCATTATGATGATGATATGAGTTATCTATGGGTGATGATAATGTAGATTATCAAGTTATGATGATAATATAGATTACCTGTTTATGATGATGTTATTGGTTATCTGTTATGATGATGTGAATTATCTATCTATGTGTATATAGATAATGTTATTGAATTGTTTTAAAATTCTAAAACAACTTGGGCCTAAAAGACACGCTTTGGATTTCGATGAGACCGGGATCGGGTTTCCATATTTGGATATCCGAAAACCACATCGATCCAAATTAACGATAGGTCGTGAATCTTATGTGAAAGGTGAAGACTCGAGGTGTAAGGGCTATATGTCAGTATAACTCTGTGGGTGATTCCGTAATGAGTTTGACGGAAAAGTACTTATAGATTCGAGATGGAGATTCAGAGTGCATGGGTTATCGTCGTTAACTCTGAGGGTGATTCCAAAACGAGGGTAACGAGATAATGCCTTCGGTTTCGTTCGAACCCGGAACGAACTTGTATGGATTGAATGCTTTCAAAATATCGTCAGGTGGGCGATGAGAATTCTAAGATAATGTGTCCTCTAAAGGAAATCGTAGCCTCAAGCCTCATCAACCGGGAATGGCTAAAACAGGGAAGGTACAGCAAGGCTTCGTGGGTAGCACCCACTCGAGAGCAAGATTGATCCCTGTCTAGAGGTCCCTTTTTATTCGGCTTAGTGGGCAGTTGGATATGCGCACCAACTGCGGGGTTGTCTTGTTCAGAACTGTTCAGTAAGGAATGGGTCCGGCCTTGTGTTGCAGGGGAGTGGGAGTACTCCTCGGTACGTTGATCTAGGCCACGTACTGTGACGGGCGGTACCCCAGTAGCCCTGCCATTGTATGGAACCCAAAATCCAATAAGTGCCAACGGTTTTGATTGTATTACCCACTTTTGTGGCTAGTAGCTGGAATTTAATAATGTAACTATTTCAGATATTTCTTATTTACTTGAAAACCCTAGACACTATTATAATATCACTGGATTTCCTATCAAATGTTTTGATTAGCGTAAGGTAAAAACTTTTCCATGTTTATGTGTGGGAAGTCTTACGTGATACCTTTCTTTTCTAAAGTTTTTTTTTGAAAGTTAAGCAACTTTAACCTGGTACGCACACCAGACCCATGTCTGACCCGGAGTTTATCTTTTGTTTTCATGAACTCTTGGGTACTCAAATTTTTACGAGTAGCCAAGGGATTCAGGTTAGCTTTGACGAATATTGGAGGAGCAATGGAGCAGGAGGCTTCTGCGTTAGATATTAGTATTCCACTGTGTGTTCTGTGTTGTCTCTGAGTTGTATTATGTTGTAAATACTAGACAGGTGTTTATAACTGTCTAGTATGTGTTGTATTATCTGTGTACTCTGATAGTGATTGTAAACTATGTAATATTTTATGTTATTAAAATAATTTATTCGTTCCGCTTTTTAGATTCTGATGTGTTGTTTCTTCTTTGTTCTCTTTCTTTCTCTTTTCTATCCCTTTCTTTCTTATCAGCGATGCAATTTCTTGGTGTTAGGAAGTTGGGTCGTTACAGGTGGTATCAGAGCATTAGGTTGAGTGAATACCTAGGCTCTGTAGTGGTGTCTATCCTGAGAGAGCGTATTTGTAATTTTATATATTTATATATATATTTATCTATTTCTATCTATATGTTGGGTTACCTGTTCGGGTTTTCCAATATAGGTTATAAAGGTAGATAAGATAGTAGTGTTGTAACACGATTGCTACCATTAATTGGAGTCTGATGTTTGAGGTTGGAAGTGTATGTGTCGAGACTGTAGACCTAATACCGTCTCGAATAAGTTTTGTTATGTTGAAGTATTTCATCGATCTCTGAAGGAAACCTGTTAAGGTTCGGAGACATCTTTGAAGTACAAAGTTTGGTGAGTAGGGTTTGGATCTGTTCGGTTGAGCTGGAGCAAGTGAATGTATTTTGATACCTCAGGAAGTTGTAACTGCGTGATGAGATGTAGTGACTATGGATTGTTTCCAAAAGATGTTTTCTTTGGAACAAGTTTTAGGAGGTATGTCTGCTTCGATGCTGTGGCTGGAGTCAGCAGGATGTTGTGGTATTTCTGTCTGCTTTGGAGTCCGAGTTTCTCGAAGAACTTTAGATTAGGAAGTTTGGCATTGGTGTCAGCAGTGCAGCTCGGAATGTTCTGTGAGCCGACAGGGAGGTCTTAGATGAAGAGTTTCTCTAAATATGGAGTTCAGAAGCTGTTGAGTGAATTCGTTTCTTCAATGGATTGACTACACCAGTGTAAGCTTCTGTTTGGTAAAGAGAGAACAGTTTTATTTGGAAATTTATTTGGGTTGATCGCAAAAGTGACTTGCGATAGTTTGAGTGTTCTTTTAGATAGTTGGAGATTTTCTGGTTGTCTTCTGAGAAGACGGAGGATCGTCAGCATCTGGAGATTGAGTTTTCTTATCAACCAGTATTCCAGGAGTGGAACCAGTGATTCTGTTTAGTTGGAGAATGATTCCTAGAGATGGAGTTGATGAAGCAACTCAGTGTTCGGAGGAATTTCTAAGTTTTCTTTATGGATCTGTAGAACCATATTTCTGGAAGGGTGATGTCCAGTTGATGCTTGTGTTTTTCATCAGCATTTTCTTATCTACTTCGAATCAGAGTTGTGCAGTGGAAGCAGTTTGGATGTGTTTGTTGTTGTCTTTTCCGGATCAGGAGAAGTTTGTAGTTTTCTAATGTTTATGGAGTAGAATTGTGTTTTGGTTTTGGATTGATCTTGAGGAGATCATTATGTTGGGTTGTTTATGGTTCTGTTTGTTTCTAGAGAAATCAGCAAGGGGTTGAGCTGATCAGTTTGGATGTTGGCAGCCCAGGATTTTGTCTGAAACTTTTGTGAATAAGGGACGAAGGAATTTGGGATTCGAAGTTGGAGACTTCGTTATTGTTGGGATTTTCTCTGATTCAGGAGCTATAAGCTTGAGTAAATCGAGAAAGCTAGCTCGGTGATGTTTGGATCTTTTATCTGTGTTTTGGTTGGATCTGTGTCTGATTTACATGATTGAATTGTCAGTTTGGATAACTGGAATTCGATGAGTTTCACGTATCTCTGAGGGAGTACGTGTATGGTCTATCTATTGTTTTAGAACCAGCAGTTATAGAGGTTTGTTGTTGAGTCAGGCTCGTCTGTAGTTTGATATGCTGTATAGTTCTATAGATCAAGATAAATAGGAGCTCTGTAGCTAAATAATATTGATTGTTTGGAATCTATAGAGCGAGTATCCCGATATTTTTAACCGGGGAAACTCGTGGAAGTTCTATCTAGAATTTTTCTGGATAACTATATTTGATTAATTAGATTTGTTTGATTGGATGAATTGATTGCTACGGTTGTTAGCATATCATTGGTATATGCTTGTGTTTTAAAATTAAATCTTTAAATAGATTATTAAATTACCTTTGTTTTAAATTTCGGGGACGAAATTCTTTTAAGGGGGGAGGAATGTGATGACCCTGAATTTTTAAAGCAACATCAATTTAATAATCTGTAATAAAAATTAAATTGATTTGATAATCTTTGTAATAAAATTTGAATTAATTTAATAATTCAATAAAATAAATAGTTAATTGATAGATTTTATCTTTTTAAATCTAATATTTGTTTTGTATTTATAATATATATAGAATATTGTATATATTGTAAATAGGTATTATTTTAAATGAATCCTGTTTTCTATAAAATTTATATCCTTAGTAAAATTTGAAATTATGATTTTATTTAAAAGTCAAACTTTTTAAAAAAGCCATTTAATAAATAAAATATGGTTTTAAATACCTAAGATAAATATTAAATGATTTAAAATATGTGTAACTCAAGTTTAAAATTTGAATAAATAATAATGAGATTATTTTGAGTTTCTTTTAAATATAATGTGATAAAATAAATAATTTATTAATAAGAAGACAATTTCTTTTAATAGTTATTTATGGTTATTAAATATTGTTATTTCTAAAAATATAATAATGCATTGTTTTGACAAATAAATTTTTAATAAAAATAATTGTTCTTCAAAAAATTTAAATTGTGTAGTTATATTTGTAAATAAACTAGATTTCAAAATTTATTTTGAAACATGAATTCAAAGTTTTAAATCTAAAGTATAATTGTTTTTAATTTATCTTGATTTTGAAATATTTGTATAAGTTTAATTTTATAAATATAGTTTGATTTGTTCATTTTAAAATCTATATACATATGAATAAATACATGATTAACTAATTTATTTAAACATAGGATTACATTTATCTCATATTAAACATCTAATTTGAAATACAAGTTAACTAAATTTATAGCTTATTAACATCTAAATAAATAACTAATTAATATTTAAATTAATATTTGTGACAAGTGTAAATATCTTACAAATTAAATAAGCATGTGTTAACTAGTTAACATCTTTACCTGACAAATGTTAGAATGTAACACATGTGTCATTTAAATTTGGCTTTTCTTTCATTTGTTCAATAAAGTTTAATTTCAGTTTTACATATAAAACAAATTCTCTTTCATTTTTATTTCTTTTCAAGATCTAAATAAAAAGGAATCACGTTCTCTAAAACTCAAATCTGAGACAAAACTTCTCATTTATCAAATCTAAAACAATAACCTGCACCATCTTCAAATATCAAGCCTACAAAATCATATTCCCTGTGAATCTATACCCTGTAAAAGCATTTGTAAACAAGAACATGCATGTACATTTTTCAATAGCAATCTGGAATCTGAAGCAAGCCAGCATCTTTTCAACCAAAGCAAGTCAGTTTCAAAGTAAATCTGTAGTCCGCAATTTTGGGATTCAAGGCAACTGTCTGCATGCAGTTTTAAATTTAAGAAGCAAAACATTCCAGTTTCTAATCAGCAAGCAACTTCATTTTCAAGCATAAAGTTTTAATTCAAGAAAGAGGGTTTCAAATTTCAGGCTTTTCAAAACAAATCTGGAGACTCTGTTCTTCTTTTAAAAATGTGAGTAACATTTCCTGTTTCCTTAAAGTTAATATAAAAATTGGTTGCATGCTTATGTTGTTAAAGTGAATATGTATGATGAAGTATGGTGTGTATATGTGAATGATTGATATGCATGCTTGATACATAGGATTACTCCCTGTTTATAGTTCCAGTTTTACCTGTTTTGATTTAAATTCATTTATTCTAGAACCAATTGTTGTTAAGGCTTAATCATCAAACTAAAGTTGTTTGATTTACCATGAATTAATGTTTAAAACTTATTAAAGTTAAAATTCAAATCTGAGTGTGTCTAGAAAAAAGAAGAGAGAACAACAGTGGGTGATATACAAAGTGAAATCTCAAACTTTGTAAATTATGGATTCAGCAATATAGAATGGAAACACAAAGAAAAACATAAATTTCAATACTAAAATCATAATTTATAAATTGGGAAGAAGGGAGCAGTTCCTTGTTGATCATAAAATGAAAATAGGGGATTTTTGGGTGATCTCTGCAAATGGGAGGGTCGGGATTCATCTTATGGATAGAGGAGTAACAAATGAAGCTTGGAAAAATTAGTGATGGTAATGCAGATCACCATGGAAGCAATGGTGATAGTTTAGTTTCTGTAGCCGTAGTTTTAACAGGCATATTGATTTGGTCGGTATGGATTATAGGAATAATCGAGTTCAACTCGGTTTTAAGTGTTGATAGTTTGGTCATTGACGAAGCTGTGGCCGGTGGTGGAGGTCCTCAGGGGGGTCAGAGCACCGTAGATGATTTGTTGACGGGTATAGTTGGGGCTGTGGACTTTCTGTTTCAGGTTTGGGAAGGGACAACTTAAATTTCAAATTTGAGTTTAGGAAAGGGAATTTGAGGATGGAGGTAGATAGTGGGGTTGTTGGTCGATGTCAGGAGGTCGCCGGAAGGAGGTGATGGTGGCCAGAGGCACGGTGTACGTGCACCGTGCAATTTTTGGTTAGCATGTTGTTTTCTGGGTGGAGACAATATATTTGTCTCGAGTTTAACTCGGGTATTTCTATGTTTTGCGAGAAGATTTTGGTTAGATGACTCGAAGCAAACATAAGGTTGACCCGGGTAAATTTTATGTTACAGTTTTTTTTGAAAAACTGTCTGCAGTTTTAAAGTTTAAATCAAAAAAAAAATTAAATAAATTAGTAGTTATGATAATATTTGAACAAATTTTAAAATCTGCTAGAAAGGGTATAGTTTATAGGAGTTTGAAATCTTGTATGTTTAAAAATTTGAAAATGGTTTTCAGAAGAAAAAAAGAGTAAACCTGGCAGTTTTCTGGAAAATTTAAATTTCAATTTAGATCTGAAAGCTAATTTTAAATTAGCAGTTTGAATTCAAATCTAAGTCCAGTTTTCATAAGAATCTTTAAATCTTCATGTTTTATTTTTAAATAAGGAGTTTAAAAATCAAGATGTAAAGCAAGAGTTCAATGCAAGTTTAAATTCAAATAATTTTACATAAGGAATGGTTCAAAGATTTTGAATTTAAAAATCTGGATATTTGAATAAATTTTAGAATTTGAATGTTATCAAACAAGTTTAAAATTTAAGTTGTTTATTACGAGTAAATTTGTTTTCAAACAAATATTTTTAAAACTTGATTTCCTTTTTGAGAAATAATTTATAAAAGATTTATAATAGGAAGTTAAATGATTATTAACTTGAATTTGAAATTTAAATAATAATGTATTTTAAACTTAATTTTTAATTAAATTAAGTATATTAAGATTTATCTTATATAAGTTTTATTTTTAAGTAATGAATGTGATTTTCATTTACTTTGGAAAGAATAAATGGAATTTAAAATTGGATAATGCTATAATAAATATCATTTTAAATTTTTGATTCAAAATGAAATTTGAATTTCAAATGTTCTAAGTATACTTTAATATTTATACAATTATTAATAAGGAATAAGTTATCTTAGAAATTATTAAGATATAAAATATAATTAAATAAATAGGATAATTAAGGAATAAATTATTTATTTAATTTATTTAATTAATAAATTGGATCAATTTAAATTGAGATAAATTAAAAAGTAATTAAAGAAAAATAATTAAAGAATTAATAATAGTTAATGATGGTCATTAACTAAAGTTTATTTAGTAATTAATTAATATGATTAAATTTTAATAATTAAGTAGATTAATTAATTAATGATAACAAATTATGAAATTTATTTAAGTTAATTGCTTAAATAAAAGTAATTAAGACATCAATTACTTAATGTAATTAATGAGTTTATTGAGATTGGTTTAGATTAATTAATTAAATTAAATTAATTTTAAACATTGGATTTGTTAATAATTACTTTATGTAATTAGTAGAATTACTCAGTGAAGTAATTAAAGATATTACTGAATGTAATTAATAGATGATATTGGAATTGTGAAATGATTTGGATTAAATTATTTTGTATAATTAATCAAGGGATTAATTAAAGAAATTTATTCAGGGCAATTAATTTGATAAGTAATTAAGATAGCTAAGTACAGAATGAGATTAATCAAAGGTGATTAATAATTATGGATTAAGTGAGATTAATTACTGAAAGTAATTAATGGAGTAATTAATTAAATATAATTAAGAATCATTAATTAATATAATTAATGATGTAATTAAGATTGATTAATTAATATTAATTAATCATTAGTAAGTAATTAAGTTAATTAATTAATTGTATTTAATTAAGGTTAAATGTAATTAATTATAGTTAATTAATTAATGAAGTAATTAAAGGTTAATTACTGTATTTGGTTTAGGGTAATTAATGTTGTGGAATTAATTATAGTATAATTAATCAGGATTGATTAATTAAGATGATAAAATTAGAGGTTAATTAATAAATTAATTTGCAATTAATTAATGAAATATAAGAAAGATTTATATTGTGTAAGTAATTAATTTAATTCATTTTAAATTAATTAAAGATGATGTAATTAATTTAATTCATTTTAAATTAATTATAAATAGTATGATTATAGATCATTGCTTATGAATGGTTGTTATTGGTTACTTTGAATGGTTTTGAATCTCATCTATGAGATAAATAGTATTGTGTGATATGGATGCATTGGTTGCATTATGATGATGATATGAGTTATCTATGGGTGATGATAATGTTGATTATCAAGTTATGATGATAATATAGATTACCTGTTTATGATGATGTTATTGGTTATCTATTATGATGATGTGAATTATCTATCTATGTGTATATAGATAATGTTATTGAATTGTTTTAAAATTCTAAAACAACTTGGACCTAAAAGACACGCTTTGGATTTCGATGAGACCGGGATCGGGTTTCCATATTTGGATATCCGAAAACCACATCGATCCAAATTAACGATAGGTCATGAATCTTATGTGAAAGGTGAAGACTCGAGGTGTAAGGGCTATACGTCAGTATAACTCTGTGGGTGATTCCGTAATGAGTTTGACGGAATAGTACTTCTAGATTCGAGATGGCGATTCAGAGTGAAAGGGTTATCGTCGTTAACTCTGAGGGTGATTCCAAAACGAGTGTAACGAGATAGTGCCTTCGATTTCGTTCGAACCCGGAGCGAACTTGTATGGATTGAATGCTTTCAAAACATCGTCAGGTGGGCGATGAGCATTCTAAGATAATGTGTCCTCTAAAGGTAATCGTAGCCTCAAGCCTCATCAACCGGGAATGGCTAAAACAGGGGAGGTGCAGCAAGGCTTCGTGGGTAGCACCCACTTAAGAGCAAGATTGATCCCTGTCTAGAGGTCCCTTTTTATTCAGCTGCGGGGTTGTCTTGTTCGGAACTGTTCAGTAAGGAATGGGTCCGGCCTTGTGTTGTAGGGGAGTGGGAGTACTCCTCGGTACATTGATCTAGGCCATGTACTGTGACGGGCGATACCCCAGTAGCCCTGCCATTGTATGGAATCCAAAATCCAATAAGTGCCAACGGTTTTGACTGTATTACCCACTTTTGTGGCTAGTAGCTGGAATTTAATAATGTAACAATTTCGTCTATTTCTTATTTACTTGAAAACCCTAGACACTATTATTATATCACTGGATTTCCTATCAAATGTTTTGGTTAGCGTAAGGTAAATACCTTTCCATGTTTATGTGTGCGAAGTCTTACGTGATACCTTTCTTTTCTAAAGTTTTTTTGAAAGTTAAGCAACTTTAACCTGTTACTCACACCAGACCCATGTCTGACCCGAAGTTTATCTTTTGTTTTCATAAACTCTTGGGTACTCAAATTTTTATGAGTAGCCAAGGGATTCAGGTTAGCTTTGACGAATATTGGAGGAGCAATGGAGCAGGAGGCTTCTGCGTTAGATATTAGTATTCCGCTGTGTGTTCTGTGTTGTCTCTGAGTTGTGTTATGTTGTAAATACTAGACAGGTGTTTATAACTGTCTAGTATGTGTTGTATTATCTGTGTACTCTAATAGTGATTGTAAACTATGTAATATTTTATGTTATTAATATAATTTATTCGTTCCGCTGTTTAGATTCTGATGTGTTGTTTCTTCTTTGTTCTCTTTCTTTCTCATTTCTATCCCTTTCTTTCTTATTAGCGATGCAATTTCTTGGTGTTAGGAAGTTGGGTCGTTACAATACATGTTGAACAACCCCATAACTGAAACAAAGTAAAAATTATTTGAAGTTTAAACGTCGTAATGAAATCAAAATATAAAGGGAAAAAAGGTTAAGTGTTATTAGTCAGCAGTTATAGTAGAATCAAACATTTATTTGTTCACAAAGTCGTCATAGAAATGTCAGGTGTTCCTATCGATGTTCTATCTTATACAAATTGCTTAGTCAAATATGGCAAGGAAAAAAATATAACCCAAACAGTAAAACTCTACCTTGAAAATTCAAAATTTCAAAGAACCAAACCCACCGGATCGAAATCGATCAGACTTTGCTTCTTATAAATATCAAATGCTTTCAGTGCATCCAACATTACCATGTGTTTATAATAAAAGTAAAATGATGCATAAATCTAAAAGTGTTACTTGAAAATTTTGCAAGGAAATTGAACCTATTAGAGTTAAGTATACGAAGTGAATAATCCATCGATGTGAATAATTAAAAAAATCAACAAACAAATGCAATGATGGAGAAGAGAATATTTGGTATCGATTGTTCACCTATACGGTTTCGTAATTTTTGGTCGTTGATGATGGTTTTCAAAGAGTGAAAGTAATTAGATTTTTGGGGTGAGTGGGTTATTAGGTTGGAAGAGGAGAAGGGAAAGTGGTAACCGTTGCCTCTTAGTTGAGGAGAGTTAAAACCGTGAAGATGAGAAATCTTGGACTTGCGTGGGATATGAACATGGACACGTGTCAAATGCACAGGGCATGGATTCTACTTTCCTATTTAAATAATAGATAACTGATTTTAAATGCTGAGATATTTGTTTTATAAGTCAAGTAGCTTAAATTTCAAAAATAGAGATCTATTTGAATAATAAATTTAAATAATTGGAATTTTTAAAATTTTGAATCTTGAATTTAACAGGTATAAAAATAAATTAGAAAGCTGATTTAATTTCAATTTGAATAAGACTGAAGATAGTAAACTTTTAATATACATTTAAAAGTGAATAATTTGATTTTATAATAATTCATTTAATTAATTTGCGAAAATAACCGTTCAGGACACTGTCTCAGTTTTCGACAAAACTAGTTTCATTGGATCCGTAATAGTGACTTATTTAGGTTAACGAAATTCGTTGTGATCTTACGTATCGCTTGGTCGTGGAAGTTCGAAAGGCTTAGAAATTAATTGTATAACCAATATAATACAACTCGGTTTGAAAACTATCTTTTATATATGAAAGAATTAGGTCTCGAGACATGTTCCATCGAGTTTAGAATAGGGGTATTACATATAGGATGCTAGGCGACACGCCTCGTCTAGAGTTTGAGATTTTCGGACATTTAAACCTAGATAATTTCTAATTAAAATAATATATATATATATATATATACACACACACACACACACACAAATTATTTTATAACCATAACTTCAGCCCATACACATGTTCTTACCATACCCTTACACCCCTCCCCCCCTACACGTTTTACCCACACCTTCCCTCTTTTATGTATTATCATTCTCTATAAAAGAAATGAGCTTCCTTTTTTCAAAATCAAAACTTTAAAAATAAATAAAAAAAATCACTTAATAAAAAAAGCTGTGTCCTTTAAGGTTGGGATTGAGGGACCTTCGTTCCTAACAAGTATTAGGTGGTGCGGCAACTATTTGGTGAGGTCAAGGTGGGTATGACGAGTTATGTAACAACCCGCATATTTATCGAGTTTGTATTTAAATATTTTATTTAAATATTAACTCGTTAATCGGATTTTGGTCCGAAAAGCTACTTTCTGCAAACGGTCAAATTAGGACTCGAGACCACTTCCATTGAGTTCGAAATGTCGTTTACAACTTTTTTAAGTATAAACATCGATAGGTTTGGAGTTAGTTAAATTTCGCTAACTTTTCCCGCTTTGGACTTTGGGTTAGTTTAGCCTATTAAGCCCAAGTTCCAACCCTCTTCTCCTCACTCTTCATAAATTTCCTAACTAATCAAGCTTTGGCATTAATGGTGGAGGGAATGGGAAATTAAAATTCCAAAACTCAAATTCAATTGCAATCCATCTTTCTACTCCAAATTCAAGAAGAAGACATTGGATTCAAGCTTCTTGTGCTTAGATAGAAGAAGGATTGATTCTTGCTTGCTTAAAACTTCATTTTCATTGATATTTGGTGCAAAGGTGAGATTTTTATCTCACAAATCTAGTCTATAACTATATTGGACTGTTGGGAATGATTCCCTATCACTTTTGCATGCACATTTGCATTTGGTTTGGATTGGATTGGCGAAAAACTGCAATTTTTAGCGTTTTGGTGAATTTTCTGCACTTAGGTCGTTCTGTCCATTTTTGTGTGTTCGGAGTTAGGTCGCTCGCGACCTAACCCTTAGGTCGTTCGCGTGTTATCGCGCTAGGTCGCACTGCCTTGAATCTTCACGTCGGAGTTAGGTCGTTTCTGGCCTTAAATTCCCCCTGCAGCGTTAGGTCGTTAGCCTCGGAATTAGGTCGTTGAGCCTTAGGTCGTAGGTCGTATGGACCTTAGGTCGTAGATCGTCCTGGCCATTTCTAACGTCTTCGGAGTTAGGTCGTATGGCTTTAGGTCGCTAGGTCGTATGACCTTAGGTCGTATGGCTTTAGGTCGCTAGGTCGTATGACCTTAGGTCGTTAGGTTGTTTGGCTTTTAGGCCGCTTCCACGCTAAGTCGTTCGACTCTTAGGTCGTAACACTTAGGTCGCTCGCCTCTTAAGTCGCTAGGTCGCGTGCCTTTAGGTCGCGTTCCTTTATTAGGTCGCGTGTCTCTGTTAGGTCGCTGACCTTCTTAACTCGCATGACCTAACCCCTAGGTCGTTGGGCCTCCTTTTTACTTAGGTCGCTGCTTCTTATAGGTCGCTCGGCTCCTTAATTTCTTTAGGTCGTTTGAGTGTTAGGTCGCGAACCCATTTTAGGTCGCATGACCTTTACCCTTTAGGTCGCTGGACCACTAGGTCGTGCCCCTTAGACCCCTAGGTCGCAACCATTAGGTCGCTCGACCCTATCCCTCTTAGGTCGTTAGACCTCATTTTGTCTTCACCAAGTCGTACCGTTTTGGACGGGGCGATGCCCCGCACCCCGCCGGGGGCGCTGCCCCCTAGACCCCCGCGACCTGACCGGGCAGGTCGAACCCCGTAAGCGGTGGCGTTGCCCCCGCACCCCCACCTTGGGGGGTTGCCACCCCCCCTGGACTCCCCCTCCGTAGGGGATCTTATCTAAAAAACATTGAGCTGATTTCCTTGGATTTTATTCGCATCTCCGTATGCAATTTTTGTGACTGATTGTTTCTACAATTGCTTCTGTGTTTTGTCACTTTATAATATAAAGGTTTCAATACTAGTAGTAAATATCAAAACTCTTTTAACAAACAATTTCAACTCTATTTTTAATAACAAAGCTCTTTTCTTAAACCGTTTTCCAATCTATTAGTATATACAAACCTTTACCTCACTCGGATGAGAAATCTAATTAAACGACTTAGTAAAACAAGTGGTATGAAACGCTTGCGTTCACTTCGTCGGTTAATTCTTGGACTTGTTTGATTGAACCTCTTGTGACAATTTTATTAGTGAAGATTTACAGTTTGTTCGTAAATATTTAAGTTAAGCAAGTGGTTATGGGACATGAAGCTAAACTTCTATATTTACTAGCTTAGTGTAATTGACACTTCTCGTTGATCGTGACGATCATTCTGATGATTTAGACTAGCAACTGTGCGATGTCACTTGTTGCGAGGTTAGACTAGACACCACTTGTGTGATTCCACTCACACATACCTTTTTGCTTTTTGGTTAGTCTGGACCTTAATCTGTGTGATTCCATTCACACATGTGGGGTAGCTCCCCTTGGTCTTCGGACCGTCATGTGATAGGCCTCTTTCTCTTTTCTATGATTTCTGGAATTCTTGCATTGATTTCTAGAATTTATGTCATTGACTTGTTATGAGTACAAGTTTGGGGTATGATGCCCTTTCCAAATCATTGAGAAGATTCTTGTGATATTGATTATCTCTTATTGATTGATCTTCTGTTGATCATTATTTACATACTTATAGTGGTATGTCATTATGGATGTTTATGTTTATGCCATATCTTTTATGTTATATCATGTCATCTGATATTTATAGCTAGACTGACCCGTTTATTATTTTCTTAAATAATACTCGGGTCAGACCGAGATGTTACAGGTGCTTCTGCTTGACTTCTTCCCAGGGATTCATCACTCTGACTTTTGGCTAACTGTTTAGATTAGCAGTTTTTATTGTATACACTTGAGATATAGACTCATAGTTGTATTCTTTTGTATAGCACGTGTTGCTATTCTTTTGTATTATCGTGGATCTTACTGACCACTACTCTGATGTACACTTTCATGTGTTAGTTATATATTCATATCTTCTTCCGCATTTGTGATATGGATATCTGTGGCTGATTTGTGATATGATTATTTCTATGTTTGTTTCCGAAGATTATTTATAGCCACCGTGTCATAAGCAATTACATGGAAGGTCGCTCCTCAACAGCCTTATTCTCCGTGCTAGTTGACAGCACTACTCCGGAGTGTTCTTGGCTAGCGTGGGTATAGAGGTGGGGCGTTACAAGTTAAGGTTTGGATTTAAGGGGATTCTAGTTGCCGATAAGGAAATTGAAGCATAGATTAGAGTTTGAGGCTATAGGGCACCTAAAGGCCAAAGATGGTGATCCGCGATGGGTTTTGTGGGGTTGCAACCTTGCTGCCTGGATGCGTACTAGTGGTTGAAAGCGATGGAGAGGGGGAGGATCAGACCTTGTATCATAGGTACGGAAGGGTGGAGCTTGCAAAGAGATGATGGATGGTGAAGACAAATCGAAGAATCGTGGAAGATCAAGGGAGTTATGGTTGATATGCACAGCTTATGCAAATGGGTATCATGTATAGGTAATGGTTAAGGGAAAGAGGACAAGGATTGAGATGTAACTAAAGCAAACTATGTGATTAGTTAATTATATTATAATTTAAAATATCGATAACTTGAAATTTAAATAACTTTTGCATACGAGGTCCAATCGAGGCGAGGACTTTTGCGTTGCTCTCGTAATGACGAAAGCTTCATAATAGAGCTAGCTTAGTTGGCTTTGAAGACTATTGAAATTTGGGCTAAAACTAGACGTCGTTACACTTTAGTTCCAAACCAGAATGCCTGAGGGGTGGCTGGAATCACAGTAAGTTAATCTCACCTTTTTGGTTAACTGATAATATTATATAGTTGATAAAAATCGTTGATTAGATATATAGATGATTTACTATTTTATTAATTGGTTTGGATATATTCCCACCCTTAGGGTGGATGACCCTTTATATATACCCGCCTAGTAGCGGATGACGCATATCATATAATTATATATGAGTTGTGATGCAAGGGGCCAGGTTGGACGAATCCAACAGGATTCCTCACCGCTGTTTATACATACATCCATATATATATAGACACACACACATGCTAATACGTATGAGTTGTGATGCAGGAGGACAGGTTGGAGGGATCCAACAAGATTTCTTGCTATTATTGATTTATTTCCGATAAAATTCCTGTTATATGGTTATTGAATATGAAACAGATTTGTGGACACTATTGCTTATGACATCGTGTATGTTCAAAATTGAAACCCAATAGTGAGAGAAAAATATATAAATATTGGTTAAGCATTTGATAGCTATTGGCCTTAAATTAGTATTATTAAATACTACAAATTACCATTTGAGTTGGAATTGGCTTTTAACATAGGTAATGATCTTAAACCTGAAATTGGATTTTGGAAGTGTTTTGTTTTTAAAGGATGTAATTCTATTTTACTCCAACCTTATCATATGTTCTTTCTAGTCATTCAGCAATGATCTAAAAAAGGTTATTTGCTTATATTAATATTGTTTTAAAGTCATTTTTTATAGTTAATATTATATTAAAGCAATTTATCAATTTGCTAATATGTTGAAAGGTTAATTATTTTAAAAATAAATATGGTTTGAAATAATAATAAGGATTTATTAATGTTGTTAGAAATAAATTATTATTATTATTATTATTTATAATAATGGTAAAGATTAATTATCATTGTTTTTATAACAATGTTTTGGTATTAATACTTGTTACTTTTAAGATGTTTTGAAGTTACTAATTATAATTTGTTTATAATGTTTATTGTTAATAATTATTATTACAAAGTAGAGCTTTAAAGTAAATGTTTTTTTTGTTTATAATGATTCCAAGACTTATAAATAGTGGTTTGTAAAATGGATTGAAGGCCTAACGGAAGATTATTTATAAGGAAAAAAGTTTCATAAATGGTTATATATTTATAAATTAATTTTTAAAATGGATTTATAGATTTATAAAAGGAGTATTGTAATTAGTATTATGGATTTATAAAGAATTATAAATGATTTGAGAAATGGTTTAAAAATGTTCATAAAAGGTTTCAAAAGATTTATCAAATAGTTCATAAATGGTTTTGGAAGTTTATAATGGAGTTTATAAACAGTTTTAGAATTGTGTAAAAAGGATATCTTCCTCCGTTTTGTGGATATGCTGGTACCATTGAGATTAATATATGGATATTTTTCCACATATTAAAAATACAAATATTTGTGAATATATCATTGTGAAAGTAATTGGATACAAGTATTTGCAGTATGAGTTTAGCTAATGAAAAGATTAATTAAAAAGGCTATTAATTATTATGTTCATAACCAATGTTGTTTCCTCTTTTGAAAAAAAATCCCTAATTTGGATGTATATTTGTTGATAGTTAAATAAAGGACTATCAAATACAGACTCAAAACATAATTGTGAAAATATATAGGAGCAAACATGTGAATTATGTGGCATAGTCGTCTCTAATGATATTGTACAGTAACGACCCATTTTTTCATACAATTTAAGCAGTCAAAGAACCACACATGACCACCTCAAGCTGAACGGAAATTTGGATCATTAGGGGTGAAGAAGAACAATAGAGAAGAAAATAGAAACAACAACACATATAATCTCACAAATCGCAGCGGAACAATATATAATAGATAATATCATATCTATATACAAAAAAAACTATAATTGTTATTTCTACATACCATCATCAGAATATAGCAATCAACAAAACAATACTAGACAGTTATAATAACTTGTCTCCACCAGTGCTAACTATACAGCCTAAAACACATGGTGGAATATAATCAAATACGTGGAATATGTCACTGTCATCCAGCTCATCTACTAAGCTCCGTAGCACCCTAACCTAAATCTGTAATACTCAGTCAAACCCGAGCATTATAATAAAATAATACCAGAGTCAGTTTGGAAAACCAGCGTGAGAAAACACACTCAATTTGAATTATTACTACTTTCCAAATCCTTTGAAAAATAAAGGTATCTCTTAAGGCCACGTCACACATAAACATGATGGGTTTTACCTTACGATAACCAAATTGTTTTATATCAAAATCATCTGATATTATATATAGTGTCTAAAGAAAGTAAATTAGAAAATAGCCGAAATGCTTGCATCTCACGTTTCAGATAGTTGGGCATAATCAAAATAGTACAGGCTCGTAGTGGATATTAGATTCCATAGAATGACTGGGCTATTAGGGTACCACCCGCCACAGTGCACCTCTAGAAAAATGTACTGAGATCATACCTAAAGATCGATGCCAATACAAGATCGGCCTACCCCTTACTGGACAGTACCAAATATGTAATCACCCCGAGTTTTCCTACCCTTATCGAGCGCTCTATTTTTCATGCACAACCATATCCATAATTTATAATATATATCTGACGGTTCTAGAGAGGTGATAACATACCCTAATTGGGTGTGACCCATTTAACCTTCATGCATATCCCCTGTTTTAGCAATTCCCTATGAGGCTTGAGGCTACGTTTCCCTTTCAATAACAATTTCAATTAGAATGCTCATCGTCCTCCAATGACGATATTCTGATAGCATTCGTCCATACAAGTTATCCTGGGTCTACATAAATTGAGTCATCGTCTTCACCATCTTTATGATATCACCATTCGTAACGTTCAAACCGAATCGAAATGGTTTTCGGATAATTAAACCTGATTCTGGTCCCCTCGAAACGATCGGCAGATTTGGCCAAATCAGATAGTCGATTATTTAACTATCAAATAACATCCATACGCAGTCACTAGCCCTATATATATTCTCCAAAATATTTATTTTTAAAATATCTTTTTAAGATTTATATATTCAAATCTCTTCCAAAATTTTAATATTTGAAAACAAATTAAACACTTATCCATAACAGGATGTTTCAATCCGTATCTCACTTCTGCACTTAGTGAAATATTTCCAACTGTGCTTTGACATCCAATACATAGAAAAATATCTCGATATAAATCCTCCGTCGCTAATATTTCCAAAAACCTTTTATTTCCACACATAGGAAAATATTTTAAGTCCATTTCCCAAAATCATTTCAAATATCAATACCTAGGAATTTTCTTATCTTATCTCCTACATTTTCCGGAATTTATACTAAATTCTTTTACATCTTCCAAAATCGATTATACTCATAATCTCATCTATTCATTTACAACTTTTAAAAATCATATCTATTTCTACATCTTGATAGAGTTTATAAATAATTTAATGTCATTTCCAAAACTCTATATATATATTATAAGTATTTTTAAAGAATGATAATTTATTTTTAAAGTACGTTTAAGTAATTATTTAAAATTTTAAAATACTTTAATAAAAATTAATAATTTATTAGCTATTTAATTTTCAAATAACCAATTGATATACGAATCTTATTATAAATATGTGAATTCATTTCATTAAAAAGTAAATATTTGAATAATCTACTTCTCGAAATATTTCACTACTAACAGCTTAAATATTCATAATTGGATAAATAAATTTTCCCTTTGAAAAAACAACCAATTTCTTAAAATTTAAAATAAAATTTTAAAATCTCAACAATCTGTTAAATTTATAAATTCCTCTTGATTTCCAACACATCGCTTTCATTCCGATCTCCTAACAATTTCCACTTTTCAAAAGTAGTATCCACTATTTTTTTCCGAAAACTGTTTTCATGTCTTGATATAAAGTCTCACTGTGAAATCTATACTCCCAATTTATCACTGATATTATTTCTCTTATTTATAAACATCGTTGTAAATTTACAAACTCCCTTGGCTTTACTTATTTATAAAATTAATCTTATTTATTAAATTCTATTTTATAAATCCATTATCTTACAAATTTCATTTATTTTGCAGACCTATCTAAAATATCTATTCCAACTCCTTCCCATAATTTTAGGATATCATTTATAAATCCATCATTTAAAAATCCTCTGTATAAATTATTTTTAAATCTCTATTTAAACATACTTTTCTGAATAGTTAAGTATGACATAAAAATCAATTTATCATTTTATCCAAATCAATTTCTTTCAAAATAAACCAACTTTGATATGCATATTTTATCTTCAAAATCTTCATTTAATTCCTTCATATTCAAAAATAAAATTTATGGTATTTAAAATACTAAAATTCAGGCCAGTGCTACTATAGCGTCCAATAATTCAAATCGCAACAACAATCTATAACAAATTATTGTAACACATCATATATTATTATATATGGAAACAAATCAATATAAATTTGAAGTGGATCCCTCCAACCTGTTTCCCTCCATCCATAGATGTTAATACAACAAAAAAATACCAGTCCCGCTTTGAGGCGGGATATCGTGGTAGATAGGGTAATATACTATTATGTAGGGCGCATAGGGTCTCATCTCCTCCAATGGTGGAAAATATATCCAACTTGTAACGACCCAGAATTTCTGTCAATTAAAATTCATATATTTTATTGATTTTTAAATATTAACAAGTAAAATTTATAAGTCAAATAATTTATTTTTCGAATATCTAGATGTAATTGGATAATTTAAATCGGTAATTTAATATTTGAAATTACAGAAATAATTGGAAATTGGGTTTAATGTGATTATAAACGATTTATAAAGCACTATTAAATCATATTGGAGTTATAATGATATTATAGAACCTTTAAATTCGAATTAAAAGTTAATTTGTGAAAATTGAATATTTTAGTATTTAATTGACGGGTTAAAATAGCCATTTTTCAAACAGTCTCGGATTTCGACGAAACTAGTTTCATCAGATCCGTAATGTTGTATTATTGTAAGATTTCAAATTTCGTGTCAATCGGATGTACGGTTTGTACGAGCAAGCCAAAACACATAGAAATTGGTTTAATCGATTTAATTTAAAATTTGATCGTTTATTTCCGTAACTCGCGCAGATGATCGAATTAACCTCCGAAACATATTCCATTGTGTCTCGATCGCGGGGTAAACCCTACAAACACCAGCTGGCACGCTTCATTTGGAGTTTGGAAATTTGGAGATGAATAGTGTTTCGTAAATTTTCTATAAAAGGACCTCACTATCTTCAATTTGCAAAGAAACTAGGGTTTCAGCCCTAAGCCGCCATTTTCAATTCGAAGACCAGAAATTCATCTCCTTCTTCCCTTCATCTCTTCTAATCCATCAACTAATTCGAGAAATCTTTAACACGAAAGTTGTAGATCCTAGTGAGAGCTTTAAATCCATACGATGATGATGATAAACGAAGCTAAGAATCGATGGGGATTTGCATCCAAAGTCACACGGTCGTCCACGATTTTCGAGCATCTATGCTCGACCGAGCTTCGAGCCCTTCAAGCCGAGGGTGGAGTTGAGTGAGGGCTACAAGGTGATGGTAGTTGATCGTGGTGGAAGTGCTTGAATTGGTCGCGGTTCGCTAGGGTTTGGACGGCAAGATGGGTTATCTCGATCGTGTTCTGTACGTAGGAGAAGTAAATTTTGTGGCCGAGATCTGCATACATGGAAATAACGGCCTGGATAAGTTAGGGTTTGAAAAATAAAAATAATTTGTGAATTTGTATTATAGAAATTGTGTACAAACTTTAAAATGTGATATCTCTTTCATACGAGGTCGAAAAATTACGAAACGACTTGCGTTGGCTTCGTTTTGACGAGCACTACGATATAGGACTAGATTGGAGTCGTTTGGAGTTAGTGAAAATTTCAGGTAAAATTAAACGCACGTTTAATTTTATTCGAAACAAAAAGCTACAACTATTATCGGAAACTCAAGGTGAGAACTTCTCACTCAATCGAATTATTTCGATTTAAATTTAAAATTGCTTGATTGTGTGATTGGATGATAAATTATAATCTGTTGTATTGAGATAGACCATATATGCCGTATATTAAGCGTAGGTTATTTATTAAAAACATATACCGTGATAATTCCAACTTTTATGGAATTGGTATTATATATGTATTTGGAGTTGATTTTCCCGCATTATATAGCGGATGAGACCCTATTGCGCCGCATAATAGCGGAGAGTATTTTATAACTCCCATATACCGCGATATTTCGTCTTGAAGCGAAATTGGTATTGTGCTAACATTTTTGGATGCAGGGAAGCAGGTTGGAGGGATCCAACTGGATTCCTCAAATGATTGAATTGGTTTCAATGTTGTGTGTTGATCTATTTATAATCTGCGTGATTGTCTTTGTGATTGAAATCGTTAAAGGCTAAATTTTAGCCGAATATATTTTTGGTATAGTTAGATACCGAAAATAAATAAAATTGGAGTTTTGAAATTTAAGTTGAGAATTCATAATAAAATTTAATTTTGGAAATGATTCATTTTAAATAAATAAACGTTGAAATTTTTATGTTATAAAAATTAAGATTTTTGTGAAATATAACCAAAATGTGATTTTTGAAATAAGTGGTTGATTAATTTATAAAATTGTTTAAATTGTAATTTTTGAATTATTATAAATGATTTATATAAAAGATTTATAAAATTGATATTTATATATAAAAAAATTGGAATTATAAAACGAGTTTTTATAAGTGTTAAAATGAAATATAAATGGATTTCATAAGTGGATGAAATCTATAGATTTATACATTGTGAAGTTATAAAATGAATAGATTTTTGTAAAATAAAAGATTTATAAGTAGTTAACTTATAAACTGGATTTTGGCGTGTAAATGGAATATGGATAGAATTTGTAAATAAAGTGATTTTATAAGTTAAAATTGTTATAATGTATAAATGGAAATTATAAACGTTGTTTTATAAATCCAAAATCGAATTATTTTAATAAGTTTAATTATTATAGCTTATTAAAGGAGATATATCCATGATTTTGGGACAGTGGATAAACTTTTAAATAAAATATGTAGAAATTGAATTTGGTTAACGAAGTATATTCACGATTTTGGACGGTGAATAATATATTAAAGAAATATTTGGAAAAGTGATATTTTAAATAGAATTAAAACGATTCAAAAATGTTTTAAAATGTATAAAGTATCGAAACCATAGATTTCAACATTCATTGTTGAAATAGACGATTTCGAGAAATAGAAGGAAATGGTGGACTATAACACTGTTGTTGTAGTAAATGATTTCCGAAACGAAATGTTTTGTATAGTATTGGGATTTATATATCTATCTAAATTTGGAATCCCTATACTAGTGATTTTGGGTTGTCGCAACGATGTTTTACGCAACATTCATTTTGACCCAAATAAATGTGTTTGAGAGAATGTTTTCCTTAAAGAATAAATTATATACTTAATTGTGATTTAAGTATATTGAATATTTTTCAAGTGTTGAAAATAAATAGGTTTGTGAATTACTTATTATTAAATAAGTATGGAAATGTTTTTCCAATATGAAGTGAATGTTTTGAGATTTTATCTTTTAAAGATAAATTGAAAATGAATATTAGAAATCGATTTGGAAATCGTATATTCATAGATATTTTGGAAAGGTAAATTCACTACGGAATTTATAAAAGAAAGGGAAAGTTGTTTAAAAATAAACATTGATTTATTTTTAAAATGTGGAAATAAATTTACGAATTTGGAATGTAAATTTAACAAATCGGTAAGGATTTATTTGATTGGTTTAAATGAACCATTTTGAAATGAAAGTTGTAAAGGTGAAATTTGATTTGAAATTTGTATTCAAATGGTTGAAGTGTGGAAATTATATCTTGTAAAGATATTTTTGAAAATAAATAATTTGGGAAATTATTTGGAATCGGGTTATGTTGTGAATATTGATTGATAGTTAAATAACCGACTATCAATATTGACCCTTGAATGGCTATTTGTTGTGAATTGGTTGAAATTGAATGCTACACTTATTTTTAAATTTTTGCGCTCGTTATTCGGATTACCCATTCCGAATAGTGATATGGCGTAATGGATAGCATTGAAGACCGGTGGTGAAGGCTGGGTATTTGTGAAAACGATAGGTGACCTATCGATTGTCTCTACACCGTTAGCTACGGTAAGGAGATTTCCTTTGTGATGGGAAATTCGATCGGGATTGTGAATACCCAGATTGCAAGGGCTTCTTTTGAAGTGCCTTCGGTTCTCTTCGAACCCGGAAAAGACTTGTATGGTTACGTGTCTGACATTACATTTTGAGATATAAAGCAGATTTCTTTCAAATATATTTCCGTTGGTGGCGGAGAATTTATTCTCTTAGCTCAACACCCTTTGAGGTTATGTAGTTCAAGGTTATATGCGATATACTCTCAATTTGGTAATGTGACATGCTTAGTGCTGCTGTGTGTTGATCATTCATCGATCATTTGTTGTACAAAGCGTGGCTTTGTGGACGAGACTTCATCAGACCTCCTCCCCGGAAATGGTTAAAACAGGAACGTGCGGCATGGTTATGAGGGTCGCGCCCTTTAGGGTATGTCATTTCCTTCTGGAAAGGGTGGTATCATGGTATGGAGCCCAGATACTTACTCATGTTGACACACTATATTTATTACTGTGTGAAGTTGGTTATCGAGCGCTCGGATAAAGGTCTAAAGGGACCGAGGGATGACATATTCGTGTAGTAGTTACCTAGCTACAGAGGTAGCCCGGCCTTGTATTGGCAGAGATCTAACCGTAACGTTAGGTTCTCGCAACGTCCCGCCAGAGGCGATCCCATGTGGCAGTAGAAAGTTTCTTAGCCTGACCATTTGTTGAAAAATCCAAAGAAACAATACGAGCCTTGTACGACATTAGTTGTAGAACCTGCCATTTAATATGGTAGCTATAGTAGGCATAATATAATGGTACCTATGCTGGCTAAGATTAATATTCTATTTTCAAAATGCTTTCATCACTATTCACTAATAATAATATCAAAAATGATTTGTTTTGCGTAGTAAGCATCTTTGACTATCATAAGGAGAAATCTCCTCCAATTCTGCGTTTGCATTGTGTGTGTGCGGGGAGGCCTTATGGTAGTTTCATTTTCCAAAAGCATTGCGGATATTTTTCACTTCCCTTGTTGTTGTTGTTTTAAAGATAAATAACTATTTTAAGTTCTCACACCAGTCCCATGACTGACCTGGAGTTTATTGTTCTCTTCCCAAACTCTGGGTGCCTACCAATTTCCACACGCGCAGTCTAGAGTCAGGTTGTTGGGATATTCTGGAATTCAGGAGCTGCTGTGGAGATCAGGAGCAAGCTGGATGGCAAGTTGTTTTCACAAAAAATGGGCAAACACCTCCTAGTCGTATGATTTAGCTGATTATGTGTTGTTCTTAGCGATTTGGGTGATTTATGCGAATATATAAAATAGATGGACTAAACTGTAATAGACACACAGATTTATATAGTGGTTCGGCCAGATTGTGCCTACGTCCACTTTATATGTTACTCTCCTTTTCTCTTCAGATTACAAGTACAAAACTTTGATTACAAGTATCTGAAAATTGTTTGAAAGTTCTATCCGTGCTTGAGCTCTCAAACTTGTCTGCCATTGTTGTACCCCTGCCCCTCTATTTATAGAGTGAGGTTGGGGACAAGGGTCTTGGATGTATATAGCTGCTGGTGGGCCTGGGCTGATGCAATCTGGCCTGGCAGTGTTGGTTCGGCAAGGCCTTGGTTCGGTGGAGAGTTGGTGTGGACTTGGTCCGGTTATAGAGGGTTGAGGTTGGTTCGGTAGTAGGGGGTTTGGAAGCAGGTGGTTCGGTAGTGAGTGGTATGTGTGTTGGTCTGGTGGTGGGTGGAACTGGACCGGTGGTGGAACTGGACCGGTGGTAGCTTGGGAGTGAGTTGGTGTTTGGTTCGGAGGGGTTTGATTCGGTGGCTTGGTTTGTGCTAGTTCGGAGGTGAATGAAGCGGTAGTGGGCTGGTTCGGCTATGCATAGGAAGGGATTCGGTTCGGTGGTGTTGGGCCGGTTGAAACACACCCAGCACTTGCCTCCCAAAGTAGGGCATGTGTATGCATATGGAATGCTTTGTTTTAGCTTGGACATCCTCATCCGGCCTTGTGTGCCGAGCCAGTTGGTCCGGTTATTTATATTTCACCTATAAGTATGGGCCTAGGGTTTTCGTTATTCCTTATCAGCCGAATCAATTGAAAACCAAACCAAACTTGTTTGCTTGAAATAGCCGAACCAATCGACTACCGAATCAACTCATCTGCCGGATCTACTCAATTGCCGGACCAGGTGATTTTTCTTCTGCCGATCGATTTTTTTATGATGGGACTACCGAATGAAACTTATGGAGGATGAGTACCGAATGGGCACTTAGGCTTGAATTACCAAATGGGGGTTTTGGGAGTGCGAGGGCCGAATGAATCCTTAGACTCACACTACCGAATGGAATTTTGGGAGTGTGAGTCCTGAATGGATTCTTGGACTCGTACTATTGAATGAATCTTGGTGTCTTGAATTACGAACGAAATTTCAGGCTGTAAACACTTGCTTGTTTATATCTCTACACCCCTTGTTCTAACGACGTACTTCCTTGTGTTTGCAGATAAATGTCTCATAAAGTGGAAACTCGATCAGATAAGAAGAAATCTATGGACAGAAGAGAGTCCACCATAGTGCCCCCAGCTCAGTCAGGACCGGAACGTCATGGACCCACCCTGAGATCGCTGGTAGATGGGTATGGTCCTCACGAGCTTCTGAATTCTCCGCCTGATTGCTTTCCTAGCTCTCTCAAAGAAGAGTAGCTTAATGTTATCTCCCGCTCCTTTGGGATTGATAGAGCACGCATGCTGTTGCCAGGGAAGGGAGTCATGCCATATAATCCATCTGAAGGATACTTCGCTTATAGTAGGTACCACTGCATGTGTGGGGCCATTCCTCCAATCAATGCTTGGATAGTTAGCTTCGTCACCTATTTGAAGGTGGCCCCTTTCCAGCTCCAGCCCAACTCCTACGCTATCTTGGTGTGCCTATTCGTGATTTTCTAGAGAAAGTACAAGCGCCCCCTTCCAACCGGGAGATTCGGTACTTATATAACTTGAGGGGTTACAAGAAGGGGTCTCCATACATCAGCTTGGAATCGGCCGTGTCCTTCAAGGCGGTCTTGGACTTGTATTCAAAGTTCACCACGTTTAAGAAGGAATGGTTCTTCGTCCAGGATGACTGCGTTTCTATCCACCGTTTCACCTTCGGCAGTAAGTTGAAGCTTATTTATAATATCCGTTCTGACTGAAATGCTTCTTCTCATGTTTTTTTATTTCCTGCTAGCGATAGGTGGCTTTGCGGTCGTGGAGAACGATCACCTGGTTCAGATGGCCGCGGAGATAGAAGCCATTTCGGGAAGGGATAGGTTAGCTTCTTACCTGATCAGGAATGCCACTCTCCTGGGACACAACTTGATTCTACCACATCAGTCTGTGGTCAAGCAGAGGGATACGGCTGAGAAAAGGGCTGCTAAACCCAAAGGAGGGGCCGCGACAAAGAGCTGCAAGAGGAAACCTTTCTCGATACCTCCAGTCGTCGGGGGGAAGAAGCTCAAGAAAACTGATGGACCCTCTCCCAGCACGTGCCTAGATGTTCCGGAGGAGGAAAGTGGAGAGGAGGAAAGAGGCGAGGAGGAGAGCGAAGGTGATGGAGAAGGTGATGGCGGTAATGGTGGAGAAGGACAAAGTGGTAGTGGCGTTGGTGCCTTGACCTCTGGGCAAGGAGGTGAGATTCAAGAGTGGACGGATGATGCTTTCCGCCAAGCTTTTGAGGGGTTGAAGGAAGGGTCGGCCTTGGTGGAGAAACCGAAGAAAACTAATAAGGCCGGAACTGGTGCCAGTCCATCTTCTGAGAGCATTTCAGCTAGGGCAACTCCGGCGGTTCAAGGTGAATTTTTGACTCCTCTTTTAACTTCACATGTTTCTTGGATTATAGTCTCATGCATGCTTGTAACACTTGGTTTTTATTCCAAGAACGGGTAAGGCGGCCAAGACATCAGACATTCGGCACCGCCTCGAGCATTTCAAACTCCTCAAAGCTTCTGCTAAACCGAGGCCTTCGACCAGCTGTTCCGGGGACGTAGTCGGCTACCGTCCTCTTCTCGGAGTTATTGAAGAGGATATTCAAAAGAGAAAGAGGAGGCGCTCCATGTTCGAACCTTCATTTGGACCTCAGCCCCCAACCCAGCCTATTCATGATATCACGGGGGAGGATACTGAGTCCATACCATCTCCGCATCCATCGGAGAAACCTACCGTTACTCATATTGATCGTCCCGGCTTGGCTCGTAACCCATTTGTGGGTCATCCAGATATGGACCCGAGTTCTCATGATATTTCCTTCGATGAGGTTACCGGTGAGCACCTCCTACCCCGCAATCCTATGGTAAGGGTGCTTGATGAGGCTAAGTCTTTGGATCTCGACTTGTTGACCACTCGGATTGTGACTATGGGGGATGAGGCCAAGGCAAACATCAATCGGGTGGCTGAGGAGACCAGGAAGTTGATGGGGCATTACGCCCGACTGGTCAAGGCCGGGGAGGAAATTGGGAGTGCCAACATAAGATTGGGGCTAGTGATTGCCGACCAGGCTAAGAAACTTGCCAATCAGGCCATCCAGATCTCTCAGCACGAGGCTGCCTCTAGACGGCTAAAGAAAACTATGGAAGAGGCTAGCAGAGCCGAGCTGCGAAAAATGGAGGCCATCTGCAAGGAACGGATCGATATAGCCATTGCAGCAGTAGACAATGTTCGAAAGGCGGACCTCGAGCGGGTAGAGGAGTTATCCGGGAAGCTTGAAGCTGCGTAGCTTGCTCAAGCCAAGCTAAAGGAGGAGATGGAGGCAATGAGGAAATCCCTTCAGGCTGACCGCTCGCGATACCGATCGGAGAGGGATGCTGCCGTTGCAAAGCTGTTGGCTTCTGAAGTCTGGATGAGGGAGTTCGAGGAAAACGAGGGGATGATGGACGAGATGCTCCAGGATATGTATTTCCGTACTTGGAAGCAGAACAACTTATCCTGAATGGATGACTATCCCCGGATCATGGCCAGGATTTATCTTTGGGCTCTGGAAGAGGCCATGGCTGATGCGGATAAGGAGGGTGGTATGGCCTTCAGGATAGATGTGGTTACGGCCCAGTTTACTAAGGAAGAGAAAGTGGCGGTGAAGGAGGGCATGCGGCTGCTTGCTGCCGAGGAGGTAGGCGTGCACTTGAGAGACGACGATCAAGGAACGGATGTTGGTAAGTCTTCCCTTTTAGCCTTTTCATAGCTTGGTTGCTTATCGTTTATCTAATAGATTCTTCTCCTGAATTGGACAGGTGGGACCTCTGGTCAGCATGCTGGGAGCTCTGATCCTGCAGTCAAGTAGATCTTGGGGGGTCGGAAGGATAGAGATGAAGTTCTGATGCTGTCGACTATTTTGGCTTGATCCGGATATTTTTGGTTTTACTTGACATTCCTGTATATACTAGTTCCAAAACATTAATGTACTTTCAGGTCGTAATTATGTCATCGCAACGAACGAATTTATTTTTTACATGTAATTTTATAACATAAGCTTATTCTGTCATATTTGGATGCTGTCATTATTTTGATGTGTTGCATAAGAAATATAGCTGTGCATGTGCTAGTGGTTCAACTATGTTTGATGCCAAGTTCTTGCTTAAAGTATAATTTCATGTCTTCCAATGTTAATGTGATGTGTGAATATATCAGAGCTACTTATTTGTATATAAGAGAATAAAGTACCGCCCTTTCGATTTTTAGTTATAGATGGTAGCTTTGAATGCCTTGTGTTATCGAATACGGGTTGAGTGACCCGTCATCCAGCTGAGAGTTCTCATTCCCATTAGCGAGTGCATCCTATTTGGTGTCCTGTACTTTAAGGGTTGTTATAGAGGATAGGAGGAAAGTTTGTATAAATAAAATGGAAATATAAGGAATAGTAAAACTTCCAATCACGGAAGGCCTTCGATGCGCTTAAGTTCGTGGCAAACGGGTTTTGTAGTCACTTTCCCTAGCTGTGGGTCTTGGAGACATTCGTCACCCATCTTACGCCTCCGCAAGGAGTTTTCTTTTTTACCACAGCCGTACTTAAGACACATCGGAGCCGAGATCGCGCACAGTAACTACCCGGGCCATTATGGCCCGTAATCGTGGGTATTATTCGATTTACCGTGGCCAGCGAACGTGGGTGCCGATCGTCAACTGTGAACTGCCCTTGGCTGGCCATACCTTATGTTGGGGCTTATAATCGATTCACAGTCGCCGGCGAGCCAAATGCCGTAATGAGCTGCCTCGGCTATAGTCGGCCTTCTCGGTGGCTTATGATCGGCTCATTACAGTTGGCTTTGAGGGCCGTCGCGAGCAATGAGTTAACCCGCAGCAGAGGGACGCTGGAGAAAAAGTGTCTCATTGACGAGAGCATAGATTCGTATAGTACCTGTCAGGTCTTGTCCAGGTGAGGTTGTGCCGTGAAGTGTCCAGAATGGAAATGCCGTTGCACATGATTTTGTTCAACAGAAAAGGATAAAGCTTAACAAGCAGCCAAGATATAAAGGAACAAGTTAAAAAGAGACAAGATTTTTTAAGTGGTTCGGCATGAAAATGCCTACGTCCACTGATTCTCTTTGTTAATTCACTTCATATGGGAAGTACAAGTTAAGAAAAGTATCGACGAAGGTGTTGGATGTTCCATGCCCTCTGGAACACCTCTCTGTCCATTGTTGACAAAATATAAGCTCCGTTGTGGAGATCTTTATGAATTACATAGGGTCCGTCCCAGATTGGATCTAGCGCTCTGGGGCGCGGGAAGATCCGTTTGAGAACAAGATCTCCTTCTCGTAAGCTGCGGTGCTTGACCTTGGAGTTGTATCGTGCTGCCACTTTTGCTTGTGAGCTGCCGCTTTAAGTGATGCATCATTTCTTCTTTCTTCAATTAGGTCCAAAGACATGTGTAGGAGTTCTTCATTCTCTTCTGGTTTGTAGTGGATCCTACGGAGGGAGGGTACTACAGTTTCAACTGGGAGCATGGCCTCCGATCCGTATGCCAAAGGGAAGGGAGTATGCCCTGTTGATGTTCTGAAAGGCGTGCGGTAGGCCCAAAGGCCGTAGGAAGTTCATCCACCCAAGCGCCTTTTGACTTTTCAAGCTTCTTCTTGATCAGAGTTTTGAGAATTTTGTTGACAGCTTCGACTTGTCCATTCGCCTGGGGATAAGCCACATATGAGAAGCTTTTGTGAATTCCATGCTCTCGGCACCAGTCGGTGAACTCCTCGCTGTCAAACTGAAGTCCATTGTCCGATATGATTTTGAGCGGAAACCCGTACCTACATAGAACATTTTTGATCAAGAAGTTAATAACTTTTGCCGAAGATATTTTATTTAAAGGTTCCGCTTCCACCCATTTGGTGAAATAGTCGACTGCCATTGTAGCATATTTGGCTCCGCCTCGGCCCATCGGTAGTTCGCCAATCAAGTCAATTCCCCATACTGCAAAGGGCCAAGGGCTGGTCATTTGAGTAATCTCATTTGTTGGTAGTCGAGAAATCTTAGCAAATTTCTGACATCTTTCACATCTTTTGACGAAGTCTAAGGCGTCTTTGTTTAAAGTAGGCCAGTAATACCCATATCGGAGTATCTTCTTTGCTAGAGTCTGTCCTCCAGTGTGATCTCCGCAACTTCCTTGATGGATGTTGAATAAGACTTCCTCGACTTCCCTTCCAGCGACACACCTTAATAAGGGGTTAGAGAAGCCGCGCCGATAAAGGATGCCTTCTTGTATTGTGTAGTGGGAAGCTTTCCTCAAGATTTTTTTGACGTCGTTACGCCCGTCGGGCAGTTTGCCATCTTGTAAGTATTTCCGAATGGGAGTCATCCAAATCTCTTCTTCAATTGCAGCTACCAGATTCATTGGCTCGAAACTCGGGGCTAGTTGCTTTGAGATGGTTATTGTTCCGGAGGTGGTGCCGTCCTTCATGCTAGCTTGCTTTGCCAGTTCGTCGGCCTCCTAATTCTCTCCTCGAGGAATGTGTTTGATTAAATAGTGATCCAATTGATTGAGTTGCAGCTTGGTCTTCTTTAGATAATCTGTGAGTCGTTCTCCTCGAGTTTGGAATTCTTCCAGTATTTGATTTATAATAAGTTGAGAATCGCTATGGAGACATAAAGAACCGACTCCAATCTCTAGGGCAAGTTCTAATCCGGCTATCACTGCTTCGTATTATGCGTCGTTGTTGGTGGCAGCGAATTCCAACCTTAGGGCATACTGCAGCTTCCTTCCCCTGGGGGTGATTATCACAATACCTGCCCCCGAGCCTTGTTCGTTTGATGCTCCATCTACAAAGAGATTCCACTTGATATCTTTTGTTATTTCAGATCGATCTTTACCTTCGTTGGTAGTGAATTCGGCAATGAAATCGGCCATGGCTTGTCCCTTGATGGAGGTGCGTGGATGGTAGGTGATATCATATTGACTCAGTTCAATGCACCATTTGAGCAGTCTCCCAGAAGTGTCGGGGCGATGGAGTACCTGCCTTAGTGGTTGATTGGTTAAAACTCTGATGGAATGAGATTGGAAATAGTGTCGCAGTTTCCGTGACGCGATTAGCAAACAGTATGCTAGCTTTTCAAGTTTAGGGTATATGGCTTCTGCCCCTGTAAATCTCTTGCTTACAAAGTATACGGGCCGCTGCGCGCGGTTGTCTTCTCTCACCAAAGTGGCGTTTAAAGCATGGGACGATACAGCAAGGTATGGGTATAGTTCTTCGCCTTCCTTTGGAGTTGGGAGTACTGGTGGTCTCTGAAGGTGCTCGATTAGGTTAAGGAAGGCAGTCGAGCATTTGTCAGTCCATTCGAACTTTCCTTTGTCTTTCTTTAGAGCTTCGAAGAAAGAGATGCATTTGTCGGTCGCTTTAGAGATGAACCTGCATAGGGCGGCTACTTTCCCGTTTAGGCTTTGCATCTCTCTTCGAGTGGATGGTATCTTGATATCTTGCAAAGACCGGACTTGTTCGGGGTTTCCTTCAATCCCCCTGGCATGGACGATGAATCTCAAGAACTTTCCCGACCATACTCCGAAGGAGCACTTTAGAGGATTCAGCTTCATTCCATATTGGTGAAGTACTTGAAACATCTCGTCCCGGTGGTTTATATGATCGTTGGCTTTCCTCGATTTTACCAGCATGCCATCCACATAAACTTCCATAGTTCGTCCTATTAGTTCCGCAAACATCTTGTTAACGAGGCGCTGGTAAGTAGCTCCGGCGTTTTTAAGTCCAAAAGGCATTACTCTGTAGCAGTACAATCCCCGGTCAGTGATGAAACTAGTGTGGTCTTGATCGGGGGTGTGCATAGGGATCTGGTTATATCTTGAGTATGCGTCCATAAAGGATAAGAGTTCGTGTCCGGCTGTGCTGTCCACGAGTTGATCGATTTGGGGAAGTGGGAAGCAGTCCTTCGGGCAAGCGTCATTTAGGTTGAAGAAGTCGATGCACGTTCGCCACTTCCCATTAGCCTTCTTTACCAGTACCGGGTTGGCGATCCATTCTGGGTAGATGGCTTCTCGTATGAAGTTATTGGCAAGTAGGTTCTTTACTTCTTTCTCGAGGGTTGCTGATAGTTCTGCCCCCATGCTTCTCTTTTTCTGCTTTACTGGCACCTTGGTGGGATCGATGTTCAGTACATGGCATGCTACGTCTGAGGAGACTCCAGTCATGTCAGCGTGCGTCCATGCAAATACATCCAAGTTGTGGTGAAGAAAATCGACGAGTTGATCCTTCAATTCCGCTCTTAACTGAGACCCGACTCTCAACAGTCTACTTGGGTCGTGTTTGTCTACAGATACAAATTCCATAGCCTCTGCAGGCTCGGTGGTGGCCTCCTCCTCCTTGTCCCTGGGGTCTAATCCGTGTAAAGGATCGCTGGTATATCGAAGAGGAGTGGCTTTCTTTAATTGCTATGCTTCCAAGTTTTTCTTGCAAAGAGAAGTCTCTGCATCCTTCCCTTTATCCTTCCTACGGTTATTGCGAAGTTCAGTCACATAGCAATCTCGAGCGGCGTCTTGATATTCCTCTGTTTCTCCTATTCCGTTATCCGTTGGAAATTTCATCTTCAGGCACCACGGGGCTAGGACAATTTGGAAGTCAGACAAGGCTGGTCTTCCCAAAAAGGCGTTGTAGGCTGAGTGGTTCTCTATTAGCATAAATGTTTGTTTTCGCACAACGGAGCGGGGATGACTTCCTATTTCGACAAAGAGGTCCACTTGCCCGATGGGCATCTTCGCATCTCCAGTGAAACCATGTAGCGGTTTGCTGCAGGGAGATACATCCTTCATTGACAGCTTCATTTTGTCGAAAGCATGCTTGAATAGGATATTTACTAAGCTTCCAATGTCTACTAGAATTCGGAAAACCTTGGCTGGACCGAACCAGGCAGAGATGACCATAGGATCCATGTGAGGGTACTGCCTTCCCTCTAGATCACGCCTACTGAATGTGATGTCATCATTCTCTTTCCGTTTCGGGTGGCGTTCTTCTGTAACAGAATTAACGTAGCCTTCATTGTTTCTAAGTGACTTACCGTATCTCTCCATCTCTGCCTAGCTTCCGTCGGCGATGTATGGTCCTCCTGATATGGTAAGGACCACTATCTTCTCTTGACTGGAGCCGCTGGTGTTGTGATTTCCTCCACCTACTTCCGGGAGCGGTAGCCCTGGGTTCTCATTGGCAGAAGTTGAAGTCCTGTTCTGACCTTTCACATAGTGCTCTAGTCTCTTCCTTCTGATGTGTTCTTCAATCAAGTCTCGGAGATGATGGCATTCATTGGTGTCATGCCCATGAGATTCGTGGAAGCGGCAGAACTTTCCAGACTTAATTGCATTATCTGATTCCTTCTTGTGCGGGGGGTGCTTGTATCTAACTTCGTCTTGGGTGGCCAAGAAGATGTTTTTGATTGTTTCATTTAAAGGAGTGTAAGAGTCAAATCTCGGTCCTGGCCTATATAAGCACTTTTCCCCCTTCTTGCCCCGCACTATCTCTGGAGTCATTTCTTCGAACGTCCTTTTCTACTGCGGGTGTTTTTCCATGAACTGCCTTGGTTTGTTGCCCTGTCTGCCTTTCAATGGCAGCGTCTTCAAGTCTCATATATTTCCCGGCTTCGTGGAAGAAATAGGGTAAGGTAGCTGGCTTTTCTTTCGTTAATCTCCTAGCAAACTTAGTATCCGGATGCACACCACTGCAGAGGGCCATTAGGATAAGTTTCTCGTCGGCATCTTGGACTGCTGCCGCTGCGGCGTTGAATCGGGTTAGATATTGTTGTACTGTCTCTCCGGGGTTTTGTTTGATATTAGATAGGGAATAAGCGTCCTTGGGTTGTTCCACATGAATGCAGAACTGGCTGATGAACTTTTCTTTCAACACTTCCCATGAGCTGATGGATCCTTGGGGTAGATGGCAGAACCAGGAGGTAGCTAGATCTGCCAAGAATAGTGGAAAGCATTTACACAATACTCCCTTTGTTGCTCCGCTCATGAGCATATGCTGTGTGTATCTCTACAAGTGTACAACGGGGTCAGAGGTTCCCTTGTAAGGTTCCATTGTTGGCATTTTCCATTCCCGAGGGGTGATGGCAGTTTCGATATTGCATGTGAAGGGGCTGGTGACCCTAGCGCCTATCCCCCGATCCCTTTGGTCCCGTTGGACGCACTCTCTGAACAATCGTGCCATCCTTTCATCAGAACTTGGAGAATATAGAAATGAGTTTTGTTCTTCCCTGCGGGATTGATTCCATCCAGATGACCTGTAGGGATGGTATCGTCTATCACTCCTAACATTCTCAAATGACGGCCTCTGGTCTTCCGGGGGCACGCTAGGGTCAGCCACAGTTGGCCCTTACCTTGATCTTCCCGTACAGGGTTCTGTTCTCAACACTTCCTCGGGTCCAACTTTGGGCTGGACTCCAGCTCGGTCCCGTCTATTGGTGTTTCCATGGTTAGGTAGCATGGCAGGCTCAGCTACATCCGACCCCTGCCTGGTACCTCCCCTGTTGGGTTCGGTTCCAAGTGTTGCCTTGGGTTGGAATTCGAGCTGAGTCCGGGCTCGGCTCCTACCATTGCTGTTTCGGTTGTTAGCCTCTTCGAAGAAGAAAGACCTTTGTCGTCTCCCAGACCCTCCAGAGCAGGACTCACCCCATGATTCAGTGTTGCGGTTGGTTTCTTCAACATCCCTTAAGCGTGACATGAGTTGATCCACCAAGGCTTCTTGTTGAGATGCGAAGCGGTTAGTTACTTCAGCCACAACCCTGTCCAGATCCTCCCTTGTAATTGGTTGTTCCATAGTAGTGGCTGTCGGATTTGCCTGATTTCCATTTGCTGTCGGAACCGGACGATCATCTTGATCTCTGATCACTGGATTTGGGATACTTCCAGTTGCGATGTTCTTTCCTTTGTTAGCATCTTTCTTCAGTCCGGGGGGCATGTTTTCCAAGCAATGAACGATGCTGATAGGAAAAGGGTTAAGTGGGAGAAGCTGAAGCTTCGAGCTCCTTTTCTCAGTAAGAGCACCAAAAATGTTTGCACAAAAAATGGGCAAACACCTCCAAGTCATATGATTTAGTTGATTATGTGTTGTTCTGAGTGATTTGGGTGATTTATGCGAATATATAAAATAGATGGACTAAACTGTAAAAGACACACAGATTTATAGTGGTTCGGCCAGAATGTGCCTACGTCCACTTTATATGTTATTCTCCTTTTCTCTTCAGATTACAAGTACAAAACTTTGATTACAAGCATCTGAAAATTGTTTGAAAGTTCTATCCGTGCTTCAGCTCTCAAACTTGTCTGCCATTGTTGCACCCCTGCCCCTCTATTTATAGAGTGAGGTTGGGGGCAGGGATCTTGGATGTATATAGGTGCTGGTGGGCCTGGGCTGATGTAATCTGGCCTGGCAGTGTTGGTTCGGCAAGGCCTTGGTTCGATGGAGAGTTGGTGTGGACTTGGTCCGGTTGTAGAGGATTGAGGTTGGTTCGGTAGCAGGGGGTTTGGCAGCAGGTGGTTCGGTAGTGAGTGGTATGTGTGTTGGTCCGGTGGTGGGTGGAACTGGACCAGTGGTAGAACTGGACCGGTGGTGGAACTAGACCGGTGGTAGCTTGGGAGTGAGTTGGTGTTTGGTTCGGAGGGGTTTGATTCGGTGGCTTAGTTTGTGCTGGTTCGGAGGTGAATGAAGCGGTAGTGGGCTGGTTCGGCTATGCATAGGAAGGGATTCGGTTCGGTGGTGTTGGACCGGTTGAAACACACCCAACACATGTCGTATCATCTAGTATATAGTATTTCTTTTTTGCAGTTTGTTGTTGTAAACTCTGATAATGTAATGTAATGTGATGTAATGTAATAACTGATACAGTTCTTTTGTTTTAATGATATTCACTTATCTATTATATGTCGTTCCGCTGCGAATGTGAGATTCTGTTATTGTTTCTGTTCTGTTTCCTTATTTCTTCTCTCCTTTTCTTCTTCCTCTTCTTTTAAACCCTTACAATTCGGTTTTTCGGCATTCGATTATGCGGCATTTGATATAGTGGACGTATTAATGTCGATTTTCGAGCATCAAAAAGTCGCGTCCTTACAATATGGTATCGGAGCATTTGGTTAAGAGACAACCTTGGCTTTGTTGGGTGTTACTCATTAGAGATAGAGTCAGCAGTACTCTAGAATGAGTTTGAGTGTAATAATAGATATGAGTGCGTATTTGTTAGTGAATATAAAATTGTTTTATGTTGTGATGATTGGTTTGTAGAGTGGTATATGGATTCTGGTCGGTATAGCCTGTACAACTCTATCGATAGGGATCTCTAAACACTTGTACAAAACAATTCGACACGATATTGTTTTAAAATTGGGTAAATGAAATAATTTTACCAAAAACTATTTTGTTTATAAAAGGGAATAATTTTTGTAAATTATTATACGGCTTCTTGTTTGTTAGGAATTGATAATATTAAAATTATTACCATTGATTATTAAATAGGAAATTGAAATCGTAACTCCAAAGTTAAGAAATAAATTCACACACAAATGGAATTTATGAATATGAATTGTAAATGTGATTTATAATTTGAAGTAAAAATTCCAGAGAAGTGTTTGGAAATGTTTAGAAAAGAATTTGAAAATTTTGAGGATTTGGAAAGTTTAAATCCCTTTTGATTTTGAAAATAATTTTCAAAGGTTTTGGAAGGATAAAAGCTCTAAACTCTTTTCGGTCGCTGGAAAATAATTCCAGTGATGATCGCCACATCATTGGTGTTCATTTTCGGGTTTCCAAAAGAGGAATTGCTGCCAAATTGTTTTAAATTAAAGTTGTTTGGAAAATTTGGGTTTGGTTTTGGAAATTCAAAAATATAATTTGAATTGATTTCAAAATTGGTTTTGAAAGGTTGAAAAGACTCTGGAATCTTATTTAAAATATGTATGGCAATAATAAAAGAGTTGATAACTTATACAATTTGAATTTTGATAAAATTAACTTAATTAAAGTAAGTATAAGTGAATCAATTGAATAAAGTGAATTTAAAGAAAGGTCTAAGAGGAAGTGAAATGATCTTATATATATAAGAAATGATTACTTAAAGAAAATTTATTAAGTTAAAAATAAATTTGGGTTAGTAACAAATGAATTGAAATTGAGATTGAATTATGAAAATAAATTGTGATTGTGGATAAATAAATTTACAATTGCAAGTAAATGTAATTGAAATCGAATGTTGAAAAGGAATATAACTTAAGTAATGTAGAATGAAGTTGATTTTGGTACCGAAGTAAAATGAGTAAAGTGATAAATATAAACTTGAGTTATATAAACGAAATTCAATTTGAAATGTTAAATAAATTAGCAATTGAATTAATGAATGGACTGAATGTTAATCAATTGAATATAAATAAATTGATATGAAATAATGGATATAAGTGTAAATTCATTTAAGGCAAATTAAATGTCGAACCAAATTGAAAGCTAAAGCAATTGAATTTGTAAATAAAACTAATTTAAAATAGTGACATGAACCAATTGTGAATGAAAGATAATTGATAAATTCAACATTCAAAAGGTAAATCGAATCCAAGCAGAATTGAAAGTGTAAATTGGATTCGAATGAAATTGATAATGCAATCTAGAATGAAAATGGATATATAACTTCAATAGTAAAGTAAAAAAATGGTATAAGAAGTATATATTGAAACTTTTGTAAAGGAAGGTGGAAAATAAATTTGAAAGTTGTAATTGGATATTATGACTAGTAGTATATACAGGTGTATTAAAGCAAATCGAATTGGGATTTTGATTTCAAAGAAAAATTGAATTGCTCGACAAAAGGTATGTATTTGAATTTTAGTATGAAATTTGATGATCTTCTTGTCTAGCCGCTTGGCTTTTCGTTTTCTATTTGGAATTGGGGGCCCATTGTGGCATTTTGTAGTCGTACCGAGCTAGCCGCACAAAGGAGGTTATGGCAAAAATTTCTGAATATTTAAGGCGTTAGAAAATTTTCGAGAAATTTTAGAAAAAATTTGTGAAAACTAAGTTTTGATTTGAAGTAAAAGGTTAAACGATATAGTTGATATTGAAAAGATAACTATATATGGATTTGGAAACTTAGTAAATATTTTGTAAGAGGTTCAACTATGGATTTTGATAAAGTTAAACACTTAAGGATTTGCGAATCCAATTTGAACGGTTTTTTTTGAAAAGTTAATGGATTTCAAAACTCTTTCTTACTTGTTAATTTCGAGGGCGAAATTCTTTTAAGGGGGGAAGTTTGTAACGGCCCAGAATTTCTGTCAATTAAAATTCATATATTTTATTGATTTTTAAATATTAACAAGTAAAATTTATATGTCGAATAATTTATTTTTCGAATATCTAGATGTAACTGGATAATTTAAATCGGTAATTTAATATTTGAAATTACAAAAATAATTGGAAATTGGGTTTAATGTGATTAAAAATGATTTATAAAGCTGTATTAAATCATATTGGAGTTATAATGATATTATAGAACCTTTAAATTCGAATTAAAAGTTAATTTGTGAAAATTGAATATTTTAATGTTTAATTGACGGGTTAAAATAGCCATTTTTCAAACAGTCTCGGATTTCGATGAAACTAGTTTCATCGGATCCGTAATGTTATATTATTGTAAGATTTCAGATTTCGTATCAATCGGATGTACGATTTGTCCGGGGCAAGCCAAAACGCATAGAAATTGGTTTAATCGATTTAATTTAAAATTTGATCATTTATTTCCGTAACTCGCACAAATGATCGAATTATCCTCCGAAACCTATTCCATTATGTCTGGAACGCGGATAAATCCTAGAAACGCCATCCGGCACGCTTCGTTTGGAGGTCGAAAATTTGGAGATGAATAGTGTTTTGTAAATTTTTTATAAAAGGACTTCACTATCTTCAATTTGCAAAGAAACTAGGATTTCAGCCCTAAGCCGCCATTTTCAATTCGAAGGCCAGAAATTCATCTCCTTCTTCCCTTAATCTCTTCTAATCCATCAACTAATTTGAGAAATCTTCAACATGAAAGTTGTAGATCTTAGTGAGAGCTTTAAATCCATACGGTGATGATGATAAACGAAGCTAAGAATTAATGGGGATTTGTATCCAAAGTCACACGGTCGGCCATGATTTTCGAGCATCTATGCTCGACCGAGCTTCGAGCCCTTCAAGCCGAGGGTGGAGTTGAGTGAGGGCTACAAGGTGATGGTAGTTGATCGCGATGGAAGTGCTTGAATTGGTCGCGGCTAGCTAAGGTTTGGATGGCTAGATGGGTTATCTCGATCGTGTTCTGTATGTAGGAGAAGAAGTATATTTTGCGGCCAAGATCTGCATACGTGGAACGAACAGCCTGGATCAGTTAGGGTTGAAAAACAAAATTACTTTGTGAATTTGTATTATAGAAATTGTGTGCAAACTTTAAAATGTGATATCTCTTTCATACGAGGTCAAAAAATTACGAAACGACTTGCGTTGGCTTCGTTTTGACGAGCACTATGTTATGGGACTGGATTGGATTCATTTGGAGTTAGTAAAAATTTCAGGTAAAATTAAAGGAACGTTTAATTTTATTCGAAACAAACGCTACAACTATTATCGGAAACTCAAGGTGAGAACTTCTCACTCAATCGAATTGTTTCGATTTAAATATTAAATAGTTAAATTTAAAATTGCTTGATTGTGTGATTGGATGATAAATTATAATCTGTTGTATTGAAATAGACCCTATACGCCGTATATTAAGCGGAGGTTATTTATTAAAAACATATACCGTGATAATTCCAACTTTTATGGCATTGGTATTATATATGTATTTGGAGTTGATTTTCCCGCATTATATAGCGGATGAGACCCTATTGCGCCGCATAATAGCGGAGAGTATTTTATCAATCCCATATACTATGATATTTCGTCTTGAAGCGAAATTGGTATTGTGCTAACATCTTTGGATGCAGGGAAACAGGTTGGAGGGATCCAACTGGATTCCTCAAATGATTGAATTGGTTTCAATGTTGCGTGTTGATCTATTTATATTCTGCGTGATTATCTTTGTGATTGAAATCGTTAAAGGCTAAATTCTGGCCGAATATATTTTTGGTATCGTTAGATGCCGAAAATAAATAAAATTGGACTTTTGAAATTTAAGTTGAGAATTCATAATAAAATTTAATTTTGGAATTAATTCATTTTAAATAAATAAACGTTGAAATTTTAACGTAATAAAAATTATGATTTTTGTGAAATATAACCAAAATGTGATTTTTGAAATAAGTGGTTGATTAATTTATAAAATGGTTTAAATTGGAATTTTTGAATTATTATAAATAATTTGTATAAAAGATTTATAAAATTGATATTTATAAATAAAAAAAATTGGAATTATAAAACGAGCTTTTATAAGTGTCAAAATGAAATATAAATGGATTTCATAAGTGGATGAAATCTATGGATTTATAAATTGTGAAGTTATAAAATGAATAGATTTTTGCAAAATAAAAGATTTATAAGTAATTAACTTATAAACTGGATTTTGGCGTGTAAATGAATATGGGTAGAATTTGTAAATAAAGTGATTTTATAAGTTAAAATTGTTATAAAGTATAAATGGAAATTATAAACGTTGTTTTATAAATCCGAAATTGACTTATTTTAATAAGTTTAATTATTATAGCTTATTAAAGGAGATATATCCACGATTTTGGGACAGTGGATAATCTTTTAAATAAAATATGTAGAAATTGAATTTGGTTAACGAAGTATATTCACGATTTTGGACAGTGAATAATATATTAAAGAAATATTTTAGAAAAGTGATATTTTAAATAGAATTAAAATGATTCAAAAATGTTTTAAAATGTATAATGTATCGAAACCATAGATTTCAACATTCATTGTTGAAATAGACGATTTTGAGAAATAGAAGGAAATGGTGGACTATAACACTGTTGTTATAGTAAATGATTTCCAAAAGGAAATGTTTTATATAGTATTGGGATTTATATATCTATCTAAATTTGGAATCCCTATGCTAGTGATTTTGGGTTATCGTAACGATATTTTACGCAACATTCGTTTCGACCCAAATAAATGTGTTTAAGAGAATGTTTTCCTTAAAGAATAAATTATATACTTAATTGTGATTTAAGTATATTGAATATTTTTCAAGTGTTGAAAATAAATAGGTTTGTGAATTACTTATTATTAAATAAGTATGGAAATGTTTTTCCAATATGAAGTGAATGTTTTGAGAATTTATCTTTTAAAGATAAATTGAAAATGAATATTAGAAATCGATTTGGAAATCGTATATTCATAGATATTTTAGAAAGGTAAATTCACTACGGAATTTATAAAAGAATGGGAAATTTGTTTAAAAATAAACATTGATTTATTTTTGAAATGTGGAAATAAATTTACGAATTTGGAACGTAAATTTAACAAATCGGTAAGGATTTATTTGATTGGTTTGAATGAACCATTTTGACCATTTTGAAATGAAAGTTGTAAAGGTGAAATTTGATTTGAAATTTGTTTTCAAATGGTTGAATTGTGGAAATTATATCTTGTAAAGATATTTTTGAAAATAAATAATTTGGGAAATTATTTGGAATCAGGTTATGTTGTGAATATTGATTGATAGTTAAATAACCACCTATCAATATTGACCCTTAAATGGCTATTTGTTGTGAATTGGTTGAAATTGAATGCTACACTTATTTTTAAATTATTGCGCTCATTATTCGGATTACCCATTCCGAATAGTGATACGACGTAATGGATAGCATTGAAGACCGGTGGTGAAGGCCGGGTATTTGTGAAAACGATAGGATGACCTATCGTTTGTCTCTGCACCGTTAGCTACGGTTAGGAGATTTCCTTTGTGATGGGAAATTCAATCGGGATTGTGAATACCCGGATTGCAAGGGCTTCTTTTGAAGTGCCTTCTGTTCTGTTCGAACCCGAAACAAACTTATATGGTTACGTGTCTGACATTGAATTCTGAGATATAAAGAAAATTTCTTTCAAATATATTTCCGTTGGTGACGGAGAATCTATTCTCTTAGCTCAACACCCTTTGAGGTTATGTAGTTTAAGGTTATCAGTGATATACTCCCAATTTGGTAATGTGACATGCTTAGTGCTGTTGTGTGTTAATCATTCATCGATCATTTGTTGATCAAAACGTAGCTTTGTGGACGAGACTTCGTCAAACCTCACTCCCTGGAAATGGTCAAAACAGGAATATGCGGCAAGGTTATGTGGGTCGCGCCCTTTAGGGTATGTCATTTCCTTCTGGAAAGGGTGGTATCATGGTATGGAGCCCAGATACTTACTCATGTTGACACAATATATTTATTACTGTGCGATGTTGGTTATCGAGCGCTCGAATAAAGGTCCAAAGGGACCGGGGGACGACATATTCGTGTAGTAGTTACCTAGTTACAGAGGTAGCCCGGCCTTGTGTTGGTAGAGATCTAACCATAACGTTAGGGTTCTCGGGACATCCCGCCAAAGGCAATCCCATGTGGCAGTAGGAAGTTCCTTAGCCTGACCATTTGTTGGAAAATCCAAAGAAACGATACGAGCCTTGTACGGCATTAGTTGTAGAACCTGCCATTTAATATGGTAGCTATAGTAGGCATAATATAATGGTACCTATGCTGGCTAAGATTAATATTCTATTTTCGAAATGCTTTCATCACTATGTACTAATAATAATATCAAAAATTATTTGTTTTGCGTAGTAAGCATCTTTGACTATCATAAGGAGAAATCTCCTCCAATTCTGCATTTGCATTGTGTGTGTGTGGGAAGGCTTATGCTAGTTTCATTTTCCAAAAGCATTGCAGATATTATTCACTTCCCTTGTTGTTGTTGTTGTTTTAAAGATAAATAACTGTTTTAAGTTCTCACACCAGTCCCATGACTGACCTGGAGTTTATTGTTATCTTCCTAAACTATGGGTGCCCATCAATTTCCACACGGGCAGTCTAGAGTTAGGTTATCAGGATATTCTGGAATTCAGGTGCTGCTGTGGAGATCAGGAGCAAGCTGGATGGCATGTCGTATCAGCTAGTATATAGTATTTCTTTTCTCAGTTTGTTGTTGTAAACTCTGATAATGTAATGTAATGTGATGTAATGTAATAACTGATATAGTTCTTTTGTTTTAATGATATTCATTTATCTATTATATGTTGTTCTGTTGCGAATGTGAGATTCTGTTATTGTTTCTGTTCTGTTTCCTTATTTCTTCTATCTTTTTCTTCTACCTCTTCTTTTAAATCCTAAAAATTTGGTTTTTCGGCATTCGATTATGCGGCATTTGATACAGTGGACGTATTAAAGTCGCGTCGTTACATAACTACTAATATATACACTATATATATATATATATATCCAAACTGATAATAATTTATAAACTCATCCTATCAACCAATAATTTAAATTCAACATTTTCAAATTATAACTAGCAATCCAAATGAGTGAGATATTACTCACCCTGATTTTTGAATTTGCCAATCGTTCCAATTCCAATTTTTTCCATTGTGCAGTGTTTATTGCTATGATCCAACACGACACGTGTTTGAAACTTTGAAACTCGTATAACCAATATATGAACAGATTAACACACGAGATAACTAAATTAATTAACCAATAAATTAAATCCAGCTAATTACCTTAATTAACCTTAATCACGTTTTCTATCCTCCCTCTCTCTTTCGAACATCTCTAGGTCGCTGCTTCTATTCCTTTTGTTTATATATACATACATACTTATATATATGTGCACACACAAACACACACACACACACAAACACACACACACACAAACACACATATATATATACATACATATATAAATCACGCTCGACCATCACTATGGACGCGTCCCGGTGCCATGCCAATCCTAGTCGCACTTGCCTAAATCTTATGCGCCACCAGCCTTCCCCGACTATCGCTGCTAGAGATCGCATTATCTCTGCTGCTCACATTACCGCCTCCAAGTTCCTCTCGCACGCGCAGCTAGTGCGAAATCTAAATCTCCCAATCGCAAGTTCATTGAAGACAACCCCACTCTCCCCTTCGATCATGGAAATCACTCGACCAATCCTTGTCTTAACTTCATGCCCAGAAAATCCCCAAACCATACTTCAACGATCCAAAGTCACGACCCACCACCCTCGCCCTCGCTTCGACTGATCCCCACGCCTTCATCATCATCATCCTCTTAAGCATCGCACGCGCGCACCTCCCATGTAGCTGTGCTACCTCTTGTCACCTTGCCAATCTAGCATCTCGCGATTTTACTTCTCCTCCTTTTTTATTTTCGAACTGAACTTCATGAACCAACAGAAGAGAAGGGGGAAGGGGAACTCGCAATTTAAATTGTGAATCTCCTTTTTTTCTTCTAAAACGAATTAAATTTTGATTTTTTTTCTTTTTTTCCTTCAAACGAACTGCTTTCGTTTAACAAAAGAAAAGGAAAACATACACAATTTAAAATGGAAGAAGGTGGCTTTGCGGAGAGGTTAGGTCGGCTATAGCAGGGTTAAGGCGGCACGATTGACCTATGATTGATTTATAATTATTTTATATATTCAAAATATCTCGTTTGCCTGTCTCGAAATTTCAAATCCCTACTTTGGCATGTCGCCTGGCATTCCTAATGTTATACCACTATTCTATACTTAATGGAATAAGTCTCGAGGCCTAATTTAATCGTATATGGAAGATAGCTTTTTAAAATCAACTATTTAAATTAAATTAAATTATATTATTTCTAGACGTTTTTAGATCGCACGAATTATCGGTAAATTCGAACGCTATGAAATTTGAAATCTTGTAATAATAAACTATTACGGATCTAGCGGACCTATTTTCGTAGAATTCCGATACTGTGTCTCGGATTGCTATTTTAACGCGTTGATAAAATCGACTATTTCAAACATCTATGAAATCACTTGAAATGTCAGTTTTAAAAACTTATTTACTCAACTCTAATTCCAATAGAATTTATATCAACATTGTAAATCATTTCAATTCGTATCCAACTCCAATTCACATATTCCAATGATCTTCAACTATTAATTCAACAATTAAATTTATTCAATAAATCGCAATATTTGAAACATAAGTTTTTACTCTACTTATTTGATCAACAAACTTCATACTAAAATTCCATTTACATTTCAAATTCAACATTTAAAATAAATTAGATGTTTAAAATCAAACCACTAATAAATCCGGATTGTTACAATCTTCCCCCTATAAAGAATTTCGTCCCCGAAATTGCTATGATAAGACCAATGATCCAAACCACTATTTTTCAAAAACCAACTTAGTTAAAACTTGATATTTCACTTTTATAATCTTTTAGTTTTTGCAAAAACCATTAGTTTATATTTCTAATTAAAAATCCTTGATTCCAAATATAACTCAAAAATCGCCCTTTTAGTTAACAAAAAAATTTCAAAAATTTTCCAACACCCTAAATTTCCGAATAAAATTGACAGAATCTTCCTCGTATAGAGAGCCTTTTGCAATATGACAAAAATGATAAAAATATATACAGTGACCCACAAGGTCGAAAACACAATATATATCGATACTTTATATTATCGCTGTATTTAATCTGAAAACGTACTTTTATTTAGCGTTTTTAAGCGTCATTAAGAAAGCGAGTTTACTTCATATGCAATTTCGCAACCCAAATATAGCCTAGAGTCTCTATGCACCTGTATTTATTCAATTTAAACATGTAAGTACCAAACCATGTAATAACAATTCATTTATTTAACAAGCACAAACACATGGATTTCATAACCAAACGAGTTATAACATGAATTTATCAATAATCACAAGGTTCCAACATTTGATTATCTATTTCAATCGATTTATAAGGCATTACATTCAATTTGTAGTGATTCACAAACAATTCTTTGCATTCAATGAATATTTGCACTCAACATATTCATATCCACTCTTTTAATTCATTTCCATGCAAATCTAATTCCATTCGCAAATTTAATTTATTAGTTCATCCCATTACCCGATTCAGAATCCCAATCCATATTCATTAATTAATTCATTTCAATTCGAATTCAATTTATTCCCACTTAAGTTGAATTTCATCGGTTTATTTATAACTTAAGTCATCACTATTTCAATATATTCCTATTTTATTTGACAACATTTTAACATATATTTAATTTGTTTATAATTAAGTCGAATTCATTTATAACTCAAGTTCCACATTTTATTCCAATTTTAATTCACATTCCATTTTACCTAGTTAAGTTAAGTTCCATTACCATACTCAATTAACTAATTAATTTATCTAATCATTTCACTTCCAATTTATAATTCAATACCTGATTTTTATTTCAAAAATCACTTCATTTAAGTTTCTTGAGTTCAAATTCATATTTATAATTCATGTTTGGATTTTATTTCCTTCACTAGAATATCAAACCATTTTATTTTGGGTTTTCTAGTTCACTTTTCTATTTTATAAGTTACACAACTTATTTTTCACATTTCCACCAATTTTATACTCGAGCATATTCACATTATATTTTAACTCAAGATTTACATCACTTTATATCTTAAGTGTGTATTTATTCCAGTCAAAATTCATAACCTATAGTTATATAGTCACTTTATAATTCAAGTTTGTATATTCAAATTTCATTTAACTTATCTAAAGTTGAAGTCTAACCCATACATTTTTTTACAAATTCAATTTCATTTAACTTGCATAGGTTAAATTTTAATTTCACATTGAAGTTCACATTACCCAAGTTTCAGTTCAAAAACTTATTCTCTTTTGGTTTTCCTTTTAATTTGATTGGAAATTCCAGAATTCAATTAACCATTTTTATTTCAATCACTATGAAAAATAATATATAGCCCCTTTTGGTTCAACAAACCATTCCTTTGAAATTTTCAAAATCAACTCGGTTTTATTTCAAAACAAATTCCTATTAGAATTTCCAAAACAACACTTGTTTACCAACCAAAAACCTCCATATCAAAGTACTACGGTAGCAATCCATCGCTTAGAAACTCGAAAATGAACACTGATGATGTGGCCCTCATCACCAACGTTATTTTCCAGCGACTGTAGTGAGTTCAGTGCTTCATCAAATCCATTTAAAACCAATTTCCATTTAGAAATAATCCAAGCAACATCACTATTATTCATTTCAAAACACTTTAGAAAACATTTCCAAAAATCTTTAGGATTTAATTTTCCAAATTCTTTTTTGAATAAAATTTTAGTTTAATTCATACTTGTATAATTTAATTTGGATTTTATAACCATCTTGTTAAATAATATTATCAACTAAACAACCTAATATACTATAATAATTTTAGAAAATTATTTGTTTTATATCAAATGTATCTTTGGGTAAAATTATTTCATTTACCCCATTTCAAACAATATTGTGTCGAATTGCTCTATTCAAGTGTTTGGAAACCCCTTTCGATACAATTATATGGACTGTGCCGACCAGAATTCATAAGCCACTCAGTAAATCAAACAAAATAATATAAAACAATTTATATTCACTAACAAACATACGTTCATATCTATTAATACACTCAAACTCATTCTAGGGTACTACTGACCCATAACATCCTAACCTGAATCTGTAATAGTCGGTCTGATCGGAGCATTATAATAAAATAACGCCTGAGTCAGTTTGAAAAACCAACGTGAGAAACACACTCAATTGAAGAAGTGTCGAGTTTCAGCAAGGGAGATTTGTCAAACTTATGAAAACAAGTAATATCGAGTCTTAACAAAGGGATGACGAGATTTCATTGAAGAAGTGCTGGCGTAACCCATGGATTCTAGGCCCTGACACATGTCAATCATCCTCATAGTTGCATCCATATAAATAGACCCCCATTGTCATCCAAGAAGGGGCGTTAAATTTTTTCCACCTTCTTAAAGTTTAATGTTGTAAACCCTAAATTGATTCGAGGATTTTAGAGCTAATTGTATTTTTTGGACTTTTTGCATTAAGGGCTTGGATAACTAACTTTACATAGCATACTTCTATTGTAACGACCCGTAAATTTTAATGTTTTTTATAACGTATTTAAATGAATTTTTCATGAAAATTTAACAATAAATTTAATATATGGAACGCGTCTATTTAAAACATAGCAAATGGTAGGTTTTCATTGGTAAATATAAATGTTAATTCTGTTGTGTAATTTTCAATTTTAATTAAATAAGTTGAAATTTAGATGATATATAATGTTTTGAAACCTCGATATTTTTATATAAGAAAAATGCAAATCTTTTTCGAAGTGAGGCGTCATATTTTGATTCGCCAAATTTGGACTGTTATATCCCTGTTTATCTTATTTTTGGCGTTTTAGTAGCATTTGGGAACCAAATATCGAGTTTTGATTGCTTGATCATATCATTGACATTTGTGTATCATTCTGTTCGTCTCGTCATGCTGATCTCCGTTATATATTCGTTCATCAATTTCGGCATTCGGTACGCTTTGAAAACCCATGAAACGGCTAGCCGTATCGATACCATTCAAGTCGATTTTTTTCCCATGACCATTCAATTATCTACTGTACAATTCAAGCAGACATTCGCTATTAATACTTTTCGATGTTTAACCCATGACTCTCCCTATTTCCTATTTTCAATTTTTGTAGATGCTCGCTCATTGATTTTAGTTTCTATCTTCGGTTAAATAAAATATATACCCGTTTGTATTATAACGATGCATTGGTCTTGGCACCTACTCCTTTTGCTAACTTACTCGTCCCTTCATTTCCTAAATCCAATCTCTTCCTTTTATAATTAATATATTTAGTACTTCGTATTTTATCATCGATCCAAAATCCCTTTGTTTTAAATGCGTTGCTTAAACATAGAAATATAGGACGTTTCAGTATAATAATATAATAAAATAATAAATAAACGAAATAAGTCTGCATATTGGTAGGAGTTTAGCCAGCCACGTCAAACTTGCTTTTCATTCGTTGTCCCATCTTTTCCTTTCCGTTTATGCTATAAAATATAAAATAAAAAATTTAAATAATATATATATATATATAAAAGGTTAATTATCAGAGAATAGTATTTCTCCTTCTTCTTTTAAAGCAAACCCATACCTGATCAGGCTCGGCTTAGAGCATAGTCGAGAGAGACTATGGACTAGGGCAACGTGCAAAAGGGGGGAAACAGAAAATAAAAAACGCATTTCTAAAAAAAGTGATTTCCCTCTCAGGATCCCAGTTCTCGTCGTCCGCGCTTGCATCCTAGATCCCATCGTCGTCCGCGCTTGCATCCCAGATCCCATCGTCGTCCATCGTCTCTTATCTCTCTCGAATGCTCCTCGGCTGAGACCTTGCTCCTCCCATTTTCTGCCTTACGTCACCACCATGCCTATGCCAAGCTTTGACAACCTCAAAAAATTGACCACTGCTCAACACCTTCGCCCACCTATTCCATGAACCGAGCCACATCCACTATCCGACCCAAGCGCAACTCACCCATTGCCATAGCCCACTTGCTCCTCCATCACAATGGCCGAACCCATTCCTCAACCTTGGCCCGCCTTCCAACCTTGCACTAGACCCCACCTCCGCTGCACTGTCGCCGCCGCTTTCCATTCACACAACCACAACCACCATCCTCCCGTGTCAGGCCAGCCTCTTCTTCTCCGGGATAACAATCCATATGCCACCACTTACCATGACAGCCACCAACCGTGACACAAAATGCTGAGCATCCCTCCACCTTTTACCTACCATAGCAGCCCACATTTTCCTTGGCCGGGCAAAGTAGACTCAAATACCAAAGCCACGTATAACCTATATATATAACTGTATGTATATATGTTGTGTAAACCCTGCCTGCTCAAAAAAAATTCAGTAGAGCCTGGTTGTTTTTTGCCTGGTCGAGTAGCCTCTACTACTGCTTGAACCTTGCATCATTCCACCCATAGCTTGGCCGACTTCTCTTTATTGTTTAATATATATATATATATGAATTATAAATTTTGTTTTACAGTTAGGTTATATATAAATAACGTATAAGTCTGTACGTAAAGAGAATTTGCATTGTGACATTGCTGTTGTTTATATACTAGTAAAGTAAGATATTTTTCATGTAAGTGTCTCATTTTCAAAGAAGGAAATGTATATCATATTATATTATAAAAGGACAAGTACAAATGGTATTTTACATACAAATTTTAATGTTTTGTTTATGAATGGTAAAGCACGCTGTAACGATTTATATTTACTTATACTATTTAAGTTTATATATATATATACACACACACACACATATATATTATCTATAAACTTGCAACTTTCCTACTGTGAAGAAAGTATATTATGTGATTAAAGTACACGTCAGAGAATGAAATATAAAGTTATATATGTTTACTATTTCAGGTATTATTTAAAAAATATTTTGTATACATGCAGATATTTTGCTTTATTTAATGTGTTGTAAGAAAGAAACAATTTTAGATTAATATATATATATATATAACGATTTTATTTTGATATGAGGTTTAAATGAAATATTGATTTTAAAATATAGATATATATTTGTTCTCCATCAAGTTCAAGATCGTGCCAGCTACGCTTTGCTTTGGATCTGTCGTAGAGTCCGTGATTCAAATTCATAGCCTGATTGTTTAATCATCTCTAACCTTGCAAGGTGAGCGATCACTCACGAGTAACATTCTTATATTTAATAAATTTGATATCACTTGAAACGACAATTGAAATGTGATGTTGCTAGTTATTTGATTGTTAAATATGATATGCTATTATCTGCAATTGTTCACCTGTGATATATGACACCATATCCCGTTGTGTATATTTTATTTAAATTTGTTATTGATGATATATGTCTGTTGTTGATTTATTATCATATTTGTTCTCATTCTGCCAGTTCCCTGATAGTTTATAATTCCTTGTAGGTTAATATGATAAATCCAAGCGATTTTCATTTATTTTGAATTTTGGGATCACGGTTTGAAATGATATATATACCCGTAGACATTTAATTTGCGGATCGAAATGATAAATATGTGTATCTCACTTGACCATATGATAGAAAATTATATACGGACACCGTTGGTCAATTTTGAAAAATGATTGCCAAGGTTTGAAAGGAAATATATGGATTTTATTAAATATTGACTTTAAGTTATAATAAAAATAATTTATTTTAATATGTGTGAAAAATTTAGACTTTTAAAATTATATGTTTTTGAAATTTTAAATTTATAAGTTAGTTTTGAAAATATAATTTTTAAAGTTTTCTTATAATTTTGTTATTTAAAAAAAATATAAAATAAGATTTAATGCAATATAAATTTACTAATAAGATTTAATTTAATAGAAATTTAATAATAAAGGTTGGGAAGATAAATTAATGTTGGCCTAGAATTTAAATTAGTTAATAAGTGAATTTAAATAAGAATTGGTTTATTGATTTTTGACGTTTTGGAAGAAATGATTTATAACTTGATTTGATAAAGGGTGATTAAATGAATATTCTCAACTTCAAATAAAATTGAGATTGAATATTTAATATTGATTTAAATTTATAAATTGGGATTCAAACAAATTGTTATTAAAATAATTAAGTGAATATTTTCCAATTTGAAATAAATTAAAGTTAAATGTTGAAATATAAATGAAATCTATATTATAAATGTTTGAATATGTAAACTTGAGTCTTTGAACTTTAAATTGGAAATGGTTAAACTAGAATTTATTAAAACTGAATTTTGGAAATTAAGCTGATTTGAATCAATTTGTGAAATTAGAGGAAACTATTTTTATTATATTAAGTATTTTAAATATATATAAAATATTTTAATGTATAAATTATTTTAATATATAAACTATTTTAATATATAAACTATTTAAATTTATAACTATTTTAATATATATACTATTTCGATATCTAAACTGTTTAAGTCAAAGTGTTATGATTTCAAAAGTGTTATGATTTCCAAAGTTTTATGATTTCGAAAGGGTCTTAATTTTGAAAGTGTTATGATTCTGGAAATGAATAATATTTAAAGTGAATGATCATATCGAATTGATATGGTTTCAAAATGAATATGATATTTTGATATGAAGTATGAACTATTTGAAATGGAATGACCATGGTGTGAAATAAGCGTTTGGTTGTTAAAGATACTTATATTGTCATACTCTTTGCCAATACTGAAAACCACTTTAACAACTATGTACGTTGTGGAGATTCTAGAATGAAATAAGATGGTTTAGCGATGCTTCTACTTGGTATTTATGTAGCCCTGACTCCCATGAGTTAGCTTGGTGTGGCTAAAACAGGAGCCATGCCGAGCCAAGTGAGGCCACTTCTCCTTTCGGACACATTTCTTCGATACCATTCTATTGCTTTTGTGATTTAATGGAGTGCATCTTTGATTTGGGAGTGTGTCATGAGGTGGGCGGTGTAGCTATTATGCGTTACCACCAGTCCGGATCTGCAAACGGCATACTTATCCTGGTATTGCCTCGCGTACCATGTCACATGCCCTATTGCACCTTCTACGGGTTTGGTTTATACCATACCTATGGAGTGCCCTCTGAGTAAGCCTCACGGAGGAGTGTACGGTACTGTATAGTCTATGAGAATATATAAAAAGTTTATGAGGGATATGGGTAACGCCTTTACAATATTTTAATAGTTTACTTTACTATAGACATATTATAATAGCGTATATTACTACATAGTAGATAGTTCCATAGATCCTTAAAGGATGGAAAACCCAAACATCCTTTAAGTTACTTGTATTTCAGTTGACATTTCACTTGATTTGAATTTATTAATATAAGAATGTTAATACTGACTCGAGTGTTTTGTGTTTTTCTTTATGCTCGGGTCAGACTAAATGTCACAGCATTTATGACTCGCCTTTGGAGATTGGAGCTTTGCTTGAAGATCTATCTTATCTATTCAGTTTTTCCACTTAATTTGTTTGGAAATGTCATCGGTTTATATTAGAGATTCATTCGTATTTGACATTCTGTTGTATTTTGTTTTAGACTCTGATGTTTTATAGTAGCATCATGAACTCCTATTTATTTATTCCGCGGCTTACTGTTGTAATACTGTGTCTATGATTCTGTGATTGATTTATTTACTGTATATGCTGAGTTTTGCCAAATATAAATTAACAATCTGTCATTTTGAGCAATTCAAGTCCGATACGTGCGGAATCGAATGGTTCAAAAAAGCGGGTCGTTACAAGTGGTATCAGAGCCCTGGTTTAGGCAAAACATAGCATATGGAGTAAAATAATTACGGAGTCATCTTCATTCGAGCTTGAATTTCTTTGTTAGGATTCTCATTTGGTTTGGATTTCTTTCGGATATTGGAACTCTCCCATTTCTAAAATCCATCCTTGTCTCTCCTTATTTGTGTTCTTCTTGACACTGGAGCATCCTATAACTCCATTTTTGTTCTGACAACCTTAGTATGATTTGTAAAGGGGTGAACACCCTTGCAACGGGCGTCGATCCACCAGAGATTTACACGTCCTCTGTTCAGATGCTATTATTTCTTACGAAGCCCGAACTGTCTCTAGTGGATGATCTAGGTAATTCTCTTGTAATCTTGACTCCACTCTAATAATCGGAGATTACCCTGAAATTGAGTGAAGTCACTTCTCTTCACTTCAAGTGGGAAAGTGAATTTCCACATCGATTTTCTTCCTAGGATCTCGATTGACAGGTAAAGCTTGTCGTGATTAATATAAGTGTTTCCATCTTTCCTCTTTTAAAATTTAATTATCTTATCTTCAGTTCGAGCCTATCTTCTAGTCAGAATTCGCTTTGATTAGAGTTCGTCTAAATTAGAATCTCTATTCTTGTTCTATAATCCATTCTTGACCATCCGTGAGGGAGCGTATTTTTAAATAATATGAAAATGTTTTATATTGTGTTATTTGAATTAGTAAGTTTGATTTGGGACTCTGATCGATTCGTCTGGCCAATGCTATCAATAGGAATTCCAAAACACTTGAACAGAGAAAGCTGACAAAATATTATTTTCGAAATTGGTAAATGAAATGCTTTTATGTATGATTATGTTTTATATATATATATATATAAGTATAATTTTCTAAAACTAGATAGTTAAATGAAATTGGTCAATAGAAATGATAACATTTGATTATCGTTTATTGTTTTCTAAACCATTGACTATTGCAACATGATATAAATAAATGAAACCTTATAACATGGTTTATAAATTGATTTGGAATTGAAATGAATTTAAATTAAGAATTTGAGAATTCAATTTTCGGTATTTTCAAAAATTTGGGTTTTAAAGTTTTGGAACAGAAAGTATTTTCGAATGGAAATTGTTTGAAAAGAATGATTTTGAAAGAATTAAGTATGTACTCTATTCGTTTGTCGTTGGAAAATAATTTAGGTGATGACTACAGCGTAATCAACATTCATTTCGAGTCTCAAAGTGGAGAGAACAATTGGTAGCTTTGCTACAATTTGTTTCGCTACACTTTTGTTTCGCGAAATGGATTTGATTTGAATTTTGATATGATTTGATGTATAAAATATATATATTTATTTCAAATTTTTTTAAAGTGAAACCAAAATTTTAACTTTTAAAATTTATGTTAAGTGATGGTTTCAATGACGGAAATGAAGTAAAATTTTAAAATAGTTGAAGTGTTAAAAATTTAAATTGGAATTTAAACAACCTGAAACAGTTGAAATAGAATAAAAAATTATTCGTACAATAATCAGTTACATTCTAATATATATAACTTACTTGAATATTCAGAAAGCTAAAAATATTAATGAATTTGTTATTGGAGATTTTACAAGAGGAAATTTAAATAATAAAATGTTCAAACTAAATTTTTATTAGTGCATATGGGGTAAATAAAAGGTGGGTTTGTATAGTGTTTAATTGCACTCGGAAACATTAATATAACTTACCTAGAAAAGTTTAAATGTAATTAGAATGTAATTTGATAGTATACGCTATGATATAAGTAAGATAATATCAAAAATGAAATTTGTTAAGGGGAATTATAAATAAAAATTTGATGTTATAATGGATTTTTATACATTTAATTGATGTTATAAGTAATATAAGTGAAATGAATTTAATAATAAAAGAAAAAGACTATTTGAGCAAATAAATACGAATTAAAATAGTTGAAGTTGAAATTTAAGTGGAATTAACTTAAGTGAAGTTAATAAGATTTAATAAATTGGTTAAATAAAATAAATTTTGTTTTGAAATAAATTTTAATAAATTGAAAACAATTCAATTGAATAAAAATATATGGAATTGAAACCAATCAGATGTGAACACAATAAATTTGATTGATTAAATAAAATGAATTGTAATTAATCAATTGAATATAACCAATTTTAAAATAAATGAAATTTTTATGGCTTTGAAATCAACTGTGATACCTAGTATTTTATATTTCAAATATATCTTTCTTTCAAGGTGCTTCTATTCTCCTATCTTATTTCTTTTCAGGGACAAAAAGTTTTGAATGGAGGAGATGTAATGACCCATAAATTTTAATGGTTTTTATAACGTATTACTGAATTTTTCATGAAAATTTAACGATAAAATTTGATATGAAATTTGATATTTGAAATGCGTCTATTTAAAACATAGAAAATGGTAGGTTTTCACTGGTAAATATGAATGTTATTTCATCTGTGCAATTTCCAATTTCAATTTAGATCAGTCGAAATTTAGATGAAAATATAATGTTCGAAACTGGATATTTTTCTATAAGAAAAATGTAAATCATTTTCTAAGTGAGGCGTCATATTTTGTTTCACCAATTTTGGACTGTTATAGTCCCGATTATCTTATTTTTGGCGTTTTAGCAACATTTGGGCGTCGAATATCGAGTTTTGATAGCTTGATCATGTTGTTGGTATCTTTGTACCATTCTGTTCGTCTCGTCGTGCTGATCTCCACTGTATATTCATTCATCAATTTTGGCATCTGGTACGCGGTGAAAACCTACAAAACGGCTAGTTGTATCGATACCATTCTAGTCTATTTGTTTTCCTTGACCATTCAATTATCTACGTACAATTCAAGCAGATTTTCGCTATTAATACTTTTCGAAGTTTAACCCGTGACCCTCCCTATTTCCTGGTTTCAATTTTTGTAGTTGTTCGTTCATTGATTTTACTTTCTATCTTCAATTAAATAAAATATATAACCGTCTATATTATAACATTGCATTCATCTTAGCACCTACTCCTTTTGCTTACTTACTTGTCCCTTCATTTCCTAAACCCAACCGCTTCCTTTTATAATTAATATATTTAGTACTTCATATTTTATCACCGGTCCAAAATCCCTTCATGTTGAATGCGCTGTTTAAACATAGCAATATGAGACGTTTCAGTGTAATAATATAATAAAATAATAGATAAAAGAAATAAGTCTGCATATTGGTTGGAGATTGGCCTGCCACGTCAAACTTGCTTTTCATTTGTTCTCCCTTCTTTTCCTTTCCGTTTATGCTCTAAAATAAAAAATAAATTTTTTTAAATAAAATATATATATTTATATACATATAATATTAGTTATCCGAGAATGGTATTTCTCCTTCTTCTTTTAAAGAAAACCCATACTTGCTCCTCCCATTTTGTACAATACGTCACCACCATGCCTAGGCCAAACTTCGACGCACTCAAAAGCTTGACCACTACCTAACACCTTCGCCTGCCTTTTCCCTGAACCGAGCCACCTTTACTCTCCGACCCGACCGCAACTCACCCATGGCCATAGCCCGCTTGCTTCTTCACCACAATGGCCGAACCCATTCCTCAACCTCAGCCCACCTTCCAACCCTGCACTAGACCCCACCTCCGCCTCACCGCTGTCGCCTCTTTCCATTTACACGACCACGACCACCATCCTCCTATGTCAGGCCAGCCGCTTCTTCTTCGGGATAACAATCCATACACCACCACGCGCCATGACAACCACCTACCAACTGTGACACCAATTGCCGAGTATTCCTTCACCTTCTACCTATCATAGCAGCCCACATTTTCCTTGGCCGAGCACAGTAGAATTGAATATTGTAGCCACGTATAGCCTCTGTATATATATATATGTGTGTGTATATATATAGTTGTATGTATATATGTTGTAAAAACCCTAGATTTTTGATAAATTTTAATATTTGACTTTGTTTTATTTTGAAATTATTTTAAACTTATTTTATTTCAAACATTTCTTTTTAAATGCAGGTGTTGATTATTATGTGAATTATAATTTCAAACCGGTATAAATTTGATATTTTACTGAAAGATGAATTTCTGTTCAAACTGGTCAAACCTTGACTTTTAAATTTCAAATCTAAATATTTAAATTCTTAATTTTGTCTTCTATTATGAAAATAGATTTAATAACTTGAATACTGCTTTTCGTTTCGTTGAAAATGGATTTAATTTGTGAAAGTTATGTACATTTCCATTTTAAGTATAATTTGTTTTATTTTGAAATTTTGTCTATTTTAAATTATATAAATCATATTTTCTGTGTTATATTTATTTTAATATGCTTTAATATGTTATTTTATGTATATTTTGTCTTTTAATATTTTTAAAATGATAATAAAATTTTTCTGAAATTTACTGTATTTATTTCCTATTTTTAAAGGCTGTTTTCTATTTTTCTGCTATTTTATTCATTTAAATTATATTTGATTAAAATTTATATATTTATTTTGTGAATTCATTTTTATTTTTTATGTTATTATCTTTGTTATAAATATTTTTACAAGTCCATATAAATTTTCCAAAGTTCATTCTGTTCATTTTCAAATTTTCTAGTCTAGTTTGCAATTTTGTGCTATTTTCTTAGTTTAACCTTATATAATTAATAAATATTTATATATATTTTTATATTTTGTTAGATTTTCGAAATTTTAACTGAAATAATTATTATTTTCAGTAATTTAATCTTATATAGATAAATTAAAAGAAATTTTAAAGGGTTTTAACTTTTGGTTTTCAAATGGCCATTTATCTTCCACCCTTTCACATTCAACATAACTATTCATCAATTAGCTTATACACATTTTTCAGCCGCATATTTTCATTTCCATTCACGTAAACTCATTTCCCACTTCTGAAACAAAAAAAATTCAGCCTTTCTTAAGGAGAAAGTTTGGTAAAAGAATTCTTTTTATCTTCTTCTTTTGTTAATTTCTTATTGTTTGAATTTGATTTGCACTTGTTCTTTTATGTCATAGGTTCGGTCAACTCCACTCCAGCCCCTGCCACCTCCACCACCACCTGAGAACATCACCATCTTCACCTCTTCTCTGACCAAACCCCAAGCCATGCCTCCTTGTGGATTGATCCATCACCAAAATCCAACAAAACTCCATAAAACTTGCCTAGACCAAACACATCATCCACATCCACCACTTCCACCACCCATGGCCGACCAAAAACCACCACCCCCAGCCCTGTTCCAGACCTGAGACACCTCTGCTCACCACCTACTAACCCCACCTGAAATAGCCGTGACCTTTATGCCCTTGGCTAAGCCAAACTATGGCCTTAAACCGTTGTATATTGCTTTGTTAGTGTAGTTCCACCACCACCCACCTTTGCACCACCTTCTAGCATGTTAGGCCGACCCTTAGCAACCCATACCTGAACCAAAAACATTGCTTTATACCTGTAGTACACTCATGGCCGAACCCAATGTGTGTTGGAGACAAGTGAAAAACAATTCCGCTTTGATTTGTGCAGTCTATTCTATCATTGTTTATCGTATTTGCATTTGAAACTTATGTTATTATTAGTATTGTGTGTGACTTGTATTTAAGGGGTTTGATACTTTAGCTCCTCCACTCATATTTGTATTGTTTTATCGTGCTTGTTTGGATCTCATTCGTGCATTCTTCATTGTGTCTCCTGTGACGCCCCACCTCTATACCCACGCTAGCAAAGAGTATTAATAGATAATACCGTCTGCTAACACGGAGAATAAGGCTGTTTAGGAGCGACCATCCATAGCCTTGCTTTAATTATCTATTGAATACATCGACAATTGCCTTACCAAGCAGATCGACATATCCAATGAATACTTAAAACAAAACCACAGGTGGCTAGAGGATCTATCAGAACAGAATATAACAACTCAAATGCAATATACATCACAGAACAGTAAACCATCATATACACATATACTGATACATAACAGAGTATACAAAATAATACAAGTCAAGTGGTATAGCAACCCACAATATACAAACGAGTTCACAAGAATACATATATCAGAGTTACAACAAAATAGGACTACACAAAAAGCTATGACAAAAAGAAGCTAGCGGAGTAGTCCATGCGGAAGCAAAATAGGCTAAGTCCAAAAGCACCTAACCTGAAACATCTCGGTCTGACCCGAGTATAAAATACACGGGTCAGTCTAGATAACAAATCAGTTAGATAAACTGAACAACAATAAACCTGCAAGGTTACAAAGCATAATAGATATCTCTAAAAGAGATAACACAATCATCCAATGAAAGATGAATCATATAGATCAAGCCTCATATCATCGGCAACATATAGAAACAAAGGATAAGAATATCCCAAGGCAAGCCATAAAGGCAAACAACACATACCGATAAATACGAGTTCCACCAGGTAACGCTATATTTCGTGTGGCTCCAAAGAACCAATACAGAAAAGTAATACCTAGGGAATATACATATAAATGAAACATCATGAGCGGTGGTGAGTAAACCACTCCGTTATCTCTTGAGCGGTGGTGAAGAAACCACTCCAATATCTCTTGAGCGGTGGTGAAGAAACCACTCCAATATCTCTTGAGCGGTGGTGAAGAAACCACTACGAAAGCGCTACTAAAAGCAACAAGCCAGAAGGAGACAGTCCGAAGACACTATCCCAAAGGCAACAGACAATCCCAAATATCTCTTGAGCTGGGGCAAAGGACCAACTCCAAAAGCGATACTAAAGGCAACAAGCCAGAAGGAGACATTCCGAAGACGCTATCCCAAAGGCAGCATGTGTCACAAACTCCCAGAGAGAAATCCGAAAAGTGGTAACGTGAGTCCCATAACCACCCGTTCGCACTAAACAGTTTACTATCCATTAGTTAATTTCACACTCGAAGCATTACAAATTTACCTTATCTCATCGGTAAACCCGACACAAGGGTCAAAATGATCAATCGAATAGGTCGGGAATTAATCGGAAAGATAAACGCATGGATTCATGGTCCGTGTTTTACCTAACCGTTTAATCTTCCTTCCACTTCGCTCGAAGTGCGAAATCGTGTGTGTGGGTTTAAATAGAATTTATGAATTGGAGAAACGAACTTTTAAATGCGATTTGAGAAATTATTTTATAAAAACCCGTGGATGAAGTCAAGAGTAAGTTATCAAAGTCAAAGATGCAATAACAAACACTAAAAAGCAACTTGAATCGATAGAATCCGGAAATATCAATCAAATATGCAAAATAAGGAAAACAGGCAAAACAAAGCAGGTCGGTCGACCGGACTGCAGGGCTCGGTCGGCCGGCCAGATGTAAAAACCCAATTCTGGCTCGGGGCAGCAGGTCGGTCGACCGAAGGCTATTTTCCAGCACTTCCTGGCCTATATCAATGAAATGCAAATTCTTTCTAAATCCAAAGCAATGGCACAATCATACTTGTTAGGAATTCATACCCAACACCCATGAAATCAAGAGAAGTAGATGTGAGTTCAAAACTCACCTTTTAACCTCACAACAAAGAAGATGAAGGAGCTAAAACACAAGGAGAAGACCAACTAATCACTACTTCAATCCAACAAGCTTCAATCTATGGCTTCTCTATGATTTTGGAGCAAGAAATCAAGCTTTGCAAAGGAAACTAGGGCTTGGAATTCCTAATTCTTTTTCTCTTCCCCCATTTCAGTTTTAACTTAAGAAATGAAATGAAATGAGAGTGAATGGAGAGGAGAGGGCTGAAGTAGAGGGGTTAAGTGGGTTTAGTTAGCTAGTGGGCTGAACCCAAACCCAATAGAAAAAGTAGCGAAATTCAACTTACTCCAAACATATCAAAGATTATACTCAAAATGATCGCAAACGACATTTTGAACTCAATGGAAGTGGTCTTGAGTCCTAATTCGGCTGTTTGTAGAAAGTAGCTTTTCGGACCATAATCCGACAAACGACGTCATATTTAAATAAAATTTTTAAATATACCACCGATAAATATGCGGGTTGTTACAGACTCCCCTCCTTAAAGAAATTGCGTCCTCGCAATTCTTAAGAAGAAAATAAAGAGTAACAACCAAAACATATCAACATATAAGAATAATAGAATAAGAAGTTCACCCTAAAGTGCACGAAAAGATAAGCCTGAACTAGCTTGCTCAAAGAATTCTATGGATTCCTAAGCTCAAAATAATTCGAAAAACTGACGTGGTACAAACAATACGTCAAATGATCCAAAGCTCAACAAAAGAAGTGCAACAAGACGTCCGATGAACTTGGTAAAAAGATCATTCCATTCGGACATCAAAAAAAAAACAATCACTTGTTGCTTACAACTAAATGCATTGGCAACACGATTCCCCTTTTCGGGAATAAAAATAATATCAAGATCATAAGATGCAAGGAACTCGAGCCAACACTAAGTTCCTTATGAGAAATTAAACATTCAAAAATTATGATTGGTGAGGAGAACAGAATTCCTTACCCAAAATAATGATGCCAAATATAAAGAGCGAAAACAATAGCCGTGAGCACTAGATCATGAGTGGCATACCTAGTCTCTATCGGCTTTAATGATTTAGAAGCACAAGTGATAGCACGTTTTCTTTTGCAAGAGAACGACATTCAAATCAACACGACTAGTATTGGTAAAAAGATAAAATCTTGGTTCCCTTTGGGAATCCCAAGATAAGAGTATCGGAAAAGAGTCCTTCCAAATAATCTACTTTCTTATTTCAAATCAATTTATTGTGTAAAATTGTCTCATCAAAGCGTTTAGGAGATTCCTATCGATAACGTTGATCAAGCGCATCGACCAGAATTCTTAAAGCACTCAATGGACAATACAATCACAAAACCATCTTTCATAAGATAAACATGTTTCTAAAAACTTTTGAAAATTCTCTTTGTTCGTTCTAAAAACACAAATCCCATTTATACTTATAAATAACTCTTATGAAAAAGATTTGCAAAAATTTTAAATTGCTAATTTCCATTCAAAACCAATAAAATATTAAAATGGAATCATCGAGATATTCGCAGAATACTCGATTCATAAAATGGATGAAATGAGCTAGACAACTGAATGACATAACAAATCATTCATAAGAATCACAACGAGTGCGGAATGCGGTAATTGGAGTGCTACTTCCGCAACTCGCAACCAAATCAAAACCGGTGGCAAGGTCGAGCTGAAAAGACCTTAACACTACTCAAAAGATTGCTTAGGTGATAATCCTAAGACAAGAACAAATTAGCAGAAAATTCTCAAAATACATAAATGGGAGAACACACTTTCCTCATCATGAGGGCTTAAAGAATAAAATGATGCCATCAAATTGGAAATCGAAATCACAAAGAAAACAGAGACCCACCAAAATAGATGGAAGCATACCTTAGCCCTGAGAAGAACCTCCAGAAGCACCAACTGCATTTAACTTGCCAGCCGGAGAATTATTCGGAGCAATGGGACAAGTGGAACTACGATGACCTTCCTTCTTGCAATAACGGCATAAGAGAGGCTTAGGACGAGCTCGAATCATATGATCAGGAGAACCACAATTGAAACACTTCCGAACGGAAGGTGTTCCAGCAGACTGAGACTAAGAATCAGATTCATCGGGCTTTTTCTTCTTGGAAGGGAAAAATTCCGGCTCATCCAATGGAGACTGCTTTTTGTCGGGGTTCTTGCGAACCTCAACATCAACATCACTATCACACTCCTTCTCGACGGTCTCGAGATGAAGTGCCGAATCAACCAACTCCTCAAAAGAAAGTTTAAGTTGGAGCAACAAAGATTTCTTAAGATATTTCTTAAGACCAGAAACAAACTTCAAATTCTTCTTATAAGAAGTACTAATGAATTCAAGACCATACTTAGATAAGGCCTCGAAAGATGCAACATATTCAGAAACGAAAGACTCCCCTTGCTTTAATTCAAGAAAGCGCCGGGACAACAAAGCTTTCTCAGATTCAGGAACGAACTTGAGTTCGAATCGCACTCGAAACTGAGTCCAAGAAAGAGCAGACTCATCAATTTCGGCTACAAGAAGCTCATACCAATCAAGGGCACGCTCTTGCAATAAGCTAGAAGTTACAAGAACTCTATCATGATCAGAAATATCCATTCTAGAGAAGATACGTTCGCACGTGCGAATCCAAGCTCGGACTTCAAGAACAGACTCGGAGCCTTTAAACGGCTTTCCTCCAAGATGAGAAAAATCACTGCACAGGCGTGCAAAGGTAGACTTGCGAGGTGGAGATACACGAGTAGGAGCTGGAGGCTGAATGCTCCTAAACAACTCCATAAACTGATCGGCTGACATATAAACGCCATCCGGATGTGAGCCACTAGATTGCCCAGCATCCGAACGTCGTCCTCTGCCTCTTCCAGCCATAAGCTGAAAGTTAAAGAAGATAACGATTAACCACAAGGTAGATGTTTCAATACAGAATACTACGGAATAAAAATGCATTCCTAGATGTATTCCCAAATTCTATCTAACCATTGATGGCAGAAGGAATAGAAATACACGATGATTCAAAGATTTGTAACACTTGTCACACTCTGATGTATCGTAATATGTGCTCTATTCTGTGTTTATCATATTTTGCTCTGAACCTCGCTCCGATACCAAGCTGTGACGCCCCACCTCTATACCCACGCTAGCAAAGAGTATTAATAGATAATACCGTCTGCTAACACGGAGAATAAGGCTGTTTAGGAGCGACCATCTATAGCCTTGCTTTAATTATCTATTGAATACATCGACAATTGCCTTACCAAGCAGATCGACATATCCAATGAATACTTAAAACAAAACCATAGGTGGCTAGAGGATCTATCAGAACAGAATATAACAACTCAAATGCAATATACATCACAGAACAGTAAACCATCATATACACATATACTGATACATAACAGAGTATACAAAATAATACAAGTCAAGTGGTATAGCAACCCACAATATACAGACGAGTTCACAAGAATACATATATCAGAGTTACAACAAAATAGGACTACACAAAAAGCTATGACAAAAAGAAGCTAGCGGAGTAGTCCATGCGGAAGCAAAATAGGCTAAGTCCAAAAGCACCTAACCTGAAACATCTCGGTCTGACCCGAGTACAAAATACACGGGTCAGTCTAGATAACAAATCAGTTAGATAAACTGAACAACAATAAACCTGCAAGGTTACAAAGCATAATAGATATCTCTAAAAGAGATAACACAATCATCTAATGAAAGATGAATCATATAGATCAAGCCTCATATCATCGGCAACATATAGAAACAAAGGATAAGAATATCCCAAGGCAAGCCATAAAGGCAAACAACACATACCGATAAATACGAGTTCCACCACGTAAACGCTATATTTCCTGTGGCTCCAACGAACCAATACAGAAAAGCAGTACCTAGGGAATATACATATAAATGAAACATCATGAGCGGTGGTGAGTAAACCACTCCGTTATCTCTTGAGCGGTGGTGAAGAAACCACTCCAATATCTCTTGAGCGGTGGTGAAGAAACCACTCCAATATCTCTTGAGCGGTGGTGAAGAAACCACTACGAAAGCGCTATTAAAAGCAACAAGCCAGAAGGAGACAGTCCGAAGACACTATCCCAAAGGCAACAGACAATCCCAAATATCTCTTGAGCTGGGGCAAAGGACCAACTCCAAAAGCGATACTAAAGGCAACAAGCCAGAAGGAAACAGTCCGAAGACACTATCCCAAAGGCAGCATGTGTCACAAACTCCCAGAGAGGAATCCGAAAAGTGGTAACGTGAGTCCCATAACCACCCGTTCGCACTAAACGGTTTACTATCCATTAGTTAATTTCACACTCGAAGCATTACAAATTTACCTCATCTCATCGGTAAACCCGACACAAGGGTCAAAACGATCAATCGAATAGGTCGGGGATTAATCGGAAAGATAAACGCATGGATTCATGGTCCGTGTTTTACCTAACCGTTTAATCTTCCTTCCACTTCGCTCGAAGTGCGAAATCATGTGTGTGGGTTTAAATAGAATTTATGAATTGGAGAAACGAACTTTTAAATGCGATTTGAGAAATTATTTTATAAAAACCCGTGGATGAAGTCAAGAGTAAGTTATCAAAGTCAAAGATGCAATAACAAACACTAAAAAGCAACTTGAATCGATAGAATCCGGAAAAATCAATCAAATATGCAAAATAAGGAAAACAGGCAAAACAAAGCAGGTCGGTCGACCGGACTGCAGGGCTCGGTCGGCCGGCCAGATGCAGAAACCCAATTCTGGCTCGTGGCAGCAGGTCGGTCGACCGAAGCCTGCACTCGGTCGGCCGAAGGCTGTTTTCCAGCACTTCCTGCCCTATATCAATGAAATGCAAATTCTTTCTAAATCCAAAGCAATGACACATGCATACTTGTTAGGAATTCATACCCAACACCCATGAAATCAAGAGAAGTAGATGTGAGTTCAAAACTCACCTTTTAACCTCACAACAAAGAAGATGAAGGAGCTAAAACACAAGGAGAAGGCCAACTAATCACTACTTCAATCCAACAAGCTTCAATCTATGGCTTCTCTATGATTTTGGAGCAAGAAATCAAGCTTTGCAAAGGAAACTAGGGCTTGGAATTCCTAATTCTTTTTCTCTTCCCCCATTTCAGTTTTAACTTAAGAAATGAAATGAAATGAGAGTGAATGGAGAGGAGAGGGCTGAAGTAGAGGGGTTAAGTGGGTTTAGTTAGCTAGTGGGCTGAACCCAAACCCAAAACCCAATAGAAAATGTAGCGAAATTCAACTTACTCCAAACATATCAAAGATTATACTCAAAAAGATCGCAAACGACATTTTGAACTCAATGGAAGTGGTCTTGAGTCCTAATTCGGCCGTTTGTAGAAAGTAGCTTTTCGGACCATAATCCGACAAACGACGTCATATTTAAATAAAATATTTAAATATACCACCGATAAATATGCGGGTTGTTACATCTCCAGCACAAACCAGTGAGTTATTCTCACCAGACAATATGCACATTTATAACTAGTAAATTGACCCCTTTTGAATCTGTAAAATACATTATCATGTTACACCTACTATGTTATGATTTTATGATGTTCACCCATGCTTAAACACCTGTTATATCATATGTTACTGTTATATTATGTTGTTCTATTATTTTTATCAGTTTATCACACTGCAAGTTCCTTTTAGATTAGAATCACTACGGATTGAAATGATACATACCCGAACGGCCTTTGGAATATGAGAAAATCGTTTTGGACTGAAATGATAGGCCTGAATGATTTTCAATTATTTTCATTTACTTGGGATTGCGGGTTTGAAATGATCAAACCCGGATTTTCTTTGTAAATTACGGGTTGAAATGATATATTACCCGTATCACTTTACCTAGGCTAGAAAATGAAATATAGACCCGTTGTTAAAATATGTTTTTCTTAAAATTTTAAAATATTTTATAAATGTAAATATTATAATATTTTGATTTAAATTTGATTACAAATGATTTTTGTAAAGCATTATTGACTCTCTGAAAATTTATAAGTGAAATAAATTAATGGTAAAGTTAGAAAATCTGAAATGTAAGTTTTTTTGGAAATTATAATTTTGTGATAAATGGAATTTAAATTAAATATGAAACTATGATAAATTTATGATATTTTGAATTAAATGAATTTAAAATAATTTTATAATATATTATTGATTTTTGAATTAAGTTAAAATGTGAAATGAATGAATATTTAAGTTGAAATTTTGAAATATAACTAAAATTGGAAATTTGTGAATTTGGCTTAAAAGTGAATTTTAAGTTAAGTAAACAAAAATGAAATTAAGTTATATTTGATAATTTAATCTTAAGTGTTAAGTTAAATTTAATTTAATGAATTTAAAATTTAATGTTGGAATTTAATAAGTGAATTACTATTAAATTTTGATTTTTGAATAGAGATTTAACTTTATAAAATCATGAATATAAGGGTATTTGAATGATTCTTTTAAAAGAGAAATAAAATGATTTTATAAGTTAAAAATGGTTTGAATAAAAATATAATTGTTTGTGAAATTATACTGAATATTTGAAGTTAATTTACTGCATTTCTAATATGCTATTAATTCTAATGTAAAGGATAATACAGCATTCGTAAATGCTGTAATTGATAATAATGAACCAAATGGCTCAATTTAATTAAACGCTATTATAGCATTTTTTGTGAATGTTATAATGGTTGAAATTAACTAACTTTATTTGAAACTAATGGAACCCTATTACAGCACTTTAAATGTTGTCTTTTGTTAAAATGAACTGTTTTAAGTGTTACTTTCCGTAGCATTTTCTAAATGCTGCGAAAGTTGAACTTTCATTGTTTTAATAAATTTAAGTGAATAAATGAACTTTGAAAGATTAAAATTTTGAAAATTTAATAATTTAATTATTAAATATAATATCTTCATTTTAATGATTTAAATGAAGCAAATTTGTTTCGAAATATAAACTATTTTGAAATGTGTTTTGAAATGGTATTTAAATTAAATAAAAATGAATGTGGTTTGGAATATATGATATTTTGAAATGGATTTTGAATGATATTGAATTTTTAAATGATATTTGATTTCGAAGTATAAATACTATTTTGAAATTTAACCACGGGATGTATTTAATTTATGGTTTAACTGATCTTTAAAGGATGGGCGATCCCAAGCATCCTTTTAAGTTATGGTGCATTTCTACTACAGTTCACTTGAGTTGATTTACATTATATAAGTATATATTGTCCTGACTCGAGTGTTTTGTGTTTTACTTTACGCTCGGGTCATCCTGAGTATTTACAGCTTTGGATTCTCTTTCTGGAGCTAGTCTTTGCTGGAGTTTCTGCTTATCTACATTTATATCTACTTTCTATTTCAGCTATTCTAGTTTATCTCATGTATTAGTGTCTATGTACTTGGGATTTCTATTTTGTTGTTTTCAGACTGTATTATGTTTTTGGTTTGAGACTCTGCCGTAGTAGCTTCATGAACTACTATGTATTTTATATTCCGCTGCGAGGTATTCTGTTTGTTCTGTGTCTATGATTCTGTGATTTGTATTTCATTTGCTCCAAATTTATTTACAATGCGGTATTTTGAGCAAATCAAGTCCGACATGTGCGACTGCGAATAGCTGAAAATACCGGGTTGTTACATATGTTGTGTAAACCCTGCCTGCTCAAATTTTTTTCATTGGAGCCTGGATGTTTTCTGCATGGTAGAGTACCTCTCCTACCGCCTGAATCTTGCATCGTTCCACCCATAGCGCGGTCGAATTTTCTTTATTGTTTAATGGGTATATATATATATATATATATATATATATGAGTTATAAATTTTTTTACGGTTAGTTTATCTATATATAACGTGTAAGTTTGTACGTAAAGAGAATTTGCATTGTGACATTGCTATTGTTTATATATTAGTAAAGTAAGATATTTTCATTTAAGTGTCTCATTTTCAAAGAAGGAAATATATCTCATATTATGTTATAAAAGGATAAGTACAATGGGTATTGTACATACAACTTTAAGGTTTTGTTTATGAACGGTAAAGAAAGCTATACCGATATATATTGACTTACATTGTTTAAGTATATGTATGTACGTACACACACACACACACACACATATATATATATATGGAAACTTGCAACTTTATTTATTATGAAGAAAGTATATTATGTGATTTAAGTACACATCAAAAGAATGAAATATAAACTTATATATGTGCACTGTTTCTGGTATTACTTTAAAAATATTTTATATACGTATAGATATTTTGCTTCATTAAATGTGTTGTAAGAAAGAAACGATTATAGAATAATATATATATATATATATATATATATATATATCATGATTTCATTTTGATATGGGGTTTAAATGAAATATCGATTTTAAAATATATATATTTGTTCTTCATCGAGTTCAAGATCATGCCAGCTTTGCTTTGGATCTGTCATAGAGTCCGTGATTCAAATTCGTAGCATGAATGTTTTATCATCTCTAACCTCAAAAGGTGAGTGATCACTCACGAGTACATTCTTATATTTAATAAATTTGATTTCACTTGAAATGACAATTGAAATACGCTGTTGATAGTTATTTAATTGCTGAGTATGATACGCTATTATCTACAATTGTTCATCTGTGATATATGACACCATATCCTATTATGTATATTTTATTTAAATTTATTATTGATGATATATATCTGTTGTTGATTTATTATCATATTTATTCTCACTCTGCCATTTCCCTGATAGTTAAAAATTCCCTATGGGTTGAAATGATACATACCTGAACGATATTATAGATCTGGGGAAAATCGTTATGGGTTGAAATGGTAAACCCAAGCGGTTTTCATTGGTTTTTAAATTTTGGGATTGTGGGTTGAAATGCTATATACCCGTAGATATTTAAATTGCGGATTGAAATGATATTCATCCATATCACTTGACCATAGGATAGAAAATTATATATGGACACCGTTAGTCTATTTTGAAAATGATTGCCAAAGTTTGAAAGGAAATTTATGGATTTTATTAAATATTGATTTTAAATTATAACATAATGAATTTATTTTAATATACATGAAAAATTTAGATTTTTAAAATTATATGTTTTGGAAATTTTTGATTTATAAGTTAGTTTGGAAAATATAACTTTTAAGGTTTTCTTATAACTTTATTATTTAAAAATATATAAAATAAGATTTAATACAAAATAAATTTATTAATAATATTTAAGTCAATAAAAAATTAATTTAATTAGTTTATAATATGTTAAGTATTCATTTAAACTTATAGTAATATTTTAAAAATAGATTTTTATAACTTTAATAATAAAGGTTGGGAAGATGAATTGATGTTAGCTTGGAATTTAAATTGGTTAATAATTGAATTTAAATAAGAATTGGTTTAAACTTATTGATTTTTGAGGTTTTGAAAGATATGTTTTATAACTTGATTTGATAAAGGGTGATTAAACGAATATTCTCAACTTTAAATAAAATTGAGATCGAATATTTAATATTGGTTTAATTTATAAATTGGGATTTAAACAAATTTTTATTAAAATGATTGAGTGAATATTTTCCGGTTTAAAGTAAATTAAAGTTAAATGTTGAAATATAATAGAAATTTATATTGTAAATGTTTGAATATATAAACTTTAATCTTTGAACTTTAAATTTGAAAGGTTAAACTGGAATTGATTTAAATTTAATTTTGAAATTTAAACTGATTTGAATCTATTTGTAAAATTGAAGGAAACTATTTTTTATTATATTAGGTATTTTTAATATATATAAACTATTTTAACATATAATTTATTTTAATATACAAAATATTTAAATTTATAACTACTTTAATATGTATACTATTTCAATATCTATACTGTTTAAGTCAAAGTGTTATGGTTTCGAAAGTGTTTTGATTTCCAAAGTGTTATGTTTTCAAAAGTGTTACGATTTCGAAAGGGTCTCAATTTTAAAAGTGTTACGATTTTGGAAATTAATATAATTTAAAGTGAATGATGATATCGAATTGATATGATTTCAAAATGAATATGATATTTTAATATGAAGTATGAACTGTTTGAAAAGAAATGACCACAGTGTGAGATAAGCATTTAGTTGTTAAAGAGATTGGGATCAGATATTGGCATACTCTCTGCCAATACCGAAAACCACTTTAACAACTGTGTACATGATGGAGATTCCAGAACGAAGTAGGATGGTTTGGCAACAATTCTATATGGTATTTACGTAGCCCTGACACCCGTGAGTCAGCTTGATGTGGCTAAAACATGAGCCATGCAAGGCCAAGTGAGATCATTCCTCCTATCAGACACGTTTCTTCGATACCATTCTATTAATTTTGTGATTTGATTGGGTGCACCTTTGATTTGAGAGTGTGTCACGAGGTGGGCGGTAGTGGCTGCTATGCTTTACCACCAGTCCAGATCCGCAAACGGTATATCTATCCTGGCATTGCGTCGTGTGCCTTGTCACATGCCCTATCACGCCTTCTAGGAGTCTGGTTTGTACCATACCAATGGAGTACCTACTGAGTAAACCTCACGGAGGATCTTACAGTACTGCATAGAATATGGGAATATATAAAATGTGTTAAGGGGGATATGGGTAATGCCTTAACACTATTTTAATAGTTTACTTTACTATAGACATATTATAATAGCGTATATTACTACATAGTAGATAGTTCAAAGAATCCTCAAAGGATGGAAATCTCAAACATCCTTTAAGTTACTTGTATTTCGGTTGACATCTCACTTGAGTTGATTTTATTAATATAAGAATGTCAATCCCGACTTGAGTGTTTTAGGTTTTTCTTTATGCTCAGGTCAGGCTGAGTGTCACAGCATTTGAGACTCACCTTTCGAGATTGGAGCTTTGCTTGAAGATCTATCTTATCTATTCGCTTTTCCAGTTGATTTGTTCAAAAATGTCATGTGTTTTTATTAGAGATTCATTTGTATTTGACATTCTGTTGTATTTTTTAGACTCTAATGTTTTATAGTAGCTTCATGAACTACTATTTACCTATTCCGCTACTTACTGTTGTAATACTCTGTGTCTGTGATTCTATGAGTGATTTATTTATTGTATATGCTGAGTTTTGCCAAATATTAATTAACAGTGTCATTTTGAGCAATTCAAGTCTGACGTGAGCGGATGCAAATGGTTCAAAATAGCGAGTCATCACATCCATCGAATAAAAATGTTTGATTATTATTGAAATTTTGACGTGCATATGACTCAATTTTGTACTTGGACTTGAACTATGGACATGCATATGATTCATCTTTGGACTTTGACTTGAATTTGGACTTGCATATTCTTCCAGACATGCATATGGCTACTTAAGCTTTTATTCAAACTAGCCTTGCATAATAGGTTAGCGAATAAACTTGTTCATAGATTGGTTTTTGAAAGTTCAGTTATTCTTTTTGTGCATAAAAACCATATGCTTGTCAAGAGCGTAATTTGAATTAAGTCATTACTAAAATTATGTTGTGAAAACTTTCGGATTAAACTCTGAACTTTCTCCATGAGACTAAGGATGTTGTTGTGATTAGATGTCCATTTGAGTTTAATGAGACACCATTTCTGTACGTAAGCAGAATAGCTACATTCAAAGAGTATATTTGCTATGCTCTATGTATTTCTATTACATAATACACAAGAAGGCTATAGAAAAATTCTCCTCCGAATAAGTCTTTGGTTTGTTAGGAGATAGTCATTAATAGCTTTAAAAACGCATATCACCATCCTTCGAGCATGGATTTGATGACAAACCAAGCTTTCACACTCTTTCATTTCATAAATAGTATGGGTAGATTGCCAAACTTGTTAAAGTTTATATATGTCATCGCTACGACATGTCCATGTTCAGTAATCATTTTCATTGTCTTGATAGATTTGCATTCTTTCAATTTCAGACTTTAACGGATGCAAAAAACTAACTCTATCCCATTTCCATCTACCATGGCTATAATTTCATCCACCAATATATGTTTCATTCTTATTCCAAAGGTTGTGTCTTTACCCAATTTAATTATCAAATTACCTCCCTATAACCAAGTGTTGACCACATGCAAGTAGATTTGTCATCCACCGCCTTCTCATACAATTAATAGCATTGGTCTATTTTTAATTTAAATTTTCCAAACTACAAAGTCATCGGATCTAGTTTTCAATTCCCAAAATCTTTGTTTTTCACATATTTATTATGCAAGGAATTGGCCCCAAATGCCCTATTTATTCCCAATTTTCAAAATTAATTTAATATTAAGGACCGAAATTAATTCCTTCGGATCTCTCAATGCTTCTAAGTTTTGTTTACCAACGATTTCCCATGGAATTTTATTAAGTCCGACTTTCCATAAAAAATTAAGATACAAGTATTTATTTTTATTGATTGTTGCATAAAGTAGTTTAAAACACTTCATACAAATTGGGTGATTGGATAAATTGTAGATTTAATTAGCTCTATTCTACCTATTAAACTCAGTAGTTTGGCTTCCCATCCTTCAAATTTCTTTTTCACCTTCTCAATCAGAGATTCACAGTCTCTACCTTTTATATTTGAATGTGACAGTGGTCTGCCAAGATATCTCACTTGTAGTTCACTTTGCACGATATTCAGGATGGATGAGATGTCCTAACTATTATTGACTCCACCACTAAAAAAGATTTTAGTTTTTCACAGTTTAAAACTAAGCCAGAAACCTCTCCCAAAAGGTTAAACACTTTTTTTATCGCCTCCGCATTTTGTATACTAACTTGAGTGAAAATTGGGATACCGTCAGCATAAATCAAATGTGTCTTTTCATTCCCAAGCAAATTAATTGGCATAATATAATTTTTCCTTACATTCTCTTCCATTAATAAAGTAAAATATCCCATTATCAACATAAAAAGAAAAGGGGATAAGGGGTCTCCCCGACTAAGTCTGTTACTGCTCTTAAAAAAATGTTTAGAGAAAATATGGTGAATAATTGAGAAACATGGGAACTAATCATTTCCTCAATTAATCGAATCCATTTGGTCGGAAAATTAGACTCGTCATGTGAGTAACAAAACTCCTATTAATAGAATCTTAGGCCTTTCTTAAAAATAATTTAGATAAATAAACAGTTATATTAATATTTAAATATATAAAAAATATAAATATATGTTAAAATAAAATAATATAATCTACTAAATTATTATTTTGAAAAACCAAAATCTATACATTTTAAAATAATTATTATGTGATTTTAATGTTTAGAATATAATTTATTAATTGATAAAATCAAATATAATATTATTTAAGTAGAAAAATGGTTTTTTTTTATTTTTTATTTTTAGAATGAGTTTAATACCAACAAACATAGAAAATAATTTTTAATTTTTTTAATTTTTAGCATATAGAAGCACCAATATTTTCAACCATCCAATATGTGACAGAAGATCGATATGCTAGATTCTATTATTAAATTCTAATACAAAATAATATAATCTAACAACTTACAATATAATACAATAATATATTATAATATTAAATGAATCGGCAAACATGTTGAATACCTTTCACCAAGGCCTAAAGGTCTCCTTTGAAATGATGAAATGGCTCCTTGAATCAAATTCCAAGTTCTAGAGTTGCTGGCTCTCAAACTGCTTTACCACCGACGATCGAATTGAAGAATTTTAATCTGATTTGAGCTTGGATTTCATTTGGTATAAATGGGGGTTTGCAAGTTGAAATTCATGAAAAGAAGGAGCGCAAAAAGTCATCAAATAAATGGTGTAGAGAGTGGCATATAAATAAGAAGTCGAATGAAGAGAAAAGTGGACCACATCCATGTCTCTCTCTTACCTATTCCGCTCTTTTAGGCCATTCAAAAGAATCCGACTTTTGCCAACATTTGGCTGGCTTATCCAAATTATTTTGGAAGAAATCTGCACACCCCACATGGGCTTCAAAACTAATTCCAGCCTGAACAACGTCCATAGCATTTAAATCTAAATTAAACGCATATCGATATCGTATATGGATTAATATATTTATAAATATTACAAACACCTTATTCAACTCATCAAATGATAGATTTTGCAATCAATATTTAATAAATATTAATTAGTTTAATTAATTTATATTAATTACAAATTAACTAAACTAGGTGATAAAAGAAATATTCATTGTTTCGATTGTGTTACTATTGGGTGTAAATTTGGTCGACGATTAATATCGAATAATTTAAAATTAACATTCACACATCACTTAGCAGGAGATGTGGCATTATGACTAAATTTATCGCTTATTTGGTTTCGGTAAAAATCTAATTTCACACTATGAAGCATTGCCAGATTAAGACAACTATTTACACCAATTCTCTTCATCAAGCTTATATTACTTTGGACTAATGGAATTTGGAATGGTCAAAACTCAAATATCATCCATATTCAACTCTATAGTCCAAACACAAAGTTCTTGCTTTAATAATAACAATTACTATTATTAACCAAACTGCTCTGGCCAAAGATTTTGACTTTGAATTGACTTCAGCTGACCGTAATACCGACTTCACATAATTGAGGAGACAAATCCTCTCTTGAATAGTGTTTCACTTTCAATGCTTTCACTCGACCCAACTATAGTCCTTCGATGGATACCGTGCCACGATTTAACTATAATCAAATTATAGTTTCCATATTGAAGCTCGATGGTATTCTCAAGTTGACGGAATTGTGCAATATTGTCGTATCAATATTTTATGTTTTACCTTAGTTATATTAACTAACAGAAAACTATCGAATGAATCATTCCATAGTTATCTAACAACTATTTGTACATAGTCCTTGATGTCCCCATCAGTCGAGAGTAATACACCGTCTAACATTTAGAAAGCGTTACGCACTCTTATCTCAACAGATGCATTAATATCCAGTCTTGATACATCTTGGCTAGGAATATTTATAATGATATGTTCATTTTATTGTGATAAATAACTCATGGTTACAATGCATTGTAACTCATATCATGAAACATATCATTTATGAAATTTATATTAGATATACTCTTTATTAAATTAAGTAATTAATATAACATATAAAGTTGGGTATATAATAAAAAGAATAACCCTTTATTTCAAACAACATTGATTATCGAGTTAGATACATGTAAAAAAATACATAATTACCGCTAGGCATACCCCTAACCCTATCAATCTCCTACTTTAATTGAGGTCAACTATGGAATCACTATCCCATCCCTTCAATTAGTTTGACAAGAAATGATCGTTTTAGACCCTTGGTGAATGGATCTTCTATGTTGGTTTAATTAACCGCTCTATCAATCAACTCTCCGATGTTGATAAGCTACCCTTATCATTTGGGACTATTCGGAATGAATTTCTTAATTTCTTATGATCTCTTATTATTACATCGTTATCATACAATAATGATGTAATATTCTTAATAATTAGAAGCACCCCTGACTTGGTTATGAATTTGTGCATTTATATTTTTAGATTACTTTTATCATGGTGTTATTCAAGACGGCGTACTTAGCATTTTCATTGAACCTAAAATATTTTTTGGAACATTTCTAACATAAAGCTTCTTAATTAAGGTTTGACCATGAATTTAATATTGACATATTATGCTCAATATCACTCCTGGTTTGAGTTCAATCTTCATAAAGAGTTTGTTGTTTCTACAAACAATTCTCATTTTGTAAATACTCGAGAATACTTTAAACTACAATTTAGTAACCTTAATTTGGATTTGATATTTGCTTCATTTATCAAATACATAATCAAATCAAGATATTGCAGGCAATACCATATGGATGATAATTGCTATTGCTAAAGCATAAGGAACCCATCTTACATGTCCCTTATTAAACATTTTAATAAGTTTTCTTTGCATATCATTGGGGATATTCCCAATATGTGTTAATGATTTTATCATATGTACATCATTAATAATCAAGAGCATGTTGTGTACTTACAGTTTAGAAATATCTATGTACGTTTTGTGGTTCTTTCTTAAAGACAAATGCTTCCTCTGCATTTTGACAGAAAATCAAACTAATGTATATTTCTATCAAAATACTTACTCAATTCTGATGCTTATGAAATAATGCTTTCGTATCATTTCTCGGATCATATCCTAAAACCCACAAACTCAATGTAGCTCTCATTAACTTCCAGACACTTTGATTGTTATGTTCAAACGGTCCGTTTTAGATCATTACTTAGTATATTCCATTTCAACACATATTCACCAAACAAAAGTCATAGGAAGCGATAATTGTAACGACCCAGAATTTTAACAATTTAATTTGAGAATATTTAATTAATTTTAAATATTTGAATGATGGTTTGAATTGAATGTCAAATTATTAGAATGAATTTGACGATTAAATTATAAAATTTAATCTATTGAAAGTTAATAATAATTTGAATCTTCAATTTTAAGCTGATTAAAAATATTTTAAAGGCTTGTAAAATTCATATTGATAGTACTGAAGATAATAGAAGCTTCAGAATTGAATTTGGAAGTGAATTGTTCAGTTTTGAAATTTTATCGTTTGAATCGATGTTTAAAATAGCCTTCCGAGGCACAGTCTCGGAATTCGACGAAACCATGTCCATTGGGTCCGGAATATTGAATTATTGCCGGGTTTCAAATTTCATATTTTTCGGAGTTTATATGTGAGCACACGATGAGTAAACGCATTTGAAAATTGTATCGAAAACTAATTTAATTTAAATTTAAATTTAAATTTTGATTACAGACAGCATCCCATTTATCACGCCTAAATTCAAGCAGAGTATCACGGCAGGGATCACGCTAAAAATCGTGAAAGCACGTTCCTTTCATTTTAAAATCTTCCTCTCCCTCTCCAGTGTTCAAAGCAAATGAAGAAATGAAATTTATTAAAAGAAAAATCTTCGTTCAAGAAAACAATGGCCGAGCTTGATTTTTCTGTCCCCAAATAAATTTTTGTTTCCCTCCTCAAACAAACGAAATTTTTTTCATTCAATTCAAATACCATGGCCGCATCAACAAAGCCGTTCAGGTTCGAATCAAAGAAAAAAAAAATGAAATCGAATCGAAGTCGTTCGATTCAGGGGATCGCACTCGCGCGAGGCAAGGGGAATCGATCGCGAGTTGGTCTAAGGGCTCGCGAATTTGGGGCATGGCGGCATCGGCTAGGGCACGAACGGCGAGGGGTGGTTTGCGAATTCGAAGTGGCGCAGTGGCAAGCTTCGTGAGGTCGACGTCTTGGGCTAGGGGATATCACGAAGTGGAGGCGCTCGCGAGCATGTTTGGGTCGCGACGACAGAGAGGTTGCGCGTGGCGGCGATTCAAGGAAAGGGGGGAGACGCACGAGCACACGCGCGTGCTTGCGCGTGGAGATGGCGCGGCGGCGATTGAAGTTAGCAGGCGCATGTTCGAGCATGGGGTTCATCGCGACCTGGGACAGTGAGGAGCCTGGGTTTATGTGATTTTGCAGTAAGGTAATTTCAAAAACTTTCAGTTCAATTTAATTTTGAAAATAAAAATATTGATAGAAGATAGATCTTTAAATCACAGTAAAGTAATTTTTGAATTTATTTAAAATTACTAAATTTTATATTTCTGCAGAAATCTAGTTTATAACTGTAAGTTAAAACAATTAAAAATAGTTTATTTATGAAAATATAGTTTAAATTTAAATTTTAGTTAAATAAATTATAAAAAGGAAAACTTGTTTTAAAAAAAAGGGAATTTAATCATTAGTCTAAATAAAATTTATAAACAGAAAATGTATTAAAAGAAATTTAAATTTTTAGTCAAACAAATTTATTAAAAGAAATTGATATAAGGATATTAATTTAAAGTAAAATGATTAGTTAAGTTGTTATAAAATAAATAGTTTACGATAATGAATATGTTTTATCTGTTATAGTTACTAAAAAGAAAATTTTTAGCTAAAATTGAAATTATAATTGATTAAGTTATTAAAAGAGAGTTTGGTTAATTAAATTTAACTTTTTAGTTAAAATAAATTTATGAGAAGAAGAAATTGGTTTAAAACAAAACTATTAGTTAATTTAACTATTAAAATGAAATCAACGATGAATCAAAATTATCAAATGAAAAATTTATTATTCGATCGTTTCGAATATTAATTGAATTGTATAAATATTCATACAAGGTATAAATCAAGGAGATCGAGTCAAGATGGAAAATGGATTGCTAATAAAAGCAAAGGTGAGAACTTCTCACTCAAAAGGAATTTTGTTGTTTATTTAAATTTTAAATAGTTAAATTTAAAATTGTTTGACTGTGTTGATTGAATGCTTGAATGATGATTGTTATATATATATATATATGTTGGATGTGAATAGACCCTATACGCCGTTAGTAAGCGGAGGTTATTTATTACACACATATACCACGATATTCCACCTCGAAGTGGAATTGGTATTATATTATATATATAGCAATAGATATATATTGGCATATGTATATATTGCAGTTGATTGATTTCCCGCATTGTATAGCGGATGAGACCCTATTGCGCCGTTAGTAAGCGGATAATATTTATAAAATCCCATATACCGCGATATTCCGTCTTGAAACGGAATTGGTATTGTGATAATGTCTGTGGATGCAGGGAAACAGGTTGGAGGGATCCAACTGGATTCCTCACAAATATTTATTTGATTTTAGATATTGTGATGTTTGATTGTTTATCATATGGATATATGATATTTAAAAGTCGTGATTTACTATTTGATGTGTTTCATCATCGGATCCAATTTTAAAGTTTAAAAATAACGATTTTGATTTTTAAGGGATTTCTAAAGTGATTTTTGGAAATATACGTTTATAAAATATTTTTTGGAATTGATTCATCTTAAATAAATAAACGTTATAATTTTAATGTTATAAAAATTATGATTTTTAAGAAATACAGTTAAAAGTTGATTTTTGAAGATATGAGATTAATGATTTTATAAAATAGCTTAAACTGGGATTGTTGAATTTATTATAAAAAAGTTTAAAAATAGGATTTATAAAATTAGATTATTTTATAAATCAAATGATGAAATTATAAAAGAGTTTAAAGATGTTTTAAAAAGAATGATATAAATTGATTTATATAAAAGATTTATAAATTGATATTTGTAAATTAAAATATTGGAATTATAAAACGAAGTTTTTATAAGAGTTAGAATGAATTGTGAATGAATTTCATAGATGAATGGAAATTATAGAATTATAACGATGAAGTTATAAATGGAATTTTATAAACAGTAGGTTTATAAAATTTGTAAAGTTATTTAAAGGAATAGATTTTGGATAAATAAATAAACGTTATAAGTTATAAGATTTATAGATTTGGGAAATTTTAAAAGAATGTTTTTTTTTACAAAAAAATAAATTATAAGTATTTAACTTATAACGTGAACTTTTGGTTTATAATTGAGATATGAAATTGAATAGATTTATAAATGAAATTTATAAAAGGAAGTTGTTGTAAAATAAATAGAAATAGAATTTATAAACATTGTTTTATAAATCCGCAACGACTTATTTTGATAAGTGAATTGTTGTAATTTATTTATGGAGTTATATTCATGTTTTAGACAGTGAATAATTCTTTAAAATAAAATGAATAGAAGGGATGAAATTTATTAACAAGGTATATTCACGTTTTTGAATAGTGAATAATAAGTTAAAGAAATGGTTTTGAATGTGATGTTTTAAATAGAATTTAAAACGATCTAAAGATGTTTTAAAATGTATTGAGATTCGAAACCATAGATTTCAACATTCATTGTTGAAATAGACGTTTTCGAGAAATAGAAGGAAATGGTATATTATAACACTGTTGTTATAATAAATGATTTCCGAAAGGAAATGTTTTGTATAGTATTGGGATTTATATATCTATTTTAATTTCGAATCCCTATACTAGTGATTTTGGGTTGTCGTAACGATGTTTTACGCGACATTCGTTTTGGCCCAAATAAATATGATTAAGTGAATGATTTCCTTAAAGAATGAAATATATACTTAATTTCGATTAGAGTATATTGTATATTTTCTAAGCGTAGAAAATAAAAAGGCTTGTGAATTACTTATAAATAAATAAGCATGGAAATGTTTTTCCAATATTAAGTGAATATTTTGAATTTATCTTTTTGAAGATAAATTGAAAATGAATATTAGAAATCGAATGAAAATCGTATATTCATAAATATTTTGGAATGTAAATTCAATATAGAATTTATAAATGAAATTGGAAATTGGGTTTAAAAATAAATATTGATTTATTTTTGAAGAATGGAGAATGTATATCTTATAAAGATATTTTTGGGAAATAAATAATTTGGAAAATTATTTGGAATCTGGTGATGTTGGCATATCTATTGATAGTTCAATAACCGACTATCAATATTTACCTTTAAATAGGTATTTGTTGTGATTTGCTTGAAATTGAATGCCACACTTATTTTTTTTTAAAATAAGCGCTCACTATTCGGGTTAACCGGGAAAGGACCTTGGGGTCGTATAACCCATTCCGAATATGTGATACGTCGTTATGAATTGCATTTGAAGATCGGTGTTGAAGACCGGATATTTTCAAAAACGTAAGGGTTCTTGTTGATTGTCTCTGCACTGGCTGATCCCCGGTATTGAGATCTCCATATGTGATGGGAAATCCGAACGTGATTAGAGATTATTCGGATTGCAAGGACTTCTTTGTAAGTGCCTTCGGTTCTGTTCGAGCCCGGAACAGACTTGTATGGATTGTGTGTCTGACATTACAAATTGAGATATAAAGCCGATTTCTTTCAAATATATTTCTGTTGGTGGCGGAGAATTTATTCTCTTAGCTTAACACCCTTCTCTGAGACGTACGAGCTCAGAGGTTATATAGTTGAAGTTATCAGCGATATATTCCCAATTTGGTAATGTGACATACTGAGTGTTGCTGTGAAATGATCATTATGTTGATTATTTGTGATAGGATCATTTGTTTGATCGTCTATCCTGGTGATCATTTCTATGATCATTTGTTGACCCAAAGCATGGCTTTTGTATAAAGTATGTTTTTGTGGACGTGACTTCGTCGAGCCTCACAAACCGGTAATGGTCGAAACAGGAATTGTGCGGCAAGGTTTTCAGGGATCGCTTCCCTAGGGTATGGCCATTCCTTCTGGAAAAGGGTAGTATCATGGTATGGAGCCCAGATACTTACTCATGTTGAAAACACTTTGTTATGATTGTGTGATGATGGTGACGAGCGCTCGTTTAAAGGTTCCAAAGGACCGGGGGTGGCATATCTGAGGGTTTGTAATATTCCTTGGGAAAAGGGATTCCCGGCTTTGTTTAGCGGAGAACGGTGGTTCTCGGGGCGTCCTTCCAGAGGCGTTTCCATGTGGCAATGGGAAGTTCCTTGGCCTGACCATTTGTTGGAAAATCCATTCTTCAAATACAAGCCTTGTACGGTTTTAGTTGTATAACCTTTCATGGAATATGGCGGTAACCCGCTATTGAACATGGTAGCTATAGTAGACATAAGTGCGAAATGTCTATGCTGGCTAAGATTTATATCTTTATTTTCGAAATGAATTTTCTCTACACTATGCACTAGTAATAATATCAAATGTTCTTTTAAATACGTATCAAGCATCTTTGACTATCATAAGGAGAAATCTCCTCCGATTCTGCGTTTGCATGTGTGTGTGTGCGGGAGGCCTTATGGTAGTCTCATTTTTAAAAGCATTGCGAATTGACTTTAAAAATATTCCTCTATTTGATTTTAAAGATAAATAAACTGTTTTGAGTCCTCACACCAGTCACATGACTGACTCGGAGTTTATTGTTTTCCTTCCTAAACTCTGGGTGCCCACCAATTTCCCCACGGGCAGTCAAGAGTTAAGGTTTATCAGGATATTCTGGAATTCAGAAGTTGCAGGAGGCAAGATGGATGGCATAGCGTATTACTAGTATATAGTACTTTCTTTTACGCTGTTTGTTTGTTGTCGTACACTCTGATGATATGATGTAATGAAATGTAATGTAATAACTGATATAGTTCTTTGTTTAAAGATTATTCATTTATCTATTATATGTTGTTCCGCTGCGAATTGTGAGATTCTGATATTGTTCTATTTTCTGTTTTCTGTTCCGTTCTATTTTCTTTTCTCTCTATTTTCTACCTTCTTATCTCTTTCTTTTTCTTTTCTTCTTTCTTAAACCCATAACATTTCGGTTTTTTGGCAACGAAAAATCGCTATCGTTACAATAATTTTGTGAGTAAATTTTAATTAACCTGAGCCCATTGAATAATGAATCTATTACGCCAATTTCAACAATTGAAATATACAGTGTTATTCTAACTAACGTTGCCTATTATATTCCAACTGCATTTTTCTTGACCTTAAAGACTCATTCGTGGAAGATGAATCATATCCCTTTGGGTAAAAATATCAAAATCATATTTTGACAGCATACTTGGAATCCTTTTCGGATTTGTGCATCAAACCATATTGTGGAGTCAATACTTTTAACGGCTTAATGGGAAACTAAGGATTATCTGTTCTTGACATTAATAAGAAACTCATAGTATCTCTTTAATGTGTGAGAATACTTATTAGACACTCTAATGCAATGTGCCCTCTTTGGTTAGGTTAATTTTATTTTATCCCACGTAATCAGTTTTATCTTTGGATAGTAATCCATATCCATTTTACTACCAAATTCTCAAAGAAATTTTTTTCTACGAAGTTAGTATTTCTTTAAACAACAGTTATTCCTTAGTGCAATAGAATAGTTATTCATAAACACTTTATGAATTGCCTTATATATGAAATGGATTTGGTTTTAGTTTACAATACTTATGTTCAAAAAATAAATTAGTCATCCAATGACAATCGTTCCCAAATTCTGGGATATTTATACGAGCTCCCCCACGTATAATTATTATGTGTAGTCTTTCAACTCACATGACCTGCCAACTCCTTGGCCAAGGATATATTGGAGTTTATTATAAACCCTTACCTTTTATGATTTTGTAAAGCATTCTTTATATGAAATGAATTTTTACCTTGTGTGCTACTCTTAAGTATATGAACTTATAGAAAGAAGTTAACCCAACTTTACTCACAATTAGTTGTACTTTTTTCAATAAAGTTCGATGATCCACATTAATATATCATTAGGTATCATAAAGGGGAGTGACTTTTGAGATTGAATCTTTATTTATTTTTAGCTACATTGGAAACACTTTTCCAATATACTCACATATTCGATCAAATCAAACGAATTTTATTATCTACTGCATATTATTTTATTTACTTTTGTTTTATACTCAATGGGCTTATCACAGATATACCAAATGGATCAAATAATCATGTCCATATTGGTTATAACTCATCGTTGAAAATAACGAAGTACTTGGAGCCGACTTGGTATTAATTGACTTGTGATTGCATACATATATATGTATCAATCAGAAGAGTTCATCATCTCTTTTCACGCTTCCACTGAATAGGTGCTACGCCCTTGATTTTTTGAGATATAATTTACTAGTATCGTATGATTCGTCATCATATAATCCAGGAATTATTTCTTCAAACTGTGGTTTAGTTTTTGACTTCAAAAATATTGCATATAAATTTTTATACTTCTGTATTTTCCATTGCATCTCAAATATCACTATTATAGTTTTATTTTATAGTGAATGTTCATAAAACTCATATTGAAACTAAACTATGTCTATTTTTTAGTTTTCACTATAAAACATTCATTATTTCATAAACATTGTTCCTCATGTTTTAGAAAACTAATTTTTATAATGATGCGATCATCAAGTGCCATATGGCATGCCCCCACTTTTCCGCCATTCTACAATTAGATACAAAATACAAAGCTTCGTTTAACCACTTCATATAGGCTATTTATTTCATTTACTATAACTTGTTTGTAATCGAGAACTCTTAAATCAAATATCCTAAACTTAATGAAATAAATTTCATAGAAAACAATTTTCTATATAAAAGCATGCTTTAAAATAGAAATCATATTTATCATTCCATTATTAAGTCTCAATTATTATTTTACAATTCTCATTTTCGATGTTTCTTTATGAACCTGAAGTGACCATTCACTTTCTTCATCCTAACCGTGCCTTAGGTTACATCCACACTTATAAGTTTGATTTCCTTTCTAAATAGCTGAACCATTCAAAGGAAACCCTTATTAAGATATCATAGCGAACTCTTTACAAAAGTGCACTCGATCATCTTTAGCATATCAGGATATCAAATATATAGCAGTTTACGTAAACTGATGAAACCAACACTTCAGTAATCGAATTCTTAAATCTATCGTATAGCCTATTGTCCAGTGTTACATTGAACACAACAACATCATTAACGTAATCAATCATATTGAATACACAATCTCATGCTACAGTTTACTTGCTTATTTCAATGAACTTATCACATTAAGGTTTCATACATTAACTTTGTATATTTTAATTGATAAATAAATTATCAATTATAATGCACAAATTTGTCAAAGTATATTATTTTAATTATACATAACAGATGTTCTTACAACATTAGAATGTTTCTCCAAACCCTAAGACGAAACTTAGAAGTCTTTTGGCTTCATTGGTGAATGTTAGAACTCATACGCCTTAGGATTCTGACCTTAAGGAAAACTCAACAAATCATTGGCCCACATACGGTGGATAACTCTTTATCAATTATATCACATACAACTCCTAATCTTGTGATTCTTATCCTAATCTCATCTTTACCTTGAGGAAATCTCAACAAATAAAGAGAGATTATTCACTCATACTGACCATTTCGCGACGGCTAGGTATACCATGCATACCTTGAGGAAAGCTCAACAAATATGTATAAGTATCTTACCTCGTCTAGTCTATATATTAATAGTACTACACATAGAATCACTAGCTTGAGGAAAACTCAACAACCAAGAAGTATGAAAGTAATCTATTAATATATAATTGGTAGAGGACAACTTTATATTAAAGATTCATAACCTTTAATATATTTAATTGAGTGATATTGACTTATGGAATAATGTATTTCTTATGAAATACCCTCGCGATTCAAATGTTGGGCACATCCGAAATCATAATATGCGCACTATACATATGTATTTATCCCTTAAGTTCTATATTGGGTTTCTTACTTTTCCAACTTTTATTATACATTTATATTATATAAGTTTTATTATAGAACTTTTATAATTTGATTTACTTATAGAATAGTCTTATGTATAATGTTATATTAATTAAATCTTATTTAATTTACTTTATTAATTAAAACTTTAATTTATTTTTATATTACTCAATTATAACATATTTTATTGAATATATATACTATAACCTTTATAGTAATACACATATACCTTATATATATGTATGTATTTTAATTAATTAATTATTAATATATTTAATTAAATGACTTTAATTAAATTTTATTTTTCGACATTTTTTTTATACGCACATGTATACTCATATTGTCTTAAGCAACCCAAGACAGCATAACATACAACATTATATGTAATATACATTTATGTATACTCAACTAATTAACTTATTTAATCAATCATTTCCTTTTATTAATCTTATTAACAAATAATATTTCCAAAATTAATTTTCTAACATTTTCAAATATTTTTAAAAATTATACTGTAACTTTTATAATATACGTTTTATTTTAAATTTAACTTCTAATTTTTTTTTAATTTTCAAACAATCTAAAAATCTATATTATAACATTTATAATAATTTGTCTTGTTTTAAATTTAAATTTAAATTTTAAAATGTTATTCCAATTTCAAAACAATTTTGAAATTAGCCCAAGGCCCAATTTAAATTTGGGCCTTTTCTATTAGGGATAACATTTGGGTTCACATAATTGTTCGGATCAGGCCTGTAGCAAAGTTAGACTAGGTACTTATTTATCCACAATTCAGTTGAGACACTAACTTTCTTAGATATCCTACTAACTGGGTCGTAAGCTTAATTAGTTAGCCTTAATATGAGTAATTTAAACCACATACTTTATTAGGATTTGATACCATAGTTGGAACTGGGTGTTAGTCCGTGAGATGATGGTTTTGATGACAACAACCTTAGAGTAGATTATAAAATACTAAATTATAAGTTTAGATATATGTATAAGCATGTTTTAACCACGCAGGTACCAAGAATGAAGACCGTACAGTATAGAGATTCAAGATATAAGGATTGAAGACTCATGAGTACCAAGAATATCAAGAGTTCAAGAATTGAAGTAATTTATTCTTTAATTAGAAATTTTGTTAAAACTCATAGAAAATCACTGGCATCTTAAAACCCAATTTATTCGTGGAGTGGAATCCACTTCGAGCCTGTTAAAGGGATGGAACCCTAAGTAGGATGGAACCAACGAAAAATCTAGTGGAACATTGTTTTGTTTCCGCTAACTTTTTATTCAAAATGATTTTTCAAAATTAAATCCTGTTTTCAAAATGTTTTCAAAACCGTCCTTTTAAAAGCATCAAAAACCTCTATCCTGATTTTAAATAATTTTAGCCTCAAAATTATCTTTAATTTCAAAGTCAAAATTACTCCTAATTTTAAACTATCTTTTAAAATAATATATTTAACTTTTACGTATTTATGCTTAAGATTTAAATATAAAATTATAGTTAAATTATATATATATTATTCTCTATATTTACTTATAAATTTTAACTACAGTCAAGTATATTAGAAAAGTTTAAAATAAATTTAATATAAGATAAAGTTTATTTTCAAAGAAAATCAAATCATCAAAAATTGCTTTGGATGTCGACATGCCTATTGTGACTATGTCGACATGGTGTCAGTTGAGTTCAAAATTTAAATTTCAAAAGAAGTGTCTATTCGATATAACTCTTCATGAATAGACATGGCTGTTGTTCTTCTATAAATAGGGGTTAGTTTCAACGAATTTTAGATCAGATTTTCTGGTTTTTCACTCCTCTTCTTCCTCCACATTTCTTAATACATACTCTTACCATTACTCTGCCGAAATCAATATTGAATCATACTCAGTTACTTCTAGTTTGATTCTCTATCACTATCTCTACAAGGTTCTCAGTGCTATTCAGAGTTATAGACTTCTTTGTAATCTATTAAACGAGAAAAGGTGTGATTGTGGCCTTGAAAATCTATCAAGCGAGAAAAGGTGTGATTGTAGCCTTGGTAAATCAATTGGGTAAACTTATGGCCGGGAAATCAAGTACCTCTACCCAGAGGATTGAAATTCTGGAGGGTGTACCTCATAGCCTTAAAATCGAGGGTGTAAATTGTATAATTGCTTTTGAAAGAAAATCCATACTTGTGTTGCGGGACAGGATGTAGGGTAACTCTGAACCAGTATAAAATCCGGTGTGTTCTTTCCTTTATTGCTTTTATTTTATTTCTGCATCTGTGTTTGTTTCTGTGATTATCCATGTATCTGTAGATTGCGTTCATCTGTGTCTAAATTAACATAAACTCAAAAATATTTAGTAATTCTTTCTAAACACTATTTACCCCCCTCTAGTGTTAATCCTAGCCTTAAGATCCGTAATCCGCATTACTTTCAATTGGTATCAGATTGAGGTTTTCAAAGTTTCATAATCTGATTTTTGAAAAAGTTTTTAAAATGGCTATATTTGTTAATACTAGTTTAGAAATATTCGAATCATCATTGTTTCATGAGTCTGCATATAATTAATATTCAAATTCAAGTTATCTATCAAAATTGTTTGATGTGCAGGAATCATGCTTTATGGATGTTGATGAATCAACCCACAACGGACAAATTGTGTAGATCAGAAAGAACAAATGGATACTTGATAGTGGGTGTTCTAGACGCATGACTGGCAGTCCAGAAATACTGGATGATATTATATACAATGAAGGAGGACTGGTTAACTTTGGAGACAATTCAAAAGGATATGTGATTGGCATCGACAAAGTCGATAATTCTGAAACTCCTACTATTGCTAATGTTTTTCTAGTTAAGAATCTAAAGCATAATCTGCTAAGTATAAGTCAACTCTGCGATAAAGGATATAAAATTAAATTTGAAAAAGATAAACGTTACATCGAAGACAATAATTCAACCATAATATTTGAGGGAGTCGAGAAAAAGAATATTTATATTATTAATATGAAAGTTTCAAATGATAACCCGTGTCTGTTGGTAAATACAAGTGACCCTTGGATTTGGCATGAGATTTTTGGGCATTTGAATTTCAAACTCTTATCTAGACTTTCAAAACATTATCTGGTAAGAGGTCTCCCTAAAATGAATTTTAAAGTAGATAGTTTATGTGATGCATGTCAATTAGGAAAACTTAGAAAAAGTTCCTTTAAATTAAAAGATATGATTTCAACTTCAAAACCACTTGAATTACTTCATCTTGATATATTTGGTCCATCTCAAATTTTATCAATAAATCATGGTAAATATGTTTTTGTAATTGTAGATGATTATTCTAGATTTGCATGGACAATATTTTTAAAACATAAAAGTGATACTTTTGAATGTTTTAAGACCTTTTCAAAAAGAATTCAAAATCAATTTTCTCTAAAAAAATTATAACTATTCGAAGTCATCACGGTGGTGAATTTGAAAATGAAAAGTTTGAGGAACTCTGCAATAAAAAGGGAATAACTCAAATATTTTCTTTTTCGAGAATTCCACAACAAAATGGAGTAGTAGAACGTAAAAATAGGACGATTCAAGAGTTTGCGAGACTATGCTTTCACATAGTAATTTACCAAAGAATTTTTGGGTAGAAGCAGTTGCTACCGCCTGTTATATTTTAAATACAATTTTAATTAGATCTCTAACTGATAAGACATCTTACAAACATCTTTATTCAAAGAAACCTAAGGTATCTTATTTCAGAATTTTTGGAAGTAAATGCTTTATTTTAAATACAAAAGATAATTTAGATAAATTTGATCCTAAATCCAACAAAGGAATCTTTATCGGATACTTTAATAGAAGTAAAGCATACAGAGTGTTTAATTTAAAAACTAACACCATTGAAAAAAAATGCATGTTTCATTTGATGACAATTTCAAAAAATTTGAAGGTACAAATGAGGAAGAGGAATTAATCACACAAAATGAAGAATCAGTTGAAACTAATAATGAAATTAATCATCCTAATAAAAGGACAAAACTTTTAAAAGATCATCCTATATAAAATATACTGGGAGATATGCAATCTTTTGTTAAAATTAGAAATCAACTAAGTCAAATGAGTAATGTAGCTTTTATATCAACTATTGAACCCAAAAATCCAAAAGAAGCATCAACTGATGATTCATGGATTTTGGCTATGCAAGAAGAATTAAATCAATTTATTAGAAATGAAGTTTGGAAACTTGTTCCTAGACCTGAAAATAAAACTATAATTGGAACTAAATGGGTTTATAAAAATAAAATGAATGAACAAGGAGAGGTAGTTAGAAATAAAGCTCGATTAGTCGCTCAAGGTTATTGTTAAGAAGAAGGAATAGATTTTGATGAAACCTTTGCTCCCGTAGCAAGATTGGAAGCCATTAGGATTCTACTTACTTTCGCAAATTGTAATAATTTCAAATTATTTCAAATGGATGTTAAAAGTTCCTTTTTAAATAGATTTGTAAAAGAAGAAGTATATGTTGAACAACCACCACTCTTTGAAAATGATAAATTATCAAATCATGTTTACAATCTTAAGAAAGCTTTATATGGTCCAAAACAAGCTCCTAAAGCCCGGTATGATAGACTAAGATCTTATTTATTGAAATCTAATTTTGAAATTGGTAAAGTATATAATACTCTTTTTATTAAAAGACACGAAAATGATATTCAACTAGTACAAGTTTACGTAGATGATATCATTTTTGGATCAACTAATTTGAAATGAATAAAGAATTTTTTGAAATAATGACAAAAGAGTTTGAGATGAGTCATATGAGTGAATTAAATTTCATTTTAGGATTACAAATAAAACAATTAGATAATGGTATCTTTATTAGTCAAGAAAAATATGCTAAAGAACTAATTAGTAAATTTGGTTTGACTACTGCGAGTGGAAAACCCACTCCCAAGGCAACCAATGAGTACCTTAGTAAAGAAGATCTCTCGAAAGATGTAGATCAAAAATTATATAGAGGAATGATTGGATCACTACTCTATCTTACTGCCGGTAGACCTGATATCATGCATAGTGTTTGTCTTTGTACCAGATATCAATCCCAACCTAAAGAGACCCACTTAAAAGTCGTAAAACGAATCATAAGATATGTTAAACACACATCTGATTATGGTTTATTTTACCCTAAAAATGATTCTTTTGACTTAGTATCTTACTGTGATGCTGCCTATGCTGGTTGTAAATTAGACCGAAAACATACAAGTGGGACTTGTCACTTTTTGGGGAATTCTCTGGTTTCTTGGCTTAGTAAAATGCAAAACACAGTTTCTTTATTAACAACTGAAGTGGAGTATATTTCTGCTGCTTTGGCTTGTTCTCAAGTAATATATATGCAACAAACTTTAAAAGATTTTGGTTTAAATTTTCAAAATCGTCAATTTCTTGTGACAATACGAGTGCGATAAATTTATCCAAAAATACTACTCAACATGCTCAGACTAAACATATTGATATCAGACATCATTTTTTCAGAGATAATATAAGTAAGGAAATAGTTACTCTCGATTATATCAATTCTGAGAATCAAATTGCTGATATCTTAACAAAACCCTTAAATGAATCAATATTTACTACATTTAGAAGAGAATTGGGTATTTGTTCTTTAACTGAAATATAAAATATAAATAACAAGTATAATTAATAATCAACAATAAAATAAATCAAATAGTAAAAATAAAAAGGACCATGTCGACATCCCCATATACCAATGTCGACATGCAACATTTTTCTTTTTTAAATTCTTTTCCCACCAAAATTCAAAATAATTGGTTATATATTCTTCACATTTTCGAAATTCAATTCATCATTTCTATTATCTTTCTGTTCTTCTCTCTAAAATAAATAATCAATGGCCTCCTCTTCCAAATCAAACATAAAATCAACCTTTTCGTTCCCCTCTCCTACATCTGGTCCATTTCAACGTACTACTCTCGCTCGTGTGACTAACATAGGGGACTCTCTGAAGGATGCACTTCAAATGATGACTGAAATTCATGTGATTCAACTCCGTATGGCAAAGGAACAAGAGAAGCAAGGCAAGATTCTTAGGAATTTGCAAAAATTTATAATGGATAATTAAGCCAACCCTATCTTGATTGATGAAGATTCTTCACTCAATCAAGAGGCCATCGAAGTAGAAGAAGAGGAGGAGGTACCAATGGAAGAAGCGCACGCGGAGGATGATGACCAAGTCGTGTGTGTTGGAGAAGTGTGTTTTGACAAGAATGAGAATCTTGTCAAACAACGTGGAAATTTCTGTTTTCACTATCCAAACCGTTCGATTCATAGATCTCCTATTTTAAAAACACACGTTAGTTTCTTCTCTTTCTTTACCATTGTTGTTTATTCCTTCAAAAGTTTACAACAAAAAATGTACATCCAACTATATGATTAATGAATTAATTGTGTTCTTATATGTGTTCTTCTTATTAATACAATAACTATACGGTTATTATATACTTAAGATAATTCGTAGTTTAGGATTAGATTTATTATTAGATCTAAGTGTTGATTATTTATGATAACATTATTATTATAATCACATAGTATATTAGAATTAGGGAGAGTTATATAGTTTGGAGTTATAAAGTTTAGAGTTTGTTTTTACTGATGACAAAGGGGGAGAAATATAAAATAGGTTAGTTAGGCATAAATTAAGGGGGAGTTATTAGGATAGAAGTAATATTTTATAAACAAAGGCTGTCACCATCAAAAAGCGGGAGATTGTTAGTCCGTGAGGTGATGTTTTTGATGACAACAACCTTAGAATAGATTATAAAATATAAATACTAACATTATAAGTTTAGATATATGTATATGCAGGTTTTAACCATGTTGGTACCAAGAATGAAAACTGTACAGTATAGAGATTCGAGATATCAATATTGAAGACTCATGAGTATCAAGAATATTAAGAGTTCAAGAATTGAAGTAATTTATTCTTTAATTAGAATTTTTTTTAAAAACTCATAGAAAAGCAATGGCATCTTAAAATCCAATTTATTCGGGGAGTGGAATCTACTTCGAGACTGTTAAAGAGATGGAACACTAAGTAGGATGGAATCTACGAAAAATCTAGTGGAACCTTGTTTTGTATCCGCTAACTTTTTATTCAAAATGATTTTTCAAAATTATATCATGTTTTCAAAATATTTTCAAAACCTTCCTTTTAAAAGCATCAAAAATCTCTATCCTGATTTTAAATAATTTTGGCCTCAAAATTATCTTTAATTTCAATGTCAAAATTACTCCTGATTTTAAACTATATTTTAAAATAATATATTTAACTTTTAAATATTTATATTTAAGATTAAATATAAAATTATAGTTAAGTTTTATACATATTATTCTCTATATTTACTTATGATTTTTAACTATAGTCAAGTATAATAGAAAAGTTTAAAATATTTTTAATATAAGACAAAGGTTATTTTCAAAGAAAATCAAATCATCAAAAATTTCTTTGGGATGCCAACATGCCTATGTTGACCATGTCGATATGGTGTCAATTGAGTTCAAAATTTAAATTTCAAAAGAAGTGTCTATTCGCCGTAACTCTTTATGAATGGACATAGCTGTTGTTCTTCTATAAATAGGGGTTGGTTTAAACGAATTTTAGATCAGATTTTCTGGTTTTTCACTCCTCTTCTTCTTCCACATTTCTTAATACATACTCTTACCATTACTCTACCAAAATCAATATTGAATCATACTCGATTACTTCTACTTTGATTCTCTATCATTATCTCAACAAGGTACTCAGTGTTGTTCAGAGTTATAGACTTCTTTATAATCTATTAAGTGAGAAAAGGTATGATTGTGGCCTTGAAAATCAATCAAGCGAGAAAAGATTTGATTGTAGCCTTGGTAAATCAATTGGGTAAACTTGTGGCCCGGAAATCACGTATCTCTACCCAGAGGATTGAAATTCTGGAGGGTGTACCTCGTAGCCTTGAAACCGAGGGTGTAATTGTACAATTGCTTTTGAAAGGAAATACGTACTTGTGTTGCGGTACTGGATGTAGTGTAACTCCGAACCAATATAAAATCTGGTGTGTTCTTTCCTTTACTGCTTTTATTTTATTTCTACATCCATGTTTGTTTCTGTGATTATCCCTGTATCTGTAGATTGCATTCATCTGTGTCTAAATTAACATAGACTCAAAAGATTTAGTAATTCTTTATAAACACTATTCACCCCCTCCCCTCTAGTGTTAATCCTAGCCTTAAGATCCATAATCCGCATTACTTTCACTGGGCCGGTCCATAGCGAAAGAAATGAGTGAATTACAAAAAAAATTACCATTTTGGATCTTTATTGGGCCTATGAAGTCTAATTTATTCAGAACTTATCTACATTTCTTTTTAAGTAAAATTATGATTTTTTTTAATTTTGTAAATAAAGTTTTACTTTATATTATTTTGTAATTATGTTTGAATATGTGCATTATATACATATACGTATGTACATCCACATGCAACATAATAAAGTGTGCATTGTATGACATACTAGTATATAGGTATTGAGATTCAGACTACCACAGACATGTTAGCCCTTTAGTATTCCATATGCTGTCTAAATGAATATATGTATATGTGTTATATATATATTTACATTAAATGTAAATAATATATATTTATAAAACACAACTATATATATTTATATATATATATATATACATACATATGTGGAAATCATAATTGTAATAATCATGCCAAACATTTAAGATGTATTTGTATAAGTGTTCATTTATACCAATAACAAAACCACCACTAATTAATATAAAATAATTTGTAATTTTTTTCGTTGCTGCTGCAACCTGATAACTAAATTTATTGTTTTACTTTAACTAATAAATAATTATAAATATACAAATACATATGCATATATATATTATAAAATTGATGCCTGGAGCTCAAGGCACAAAAAATGTATCTTTTAATTTATAAAATATTTTATAAAAAACAATTATAAATTAATTTTAAAACCAATCGAACTGTTAAGGTTAATAAAAAAGTTCTGAAATTTAAATATTATGCAATGTTATTAAATAAAATTTATGATTAACTTCAAATTATATTAATATATATATATATATATATATATATTAATTTCAAATTATATTAGTATGTGTATATATAGTTAATTTATTTAAATAAGTAGTTTTATTAATATTTAAATATATAATAAATATTAATATATGTTAAAATAAAGTAAAATTTGCTATCAAATTATTATTGTGCGTAAATAAAATTTTGGAGATTTTAAAATAATTATTATATGATTTTAATCTTTAGGATTGTGGATATCCGGATTGCAAGGACTTCTTTGTAAGTGCCTTCGGTTATGTTCGAGCCCGAAACAGACTTGTATGGATTGTATGTCTGACATTACAAATTGAGATATAAAGCTGATTTCTTTCAAATATATTTCTGTTGGTGGCGGAGAATTTATTCTCTTAGCTTAACACCCTTCTCTGAGACGTACGAGCTCAGAGGTTATGTAGTTGAAGGTTATCAGCGATATGTTCCCAATTTGGTAATGTGGCATGCTGAGTGTTGCTGTGAAATGATCATTGTGTTGATCATTTGTGATAGGATCATTTGTTTGATTGTTTATCTTTGTGATCATTTCTATGATTATTTGTTGACCCAAAGCATGGCTTTTGTATAAAGCGTGACTTTGTGGACGAGACTTCGTCGAGCCTCACACCTCGGAATGGTCAAAACAGGAAAGATGCAACAAGGTTATAAGGGGTAGCTCCCTTTAGGGTATGTGCATTTCCTTTTGGAAAAGGGTGGTATCATGGTATGGAGCCCAGATACTTACTCATGTTGAAACACTTTATTTATGATTGTGTGATGTTGATGACGAGCGCTCGGTTAAAGGTCCCAAAGGACCGGGGGATGGCATACTCGTGTCAGTAGTTACCCAGTTAGGGGTAACCCGGCCTTGTGTTGGCAGCGATCCGATTTGGTTCTCGGGGACGTCCTTCCAGAGGCGTTCTCATGTGGCAATGGGAAGTTCCTTGGCCTGACCATTCGTTGGAAATCCAAAGAAACAATACGATCTTGTACGGTTTTAGTTGTAGAACCTGCCATTTACTTATGGTGGCGCCCCACTGTTTAAATGGTAGCTATAGTAGGCATAGTTCGGAATGTCTATGCTGGCTAAGATTAATATTCTACTTTTGAAATGTTTTCTCTACACTATGCACTAGTAATAATATCAAATGTTCTTTTAAATGCGTATCAAGCATCTTTGACTATCATAAGGAGAAATCTCCTCCGATTCTGTGTTTGCATTGTGTGTGTGTGCGGGAGGCCTTATGGTAGTCTCATTTTTAAAAGCATTGCGAATTGACTTTAAAAATATTCCTCTATTTTGATTTTAAAGATAAATAAACTGTTTTGAGTTCTCACACCAGTCACATGACTGACTCGCGGTTTATTGTTTTCCTTCCTAAACTCTGGGTGCCCACAAATTTCCACACGGGCAATCAAGAGTTAAGGTTTATCAGGATATTCTAGAGTTGCTGGAGGCAAGCTGGATGGCATGGCGTATTACTAGTTTATATAGTATTTCTTTTCCGCTGTTTGTTGTTGTCTGATGTTGTACACTCTGATGTAATGAAATGAAATAAAATGTAATGTAATGTAATAACTGATATAGTTCTTTGTTTAAAGATTATTCATTTATCTATTATATGTTGTTCCGCTGTGATTGTGAGATGCTTTTATTGTTCTGTTGTTTTCTTTCTATTCTGTTCTATTTTTCTCTCTTTTTCTATCTTTTTCTTTTTCTTAAACAATGAGAATTCGTATTTCTGTTCATCTTGAGTTAATCTATGGAGATTAGTGTATATTCAAGGAGCATGGATTTGCGGGTCCTCACAGGTGGTATCAGAGCATATGGTTAAGCGACAACCATGGCTCTGTTGGGTATAACTCATTAGAGATGGAGTTAATAGTGCTCTAGAATGAGTTTGAGTGTAATAATAGCTATAAGAGCGTATTTGTTAGTGAATATAAAAATTGTTTTATATTGTGATGATTGGTTTATTGAGTGGCATATGAACCTTCGTTAGCACGGTCTGGACAACTATGCCGAAGGGGTTTATAAACACTTGAATAGAACAATTCGACACAGTATTGTTTTAAATTGGCTAAATGGAATAATTTTACTTGATTATATTTTATATATAAAGGAATAATTTTTCAGAATTATTAAAGTGTATATAAGTTGATTGTTTGGTTGTTGAATAAGTTGTTTGAATAATCTAAATTTAAGAATAATTGTATAAACAAATGAATTATAAGAATTGAATTATAATTAATGTGATTTACAATTTGCGAAATAAACTTATATATAAGAAGTGAAACTATACGAATATATTTATAAATATGAGTTGTGAATAAAAATGAGTTTTGACTTTGGTTAAAGATAAATGGAAAATTTACTTTAGAATAGGAATCTGAATTGGATTTATAAGTGGGAATTTAAGTTAAGTAAAAACAAGTGATGTTTGTAAAATGGAGTATGACTTAAGAGTTGTTGAATGAAGTTGATATTGGTATCAAAGTAAATTAGTAAAGTTAAGTGATAAATGTGAACTTGAGTTATATAAATGAAATTCAACTTTTGTAATTGAATTGAATTAATGGATTAAATGTTAATCAATTGAATATAAATTAAGTTGATATGAAATAATGAGTATAAGTGTTAATTCATTAAAATCTAATGTTATTGGAAAGTTGAATAGTTGAATGAAAATCAATTTAATTAAACCAATTGAAAGTGATGGTGTTAAACCAAATTGAATGAATATAAGCAAAGGAATTTGGTTGTTATATGATTGTTAGTTGATTGTATATAATTCATTAAATAGTGTTAATGAAATTGAAAGCTAAAGTAATTGAAAACCAATTGGAAGTAAACCAACTTGAATATGAATTAGTGAATATAAACTAATTGAAAATGAATGTTAGTAAAAACATCCACTGTTAATAAATCAAATGTGATTAAATTGAAAACCCAATTCATTGAATATTAATGAGAATATGAATGAATATTGATTTGGTTATGGATGCTAGTTGGTTGATGGTTGAATATATTGCTTTTGTTTCATTTGCTATGTTGGCATGTATAGTTATTATGTTGTTATATGATGTATATTGAGATTATTTTCATATATACATGTTCTCATATGTTTGATTTAGTGTTTAGTAGGTGCGGATCGCGTTTGCTTCGCATTTGGAGCTCGTTTTCGCGCTATATTAGCCGTATATGCTCGCTAATAAAATATAAGGTACATATCTCGGATTAAATATCGTACTTTTATACTTTTGTCCCTGCGGGATGCCTCATTACTTGATGAGATGTATATTTGTGATATATATACTGTCATTTTTTTTCGGATCGAGCCGTGCAAAGGAGACTATGGCGAATTTTTTCGAAAATTTAAGGCGTTAGATAAAATTTGAGAAAAATTGGAAAGTTTTGAAAACTATAACTTTGATTTGGAATTGAAAGTTAAACAATAGTAGTTGCTTTTGAAAAGATAACTAAGTATGATTTGGAAACTTAGTAAAATATTGTAAGAAGTTTAACTATGATTTTGGGAAAATTAATAGATTCTGTAACTTTTCTTACTTGATAATTTCGAGAACGAAATTCTTTTAAGTGAGGAAGTATGTAACGACCCAGGATTTTTATTAATTAAAATTTGAATATTTAATTAATTTTAATATTAATAAGTGAATTTATTAGTCGAATAAATTTTATTTCGAATAATTTGATTTAATTGGATAATTAAATCGATAATTTAATATGTGAAAATACAGAAATAATTTAAAATTGGGTTAAATATGATTGAAAATGATTTGTAAAATTTTATTATATCATATTGAAGTTAGAATGATGTTATAGAACTTTTAAAATCGAATTAAAAGTTAATTTGTAAAAATTGAATATTTTAATATTTAATCGACTAGTGAAAATAGCCAATTTTTGAACAGTCTCAGAATTAGACGAAACAAGTTTCATTGGATCCGTAATAGTTAGTTATTATCGGATTTCCATTTTCGTGTCAATCGGAGTTGTCGTTTGATCGTGGCAGCTCGAAACGCATCGAAATTGTTTTAATATTAATTTGCGAGTTAAAATAGCCATTTTTCAAAAAGTCTCGGATTTCGACGAAACCAATTTCATCGGATCCGTAATGTGATATTATTATATGGTTTCAAATTTCATGTCAATCGGATTTATCGTTTGTCCGGTGCAAGCTAAAACGCCTAGAAAATCGTTTAAATCGGTTTAATTTAAATTGAACGTTTATTGCCATATCTCACACAGATGACCGAATTAGCTTTCGAAACCTGTTCCATTGTGTTCATAACGCGGGTAAACCCCAGAAATGCCAGTTACAGCGCGTAAATCGGATTTCGAAAAACCCGGATGAATAGTGTTCAACAATTTCCTATAAATAGACCTTAAATTCACAAAAATAATAAGAAAATTATAAAACCCTAGGTCCATCTTCAGGGCTGCCACCTTCAAACGACCAATGGCCGAAAAACTCCATCCTTCTCCCTCCATTTTCCCAAAATCCATGCATCGAATCGAATAACTTCTAGCTGAAAGATTGTAGAGCACATCACGATCTCTCTATCCAACGGTCGTGATCGCTTATAGACGCATGGATCATCACGAATTCGAGCTAGAGTGGCCGGGCTTTGAGCACGTTTTTCGAGCTATATGGAGCACCAGGTGGGGCCGCATCTTGGCCGAATGTAGCATGGGGGTTGGGCTTCAAAACGACACTCACCAATCGGCGTGAAGATGAGGGATGAAGGTCGCGTTATTAGGGTTTATGGCGTGTAGATGGGTTCGGCTTCATTCAACTGTATACGAGCGCGTGGAGAAGGAAGAAAGCACGCACGGTCATGATTTGCAGGGAGATGAAATCAGCGTCTAGGATTAGATGAAGGTTTAAAATTATAGAAATGTTGTAAATTTATGAATATAAATTTGTGTAAACTTCATAAATGCATATTTTTTTCATACGAGGTCGAAAACGCGCGAAACCAGTTGCATTGGAATCGTATGGACGAGTACTACGCTATGGAATTGGATTGGAGTCGTTTGGAGTTAGTGAAAATTTTGGGTAAAATTAAACGTCCGTTTAATTTTATTCGAAATAAATCGCTAAAACGAAATTGAAATCAAGGTGAGAACTTCTCACTCAATCGAATCGGTTTCGATTTTAAATTTTAAATAGTTATATTTAAAATTCTTGAATGCATGTTTGAATGATGATTGATATCTACTGATTGTTAAAATAGACATTATGCGCCGTTAGTAAGCGGATGTTATTTATTAAAAACATATACCGTGAATATTTCATAAACAGTGAAATTGGTATCATATATAATAGAAATATATATATATTGGCATATGTATATATTGCAGTTGTTGATTTTCCGCAGTATATAGCGGATGAGACCCTATTGCGCCGTCTATTAAGCGGATAATATTTTAAATCCCATATACCGCGATAATTTCGTACTGGAACGGAATTGGTATTGTGCTAATATTTGTGGATGCAGGAAAACAGGTTGGAGGGATCCAACTGGATTCCTCAACAGTATTTGTTTGATTATGGATATTTTGATATTCGTTGATTATCATATCGATATATGATATCGTTGTTGTCGTGATTGACTATTTGGTGTGTAGCATCATTGGACCAAATTTTAGAATTTTAAAAGGATTTTTAAAGTGATTTTTGAAGAGTATACGTTTATAAAAATATTTTTGGAATTGATCCATTTTAAATAAATAAACGTTATAAATTTTAATGTTATAAAAATTATGATTTCTGAGAAAAATAGTTAAAAGTTGATTTTTGAAAATATGGGGTTAATGATTTTATAAAATAGTTTAAATTGGGATTTTTGAATTTATCATAAAATGAATAGAAATGATGAAATTATAAAGGACTTTAAAGATATTTTAAAATAATAGTATAAATTGAATTATATAAAAGATTTATAAATTGTTAATTTATAAATTAAAATATTGGAATTATAAAACGAGTTTTTATAAGTGTTAGAATGAATTGTGAATGAATTTCATAAATGAATGAAATTTATAGAATTATAAACGGTGAAGTTATTAATGGAATTTTATAAGCAGTAGGTTTATAAAATTTATAAAGTTATTAAAAGAATAGATTTGGGTAAATAAATGAATCTTATAAGTTATAAGATTTAAAATTTGTGAAGTTCAAAAGAACGATTTTTGCAAACAAATAAATTACAAGTATTTGACTTATAATATGAATTTCAAGTATATCATTGAGATATGAATTGAGATAGGTTAATAAAGGAATTTATAAAAGGAAGTTGTTATAAAATAAATAGCAATGGAATTTATAAACGTTGTTTTATAAATCCGCAAACGACTTATTTTGATAAGTAAATTGTTATAACTTATTAATGGACTTATATTCACGTTTTAGACAGTGAATAATCCTTTAAAATGAAACGTATGGAAATGATGAAATGTTAACGTAGTATATTCACGTTTTTGAATAGTGAATAATATGTTAAAGAAAATGTTTTGGATGTGATGTTTTAAATAGAATTAAAACGATCCAACGATGTTTTCAAAATGTGTTGAGATTCGAAACCATAGATTTCAACATTCATTGTTGAAATAGACGTTTTCGAGAAATAAAAGGAAATGGTGGACTATAACACTGTTGTTATAGTAAATGCTTTCCGAAAGGAAATGTTTTGTTTAGTATTGGGATTTATATATCTATTTTAATTTCGAATCCCTATACCAGTGATTTTGGGTTGTCGTAACGATGTTTTATGCAACATTCGTTTTGGCCCAAATAAATATGTTTAAGAGAATGACTTCCTTAAAGAATGAAATAAATACTTAATTTCGATTTAAGTAAATTGAATATTTTCCAAGTGTTGAAAATAAATGGATTTGAGAATTACTTATAAATAAATAAATATGGAAATGTTTTCCAATATAAAGTGAATATTTTGAGAATTTATCTTTTTGAAGATAAATTGAAAATGAATAATTGAAATCGTATATCAGTAGATATTGTGAAATATAAATTCACTATGGAATTTATAAAAGAAAGGGGAATTTGTTTAAAAATAAATATTGATTTATTTTTGAAGTGTGAAAATTATATATCTTGTAAAGATATTTTTGGGAAATAAATAATTTGGAAAATTATTTGGAATCTGGTGATGTTGTGCATATCCATTGATAGTTCAATAACCGACTATCAATATTTACCTTTGAATGGGTATTTGTTGTGATTTGCTGAATTTGAATGCCACACTTATTTTTAAATTATTGCGCTCGTTATTCGGATTACCCATTCCGAATAGAGATACGACGTAATGGATAGCATTTGATGACCAGTGTTGAAGACCGGGTATTTGCGAGAGCGATAGGATGACCTGTCGATTGACTCTGCACCGAGTTGCTCCGGTATAGAGTTCTCCATATGTGATGGGGAATCTGATCAGGATTGTGGATATCCGAATTGCAAGGACTTCTTTGTAAATGCCTTCGGTTCTGTTCGAGCCGAGAACAGACTTGTATGGATTGTATGTCTGACATTACAAATTGAGATATAAAGCTGATTTCTTTCAAATATATTTCTGTTGGTGGCGGAGAATTTATTCTCTTAGCTTAACACCCTTCTCTGAGACGTACGAGCTCAGAGGTTATGTAGTTGAAGGTTATCAGCGATATGTTCCCAATTTGGTAATGTGGCATGCTGAGTGTTGCTGTGAAATGATCATTGTGTTGATCATTTGTGATAGGATCATTTGCTTGATCGTTTATCTTTGTGATCATTTCTATGATCATTTGTTGACCCAAAGCATGGCTTTTGTATAAAGCGTGACTTTGTGGACGAGACTTCGTCGAGCCTCACACCTCGGAATGGTCAAATTAGGAAAGATGCAGCAAGGTTATGAGGGGTAGCTCCCTTTAGGGTATGTGCATTTCCTTTTGGAAAAGGGTGGTATCATGGTATGGAGCCCAGATACTTACTCATGTTGAAACACTTTATTTATGATTGTGTGACGTTGATGACGAGCGCTCGGTTAAAGGTCCCAAAGGACCGGGGGATGGCATACTCGTGTCAGTAGTTACCCAGTTAGGGGTAACCCGGCCTTGTGTTGGCAGAGATCCGGTTTGGTTCTCGGGGACGTCCTTCCAGAGGCGTTCTCATGTGGCAATGGGAAGTTCCTTGGCCTGACCATTCGTTGGAAATCCAAAGAAATAATACGATCTTGTACGGTTTTAGTTGTAGAACCTGCCATTTACTTATGGTGGCGCCCCACTGTTTAAATGGTAGCTATAGTAGGCATAGTTCGGAATGTCTATGCTGGCTAAGATTAATATTCTACTTTTGAAATGTTTTCTCTACACTATGCACTAGTAATAATATCAAATGTTCTTTTAAATGCGTATCAAGTATCTTTGACTATCATAAGGAGAAATCTCCTCCTATTCTGCGTTTGCATTGTGTGTGTGTGCGGGAGGCCTTATGGTAGTCTCATTTTTAAAAGCATTGCGAATTGACTTTAAAAATATTCCTCTATTTTGATTTTAAAGATAAATAAACTGTTTTGAGTTCTCACACTAGTCACATGATTGACTCGGAGTTTATTGTTTTCTTTCCTAAACTCTGGGTGCCCACAAATTTCCACACGGGCAGTCAAGAGTTAAGGTTTATCAGGATATTCTGGAGTTGCTGGAGGCAAGCTGGATGGCATGGCGTATTACTAGTTTACATAGTATTTCTTTTCCGCTGTTTGTTGTTGTCTGATGTTGTACACTCTGATGTAATGAAATGAAATGAAATGTAATGTAATGTAATAACTGATATAGTTCTTTGTTTAAAGATTATTCATTTATCTATTATATGTTGTTCCGCTGCGATTGTGAGATTCTGTTATTGTTCTATTGCTTTCTTTCTATTTTGTTCTATTTTTCTCTCTTTTTCTATCTTTTTCTTTTTCTTAAACATTGAGAATTCGTATTTCTGTACATCTTGAGTTAATCTATGGAGATTAGTGTATATTCAAGGAGTATGGATTTGCGGGTCCTCACATGGGCGCTCTTAGTCAAGCGATCTTCAATCACCCAAATACCGGTAATCCCCTTCCTAGATTGGGGTAAACCATCTATGAAGTCCATCTAAACATTATCCCACTTCCATTCTGTTACATCCAAGGTTGAAGCAATCCTCCAGGTCTCTGTTGCTCTGCTAATTTTTTGACACACAACCCTTAGCCACAAACTCTACTGCATCCTTCTTCATGCCACTCAAATAAAAATTCTCTCCATGCCCTATACATCTCATCACCACCTGGATGAATAGTCATCCGAGAATGGTGCGCCTCTGCTAGAGCTACTCTCATTAAATCACTAGTGTAGGGAACACAAAGTCTTTCATCCTCCTTCAGCCACCCTTTATTATCGATGGAATAGCGCTGGAGACGTCTAGAGACTTCTTCTCCGCTAATTGTATCTACAACATCCACAAGCTCTGAATCCTCTCGCTGCCTTGAGCCAATCTTATCCATAAGGGTAGGCTTAACCTCAAGTGCTAAAATCTTAGAAAAATCTTTGATAAACTCCTATAATAACCAGCCAAGCCTAGGAAGCTTTTGGATTTGGTAACGTTCTTTGAGGCCTTCCATTCTTTTACTGCTACTATCTTAGCAGGATCCATAACTAAACCCTCTCTTGAGACTACATACCCCAAGAAACGCACCTCTTTACGCCAAAAGTGACACGCCAAGAATTTTGCTTTCAACTGATGAACACGACGTGTACAAAGAACCTCCTCAAGATGAATAGAATGCTTTTCCATCGTCTTGGAAAACACCAGAATGTTGTCCACAAACACCACAATGAACTTATTTAGGACATCTCGAATAACTTGACTCACCAGATCTACAAAATAGGCTGGGGCATTGGTCAACCCAAACTGCATAACCAACCATTCAAAGAATCCATCGGGTATCCTAAATGTTGTCTTATCAATGCTATCGTCAACGACCCTAAGCTGATGAAATCCAGTGGCTAAGTCAAGCGGACAAAATACCGAAGAGACAACTGACTGATTGAAAAGATCGTTAAGTGGGCAACGGTTCTTCTTTGTGAGCTTATTCAACTCTCTATAGTCTATGCAAAGTCGAAGGGAACCATCAGCGTTTATAGAGAAGATGATTGGCGCTGCCCACTTAGATATGCTCCATCTGATAAAGCCTTTCTTCAATAGCCCACCAATCTGCTTACTTAACTCCTTCATCTTCTTAGGAGCCATATATCTCACGAGCAATGCCACTGCTTAGCATTGTCATTTAGATAGATCCTAAAGTCGATCTCTCTCTTAGGGGATAGTCCTCTAACCTCCTCAAAAACGTTTGAAAAATCTCTAATGGCTAGAAATAAATCTAACTCTCCTAGTGATGAATAAAGAGAACAAAGGAAGCTCAACATGACTAACCCCCATGGGTCGCAAGTAACCTCGAGAGTCCGTCCATTTCATATCTCTAGTCTTACGACTCTTCTCTCGTGGTCCATTATCGCACCATAAATGGATAACCAGTCCATCCCCAAAATCATCCCATATCCCGAAATCCCAATACATAGGTGTCACAGTTAAATTTTATGCCTAGTATAAAAAATTTAAAAATCCAACAAATCTTGGATAAATGTGTCGATCCTCCTACAGGGTATGAATCAACTATAGGGTCTAGTACTAGTAAAATATCTAAGCGCAAACAATCTACCAAGGAACTAGAAATGAAAGAATGCGATGCTCTGGTGTCAAAAAGAGTTCGTATAGGAAAATCTAAAATAGAGATCAAACCTTCTATAGAGTCTTTAGTTAAAAAGAATCCGAATAGGAAAATATAAAATAGAGATCAAACCTTTTCTAGAGACTTTCTTACCTCGATCCCGTCCACTACAAGAAGATGTTGCATCCAAAGCCTATACTTGCATTGTCAGTGCACCTGCTCTCCGCCCCGTCTTCTGAGGACAATCTCTACTAAAATGTCCAAGCTACCCACAGCTGTAACACCTCCCCTTCATTGTGTCCTTCTTATAGTCCTTTGTGAAATGCCTAACCAATTCACAATTATGACATTTCTTGCCCTTTTTGATCTGACCCTTTTGAGGTCCTCCTCCTTTCTTCTTGTCCTTACCCTTCCACCACTTTTTCTTAGAGTTTTCTAATTTAGAAACATCCTTAACATCTTCTTTCTTAGTAACATTTGATATGAGAGCCATTTCCATAAATGAATCATACATCACTCCTACAGGTACATGTGTTAATGCTAACCTTTGGACGGGGCTGGTTCAAACCCTTAGCAAACTTGGTGGCCTTCTTATGGGCGTAGTAACAAGCTCCATCCCGAACCGCGATAGCTCATTAAACTGGTTATGTACTCTTTCACCGAAAGACTCCCAAGCTTTAGACTGATGAACTTCTTCAACTGCTTGCTTTCTTCAACATGCGACAAGAACTTTCTCTCAAATCTTTCCCGGAATCCAAACCAACCAATGTCTCTACCCTTCATCTCTAAAATCTCCCACTAGTAAGAAACTTCTCCCTTTGGCTGCCAAGATGCAAGCTGAACTCTCTGTTGTTCCTCCAATCCTAACAGTCCAAATACCCTCTCCTTCCTCAACCATGTTCATGCATCCATAAATCCTCTATGCCAGAAAACATCTTGCCTCTTGGACTAGCGAAGTCCTTGCACAGCTTAGAAAATTTGGTTGTTGTAGATGGATTAACGGACCTCCACCCATCGATGCTACTTTTCGCGCTTGCCTTTGCACCTCTAGTGTCGTAGCTTAGTGGTATCTACGAAATCTGGCAGTGACTTAGACACCCTTTAGAAGATTTAAGGCGTCCACCATTCTATGCAAATAAAAGAAAATTTAGGCTCAAAAGAATCGAAAGAAGGTTGAACTAGACTTTGAGGGGATTTTTGTAAAAACTCTCTTATACTTGAAAACTATTTCTAAGAGTTTCTTTCTAAAAAATAGTTCGAAAATATTTTATCTTTGAAAAATACTTTACTTTTAAAACAAGTTTTTAGGAATCTTATAACCTTAGGTGTTAATCTGCCTTTTTGACAAGGCAACATACAAGTGGGTTTAACCCACTCGATTGCTTAATGATCGATGTTGGATTTTCACAAATAATAAATACAATGATGAAGCCATAATATAGCATGGTTGGCAAAAAATGCCGTAAGATGTTTACAATATGGTTTCTACAAAGATCAGGTTGTTTCAAGTTGCTTTGAGTCTGCTCTGAGTCACCTTCGTGTTTGCTTCGAGTAAAAGACTAGTGTCAGCTCAGAGAAGGGCTTGCTTTGAGAATTTGATGGATTAGCACATATGCGAGTTACTTCGAGTCACCATAGCACTTGCTTCGAGTCATTGGAAGGTCTACTTCGGGTCAAGGACATAGCTACTTCAGGTTGAAGTCATGGATCGATCAATAACCAAAATCCTCACCATTCCATATCCATGCAATTTGTACCCATCAAGTTGCACTTGTTTCTTTCGTATCCCTCAGAGATTATTCACTTCGTATCGATCCATGTAAAGTGTGTATTTCATAATAATCACCTAGACGATCGATGTAAAACCCAACTCTTCCTATCGATACGAAGTACGTGATTAACCTCGTATCGATCACGCTAATGCACACGTCGTATCGATCAGCTAAATGACCGATACGAAACTGCCACTTTCCATCGACACAAAGCCATACCACTTTCCATCTACTATATTATTCCACTACACCATTTTATTCCGCTGCATTGTTATTATCCTTTGGTATGTGAACTCTGATATTTATTGTATAAAGAAAAATCAAATGTTTTGTAAAACAGTTATGAACTGTATATTGATTATTATATTTTATCGTTCCGCTGCAAGATTCTATTTTTTTTTACCTACTTTTTCTTATTCACCCCATAACAATCCGCCCTTCCGTATGGTTTGAATTGGCACGTGTGTCGATTTAAAGCATGCGAAAAGGCGGGACGTTACATCTGGTATCAGAGCTTTGGTTTAGCGATAAACCTTAGCTTTTTGGGGTTTGACTCTTTACTAATAGGGTAATAATACCTTATGGGGATCGCTGAGTCTATATATATATGAGAGAGCGTATTTGTTAGTGTTATAAAAAGTTTTGATATTGTGTTGCTTTGTTCCATTTTGTATTTATAAACTCTGGTTGGTGCATGGGACGCTGTGACATCAATAGGTGTTTCTAAACACTTAATGGAACAAACCGACACAATATTTGTTTTTAATATAAATGAATGAAATAATTTTGCATATTATATTTTCTACATATATATATAAAGTAAAATTTTATAAATAAGATATATATTTGGTTGCTATATATTGGTTGTTAGGTAATTAAAATATAAATAATAGTTGAAATAAGATTGAACATAAAAAAAATCAAATTGGAAATTTTAGAACTTAATTTCCGGGGTTTTGAAAATTTCTTTCAAATGATTTGGAATATAATAATATTATTAGAAGTATTTTTTGATATAAATATTTCAATATAATTTGAAAGAATTGTTTTAAAGAAATTCTGGAAAGAAATAAGTTGTACTCCCCTCTCTGTCGCTGGAAAATAATTTCGATGATGAGTGCACGCATCTTCGACGTTCATTTTCGAGTTTCGAAGTGGGAAGGTCACTGTAGTAGTTTTAGTGCAGATTTATTTTGATAAACAAATATAAATTATAATTGTTTTAAATATAATTAGAAATATAAGTTGTAAGTGTATACCTTTATCGATTATTTTAAAATAATTTGAAATTTAAACCCGGTATTTAATTCTAAGGTTTCCACTAATTAATAGTTTCGACTATTGTAGTGAATTGGAACGTAGGTAATTAATAAATTGAAACCTCTAAAGGAAATAGAGATTTAATGCTAGGTTATAAATGATATTAAATGAAATTTGAAATTTGTAACCTATGAAACAAAGGATAATTATTGAACATTAAATTAATTAAAAGAAATGACAAAACTTGTATAACTTCCAATTTCATTCTTTAAAAGCATATATATAACTTACCAAATATTCAAAGTTGAAATGTTTAATAAGAAATGTAATGGGAAACCTTACAAGTAAAGCTTAAGGTAACGGAAGTATTCAATGAATTTGCCATTACAAATGAGAATTTAATGTCATAAACTTAAGATGACTGAAAGGACACCAAATAAATAATGAAATGGTTAAACGAATCACCTTAATAAATAAAATTGATATTATAGAGGTATAAACTTAAGTTGTAATTGAAATATTTCTAAAATTTAATATAACAGAGAGGTAAGCAACAAAATAATAAATAAGAATTTGGTGTTGTAGTTGTTATAAAGTTAAGTGTAATGGAAAGACTACTAATTAAATATAATAGAAGGCAAGTATTGTAAGTAAGAAATTTTAAACTTAAGTAAATGGTTGATGCTTTTTATAAATAAAATAAGTAGGAAAAATGAATACTGTAAATAAGAGAAATTAAGCAGTGAATAAATGAATGTAATTTAATAAAAAAGAAAATTCCATGATATGAATAAGTGGAAATGAGATTTTGTTAGAAATAAATAAAAGTAAATGAAAACTGTAAGAACTAAAATGTGAATTAAAAAGATTATAAACCTAAGTTAATGAAATTTCCATGCCAAATGACTGAATTAAGCATGAATATTATTAATAAACGAATGTAAATTAATGAAATCAAATAATGAATGAATATATAATACAATAAAAAGAAAACTGATATGATGTGTATAAATTAAATGAAGACAAGTATTATATGAAAGAAAAGGAAATCAAACAACAAAGGCCATGAAATGAAATTGAAAAAATAACTTGATTTATTGTTTGGAATTTGTTTTTGTTCGTGCTATGGTTGGTTGGGTAAGGATACTTTAAAATTGTTTGGATGAATGAATAATCTATTTAGCTTCACCTAAGACTGTTGAGTGAAGGGTACACTTAGTAGTTTTTTTTCATTCTGTACGATTTGAAGTTTTTGAACCCAAACAACTATTTGTTTTGTTTGATATGAATGAATGATTTATGTGGTGTTGATTTTTATATGATAGTTGTATGTTTTGTTGTTTGCGATTGATGGATTTGTTTGCTATTGATTGAAACAATGCTAAATATTTCATTTTATATAATTATTAACTCTTTTGGATTATATAAGTGAAATACAGGTTATGGAAGCAATTGCTACTGCTTTTGGTTTCATAATTAAGCGTTAATTACTCGACAAATAGGTATGTTTTCGGATTACGGTTTTATAGCGCTATTTTATATATTTTCCCGTGATGGGATATTGTATTTGGATATTATATGTGATATTTTATTATATTTAATATTATACTTTCTCCCGAGCCTCTCCGTACAAAGGAGACTCTTCCGAAATTTTCCGTAAATTTTGGACTTAGAAAATATTTTGAAAATGTTTTCCAAACCTTATTAATTTAAGTATAGAAAGATTTAAAGGTTATAAACAAGTATATTTTATTTAAAATAAGTAATTTTGTAAATTTTTTTGTTTATAAATTTAATATTTTAAATAAGATATGTTGATTTTTTAATTCTTCTTTTTCCTTCTTTTCCTTTTCGGGGACGAAAAGTTTTGAGTGGGGGAGAGTGTAACGACCCGTAAAATTCGATGATTTTAAATGAGTTAATTTAATAGGATTTCTAATTTAATTTAAGAAAAAATAAAAGTCTTAAAATTTATATCGGAGCGGATGTAGAAATTAGATGAAGCAATTGAAATTAAATGTTAACAATTCAATATTTATATGGCAATAAATTGAAATAATGTAAATTGGCATACTCGGTTATAAGTTTAATATAAGAAACCAATGGAAATGTTAAATTTGTGAAATATTAATAAAAATATTAACTAGAATGGAATTCATTAATAAAATAATGAATAGTGAAATTTGTTACATTTAGTTTAAAATAGAAAAGGAGTAAATAAAAGTAACTGTTGAATAAACCAATGCAATAATTGTAGATAAGTAATTATAATATGTTTTGTTGATAATGAACGTACTTAAATGGTAATTAATTGAATATAAGAAAACAAAGGTTAATTGAATATAAGAAAACAAAGGCATTTAGTGAATTATTTAATGAACTCATGAAATAAAAATCAATGTCCTGTAGGTAATTATAATATTGTTTGGAAGTGAAAACGTACAAGTATGAAACCAAGTAAGTAAATTAATTAAGAATATAAATAGTTAATTAATGAACATATTTGGCAAATATAACTAAATCATATTAAATTTAAAATTCAATAAGTGAAATTTAATATTAAATTTATTATGTTAATGGAGTCTAATAAGTTAAAATGGGTAGTAATGGGTACTCAATTGCTATTAGCCTAATTTACGGTTATATTAGTATAAATTTGGGTAGTAATGGGTAATAATGTATTGCTAATGGTGTATGAATGAATTGATGATTTAATTTAAGGGAAATAATGTTAAAGTTATTCTTATTAGACAATTTGTAGAATTATAAGGAATGAAAATAAAGTTTATTTATATATTGGAATTTAATTTCTGAAAATAAGATAATTGCAATTAAATGAAATTGAAATAGCTAAATAATATGTTATTTAAGATTTAGACGGAATAATTATTAGTTTATTTAATTTAACGGAACCATTGGTAAGATCTTAACTGATTTTAATTAATAATTTGAAATAATGACAATTGGTTGAATAAAGGGACGGAATAAAGTTTTATCAATATATTGTAATTTAATACATGATAATAGGATAAATTTCAATTCAATGAAAAGTAAATACTTAGAAGATTGTATAAATGGAAATTTAGATGAAATTGAAGAATATAAATATAAAAAATCGTGAACCAATGTAAATTGCATCCTTCTGATAACGATAAACTAAATAATAGAATGAAAGGTGAATTTCATAGAATTAGTGGAAATTAAATTTATAATTTAGTGAAACTGAGGTTAATATTGAAATTTAGAAATTATTCTCCACTAAATTGATAATTAAATTTGTTTAAAACATTGTAAATGATTAAGAAGTTAAACATGTTTAAATTTGACAATTATCGAGATAAAATTTAAAATTTGATTTATTTAATTTATTTTAATTTATTTAGTTAACTAAAAAATAGCCATTTCGGCCACAGACTCGGATTTCGACGAAACCAGTTTCATCGGGTCCGTATCGGTGAATTTTTGTAGGGTTTCAAGTTCCGTAGCAATCGGACTTTTTGTTTGATCGTACGAACACGAAACGCCTTGAAATCGATTTAATTGAAATCAATTTGGAAAATATTGGTTTTAGCATAACTTCTTCATACGATGGAATTTGGACGTGAAACCTTTTCCATTGCGTTTAAAATATTTTAAACCACCTATTTTGATATATGGGTTTACCCAATTTCGTTCTGGGGACAGAAGGGGCTTTTTTGGGCCACTTTGTCGTTAGCGCGTATTCAACCAGATCCATTTATTCTATTCCAACTTTCTCTATAAATATATTGCTATAAACTCTGGCCTCCCTAATTCTCATTTGTCTGTATATAAATTCATTCTATTCCTCCTCTTTCTCAAGGGCAGACAAAATCCTATATTTCTAGATCCAATTTCATATCAAATCCAAAGTATAAAATTCAAAGTCCTTAGAAAAATTTGGATAAAATATATATCAAAGATCTCAACAATATGAACCTACGTCCGGTGTTCGTTTTTTAAGGCAGTGACCGGATCGATTGAAAATCATGGTTAAAATTGAACTAGGCGTTTTTTATTGGAACGACTATACACAAATTGGCTTTTGGGTTTCGTAGAGCGTGCTGCGTGGAGTCGTTTGACGGTGGTCTCGTGAGCTAAGACGACCGGAGGCGGTCGAAATTGGCGAACTAGGGTTCGAAAACCCTAGTTTCTATGCGGCGGTGCGCGACACCTGGGGCGGCGGCGCGCGGCACCTTGGACGGCCGGAGGTGGCGCGCTGGATAGAGGAGGAGTAGACGTGAAGAATGGTGGTGGTGCCGAGGTCTAGCGTGTCGTATTTGGGGAGGAATCGGCGGTCAAAGGGTCGGTCAACGGAGGAATTATCGGTTCGACCTGCTGTGCATGCGCGTTCATGAGAGAGGGGGGAGGTTGACGTGGCAGAATATGAGTGGTTTGTTTTTTTAAGTATTTATTTATTTTAATCTTTGATTCAAATCTTCTAACTTCAATAACTTTCATATACGATATCCAATTCACGTGCAGTTTCTTCCGCTAGCTTCGTATTGGAATTCCGGACATTTTGGCGCTTGTATGGATGAATTTGGAGACTGTCAAAATTTTGGATTTAAATTGGATTTAAATCCAATTTAAATTCAAAAGTTGAGTGTTTTAACCCACTCGCAAATTCTAAGATTTCTTATGTTTGTTAAATTCATGTATGATGTGATATGAAATTTATTTATATCTGTTTGGAATATATTTCATCATTATCTCAATTAATTTGCATTTATTTAATTAACTGTTATTTAATTCATTATTGCATATTAACTGCCAGTTAAATTGTTATTTATTTATTTCATATAAAATGCCAGTTGAACAGTTATAATTTATTTTTGAATATAAACTGATAGTTGATACCTATGATTATCACCTGTTATATATTGATGTATTATTTAATTTGGAAGATATTTTTGATAAATGGTTGATGGTTGATATTGGATGAATGGATGTTGTATTTTATATTGTTATAAACTGCAAGTTATTATGCATTTTCATCTCATTCGGGATTGCGGTTTGAAACGATATATAACCGCATTTTTATTTTTAAATTGCGGATTGAAATGATAAATATCTGTATCACTTGACCATAGGATAGAAAATTTATACAGACACCATCGGTCTATATATATAAATATTTTAAAAATGATTTCTATGGTTTGGATAGGATACGGTTCAATAAATATTAAATTTTGATATTGTAAAAATCTTATTTTATATATACATATATAGTTGAATTATTAAATTTAAGCTATATATAAATTTGTTAAATAAAAATAAATAAGTTGAATAATGGAGTTTGATTATTTTATGACGGTTAAGTACATGTTTAAGATATTGTATATATATAGGGTTTTGATGATTTAAATCAATTATATTGGAAGGGAAATTGAAAATTTATTTGGAATTGAGCTTATTTAAGAATTTAACTCCATAAGTTGATGAAGAACTTATTAACTTGAAATGTTAAAAGGTATGATATTTATAACTAAATTTTTATTCAAGGTGAATTAAATGAATATTTCTAGTATAAATAAATTAAGGGAATATTCAGTTATAGGAAATTTGAGTTTATTTAAATGATTATGGATTTGTTACGCAAATATTTCAAAACTAAATAATAGGACATAGAATTGTTGAATAATAATTTCCAACCTTAGTTTTAAAAGTCTTTAATACTCAAAGTTGAATATATTGAAATTAAAGTGGTTTTTGGAAACAGAAAGTGAATTTAAAATTTAGGGATTTAGACTTAATTTAAAAAGAATAAAATTGTAAAGTCGTAGAAATTATTTACTTTACAAAGTAATTTTAAATTCATACCATTTTACTTTATATACTGTTGAATGTCCAAACCATTTAAGTTTTGGAAGTTATGGTTTTAAAGCTATGGATTTCGAAGTATTATTTTTGAAGAGTTATAATTTAAAATGTATGGTTTTGAGATATTATAAATTTTAAAGTGGTATGGTTTTAGATAAAGGATATATTTGAAAGGATATGATATTGATTTGGTTTTTAAAAGAGGAAAATGATAGTGTATTTATATGGTTTTGAAAAGGGATATTATGTTCTGGTTTTAAAGTATAATTATTTTAAATGACCGCGATGTTATAATAACGATTGGTTGTTGAAGAGACCAGGATCGGAAGTTGTCATACTCTCTGCCAACTCCGAAAACCACTTTAACAACCATGTACGCGGTGGAGATTTCAGAATGAAGTAGGATGGTGGCGGCGTTTCCTTTGAGGTAAATACGTAGACCCAACTCCCGTGAGTTGGCATAAGGTGGCTAAAACAGGAGCGATCGACGGGTTAATTGAGGTAGCACCTTTGATCGGACACATCCCTTCGATATTATACTTTGACTTTTGGATTGATTTGGTGGCCACTATTGATTTTTTATTTGAGGGTGTGGCTTGAGGTGGGCGGTGGCTGCGGCTACGCGTTACCACCGATCCGGAAGCGTAATTGGTAAATATACCCTGGCATTGCCTAGTTGTGCTGTTTCACCTACCATACCGAGCCTTTTACGAGTTTGGATTTCTCCCATAGCCCGTGTGGTATCCTCTGGTGGCTTTCCGATCAGGAGGGACTACGATATTGGATGGACTACTGGGACTATTATTGTGTTAAGGGGAAGATTGGGTAACTCCTTAACGCTATTTAAAAGTATGTTTATTTTACTATAGACACTATTATAGGGCAAAATATTACTACATAGTAAATAGTTTAACGGATTCTTAGGAGATGTAAATCCTGAGCATCTCTTGAGTTACTGCACTCATATTTACTTTTGTTGATTTAACTTACATAAGATCTTTTATTTCTGACTCGAGTGTTTTTTCTTTTCAATTCGCTTGGGGTCAGTCCGAGCGTTTCAAGATTTGAAGATTTTGCTCTGGAGGAAGAAGACGACGATTAGTAGTGCTTTATCTACTATATTGTTCCACTACACCATTTTATTCCGCTGCATTGTTATTATTCTTTGGTATGTGAACTCTGATATTTATCGTATAAAGAAAAATCAAATGTTTTGTAAAACAGTTATGAACTGTATATTGATTGTTATATTTTATCGTTCTGCTGCAAGATTATATTTTGTTTTTTTCTTTCCTTGCTTTTTCTTATTCACCCCATAACAATCCGCCTTTCCGTATGGTTTGAATTGGCACATGTGTCGATTTAAAGCATGCGAAAAAGCGGGACGTTACACAATCTAACAATAAAACATTATGACCACTTCAAATATATATGTGTTATTGATGGTGATAGAGCCTCTTCATACTAGAATTTGTAGGTGTTTTCCAAGTGCAGACAGTATAAAATAACAAAGAGATATTAACAAAGTAATATATTAGGGAATCAAGATGATAACGAACAAAAGTAAATATCCATATATGATAGCGAACAAAAGTAAATATCCATATATCAAACCAAAAGGCTAAATCAGTTGTTGGTGTCTGTGGTATTCTTTCTAAATTAATTTAAATACTTATTGTAGTGATGTTACCGATAGTTTAGGTGTGTGAAGATAGTAGCACATTTTAACATGAAGTACATGTCCAAATTTGAAGTATTCCATATCAACATGGTTCGGGAAATTAAGTTGTCAACGATTAAAATTAAGCAATCAAAGTAGTTAACCAAACATGTTCACTCCTAATGCAGATGCATCGTTTGTATGATAGTTTGTTTACTGCATAATTATTAAAATGATTGCGAACCCTTGCTACGCACGACATTGAATGTAAAGTTTTGAAAATACAATAGTATGTTATTGGTAACGCCCTATCTATAAATCATGTTCAAACTAGAGTAATGTGAAAAAAATTCATGCAACTGCTAAATGTCGGACATTAAAATGTCGTGCACAATATAGATTTTGATTCAATAGCGCATTAAGATACTAATCTACTGTATTATCCATCCTATTATCATATAGAAACAATTAGAACAACATAGTCAATACATCACAAAGTGGTATATAATAAGGTGATACATATGTAGCACTTGTACTATTGAGCCATCATGGGTTGACAGATCAATTGGCCCAAGTGGTTCGATACAAATGTTGGAGCCGTCTTTAAAAAAAATAATCGTTGCATGGAATTGTTTACGATAGCTCATGCGCAAATAATTTTGATGCACATTCCAACTTGCTTCCAAAATAAGGAGGATATACAGTAATGCATTTCTTTAGCACCTAAATAATAAATTGTAGTGTTTGTCATCAAACTCATTTGAAAGCATAGTAGCTAGCTGGACAATAGAAAATAAAATAAAATAGATGACCTAATATTTCCAATCAAGGAAATACTAACTTGTGATAAATATACCAGCGTCAAAAACCAATTACATCAAATTAAATATATTTTGTTTGGAAGACGAATGAAATGGTGTTATCTAAATCTTATCAAATACATGATATCAGATTGTGATGAACAAAAAAGTCAAGCGAGGATAAATTAAGTCCATAAAAGCAAATATTTACAACGTTACAACAGATAAGCAGAAGGATTGTTTGGTTTGATACACACAAAAATGAAGAAGAAAAATTGGTGTTCGGATGAAAGTGTAGCATCATTGACCTAGCAAATATGCTGATATAGATTGTCATCCTTCCATGTCCCCGTGGCTAAACCCAAATGGATTGAATGTTCATCTAATTACCATAATGATAAGCTTGCTATTAGAGAATAGTGACAATATTACATAATTTGATAAAGACCGCAAGCTCCACATTAATTAGCATATGAAAAGCAGATCAATGTACAAAAGATGACGCTTGCTCAGAAAGCGTAAATCAAGTAGATATTAAAAACCAAAATTGAGTAAAAATAAGCATACAGATTGCAACTATTCTTATCCATTGTTACCATCGAATATTTGTTTCTATAAATACAGAAATATTTTTTAAATGACGGTTAACATGATCATTTACTTCAATTTATTTCTTAGTAAATTTTGTTAAAATTCAATTAATATTCTTTTCCCTTACTTTTTTATATATAAAATAATTTATATACTCAGTGCATTAAATTTATTTCTGAACCCATACAACTGAAAATGATATGAGCACAAAAATATAATCTATATATACTCATTCATTTTACCCAAGTCATTTGATGATTGAAATGAACTTATGGTAGCTTAAACTAACTTCATTAAGCATAGGACCATCGCTTAGTGATTAAAATGTGTGTCTTTTCCTCGTGCGTTTTGACAACCTTCTTCCTTCCTTGATCTGCCGTAGGCCTTGGCTGGCTGCTACCGTCCATAACCACATCGCCCCATCCTCTCTTTTTCGAACCTTTTCCCTTGATTGCTTTTATGGCATCTTTAATTTCCATGTTCCCTCAAGTACCCAACCCCAAGATCCATCGTTACCCTCCTTTGACACACCTTCGGGTTTCCCCCCCCTTACACCCTGCTGATGATCAGACAGACTTGAATGAAGGTTTCACCCTATTTCGGTCTAGGAAATGGAAAATGAAAACTTTAGTTCTGAATCATGCTCGTTCTCATAATAGCACTACTACTATTTCGAAGACTAAATCAGCCAGATCCTCTGCTTTTCAAGATTTGCCCCAAAACAATTCCAACACTTATAATCGCCCGAACCAAACTGCAACCAAAACAACGACCAATAAATGGAATTTTGCTACGTCATCTAGTTGGGCATGGAACGAAGTTGTTATGGACAATAATATTCTTATTTCCATTCCTCTAAAAATTTATTACCCTCGTGAATTTAATTCGATGAAATGTGCTAAAATGTCTTAGGATTTTGTTAAAGATGCTAGAAAACAATGCCATTGTAATTTATGTTGTTGGCCCTAAGCATATTATCCATATTTCAAAGATTACATCAACAGAGTTTGGTAACCTGCTGATGAATTTCGTTCTACTCTATATCATCCAATTTAACAACAAGCAGAACTGTGATAAAATATTGGTAAAGGGTCCCTACTATTATAATAAAAAGCTAATGATGATGAGGAGGTGATCACTTGGAATGCAACTTAACAAAGAACTCTTACACTCTATTCTGATATGGATTTGTTTCCCTGACTTACCAGCAGATTACTGGATGAAGAACGAATTTGTTGTATTGCTTCAGTTATTGGTTCTCCCATAAAGTTGGATAAAATCATAGAAGGTATTATTAAAAGAGCTTATTCTAGAGTTTTAGTTGAAATCAAAAACTCTTTTAATTTACCAAACAAAATCTCGATTCTATTGGAGAACGACGGAATTATTTGGCAAGAAGTGTCATATGAATGGAAACCATCAACGTGCTCTAATTGTCTTAGTTTTGGACATGTCAATGCACACTGTCAATTTACAGAAGTATGGGTCCCTAAAAATCCTCCATAAAATAATATGAAAGATAATATGGAAACAGGAAAATAAACACAAGGAAGAAGTTGCAAAGAAATTTAGTTTCAGAGAGAGCAAGTTTGTTTTTTAGTCTGAAGGACATTTTTTAGTGTACACTTCTTGTCGCTTCAACCTAAAAAGCAAACTTCTTGTCCCTACAACTAAATTTTTCTCCTACTTTTTCCTTGAGCCTAAAAACCCCATATGGAAATGGTTGTTGATACTAATATCGATATCAGTCTATAGGAAAATCTTTATAACATGGATAATATTCCAAATACAAATGGTACAGTCATGAAAATGCTAACAACAACAAGTGCAACGATTATACAAAGGAACTAGTGAATGAACAACTAATAGCAACACTCAAAATGTCTAGTCGAATAATTCATGTTCGACCATTAATATAGTTTTCCAACAGATCAAATCAAACTCAGAATTGGTTAAGGATATGAAATAGATTTATAATAATGAAAATATAGAAATCCATGACATAAATATGAAGTCAGATACCCCCACTGATACGCCCCTGGACCCTGGTTCAGAGAGCCTGGGGTCTATCTCACTTCAAGCAACCAGATGTAAAAAAAATTGAAAAATAAGAACTGAGAAGGTGCCATTCGAATTCAAAATCACTAACTCTGCTGATGTCACTGATAATCCTGCATGGTCCAACTTAGTTACTCACTTGAAAGGTAAGAATAAGAAAACTGAAAATCAAAGACAACGGGGATTGCTATTTCCCCTGATGATAGTAGCAATCTAGAAATTAATTCATAATGCAGTTCCTCTTCTGGAACGTAAGGGGCATGAATGCCCTTGTGAAACAGGTAGAAATATTGCACATTTTGAATTCTAATTTTTTTTTCTTTTTTGACTATTCTCAAAAGGAAACTTTCAGCTGATGGTATTGATAGATTCATGGCTAAATCTAACAACTGTTGGAAATATTCTCATAATATTCATAAAGACCAGAAGTGTAGAATTTTGACTATTTGGGATCCAAATCAATGGCCTAATATTATTCTTCATACTAATGAACAATACATATCTTGTATCCTTCATAATGTGAATGATGTTAGTGTTCTATGCACTACAACATAGGCTTCTAATGATGAAACAAAGAGAATAGAGGTATGGACATATATTATTAAGCAGCCGTCTAAGTTTAATCTGCCATGGATAGTGGCAGGGGAATTTAATGCCATCTTATCTCCTAAAGATAGAATTAACTATGGTTTTTATAATTCTATGGGCGAGCAAAATTTTATGGATTGCCTTTCTTCTTCTAATCTATTCGAACCCGAATTTACTGGAAATTTATTAACATGGAGAGGAGGTCTCAACTTTTCTATTCATAATAAAGTTGATCATGTTTTTGTTAGTTCTTTATGGTTAAACAATTTTCAGCTTGGTATCCATTTTGGGAATTATTCTATTAGCAACCGCACTCCTATTTTTACCAAACTATACCTCATATCAAATCAAAGCATAGATTACCTTTCATATACAATAATTTCTGGCATCTCCAGTAGGGATGCCATTCAATTATTCAGAATGCTCTACCAACTCTATTTGCTGTGAATCCTTTCTATAACCTTTTATGGAAGCTGATACTATCCAAATCTGCATTGAAAATTTGGATTAAGAATAAAAGTAATATCCATATTTTGGTTGAGAAAATAAGGAGGAAGCGAATGAAATTTATAAGCAGTTAGTTTGAAATCCAATGGATGACAACTTAATAGAAATGTACACATTGAAATTAGAGCAGATACATCATTTTTTAAGGAAAATTGTAATATAAAATGAACAAAGAAAGAAATTTAATTTGTTGGTTAAAGGAGACAAGCCAACTGAATTCTTTTACACTAAAGTTAATTCTGTTAACCCTAAACGAAGGAGAAATTTCATCATTAATGAGAATGTGTAACGACCTGAAATTTTCAAACCCGAAAATTCCAGATATTTATGAAGAAAAGAAGAAAGAGATAGAAGAAAGAAGAAGAAGAAACATCAACATCCCACATTCGCAGCGGATAAAATATAAAAATAAATAATATCAGTTTACAAAATAATACTGTATTTGTCGATTACATTTTAATACATCAGAGTTACACATATGTACAGTCACTGAATGTACACAATTATCATGTCACGGATATACAACAATATAATACAGCGGAAACACTCCATAAGTTCTTGCCATCCAGATCGACTCCTGAGCTCCAGAACGTTCTTACCTGAAAATCTATAATACTCGATCTGACCCGAAGCAATATCTCCATTTACTCATTCATCCCCTCAAGGATCCAAACCCAGGTCATCCAATGGTGCACGCGACCTCCGTACACTTGCACACGCCGCCGACACACCTCCTACGCTTGATACGATCACCCACAAGTCGACCCTCGATCACTCTACCGATCGAAACCACCAAAACCCTGAACGAACTCGCGTAGGTAAATTTACCCATTTCGAGCTTCCAGACCTTACAACTCCCAGCATCAATTACTTTGTTCCGGCGATGCCAACCCCCAGGAGTCTCGAAACTCCTGCCATGACACCCCTTGCTTCTGCACTATCATTCCATTGCCTACCGTGCCACTCGATCAACCTGAGGTGGCGAAATCACCTTGTTTCCAACCTTGTTCAAAATTGTGAGTTAAACCCTACTCTGACCATCCCAGGTCACCACGTCTACTGGTAATTCATCTGCCTATTTTTTCTACGATCGACATCCCCTAGGCCACCTTCAACCCAAATTTCGACCTCCCTTCCACCGCCGATCAACGGCAAATCACCAAAATACCCAATTCGAACAATCGAAGAATTAACAAAATAAAATCATGAAATGAAGATCAAAATTCATGATTTACCATCACGAATCCATTTCCATAATACGAATTTGAAATTAAGATAGTTGATTTTAACCTATAAAAGTAATTTCCACTGTTATTCCTATTTTTAAACTCATTTGCTAAATTTAAAATCCTGGAATTACTTTTGAAAACATCTTCATTCATTAACAAACAGCTTTCATTTATACATCAAGATCTAACATTTGTTTGATTTGGTGTTGTGAATTTTTGAAGAAAAACATCACTGCCTAGATCACAGAGTACAGGATGCATATAAAATCAAACATCACACGTACATATATATATATGCACATCCAGATAAACTCAAATATAAGAATTTGAGGCAATTCAATATCATCACATGCAGTTTAGTTAAAACCAGATGAACAAAAAGTGTTTACTCACCTGAAAGATTCTGTTGAACAGAGGAAAATGTCTATTTTTGAAAACCTGAAGTTTGAAACTGCCTAAGTCCTATCTGTTCCCGTTTGAATTAAATTTGAGTTTGTTTCTTCTTCTTTTTTGTTTCTCTTTGGTTTACTAGGGTTTACTGAAGGAACTAAATGTCTTAGATTTATACATATATATAAGGTAACAGGATGCTTAAGGGAGGTGTTAGCTGGTAAAGCTTCTTTGTCAAGATTGAGCAGATTTTCACTTCTGAAAAGTAAAGATTGAAATATTTTGAATTGACAAAATTCAGGCTGAGATGATGGAATTTAATGCCTTGTTTCCAAATCTGTTTACATATTTATTATTATGTTTTTACTGTATAGATATTTGTATGTAAATATCCACTTTGCAAGAAACACTTAGCTTGTATATGAAGATAATTTATATATAAATATTTGTATAAAGATATTTATCTTATCAACCTCTAGCTTGAATAGTTTATACACATATTTGTGTCAGGTTTACTTTTATACTTTGTTCTTGCGAATGAAGATATTTTTGTTTTATCTTTTTATTTTATGAACATAGATATTATGCATGTAAACATTTTGTCTTCTTGCTTGAATAATTTATATATACATGTTTGTTTTACTGGTTTAACTTTTCATACTTTGTTCACATACTTATTCCTTTGACTTTTGTATGAAGATATTTTGTTTTTACTTTTATTCTTATTTTTATTTTAATTATCAATATTTAAGTTATTCATAAGTTTGACTTACATTTTATACTTAAATTTCATACCGATAGAATTGGATGTTATTTCAACATTATTAACCATATATATATATATATATATATATATATATATATATATATATATATATATATATATGTATGTATGTATGTATTAGCCAAATGTTAAAAAGGTAAAGCATTATAATTCAATTATATAAGATATTTTTTTTTATTGTAAATGTTATTAAGAGATTTATTTTAAATTTTCAAATCAAATTTCCTTTTCAAAATACAAATCCATAAAAATAAATGGCAAATATTTCCAAAAGATTTATTCATTTTAAAAAGATGAGTTTACATTTTATTTAATTGGATTAAATTTTTATTAAAATAATGTTGCCAAAATACCGGGTCATCACATTCCTCCCCCCTTGAATCTTTCCATCCTCAAAAAGGAACGAAGAAGACTTATTAAAATGCTCGAAATCAGATAAATTTTCTTTGATCATTTTAAAATACTTTAAAAATATATATAATATTTCTAAAATAAAAATACTTTTATAACTCGATGTTTCGACAAGTCCATCCTCGTTCTCACAGAAATTCGGTCATACGTTGATCAGGCATACGACTGAAAATCTATAAGCGCTTGGCAGACCCGTTTCAACATCCAGTGAAAATACTTGGGAAAATAATTTTATTGAAAATAGTTTTTGAAAATAGAGGAAATATCTTTAGTGAAAATGCTCTGGAAATCATCACCCCTATCCATGGTCGCAGTTACATCCTGGGTTACGTTGCCATCGCAGCAAAAGTCCATGTAACTGTAGGCACTTTGTGCCCCTCGATTACGCCATGGAACCCACAACAGATCGCAGTTACATTCCAGGGTTACATTTCCATCGCAGCAAAAGTCCATGTAACTATTAGCTCTCAGCGGCACACACAATTCTCGCTGTCAAAATGAAATTTCTCCACTCCTACATAGGTCGCAGTCTACCGATGTAAACTCAAACGCAGACTGTTGGCTCTCAGCAGCACATACGACTTTCGCTATGTTACCATAGGTCGCAGTCTATCGATGTAAAATCAAACGCATACTGTTGGCTCTCAACAGCACACATGACTTTTGCTATGTTTACCATAGGTCACTGTCTACCGATATCAAATTAAACGTAGACTGTTGGCTCTCAGCGGCACACACGACTTTCGCTATGGTATACTCTACTCATAATCCTCAGGAACTAGTTTTGTCCGGACTCTTTATAGGATCAACTTTAGAACCCCCCTCCCCCCCTCCGGGGATCAAGGCAGCACCACCCGGTGGCACTTTTGAGAAGTTCATTTCAAGGGAGCGTTTTTTCCCCGGAGCCATCATCAAAACACTTTATACTATACACATATAGTATCTTTCAAATCATACACCTAGTATGATCTCATACAAAGCTCCTTTACACAAAATTGATTATCCCAAAATCGATAATTCTCAAACTAGGCTTTCCCAATATTGATTTTACCCAAAAATCAAAAGCCTTTCCAAATCCAAAGGTTCCCAAAACCTTTTTCCAAAATCCTCATAAGATCCTTTATATATATTCAGATATATATAACTTTTAAGACTTTGGATCATTCAAACTTGTATATAATCCTTTATAATTCAAACATTTTCAATAACATTTTTTCTGGCTATAGATTTAACAAGGAGAGTTTTATCTTATATTACAAAGACATATGGCTTCATCTATTCAAAATCAAATATTCGAATTTGATTACTTTTTCCAATATCAATTTCCTTCAAAACTGTACGACATACATTTATCATCCATACGCTATACCAATCCGATCGCTCACTCGATCACACAATTTCACTTCCGAACTAGTGTCGTCCATTCGACTTCCTAGTGCGGACTCAGATATGGTTTCTTGATCGAAAACTGTCATTATCCTTGCATAGCCATAACTATGATAGTAAATATCCAGAACCAATCAACAATCCATATCCAGGTTCGCCGTCGAAAATCGAGTAAAAAATCCCACTCGGATCGATATAACTATCTTGAAATTCTGTGCTCGAATCTGGATCAAATCACTATGCGAATAGAATAATATACGTACATCCTACGTATTTATTTTCATTGATTATTAGCCAAATCAATTTCCTTTATATTCATCCTTACTTTGAATTTTATTCACTTATTCACATTTGCCTTAATCCCTATTTGGATTATCACTTCAATTCTTACCTCAGTTGGGTATTTAATCAATAACAGTTTGAACTCCGACCAGTTTACATTTAGAAAAAAGCTTGAAAATTTTAAAAATGGATAAGTAGTTGAAAAATAATTATTAGTTTGCAAAATAGCTGTAAAAAAGTTATGTAATTGTAAAATAGTTGGAAAATAGTTAAATGGTTTCAGAGATTTTAGATAATTGCAAAATAGTTGTAAAATAGTAATTAGTTATAAAACAGTTGAAAAATTGTTAAACTGTTTCAAAAATAATTGTAAAATAAATATAAAATAATTTGGCTTTAAGAAAGAATGGTTGAATATATTAAATAGCTTGGAAAACAATAAGTTTATATTAGAACAATTTATATTGAAAATAGTCCAGAGTCAAAACTGTTCACTTCCCCAACAATTCAATTTAAATTTCCACTTCATTTAAACTGACTCAATTCCAGTTTAAATAACTCCAATTTCTACTGAAATTGGTTTAACCCCAATTCAAGTTGAATTAATCTCAAATTCTTTCCAAATTCAAATCAAAATCTACTTAATTTTAAACATTTTCATTTTAACTACAATTCCAAATTATCCAATTTAATTTAATTTAGACTAATTTCAAATTGAATCCACTTCAAATTCAAATTATTTCAATATCTATAAATTAGTCCCAATTCCCATTTGAATTTGAACTCATTAAATCTTTGAATTTATTTCAAATTAATCCAATTCAAAATTTCCATTTGAATTTTATACTTATCCATCTTCAATTCAAATTAATTTAGACTAAATTCATTTTGAACTAAGGCAATTTAGATCTCAACATTAAACCACCTCGAATTATAAATTCGAGTTAAATTTAAAGGTTGATTTAATCCTTTAAGTTAAATTAACACATATCTTTAAACCGTTTAATCCTGAATCCAAAATCCATTTTAAACTTATTTCAAAATTAAAACAATATTTTAAATCCCTTTTAAACAACTAAATCTTTGAAATTCAAGATGATTCCATACATTAATTCACTACATGCTAGTAGTTCATATGTTACATACATTTATCCAAAATAAGAGGCTTACAGAACTCATAAATCTAGATGCCTTCCTATCACCTAGAGGTTTGGAAAGAACAGAGCCCTAATACTCCTACAAGAATCCTTTCTATGGACTTTCTTCCAAAGGGAAAAACCCGAACATACACTTCTCAATAGGGTGTCCCCACTTATAACATTTACCACAAAATGTTTCTATCCTGTCATCAATCTGGATAACCTTCACGCCTCCAACAGTATGTTCCACAACCTTACTCCTCTTCTGCCTCTCGGAACAATTCCTAGCAATGTGTCCAGTCTTCTTACAATGATAGCAGATAGTCGACTCATTGACTGGTTCAACTGGTTTACGCTTCGCCTTTCTCACATCAGGGCAATGATTTAGAAAATGTCCTTTCTTATGACACTTAAAACACAAGATCTCTAAGCAAAACCATTGGAATGTACCCTTCAATTCCACCCTTGTTTTACTGCACTTGGCTGCGTAATGTCCTTTATTGAAACATCTGCAGCAGGTGACATTATCATAAGGTCCTGGTTCAGCCTTTTCCTTAACCTATTTCTCATACTCTTGAATTTTCTCTTCTCGATTCTTACGTGCAGCTGTTCTTTGCTCTCTGTGTTGACCCTTCCACTCTTCCCTCTTAGTCATTTCTCTCAAAGACTGAATTCTAGACGGGCTTCCTAACTCATAAATTAAACTTAATTAGAAGAATTCAACTTTTACTCTTATATTAATTTTCTTACCAAGTTATACTTTATGTAAAAGTTCACTTCCTTAAAACATTTCATTTTGATTTATCATTATTAAACACAATAACTATTTATGATAATACACAAGATAATCATATCTAGATACCCATTTATTTTTTATATTATTCTTACTTCTATAAATTTAAGATTAAATTTCCGTTTGAATCCATTTCAAAGTTACCTTTATTTAAAGTTTTTAAACAATTTAATTTCTAAGCTCAGATTCTAGAATTTCATATCAATCAATTTAATTTTAATTTGATTGTATTTCTGTTACCTCTTAATTTAATTCCAATTCAAGATTTTAATTTAGTTGTATTATATTGCTGCTTAATTTAATTCCAATGATTTAACAACCAATCACCTTAATATTTATTAGAGGGAAATACTGCTTTATATATCAAAATAAACTTTTATATAAAATCATTTAAAACCTTTATATAAGAAAATAACAAGTACGCGCTCACACACACACACACACACACACTCAACTCATCCTAGAATACTACAGACTCTATTCAATGAGTAATCCCCACCTGAGCCAAGGTTCTTGCTTAACCTCGCTCTGATACCAACTGTAACGACCCAATATTTTCAAACCCGAAAATTCCAGATAGTTATGAAGAAAAGAAGAAAGAGATAGAAGAAAGAAGAAGAAGAAACATCAACATCTCACATTCGCAGCAGATAAAATATAATAATAAATAACAATAGTTTCCAAAAGAATACTATCTCCGTCGATTACATTTTAATACATCAGAGTTACACATATACACAGTCACTGAATGTACACAATTATCATGTCATAGATAGACGGCAATATAATACAACGGAAACACTCCATACGTTCTTGCCATCCAGCTCGAATCCTAAGCTCCAGAACCTTCTTAACTGAAAATCTGTAATCATCGGTCTGACCCGAAGAAATATCTCCATTTACTCGTGCATCCCCTCAAGGACCCAAACCCAGATCATCCAATCGTGCACGCGACCACCATACACTTGCACACGCCGCCGACACACCTCCTACGCCTGAGACGATCACCCACAAGTCGACCCTCGATCACTCTACCGATCGAAACCACCAAATCCCTGAATGAACTCGCGTATGTAAATTTAGCCATTTCGAGCTTCCAGACCTTACAGCTCCGAGCATCAATTACTTCGTTTCGGCGATGCCAACCCCCAGGAGTGTCGAAAGTCCGGCCATGACACACCTTGCTTCTGCACTTCATTCCCTTGCCTACCGTGCCATTCGATCAACCCGAGGTGGCAAAATCACCTCGTTTCCAACCTTGTTCAAAATCGTCAGTTAACACTACTCTGACCATCCCTGGCCACCACGTCTACTGATAGATCATCTGCCTATTTTTCCTACGATCGACATCCCTTAGGCCCCCTTTAACCCAAATTTCGACCTCCCTTCCACCGCCGATCAATGAAAAATCACCAAAATACCCAATTCGGACAATCCAAGTATTCACAAGAATTAATAACCTAAAAATCATGAAATGAAGATCAAAATTCATGATTTCCCCTCACGAATCCATTTCCATAGTTCGAATTCGAAATTAAGATAGTTGATTTTAACGTGTAAAAGTAATTTCCACTGTTATTCCTGTTTTTAAACTCATTTGCTAAATTTAAAATCCTGGAATTACTTTTAAAAACATCTTCATTCATTAACAAACAACTTTCATTTATACATCGAGATCTAACATTTGTTTGATTTGGTGTTGTGAATTTTTGAAGACAAACATCACTGCCTAGATCACAGAGTACAAGATGCGTATAAAATCTGACATCTCACACACACACACACACACACACACACACACATATATATATATATATGCACATCCAGCTAAATTCAAACTGAAGAATTTGAGGCAATTCAATATCATCACTTGCAGTTTAGTTAAAACCAGATGAAAAAAAAGTGTTTACTCACCTGAATGTTGAACGGAGAAAATTTTCTACTTTTGAAAACCTGAAGTTTGAAACTGCCTAAGTGCTATCTATTCCTGTTTGAATTAAATTTGAGTTTGTTTCTTCTTCTTTTTTGTTTCTCTCTGGTTTACTAGGGTTTACTGAAGGAACTAAATGGCTTAGATGTATACATATATATAAAAGATAAGAGGATGCTAAATGGAGGTGTTAGCTGGAAAGCTTCTTTGTCAAGATTGATCAGGTTTTCTCTTCTGAAAAGTAAAGATTTGAAATATGTTGAATTGACAAAATTTAGGCAGAGATGATGGAATTTAATGCCTTGTTTCCAAATGTGTTTACATATTTATTATTATGTTTTTACTGTATAGGCATTTATATGTAAATATCCCCTTTGCAGCAAACACATAGCTTGTATATGAAGATAATTTATATATAAATATTTGTATAAAGATATTTATCTTATTAACCTCTAGCTTGAATAGTTTATAAACATATTTGTGTCAGGTTTACTTTAATATTTTGGTCTTGTGAATGAAGATATTTTTTTATCTTTTTATTTTATGAACATAGATATTATGTATGTAAACATTTTGTCTTCTTGCTTGAATAATTTATATATACATGTTTGTTTTACTGGTTTAACTTTTTATACTTTGTTTACATACTTATTCCTTTGGCTTTTGTATAGAGATATTTTGTTTTTACTTTTATTCTTATTTGTATTTTAACTATCAATATTTAAATTATTCATAAGTTTGACTTACATTTTATACTTAAATTTTATACTGATAGAATTTGATGTTATTTCAACATTATTATCCATATATATATATATATATATATATATATATATATATATATATATATATATATATATTACCAAATGTTAACAAGTTAAAGGATTTTAATTCAATTATATAAGATAAATTTTTTATCGTAAATATTATTAAGAGATTTATTTTAAATTTTCAAATCAAATTTTCTTTTCAAAATACAAATCTATATAAATAAATGGCAAATATTTCCAAAGATTTATTCATTCTAAAAATATGAGTTTACATTTTATTTAATTGGATTAAATTTTTATTAAAATAATGTTACCAAAATACCAGGTCATCACAGAATGGCTCTTGGATTTCAACATCAAATAAACTAGCAGGTGAAGCCATTAAATATTTCTTTGATTTGTTTTCATCGTCCTAGGCAGTACATCAATTCCCAGGCATTACACGGAGAAGAATTTTATCAGATAATGCTAGAAACAATTTATGTAGACTAGCTAGAGGAAATAAATTCAGCTTTATTCCAAATAGATGATAATGGTGCCCCTGGACCCGATGGCATAAATTCAATATTCTACAAAGTTCATTGGGAACAGTTAAAAAATGATATGTAGAATGCAATGAATGGTATAATAAGATTATTAGAGAAATCAATCACACATTCATGCGCCTTATCCTAAAAAAAGTGATGCCACTGATATAGCTGATTATAGAATAATCACGTTATGCAATGTATTATATAAAATCCTAGCCAATCTGCAGTGCAATAGAATGAAAGTTTACATGAATGAGCTTGTATCGTATAATCTGAATGCCTTCATTCCTGGTAGAATAATTTCCAAGAATTCCCTTCTAGCATATGAAATGGTAAGGAGTTTAAATAGAAATTCTAATAATTTATGCCTGAAAATTGACCTACATAAAGCCTATGATAAAATTAACAGAGAATTTATTCATCATACGCTGAAGGCAATGGCTTTTCCTTTGCTATTCGCTAATGAATGCATATCTACTCCTTCGCTTTCAGTATTAATTGATGGCTTACCATATGGTTTCATTAATTGAGAGGCCCTAGACATGGGGACCCTCTCTCACCATATTTATTTTTAATTTCTATGGAATTTCTAACAGTAAATCTTGATAATGGAATACTTGAAAGGCAACTTCAGCCCCATATACAAGACTGAACCTATGATTACTCAGTTAATGTATGCAGATGACATTATAATTCTAGCCAAGGCAACCATAGAGAATGCTAAAAGCATCCAGAGCATACTTCGGGTTTTAAAGACCTTTGGATTGGATATCAATGAAAACAAATTTATTGTGTTTTTTAGCAAAGGTGGAAATAACAAACAATAGATTACAAAAATTCTTAACATCAATAGTGGTGATTTTCCTATTATTTATCTGGGCAATCTCTATCTAGCAATAAATTGAAAGCTAAATATTTTGGTTGTTTAATCAACAAGATTAACAAAAAGTTTGCCCACTGGAAAAATAAGTTTCTCAGCATCAGTGGTCGAATTGAACATGTTAATACGGTCATTTACCCAATGATACAGTTCTAGATGCAATTTTCCCAATTCCCTATGACTGTGATACAGAGATTAAATTCTCTGTGTGCTTACTTCATTTGGAAAAATAAAACCCAAATATGTCATGGTATCTGTGTGTATTAAAGACATTGCTAAATCAATTGCTATTAAACTGTTCTGGAAATTCATTCAGGGTGAATCATTATGAACAAAATGGATGAATAAAAAATATTGTAAAAATAATAATTCTAGACTAATCTTATAAAAAATAATGCTTCATATACTTGGAAACTACTTCTTAAAGCTAGACAATGATGTGAAGGGCTAACTGAAAGAAAAATTGCAAATGGTGAACATACAAATATCTAGTTTGACCCCTGGATTAAGGGAAGTTCACTGATAGACAAATTTGGTTGGAACTCAATGTCCATTATTAGTAGACCTAATAGACATTTGTCCAGTTTAATTTCTGGAGATAAATGGAAAGAGTAATTTGATTGCATCCCTGCTTAAATTCAGCATACGATGAACATTATCAAAATATATAATCAAATGCCATAAGATTTTTGGTTCTAGATTCCTAATAAAGATGGCAAATTCAACACTGAATCGGCTTGGAATCAAATTAGATGCAAATATTCAGAATTTAATTGGACCACTATCATTTGGGATAAGTTTTATGCTCCTAAAATGTCAATATGCAGCCTTCTTGCCAAGTTAAATAAATCGAACACAGAAGATAGAATTAGCAGATGGAATCCAGACATTAATCATAATTGTGCTTTATGATTACAGCAGTTTGAAGAAAGAGATCATCTATTCTTTCAATGCGGTTATTCGAAGAATATATTTAAGGAAATCACTCAAAAGCAACAGATTATGCTCGGCAATAGTTATGACATTAATCAAACTCTTGAGTATCTTTGCCAAAATCGAAAGGGTAATCTACCAATTAACCATCTCACAAATGTTGCTATAACTACAACAATATGGCACATATGGTGTGAGAGGAATTCGAGGATTTTCACTAACATTGAACTACCATTTAAAGTTAGAGCCTTGCTCATTTTACAAGACTATTTTAAGTGTTAAATTGATAATAAGAATTAAAATAAGAAAGAAAGAAAAATTGAGCTTATCTTATCAACTCTGAGTAATGTTATTGATCGCAGATCCATTTACCGACCGCCCTGAACATCGGTATATTAGTGATGTTGTATTAAGCTGCGGTGCTCGTGGTATTCTCAGATTTCATAGCTTCTGCTATGATTTTCCAGCTCTAGTTGCCCTAGTTACTCAGATCTATTTTGATTGAAGCTGATTTTCTCTCTCCAGTGGAAGTAAATAGAAGACTCATGGGATTCAATGATTTATTTGCTTAAGACAATGATTTTAGTTGTTTTGCTCATGTTACTTTTATTGTTTTTTATTGTTCTTGTTTTTATTTTATTTTTATCTGTTATTTTGGATTTCTACTCCAAGTTGATTGTATGGATTGTTTTGAGTGTATTATTAGTGTAGTATCCCGGAATTTTTGACAATATCAATTTTAATAATCTGTATTTAAAATTAAATTGATATTGATAATTTTGTTAATAATAATTCAAATTGATTTAATAATCTTCTTCAATAAATACTTAAATGGTTATTTTATAGATAATAAATTGGTTTCTATTTATAATATAAATATATAGTTCATATTGTAAATAGATTAGCATTATTTAATTTTAATAAATAAATCATATTTTCTAATTCTAATATTTTTAGTAATTTGAAAATTAGCTTTTCAAAGTTATTGAATAAATAATCCTGGATTAAATTTAATAAATGAATCATGATTTAAAATTCTAATATATATATATATATATATTTAATAATTTAGTGATTTTGATTTAATTTAATATTATGTTTTCAAAGCTATGTAATAAATAAATATATGAATTTAAATTGTTAAGACAAATGTTTAAAATTTAATTAAGATTTAATTGAATTAACAAAAAGTTTTATAGCTTAATAAAATAAGTAATTCATTAATAAAGATAAAATTTCTTTTATAATTATTTTAATTTATTAATGAGTCATTTCTAAAAATAATATTAATAGTGTATTATTTTTATTTATAATCATACTTGGTTTATTCTTTAATTATTATCTATACATAACTAAGAATTAAAAACTAATTAATTTAGTTTAAAAATTTCATTAACACTTTAATTAAAAATACTAATTACTTTAAATAGGACGTGTGTTGATTTCTTAAAGCATCATATAACATGTGTTAAGTGTTAAACATCTTAAATTGACAAATGTTGAAATTTTATACAAGTGTGATTTTTAAATTTGTATTTTCTTTTATTTTTATTAAATCATACCTTTGTCTTATAAAAAGGCCTCTTCTCTTCAATTTCTTTTTCTTTTTCAAAATCAAAGTTAAGAAATTCAAAAACTTAAACTATACACAAATCTGAGAACATGGAAACCCATTTTCAGATTCAAGATCACGCCAGAAATCAATAATTCTCCTCATTTAACAAATCTGAAACATGAAAAACCAAATTCAAAGCTTTTTCAAAATCTGTAAACAAATCATGTTCAAGCCATAATCAGTTTACAATTGCAGATCAAACTCCTCTTCAAATTCTGAAGCCTGCATGCAACTGCATTTCTTCCTCTAGAAAACAAACCTGCATTTCATTTCAACCTGAAATCAATTCTTACAAGACCATGTCTGCATGCCACCTGAAATCAAAAAGCAATTTAAGTTTTAAAGTATCAAAGACAGCCTTCAAAAACCAGAAGCAAGAACATTAGTCTTCAGCAAATTCAAAAGCAACTTCAGTTTTAAAAGTATCAAAATAAAAATGTTTTCAAAATCTGGGAAGATCTGTCATTTTCAAATAGGTGAGTAACTCTTTTTAAACTTAAAGATTAATCTGGTTGTTTGATTTATGCTTTAAATAAGTTGTAATTGGTATATATATATATATATATGTTGAAAATTCCTGTGTATTTGTGATGTGTGATACTTATATGATTTTGAAATATCTGTAGAACATCTCTGTTCTAGATTTCAAGCCAGTTATTCAATTTAAACCATTTTCCCCTTGATCCATTGATTTTTAAGACTTAGGATCTAAATAAATATTGTTTGTTTGATTATAAGCTAAATTTTAAAATTTTATTTAACTTAAATTAAAAATATAATTGCTCTGGAAATAAGATTTAAACAGGAAACTCAAATCACTGTTAAATCCAAACATGTTAATTTTGCAATTCAGGTATATAAATCAAATCCTTAAACTAAGATATGATTTTTAAAACTAGAATTAATGTTTTTAGGTTTGGTTTGAAGGTACAGTATTGAGATGAACTGGAATGGGATTATTTGTAAATTTTGGTGATCTTTGTATCGTGGAGGCTCAGGGTTCTTCCAGGTGATGGAGGAGGGTTAGGAGTTGTTGGGAAAAATAGAGGATGGTGGTGAAATTCATCAGAGAGGTTGTGGCAGTGAAAATTCTTTTGGAACCCTAGTTAATCTTGGTTAGGTTGATCAATCAATCTCATCTTCTACAATGGATCGAATGATTCAGATTTTTGGGTAATGAAGCTTGGACTTATACAAGTTCATGGCCGGAATTGTAGTTCTTCTGGTGATCGGAGAATGAATGATGATGAATTTCCAGTTGTGGGGTTGGTTATGTTCAGTTGTTTCAGGTTTTGGTATTGGGGGATCGAATTTGATTTCTGGGTGATGGACTCGAATTGATGTTCGTGGTGGGTTGTAGTGTCGGTTTCTGATGTGTAGCGATCATCAACGATGACCAATGGTGGCTGGAGTCGCCGTGCATATGCACGGTGATGAGATTTTACTGGTGATGTTTGGTTAAAGCAGAGAAGGCACTCGGGTAAATCCTTGTTTGACTCGAGGTGATTGGGTAGTTGGCTCGGGGAAGATGGGTTGTAGACTCGAAGTAATTTTATGGTGTCTCGGGTTATTCATAGTTTTCAAGTTTTACAGAAAACCTGTAATGCCTGTTTTAAAATTTTAAAACTACAGTTTTTAAATGAAAAGCTAGTGTTTTAAACCTAGTTTTAAATCCAAGATTGAAATTTACAATGCAAATTTAAATTTAAAATCTCAATTAAAAAAATAATAAAGTTTTAAACTTGAATAATTAACTACTTTATAAAGGTAAGTAGTTGAAATTTTAAAAACTGAAATTTTTAAAAATATGAGAAAGTTTAAAGTTAAATTTAAATCTGGAAATCAAAGGTTAAAATATGAATTTCAGTTTTTGAAATAAAAGAAATTTTAAGATTTGAAAGATTTAAACAAATTTGCATGTAAAGTGTAAATTTAAATTATTAAATTTAAAAATGAGTTCAGTTTTAAACTCTTATGAATTTCTTTCCAAGACAAGCACTTGTTTGTCTTGTAGTTTAAAAAGGTTTAAATTGATTAAAACTTTGTTTAAGTTTAAATTATATTCATTTTAAATTTCATATTTGAGATGAAATTTAAAAGTAAGTCCAAAAGTAATTTGTTTCAAATAAATTTGTTAATGACAATTTAAACATAGTTAAAAAATGTTTTAATCTTAAAATTAAATTAAGATTTAAAGATTTGAAATTAATTAAATTAATGGAGTAATTAAGGAATAATTAGTTAATTTAATTAATTAATTAATTAATTAGGGATTAATAAATAATTGATTAAGGATTAATCTTTTTATAATTAAGATCATTAATTAGATTATTAATTAATGATTAAAGATTTCTTAATTTAGCAATTAAGTTAAAATCAAGGTTAATTAATTAAATAATTAAGGATTAATTAAGTTACAATTAACACTTAATTAATTAAATAATTTGAGATTAATTAATGGATAATTAAAGATGAGTTTAATTGTAATTAATAATGGTTATTCTAAGTTAATTACTTAATGAAGTAATTAAGGAATAGTTAATGAAGTTCATTAACTAGGATTATTTAAAAATCAATTAATGTGGTTAATTTTTATTAATTAATTAGATTAATTAATTAATTAAAGATAATCAGTTGTGAATTATTTAAGTGTAATCACTTTGTGGGAGTAATTAAGGAATTAATTACTTAATGAAATTAATTGAGTTTATTGTGATTAGTTTGAATTAATTAATTAAGTTTAATTAATTTAAACACTAAATGATTTGATGATAATTACTTAGTGTAATTGTTGGATTGGAAATTATTTAGTGAAGTAATTGGTAATTACAGGATGTAATTAATTAAAGATGATTTAAGAATGGAAGTAATTTTGATTAAATTACTTAGTAATTAATCAAGAGATTAGTTAAGAAATTAATTAAGTAATAATTAATTTGTTTTGATGAAGTAAATAAGTTAGTTAATTTTCGAATATGGCTAATCAAGAGGCATGATTAATAATTATGGGTTAATTACTTAAGGTAATTAATTTAAGAGGATAATTAATTAAAATGTAATTAGTGATCATTAATTTATATAATTAATGATGTAATTAAAGTTGATTAATTATGATTAATTAATCAATGATAAGTGATTAAAGGTAATTAATTAATGTAATTAATTAAGCATTAATGTAATTAATTATAGTTAATTAATTAATTGAAGTAATTGTAGATTAATTACTATTTTTGGTTAAGAATAATTAATTTGTCAAATTAATTAAGGATATTTACATGAATGTAATTAAGGATAATTAATCAAGGGTGATTAATTAAGGTGATTAATTTTAATGATTAATTAATTGATTGTAATCAATTAAATAGTTAAGTAAGCAAGATTTATATTGATGAAGTAATTAATTTAAATTGATTGTAACCAATTTTAATTAATTAAAGGTGGAGGTAGTTAATTTAATTCATTTTAAATTAATTATAGATAATGTGATTAATAAATCTTTGCTTATGTATGAATGGGTGATATTAATTGCCTTGAATGGTTGTGATCTCAGGAATGAGATAAGTAATGTGGTGTGATATGAATGCTTTGGTTGCACTGTGATGATAATATGGATTATCTATTTTGGTGATAGTATGGATCATCTGTTTATAATGATAATGTTGATTATCAGTTGTGATTTGTGAGTTATCTATCTGTGTGTATATAGATAACTGAATTGTTTTAACTTTGAAACAACTTGGACTTAAAAGACACGTTTTGGATTTCGATGAGACCGGGATCGGGTTTCCATATTTGGATATCCGAAAACACATCGATCCAAATTAACGGTAGGTCGTAAATCTCAAGTGAAGACGAAGATTCAGAGTGCAAGGATTATAATCGTTAATTCTGAGGGTGATTCCAAAATGAGTGTAACGAGATAATGCCTTCGGTTTCGTTCGAACCCGGAAAGAACTTGTATGGATTGAATGCTATCAGATCATCGTTTGGTGGACGATGAGCATTCTAAGTGATGTGTTCTATAAAGGTAATCGTAGCCTTAGGCCTCATCAACCAGGAATGGCTAAAACAGGGGAGGTGCAGCAAGGCTAAGTGGGTCATGCCCAAGTACGATGAGATTTTCCCCTGTCTAGAGGCCCCTTTTTTTCGGCTGTGTGGGTGGTTGCTAGCTACAACTGCAGGGTTGTCTTGTTCGGAACTGTTCAGTAAGGAATGGTTCTGACCTTGTGTTGCAGCGGATTAGGAGTGATCCTCGATACGTTGATCTAGGCCACGTACTGTGACGGGCGGTACCCCGGTAGCCCTGCCATTGTATGGAATCCAAAATCTAATAAGTCCCAACGGTTTTGATTGTATTACCCACTTTTGTGGCTAGTAGCTGGAATTTAATGAATGTAACAATTTCGTCTATTTCTTATTTGTTTGAAAACCGTAGACCTATTATAATATCATCGGATTTCCAATCAAATGTTTTGGTTAGCGTAAGGTAAAAACTTTTCCATGTTTACGTGTGGGAAGTCTTACGTGATACCTTTTCTTTTCAAGGGTTTTTCAAAGTTAAGCAACTTTAACCTGTTACTCACACCAGACCCATGTCTGACCCTGAGTTTATCTTCTGTTTTTCTTAAACTCTTGGGTACTCAAATTTTTACGAGTAGCCAAGGGATTCAGGTTAGCTTTGACGAATTGTGGAGGAGCAATGGAGCAGGAGGCTTCTGCGTCGTAGATATATAGTATTTCGCTGTGTTGGTTTCTCTGAGTAGTTCTCTTGTATTGTTGAGTTGTAATAACTAGACAGGTGTTTATAACTGTCTAGTATGTGATGTATATGTTGTATATCTCTGATAATGGTTGTAAACTATGTAATATTTATGTTATTAATATAATTTATTCATTCCACTGTTAAGATTCTGTGTTGTTTCTTCTTTCTCTTCTTTCTTTTCTCTTTTCCATCCCTTTCTTTCTTAAAGATGATACGACTTTCTGTGGTGTGAAAGTCGGGTCGTCTCAATTAGTGTTGACTCCTCCATCTATTTGACAACTTAGCTCGCAGAACCTTGATTTTAATTTGTACTGTTAATATATGGACATAATATGTACTCTTCTTCTTGGTAAGGTACCCACTTAGGTTAGGGGGTTTGCTAGGTTTTAACGAGGCATATCATGGAAGTATATGATCCTTATATGTTAATAAAGTACCTTTTCTAATAGAATGTGTGAAGTAGATTGAAGATGAAAATTAATGCATTAGTTAAAAAATTGAAGTTAATTGGATAACTAAGATACAAACTTGTAGTTTATCTTTTTAAACATACATTAAATTGATTCTTATCATGCATTCAATTTCACAATCCCAAATAATGAATATAGTTAATGCTTGAAATCTAAATAAACCCCTTGAGTTATAATGATTAGCATAACAAGGCTCCATTGTTTTTAGAGTGTAACATATACTACATGACCAAACATAAATTCACTCATGAAGTGCCATACATTAACATTTGTATCTAATCCTTAATTTTACTTACCATTATAACTATAACTTAATGGTATTTTGAATCAGTTCTAGCAAATGGAAAAGAGAAAAGCAAAACTGCTTCATAATAACGACAAAATGCAAGCAACTTTGATGAATTGATAAGGTAAAACTAAATAAAATGCCCAATATACTACGAAAATGGAAAAACCAATGTCAGCAACTTTGTTAACCTTGTAGCAGTCAATTACTTCCAATCAACATACATTGGTGTTTTATAAACAAAGTATAGACTATAAAAAATGTACAACATATATTCAATTATAAAACGAAGTAGAAAAATTATTAGCATAATTTTAGTTGTACAATCTTGGGCTATGTTGTTCAAATATAGTTACTCATCCTTTAGCAATCCAAGAAAAATATGATGTGTAGTTTAGCTGAAAGACAACAATAGTACGTCAAATTTTTTACTTGTTATAACTTTGTTCAATACCTTAAGAAGCCATAGGGCCACATACCATAACATCGAGTAAATATATGAAGTAATAAATTAAAAATGGGATACATCTTCCACATACTCTTCAAAATAAAATCATCTTAGTGCGTAACATCCCGCCTTTTTGTATGTTTTAAATCAACGATAAACCACACACGTCAGACTCAAACCATATAGAAGGGTGGATTGTTATTGGGGTAAACAAGAAAAAAGTAGAGAAAGAACAAAAAAAAAAGAATCTTGTAGCTGAACGACAAAATATAATAATCAAATAAACAGTTCATGAAGTTGTTTTACAAAACATTTGATTATACTTATACAACACATATCAGAGTTATACATACCAGAGAATAAATAAATAATGCAGCAGAACAGTATGAATGCAGTGGTATAATATAATAGATAATAGTAACACAATCTTCGTCTTCGTCCTCCAAAATTAAAGTCTCCGAATCCCGAAATGCTCAGACTGACCCGAGCGAATTGAAAAGACAAAACACTCGAGTCAGAACTAAAAGATCTTATGTAAGTTAAATCAAAGATAAATAATATAATTGGAACGACGTCAGAGATGTTTACGGAATTTGACATCTCCTATCCAGTGTCAAATATGTGAAGTAACTTAAGAGATGCTCGGGATTCACATCTTCTAAGGATCCGTTAAACTATCTACTATGTAGTAGTATACGCTAGTATAATAGTGTATACAGTAAAGTATAATATAAATTAAAAATAGCGTTAAGGCTTTACATTTTCCACCTTAACACACTTTTATATTCCCGTAGTCTAAACAGTACCGTAATCTCCCCCGTACTGGGCTCGTCAAAGGGCACTCCATAGGTATGGTACAAAACCAAAATCGTATAAAGCGTGCTAGGGTAGGTGACACGGCACAACTAGGCAATTCCATGGTAGATATACCAATTATACTTCCGTGCCAGTGGTAACGCATAGCCACAGCTACCGCCCACCTCGAGCCACACCCTAAATAAAAAAAATCAAAAGTGGCCACCGAATCAATCCAAAAGTCAAAGTATAATAACGAAGGGATGTGTCCGATCAAATGTGCTACCTCATTAGCCCGTTAATCGCTCCTATTTTAGCCACCTTATGCGAACTCAAGGGAGTTGGGTCCACGTATATACCTCAAACGAACGCCGCCACCATCCTACATCATTCTGGAAACTCCACCGCGTACACGGTTGTTAAAGTGGTTTCGGGATTGGCAGAGAGTATGACAACTTCCGATCCCGGTCTCTTTAACAACCAAATGTTATTATAACACCACGGTCATTTTCAAAATAGTTTATACTTTAAAACCAAATATCATTGCCCTTTCAAAACCAAATCAATACGATATCATTTTCATTTCAAATATATCCTTTTCTAAAATCATAACACTTTCAAAGTTATAACATTTCGAAATCAAAACACTTGAATATATATAATAACTTCAAAACTCATAACTTTGAAACATAACTTCCACCACTTAAATGGTTTAAATATTTAAAATACTTTATATAACAAAATAGCTTCTTCAATTTCACAAATCAAATCCAACCCAACTCGAATTTCTACATTTTATGTTTGACCAAATCATAAATTTCAATTCAATTCAGTTTCCAAATAAACAATTCCAAATTTATCGATTTTAAAACAGATTTGAACCATAGAATAAACCATTTCAAATAGAGTATATTTCAAACTTTAAGTATTCAACAATTTCAAAACTAAGTTTGGTAATTCCGATTTAACAATTCAATTTTCTATTATTTAGTTTGGAAATGTTTACTTAAAAAATTAAATATCACTTAAGTATAACTTTTAAACTTCAAATAACTGGATATTTTTTCAATTTATTCACTACAAGGGGAAAAACGATTTCCGACGGCCGAAAACCGTCGGCGGCCGTCGGAAGCCGTCGGTCGACGTCGGATATAGCTGTCGGAGTATACTATGTCGGGAAGCAGTATTTCCGACGGAGGCTGCCGTAAAAGATTCCGACGGAAACCGACGACTTCCGACGGTTTCTGGAAATAATGTGCTACAGGCCGCCGGGAGCCATCAGAAGCCGTCGGAAATTTTGACCTGTAAGCCGTCGGTAACCGTCGGAAGCCGTCGGAAATCTGCTGTTTTTTTTTAAATTCGCTGCAAATATAGCCTTCCAACCACATTTCTCTTCCAAACACTATTGTATCGATACTACACAATCCAATATACAATATTCCAACCAAATATCAAAACACAAACTACATAATATTCAATAAACACACAAATAAATAAAATTACATCAAAATAGAATACATAATATACATAACCGTTCCAACATTAACAATAATCCTAACAATAAGTGCTCTACCGTGTTATTAATACACAAATTCATCAACATCCTCATCCACATCCTCATACAACCACGGAACCAAGTGTATCAAACATAATTATACATAAATCAACAATTACCTACGCCGTCTACCAAATCATTCTAAACTAAAACAAAACATACCTGAACGAACGAACAAGAAAGCAAGCAATGAATCAATCTCCTCCAGATCCAGAGCCAGCCGAGCAATGGAAGCGGCCACCAAACTGCTTGCAACAACCCACATATTTGTCGATTTTATATTTAAATATTTTATTTAAATATTTTATCGATACTCGGAATTTAGTCCGAAAAGTTACTTTTTGCATACGGTCGAATTAGGACTCGGGACCACTCCCATTGAGTTTAAAATGCCGTTTGCGACCTTTCTGAGTATAAGCTTCGATATGTTTGGAGTAAGTTGATTTTTGCTACTTTTTCACTTTGGGTTTGGGTTCAGCCCTATGTTTAACTTATACTCAAATCTGAGCCACTCCTCCCCATTCACCCTCACTTTCTCCTTTTTTCAGTTCTAATGCATCAATGGTGGGAGAGATGGGAAATTAAAACTCCAAAACCCTAGTTTTCTTTTGCAAATCAAGCTCTAGCTCCAAACTAATAGAAGAACCCATTGGTAAGCTTCTCTTCTTCTTCTCCAACTCATTCTCTTATCAATTTCAGAAATTCCTAAACCTAACTTTGAGAATGTTCTTCTTTTAAAGCCTAGAATCAAGCTTCTTGAGTTGAATTTGAAGAGTGGTTGATTCTCCTTTGCTTTCAAGCTTCATCTTCATTTGTTTGGGTTCAAAGGTGAGATTTTTATCTCACATCTATGCTTATAATTATCTTCGAATGTTAGGTATGAATTCCTAACACTTATTCATGTGCATTAGCTTTTGGTTTGGATTGATTTGGTGAATATTCTAATTTTTGGTGTTTTGGGTTCAATTCTTTAAAAATCATGGCTTTGATGTTCTAATGTGTTTTGGTGATGCATCGAGGAGCCAATAGGATCGGGTAGCCGTTGGGCATAATTCCCTATCGTCCGTGCTCGTTCGGTTGCGAATTGGTAGAGTTTGCACATCAATTAAATGGGTTTCAAATTGCAGAACATCAGGTTCGGCCGACCGAACCCCTGGGCCGGTCGACCGACCTGCTACTAAAGTGCAATTGCACTTCTCTGTTTCTGGTTCGGTCGGCCAGCTGCAGGTCTCGGTCGACCGACCTGCTTCCCGAGAAATTTTTTTAAACAGGGTCCGGTCGATCGAGCTCTGTAGCCGGCCGACCGACCTGATGCAATTTCGCCTATTTCGCCTAGTTGCTTGAATTTCCAACTTTAATCGATTCGTGTTGTTTCCTATTTGTTGTTATCATTTATTATGACTTTGATGAATCCTTTTTAGGGATTTTTGAATATCCATTTCGATGGATTCTTTATTGGTTTCGTTGGATTTTTATTCACATCTTTATATGTGAATTTTAGTGATTGATTGTTCCTACAATCTTCTTCATGATTTGTCACTTTAAAAATATAAAGGTTTCTATATTAGTAATAAATATCAAAACTCTTTCTTCAAATGATTTCAACACTATTTTAGTACAAAGCTCGTTTCTTAAACCGTTTTCCAATCTATTAGTATATACAAACCTTTACCTCACTTGTATGAGAAATCTAATTAAACGACTTAGTAAAACGAGTGGTATGAAACGCTTGCGTTTACTTCGTCGGTTAATTCTTGGACTTGTTCGATTGAATCTCTTGTGACAATTTTATAGTGGAGATCTACAGTTTGTTCGTAAATATTTAAGTTAAGCAAGTGGTTATGGGACATGAAGCTAAACTCATATATTTACTAGCTTAGTGTAATTGACACTTCTCGTTGATCATGACGATCATCTTTGTGATTTAGACTAGCAATGTGTGATGTCTCTTTGTCTACGAGGGAGACTAAACCCCGTTTTGTGGAGTTTCGACTCAAATTGGTGGGGTAGCAACCCATGGTCTTCGGGCCGTTTGTGGAGCTTCGGCTCAATTTGTGATGGTTAGCGACCATGGAATTAGCGTTCCGTTTGTGATACACATGTTGGTGAGCTTTATGCTCCCGTTTGTGATAGGCCTCTCCCCCTTTTTTGTGATTTCTAGATTTCTTGAGATGATTTCTAGAATTTGTGTTTCACCAATTTTCGTGATTTCCATTGATAAGTTTTATCAATATTCGTGCATTGGTAAATTTGTGTGTCATTGACTTTTGTGATTGACATTGATATAACCGTCAATATTTATGGTTTGGTGAACGAAATAAGGAGTATGACATTTCTTTGATTCTTGTGTAGATTTTGTGATATTGATTAATCTCTTGTTGATTTTCAATTACTTATATATATCACAGCTTGGCATTGTGATTATTATGTGTTTAGTCATATCTCTTACTCTATATCGTTTCATCTGATATTTATAGTTAGACTGATCCGTTTATTGTTTTCTTATTAAATAATACTCGGGTCAGACCGAGATGTTACAGGTGCTTCAGCTTGACTTCTCTCTTGGGATTGATTTCTCTGACTTTTGGCTGACTACTTAGATTAGTAGTTTTTGTTGTATACATTTGAGATATAGACTCCATAATGTATACTTATTCTTTTGTGCAGTTCGTGTAACTATTCTTTTGTGATATTGTGGATCTTTTTAGACCACTACTCTGATGTACACTTCCTAGTGTAATATTCATATCTATTTCCGCCTTTGTGATATGAATTATCTGTGACTGATTTATGTTATGTTTATTTCTATATTTGTTTCTGAAGATATTATAGTCACTGAGTAGTAGCTTTGAGTTTGTGTCGGTATGTCGGATTTCCCTCTTGATAAAGAAATGTATGTTATACTATCTGACATATCAATGCTCGCGCAAAGCAATTACACGGATGGTCGCTCCTCAACAGCCTTATTCTCTGTGCTAGTTGACAGCATTCACCGTAATGTTCTTCGCTAGCGTGGATATAGAGGTGGGGCGTCACAGCTTGGTATCAGAGCCAAACTTCGGAACAATGTAGAATAATTTAACAAGGATCGTAGTCCTAAGTCCTTCTTAGGAGTCGTGCCTTAGGATTTAATTCGAATCTTTGTACCGATTCATCCTATTTTCTTTATGATTCCTTGTTTTATCTATCAAGATTGCTTGATATTCATTTTGTGAATAACCTTTTTCTTCTTCTTTATTTCTTTCTAAGGGAAGAGAAATGGTTAGACCTTGCCGTCCCAGCGCTGGTCAATCTAGTGCTACTCCCCAAGATGGAGTTTTTATGACTACCCAGCAACTTCTTGACCTTGTTACGAATGCTCAAGAAGTTGGTTCTAATCCGGAACCTACTCACCCTAAATCTGGATTTGCACGCCTGTGTAACGACTACACTAATTTGGGTGGGAAGCCATTTAAAGGTTCTGAAACTATTATTGAAGTCCAGGCTTGGTTAAGGACAGGCGATCGAATCTTTTCTCGCATGAACCTCATTGATCTTCACCGAGTTCAGGTGGCTTCTAGTATGCTCCAAGAAAGAGCATTGAACTGGTACGAACTTCTTATTTCTGAGATTAATGAAGCGGATCTCACATTGGAGAAATTCTGAGAGCGCTTCGAGTTAAAATTCGTACCAGAAGCTGAGAAGGTGACTTTGGCTCGCCGTTTTATAGACCTTGTTCAAGGTGAATCTTTCGTGATAGATTTTGTCGTGTCTTTTGAATCTCTCACCAAATATGGGGTTGAATATATCAACACCCCATTGAAGAAAAATCAGAGGTTCGTCTATGGCTTAAACAAAAATCTCAAGAAGCCATTACATCTAAAATTAGAAGTTTCTTTCGACCAACTCATTGATATCGCTCTTCGTCTTGAAGAGGCGGATAGGGAGAATGATGTTGAAGTGGTGGGTTCCAAACCAAACTTCAACAACAAGAAGAGGCCAAACAAATTCAAAGGCACTTATCCCAATAAGAAAGGGAAGCAAGCAACCCCAGTGGCAAAGACTTCTTCCTTTGGTCATGGGGAATGCTATAATTGTGGTTCGAAGGACCATTACGCGAACAAGTGTCCAAAGTCTCTCTCTTGTCGCTACTGCAAAGGTCCCGGTCATGTTATATCTTCATGCCCCAAGCTTCAGGGCAAGAAGGAGGGAAAGTTAAATGTTTCTCAAGCCCCTGGCAAAACATCTCGTGGTCAAGGTATTTCTCATTCTATCCTTGATGGCATTATTTTATTTCGTGATCATCCTATTCGAGTTCTTTTTGATACGGGCGCGTCCCATTCTTTTATATCAAAAGAGCTTGTTGATACCTTTTCTTTAAGTGTTGTTGCTTTAATGAATTCTTTGAGAATTACGAATCCGGTTGGTGGATCCGCAACAATCAGTTTATTGTGTAAAGATGTGGAGATTATTTTATGTGATTTTCCTTTCCTAGCCGATTTGCATGTCATGCGTTATTTAGGCTTTGGAATGATTTTGGGAATGGATTGGCTTAACCAATATGAAGCTCACATTCTATGTCCCGAGCGGACTATTTTTCTCCGGCACCCTCAATCTGTTAAGCAGATTTCTATTAATCTTAAAGATTCGGATTCCAGCTTGGTTGCATCTTTATATTCTTTAAATCCTCGTGATGACGATGATGATGATGAGGGTGATATTATTTCTCTTATTCACGTCGTTCGTGAATTTTCCGACATATTTGAGCCCGTTTTAGGATTACCACCTAAGCGAACAATTGAGTTCAAAATTAATCTTATTCCTGGAGCTCAACCTATTACTCATCCTCCTTATCGTCTGTCTAATAAGGAGAATGAGGAGATGTGCAAACAATTATCCGAACTGGAGACGAAGCAATTTATTCGCTCTAGTTCCTCGCCTTGGGGAGCTTCGGCTATTTTCTTGAAGAAATCCGATGGTACACTTAGGCTTTGCGTTGACTACCGCAAGCTTAATGATATTACTATCAAAAATAAATATCCTTTACCTCGGATTGATGATCTATTCGATCAACTTAGTGGTGCTAGAGTCTTTTCACAATTAGACTTAGCTACTAGATTTCATCAGCTTCGTATTGCAGAGGATAGCATTCCTTTGACATCGTTCCGTACTCGTTGTGGATCTTATGAATGGCTTGTTATGCCATTTGGTTTAACGAATGCTCCAGCTTATTTCGTTGACCTTATGAATCGAGTTTTCAAAGATTTTCTCGATCGATTTGTTCTCATCTTTATTGATGATATTCTTGTGTATTCAAAAACCGAGGAGGAACATGAGAAGCATCTTTGGATTGTGTTGGAAACTCTTAGGAGTAATCATTTAAAGGCAAAGTTTTCTAAATGCCACTTTTGGAAATCTCGTGTGAAGTTTCTCGGTCATATTATTTCCGAATCCGGAATTTCCATGGATCCTTCAAAGATTGAAGCAATTCAAGATTGGAAGAGACCGGAGAGTGTGACAGAGATTCGTAGTTTTCTTGGATTGGCAGGTTATTACCGCCGTGTTATCAAAGACTTTTCTAAGATTGTCGTGCCTCTCACTAGTTTAATGAAGAAAGGTGTTAAATACATTTGGTCGGACAAATGTGAAACTTCTTTTTAGAAATTAAAAGAACTCCTTTCTGATGCTCCTATTCTTGTTATTCCCGAGGGGAATCAGGATTTCGTTGTTTATACCGATGCTAGTCGTGTTGGTTTGGGTGCCGTTCTTATGCAAAAAGAACGTGTTATTGCTTGTGCTTCTAGGCAATTAAAGCCTGCTGAGACTAGATATGCCCCTCATGATTTAGAGCTCGCGGCTATTGTTTTCGCCCTTCGAATTTGGCGTCATTATCTTTTGGGAGAGAAATTTATTCTTTATACTGATCATAAGTCCTCGAAGTATTTATTCTCTCAAAAGGAAATTCATTTGCGTCAACAACGTTGGATCGAGTTCCTTGCTCCTTATGATCTTGATATCCTTTATACTCCCGGTAAGGGTAATTGTGTCGCCGATGCTCTTAGCCGAAAAAAACAAGCTGTTGTTTCTATGATGATATCCGAATGGAACGATCTCGAAATTTTATCCACTTGCGAAATTCGAGTCCGTGTTTCCGATTTATGTTCATCTCTTGTTTTATATAGCCTTGAGGCTCATCCTTCTCTTTCAGACCGCATTCTTGAAGCTCAAAGGCTAGATCCCGAATTGCCTCTTCTTGGCAAAAATATTAAGGATAAAATTGATATTGAAGCTTTGAAAGACTTTGATATCGATTCTCGTAGGTGCATTCGGAAAGTTGGTAGACTTATCGTGCCAAATATTAGTGATCTTCGTAAAGATATTTTAGAAGATTCACATCGTTCTAAATTTACCATTCATCCCGGTAGTAGTAAAATGTACGCGGATATGAAGCGACGTTATTATTGGGAGGGAATGAAATCTGATATTGCTAACTTTGTTAAGTGTTGCATGACTTGCCAACTCATTAAAGCCGAACATCAAAGGCCCGGTGGGTTATTGCAACCTTTAGAAATTCCAATTAGGAAGTGGGATCAAATTTCCATGGATTTTATTGATGGTCTTCCCCGTTCTCGTTCGCGTCATGATAGCTTATGGGTGATCGTTGATAGGCTTACTAAATCCGCCCATTTTATTCCCGTTCGATCTAACCGAACCGTTCCTCTTTTGGCCAAACTCTTTGTTAAAGAAATTGTTAAATTGCATGGAGTTCCTACTTCTATTGCTAGTGATCGTGATCCATTGTTTACTAGTGGATTTTGGAAGAGTCTTCAAAAAGCTTTAGGAACGAAGCTTAATTTTAGCACCGCTTATCACCCCCAGTCCAATGGACAAACCGAGCGTGTGAATCAAACTCTTGAAGATCTTCTTCGTGCTTGTGTGCTTGATTTCGGTGGAAGCTGGGAAGATCATATTCCTCTTGTTGAATTTTCCTATAATAATACCTTCCAATCTAGTATTGGTATGGCACCTTTTGAGGCACTCTATCGAAGGCCATGCCGATCTCCTTCTTGTTGGCTTGAGGCCAGTGAGAAGCTAGTTTTAGGTCCAGATTTTATTCGTGATTCCACAGAAAAGATTGAACTTATTCGACATAGGATGAATGAAGCCCAGAGTAGACAAAAATCCTATGCCGATAACCGGAGAAGGAAGTTAGAGTTTTCTGTAGGAGATCTTGTGTTCATTCGTGTGTCACCTATGAAAGGTGTTGCACGTTTCAGTCGATTGGGAAAATTAGCGCCTCGATATATTGGGCCATTTCCTATCACTGAACGTATTGGTTCCATGGCTTATCTTCTATTATTACCGGCTCAGTTTTCTGACATGCATGACGGGTTTCACGTTTCTCAATTACGGAAGTACCTTCGAGATTTCGATTCTATTCTTGAGCCCGATGTTGTGGAAGAGATTGAAGTTTCGCCTAATTTAACATATGAGCAACATCCTATTCGAATTGTTGCTTCAGAGGTCAAACGACTTCGAAATAAGGATGTTCCGCTTGTGAAAGTTCAATGGTCTTCAAATCCTAAGGATTGTTCTTGGGAGTCTAGAGAGTTCATCGAGCGATCACATCCGGACTTACTTTCCCGTGCTCTTTAAGGTGAACCTTTTATTTCAAATTTCTTTTGTGTCGAATATGCTTTTATGGTTGTTACTTTATATTTTCTTCTTAAATATTGCGAGGACGCAATTTCTTTAAGGAGGGGAGTCTGTAACAACCCGCATATTTGTCGATTTTATATTTAAATATTTTATTTAAATATTTTATCGATACTCGGAATTTAGTCCGAAAAGTTACTTCTTGCATACGATCGAATTAGGACTCCGGACCACTCCCATTGAGTTTAAAATGTCGTTTGCGACCTTTTTGAGTATAAGCTTCGATATGTTTGGAGTAAGTTGATTTTTGCTACTTTTTCACTTTGGGTTTGGGTTAAGCCCTATGTTTAACTTATACTCAAATCTGAGCCACTCATCCCCATTCACTCTCACTTTCTCCTCTTTTCAGTTCTAAAGCATCAATGGTGGGAGAGATGAGAAATTAAAACTCCAAAACCCTAGTTTTCTTTTGCAAATCAAGCTCTAGCTCCAAACTAATAGAAGAACCCATTGGTAAGCTTCTCTTCTTCTTCTCCAACTCATTCTCTTATCAATTTCAGAAATTCCTAAACCTAACTTTGAGAATGTTCTTCTTTTAAAGCCTAGAATCAAGCTTCTTGAGTTGAATTTGAAGAGTGGTTGATTCTCCTTTGCTTTCAAGCTTCATCTTCATTTGTTTGGGTTCAAAGGTGAGATTTTTATCTCACATCTATGCTTATAATTATCTTCTAATGTTAGGTACGAATTCCTAACACTTATTCATGTGCATTAGCTTTTAGTTTGGATTGATTTAGTGAATATTCTAATTTTTGGTGTTTTGGGTTCAATTCTTTAAAAATCATGGCTTTGATATTCAAATGTGTTTTTGGTGATGCATCGAGGAGCCAATAGGATCGGGTAGCCGTTGGGCATAATTCCCTATCGTCCGTGCTCGTTCGGTTGCGAATTGGTGGAGTTTGCACATCAATTAAATGGGTTTCAAATTGCAGAACATCCGGTTCAGCCGACCGAACCCCTAGGCCGATCGACCGACCTGCTACTAAAGTGCAATTTCACTTCTCTGTTTCTGGTTCGGTCGGCCTGCTGCAGGTCTCGGTCGACCAACCTGCTTCCCGAGTAAATTTCTGAAACAGGGTCCGGTCGACCGAGCTCTATAGCCGGCCGATCGACCTGATGCAATTTCGCCTATTTCGCCTAGTTGCTTGAATTTCCAACTTTAATCGATTCGTGTTGTTTCCTATTTGTTGTTATCATTTATTATGACTTTGATGACTCCTTTTTAGGGATTTTTGAATATCCATTTCGATGGATTCTTTATCGGTTTCATTGGATTTTTATTCACATCATCGTATGTGAATTTTAGTGATTGATTGTTCCTACAATCTTCTTCGTGATTTGTCACTTTAAAAATATAAAGGTTTCTATACTAGTAGTAAATATCAAAACTCTTTCTTCAAATGATTTCAACACTATTTTAGTACAAAGCTCGTTTCTTAAACCATTTTCCAATCTATTAGTATATACAAACCTTTACCTCACTCGTCTGAGAAATCTAATTAAACGACTTAGTAAAACGAGTGGTATGAAACGCTTGCGTTTACTTCGTCGGTTAATTCTTGGACTTGTTCGATTGAATCTCTTGTGACAATTTTATAGTGGAGATCTACAGTTTGTTCGTAAATATTTGAGTTAAGCAAGTGGTCATGGGACATGAAGTTAAACTCATATATTTACTAGCTTAGTGTAATTGCCCCATTTCGTTGATCATGATGATCATCTTTGTGATTTAGACTAACAATGTGCGATGTCTCTTTGTCTGCGAGGGAGACTAAACCGCGTTTTGTGGAGTTTCGACTAAAATTGGTGGGGTAGCAACCCATGGTCTTCGGGCCGTTTATGGAGCTTCGGCTCAATTTGTGATGGTTAGCAACCATGGAATTAGCGTTCCGTTTGTGATACACGTGTTCGTGAGTTTATGCTCCCGTTTGTGATAAGCCTCTCCCCTCCTTTTTGTGATTTCTGGATTTCTTGAGATGATTTCTAGAATTTGTGTTTCACCAATTTTCGTGATTTCCATTGATAAGTTTTATCAATATTTGTGCATTGGTGAATTTGTGTGTCATTGACTTTTGTGATTGACATTGATATAATCGTCAATATTTATGGTTTGGTGAACGAAATAAGGAGTATGACATTTCTTTGATTCTTGTGTAGATTTTGTGATATTGATTAATCTCTTGTTGATTTTCAATTACTTATATATATCACAGCTTGGCATTGTGATTATTATGTGTTTAGTCATATCTCTTACTCTATATCGTTTCATCTGATATTTATAGTTAGACTGATCCGTTTATTATTTTCTTATTAGATAATACTCGGGTCAGACCGAGATGTTACAGGTGCTTCAGCTTGACTTCTCACTTGGGATTGATTTCTCTGACTTTTGGCTAACTACTTAGATTAGTAGTTTTTGTTGTATACATTTGAGATATAGACTCCATAATATATACTTATTCTTTTGTGCAGTTCATGTAACTATTCTTTTTTGATATTGTGGATCTTTTTAGACCACTACTCTGATGTACACTTCCTAGTGTAATATTCATATCTATTTCCGCCTTTGTGATATGAATTGTCTGTGACTGATTTATGTTATGTTTATTTCTATATTTGTTTCTGAAGATATTATAGCCACTAAGTAGTAGCTTTGAGTTTGTGTCGGTATGTCGGATTTCCCTCTTGATAAAGAAATGTATGTTATACTATCTGACATATCGATGCTCGCGCAAAGCAATTACATGGATGGTCGCTCCTCAACAGCCTTATTCTCAGTGCTAGTTGACAGCATTCACCGTAATGTTCTTGGCTACCGTGGGTATAGAGGTGGGGCGTCGCACTGCTGCATGTACTCTAACAACTGCGCAGTCTACATGGCCTATTGGCGGTTCTACTACTCCAACCAGGACACTCTAGTCCGCAATTCTTCTATATCTGCTAGATCGCTCTGAGCTCCACTCCGCCGTCCCCTATTCTGGCTACTGGCCTGCAATAATTGAAAAATGAATAAAATCCAAATTTATTGTTTTGAAAAGGTCAAAATATCATATTTGAAGTATTTTAAGAAAAGGTAAATTATTTACCGCTAGATTGCCAAATCCGTAACGTCGACCATGCTCTGCTGGATCCATAACGGACTCAAAAATAGCATCCTCCTCATCGGTCGTCAGCTGATCTCGACCCGTATCAGCAAGGAGTTTCTGCCACTGCTCCATAAACTTCTCCTGTATTAACAATTTAATAATATTATATCTTATTTCATTATAGTTTAACAAGCAAAGCAATTACTAATACTGAACAAAATTAAATATGCTTACATGGCTTTTGATGGATTTATCGTCCTGCCATGTATACGAAACAGACCCTTCTGAATTAACATGCTCGACAGCATGCGTATGCGTGAACACGTCCATATAGCTGACAGGACCATGTGCCTCGGCTTCCTGAAGTTGATTGTTGCATACAATTAGTTGATTGTTGCATACAATTATTATACATTTAAAATCATATACCATAAACTATTTACATTTATTATTCAGTTAATTTATCAACTCCCACCGATACCGCTGAAACGATTTCGATCCTCCGCGATGAGTGATGGGGTTCTTATTTCTATTTATAGAGTTTCTATCCGACTCTGCCTGTACATTAAAAATTTGATACATTATTTTTCGATCACATCAGATTAATAATTCAAAAAAATTTAGTATACTTGCCTTCGCCTCGTCCGTCTCCTAGTATCTCAACCAAGCTTGCCACACTCTCTCCCATCCACCATGGTTTCTTACCAGATTTCTTAATCTCAGATATCGTGTCCCTGTAGTTCTTGCGCATCTTCTTCATCCAGTATCCACATACCAGCATCATATCGTCTGTCTAGATGTCTATCTCAGCCTGTGTTTCATGATAAAAATTAAAAAAAAGATTACACTTTAAACGATAAACAGTAGAAAAATGACAAAAACGAATTAAAAATAGAAAACAGAAAAATATACATAATAGGACATCCTGCCATATACACTCTATGATGTGAGGAGGGATGCTATCCCACTTCGACCAGCAAGCACTCATCCTACTGCGATAAGAAGCTCTAAAGACATCCAGCACAACCTTCGAGGGAAGTAGGTCGAACCCTCTATTTTTAAATACGATATAGATAAGTACGTACGTATATCATAAAATAATAAGATGCTGAATAAAATTTAATTCTTACCCCTCTGCTCTAGGGACTAACGAAATTACTGGACGTTGTGGCTCTTGCGATGGGCCACTATCATCGCCTCCTAACGATCGGGAAGAGCTCCTGCCTCTATATGACATAATGATAAACCTGTGACATATACACATCATTATATAAGAGAATAATAACATGATAATGAAATATATTTCATATGAAAATGACATCAACGGTATAAATTGCTTAATTAATGACTGAAATGGAAATAGAAATGGAATTGTGTTATACCTGATTCATAATGGGTGTACTCTTCCGATGATAAGCAGATTTCATTGCATTTTTAATAAAAATTGCTAAATAAATGACAAATGGAAATGACATAAGACAAGTAAACAATGGTAAACGGATTTGGTTTCATAGTTACATCAATTTCATAATACATCAAGAATTCAACATAGTTACATCAATTGAAAAAAAAAACAGATTCAGATTTATATCAGCCATCATCGTCTTCTGATTAAGATTCAGATCCGGTCTCGTTTTCGACGATATTTTCCTTTGCACTGTCAAACGCTTCTACCAAAACATTTGATTCATCGATCAAAGGACCAAAATTTGTATGATCGTCTGTAATTATTATTTTGTTGTTTTGCTCAAGATCTGCCTGATAAGCTTGTTCGTCCGGAATATTCTTCCCATCGAATGTGAATCTGACCTTTTTTTTAAAACTGCAGATCAATCTGCTTTATCCCTTTTTAGAGACGGATAAGGAGCGTAATAAACTTGCAATGCTTGTTTGGCTAGTACAAAAGGATCATACTTGTGATAGTGCAATGTATGCTTTATTTCGATAAGATTATAATCCTTATGCACATTAATTCCAGAATCTGGAACATTGCTAAACCAATTGCATCTAAATAGAAACACCTCCTCCAGGGGTGGTGAGAAAGATGTCATGCAAAATTTGTGTTAGAACGCCATAAAAATCATTTAAGTGATTTTCTAGATTGTCGCTACCTTTAACAAATACGCCGGTATTATTTGTTAATTTTTCTGCACCGTATTCTTTGGTGATAAATTTATATCCATTGACGAAATATATTGGATATGTCTTGACCACTCTTTTTGGTCCCATCGCAAGATGTTTCAACCCTTCGTCAACAACACAATTTCTCGGCTCATAAACTTAATTTAAAAACCAACCGAAAAATTCTTTACTGAGACTCCGTTCGGATGTTCACGTTCACATACATTATTTATATAAACAAATTATTACATTAGGTTATACACGCACATGCATTATAGAAAAGAATAAAACACAAATTATTATTTCAGATTACCTAACAAACGGTGCAACATCGGCACAATTTAGAAGAATATAAGTGTGTGCTACATGAAGATCTCTATCGTCTAGCCATATTTCTACACATTTTCCAGAAGGCCGACCATGTTGTCTAAAAATAGATAACATTGCTTGAGAGGACTCTTGTTCGTCGCCTTCGTCATTACGAGGAACATTTTGAAATGAAATATTCACATGGTCACTGAAATAGTGAGAGAAAATGAATGAACTTCTTCTTTGATGTAAGATTTACATATCGAACCTTTAACTCGTGCTTTTTGCCTCACTTTTTTCTTCAGATGATTCAAATATCTATGCAAAATTAATTTATATTAACTTCATCTTTCAAATGCAATTAAATTACGTTATAACATAATATATACCTCTCATATGGATACATCCATCCATATTGGACAGGACCTCGAAGTCGTGCTTTAGATGGAAGATGAACAGTAAATGTTCCACTAAATTAAAAAAAACCCGATGGAAATATTTTCTCTAATTTGCAAAGCAATATAGGAATGTCCACTTCAAGTTTACGTAAACGTTGCACTTTTAAAGTAGTTGAACAAAGCTCTTTGTTAAACATACTAAGCTCCGTTACTACCTTCCAAACTTTTACCGGCAGTAGTTCTTTGAACATTACGGGAAATAAATTTTCCATCATTGTGTGACAGTCATGAATTTTCATTGCGCTCAATCTACCATTTTTAAAGTCAACACATCTACGAAGATTTGATGATATCCCATCAGGAAATCTTAACCCTTCCATCCATTTTAACACAGCTATAACTTGATTATTATCTAATTCATAACATGCTTTGGGTTTTTTACTGTCATTTGGTTTCATATGAAGCTCAAGACGTTTGCATAATTCTTCTATATCACGTCTTGATTTCAAATCATCCTTTGTCTTCCCTTTCAAATTCAAAATTGTATTAAAAACATTATCACATACATTTTTCTCATTGTGCATCACATCTATATTATGGCGAAGCAGAAGATGTTTCCAATACGGCAACTCCCAAAAAATAGTCTGTTTGCACCAGTTATGAACAACTGATTTGCCTTCTATTTCTGTATGCTCGCCAGTTGCATATATCTTTGGATAGTCCTTAACAAGTTCATATATGTCTTCGCTTGACCATGTCGTCGGTGGATGTCTGGTTTCTACTCTATTTGCTAAAAAGTTTTTCTTGTCTCCTCTGAATGGGTGATTTACATGGAGAAAATATCGATGATAGTCAAACCATGAAATTTTCTTACCATGAGGTAAAGAAAACGCTCGTGTTTCATCCATGCGATATGAACATGCTAGACGACCAGCAGTACTCCATCCCGAAAGCATTTCATAGGCAGGAAAATCACTTATAGTCCACAAGAAAGAAGAAAACATACGAATAATTTTCTTCTTGGACACATCGTATGTTTTACTCCTTCTTTCCACGGTATTTTTAACTCCTCAATCAACGGTTGTAAATATACATCGATTCCTTGTGTCGGATCGTCGGGGCCGAGAACGACAACAGTAAGAAACATATATTGCGTTTTCATACACATCGATGAAGGTAAATTATACGGTGTGGCGATAATGGGCCAGGATGAATATTTAGAACCAAATTGAGAACATGGAGAAAAACCGTCCGTACATAATCCTAATCTAACATTTCGACTATCCACTGTAAAATTTGGATACGTTTTATCAAAATGCTTCAATGCTTCTCCATCGGCCGGATGTGTCAACGTACCCTCTTCCTCCATTCTCACGATATGTCATCTCATATTAGATGCAGTTACAGAAGATGCATATAATCTTTGATGTCTTGGAGTTATGGGTAAGTAATGCATACGCTTGTACGGAACATCCTTCCCCTTCTTTATTCTTGGTTTGCATCTCCCCTGGTTACAAACTTTACAATTTCTAAGGTTTGTGTCTTCTTTCCAAAACAACATGCAGCCTTTTAAACATGTATCTATTTTTTGATAAGGTAAACCAAAAGCCGACATAAGTTTTTTAAATTCGTAGTGATTTTCACGCATTAGATTATCGGACGGCATATGTCTTTTTGCAGCTTGTACAACAGCCGTAAACCCAGCTTCAGTGATGTTGTATTTTGACATCATCACAATGTATTCTGCGATTACTGACAGTTGAATGCCTCTTTTACAACCATCCCAAATAGGTTTCATAGCAGCATCTAGTAAATCGTAAAAAAAAATTGCTTCAATATTTGGTTCTTCAACATTTCCACCATCGTCGTCAACTTCAGCCATATGAAACATTGATCGTGCTGCATCTTCAACCAAATTTTCTATACGGATCGTCGAAACTATTTCGTTAACGACACTTTCAGACTCTACAGAAGTATTTGCTACAACTTCTCCATGCCGATCCCAAACATAATACTCGGGTGCGAAACCGTGTTGGCATAAATGAACTTTCACAATATCTGGTAACAAATACTTCAAATGTCTACACCTACTACACGGACAATGAATTTTTGGATCGTTTCCGTTATTACTTAAAGCAAATTCAACAAACACGTTTATACTATTATAAAATTCTTCTTTTATTGAGCCCCTCTGTCCTTTTCTTTGGTACATCCATCTCCTTCAATCAACAAAATAATCAATCATTTTTCCTATTTGACAAAATAAGAAGTTCAAAATTTAATATTTATTTTGAAGAATACAAGTTCGAAAAAGATTATTTTCATGGTCGTATAATATTTGAATTTAAAGAACAACTTCTCAAATTTAAAATTATTTTCAAATAGGGCACATATTATTTTTTAGCGTATCGATATAAAAATTTATATAAATTTTATTTTCATTGGACAGGCATCCTACTTCCCATTACAAACACAGTAAGCATTTACATTTCGTATATTACTTCGTCTCAAACGATTCAACACAATTTCGGCAGCATTTCCCTTTTGTTCCCTGCATTGTACACAAATGCGTGTACACAGGAAACAAAAAAGAAAAGTTAGGCCGAAATTTTATGAACCGTTTGAGACGAAGTAGTATACAAAATATAAATGCTTAATGTGTTCATAACTTGTCCAATACAGGAACAAATCCGAAAAATATTGTACCAGATGAATATAAAAGGTCGTTTTTCGAAAAAAACGACTATTTATACAACGATCATGTACAACACTCGTCACACGGGACCAAAAACTCTCTGAGGGACGTTTGTCAGTTACACGCGCGCATTTTATGAAAAAATACAGTTTTACTCACTGTTCACATTTACAAAAAATATATATTAATTTAACACATTTATTCGACGTATTACACCAACTTAAGGCTGGTTTAACATTTTTGTCATTTTTCAATACACAAAATTATAATTTAGAGTAATGCATTTTTTTTTCATAAGTCAATATGTGCACAATATAATACTCCTAGTTCGTTCGTTCATTTTATCTTATTCCAACTAACGTATACAATCGTAGAATCAAGGCATACACAAAAATTTACATATACATGAACAAACACAAATTATACATGTTTTTCACAATTTCATGATAAAAGATGAAATAGGTAGGCCAAGTGATGCTATAAACCGTTATTACGCTATTGGAAAGAATTGCAATCACTAATTCGCCCTAATTTATCAATTTATGCAAATCTAGAATTGGGGTAAAAATTGAATTTTTCACAAAAATAAGAGATTATACCTAAGATTAAGAGTAATGGAGTTTGATTAGGCAGCCGTGGAGGATCCGGAAGCTCGAAATTGGGGATTGGAAGCTTGGAGAAGAGATTTGGGGGTTTTTGGGTTTAATTTTCGTATGAAATAATGAAGAAGAAGAGGTCTCGGCTGAGGCCTATAATCGCAGTTTTCCGACGGCTTCCGACGGCCGCCGATGGCCCGTCGAAAGCCGTCGGAAATTAGCCGTCGGCCCTAGCTGTCGGTATTAAAGCCTTTTCTAGTAGTGATTTAACATGATATATTCATTTAAATCATCTTGATATTCATTTAAATCACTCTAAACCAAAATCGAGTTATAAAAATCATACCCTTTAAAATCTCAATTTTATTTAATTTCAAATCAAATTTATTTGAGCATAATTCTTTAATACTTTAATTCAAATCAATTTCATATTTATCTTCCAACTTAAATTGTCATCATAAACTCTATATACAGTATAATTTAAACAGATACTTAACCATATTATATAAAAGCAATCAAACTTTATTATTTAACTTATTTTATTTTTCAAAACAAATTTATACATAGCTAAAAAAATCAATAATAAAATAACATTTATATAACATCTAAAATCAATATTTATATAACCCATATATTTCTTTACAAAACCATAGAAATCATTTAAAAATAATTTTATATATAGCCCACGGTGTCTGTATATAATTTTCTATCCTATGGTGAACTGATACAGATATTTAACATTTCAATCCGTAATTTAAAATATAAATACGGTTATATATCATTTCAAACCGTAATTCCGAATGAAACAAAATGCATAACAACTTGTAGTTTATAACAATATAAAATACAACATCCATTCATCCAATATAAATTATCAAACATTTATCACAATCATCATCTAATTTAATCAATAACATAAATATAGAACAGATAATAAGCAACAGGTATTTACTGGCAGTTTATATGCAATAATAAATTAAATAACAGTTTAATTCAATGAATTAAATTTAACTGAGATGATGAATAAAAATATGTCAAACAGTCATAAAGAAATTTCTAATCACATCAAAAAGTAATTTAACACACATAAGTAATTTTAGAAGTAGTGAGTGGGTTAAAACACTCACCTTTTGAATTTAAATTGAATTTAAATCCAATTTAAACTCAAAATTCAAATAGTCTCGGAATCTGTCCAAACAAGCATTAAAATGTCCATAATTCCAATATGAATCTAGTAGAGAAAACCGCGTGTGAATTGGACCTCGTATGAGAAATTTATTAAGATTTGATCATTATACGATTCGAATTGAAACAAATTAAAAGAAATCAAAAAAACGTACATGCCACGTCACCGAAGATCTCTCACTCCAGAACCCTACCTTGCGAATTCGTACACGCTTCTGCTCCTACCAACCGCCATGCACTGTCCATGATCTCCGGCCCTACATACGACGTCGCCACGGTCAGGAAGCTCCGCCGCGATAGACGCCTCAGGCCAACCCTTTCCCGAGCAAACGGCCACCTCTGGCTATCCCAATGTCGACCGCCACCGCTGATGATTTTGGCCATTTTCTGGCCAACTCCCACGCTTATAACCTAAATGAAGCCTACAGATGCATGCCACTCGACGGCCTCTACCATCTCAAGCCCTTTGATCGTTGCCAAGGTGACGATCCGCCACTGAAATCAAAACCCGCGAATGAACAGCTGGGAATAATCTTGCCAACTCTGGCCACATAGCAACCCAGATTGGAAAAAAAATAACATGTTTGACTTACGCTTGTCGAGAGCTTCAAATCCATATGGAATTCGATATAGTTTGAGGAGGTTTGATTTTGAGGTTGAATTTTGAATTGAATTTGGATTGTGAAATTCAGGGTTTGTCTGCCATTGAGAAAGAGGAGCAATAGAATTTTCTATATGTACAGAAATGAAAAATGGAAAGGATGCTAGGGTTTATAACCGAATATATATAGGCAGATTAAAATAGGAACAGTTGGATCGAATCGGTTTGAAAGTTGAATGCTACAAGGCCTAAAAAGCCTGTTTCGACTCCGAAACGAAAATAGGTCAACCCATATATCAAAATAGTTGTTTTTTAATATTTTAAAATCAATAGAATAAATTTCAAGTCAAAATTCCATCGTACGGAGAAGTTATGCTATAATCAAGTTATTTGAAATCCCATAATAATTCACCGTAATGAATTCGATGAAACTGGTTTCATCGAAATCCAAGTTAGTGGCCAAAATGGATATTTTCTACTTAATTAAATAAATTAATAATCGATAAATTAAATCAACATTTCAATTTCAACTCTATAATTAACAAATTTCATCATTTTTAAATTTCTTAATCATTCACAATAATTTAACCAAATTTAGATGTCAATTTGGAGTTGATTAATTTATCGATTTTAGTGTTAGCCTTAATTTCATTAAATTTCATTTAATTGCAATTAATCCAATTATTAAATTTAAATTCCAATAAATTAATAAATCATGATTTTCCATTCTTACTTTATTATCAAACAACAATTTTTATAATTACTTTCTAGCATTGACCCTATCAAATTACAAATTATTACGTAATATTTATCAATTAATATAAATTTGAATCTATTTCCCAATTTACTAATTACAATCAACTAAAACCATACAATTGTTTCAATTAATTGGGACTGCACTAAATTTGTTATTTATCAACTTGCTTTAACCTTATTACCTTAATTTACGTTCAGTTACTATTAAGCAATATATTATTTCATTAGTTAATTCAACACCTGTTTTTATTTACTCATTTTCTATTTTATAACCAAGCGCAACAAATTACACTATTACATTATTGGGATTTCACTCCAATTGTCAAAAATTAATTTTAGTTATCATTGCTACATTTCATTTCCAACATTTGCTTCATCTTATATTATAAAGTTTTTATTTCTTTCTAGATTTAATTACAAAAACCTTATTAAATCAGCCAATTTTAAACATCGAAAATTATGAATCTTTACACACTCCCCCACTCAAAACTTTTCGTCCCCAAAAAGGAAAAAGAAGGGAAAAGATGAGTTAAGTAAACAATACATCTTATTCAAAAATATTAACTTTATAAACAAATAAATTTTTCAAAATTAATTAATTTAAATAAAATATACCAATTTACAATCATTAAATCTTTTTATACTCAAATTAATAAAGTTTGGAAACATTTTTCAAAAAATTTCTAAGTCCAAAATTAATGGAAAATTTCAGAAGAGTCTCCTTAGTACGTAGAGGTCTGGGAGAAAATATAATATCAAATATAGCAAAATATCACATATATTTTCCGAAATAATATATCCCAACTAAGAACGTACCTATTTGTCGGGCAAAGAACGCTTAATTATGAAACCAAAAGCAGTAGCAATTGCTTCCATAGCCTGTATTTCACTTATATAATCTAAAAGAGTTAATAATTATATAAAATGAAAATTTTAAAGTTGTTTCAACTACTAACAAATAATCAATGTCTAACAACAACAATCACTTACAACCGCAGCATACACATTGTAACAACCCTGGTTTTGGAGATTACCTGTAAATATTTAATTATAATGGTAGTTATAATTTAATATTGTGAATTAAAATAAAATTGGAGAAATTAAATTGTTTATTTGGAATAAATAATGAATTTTGGAATATAATGAGAAAATAAAATTTGAAACTTTATTTTATTTGTTTGGGTTAATAATAAATGAGAAAATAGTTTTTATTTAGAGAAAATGCAATATTTGTATTAATTATCGCCAATTACTTCTTCTAATAATTTTTAAAAGAAGTATTTGATTTTTGAAGGTTGTTTAATCAAATAAAAAGGTGTAAATTGATTTAAAAATGAGTTTTAATTATAATTTTGTGTTTAGAATAGTTATTTATATTTTTCTAAGCAAGAAAAATATTTTTGTGGAATTTTAGAAGTTTAAGTTAATGTTTTGTCCATTTATTTGTGAAAATTGTGTATTTTTGTAAAAAAAAGAATTTTAATAATAAAAAATGTTTTAAAAATATAAATTTATCTTTTATATGAGGTAAAATGTTTTATTTCATATGTATATATGTTTACATATTTTGTTTGATTAAATCTTGAAAGAGAAATGTAATTTATTTGGTAATATTATGTAACTTGTACATAATTGTATATGTACATGAATTAATTCATTAAATCATTGATTTTTCTTTTATTTTTGGGTCCATTTGGCCCATTATTACACTTAACCTGATAGTGAGAAAGAGAAAAACATTGGCTGTACATTCATACTTCTCCTTCTTCCTCTTCTTTGAAATAAGAAAAAAAAAGCAAACCCACCTCACCATTTTTGCAAATCTCAAGCTATGACTCAATTCCTTCAATTAAAGCTAAAATTTCTTCAAACTACAGTGAAATAAAAGGTAATCAGCTCCAAAACATCAATAATTTCGTCAAAATCTTAGTTTGAGATATTGGTTTTTCTAATTATAATAAGTTTTGTTCTTGCATGTTTACATACATTTTTTTTAGGTTGTTAAAGCCATTTTCAAGGGCAAAGCTTGCTTCTTTTCATCAATTTTCTCTTGTAGCACAAGCATCAGCAAGGTGAGTTGTAATAGTCACAAAAATTAGCTGAGCCAAGCTCAAAATCGTAGAAATTTGCTTTATAATTTGCTTTTTCTTTCAATTTTGTTTCTGTATCAAAACCTTCTCTGGTTGGTACTTTGCATGCTAATATCTTTTTATTCCTGCAATGGAATGCTGTCGGATTTCTTGCTTTTCGTAGCTTGCATGTTGAACTTCGTTTCTGCAAATTTTGGTTGAAACATATTGTCGTTTGAATGTTTAAAAAGTTGCTGCAAAATCGACTCAGGCACTGATTTTCGCCTGTAGTTGTTTTGAAATGCTGCAAACATGGCCTGAGTCCATGTTTGATACATCATAACTCATTCATTTCTTTGTGGAATTCAAAGATTCTTTTTTTTTTGCAAGATGACGCTTTCTAGTATATGCATACCAATTTTAAGATCAATCCGATACAATTTGTTTCTCTCTTTTATGCCTGGAAGTTGAACCCAGGATGGTTTCAGGCCTGTACATTTTTGGTTTTTAAACTGTTGCAAACATATCCAGAGTCCATGTTTGAGACAGCATAACTTATTCATTTCAAATCGGATTTGAGTGATTTTTTTTGCAGATTCAAGTAGAAGTGTTAATTTACATTTTTACAAAATTTCATGACAATCTGGTTTGGTTTTCTATTTCTAAACTACTGTCGAACTTGTAATCACAGCTTGCTGTAATTCACTGTATTAAACATTGTTTTGGTCCGATTTTGAAACGACGCAGATTCTTCGTTTCAAATCAGATTTGAACAATTCTTTTTGCAGATCGAATTAGATGCATTATTCTATGCTTCTACCAAATTTCACCAATATGTGGGTTTATTTGCCCCTTCGAACTCATCGTCGAAGTTGAACCTTTGCGCTGTTTTTACGCAGCAGTTTACAGTGGTTTTAGTCCAATTTCGGAACGGTGCAGTTTCTTCGTTTCAAGTCGTAATTGGGTGAATCTTCTTTCAGATTGGAGTAGGAATGTTATAAAATATTCCTACAAAATTTTATGTAATTTGGATTCATTTTTCAGATCCAAACCTGCTGTCGAACTTGGGTTCGCAGCGTGTTTTCAGTGGTTTTTATACTTGAATAATTTCCGCCATTTTTGATATGTTCCCGAATTCTTGAATTTTCTCTCTAGATTTTGTGCATGGGTTTTATAAATCATTTTAAAGTGTTTTTCAAACAAATTGGCTTGTGAAATTATTATTTAGTATTATTTTGGCCAAGTGTTTTTATGTCATTTTTCCGTCCGATTTTTGACATTTACTCGTGTTTTTGTGATATTTCTGAAGTATTTTGAGGACTATGATGCCTTTCAATAGGTTAGCCCAGTTTTGATGAATTTTGAATTCAAATCTTGAATTATTTGAATTTAATTTGAATTTAAATTTGAATTTCGGGTTGAGTGGAATTTTGCTTGTTTTTTGTCGTTTTCGACCACGATTTTCTGCAATTCTTTTTGAAATGATTTTTAAAATTTAGAGGATTTAAAAATAATTATTATATAATATTTTAAAGTATTTTCAAGTATAAAACCTATTTGTTCCGTATAATAAGGGAAATTTTCAAATATGGTTTCCAAATGGTTTTCGAAATCAGTTTTAAAAGCTTATTTTCAAGGTAAATTATTTTCTATAAAAATTACACGCTTTTGCACTGTCGAGCAAATGAGAGGGAGAGTTAAACGTTTGGGTAAAACGCGTAGTATGGGATGCGTGCGTTTATCCTTTTGGTTAATTCCTAACTTGTTTGTTTGATCGTTTTGGCCTACGGGTCTAGTTTACCGATGATATGTGGTGAATCTTTTACTGCTTTGAGTGTGAAATTTACTAGCGGTTAGTAAACGTTTAGTGCGAACGGATGGTATGGGACACACGTTAACACTTTTCGGGTTCCTTTCCGAGTGTTTGTGACACATTTGCCTGTTGGCGTGCCAGTACCGGACCTTCGGCTCATTTGCCATTACGGCGCATTTGTCTTCGGACGTTTGCCATTGTGACGTATTTGTCTTCGAACGTTTTCCATTGCGGCGTATTTGCCATTGCGGCGTATTTTTCTTCGGACGTTTACCATTGCGGCGTATTTGTCTTTTGACGTTTGCCTTTAGGCGAGGTACCTATTATGTGAAACAGTACTCGGCAAAAAAATAACACGTGAAAAACCTTTTGAGATGATTTTTACCCTTGTATGTCGTCATTTTGGAATAGGTCCTTTGAACCATTCGGTGGCGATTACTTTTGGATTTTGGACTCTTGGGAGTCCTTTTGAGGTTTTCATTGCCTACATTGGCATGTTAGGATTTTCCTTTTGGCGTATATGTATATTGAGATTGCCTATTGGCGCTATTTATGGGATTTGCCTGTTGGCGTTGTATGAGATTTTTATCTCTTTGTTGACATTTGCCTTATGGCTTATGTCGAGATGGCTTTTGCTTCTGTTTTCCTTAGAATTGCCGGTATGGCGGGTTTGGGAATACTCTTTTAGTTGTTTACATTATATTATAACCTAAATCATTCTTATTTGATTTATGATTGTCGATGATATGAGGCATGCTACATTTTAGTGATTCATGAGATTTTTTGTCTCCTTTGTGTTTTGTGCTTATTGAAGCAATCACATTCTATCACCTAATGTAATTATATATGTCATACATGATGCGTATCCTCCATATGTCTATGGTTAACTTTCTTATTGTTTCTTCTTGTTTAAGAAGAATATCACTATGCTCTATTATTTCGCTATCACCTTTTACTGATTCATTTAGCTAGACTGACCAGTGTATTTTATAGTCGGGTCAGACCGAGATGTTTCAGGTTAGGTACTTTTGGACTTAGCATATTCTGCTTCTGCATGGACTATTCTGCTAGCCCTTTTTGTTGTACGTTTTCGTGTAGTCCTTTTTGGTTTGCTACTCCGATATGTATATTCTTTTGATTCGTGTTTGTACCGTGGTCGTCATACCACATATGTGATGTATCATTTTGTATACTTTGTGATGTATCTGTGTATGTGTGCATCTATGGGATTATCTGCTGTTCTGTGATGCGTTTTACATTTGAGTTATTGTATTTTGTTCTGATAGATCATATAGCCACCTATGACTTTGTATTAAGTATTTATTGGATATGTCGATCCACTTGAATTAGGAAAAAAAAAGGCATTATCGACGTATTCAATAGATATGCTAGACAAGGCTATAGATGGTCGCTCCTATTCAGCCCTATTCTCTACATTAGCAGACAGTATTACCCAGTAATGCTCTTTGTTAATATGGGTCTCGGGTGGGGCGTTACAGCTTGGTATCAGAGCTGAGCTCAGAACAAAATATGATAAACACAGAATAGAAACACATATTACAGTACATCCAAGTATAATACAAGTGATAACATAGTTTTTCAATCGTGCCCTTAGTCTTTTCATTTCCTTAGATTGGGTAATAAGTTTGAAAACATTATAAGGGTTTTAAATATCACTATTTTTTTGAAATAGTAGAAATTAGACATCAGATGGCTTAGATTTAAGTTATGTGTTTTGATCCTTAGCGATTAGTGTTGCGCAGCGAAAATGGTGTGACCGTTTTCGCTGGGCACATTTAGTGCTTTGTTTTTAGTAAATGCTTGTTTGGTTGATATTTGCATGAATGTGTGTTAACATAGTAATTGTTGAAATAATATTGAGTAGGTGATATTATTGAGAGTTAGAAACCTACTCAATGCAAATGATAAGAACTTGCGGTGTCTTTAAGTTGTAGCTACCGCAAGAATTATTAGAAGGATTAAATTTTGAAAATGAAATTTAATACATAAGTGGTATTTAACCAAAGGTTAAAATGAAATAAAAATTTAATGTTTAAGAATTTCATGGATGCATTTTAAAGAAGTAAAATTACTAAAAGAATTTTTGAGAAAGAAAGCATCCATATGAATGGAAAATCTTTCTAACAAGAAATATACTTATGTATATAACTTGATTGTTTTATGAATTGATTATATGGTTGTATAATAAGAAAATGTTTTATGTTTTGAAAATAAAAATTGTTGTAACCAAGTTTATGATTTCTTAAGAAATCAAAACAAGTTTTAGAATTTATTGTGTCAATTGGCTAATAAGTATTTTAAGAATTCTGGTCGATGCGTCTGATCAGCGTTATCGATAAGGATTCCTAAATGCTTACGAGGCGATGTGATACATGCTTTTGAAATGGCAATAAATAATATTTACTAGTATGGATGTTGAATGCAAAAATATATAGATATTGTAAAGATTTTGAAAATTATAAATTGCCATTTAAGATAAGTATTTCATATACATAGTTAAGGACTTATGGAAATAGTGTGACATAGAGGGCAATGGAGAGGCAACGTTGATCTTGGTCAACTTTGCAGTCCTTGAAATGTCATTCACTACAAATGTATTAGTTAGATGTTATCATTTTTTTTAAATTGATAATTGGAAAATTTGAATATGGTTTCATTTAAATAAATTGTATTAATTATTCGTTATGTTACATGTTTGTGAAAGTTTACATACATGGAAAATTTGAAATGCTTAAGTAAGCTTTTAGGTAAAATATTTTGGAAAATATTGCCTTATGCTAATTCATTTATATGGAAAATAATTTTAATTAAGGAAATACCTTAATTGGATGAAAATATCATGTGATTGTGAATATTTAGAGCCATCGATGAAGGGTCTAATAAGTGTCGTCTTTAACCATAAAGTATAATGGTTTAAAATTTGACAAATTTAGTGGAAAAAATTTATATTACTTATTGTAGTGTATTTATTTTTGGAATTAGGGTATGGAACAACTCTAATTTAATTTACTTTAAATTTGAAGTAATGATGATTGAATTGAAAACTTAAGTAAGAGACTTTAAAAATTTTCAAGTATTGAAGTTTAATTTTTGTGTATTAATGAAAATGGATTTGAGTGAAAACCCTTATAACAAATTGTTAAGAAAATTTCTTGTAATCCATTCTTGTGTGTCTTGCCTTAGTGAGATTCTTGTGATGACTTGCATTGATGCAGTCATGTGTATTGGTGGTAGCTTGAAATCCCACCTATCTTTTGTTTAATCCTTTTTGAATGATTGTGCTTATTTGTATTACTCCTCTAAAGGAGTTAAGTGCGTTGCAGTATATTCGGAAAGTTGGCTCCTAGTTATATAGGACCATCTACTATCACTAGATGCATTGGTTCGATTGCTTTCATGCACTGTTTTCTGTTCAGTTTTGGTTATTCATGATATGTTCCAGGTAACCCAATTTCGTTGTATCTTCGAGATTTAATCTCGATTGTTAATTCACTTATGTTGCATGATCACAAGTCTCACCGACTTGTGTATGTGCCGAATTCTATTTGTGTAGTTGTTTTGAAGATTAAACACCTTCAAAATAAGAATGTTCTGCTTATGAAATTCTATGGTCCGCTAACCCTAAGTATTGCACTTGAAAAACCACAGGATTTTCCGAGCAAACTTGTCCTGATCCTTTCATTCGCTGTTGAGGGAGAATATCTATGATCCCATCTTTTGATTTGAATCTTACTGTGATGAAATAGATGTTATAGATAACTTCCATTATAGAAATTGCGTGGACGCAATTTTGTTAAGGAGGGGAGCCTGTAACAACCCTGGTTTTGGAGATTACCTGTAAATATTTAATTATAATGGTAGTTACAATTTAATATTGTGAATTAAAATAAAATTGGAGAAATTAAATTGTTTATTTGGAATAAACAATGAATTTTGGAATATAATGAGAAAATAAAGTTTGAAACTTTATTTTATTTGTTTGGGTTAATAATAAATGAGAAAATAGTTTATATTTAGAGAAAATGCAATAATTGTATTAATTATTGCCAGTTACTTCTTCTAATAATTTTTAAAAGAAGTATTTTATTTTTGAAGGTTGTTTAATCAAATAAAAAGTTGGAAATTGATTTAAAAATGAGTTTTAATTATAAATTTGTGTTTAGAATAGTTATTTATATTTTTCTAAGCAAGAAAAATATTTTTGTGGAATTTTAGAAGTTTAAAGTAATGTTTTGTCCATTTATTTGTGAAAATTGTGTATTTTTGTAAAATAAAGAATTTTAATAATAAAAAATGTTTTAAAAATATAAATTTATCTTTTATATGAGGTAAAATGTTTTATTTCATATGTATATATGTTTACATATTTTGTTTGATTAAATCTTGAAATAGAAATGTAATTTATTTGGTAATATTATGTAACTTGTACGTAATTGTTTATGTACATGAATTAATTCCTTAAATCATTGATTTTTCTTTTATTTTTGGGTCCATTAGGCCCATTACTACACTTAACCTAATAGTGAGAAAGAGAAAAACATTGGCTGTACATTCATACTTCTCCTTCTTCCTCTTCTTTGAAATAAGAAGAAAAAAAAACAAACCCACCTCGCCATTTTTGCAAATCTCAAGCTATGAACTCAATTACTTCAATTCAAACTAAAATTTCTTCAAACTACAGTGAATTAAAAGGTAATCAGCTCCAAACGTCAATAATTTCATCAAAATCTTAGTTTGAGATATTGGTTTTTCTAATTATAATGAGTTTTGTTCTTGCATGTTTATATACATTTTTTTTTTAGGTTATTGAAGCCATTTTCAAGGGCAAAGCTTGCTCTTTTTTACCAATTTTCTCTTGTAGCACAAGCATCAGCAAGGTGAGTTGTAATAATCACAAAAATTAGCTGAGCCAAGCTCAAAATCGTAGAAATTTGCTTTATAATTTGCTTTTTCTTTCAATTTTGTTTCTGTATCAAAACTTTCTCTGGTTGGTACTTTGCATGCTAATATCTTTTGATTCCGGCAATGGAATGCTTCCAGATTTCTTGCTTTTTGTAGCTTCCATGTTGAACTTCATTTTTGCAAATTTTGGTTGAAAGATATTGTCGTTTGAATATTTAAAACGTTGCTGCAAAATCGACTCAGGCACTGATTTTCGCCTATAGTTGTTTTGAAATGCTGCAAACATGGACTGAGTCCATGTTTGATACATCATAACTCATTCTTTTCTTTGTGAAATTCAATAATTCTTTTTCTGTTTGAAAGATGAAGCTTTCTAGTATGCGCATATCAATTTTAAGCTTAATCCGATACAATGTGTTTCTCTGTTTTATGCCTGGAAGTTGAACCCATGATGGTTTCAGGCCTGTACATTTTTGTTTTTAAACTGTTGCAAACATGGCCTGAGTCCATGTTTAAGACAGCATAACTTGTTCGTTTCAAATCGGATTCGAGTGATTCTTTTTTCAGATTCAAGTAGAAGCGTTAAGTTACAATTTTACATAATTTCATGACAATATGGGTTGGTTTTCTATTTCTAAACTACTGTCGAACTTGTAATCACAGCTTGCTGTAATTCACTTTATTAAACATTGTTTTGGTCCGACTTTGAAACGACGCAGATTCTTCATTTCAAATCGGATTTGAACAATTCTTTTTGCAGATTGAAGTAGATGCATTATTCTATTCTTCTACCAAATTTCACCAAGATCTAGGTTCATGTGCCCCTTCGAACTCATCGTCGAAGTTGAACCTTTGCGCTGTTTTTACACAGCAGTTGACAGTGGTTTTAGTCCAAATTCGGAACGACGCAGTTTCTTCGTTTCAAGTCGTAATTGGGTGAATCTTTTTTCAGAATGGAGTAGGAATGTTAAGCAATATTCCTACAAAATTTTATGTGATTTGGATTCAGTTTTCAGATCAAAACCTGCTGTCGAACTTGGGTTCGCAGCGTGTTTTCAGCGGTTTTTATACTTGAATAATTTCCGCCATTTTTGATATTTTCCCGAATTCTTGAATTTTCTCTCTAGATTTTGTGCACGGGTTTTATAAAGCATTTTAAAGTGTTTTTCAAACAAATTGGCTTGTGAAATTATTATTTAGTATTATTTTGGCTAAGTGATTTTATGTCATTTTTCCGTCCGATTTTTGACATTTACTCATGTTTTTGTGATATTTCTAAAGTATTTTGAGGACTATGATGCCTTTCAATAGTTTAGTCCAGTTTTGATGAATTTTGAATTAAAATCTTGAATTATTTGAATTTAATTTGAATTTAAATTTGAATTTCGGGTTGAGTGGAATTTTGCTTGTTTTTGGTCGTTTTCGAGCACGGTTTTCTGCAATTCTTTTTGAAATGATTTTTAAAATTTAGGGTATTTAAAGATAATTATTATATAATATTTTAAAGTATTTTCAAGTATAAAACCTATTTGTTCCTTATAATAAGGGAAATTTTCTAATATGGTTTCCAAATGGTTTTCGAAATCAGTTTTAAAAGCTTATTTTCAAGGTAAATTATTTTCTATAAAAATTACACGCTTTTGCACCTTCGAGAAAATGAGAAGGAGAGTTAAACATTTGGGTAAAACACGTAGTATGGGATATGTGTGTTTATTCTTTCAGTTAATTCCTCACTTGTTTGTTTGATCGTTTTGGCCTACGGGTCTAGCTTACCGATGATATGAGGTGAACCTTTTACTGCTTTGAGTGTGAAATTTACAAGCGATTAGTAAACCGTTTAGTGCGAACGGGTGGTATGGGACACACGTTAACACTTTTCGGGTTCCTTTCCGAGAGTTTGTGATACATTTGTCTGTTGGCGTGCCAGTACTGGACCTTCGGGTCATTTGCCATTGCGGCGTATTTGTCTTCGGACGTTTGCCATTGCGGCGTATTTGTCTTCGGACGTTTTCCATTGCGGCGTATTTGTCATTGCGGCGTATTTGTCTTCGGACGTTTTCCATTGCGGCGTATTTGCTATTGCGGCGTATTTGTCTTTTGACGTTTGCCTTTGGGCGAGGTACCTATTATGTGAAACAGTACTCGGCAAAAAATAACACGTGCAAAACCTTTTGAGATGATTTTTGCCCTTGTATGTCGTCATTTTGGAATAGGTCCTTTGAACTATTCGGTGGCGATTACTTTGGGATTTTGAACTCTTGGGAGTTCTTTTGAGGTTTTCATTGTCTACACTGGCATGCTGGGATTTTCCTTTTGGCGTATATGTATATTGAGATTGCCTATTGGCGCTATTTATGGGATTTGCCTTTTGGCGTTGTATGAGATTTTTATCTCATTGTTGACATTTGCCTTATGGCTTATGTCGCGATGGCTTTTTCTTATGTTATCCTTAGAGTTGCCGATATGGCGGGTTTGGGAATACTCTTTTAGGTGTTTGCATTATATTATTCCCTAAACCATTCTTATTTGATTTATTATTGCCGATGATATGAGGCATGCTACATTTTAGTGATTTATGACATTTTTCGTCTCCTTTGTGTTTTATGCTTATTGAAGCAATCACATTCTATCACCTAGTGTAATTATATATGCCATACATGATGCGTATCCTCTATATGTCTATAGTTAACTTTCTTATTGTTTCTTCTTGTTTAAGAAGAATATCACTATGCTCTATTATTCCGCTATCACCTTTTACTGATTCATTTAGCTAGACTGACCCGTGTATTTTATACTCGGGTCAGACCGAGGTGTTTCAGGTTAGATACTTTTGGACTTAGTCTATTCTGCTTCTGCATGGACTATTCTGCTAGCCCTTTTTGTTGTGGCTTTTTGTGTAGTCCTTTTTGGTTTGCTACTCTGATATATATATTCTTTTGATTCGTGTTTGTACTGTGGTCGTCATATCACATATGTGATGTATCATTTTGTATACTTTGTGATGTATCTGTGTATGCATGTATCTATGGGATTATCTGTTGTTATGTGATGTGTTTTACATTTGAGTTATTGTATTTTGTTCTGATAGATCCTATAGCCACCTATGACTTTGTATTAAGTATTTATTGGATATGTCGATCCATTTGAATCGGTATTCAATAGATATGCTAGACAAGGCTGTAGATGGTCGCTCATATCCAGCCATATTCTCTACATTAGCAGACAGTATTACCCAGTAATGCTCTTTGTTAATATGGGTCTCGGGGTGGGGCGTTATACACATCAAATACAAATCAACCACCCAAGTAAGACAATCAATTGATTTGTTCGGGTTAAGACACTTTAAATCACATAGGACGATAAATAACTATGAAGTATTCCACTTACGCAACAGTCTTTGATAAAATCAATAGATTATTCATACATCCAAGCAATTAAAAATATCTTTTACCCAAACAACTCATAAACTAAAACAAACAACAATTTCAAACAATAGATTAAGTTCATTCTTATCAATTACATTTCCAAACATTCTTCATTTGATTTCCTTTTCATTTATACAATAATTTATCAATTTATTTACATTTATTTCTTGCGAAGTTTCAATTTCCATCCATTGATTTAGTGTTCATTTCATTTATTTATAATACTTACCTTTATATCATATTTAATTAGTAGTCTTTCATCTACACATCAAATTCTTATTTATTAAAGAATTTCATTGAATACTTTTCATTACTTCAAGTTTACCAATATAATATCTGTAACAACCCGCATATTTATCGAGTTTACATTTAAATATTTTTATTTAAATATTAAATCGTTAATCGGATTTTGGTCCGAAAAACTACTTTTTGCAAACGGTCAAATTAGGACTCGAGACCACTTCCATTGAGTTCGAAATGTCGTTTACAACTTTTTAAGTATAAACATCGATAGGTTTGGAGTTAGTGAAATTTCACTAACTTTTCCCGCTTTGGACTTTGGGTTAGTTTAGCCTATTAAGCCCAAGTTCCAACCCTCTTCTCCTCACTCTTCATAAATTTCCTAACTAACTCAAGCTTTAGCATTAATGGTGAAGAGAATGGGAAATTAAAACTCCAAGCTCAAATTCAATTGCAACTCCATCATTCAACTCCAAATTCAAGTAGAAGATATTGGATTCAAGCTTCGGATTGCTTCTCCTTGCTTTCAAGCTTCATCTTCATAAAAATTTAGTGCAAAGGTGAGATTTTTATCTCACAATTCTAGTTTATAACTATATTGGACTGTTGGGAATGATTCCCTATCACTTTAGCATGCATATTTGCTTTTGGTTTGGATTGGATTGGCGAAAAACTCCGATTTTTGGTGTTTGGGAGAAATTTCTGCATTTAGGTCGTTCTGGCCGTTTTTAGCTCGCTCGGAGTTAGGTCGTGTGGACCTTAGGTCGTAGGTCGCGTACGAGTTAACCCCTAGGTCGTTCTGGCCATTTTTAGGTCGTTCGGAGTTAAGTCGTTCGTCCATGGGTCGTGAGTCGTTCACGAGTTAACTTTAGGTCGTTCTGGGAGAATTGACACTTCGGAATTAGGTCGCTCACGAGTTAAGTCGTTAGGTCGCTCGCGAGTTAGTACCATAGGTCGCAGGGCTTTAGGTCATTCTGGAAGTATTGGCACTTCGGAGTTAGGTCGCTCGCGAGTTAAGCCTTAAGTCGTAGGTCGCTCACGAGTTAGGCCTTAAGCCGTAGGTCGCTCGCGAGTTAAGCTTTAAGTCTTAGGTCGTTTCCGACCTATAATCTCCAGGCAAACGTTAAGTCGGCCTGCTTTATCTCGTAGGTCGTCTCCGACCTAAGCTCCTGATAAGTCGTTCGAGTTAGGTCGTTGGACCATTTACCTTAGGTCGCTCGTCCACTAAGTCGGCCTGGTTTATCTCGTAGGTCGTCTCCGACCTAAGCTCCAGATAAGTCGTTCGAGTTAGGTCGTTGGACCATTTACCTTAGGTCGCTCGACTCTGTTAAGTCGTAGGTCGTTAGACCTTAGGTCGCTCGACTCTGTTAAGTCGTAGGTCGTTAGACCTTAGGTCGTTCGCCTTCCTTAAGTCGCTCGACCCCTCCACACTAGGTCGCTCGGCTTGCTTGAGTCGTAGGTCGTTGGACCTTAAGTCGCTTGCCTCCCTTAACTCCAGTTAGGTCGCTCGGCCATTGTGTTAGGCCGCGTGAACCCTTAGGTCGTTAGACCTCATTTTGCTTTAGGTCGTAGGCCGCTTGTCTTCACTTAGGTCGTACCGTTTTGGACGGGGCGCTGCCCCGCACCCCGCCGGGGGCGCTGCCCCCTGGACCCCCGCGACCTGACCGGGCAGGTCGAACCCCGTAAGCGGTGGCGTTGCCCCCGCACCCCCACCTTGGGGGGTTGCCACCCCCCCGGACCCCCCCTCCGTAGGGGATCTTATCTGAAAAATATTGAGCTGATTTCCTTGGATTTTATTCGCATCTCCGTATGCGATCTTTATGACTGATTGTTTCTACACTTGCTTATGTGTTTTGTCACTTTATAATATAAAGGTTTCAATACTAGTAGTAAATATCAAAACTCTTTTAACAAACAATTTCAACTCTATTTTTAATAACAAAGCTCTTTTCTTAAACCGTTTTCCAATCTATTAGTATATACAAGCCTTTACCTCACTCGGATGAGAAATCTAATTAAACGACTTAGTAAAACAAGTGGTATGAAACGCTTGCGTTCACTTCGTCGGTTAATTCTTGGACTTGTTCGATTGAACCTCTTATGACAATTTTATTAGTGAAGATTTACAGTTTGTTCGTAAATATTTAAGTTAAGCAAGTGGTTATGGGACATGAAGCTAAACTTCTATATTTACTAGCTTAGTGTAATTGACACTTCTCGTTGATCTTGATGATCGCTTTATGAATTAGACTAGCAATTGCGCGATGTCTCTTTCATTGCAAGGTTAGACTAGACACCACTTGTGTGATTCCATTCACACATACCTTTCTGCTTTTTGGTTAGTCTTGACCTCATTCTGTGTGATTCCACTCACACATGTGGGGTAGCTCCCCATGGTCTTCGGACCGTCATGTGATAGGCCTCTTTCCCTTTTTATGATTTCTGGATTTTCTCGTGTTGATTTCTGGAATTTATGTCATTGACTTGTTATGAGTACAAGTTTAGGGTATGATGCCCCCTTCGAATCTTTGAGAAGATTCTTGTGATATTGATTATCTCTTATTGATTGATCTTCTGTTGATCATTATTTACATACTTATAGTGGTATGTCGTTATGGATGTTTATGTTTATGCCATATCTTTTATGTTATATCATGTCATCTGATATTTATAGCTAGACTGATCCGTTTATTATTTTCTTAAATAATACTCGGATCAGACCGAGATGTTACAGGTGCTTCTGCTTGACTTCTTCCCAGGGATTCATCACTCTGACTTTTGGCTAACTGTTTAGATTAGCAGTTTTTGTTGTATACACTTGAGATATAGACTCATAGTTGTATTCTTTTGTATAGCACGTGTTGCTATTCTTTTGTATTATCGTGGATCTTATTGACCACTACTCTGATGTACACTTTCATGTGTTAGTTATATATTCATATCTTCTTCCGCCTTTGTGATATGGATATCTGTGACTGATTTGTGATATGATTATTTCTATGTTTGTTTCCGAAGATTATTTATAGCCACCGTGTGATAAGCAATTACATGGATGGTCGCTCCTCAACATCCTTATTCTCCGTGCTAGTTGACAGCACTTCTCCGGAGTGTTCTTGGCTAGCGTGGGTATAGAGGTGGGGCGTCACAATATCCTATTACATTTCTTATAAGCATTAGAACTTTTGATATTTGGTAAGTTATATATATATATATGCTTTTAAGGACGTAATTGAAAGATGCACAAGTTTATTTTATTTCTTTTGATTAACTTAATGTTCAATAATCACATCTTTTGTTTTATAGGTTATAATTTCAACTTTCTTGAAATTTCATTTATAACCTAGCATTTAATCCCTTATTTTAATTTAACGCTCCAATTATTATTAGTTACATTCCATTTCACTACAATAAATGAAACTTTTAATTTACGGAAACTTAAGAATTAAATACCGGGATAAATTTTAAATCATTTTAAAATAATAGATAAATTTATACACTTACAATTTATATATCCAATTATATTTAAAACAATTAAAAATTTATTTTTGGTTATCGAAATAAATCCGTAGTAAAACTATTACGCTGGCCTTCCCACTTCGAAACTCGAAAATGAATGTCGATGATGCGTGCACTCATCACCAAAATTATTTTCCAACGACAGAGAGGGGAGTACAGAACTTATTCCTTTTCAAAATTTCTTTAAAACAATTATTTCAAATTATGTTGAAATATTTATATCAGAAAATACATATAAACAATAATATTATATTCCAAATCCTTTGAAAGCAGTTTCCAAAGTCTCGGACTTAAGTTCTAAAATTTCTAAATTTCATTTATTTTATTTTAGATCTTATTTCCAATCAATATTTCTAAATTCTACTACCTAACAACCAATCTATTATAACGAAATATAACCTTTAAAAATTTATCACTTTATATACAAAAAATATAATACGCAAAATTATTTCATTTACCCATATTGGAAAACAAATATTGTGTCGGTCTGTCCTATTTAGTGTTTAGAAATCCCTATTAATGTCATAGCGTCCTATGCACCAACTAGAATTTATAAATACAAAACAGAACAAATTAACACAATATAAAAACCTTTTTATAACACTAACAAATATGTTATCACATATATACACACACACACACACACACGCACTCAGCGAGTCATCACAGGGTATTACTACCCTATTGATAAAGAGTTAGACCCTACAAAGCTAAGGTTTATCGCAACCTGGCTCTGATACTAGATGTAACATCTCGCCTTTTTGTACATTTTAAATCGACGATAAACCACACACGTTAGACTCAAACCATACAGAAGGGCGGATTGTTAATGGGGTAAACAAGAAAAAAGCAGAGAAAGAAGAAAAAACGAAACATAATCTTGCAGCGGAAGGACAAAATATAATAATCAAATAAACTATTCATGAAGCTGTTTTACAAAACAATTGTTTATACTTATACAACACATATCAGAGTTACACATACCGGAGAATAAATAAATAACGCAGTGGAATAGTATGAATGCAGTGGAATAATATAATAGATAATTGTAACATAATCTTCGTCTTTGTCCTCCGGAAATAAGGTCTTCGAATCTTGGAATGCTCAGACTGACCAGAGCGAATTGAAAAGACAAAACATTCAAGTCAGAACTAAAAGATCTTATGCAAGTTAAATCTAAATAATGTGAGCGGAACGACGTCAGAGATGTTTATGGGACTTGACATCGCCTATCCAGTGTCAAATGTGAGTGCAGTAACTTAAAAGATGCTGGAGATTCACATCTCCGAAGGATTCGTTAAACTATCTACTATGTAGTAGTGTACGCTATTATAATGGTGTTTACACTAAAGTATAATATAAATTAAAAATAGCGTTAAGGGTTTACATTTTCCACCTTAGCACACTTTATATTCCCATAGTCTATACAGTATCGTAATCTCTTCTGTATTGGGCGTCGTTAGAGGGCATTCCATAGGTATGGTACAAAACCAAAATTGTACAAAGCGAGATAGGGTAGGTGACACGGCGCAACTAGGAAATGCCAGGGTAGATGTACCAATTATGCATCCGGGCCGGTGGTAACGCATAGTCCAGCTACCGCCCACCTCGAGCCACACCCCGAAATAAAAAAAAAATCAAAAGTGGCCACCGAATCAATCCAAAAGTCAAAGTATAATATCGAAGGGATGTGTCCGATCAAAGGTGCTACCTCATTAGCCCGTCAATCGCTCCATTTTTAGCCACCTTATGCCAACTCATGACAGTTGGGTCCACGTATATACCTCAAAGGAACGCCATCACCATCCCACTTCATTCTGGAATCTCTACCACGTATATGGTTGTTAAAGTGGTTTTCGGGATTGGTAGAGAGTATGAAAACATCCGATCCCGGTCTCTTTAAAAACCGAACGTTATTATAAAACCCGGTCATTTTCAAAATAGTTTATGCTCTAAAACCAAATATCATTTCCCTTTCAAAACCAAAGCAATACGATATCATTTTCATTTCAAATATATCCTTTTCTAAAATCATAACACTTTCAAAGTTATAACATTTCAAAATCAAAACACTTGAATATATATAATACGTTGGAAACTCACAACTTTGAAACATAACTTCCACCACTTAATGGTTTAAATATTTAAAATACTTTATATAATAAAATATCTTCTACAATTTCACAAATCAAATCCAACACAACTTGAATTTCTACATTTTATATTTGACCAAATCCCAAATCATAAATTTCAATTCAATTCAGTTTTCAAATAAACTATTCCAAATTTATCGATTTTAAAACAGATTTGACCCACAGAATAAAACATTTCAAATTCAATATATTTCTAACTTCAAATTCATTTAAATCACTCCAAACCAAAATCAAGTTATAAAAATCATACCCCTTAAAATCTCAATTTTATTTAATTTAAAATCAAATTTATTCGAGCATAATTCTTAAATACTTTAATTCAAATCAATTTCATATTTAATGTATAGCTAAAAAATCAATAATAAAATAACATTTTTATAACATCTAAAATGAAATTTTATGTAACCCGTATATTTCTTTACAAAACCATAGAAATCATTTCAAAATAATTTTACATATAGAACATAGTGTCTGTATATAATTTTCTATCATATGGTCAAGTGATATGGATATTTATCATTTCAATCCGTAATTTAAAATATAAATATGGTTATATATCATTTCAAACCGCAATCCCGAATGAAACAAAATCCAAAACAACTTGCACTTTATAACAATATAAAATACAACATCCATTCATCCGATATCAATCATCAAACATTTATCACAATCATCGTCCAATTTAATCAATAACATAAATACAGAATAGACAATAAAAAATAGGTATTTATTGGAAATTTATATGCAATAATAAATTAAATAATAATTTAATTCAATAAATTCAATTTAACTGAGATGATGATTAAAAATATGCCAAACAGTCATAAATAAATTTCTAATCACATCAAAAATTAATTTAACACACATAAGAAATTTTAGAAGCTGTGAGTGGGCTAAAACACTCACCTTTTAATTTAAATTGAATTTAAATCCAATTTAAACCCAAAGTTCAAACAGTATCAGAATCTATCCAAACCAGCATCAAAGTGTCCGGAATTCCAATACGAACCTAATAGAGAAAACCACACGTGATTGGACCTCGTATGAAAATGTTACTAAGATTTGATCATTATAGGATTCGAATTGAAACAAATAAATAAAATAAATAAAAAAAGGTACATGCCATGTCACAGAAGATCTCTTGCTTCAGAACCCTACCTCACGTATTCGTACATGCTTCTGCTCCTACCAGCCATCACGCACTGTCAACAATCTCCGCGCCTACATACGATGTCGCCACGATCCGGAAGCTCCGCTGCGATAGACGCCTCAGGCCGACACTTCCCTGAGCAAACGGACACCTCTGGCAATCCCAATGTCGAATGCGGTCACCGATGATTTTGGCCATTTGCTGGCCAACTCCCATGCCTATAACCAAAATGAAGCCTACAGATGCGTGCCACTCGACGGCCTCAAACATCTCAAGCCCTCTGATCGTCGCCAAGCTGGCGATTCGCCGTTGAAATCAAAACCTACGAATGAATGGCGGGAATAATCTAGCCATTTCCGGCCACATAGCAACCCAGATCGAAAAACGAATAACATATTTGACTTGCGCTCGTCGAGTGCTTCAAATCCATATGAAATTCGATGTGGTTTGAGGAGGTTTGATTTTGAGGTTGAATTTTGAATTGAATTTGGATTGTGAAATTCAGGGTTTGTCTGCCATTGAGAAAGAGAAGCAACAGAATTTTTTGTACGTATAGAAATGAGAAATAGAAAGGATGCTAGAGTTTATAACCAGATATATATATAGGCAGATTGAAATAGGAATAATTGGATCGAATCGGTTTGAAAATTGAACGCTACACGGCTCAAAAAGCTCGTTTCGACTCTAGAACAAAAAAGGGTCAACCCATATGTGAAAATAGATGTTTTTAAATATTTTAAAATCTATGAAAAATGTTTCAAGTCCAAATTCCATCATATGGAGAAGTTATGCTAAAATCAAGTTATTTCAAATCGATTTCAATTGATTTCTAGGCGTTTCAAGTCCGTATGATCAAACGACAAGCCAGATCACTACGAAACTTGAAATCCTACAATAATTCGCCGTTACGGATCCGATGAAACTAGCCTCGTCAAATCTGAGTCAGTGGCCAAATGGCTATTTTCTAGTTAATTAAATAAATTAATAATTGATAAATTAAATCAAGATTTCAATTTCAACTCTATAATTAACAAATTTCATCATTTTTAATTTTCTTAATCATATACACTTATTTAACCAAATTTAGATGTCAATTTAGAGTTGATTAATTTATCAATTTTAGCGTTAGCCTTAATTTCATTAAATTTCATTTAATTGCAATTAATCCAATTATTAAGTTTAAATTCCAATAAATTAATAAATCTTGATTTTCCATTCTTACTTTATTATCAAACAACAATTTTAATAATTACTTTCTAGCATTGATCCTATCAAATGATAATTTATTACGTATTATTTATTAATTAATATAACTTGGAATCTATTTCCCAATTCACTAATTACAATCAATTAAAACCTTACAATTGTTTCAATTAATTCGATTGCACTAAATTTGTTATTTGTCAACTTGCTTTAACCTTATTACCTTAATTTACATTCAGTTACTATTAAGCAATATATTGTTTCATTGGTTAATTCAACACCTATTTTTATTTACTCATTTTCTATTTTATAACCAAGCGCAACAAATTACACAACATTATTGGGATTTCACTCCAATTGTCAAAAATTAATTTTAATAACCATTGCTACTTTCATTTCTAACATTTGCTTCATTTTTATATTATAAAGTTTTTATTTATTTCTAGATTTAATTACAAAAATCTTATTAAATTAACCAATTTTAAACATCAAAAATAACGCATCGTTACATTCTAGGAACAAAAAATAAATTTCAAGATCATGACTGGTAAAGTATCGTTAAACGATAAAAAAGGTACAAAACAATGAAAACGAATATGCATAATAAGTTGTAGTAAATAATAAATAATTCGAATGAAGTAGAAACTAATCAAAATTTATGTTTTGATTTATAGGTGCGAAATATGCTTATCAAATTTATAGTCTGGTATAATAAAAAATTTAGGAAAAGGTAATATTAACAAAGAAAACATGGATTTAACTTGAAAATAGTTAATTAGAATACGATTACTTCTTAAAAAATTGCACTTTCAATTTTAGGAAGAAATGAAGTAATAAGATTGGAGTTGATCATACAATTCATTTGGAGAAGTTCTATGAAATTAATATAAGCATTTCTGAATGAAATGGTCAAATTTTTTGTCTTCTAATGTCAATGTTACTACCAGCAACTAAATTTTTAATATAGTGTGATGAACACATATGATAATATGAATTAATGCATCTAAAAATTTTGTTCCCTTTACCTTTGCTGCATTTTTTAGGAAGACAAAAATAATATACCATAACAATAGTGATTTTTAGTTATTTTATTTTATAATAAAGCGAATACTTACCAAGTGAAACCGAATCTGAATTGCCAAAATTTCCCATCAACTCTTTTGGTTAACAAATTTCTTCCCCACGTTGAATATGAGTCTCTTTGTCCTTTTGTTTCTGATCCATCCTGTTTCACTTTCCTTACCCCACTTTTCCTACCCACTTTCTTCCATAATTTCTTCTCAACCGTATCTTTGTCTCTGATCACTTGCACAATCCAAGCCCTAGACTAGCGAAAATCAAACTAATCAGGATGTACCAAATTAGCAATTCAACTTCGGTTCCACTAAATTTTCTTCTCCAAGGATATTCGACACTCTGCTGACGATATTTAAAGTATAATAGCTCCCCCCAAGTCGAGTTCATCCGCACGTCCACCAATGTCTGCCAATGTCCGGTCAGTCCCTCAACCGCTCAGTTTGCAATTCAAATTCATCGGCTTTTGAATAGATTCAATTTGGATATTAGCAAGCTACAACCGAAGAAATATTTTCAGGTATTGTTTATTGACTTGTGGATTCTTTGTGAATAGAAACTGAGTTTTCAATCACTTATAGTATAAAATACTTTAGGCCATTCATTTTTGGATGCTATTCCTTCACTATTTGTTGTACCCAATTTCGCTCCTAAAGAACCTGATTTGAATTCGATAGGAATTTCATGTTCTTGATAGATAATGTAATTTGCAATGGCAGTAACAACATGACTTCTTTACTTCTACAGTCGAAATGGTTTCATTAGTGTATTATTAGCTTGATAGTACAGATGTAAATGCTCTCAACTTTTATGTGTAGATATACTTAAGTTATCATTATGTTCTTTTGGATATGGACTATTCACCTAATTAGCTTGATGCATGATTATTTGGTTAAATATACATATAGAAATCTATAGATGTTCGGTTTAATTGGTTCTGATTAGTAATATGCACAGGTTTTTTCCTCAACCTCATACCAAATATAAAATCTGAGTTATTATATGGTTATATTCTTTTATCAACGGCTAATTTGTCAATTAATTTTGATTCATTTATTCCCTGCTTTGCTTCTAAAAAAGTCGTCATTCTAATTTTGTAGGATATTCATACCATTATAGTTGGTTTTTGACTGTTGTTCGAACGATCCATTAGAGGAGGAGGAATTAGGCAACCAAGGTTTTCATAATTCATAGCTAAAGCTTTATGTATACAACTTCAGTAATAGTTGTATTGCTTACCATGCTTTTTATTAGAAAATAGTTTACTTGAATACATGCTGTCAAAGGCTTTTTTTAATAATTTAAGCTAATCGAAACTCCAGTTTCTTTGTTATTCTTTCATTCTTTCATAAACATGTGCGAATAATTAGGGTATTTTGGATATTTGAATAAAAAAAGTGGAACCACATTGAAATTGGGTTAAAGAACTTAGTTATATTGTTATAGGAATTGTTGTAATTTTTTTGAGATACATACTGTTACTTATTGGGTAAAACTATACAATCTTATAAATATTCATTCGAGACTTCAATATAAGGTTACTGCTATCACACTTTATTCCCCATTATTACAACACGGTCATTTCTTTTATTCTTCACAACTGGAACAACTTAGGAAACAAAACATTATCATGAGAAAATTAAATAAGATTAAAAAGGAGATGGGGATAAAAGTAGTTGTAAGATCTCGAATTAGTCGATTGTAAACAATTTAATTTCTATGGTTTTGCACATTTGCTAGATCTCAAAGTAGTTGTTATTTCTTATGAAAAATTCAAACTAAATCTTAGAACTTAAATGTTTTAGAGAAAAACTTAATGGCAGTCAATTCACACCTCTCTGTCAAGCTTTAGGTTGTTATTATTTAAATTTTTGCGTCTTTTTACACGATTCTTCTCCAACTATTAGCTTTAAATTATCTGCAATTGCATATCTAATTTAATTTTTCATTATTAGAAATATAGTTTCCATGGCAATTTTTGTGTGTTTTCCAATAGTCTGTGTTTGAATCACAGTAAATACATAACAGCGTATTTTTAGCATTTAGACATTTTCATGATAAAATTATGTTTTAGTAGTAAAATAATAAAATCCATGACTATTATATGTTTCCAATAATATTCATTTTTAAATGACATCAAATATAATTTGTAGTATGTCCTTACTATTTTTATCCATTTCATCATCATGAAACTTTTACAATCCACGTGTACTTATTGTTAATGCAACTGTAACCACTATATACTTCCACTACCATACAAGCTCAATTAACTAACTTTTTCTAATATCGAAAGGATGTACTTTGGATATTAAATTTGTGATTGTGCTATGTAAGTTACTTTTATTTCACAACTTATTACTTGTTTGTCATATAAATATAACCATTTTATCAGCGTTGATTACAAGTTTCCTCAAATTTTCCTATGATTTAGATATATGGTTACTAAAGTCATTAAGCTAATCCTACTAAATCCCTTATGCTACAAACTAAATAGATTTTGATTCTATGGATACAACTAATTTGATCCAATCTAAGAAGTTTACCTTAAGCTAGTAATGAAATCAGATTGGTTCAATATGCCCGTAATCTATTCTAATTAAGTTTATCCATATTGTGATCTGTACAAATAAATTCTAATTGAATTTCGTGTTGCATTTTCAGGTTAAAAAATAGAATATGATGCTATTATCTATTTTATCAAATTTGATTCCAACAAAGAGTCTTTAAAAAAGAGCAATCAATTATTTTGTTCAATTATTTTACTTTTCATTTTGTTAAATTATTTTGAAGAGAAACTGAAGCTAAAATTGAGGCCGAAATATTTCATTTCTAAGGTAGCTAATTTTCATAAATAGCCATTAATTTCTTAACCTGTTAGTATATGTGTAATGTGTAAGTTAACAAATTTAGTATGTTTAACCATTGTAATAACATATTTCACATTAAAATTTCAATAATATTAGTTATAATTAACAGTTTTTTGAAGCCTAGATCAAATGTATTTTTTGTTATTATTATTATTATATACTAATTTATGTTTACATCTTATTTATAGTCTAATTTGCAACAGTTTTGTTATTTCCTTATCCTACAATGGTATTGTCATCCAAAAGATAGTGAATCCATGTATCACTATAGTTTGTAATATTTCTATAATTAACACAATACTAAATATAGCTATTAGGCGGTGGCTAATTACTATAGATGTAGCTACTTGATGAAATATGAGCTAAATATAATAGGAAACGATAAATTATCATATAATGATAAAGAGATCATTAAGTCAGGCAAAATTAGTTTTATCAATGCTAACAAGATTATAAAACTTATATGATTGAACTTTTATCATGCTTGCAATTCTCTTTCAATTTTAACTACTAAACTTTTGCAAAAATATATTCACCTAAAAAATTTTGCAAGTACAAGTACCGAATAGTTTATTTAAAATCGTCACTGTTTAAAAAATGACTAATCTTAAATTTACATGGATAAAAGAGCAACCTTGGATATATATGGTAAGATAGACAAATCTTAATCATTTTGGGGGAAACAAATATATTAAGATTTTTAATTACCTCCTATTTTCCTTTCATTTTAGTTCATATAATTTCTCATGGTTTACTAGAGATATTGATAATGAATGAAATTAATATAGAAATGATAACGTACAGTATTTCCTTTAATCTCTATTTAACTTAACACCTTTCACTTATGCACCTATGATGCTTCTACATTTTCTTTTCAACTTTTCATGCAGCTTACTATATATTGTAAATAAATTACAGGAGGACAACAACTTTAGTCCATTCTCTGATATAACACTAGGTAACAATGGTAGGCATAATTATAATATTATGATTTTAATCATCGATCAAAATAATTGAGTAGGACATAATATTATGTTTTTTTACAATGAAACTATTAAATCCATAATCCTAATATAATGATAAGACAAGTCCCTACTTGATACAAAATGTATTATTGGTCCCTGGTTTTATTCACTTTCATTTATTTTTTGTACTACCTTCACTATATGGATATATAAATAAAAAGAAAGAAATTTGGTAAAAGGAAAAAATTATGAAATAATTTACTTAAAACTTACTACAAATTATATGTGAATTTAACACATTGTTTTTAGTGTGAGTTTGTTAGCGAAAGATGCAAATAAAAATTGCAAACTTTTTACTTTCTAAATATTTGAATATTTCATAACAGTTTACTGTCTTTCTCGATTATACTTACTAAATGTAGCTATTAAGTGTTGCATAATTAATATAGATGTAGATGCTTGATGAGAAATGAGCTAAATATAATAGGAAACTATAAATTATCAGTAAATGCTAATGCAATTATTAAGTCAAACCAAAATAACTTTACCAATGCTAATGGGGTTATAAGACTAAGAACAAAATAAAAATAACAAAATTTTACTTTTGAAATATTTGGATATCACATAATGTTCTATTTCCTTTCCCACTCCTTTGCTGAATATAGCTGTTAATTGGTGACTAATTACTATAGTTGTTGATGCTTGATGAGAAATGAGCTAAATGTAATAGGAAAGAATAGATTATCACACAATGCTAATGAGGTTAGTAAGTCAAGTAAAAATAAATTTATGAATGCTAGTGAAGTTATAAAACATGCATGATTGGGCATTTATAGTGCTTATAAATCTCTTCCGGTTATAACAAGTCAACTTTTGTAAAAATATTTGCATTAGCAAAAGTTTGCAAGTACAATATAAACTAAATAGTTTATTAGTAATCATTGAAGTTTGAAAAATAACTAACCTTAAATCTGGTGTTTTTGTCTTATGGTGATACATAAATATTCACAATATACATCATCAACCTAAATCTATATAAGCACTAAAAACAAAATGTTAGTAGCATTTTATTATATATTTGTCTCCAGTAAAACATATGAAATACAAACTAGCAATATGCTATCAAGTAGTCCAAGTATGCAAGATTGATATGAGATATCATTCTGTTTATTATAAAAGAGAAGACCAGTTAATACAAAATACAAATGTCATTTGATTAAGGAATATGCTTACAACTTACTTATCACAAATCGAAAGCTTGGTCTGTGCATTTAAGCATAAGTAATGATGAAAATGATAAATCAAATGACATGACATATCTGTACTACCCTAAAAGTTTCGGTAGGCTACCCAAATAAGCGATAAAGGTGAAATGATATGATACATCTTTAAGCTTGAATAGAAACCAAGGAATAGGTGTTGGAAAACCTCTTTGGTAAAATATGCACACTATAATTGCATAATAGAAATATTATAGACAAAATATAGACATTCGCATGTGTCAACTGCTAAATGAATTTTGTTGAACCTATTAGATTACAATTATTTACATATTATATTAGTACTTTTGAATAAAAAAATATTTCATGGAATTTGGAGTAGTGATGGCTGATAGAAAGTTATGAGGACACTAGAAAAGTTGAACAAATAACAAAACTAAAATCTTTTAATACATCTTATGTTAACGAATATTTGAATGAGAAACATACACAAATTAAATGGATTGATGATATTTGTTTTTGAGTGCTATAAAATAACAAAAAAATGTTTATATTTACAACTTTATTTTCTTATACTTTTTCAAGGAGATCTACATATGAGTTTGCAGAAGGATGCATAGAGGCGATTTATGGTGATACATACTCTATGCAATAGCCAGTATGTATTATGCTGCACAAATTGTTATTTTTGGGTTACATTTATATTTCAAGGCCTTTGATAGCTTTTTCAATTTTCTTTCCCAGTAAAAATCAAGCGTTGTTGCCTTATATTTGTTGTTGCAACATATAAGTCCATATTTAATTGTGTATTTCCTACATGTATGTTAGGCAGTATATGTGAGTAAATGGCTGTGTTATGTGTGTAATTTGCATGCATTTTCATGTGATGAGCATGAGTGAGATTGTCAATTATACAACGCATGGTGTTCAAACTATGATGCAACTACTATTTGATCCATTTGTTTTATTGTTGACAACTTATGTACTACCATCTCATCATAACTCAATACATTAGTATAAGTTTTAGAATATAAATAGAACAAATTCATTTTAATTGATTTTTGAAACTATAAGCTAAAATAGATCATATTTTTACTATTTAATCATATATTGAAATAAGAATCAACAAATTTATGTGCTTGCACAAGTGATTAAACTAAATCATGAAAAGAAAATTTATTTAGCAACAAGATATATTTATTTGTGTGGAATTGAATATCGTTTCACCTAGAATTATATAGTACATATGCTTGTGAGCACTAGCGTGTGCTATATATAGCATGTACTCCATATACATCGCACCAGTTCAGTTCAGGATCCAACATCATAGATTATAAATTAAGTATTTATGTAATCTAATACGTCAGAATCACATAGGGTCCACAAGTCACCTATTAACCTACCAAGTACAAATTGTTCGAAATTTTCTATAGGAAGAAGAATGAGGGAGAAAATTTTTAATTTACTAATGGAGATTGAGAGAATATTTTATAAAGGAGGAAATAGCTTTATTTTTCTTCGCACTTTTATTCTTTTTGCTTGCATACAAATACATTTTCTTGCTTACAAAAGGAGATAAAACATTCATATTTATAGCGTGATACAATCTCTAGAATTTTCTTTAATCTTCCATATTCTAGAATATTCTTGATAAAGCATATTCTTGAATTCTCAAAATTACATATCGGTAGGTCTAGATTTTTCTCTATTCTTAATTTGACAGTTCCATTAATACAAAGATTATAATCATCAACATAATTGATGTTTCCTAAAAATCAAGTTTATTTCCAACACCCCGTAAACTTGGTTTCGTAACCCTTAGTAAAAATTTCAATCTTTTTGTTTTACATGCTTTGGTAGGAATAAAGATATTATGCAAACTTTCTTTTTTCCATTCTTCTTTCTCATTGTGTAATATCCCGAAATTTTTAACAATATTAATTTAATAATCTGTAGTTAAAATTAAATTAATATTGATATTCTGTTAATAATTATTCAAATAAATTTAATAATCTTCTTCAATAAATATTTAAATTGGTTATTTTATCTTTTAAATGATATAAATTGATTTCTATTTACAATATAAATATATGGTTTATATTTTAAATAAAATTAGTATTGTTTTAATTTTAATAAGTAAAGTATATTTTTCTAGTTTTATTATTTGTAGTAATTTGGAAATTTTGTTTTATTTAATATTTAAGCTTTTCAAAGTTATTGAATAAATGATTTTGGTTTAAATTTAATAAATGAATCATGTTTTAAAATTCTAATATTTACATTTTAATTTGAAAATTTTGTTTTAAATTAGTATCGAGTTTTCAAAGACTATTTCATAAATAAATATATGATTTTAAAAATTGATAAGAAAAATATTTAAATGTTTTTAAATTAAATTAGCTTGAGTTTTAAATTTAGAATGAATTTAACAAAATGATTTCATGACTTAATAAAATGGATTATTTATTTAATAAAAGTATAATTTCTTGTAAAATGATTTTAATTTAACAATAAAAGAGTTATAAAAACAATATTAATATGGTATTGTCTTTTTAAATAAAGTTTTGAATAATTTGTAATTTTTATTTCAAATTTAATTTATACTTATAATTTGATTTGAAATTGTTTGATTTTGAATTTAGTTTGAATTTAAGTTCAAAGGTATAAATTGTTTAATTATTTTAATTTTAATATGTATAAGTTTCAATTTGTAAAACAATGTTTGTTTTTATTTCTTTTGTAAATTTATACACATATTTTAAAAATAAATTAACAACTTAAATTAAGCTAACACACATGCATTACTTTGTAAATTTGAAAACAAATTATCTTTAAAAGATAACATGTGTTGCATTCATAAGCATTGGTTTAAACAAGTGTTCAAAAATTAATATACAAATTGACAAGTGTAAGATTTAGTTTTTATTTTTCTTTTATTTTAATTAAAATCTGAAAATACATTCAGTTAAGTTTGCATCTTCATTTCATATTACATTTTCATTCTTCCTTAATCAAAAGAAAATCTTCAAACTTTTAAAATCTAAATCATTTTCATATTAACAATCCACAAATCTGCATTTCCTAAATTTCAGAAACCCTGCAAGTTTCAAATCTACAAACCACAAATTCATCAAGTTCAAATCTACATTCCCTCAAATCCAAACATCTGCATATTCCTCCTCTTCAAAAATCAAATCCACCTTCACCTAAAATTCAAAACATTAGTCTGCAAAAATCAAATGAGCCTGCATATAATAATATGTAAGCAAAACTTGCATATCACATTTCCTCAAATTCTTCATCTACATGCTTATGGGAAGTTTAGCTACTGCATCTACATCTACATGCAAGTAACTAGGAAGGGATCATAAGCATTTAATCAGGATTGCAACTCAGATATTAAAACAGAGGGGTAAAGCCTACACTTGTCTTCTGCAAAAATTCAAAGGATCAACTGAGGTCTGCATTTTTTTTAAATGGTGAGTAACATTTAAAATCTTTAGTTTTAAAAATAAGTTGCATGTTTTACTGAATGCAAATAATATTGTTGTGCTATCTATAGTTGTTGATGTGGAAATGACTTATGTTCATACTGTTTATATCATCTGTTCTGTTTTTGATTTTTTTTTTCGAGGTTAAATTTTATTAATTACTCTTGCCTTTAATCAGTTATCCGTTAAAAGAAAGATGCAAAGTAAAGTTGTATTATTTTCATAAGTTAATGTTTAAAAATGTCAAGAAAGTTAAAATTTGAGTTTGACTCTGGAAACAGGGAAAAGCATCATGCATGTTTATTTTTATCACAACCCAACCAAATGGATATTGTAATTTAGTAGTATAAATCAAATATATAAACTGTAACTTGATTTTTAAATCAAGTATTAGTATTTTTAGGTGCTTGACAAAGAAACAGTTTGTTCTTAAACCAAAATTGAATATAAGCAAAATTCTTGCAAATCTGTAGTTTAAGAAACTAAAAGCTCTCCTGAGTTATAGAGTAAGGATCATTGATCCTCAGAAAATCAGAGATGAATTTTAAAACTGATTAGAGTAAGTGCAGTTTTGAATTTCTTCAGTTAACCCTAGTTTGAAGTGGGTTTGAGCATTTAGTCAGTGAGAGGTGTAGGGTTAATCGAGTATTCTGGGACTTGGTGGATGTGAAGTAGGTATGTGGAGGAGTTCGAGGTTGGAATGGGTGAACCTCGGGTGGTCAGAGCAAATGGATGTTGACAGGTTTTGAGTAGAAACCTGTAAAAAAATTCCAGGTTTGAAATTTGGGGGTGAAGTTTGATTCTTGATTATTGGTTCGATCTGATGGTTGCTGTGGGCATACTTGTGTTTATGGAGGTTACTGGATCATCTAGGATGATCGGAAGAGGTGGTGGTCGTCGTGCATATGTACGGCGATGAAAACTCTGGTGAACTGTTTTGGTTTGGGGGTGTTTCAGGGGAGGCCTTTGTGTTGCTCGAAGCAAGTTGTAAAACAACTCGAAGTGGTGATGCATATAACCCGAAGTAGAATTTAATTTTTCTCGGGTTACTCTGTAACTTGCAGGTTTCAGGTTACATACCTGTTTTTTTCTAAATCTGGGTTTTAAAATTTAAATCTGTAATTTATGTTTAAAGCAAAGTTTGAGTTCAACTGCAATTCAAGTTGCATTACTGATTTGAATTCAAATTCCAGTTTTAAAATAAAAATAAAAGTTTAAAGATTTAACTTAATTAACTATTTTATTTTGGGTAAAATAGTTGAAACTTTTAATAATGAAGTTTTTAAAATGTGATTAAGATTTAAGAATTAATTTTAAATCTGGAAATTTAAGCTTAAACCTGAACTCCAGCTTTAAATTTAAATAGAAGATTTAAATTGAAAGTTTAAACTATGAATGATTTGGAAATTTCTAAAATTTTAAAATGAATTTAACTTCAAATTCTTATGATTTCATTTTTAAGTCAAACTTTGTTTTGACTTGTAATTTTAAATAAGTTTTTAAATTATTTAAAACTTTGATAAGTTTAAAATTATTCTATTTTAAACTTGAATTTAAATTGGAATTTAAAGGTAATTTCATAGGTAATTAGTTTTGAATTAAATTGTTTTAAACATAATTAATTATGTTTTAACTTGAAATTTAAATTAAGATTAATATTTCAGGATTAATTTAATTAACAAGGTAATTAAGATTAATTAATTTAATTAATTAATTAAATTTGGAATTAATAATTGATTAATGGTTAATCAATTTGGAATTAAGATCATTAATTAAATTTTTAATTAATGATGAATGAATATTATGTAATTAAGTTATGTTTCATCTTGAAAATTAAATTAAGTAATATTGCAAAATTAATTTAATTAATAAGGTAATTATGATTAATCAATTAATTTAATTTATTAATTGATTTTGGAATTAATAATTGATTAATGATTAATCAATCTATAATTAAGATCATTAATTAGATTGATAATTAATGATGAATTTTAATTATGTAATTAAGTTTTTAATTAAGGTTAATTAATTTTATAATTAACTTTAATTAATGAATGATTAAAGATAATTTAAAATGGTAATTAATTTAAGTTAATTACTTTATAAAATAATTTGAGGATGGTTAATGAAGGTCATTAACCATGATTATCTAACAATTAATTAATGTAGTTAATTTTTATAATTAATTAGATTTATTAATTTAATAATAATCAATTGTGAATGATTTGAGTATAATTACTAAAAGTAATTAGGGAATTAATTATTTAATGTAATTAATTTAGTTTAATATGATTGTTTATTTTTAATAAATTAAGTTTAATTAATTATAAACACTTGAGATTTATAAATAATTACTTTATGTAATTAAAGTTTTGGAAATTACTTAGTTAAGTAATTAATTAATAATTACATGATTGTAATTAAGTGGAGATGTTTAAGTATGAGATAATTTGGATTAATTATTTAGTAATTAATCAAATAATTAATTAAGAAATTAATTTAAGGATAATTAATTTGGTTTAATATAGTAATTAAGTTAGTTAAATACTTAGGGTAATTAATTTAAGGAAAAATTAAGGATCATTAATTATTTTAATTAATGATGTAATTAAAGATGATTAATTAAGATTAATTAATCAATAATAGATAATTAGGGTAATTAATTAATTAATAAATTAAGGATTAATGTAATTAATTAGATTAATTAATTGAAGTAATTAGAGGTTAATTACTGTTTAGTTGTGAATAATTAATTTTGTGAAATTAATTTAGGATAATTACATGAATGTAATTAAGGGTAATTAACCAAGAGTGATTAATTAAGATAATTTATTTTGAATGATTGATTAATTGATTGTAATCAATTAAATGGTTGAGTAAGCAAGTTATATATTGATGAAGTAATTAATTTAATTTATTTTGAATTAATTAAAGATGAGTAATTAATTTAATTCATTTTAAATTAATTAGTGATAGAGATAGTTAATTTAATTCATTTTAAATTAATTATATTATGGTATGAGTAAATCTTTGCTTATGTATGAATGGATGTCATTGACTGTCTTGGATGCTTTGTGATCTCAGTAATGAGATAAATAATATTGTGTGATATGGATGCTTGGTTGTATTGTGATGATAACATAGGTTATCTATTGTGATGGTATTATATGGAATATCTATGTGATATTGATTGTATGAATTACCTGTTATGTAATAATATTGATTATCAGTTATGGTTTATGAATTATCTATCTGAGTTTATATAGATACTGTAATTGAATTGTTTTAGACCTTTAAAACAACTTGGACCCTAAAAGACACGCTTTGGTTTTCGATGAGATCGGGATCGGGTTTCCATATTGGATATCCGAAAACCACATCGATTCCAAATAACGTTAGGTCGTGTATCAAAGTGGAGCTTTGTGAAGACTCGAGGTGTAAGGACTATGAGTCAGTATAACTCTGTGGGTGATTCCGTAATGAGTTTGACGGAATTAGTTCTTATAGATTCGAGATGGTGAATTAGAGTGCAAGGGTTATTGTCGTTGACTCTGAGGGTGATTCCAAAATGAGTGTAACGAGATAATGCCTTCGGTTTCGTTCGAACCTCGACCGAACTTTTATGGATTGAATGCTTTCAGAACATCGTCAGGTGGACGATGAGCATTCTGAGTGATATGTCCTATAAAGGTAATCATAGCCTCAAGCCTCATCAACTGGGAATGGCTAAAACAGGGGAGGTGCAGCAAGGCTTCGTGGGTCGCACCCACTGGAGAGCAAGATTTACCTCTGTCTAGAAGTCCCTTTATATTCGGCTGTGTGGGTGGTTGCTAGCTACAACCACGGGGTTGTCTTGTTTGGAACTATTCAGTAAGGAATTGGTCCGGCTTTGTGTTGCAAGGGGTCGGGAGTGATCCTCGGTACGTTGATCTAGGCCACGTACTGTGACGGGCGGTACCCCAGTAGCCCTGCCATTGTATGGAATTCAAAATCCAATAAGTGCCAACGGTTTTGATTGTATTACCCACTTTTGTGGCTAGTAGCTGGAATTTAATGAATGTAACAATTTCGGCTATTTCTTATTTATTTGAAAACCCTAGACACTATTATAATATCATCAGATTTCCTATCAAATGTTTTGGTTAGCGTAAGGTAAAAATTTTCCATGTTTATGTGTGAGAAGTCTTACGTGATACCTTTCTTTTCAAAAGGTTTTTGAAAGTTAAGCAACTTTAACCTGTTACTCACACTAGACCCATGTCTGACCCGGAGTTTATTTTTGTTTTTCATAAACTCTTGGGTACTCAAATTTTTACGAGTAGTCAAGGAAATTCAGGTTAGGATTCAGGTTTGCTTTGACGAATTATGGAGGAGCAATGGAGCAGGAGGCTTCCGCGTGTAGTTATATATATGGTATTCTGCTGTGTGTTCTCTGAGTTGTTTTCTTTGAGTTGTATCGAGTTGTATAACTAGACAGGTGTTTATAACTGTCTAGTATGTGTTATATATCTGTGTACTCTGATAATGGTTGTAAACTATGTAATATTTATGTTATTAATATAATTTATTCGTTCCGCTGTTAGATTCCGATGTTGTTTCTTTCTTCCCTTCTTTCTATTCTATTTTCTATCCCTTTCTTTCTTAAAAGATGATGCAATTTTCTGGTGGTAGAAGGTCGGGTCGTCTCAGTTGGTATCAGAGCATTAGGCTGAGTGAATACCTAGGCTCTGAAGTGTGTCTTTCTTAGGGAGCATTAGGTTGACTGAATACCTAGGCTCTGTAGTAGTGTCTTTCTTGAGAGAGCGTATTTGTAATTTTTATATATTACTATATATATATTTATTTCTACCTATCTGTTGGGTTACCCGTTCAGGTTTTCCAATATAAGTTATAAAGGTAGATGGGGTAGTAGTGTGTGTAACACGACCTACCATTGATTGGAGTTTGAATGTTTGAGGTTGGAAGTGTTTCTGTTGAGACTGTAGACCTAATACCGTCTCGAGTAAGTTCTGTAGTGATGAAGAACTTCATTGATCTCTGAAGGAAACCTGTTAAGGTTCGGAGTTTATTTCTGAAGTTGGATGAGCAGAGTTTGGATCTGTTGGTTGGCGGAAGTAAGTGATGGTATTTTGATACCTCAGGAAGTAGTAGCTGCGTGATGAGATGCAGTGACTATGGATGTTCCCGAAGATGTTTTATTTGGAACAAGTTAAGGAGGTGAGTCTGCTTCAGTGTTGTGGCTGTGTTCAGCCAGTGTTTCTGTTTGCTTTGAAGTCCGAGTTTCTCAGAGAACTTTGTTTTGGAATTCTTTGGCATCTGTGGCAGCAGTGCAGTTTGGAGTGTTCTCGGTGTTGGCAAGAGATCTTTTGGCTTAGCAGTTTTCTGAAATGGAGTTCAGAAGCAGTTAAGTGAACCTGTTTCTTCGATGGGTTGGCTAGTTAAGTTTAAGCTGTTCCGTTTGGTTGAGGGAGAACAGTTTTTCCTTGGATTTGGTTTGGGTGGATCGCAAAAGTGACTTGCGATTGTTTGATTGTTCTCTTGGGTTATCTGAGTTTTTCTGGATGTCTTCAGGGAAGTTGGAGTTTGGTTCGCATCTGGAGATTGAGCTTTTTATTGTCTGGAATTCCAGGAGTGGTACGGGTGGTTCAGCTTAATAGTAGGTGGTTTCAAGGAGATTGAGTTGGTGTAGCAGCTCGAAGTTTTGGAGGAACTTCTGAAATTTTTTTATGGATTAGTTGAACCATATCTCTGGGGTGTGTTGTCCTGTTTGTGCTAGTGTTCTTCTTCAAGCATTCTCTTCTACTTCGGATCATAGTTGAGCAGCGAAAGCAGTTTGGAAGTGTATCTGCTTTTCTTTTCTGGACAGAAGAAGTTGTTGTCTTCTGATGTTGAGGAGTTGAGTTTGAGTTCTTGGGTTTGGTTGGTCTTGAGGAGATCATTTTGTTGAAGTTGTTGGTCTAGTTTGTTCTAGAAGTATCAGCGAAGGTTGAGCTGATTAGTAAGGTTGTGGGCAGCCTGGGATTGTCTGAAGAGATTTTGTGGATAAGAATCGGAGGGATTTGGATTCTGAAGTCGGAGATTTAATTTTGGATAAATTTTCTCTGATCAAAAGTGAGCTATAAGATTTGGTAAGTCTGAGAAGTTAGCTCTGTATTGTTTTGAATTCTTTTCTGTGTTCTTGGAGAATAAGTGATTGATCTACAGGATTGGATTGCCAGTTTGGATAACTGGGATTCGATGAGTTTCACGTATCTCTGAGGGAATACGTGTATGATCTATCTCTGGTTGTGGAACCAGCAGTTCTGGAGTTATGGTTGTTGAGTCAGACTCGTTTGAAGTCTGATATCTCGTCTAGTGTTATAGATATAGTTGTATAGGAGCTTTGTAGCTTCATAGTATTGTTTGTTTGATTTCTGTAGAGCGAGTATCCCGGTGTATATATATATACCTGGGGAAACTCAATAAAATTCTATCCAGAATTTGTCTGGATAATTAGATTTGTTTGATTGATTGCTTTGACTGTTAGCATATGTTTGATATATGCTTGTGTTTAAAATTTAAAATTTGATAAGATTATTAAATTACCTTTGTTATAAATTTCGAGGACGAAATTCTTTTAAGGGGGAAGGATTGTAATATCCCGGAATTTTTAACAATATCAATTTAATAAGCTATAGTTAAAACTAAATTGATATTGATATTCTGTTAATAATTATTCAAATAAATTTAATAATCTTCTTCAATAAATATTTAAATTGGTTATTTTATCTTTTAAATGATATAAATTAATTTCTATTTACAATATAAATATATGGTTTATATTTTAAATAAAATTAGTATTGTTTTAATTTTAATAAGTAAAGTATATTTTTCTAGTTTTATTATCTGTAGTAATTTGGAAAATTTGTTTTATTTAATATTTAAGCTTTTCAAAGTTATTGAATAAATGATTTTGGTTTAAATTTAATAAATGAATCATGTTTTAAAATTCTAATATTTACATTTTAATTTGAAAATTTTGTTTTAAATTAGTATTGAGTTTTCAAAGACTATTTCATAAATAAATATATGATTTTAAAAATTGATAAGAAAAATATTTAAATATTTTTAAATTAAATTAGCTTGAGTTTTAAATTTAGAATGAATTTAACAAAATGATTTCATGACTTAATAAAATGGATTATTTATTTAATAAAAGTATAATTTCTTGCAAAATGATTTTAATTTAACAATAAGAGAGTTATAAAAACAATATTAACATGGTATTGTCTTTTTAAATAAAGTTTTGAATAGAATTTGTAATTTTTATTTCAAATTTAATTTATATTTGTAATTTGATTTGAAATTGTTTGATTTTGAATTTAGTTTGAATTTAAGTTCAAAAGTATAAATTGTTTAATTGTTTTAATTTTAATATGTATAAGTTTCAATTTGTAAAACATTGTTTGTTTTTATTTCTTTTGTAAATTTATACACATATTTTAAAAATAAATTAACAACTTAAATTAAGCTAACACACATGCATTACTTTGTAAATTTAAAAACAAATTATCTTTAAAAGATAACATGTGTTGCATTCATAAGCATTGGTTTAAACAAGTGTTCAAAAATTAATATACAAATTGACAAGTGTAAGATTTAGTTTTTATTTTTCTTATCTTTTAATTAAAATCTGAAAATACATTTAGTTAAGTTTGCATCTTCATTTCATATTACATTTTCATTCTTTCTTAATCAAAAGAAAATCTTCAAACTTTTAAAATCTAAATCATTTTCATATTAACAATCCACAAATCTGCATTTCCTAAATTTCAAAAACCCTGCAAGTTTAAGATCTGTATACCACAAATTCATCAAGTTCAAATCTGCATTCCCTCAAACCCAAACATCTGCATATTCCTCCTCTTCAAAAATCAAATCCGCCTTCACCTAAAATTCAAAACATTAGTCTGCAAAAATCAAATGAGCCTGCATATAATAATCTGTAAGCAAAACTTGCATATCCCATTTCCTCCAATCCTTCATCTGCATGCATATAGGAAGTTTAGCTACTGCATCTACATCTACACGCAAGTAACTAGGAAGGGATCATGAGCATTTAATCAGGATTGCAACTCAGATATTAAACAGAGGGGTAAAGCCTGCACTTGTCTTCTGCAAAAATTCAAAGGATCAACTGAGGTCTGCATTTTCTTTAAATGGTGAGTAACATTTAAAATCTTTAGTTTTAAAAATAAGTTGCATGTTTTACTGAATACAAATAATATTGTTGTGCTATCTGTCGTTGTTGATGTGGAAATGACTTATGTTCGTACTGTTTATATCATCTGTTCTGTTTTTGATTTTTTTTTCCAGGTAAAATTTTATTAATTACTCTTGCCTTTAATCAGTTATCCGTTAAAAGAAAGATGCAAAGTAAAGTTGTATTATTTTCATAAGTTAATGTTTAAAAATGTCAAGAAAGTTAAAATATGAGTTTGACTCTGGAAATAGGGAAAAGCATCATGCATGTTTATTTTTATCACAAACCAATCAAATGGATATTGTAATGTAGTAGTATAAATCAAATATATAAACTGTAACTTGATTTTTAAATCAAGTATTAGTATTTTTAGGTGCTTGACAAAGAAACAGTTTGTTCTTAAACCAAAATTGAATATAAGCAAAATTCTTGCAAATCTGTAGTTTAAGAAACTAAAAACTCTCCTGAGTTATAGAGTAAGGATCATTGATCCTCAGAAAATCAGAGATGAATTTTAAAACTGATTAGAGTAAGTGCAGTTTTGAATTTCTTCAGTTAACCCTAGTTTGAAGTGGGTTTGAGCATTTAGTCAGTGAGAGGTGTAGGGTTAATCGAGTATTCTGGGACTTGGTGGATGTGAAGTAGGTATGTGGAGGAGTTCGAGGTTGGAATGGGCGAACCTCAGGTGGTCGGAGCAACTTGAAATGGATGTTGACAGGTTTTGAGTAGAAACCTGTAAAAAATTTCCAGGTTTGAAATTTGGGGGTGAAGTTTGATTCTTGATTATTGGTTCGATCTGATGGTTGCTGTAGGCATACTTGTGTTTATGGAGGTTGCTGGATCATCTAGGATGATCGGAAGAGGTGGTGGTCGCCGTGCATATGCACGGCGACGAAAACTCTGGTGAACTGTTTTGGTTTGGGGGTGTTTCAGGGGAGGCCTTTGTGTTGCTCAAAGTAAGTTGTAAAACAACTCGAAGTGGTGATGCATATAACCCGAAGTAGAATTTAATTTTCTCGGGTTACTCTGTAACTTGCAGGTTTCAGGTTACAGACCTGTTTTTTTCTAAATCTGGATTTTAAAATTTAAATCTGTAATTTATGTTTAAAGCAAAGTTTGAGTTCAAATGCAATTCAAGTTGCATTACTGATTTGAATTCAAATTCCAGTTTTAAAATAAAAATAAAAGTTTAAAGATTTAACTTAATTAACTATTTTATTTTGGGTAAAATAGTTGAAACTTTTAATAATGAAGTTTTTAAAATGTGATTAAGATTTAAGAATTAATTTTGAATCTGGAAATTTAAGCTTAAACCTGAACTCCAGTTTTAAATTTAAATAGAAGATTTAAATTGAAAGTTTAAACTATGAATGAGTTGGAAATTTCTAAAATTTTAAAATGAATTTAACTTCAAATTCTTATGATTTCATTTTTAAGTCAAACTTTTATTTTGACTTGTAATTTTAAATAAGTTTTTAAATTATTTAAAACTTTGATAAGTTTAAAATTATTCTATTTTAAACTTGAATTTAGATTGGAATTTAAAGGTAATTTCATAAGTAATTAGTTTTGAATTAAATTGTTTTAAACATAATTAAGTTATGTTTTAACTTGAAATTTAAATTAAGATTAATATTTCAGGATTAATTTAATTAACAAAGTAATTAAGATTAATTAATTTAATTAATTAATTAAATTTGGAATTAATAATTGATTATTGATTAATCAATTTGGAATTAAGATCATTAATTAAATTTTTAATTAATGATGAATGAATATTATGTAATTAAGTTATGTTTCATCTTGGAAATTAAATTAAGTAATATGTAAAAATTAATTTAATTAATAAGGTAATTATGATTAATCAATTAATTTAATTTATTAATTGATTTTGGAATTAATAATTGATTAATGATTAATCATACTATAATTAAGATCATTAATTAGATTGGTAATTAATGACGAATATTAATTATGTAATTAATTTTTTAATTAAGGTTAATTAATTTAATAATTAACTTTAATTAATTAATGATTAAAGATAATTTAAAATGGTAATTAATTTAAGTTAATTACTTTATAAAATAATTTGAGGATGGTTAATGAAGGTCATTAAACATGATTATCTAACAATTAATTAATGTTTTTAATTTTTATAATTAATTAGATTAATTAATTTAATAATAATCAATTGTGAATGATTTGAGTATAATTACTAAAAGTAATTAGGGAATTAATTATTTAATGTAATTAATTTAGTTTAAAATGATTGTTTATTTTTAATTAATAAAGTCTAATTAATTATAAACACTTGAGATTTATAAATAATTACTTTATGTAATTAAAGTTTTGGAAATTACTTAGTTAAGTAATTAATTAATAATTACATGATTGTAATTAAGTGGAGATGTTTAAGTATGAGATAATTTGGATTAATTATTTAGTAATTAATCAAATAATTAATTAAGAAATTAATTTAAGGATAATTAATTTGGTTTAATATAGTAATTAAGTTAGTTAATTACTTAGGGTAATTAATTTAAGGAATAATTAAGGATCATTAATTATTTTAATTAATGATGTAATTAAAGATGATTAATTAAGATTAATTAATCAATAATAGATAATTAGGGTAATTAATTAATTAATTAAGGATTAATGTAATTAATTAGATTAATTAATTGAAGTAATTAGAGGTTAATTACTGTTTAGTTGTGAATAATTAATTTTGTGAAATTAATTTAGGATAATTACATGAATGTAATTAAGGGTAATTAACCAAGAGTGATTAATTAAGATAATTTATTTTGAATGATTGATTAGTTGATTGTAATCAATTAAATGGTTGAGTAAGCAAGTTATATATTGATGATGTAATTAATTTAATTTATTTTAAATTAATTAAAGATGGGTAATTAATTTAATTCATTTGAAATTAATTAGTGATAGAGATAGTTAATTTAATTCATTTTAAATTAATTATATTATGGTATGAGTAAATCTTTGCTTATGTATGAATGGATGTCATTGATTGTCTTGGATGCTTTGTGATCTCAGTAATGAGATAAATGATATTGTGTGATATGGATGCTTGGTTGTATTGTGATGATAACATAGGTTATCTATTGTGGTGGTATTATATGGAATATCTATGTGATATTGATGATATGAATTACCTGTTATGTGATAATATTGATTATCAGTTATGGTTTATGAATTATCTATCTGAGTGTATATAGATACTGTAATTGAATTGTTTTAAACCTTTAAAACAACTTGGACCCTTAAAGACACGCTTTGGTTTTCGATGAGACCGGGATCGGGTTTCCATATTGGATATCCGAAAACCACATCGATTCCAAATAACGTTAGGTCGTGTATCAAAGTGGAGCTTTGTGAAGACTCGAGGTGTAAGGACTATGAGTCAGTATAACTCTGTGGGTGATTCCGTTATGAGTTTGACGGAATTAGTTCTTATAGATTCGAGATGGTGAATTAGAGTGCAAGGGTTATTGTCGTTGACTCTGAGGGTGATTCCAAAATGAGTGTAACAAGATAATGCCTTCTGTTTTGTTCGAACCCGGAACGAACTTGTATGGATTGAATGCTTTCAGAACATCGTCAGGTGGACGATGAGCATTCTAAGTGATATGTCCTATAAAGGTAATCGTAGCCTCAAGCCTCATCAACCGGGAATGGCTAAAACAGGAGAGGTGCAGCAAGGCTTCGTGGGTCGCACCCACTGGAGAGCAAGATTTACCTCTGTCTAGAAGTCCCTTTATATTCGGCTGTGTGGGTGGTTGCTAGCTACAACAATGGGGTTGTCTTGTTCGGAACTATTCAGTAAGGAATGGGTCCGGCTTTGTGTTGCAGGGGGTCGGGAGTGATCCTCGGTACGTTGATCTAGGCCACGTACTGTGACGGGCAGTACCCCAGTAGCCCTACCATTGTATGGAATCCAAAATCCAATAAGTGCCAACGGTTTTGATTGTATTACCCACTTTTGTGGCTAGTAGCTGGAATTTAATGAATGTAACAATTTCGGCTATTTCTTATTTATTTGAAAACCCTAGACTCCATTATAATATCATCAGATTTCCTATCAAATGTTTTGGTTAGCGTAAGGTAAAAACTTTTCCATGTTTATGTGTGGGAAGTCTTACGTGATACCTTTCTTTTCAAAAGGTTTTTGAAAGTTAAGCAACTTTAACATGTTACTCACAGCGGACCCATGTCTGACCCGGAGTTTATTTTTGTTTTTCATAAACTCTTGGGTACTCAAATTTTTACGAGTAGTCAAGGGAATTCAAGTTAGGATTCAGGTTTTCTTTGACGAATTATAGAGGAGCAATGGAGCAGGAGGCTTCCGCGTGTAGTTATATATATGGTATTCTGTTGTGTGTTCTCTGAGTTGTTGTCTTTGAGTTGTATCAAGTTGTATAACTAGACAGGTGTTTATAACTGTCTAGTATGTGTTATATATCTGTGTACTCTGATAATGGTTGTAAACTATGTAATATTTATGTTATTAACATAATTTATTCGTTCTGCTGTTAGATTCTGATGTTGTTTCTTTCTTCCCTTCTTTCTATTCTATTTTCTATCCCTTTCTTTCTTAAAAGATGATGCGATTTTCTGGTGGTAGAAGGTCGGGTCGTCTCACATTGCCAAGATCTTCGATGCAAATTCCTGAATTTTTGGTGTGCTCCATTTATTTCGTCTTTCATTATTAACATAGAATACTCCAAAAAGTAAGCGTTCTAACTTCCATCTTGGTCCAGTGTCATAAATTTTGAATGAGTCATATATATTATCTTTCCATCCATTCTTAATTTCGCTCTTACAATCTTTGACCAATCCAATATACTCATGAAATTCATCGTTGGTCTCTTTGACTTTCTCTCTGATCTTTTTCTTTTTTATTTCTTTAATATTCTTTATTTCCATTTCTTCATATTTTTGTTCGTACTTCAAATCTCCTCCAATATCTTGAATTTCTTTACCTTGATTGATGATTTCTTCATTTTCATCTCCATTACTTTCGCGCTTTTTAATATTTGTGTCATCTTTGCTTACTTGTTTTCTTCGCCATCTTCGTTTCCTTCTTCTACGTGTTCTTCTTCCTCTTTCACTTTTTCACCCGTTTTTATTTCTTCTTCCGTCTTTTCAAATTTTACTACCATGGTAGTCTTCTTTTTCACTTCATTGGTTTTGAAAGGTCTTCACCTGTAATCGTTATGACTTTCTCTTCAATTATCTTTGATGACTCTTCTGCAACATTCTTCTCCATATCAGTATTCATTTTCTCTTCCTCTTCCAGCACAGTATTTTCTCTTATTTCACTGTTTTTCTTCTCCTTATCGGCTAACATATTTTCTTCAAAATATCCTATTTCATTCTTTTTAACTCCCTTATCCAAGAACCATTCCTTTTCATCTTTAATTTTAACCGCTCTGAGTGCCCATAAAAGTATAGAGCCTTCATCATTTTCTTTAACGAAGTCTGATCTTTCTTGAAGTTTAGTGAAAGGTGATCTACATTTAGAAGCAAAAATGCTCAAAATTTTCACAACTATAACATTTTATTTGATATTTTTCATACCATAGAATTCCATTTTAATTTGCGCTACCTTCTCCTTCTCTATCTCTTATGTTGTATGTGTTTTTCCTTTTCTCCTCTCTATACCAGCATTCATTTGTCATATGACCGAGTTTGTGGCAATTAAAACATTCAAATTAGCCACGACCTCTTTCGCTTTGGCTCCACCTTATTTCATTTTTAAATGTCTCATTTTTTCACAAGGTGAGCTTTGTTTGAAGAGCTTACTCCAATGCCTCTTCTTTAACCTCTCTCTTCAATTTTTCTTCATGGGCTGTAGTGAACCCATGAGTTGATCAATGGTCATAGATCCTAGATCTTTAGATTCTTCAATTGGTACAACTATGTAATCAAATTTTGAATATAAATATCGTACAATTTTATCAACAACTCTAAGGTCTTATATTTTTTTCTCCATATCTTTTCATTTGATTGACAACTGATAAAACTCGAGAAAAATAATCATCAATTGGTTCTGATGATTTCATATATAAAGATTCAAACTCACCTCGCATAGTCTGTAGTCTAATTTTCTTCACTTTATCGATTCCTTTAAAAGCGTTTTCCAAATTCTCCCATGCTTCCTTGCTAGTTTATGCATTAGTTATCTTCTCAAACATAGCATCATCCAAAATTTGGTAGATGAGCGTAAGAGCCTTTCGACCTTTCTTCTTCAAATTCTTTAAATTATCCCTTTCAATTTGGGATAAAGCGGAAATATCGGCGGGTTCTTCCTACCCATTTTTTACGATATCTCACGCATCTTGTGATCCAAGCAGCGCCTTCATGTGAATACTCCAACTTTCATAATTCTCCTTCTTTAGTGACGGAACTTGAAAAGAGTCGTTTCGTTTTCCATCTTCCTTGATTAGCAGCCTGGCTCTGATACCACTTTTGGAAAATTTTAGGAGGATCTTCAAGCTCTGATACCACTATTGGAAAATTTTCTATAGAAAGAAGAATGATGGAGAAACTTTTTAATTTACCAATGGAAAATGAGATAATATTTTATAAATGCCGAAATAGCTAGCTATATTTTTCTTTGCACTTTTATTCTTTTTGCTTGCTTACAAATACATTTGCTTGCTTATAAGAGGAATGAAAACATTCATATTTATAGTGTGATACAATCTCTAGACTTTTCTTTAATCTTTCATATTCTAGAATATTATTGATAAAGCATATTCTAGAATTCTCAAAATTACATATCTGGTAAGTCTAGATTATTCTCTATTCTTAATTCGACATTTCCACTAATACAAAGATTATAATCATCAACATAATTGACGTTTCCTAAAAACCAAGTTTATTTTCAACACAAATAATATCAAAAGTCGCAACCTTCCTATAAAAGGTATCCTACAACCATAGAAAATAAAAGTTTCACGTCATCGCCATAAAAATTCTACAACCAGCATTTAGTTAGTGTATATTATTTTCCTCCGCATGCAAGCACGTGTAACATTTATCTTTTTCTCTATCTTTAACTTACCATGTTCCCTATAAATGCTCTTTAAAAATTACTGCAGACTAGGCTAATATGTACTTTTCCACTGAAAATATGTTACTAATGTACACAACTAACTCTTACTCTTACCTCATACCCACGGCTCTATTACCCACGTCAATGCACATATTTGCCTATCCTCATCAACTAACCTCTGTAAATTCTTTTGCCAACGTAAATTCCACTTAAGCATCTTCAATCTTCATATTACTTTTCAGGACAAAATGTCAAAGGTACTTCTCTCTTATCTCTTACTCACACACTGTGACAACCCAAGATTTTTCATATATTTTAATATTTGACTTTGTTTTATTTTGAAATTATTTTAAAGTTATTTTATTTCAAACATTTCATTTTTAAATGTAGGTGTTGATTATTATGTGAATTATAATTTCAAACCGGTATAAATTGGATATTTTACTAAAAAATGAATTTCTGTTCAAACTGGTCAAACCTTGACTTTTAAATTTCAAATTTAAATATTTAAATTCTTAAATTTTATCTTTTATTATGAAAATAGATTTAATAACTTGAATATGGCTTTTCGTTTCGTTGAAAACGGATTTAATTTGTGAAAGTTATGTACATTTTAATTTTGAGTATAATTTGTTTTATTTTGAAATTTTGTCTATTTTAAATTATATAAATCATATTTTCTATGTTATATTTTATTTTAATATGTGTTAATATGTTATTTTATGTATATTTTGTCTTTTAATATCTTTAAAGTGATAACAAAAAATTTTGGAAATTTATTGTATTTATTTCCTATTTTTAAAGGTTGTTTTCTATTTTTCTGCTATTTTCTTCATTTAAATTATATTTAATTAAAATTTATATATTTATTTTGTGAATGCATTTTTATTTTTATGTTGTTATCTTTGTTATAAATATTTTTACAAGTCCATATAAATTTTCCAAAGTTCATTCTGTTCATTTTCAAATTTTCTAGTCTAGTTTGCTATTTTGTGCTACTTTCTTATTTTAACCTTATATAATTAATATATATTTTTATATTTTGTTAAATTTTCGAAATTTTAACTGAAATAATTATTATTTTTAGTAATTTAATCTTATATAACTAAATTAAAAGAAATTTGAAAGGGTTTTGACTTTTGGTTTTCAAATGGCCCTTTATCTTCCACCCTTTCACATTCAACATAACTATTCATCAATTAGCTTTTATTATACACATTTTTCAGCCGCATATTTTCATTTCCATTCACATAAACTCATTTCCCACTTCTGAAACAAAAAAAATTTGGCCTTGCTTGAGGAGAAAGTTTGGTAAAAGAATTCTTTTTCTCTTCTTCTTTTGTTTATTTCTTATTGTTTGAATTTGATTTGCACTTGTTCTTTTATGTCATAGGTTCGGTCACCTCCTCTCTAGCCCCTGCCACCTCCGTCACTGCCTAAGAACATCACCATATTCACCTCTTCTCTGACCAAACCCCAAGCCATGCCTCCTTGTGGATTGATCCATCACCAAAATCCAACAAAACTCCATAAAACTTGCCTAGACCGAACACATCATCCACATCCACCACTTCCACCACCCATGGCCGACCAAACACCACCACCACCTGCCCTGTTCCAGACCTGAGACACCTCTACACACCACCTACTGACCCCGCCTGAAATAGCCGTGACCTTTATGCCCTTGGCCGAGCCAAACTATGGCCTTAAACCCTTGTATCTTGCTTTGTTAGTGTAGTTCCACCACCACCCACCTTTGCACCACCTTCTAGCATGTTAGGCCGACCCTTAGCAACCCAGACCTGAACCAAAAACATTGCTTTAAACATGTAATACACTTATGGCCGAACCCAATGTGTGTTGGAGACAAGTGCAAAACAATTCCGCTTTGATTTGTGCAGTCAACATTATATATATATGTTGTAATTATATTCCTATTTACGTTTATTAATATATTTATGATACTATTGCCATATGGCAATAGTATCATAAATATATTAATAGATGTAAATAGGAATATACTTACAACATATATATATATAATGTTCTCTCTAGAGAGAACATTATATATATATATATATATATGTATATATATATATATATGTATATATATATATATGTATATGTATATCTATATATATGTATATGTATATATATATATATATATATGTATATATATATATATATATGTGTATATATATATATATATATATGTTGTAATAATTTACCTATTTACATAATATTTTAGAAATATATAGTTATAGTTTTGTGTGACTTGTATTCAAGGGGTTTGATACTTTGGCTCCTCCACTTATATTTGTATCGTTTTATTGTGCTTGTTTGGATCTCATTCGTACATTCGTCGTTGTGTCTCCAGCACAAACCAGTGAGTTATTCTCACCAGACAATATGTACATTTATAACTAGTAAATTGATCCCTTTTGAATCTGTAAAATACATTATCATGTTACACCTGCTATGTTATGATTTTTGATGTTCACCCATGCTTAAACACCTGTTATATCATATGTTATTGTTATATTATGTTGTTCTATTATTTTATCAGTTTATCACGCTGCAAGTTCCTTTTAGATAAGAATCACTATGGGTTGAAATGATACATACCCGAACGGACTTTAGAATAGGAGAAAATCGTTATGGGCTGAAATGATAGGCCTCAATGATTTTCAATTATTTTCATTTACTTGAGATTGCGGGTTTGAAATGATCAAACCCGGGTATTCTTTTTAAATTACGGGTTGAAATAATATATTACCCGTATCACTTTACCTAGGCTAGAAAATGAAATACAGACCCCTTGTTAAAATATGTTTTTCTTAAAATTTTAAAATATTTTAGAAATGTAAATATTATAATATTTTGATTTAAATTTGATTAAAAATGATTTTTTGTTAAAGCATTATTGACTCCCTGAAAATTTATAAGTGAAATAAATTAATGGTAAAGTTAGAAAATCTGAAATGTAAGTTTTTTGGAAATTATAATTTTCTGATAAATGGAATTTAAATTAAATATGAAAATATGATAAATTTATGGTATTTTGAATTAAATGAATTTAAAATAATTCGATAATATATTAATGATTTTTGAATTAAGTTAAAATGTGAAATGAATGAATATTTAAGTTGAAATTTTGAAATATAACTAAAATTGGAAATTTGTGAATTTGGCTTAAAAGTGAATTTTAAGTTAAGAAAATAAAAATGAAATTAAGTTACATTTGAAAATTTAAACTTAAGTGTTAAGTTAAATTTAATTTAATGAATTTAAAATTTAGTGTTGAAATTTAATAAGTGAATTACTATTAAATTTTGATTTTTGAATAGAGATTTAACGTTATAAAATCATGAATATAAGGGTATTTGAATGATTGTTTTAAAAGTGAAATTATATTATTTTATAAGTTAAAAATGGTTTAAATAAGAATATAATTGTTTGTGAAATTATACTGAATATTTGAAGTTAATTTACTGCATTTCTAAAATGCTATTAATTCTAATGTAAAGGATAATACAGCATTTGTAAATGCTGTAGTTGACAATAATGAACCAAATGGCTCAATTTAATTAAAGGATATTATAGCATTTTTGTGAAGGTTATAATGGTTGAATTTAACTAAGTTTATTTGAAACTAATGGAACCCTATTACAGCATTTCAAATGTTGTCTTTTGTTAAATTGAACTATTTTAAGTGTGACTTTCCGTAGCATTTTCTAAATGCTACGAAAGTTGAATTTTCATTGTTTTAATAAATTTAAGTAAATGAATGATCTTTGAAAGATTAAAATTTTGAAAATTTAATTATTTAATATAATATCTTCATTTTAATGATTTAAATGAAGCAATTTGTTTCGAAATATAAACTATTTTGAAATATGTTTTGAAATGGTATTTAAATTAAATAAAAATGAATATGGTTTGGAAGATATGATATTTGGATATTTTGAAACGGATTTTGAATGATATTGAATTTTTAAATGATATTTGATTTCGAAGTATAGATACTATTTTGAAATTTTAACCACAGGATGTATTTAATTTATGGTTTAACTGAGCTTTAAAGGATGGGCGATCTCCAGGAATCCTTTAAGTTATGGTGCATTTCTACTACAGTTCACTTGAGTTGATTTACATTATATAAGTATATATTATCCTGACTCGAGTGTTTTGTGTTTTAATTTACGCTCGGGTCAGCCTGAGTATTTACAGCTTTGGATTCTCTTTCTGGAGCTAGTCTTTGCTAGAGTTTCTGCTTATCTACATTTATATCTACTTTCTGTTTCAGCTATTCTAGTTTATCTCATGTATTAGTGAACTTCTATGTATTTGGGATTTCTATTTTGTTGTTTTCAGACTGTATTATGTTTTTGGTTTGAGACTCTGCCGTATTAGCTTCATGAACTACTATGTATTTTATATTCCGTTGCGAGGTATTCTGTTTGTTCTGTATCTGTGATTCTGTGATTTGTATTTCATTTGCTCCAAATTTATTTACAATGCGGTATTTTGAGCAATTCAAGTCCGACATGTGTGTCTGCCATTGCACTTGGAGGGTGCAGCGTGATAGAGCTTTGGTTTTAGGCAAACCATTGCCTGTGGAGAAAAAACTCATTAGAGATAGGGTAGAAATACCCTAGAATTAGTGAAATCAATCTCAGAATCCTTTCTTGTGAGAGAACGTATTTTCGACATATAAAATAATTTCCAAATGATTTTTAAAGGATTTTCAAAGATTATTTTGGTACAAAAATTTTCTTATTTTGAAACCAAGATTTTCAAAACTTCATCCCTTCAGTATCCATCTTGTTAGAAATCTTTTGGTTAGGATTCTTATCGATTAGGATTCCTTGGACTTTGGAACGCTCCCACTTGTTCTGAAATCCAATCTTGTCTTCCCTATTCTATCCATTTTGATTTTGAAGCATTTCATAACTCCACTTTGGAATGACCTCTATAAAGATCGGTGATTCCGCAAATCTTTGAATGATTTGTAAATGGGTGAAAATACTTTATAATTGGCATTGATTCACCGGAGATTCATGTATCCTCGGTTTTCGATGCTATCTATCTCCTGCTCTACCCGGATTCTATCTCTGGCGATCGAATATCGATTTGCCTTAGATTTTCGAATTGATTATATTACTGAAGTCACGGTTGACCGGTTAAGGTCGCCCGCGATTTATATAGGCTTATCATCTTCTATTTGGTAATAAAATTATCTTATCTTCATTCGAGCTTATCTTCGAAACAGAATTCTGTTTGATTAGAGTTATTCTAAATTCGAATCTCCATATTGCTTGAAATCTAACCTTGAATCATTCTTTGGAAATTTTTGTTTGATTGTATTTTGAATTTGTGCATACACCGAAATTATTATTTTGACAAGGATGACCCTATTTTGTATATAAAAGTGAAATGTTTTCAATAAGGATTTTTACCTTTGGAAAATAAAAATTTGAAGCTTTGAAAGGATTTGAAATTTTGGAAATTTATAAGAAAATGTGATTTATATAAAAATGATTTATAAATGAAGGGTTTTGAATTTGAATTTCGAGGAATCGAACTTCGGTGTTTTGAAATGGGTTTTTAAGATTTTGGAAAATATATGAAAATATATAACAATAATATGATTTAAAGATATTTTTCCAAATAAGAAATGTTTCAAATGTATTCGAATGAATTCCAATGATGTCAAAGAGATTTCAAAGAAGTTTCAAGAAATAAAAGTCCAGAACCCACTTATGTCGCTGAAAAATAATTTCGGTGATGAATACATCCATCATCGACATTGATTTTTGAGTTTCTGAGTGGGGAAGAGGCCGCTCTTGTAGATTTGCTATGCGAGTGATTTTATGAAACCAAATTTTGATTTTCGATTTCGAAGTACGGTTTGATATTCGAAAGATATGTGTATATGTATATATATATATACACATATAATTGAAATGATTTAAAATAAGCCGGTGTTCAATCCTCGAGATTCAAATTTGTTTTGGTATAACCTTACCTATTGGAATCGATTTACTAAGTTGTTGGTGATTTCCAACTCTTGGATTGAAAATATGATTTCTTCAACTATTTTGAAGGTTCGAGCACTTCCAAATCAAGGTTAACTTTTCAAAGCTAAGAAATTTTGAATGGTATAAGGTATTTGATAAAGTATAAGTTTAGTTTGGTATGATTAATGTATAAAGTAATATGATTTTTATAAGTTTGAAACTGTTGTGGAGTGAAATAAATAAGACTATTTTGAATTATACTAGTATGAAATATAGTTTTGAAAAGATATTTGAAGTAAAATGTTGAGTTTTTGTTAAATTTATAAGTTAAGGAAAACAGTGAATTTTGACTTAACAAATGAAAGTGAGTTTTAAATTGAATATTTTATTTAAAATTTTGTTATGATAAATCATATGTTAAAAATTATTTAAATGTGAAATTTTGAAGTCTAGAAATATGATTTATAAGTTTAAAATTTGCTAAAATTGATGTTGTATTGTTTTTTAAAAGTTATAATAAAATCTGGAATTTTCTTAATAGCATTTCTAAAATGCTATAGTTTTATGACAACATTTTAAAATGCTGTTGTCTTTGAATTTAACTCTATTTGAATTAACTAAATATCTATTATGGCATATTATAAATGCCGTTATTCTTGAACTAAACTATTTTGGAAACTATAAGTTACGATAGCACTTTTAAATGCAGACATTGTTATAGATTTTAACACTGTTGAGTTATGTTTTAAAAAGTTAAATGATTTAATTTTGGAATTGATTATTTGTGAAATTTAAGGAGTTTTGAATATAATTTAATATTTAAATTTGAATTTTAAGGAATTTAAGTTGAATTTGAATTTAAATAAGGTTTACTTGGTTATGTGTTAAATGGAATGAAATGTAATGAGATAAATGAATTTTTGAATGGAATTTTTTAATGTATTTTGTAATGATATTTGAAATAATAATTGAATGACATATTTGATTTTTATAAATGATATTTAAATTTAAATATTTGAAATTAAATTCAAATAATGATTTGATAATGAGGCTTTGAATGATATAATCTTTATTTGATAAAGAATGTGAATCAGGAACGATAACTGATTTTGATAAATGAAATTTAAAGTTTATATTTGTATGAAAGGATATTTGAATTACTTGTAATTTGAAATTTAATTAAAAATGATGGATTTACGAAATGAATATGTCAAGACTAAGTAATAATGAAGTAAAATTTGAGATATATGAAATTATAAAATTTATTTTTGGAATATGGTACATTTAAGCTCTGAAATATATTAAAGATTGAATAGTTTATTTTGCTGATCAAATCTTTATTTGAAATTTGATAATATTTGAAATGGTTTTGTTGGAAAACTAAATTGAATTGAAACTGTTGGTTTGAACTGAATTAAAGCTGGAAATTGTAGACTTGGGTTTAAATTGAATAAATTTGTGAAATGTAAAGAATTAAAGGGATGTTTTACGATTTCAAATGTATGATTTAGAAAAGTTATGATTTTCAAAGTGTAATGATTTCAAGTATTTTGGTTTTGAAAGATTTATAACTTTGAATGTATTATGATTTTTGAAAGTGGATATATGTTTGAAATGGAAATGAATTTGTTTGACCTAAATTTTTGTTGATTTGCAAATTTGGATTATTTTCTAAATCTATTGTTTTAAGAAACTTTAAAATTGAGTATATGTAATTCAGAAGAAATGATTTGGCGAAATCATATATGATTTTGAAACTGAATAGTTATTGAAACAAATTAAAATTGAGAACCTTGTTTTACTAAATACTTGATTTGGGAGTTATCGAACTTATATAAAATGGATTTGTATAAGTATGAAGTTGATTTGAAAATGTTGAATTGAAAAGGTACTCAATTTGTAAATTAAAATCTTATATAATCGAAGTTTATATAAGTATGATTTGATATACTATTGATTTTGAAAAGTATTCGATTTGAAAATGAAATCTTATATATAATGGAATTTATATAAGTGCGATATTTGAAGCTGTGATTTTGAAGGGCTACTATATATGGTATATTATATTTTGATGTAAGAGGTATGGAAAGTACCCTCCGGAAGAAGTATAGTGATATGCTTCGACCCAGATGGACTTGGGGAATCCAGGAATGGATTCGACCGATAAACCCTAATGAACTTGGGTGAATTCAGAAATGGATTCGAACTGATATGGTTGTCCGGACTTAAACTCATGAGTTCCTCATATTTTTTTCCAGGGTAGATGGTTCTTTAGTTTACCCAATGGAGGCACTTTCGATCCTGGGATCTGTTGTTTATGGATCTTCCGGGAAGGAAGTGCATCCATTGCGTAAATCATTGAATCAGCAGCGTACCACTGCAGCAGGGGTCGATGGTCCCATGTTTACAAACTGGCTACGATATTTTTCTGGAATCCGAAAGGTAGAAGGATCTTCTGGAAAGTGTTGTGTTCATTTCGTAAATACTGGATCAGCAGCGGGCCACTGCTATCGTATTATCATCATTTGACATTGGATTTTGAGCGGAACTTCTCATACCTATTGTTTTAGTATTTTCACTGGGTGTTGAAACAGGTGTACTAAGTACTTTGAGAATTCTAGCTTTGCGCCTGATCAACGCATAGCCAAAGTCTGCAGGAACGAAAGTAAACTTGTTAAGACATCGAGTTATAAAAGTATTTTGGTAAAGTATTGTATAAAGGATATACTAATCATGATTTAAAATGTCTTAAATATTGTTTACTTCGAACTATCAAATTTGAATCAAATAACTAATTATCATATTAAATGTTTAACGTGTCAAATATAAAAAAAATTAAAATAATGGTTCATCCATGTCTTTCAACTTGTTTTCCCTCCTAGCTAATTTTTCCCTACCTTCTTTTAGGATGTCTTCCAACCTATTGTTCTTTCTTGTTGTTTCTCCGCTTCGTTCCTTTTCGAGGACGAAAAGATTTGAGTGGGGGAGAGTGTAACAACCCTAGATTTTTCATATATTTTAATATTTTACTTTGTTTTATTTTGAAATTATTTTAAACTTATTTTATTTCAAACATTTCATTTTTAAATGTAGGTGTTGATTATTATGTGAATTATAATTTCAAACCGGTATAAATTGGATATTTTACTAAAAGATGAACTTCTATTCAAACTGGTCAAACCTTGACTTTTAAATTTCAAATTTAAAAATTTAAATTCTTAAATTTTATCTTTTATTATGAAAATAGATTTACTAACTTTAATACTGCTTTTCGTTTTGTTGAAAACGGATTTAATTTGTGAAAGTTATGTACATTTCAATTTTGAGTATAATTTGTTTTATTTTGAATATTTGTCTATTTTAAATTATATAAATCATATTTTCTATGTTATATTTTATTTTAATATGTGTTAATATGTTATTTTATGTATATTTTGTCTTTTAATATTTTTAAAGTGATAATAAAAAATTTCCAAAATTTATTGTATTTATTTCCTATTTTTAAAGGATGTTTTCTATTTTTCTACTATTTTCTTCATTTAAATTATATTTAATTAAAATTTATATCTTTATTTTGTGAATGAATTTTTATTTTTATGTTATTACCTTTGTTATAAATATTTTTACAAGTCCATATAAATTTTCCAAAGTTCATTCTGTTCATTTTCAAATTTTCTAGTCTAGTTTGCAATTTTGTGTTATTTTCTTATTTTAACCTTATATAATTAATAAATATTTTTATATATTTTTATATTTTGTTAAATTTTCGAAAGTTTAACTGAAATAATTATTATTTTCAGTAATTTAATCTTATATAAATAAATTAAAAGAAATTTGAAAGGGTTTTAACTTTTGGTTTTCAAATGGCCCTTTATCTTCCACCCCTTCACATTCAACATAACTATTCATCAATTAGCTTTTATTATACACATTTTTCAGCCGCATATTTTCATTTCCATTCACATAAACTCATTTCCCACTTCTGAAACAAAAAAAATTCGGCCTTGCTTGAGGAGAAAGTTTGGTAAAAGAATTCTTTTTCTCTTCTTCTTTTGTTTATTTCTTATTGTTTGAATTTGATTTGCACTTGTTCTTTTATGTCATAGGTTCGGTCACCTCCTCTCTAGCCCCTGCCACCTCCACCACCACCTGAGAACATCACCATCTTCACCTCTTCTCTGACCAAACCCCAAGCCATGCCTCCTTGTGGATTGATCCATCACCAAAATCCAACAAAACTCCATAAAACTTGCCTAGACCGAACACATCATCCACATCCACCACTTCCACCACCCATGGCCGACCAAACACCACCACCACCAGCCCTATTCCAGACCTGAGACACCTCTGCACACCACCTACTGACCCCACCTGAAATAGCCGTGACCTTTATGCCCTTGGCCGAGCCAAACTATGGCCTTAAACCCTTGTATATTGCTTTGTTAGTGTAGTTCCACCACCACCCACCTTTGCACCACCTTCTAGCATGTTAGGCCGACCCTTAGCAACCCAGACCTGAACCAAAAACATTGCTTTAAACCCGTAATACACTCATGGCCGAACCCAATGTGTGTTGGAGACAAGTGCAAAACAATTCCGCTTTGATTTGTGCAGTCTATTCTATCATTGTTTATCGTATTTGCATTTGAAACTTATGTTATTGTTATTGTTATTGTTTTGTGTGACTTGTATTCAAGGGGTTTGATACTTTGGCTCCTCCACTCATATTTGTATCATTTTATTGTGCTTGTTTGGATCTCATTCGTGCATTTTTCGTTGTGTCTCCAGCACAAACCAGTGAGTTATTCGCACAAGACAATATGTACATTTATAACTAGCAAATTGACCCCTTTTGAATGAGTAAAATACATTATCATGTTACACCTGCTATGTTATGATTTTTGATGTTCATCCATGCTTAAACACCTTTTATATCATATGTTACTGTTATATTATGTTGTTCTATTATTTTATCAGTTTATCACACTTCAAGTTCCTTTTAGATTAGAATCACTATGTGTTGAAATGATACATACCCGAACGGACTTTAGAATAAGAGAAAATCGTTATGGGCTGAAATTATAGGCCTGAATGATTTTCGATTATTTTCATTTACTTGGGATTGCGGGTTTGAAATGATCAAACCCGGGTTTTCTTTGTAAATTACGGGTTGAAATGATATATTACCCTTATCATTTTACCTAGGCTAGAAAATGATATACAGAACCGTTGTTAAAATATGTTTTTCTTAAAATTTTAAAATATTTTAGAAATGTAAATATTATAATATTTTGATTTAAATTTGATTAAAAATGATTTTTGAAAGCATTATTGACTCTCTGAAAATTTATAAGTGAAATAAATTAATGGTAAAGTTAGAAAAATGTGAAATGTAAGTTTTTTGGAAATTATAATTTTCTGATAAATGGATTTTAAATTAAATATGAAAATATGATAAATTTATGATATTTTGAATTAAATGAATTTAAAATAATTTTATAATATATTAATGATTTTTGAATTAAGTTAAAATGTGAAATGAATGAATATTTAAGTTGAAATTTCGAAATATAACTAAAATTGGAAATTTGTGAATTTGGCTTAAAAGTGAATTTTAAGTTAAGTAAATAAAAATGAAATTAAGTTATATTTGAAAATTTAAACTTAAATGTTAAGTTAAATTTAATTTAATGAATTTAAAATTTAGTGTTGGAATTTAATAAGTGAATTACTATTAAATTTTGATTTTTGAATAGAGATTTAACTTTATAAAATCATGAATATAAGGGTATTTGAATGATTGTTTTAAAAGTGAAATTATATGATTTTATAAGTTAAAAATGGTTTAAATAAAAATATAGTTGTTTGTGAAATTATACTGAATATTTGAAGTTAATTTACTGCATTTCTAAAATGCTATTAATTCTAATGTAAAGGATAATACAGCATTTGTAAATGCTGTAGTTGATAATAATGAACCAAATGGCTCAATTTAATTAAAGGCTATTATAGCATTTTTTGTGAAGGTTATAATGGTTGAATTTAACTAAGTTTATTTGAAACTAGTGGAACCTTATTACAGCATTTTAAATGTTGTTTTTTGTTAAATTGAACTGTTTTAAGTGTGGCTTTCCGTAGCATTTTCTAAATGCTGCGAAAGTTGAATTTTCATTGTTTTAATAAATATAAGTGAATGAATGAACTTTGAAAGATTAAAATTTTGAAAATTTAATAATTTAATTATTAAATTTAATATCTTCATTTTAATGATTTAAATGAAGCAATTTGTTTCGAAATATAAGCTATTTTGAAATATGTTTTGAAATGGTATTTAAATTAAATAAAAATGAATGTGGTTTGGAAGATATGATATTTTGATATTTTGAAATGGATTTTGAATGATATTGAATTTTTAAATGATATTTGATTTTGAAGTATAAATACTATTTTGAAATTTAACCACGGGATGTATTTAATTTATGGTTTAACTGATCTTTAAAGGATGGGCGATCCCAAGCATCCTTTAAGTTATGGTGCATTTCTACTATAGTTCACTTGAGTTGATTTACATTATATAAGTATATATTGTCCTGACTCGAGTGTTTTGTGTTTTACTTTACGCTCGGGTCATCCTGAGTATTTACAGCTTTGGATTCTCTTTCTGGAGCTAGTCTTTGTTGGAGTTTCTGCTTATCTACATTTATATCTACTTTCTATTTCAGCTATTCTAGTTTATCTCGTGTATTAGTGAACTTCTATGTATTTGGGATTTCTATTTTGTTGTTTTCAGACTGTATTATGTTTTTGGTTTGAGGCACTGCCGTAGTAGCTTCATGAACTACTATGTATTTTATATTCCGCTGCGAGGTATTCTGTTTGTTCTGTGTCTATGATTCTGTGATTTGTATTTCATTTGCTCCAAATTTATTTACAATGCGGTATTTTGAGCAAATCAAGTCCGACATGTGCGGCTGCGAATAGCTGAAAATACCGGGTTGTTGCACACACTTACTAATAGTTAATGGAACATAGTATAATACATTTAAAAAAGCAGCTGAATATAGAGGTTTACTTGAAACTGATGATTTTTTTTTGAAAAAAATGTACTTTATAAATGAACAGAAAAAGCATATACTTTCATGATATGCCTCATTAAAACTTACAACCCCCTAACCTAAATGGGTGTGTTGTAAGGAAAAAGAGTACATATCAATTCCGTATATTAATAGTACAACAAGACAAAATCTGAACCAAGCTGTCAAACAGATGGAGAAGTAAACAAGTTATAACACACTCAAAACCATATGTATGAGTAGCTTGGAGCAGAAAAAACAAAGAAAACCACACAACCACCAAAACACCAACCCGAGTCGTTCATAAGGACTACAATCCAAAATTTAAACATAAAAAGACAAGCACATATGCCTTAAGGAAGGACTGTTTAAAGGCCTGTTAACTTGAAACTGAAGATAGTTTAAAGGATTGTTTGAGAAATGCTTTAAATACACATATGCCCAATGCTATACGAAGATTATTTGTACAATTTTAGTATATTGTGAACCGTGTCATGTGCGTGAATTATGGGAAGAGTTTCACCTTTTTCAATGGAAGACTATCATACTACATCTACTGCTACTGCAACCAATTCGTATTCCTTAATTCAATGTCTATCCAATCTCAACAACCTTCTTAAACAATATAACAAAACAATTTTTTGATTATGACATTCCATATAATAATTTCAATGATTTTACTCACACCAATAGATTCACTCTTATTTCAGAAGAGAGGAGCATAGAAATACCCAATAATGATATCAACTTCATAAATAACTTGAACTCTGAACAAAAGAAGGCATTCGACATGATAATGTTTTCTAGTCAAAACAAAGCTAATGATATATTTCATGGATGGCTCTGGAGGGTAGAGGAAAAAAATATCTATGCAGAGTAATCTTAGCACGTTTACGAATTCAAGGTTATATTACAATTGCAATCGCTACTTCTGGAATTGCTTCTATTGCTCTTCTAGGAGGTTGAACTGCATTCTCGATTAATTAATTTAAACTCTTCTTCTACATATCATATTTCCAAGTAATCTGATATTGCTCAACTTTTATTACTTGCTATTGTTTTCCTATGGGATGAAGCTACTATGGTTCATCGCCATGCATTTGAGGCCTTAGATAGAACATTACGAGATTTAACTAATGTAGATGCATCATTTGGAGGAAAGATTGTTATTTTACGACGTGATATTCGTCAAGTTCTACCAATAGTCGTAAACGGTACTAGAGCTCAAATAGTTGACGTGTAATAACCCGATATTTTCAACCATTCGCATCCACACATGCCGGACTTAAATTGTTCAAAATACCGCGTTGTAAATAAAATTTGGCAAAATCTCAGAATATACAATAAATACAAAATCACAGATCACAGACACAGAGTAAATAATAATGCAACGGAATTAAAAGAGATAGTAGTTCATGAAGCTACTATATAAAAATAAGATACATCAGAGTTAAATAAAATACAACAGAAGAGTAACAAGATTCATCATGTACAAATCAGATTGTTATTTTACGACGTGACACGGTAACAAGGCAATGCCAGGGTAGATATACCAATTACGCACACGGGCTGGTGGTAACATAGCAGCCACATACGCCCACCTCGGAACACACTCCCATATCAAAATCGGAGGATGGCCATCTATTCAATCACAAGTAAGAGTATAGTATCGAAGGAATGTGTCCGATCGGAGGAATGACCTCACTTGGCCCGAGATCGCTCTTGTTTTAGCCACTTATGCCAACTCACAGGAGTTGGGTCCACGTAATATACCTCAAGATCATCGCCACCATCCTACTCCATTCTGGAATCTCCACCGCGTACACGGTTGTTAAAGTGATTTTTGGAGTTGGCAGAGAGTATGACAACTTCCGATCCCAGTCTCTTTAGCAACCAAACGCTATTATAACGCCGTGGTCATTTCAAAATAGTTTATACTTCAAAAAAAACAAATCATTTCATTTCAAACTATATTCCTTTCAAAATAGTTTATACTTCGAAACCAAATCCTTTTTTATTTCAAAACTATTTGTTGAATCAAAATAGTTTATACTTCGAAACCCAAACATTTCAAACATATATTAATTTCTAAATCATAATACTTTCAAAGTATAACTCTTTTGAAACCAAAAATACTTGAAACAATTACACTTTAAAAATCATAACATTTCAAAATCATACATTTGAAATCATGAAACATTCCTTTAATTCTTTACATTTTACAATCCATTCAATTAATCCCAAATTTCCAATTTCCAACTTAATGCAATTCAAACCATCAGTTTCAGTTAAATTTCCTAACAACCATTTCAAATCATATCAATTTCAAATATAGGTTTGATCCACAAATTAAACTATCCAAATTTTTTAATATATTTCAAAGCTTTAATATCCCGCATTTCAAAACTAAATTCTATAATTTCATATATCCTAAATTTAACTTCATTATTACTTAGTTTTGAAATATTCATTTCATAAATCCAATATTATTTAAATAAACTTAAATTACAATTAAACCAAATATCTTTTCATACAAATATAAACTTCAAATATTCCTTTATCAAATAAATCAAAATCAAATATCATTCCACATTCACATTCTTTATTAAAATAAAGATCAATCATTTCCAAACCATTTCAAAATCATTAAAATATCATATCCTTTCAAAACCTCATTATTAAATCATTATTTGAATTCAAATTCAAATACTCAAATTTAAATATCATTTTTAAATCAAACAAGTCATTCGTTTATTATTTCAAGTATCATTACAAAATACGTTAAAAATTCCATTCAAAAATTCATTTATCTCATTACATTTCATTCCGTTTAACACACAACCAAGTAAACCCTATTTAAATTCAAATTCAAATTTAAATTCCTTAAAAATTCAAATTTAAATATTAAAATATATTAAAAACTTCTAAAATTTTACAAATAAATCCATTTCAAAAGTAAAATCATTTAACACTTTAAAATATAACACAAACAATGCTAAAGTCTATAACATTTCAAAACATTGTCAAATTATAGCAACGACGGCATTTATAAAGTGCTATCGTAGATTATAGTTTTCAATATAGTTTAGTTCAGGAATAACGACGTTTATAAAATGCCGTGATAGATATTTAGTTATTTCAGACATAGTTAAATTCAAAAACAACAACATTTAAAAATGCTGTCAAAAGACTACAGCATTTTGGAAATGCAATAAAATTCTAGATTTTATTATAACCTTTCAGAAACAATAAAAAACCAAATTCTTTTTATTTACATTTACATATCATATTTCTAGACTTAGAAATTTCACATTTAAATCATTTTAACATAAGATTTATCATAATAAAATTCTATAATAAAATATCCAATTTAAAACTCAATTCATTTGTTAAGTCAAATTTCGCTGTTTTTCTTAACTTATAAATTTAATAAAACTTAACATTTTTATTTCAAATATCATTTCAAAACTTTAAATTGAATTTCCATTATTTATTTACATTTTAAAATAAAATTTAAAGTCAAAAAAAATCACATTTACTTCAAATTTACGTACTTAAATTCACAATTTCAAGGCTTAATATTTAATTTTCTTAAAACCATAAAATATATTTTTTTAAATCAAATTTCATACTTTTAAAAAATACATATCTTAATAAAAATCATTTAAAAATATACCACGGGGTCTGTATAAAATTTTCTAACCTAGGTCAAGTGATACGGATACATATCGTTTCAATCCGCAATTTAAAAAGAAACCGGGTTCTATCATTTCAAACCCGCAATCACAAGTCAAATAAAATACAATAAAAATCGCTCAGGCCTCTTATTTCAGCCCATAACGATTTTTCCTTATTCTAAAGTCCGTTCGGTTATGTATCATTTCAACCCATAGTGATTCTTTCTACAGGGAACTTGCAGTGTGATCATATGCATAAACAGTATAAATAATGTCAATGTCACAATATAATGTCATATATCAGATGTTAGGTGATAATTAACAGTTTTAACATGGTAATAACAAAGCATAGCATATCATATAATCATCATCAACTTGCATAAACATTTTTAATTACTAAGCACTTGTTATCGATTACCATTTCATAAGTAAATATGTCAGAGTGAGAAAGATTCACCTTTTACGAAGCTAGAGACAAACAACACACACAAGAGCGATTCCAAAGGCACGAAAAGCACGATTTAATTTGAATGGATGGAGAGCCTTGTAAACAACACACAAAATATAACATACATAAGTGCAAATATAAATATTTTACATACAAATATAATCAACAACTTAAGTTTGCAAAACAATTGCAAAACATGAAAGATAATCGAACCTTAGAAGCAACAGACTTGCACAATACAACATAGGCTTGGCCTAAATGCAAAAGGGCTTGATCTCATCACACCTAGGATCGGCCTAGGTCATGTGTGCTCGGCCATGAGTCATGAGATATGTCTGTGGACATGAAAATGGAAGGCAAAGGCATGGAGAGGCAAAGGTAAGCAAAGGGTCAATGGATGAAAGGTTTTGGTGCAACATAGACTCGACCTATGCCGATATTTGGCTTGGCCATGCATTATTTCAGGTCAGGTCAGTGGAGTGGCTAATGGTCAGAGGTGATGTAGGAAGGTGGTGGTGGAGGTAGGGGTAGCCAAGGCAGGATATGGAGGAGATAGTGAAGATAGGCTTGGCTAGGCAATGTTTTCAAGGAGTGTTGCAATGTTTTGTGGAGTTTTGTGGTGATGGCTTCATCCAATGGCCCGGCCTGATCTGGAGGAGGGGATAGGTGGTGATTTTTGCTGCTGGTGATGGTGGAGAGTATGGTGGTGATGGTGGGTGGTAGAGGCTAGTGATCTAGGCAAAACAATGAAAATAAGGAAAAATAGGAAGAAGAAAGCCATTAAAAAAAAACTTCAAGAGAAGTAGCCATGAGTTTTGAGATGTGAGAAGGATTTCTCATGTGAAAATGAGGAAGAATTCACGGCAATGAAAAAAATGGACGGCTACTCAAAAATGAAAGGGCAAAAGCAAGTGAACGGTCAAAGTAAATGAAAAGTCACAAGTAATATGAAAAGGTTTGACTCTTTACATTTATATTTCCTTTAAATTAAAATAAACCATATATATTTTAGTAAATAAAATATAAAAATGAACAAAATAAAGTTGAAAAATAAAATAAGTAAATATATTTTATAAAAATATAAAATAATTATGAAAATACCACAATAACAGAAACTAGGGTGAAAAATTGTAGATAAAATACAATAAGCTTTTAGAAAATTGTTTAATTCATATTAAAACTATTATAAAACAAAATTTGAAATAAAATGATTTTTAAAACATTTTAAAAATGAAATAAATAATTAAATTTAGAGAAAATAGAAAAATAACTAAAGAAATTGTTTAAAAATTCAAAACAGGACTTAAAAATTACAAATAGAATATCACTAGCCTTATAAAATTTCTATTTCACTTTAAAACAAATAAAATGTTACATAAATAAAATAAATGAGGAAAAAATAAAGTGGATATGAGAATAAAATAAGATCTTAACAAAAATATAAAGATAAATAAAGAATTACTTTAATTAATTGAAGCTAGAAATTAGAAATTGTAAACAAATATACAACTGATACTGGAAAATGTCAGTTACACTTTAAAATGTTTTAAAACCGAAATATATTCATAACATGACATAATACACAAATTAGAACAAGATTTGACAAACAAAAATATCATTTATATAAATTAAAATAAACAATTTTGTTAAATAAAACAACGTACATACAATATTAGAAAAAACATAACTTTCACAATATAAATCGAATTTCAACGAAATGAAAAACAGTATTCTTGAAATTCTACCTATTTTCATAATAAAATATAAAGTTCAAAAATTAAAATATTTAAAAATTAAATTTAAAAGTCAAAGTTTGACCAAGTTGACCAAAATTCACATTTCTGGAAAATATTATATTTATTCATGTTTGAAATTATAATTCACATACAAATCAAAATTTATATGTAAAATACAAAACTTATTCATTTTAATAAATAAAATAATTTTTTTTTAAACTAGGAATTTAAATTAAAATAATTAAAATATACAATTACAATAATCAGAAAATACATGGTTGTTACACTCTCCCCCACTCAAAACTTTTCGTCCCCGAAAAGGAATGAGGTACGGGAAACACAAAAAAGTTAGAATGAAATAATATTAGGACAGTATGACAAGAAGACTGAAACTATACCTGATATTTGTTGTTATAGGTAAGTATAACAAGGTGGAGATGATCTTATCAAGATCCTCCAAAATCAAGAACACAAGCACGAAAAACTCTTCTAGAATCTGATTCACTCTTTCGGCTTGACTAACGGTCTGTGGGTGGCAAGCAGTGCTTAGATTCAAAATGAGTACCAAAAGTTATAGAAAGATTTCTAAATATATAGGTATAAGCAATAGCTTTCCCATTCTGTAGCAAGATACGGGAATAAAGACAACGAAAAGATAGTTTGAAAAACAAAATAAGATAATAAATTAAAAACCCCAAAAATTTCAACTTAAATTGGAAATTAATTTTACATAAGTTAAATAAATCTTAATCATCTCCAATTTCATTAGCTTATTATCCAATTATCTTAAATCAACAAATCCCTGAAATCATGCATTTGAAAATATTTTATTATACTCAAAATGTACCAAATAAAATTTAATTCTTCTTCATTTCTAGTTAAAATTAAGTTTATTTCTCTCAATATATCTTATCACCCATGTTAAATATTTATACTAATTATAACTGCTTTAATTTATTCTTAGTTCCTTTATCATCATTTTATTTTGTAAATTTTTCCATTATCTTTTCTTTATTTACCACTGTTAATCTTTTTATAACTAAAATTTAAGTGTATAGCATTTATTATAACCACTCAAATTTTATTTATAAAATCTTTTTTATATTGTATATTATCCAATTACATATTCAATTTCTGAAAATTTTGGTAAGTTATATTGGAATGAAATTGTGTATTATACAAATAAACTTTCCAATTCAATCATTTCAAACTTGAATATTTATCCAAATCTTGAAATTATACTTAAGATTATCCTTCAAGATAAAATTTAGGAAACAAATTTCCAATAAATTCCAAACTATTTAGAGATAACTAAATGCACATATACTATAGATATAAATATCCATTCAAATTTGAATCATATATCAGCATATGTTATAAATCCAGTCTTATTTTAGAAATTCAAATCAATTAAATTCCCCAAAACAAAACTGTAGCAAGACTACAGAACAGTCTCTTCACTTGAAAACTCAAAAATGAACGTCGATGATGCTGCAGTCATCACCGAAGTTATTTTCCAGCGACAAAGAGAAGAGCGCTAATTTTAAACTTTAAAATTTCTTGGAAACAAATTTTTATTAGAAAATAGTTTAAATAATATACCCCTTTTAAAACTTTAAACACAAGATTTGGAACCATTGGAAATTAAATTCCCAAATTCTTGTTTAAATCCATTTTAGATTTCCAAATAAATTTATAACCATGTTTATAGTTCAATTATTTATAAATGAAACAAGAGATAATGATATATATAAAATCAAATATTATTTCTTAATAACCAATTCAATAAAATTCGAAAAATGATATAATATAGCTACAAAATTTGTTTCATTACTATATTTGAAAACACATTGTGTCAGTTTGCTCTGTTCAAGTGTTTTGGAAATCTTATCGATAGCGTTGATCAGACGAATCGATCAGAAACCCAAATCAACATCAACAACTCAAACAACACAATATATAAAAAAATTTAAATATTAGTTTAAAATTACACTTCAAGAATGATTTGAAGATAAGTTGGAAACAAAGATGAGATGATTAAATAACAGAATAGAAAGATGGATAAGCTTATATAAATCGCAAGCAACCTTAGCCGGGTCATCCGTGACTTAAAGAATAAGATCGATGTGGATTTTCTGGGGTAAATCACCATTCGATCTCAAGAGATGGAGTTTTAGGATAATAAGAGATACTAGCATCTAAACCGAGGATATAAAATCTTTTGGTGAATCGATGTTGTTGTAAAGGAGTTTCACCCCTTTACAAATAATTTTGAGATTGGCGAGACCACCGACTCATTATAAAGATCTTTTGAAGTGGAGTTATGGGATACTCCAGAATCAAAAGAAGATAAATAGTTAGGGACACGAATGGATTTTGGAACCGCAAGGAACGTTCCAAAATTCAAAGGAATCGAGTAAAAAAAAGAGATTCCAACACGAATGAAAGTGATTCTGTGAATACATTTGCCATACATGCTGAGTTTTGCCTAAAGCTACCAAAGCTCTGATACCAACTGTAACAACCCGATATTTTCAACCATTCGCATCCACACATGCCGGACTTAAATTGCTCAAAATACCGCATTGTAAATAAAATTTGGCAAATCTCAGAATATACAGTAAATACAAAATCACAGATCACGGACACATAGTAAATAATAATGCAGCGGAATTAAAAGAGATAGTAGTTCATGAAGCTACTATATAAACATAAGATACATCAGAGTTAGTAACAAAATTCATCAGGTATAAATCAGAATACATCACTAAAATCACTGGATACAGAAAATAAAATAAATGGCTGGATCTTCAAGGAAAGCTCCAACTCCGAAGGTAAATCTTGAATGCTAACTCACTCAATCTGACTCGAGTGTAAAGCAAAACACAAAACACTTGAGTCAGGACATAAATACTTATGAACTGTAAATCAACTCAAGTGAACAGTAACAAAAATGCATCAGTAACTTAAAGGATGCTTGGGATCGCCCATTCTTTAAGGATCCGTTAAACTATTTACTATGTAGTAATATTGCGCTATTATAATAATGTCTACAGTAAAATAAACTTACTTTTAAATAGCGTTCCGGGCTACCCATACACCCTTCACACATAATAATCCCAGTAGTCCATCCAGTATCAGCATATCTCCAGATCGGGATACTACCCTAAATACTCCACGGGCTACGGGAGAAAAACAAACTCGTAGTAAAGGCTCGGTATGGTAGGTGACATGGCACACAAGGCAATGCCAGGGTAGATATACCAATTATGCACATGGGCTGGTGGTAACGCAGCAGCCACATACGCCAACCTCGGAACACAATCCCATATCAAAATCGGAGCATGGCCATCTAATCAATCACAAGTAAGAGTATAGCATCGAAGGAATGTGTCTGAGCGGAGGAACGACCTCACTTGGCTCGAGATCGCTCCTGTTTTAGCCACCTTATGCCAACTCACGGGAGTTGGGTCCACGTAATATACCTCAAGATCGTCGCCACCATCCTACTTCATTCTGGAATCTCCACCGCGTACACGGTTGTTAAAATGGTTTTCGGAGTTGGCAGAGAGTATGACAACTTTCGATCCCGGTCTCTTTAACAACCAAACGTTATTATAACGCCATGGTCATTCAAAATAGTTTATACTTCAAAAAAAATCAAATCATTTCATTTCAAACTATATTCCTTTCAAAATAGTTTATACTTCGAAACCAAAACCTTTTTTTATTTCAAAACTATTTATTCAATCAAAATAGTATATACTTCGAAACCAAAACATTGCAAACATATATTCATTTCAAAATCATAATACTTTCAAAGTATAACTCTTTTGAAACCAAAAATACTAGAAATGATTACAATTTGAAAATCATAACATTTCAAAATCATACATTTAAAATCATGAAACATTCCTTTAATTCTTTGCATTTTACAATCCAATTAATCCCAAATTTCCAATTTCCAACTTAATTCAATTCAAACCATCAATTTCAGTTAAATTTCCTAACAACCATTTCAAATCATATCAATTTAAAATATAGATTTGATCCACACATTAAATTATTCAATTTTTTAATATATTTCAAAGCTATAATATCCCGCATTTCAAAACTAAATTCTATAGTTTCATATATCCCAAATTTAACATAATTATTACTTAGTTTTGAAATATTCATTTCATAAATCCAATATTATTTAAATAAACTTAAATTACAATTAAACCAAATATCTTTTCATACAAATATAAACTTCAAATATTCCTTTATCAAATAAATCAAAATCAAATATCATTCCACATTCACATTCTTTATTAAAATAAAGATCAATCATTTCCAAACCATTTCAAAATCATTAAAATATCATTTCCTTTCAAAACCTCATTATTAAATCATTATTTGAATTCAAATTCAAGTACTCAAATTTAAATATCATTTTTAAATCAAAAGGTCATTCGTTTATTATTTCAAGTATCATTACAAAATACATTAAAAATTCCATTCAAAAAATCGTTTATCTCAATACATTTCATTCCATTTAACACACAACCAAGTAAAACTATTTAAATTCAAATTCAAATTTAAATTCCTTAAAAGTTCAATTTTAAATATTAAAATATATTCAAAACTTCAAAAAATTTATAAATAAATCCATTTCAAAAGTTAAATCATTTAACATTTTAAAATATAACACAAACAGTGTTAAAATCTATAACATTTCAAAACATTGTCGAATTATAGCAACGACGGCATTTATAAAGTTCTATCGTAGCTTACAGTTTTCAAAATAGTTTAGTTCAGGAATAACGGCGTTTATAAAATACCATAATAGATATTTAGTTATTTCAAACATAGTTAAATTCAAAAACAACAGCATTTAAAAATCCTGTCTATAGACTACAACATTTTGGGTATGCTATAAAATTCTAGATTTTATTATAACCTTTAAGAAACGATAAAACTCCAAATTCTTTTTATTTACATTTATAAATCATATTTCTAGACTTTAAAATTTCACATTTAAATCATTTTAACATATGATTTATCATAATAAAATTCTATAATTAAATATCCAATTTAAAACTCAATTCATTTGTTAAGTCAAATTTAGTTGTTTTTCTTAACTTATAAATTTAATAAAACTTAACATTTTATTTCAAATATCATTTCAAAACTTTAAATTGAATTTCCATTATTTATTTACATTTTAAAATAAAATTTAAAGCAAAAAAAAAAAATCACATTTACTTCAAATTTACGTACTTGAGTTCACAATTTCAAGACTTAATATTTAATTTTCTTAAAACCATAAAATATATATTTTTAAATCAAATTTCTTACTTTTAAAAATACACATCTTAATAAAAATCATTTAAAAATATACCACGGGGTCTGTATAAAATTTTCTAACATTGGTCAAGTGATACGGATATATATCATTTCAATCTGCAATTTAAAAAGAAACCGGGTTCTACCATTTCAAACTCGCAATCACAAGTCAAATAAAATACAATAAAAATCGCTCAGGCCTATCATTTCAGCCCATAACATTTTTTCTTATTCTAAAGTTCATTCGAGTATGTATCATTTCAACCCATAGTGATTCTATTCTGTAGGGAACTTGCACTGTGATCGTATGCATAAACAGTATAAATAATGTCAATGTCACAATATAATGTCATATATCAGATGTCAGGTGATAATTAACAGCTTTAACATGGTAATAACAAAGCATAGCATATCATATAATCATCATCAACTTGCATAAACATTTTTAATTACTAAACACTTGTTATCGATTACCATTTCATAAGTAAATATGTCAGAGTGAGAAAGACTCACCTTTTACGAAGCTAGAGACAAACATCACCACAAGAGCGATTCCAAAGGCACAAAAAGCACGATTTAATTTGAACGGATGGAGAGCCTTGTAAACAACACACAAAATATAACATACATAAGTGCAAATATAAATATTTTACATACAAATATAATCAACAACTTAAGTTTGCAAAACAATTGCAAAACATGAAAGATAATCGAACCTTAGAAGCGACAGACTTGCACAAGACAACATAGACTTGGCCTAAATGCAAAAGGGCTTGATCTCATCAACCTAGGATCGGCCTAGGTCATGTGTGCTCGGCCATGAATCATGAGATATGGCTATGGACATGAAAATGGAAGGCAAAGGCATGGAGAGGCAAAGGTAAGAAAAGGGTCAACGGATGGAAGGTTTTGGTGCAACATAGACTCGACCTATGCCAATATTTGGCTTGGCCATGCATTGTTTTAGGTCAGGTCAGTGGAGCTGCTGATGGTCAGAGGTGATGTAGGATGTGGTGGTGGAGGTGGGGTGGACAAGGCAAGATATGGAGGAGATAGTGAAGATAGGCTTGGCTAGGCAATGTTTTCAAGTAGTGTTGCAATGTTTTGTGGAGTTTTGTGGTGATGGCTTCATCCAATGGTCATGGCCTGATCTAAAGGAGGGGATAGGGTGTGATTACTGCTGCTGGTGATGGTGGAGAGTATGGTGGTGATGGTGGGTGGTAGAGGCCAAGCAAAGTTAGGTAGAGATCTACGCAAACAATGAAAAGAAGAAGGAAAAATAGGAAGAAGAAAGGCATTAGAATTTTTTTTCTTCAAGAGAAGTAGCCGTGAGTTTTGAGATGTGAGAAGGATTTCTCACGTGAAAATGAGGAAGAATTCACGGCAATGCAAAAAATATGGACGGCTACTCAAAAATGAAAAGGCAAAAGCAAGTGAACGGTCAAAGTAAATGAAAAGTCATAGGTAATATGAAAAGATTTGACTCTTTATATTTCTATTTCCTTTAAACTAAAATAAACCATACATATTTCAGTAAATAAAATATAAAACTGAACAAAATAAAGTTGAAAAAGAAAATAAATAAATATATTTTAGAAAAATATAAAATAATTATGAAAATAGCACAATATTAGAAACTAGGGTGAAAAATTGTTGATAAAATACAATAAGCTTTTGGAAAATTGTTTACTGTTACAGAATAAAGAGAATGGAGACCATTAGAGAGAGAGAGAGCAATTTTATTGAATTGAGATAGATCTTACAATACAATCAAGCTCCATATTTATAGACTCCTTATGCAGTGCAGATTACAATAATGCCCTTTCTTATTTAGCATATTCATCCCTGTTATTAATGTATATTACAACACTCCCCCTTGAATATGCGTATGTAAAGATAATAAGAGTAATTGCCTCATTAAAAGCCTTGTTATGAAAAACCCAGTAAGAAAAATCATAAACAAGGAAAAGAGTACAACATGATTTCATCGTTAAGTAACATATGTTTTATAATGTAACTATGAGGGTTGATACTTCTGGATCAAGATAATGCCTCATTAAAACCTTACTAATAAAAACCCAGTGGGAAAAAATATTAGTGAAGGAAAAAGAGTACATTATAGCGTATTTCATATGCTCCCCCTGAATTATAACGCATTATTCAATTAGTTTGTTGATGCAGCCAATGCATATCAATTTTGTACACCATCTTCTGAAATGTTGATTTTGGAAGCGCCTTTGTGAATAAGTCTGCCGGATTTTCTTGGGATCAGATTTGTTTCACTTATATCTTGTTATCCTTTTGTAGCTCATGTGTGAAGAAAAATTTAGGAGAAATGTGTTTCGTCCTATCACCCTTAATGTAACCCGCTTGAATTTGAGCTACACAAGCTGCATTGTCTTCATAAATAATGGTTGTCCCATCTGTTACTGATGGAAGTTGGCTGCTTTTTCGAATATGCTCAATTAGTGATCTCAGCCAAATACATTCTTTACTTGCTTCATGTAGTGCTAGTATTTCAGAGTGATTGGATGATGTTGCTACTAATGTTTGTTTTGTAGATCGCCATGAAATTGCTGCATTGCTGTTATTAAACACATATCCAGTTTGTGATCTTGCTTTATATGGGTCAGAAAGATAACCTGCATCAGCATAGCCAACTAGATTTGGATTATTGCCTGGGTTAGAGTAAAACAAACCCAAATTTGTCGTTCCACGAAGATATCTCATGATATGTTTTATTTCATTTCAGTGCCTTTTTGTTGGTTCTGAACCGTACCTTGCTAGAAAATTTACTGAAAATGCAATATCTGGTCTTGTGCATTGGGCCAAATATAATAATACACCAATGGCACTAAGATATGGCACTTCCGGGCCAAGCACATTCTCATCTTCTTCTTTTGGGCAGTAAGGGTCCGTTTTAATATCTAAAGATCTAACAACCATCGGCGTACTAAGTGGATATGCTTTATCCATTTGAAAACGCTTTAGAATTTTCACAGTGTAGTTTGATTGATGGATTAATATGTCATTAGTACTATGCTCAATCTGTAGACCAAGACAGTGCTTAGATTTTCCAAGATCTTTTATTTAAAATTCCTTCTTTAAATAATTTATTGTTTCATCAATCTCTTCTGGAGTCCCAATCAAATTTATGTCATCAACATAAACTGCTAAGATAGAAAATCCCTTTACCGATTTCTTTATAAAGACACATGGACAAATGAGATTGTTTTCGTATCCTTCTTTTACCAAATATTTACTAAGACGGCTATACCACATCCTTGTAGATTGTTTCAATCCATATAGTGACCGTCTTAGTCTTAATGAGTACATGGACTTTGACTTTGCTTTAGGCAATTTATATCCATCTGGAATTTTCATGTAAATGTTGGTATCTAATTCACCGTAAAGACAAGCTGTCACAACATCCGTTAATCTTATATCGAGTTTTTCAGAAACTACAAGGCTTATCAAATATCAGAATGTTATGACATCCATAGCAGGGGAGTAAGTTTCCTTAAAATCAAAATCTGGTCTCTGTAGGAAACCTTGTGCGACAAGTCGTGCCTTGTACCTCACGACTTCATTTTTATCATTTCGTTTTCTAACGAATACCCATTTATAACCTACTGGTTTAACATTTTCTGGCGTTTTCTCTATTGGTCTAAATACACCATGTTTTTGAAGTGAATCTAATTCCACTTGGATAGCATCTTTCCATTTTGACCAATCGTGTCTTTTTCGACATTCATTTATGCTATTTGGTTCATTATCGTCATTCTCATTATTCTCATTATGGTCATGACTTTCAATTATTTCAGTAGCTACTACGAATGAAAATACATCATCAATTATTATTTTACTTCGATCCCATATTTCTCCATAGTTCATATAAAATATTGAGATCTCATTATTATTAGGTACCATTTTATTGTTGGAATCTTCTTTTATCTCTTCTGGGATAATATTTCCTTCCATACTTTTAGGAGAATTGAGATTTTCATTTGAGTGATCCTTTTGATCATTTATAACCTCTTCAGGAGGTTCCTTAATTGATGATTTTTCATTAGACTTTCTTTTTCTGGACGCCAAGTCTTTTGAACCAATTGGCCTTTCACGTTTTTGTCTTGCTTTAGATTCATTTGCTGCTATATTTACTTTTGATCCTTCAGGGACATCAATTTTTGCTGGTGCATTTGCTGCCGGAATGTGGATTTAGTTACTTTTGCGGTGTCACTAAATGCATCTGGCAGTTGATTTGCAATATTTTGAATATGCAAAATTCTTTGTATCTCATATTGGCATTGTTTGGTACGTGGATCCAAATAAGACATAGATGGATTATTCCATGATATTTCACGCCGTTCTACTGGAACGGTCTTTCCTCCCCCTAACGGGGGAAGATTGTCTCATCAAATTTACATTCTGAAAATCTTGTAGTGAAGACATCACCTGTAAGGGGTTCAAGGTAACGAATTATCGATGGAGAATCGAATCCCACATAAATTCCCAATCGTCGTTGAGGACCCATTTTAGTACGAAGTGGGGGATTAATAGGTTACGCACAGCACAACCAAATTTTCGTAAATGTGAAATATTTGGTTGAGATCCAGTTAAGAGCTGTGATGGTGAAAGCTGATGATTAGCTGTTGGTCTAATTTTAACCAATTTCGATGCATGCAAAATTGCATGCCCTCAAGCTGAAAAGGGTAGTTTTGATTGCATAAGCAATGGTCTTGAAATAAGTTGCAAGCGCTTAAATAATGATTCTGCTAGACCATTTTGAGTATGAATATGAGCTACTGGATGTTCAATTTCAGTTCCCAATGATAGACAATAATCATCAAATACTTGAGAAGTAAATTCTCCAGCATTATCTAGTCGAATTGATTTAATTTGATGATCAGTGAAGTGTGCTCTCAATTTTATTATTTGAGCAAGTAGCTTGGCGAATGCCAAATTTCTTGTAGAAAGTAAACAGACATGTGACCAACGAGTTGATGCATCAATCAATACCATAAAGTATTTGAATGGTCCACATTCAGGGTGAATTGGGCCACATATATCACCTTGAATTCTTTGTAGAAATGTTGGAGATTTAGATGTGATTTTACTGTATGAAGGTCGAGTGATTAATTTTCCTTGTGCACATGGGGCACATAAGTTATCACTTGGTAAATTCAATTGGTTTAATAAATCATGTCCATTTGAGTTTTTGACAATTTTACGCATCATAGTTGATCCAGGATGACCCAAGCGATCATGCCAAAGAATCAATGTCTTTGTATTTGTGAGCTTCTAGCTCATGTTTATAGAGTGAGATTCAACTATGTTGATTTTTGAAAATATAAACCAGTTGAAATTGTACCAAATCTTTCTAGGATAAGCTTCTGGCTTTCAATTCTAGAAATAACACAAAGATATTCTTTGTTGTTTTCATTTATAGTTTCAATATGGTATTCATTCATTCTTATATCTTTGAAACTCAGAAAATTTCTTTTAGAGTTGCTTGAGTATAATACATACTGAATAAAGATATGCGTACCATTTGGTAATAATATATGGACTCTTCCGGACCCGTCAATTATATTAGCAGATCCAGCTATAGTGGAGACTTTAGCTGAGAAATTTTCAGATAGTTCAGAGAAAAACTTCTGATTTTTCAAACATGTATGAGTAGTTGCACTATCTAGTAAGCATATATCATACCTAAATGGCGTTCCATACCTTAAGAATTAAAGGCAAAAATTAGTCAAGCATTAAAAATTTGTATGCATAAATAAGTGTAATGTATACAAACAAAGTAATATGATTAAAATAGGCTACTGATTAAAAACAACATCCACATTACACATTATTTTTAACTAGTACTACAAAGGGAAATACAAGTAAATGAACACAAACTTCAAACTGATTTATTGATGCAAGATAATGAAATAAAACGAAATCCACATAACAAACTTCAAGGTATTTCTAATTGATCAACTCGGTCATATCGTTGATCATTGCACTTAGATTTTCATCATTAATGAAATTTCCATTGTCATCTTCGAAGAAATCATCTAACTTCAGGTTAGTGTTTTCAGGTAACTTTTCGGCATTATTTTCCTCAATATTCTTCGAGCGATAATATTCTTCAACTGTTTTCTTTAATGATCTACATGTACGTGACCAGTGACCAAATCGTCCACATCTATAACAAACTTCCTCACAGTGCCTTTTATTTTTTGAAGCAGAATCATTGTTTTTTTTTACAGGCTCAATTTTCTTTTGTTGCCTTTTAAAGTTGGTGGTTTTGTTACCTTTAAAACCACCATAACCTCCTCTGCTAGAGTTATATCCACGTCCACGACCGTGTCCTCTACCTCGACCTCGACCCCTACCTCTTCCAGAGTGGGCAAAATTAGCATTAACTTCAGGTAATGCAGTCGAACTAGTTGGTCTTGAGGAGTGATTTTTTATAAGCAATTCATTATTTTGTTCAGCAATTAGTAAGCATTCTATGAGTTCAGAATATTTTGTAAAATGACGCTCTCGATATTGCTACTGCAGGAGTATATTCGAGGCATGAAATGTTGAGAAAGTCTTTTCAAGCATTTGTGCGTCATCCACCTTTTCTCCACATAATTTCAGTTTAGAAGCGATTCTAAACATTGCAGAATTATATTCTCTTACGGACTTAAAGTCCTGAAACCTTAGGTTCAACCACTCTTGCTTAGTGTTTGGAAGTATGACAGTCTTCTGGTGGTCATAACGCTCCTTCAGGGAGTTCCATAAGTGGAGACGGTCTTTTTCAGTCAAATATTCTGTTTTTAGATCGTCATGGATATGGCGTCTTAAAAATATTAGAGCATTTGCCTTGTCCTGCTGGGACATAGTATTGCCACTTTTAATAGCATTTTCTAAGCATTGAGATTGCAAATGAATCTCAGCATCCAGTATCCATGATAAGTAGTTGTCTCCAGATATATCCAAAGCTTTAAATTCAAGCTTGGCTATATTTGCCATTTTGTGAACTGTTCATAAAATAAATTGCATAAGGTGAAAATATTCGCCACAACAGCATTCACTATTTGTTTGTTTCCAGCTAAAAAGTTAAAAAAAAAATGGAAAGTCTTCGTTCATGGTATCAAACAACTGTACCCCAAAAAAATGTATCAACAAAACCAAACATTTGGATTTTGCAACTTTCATGTATTTATTATATAAGAAAGGAAAGTTAGCTTTTGCGTATATTCCATTGCAAACTTTTTAATTTTATTTGGCAACAGATACGCAAAGGAAAAAAAAAGAAATATTGAATTTAGAAGCCAAAGAATTAAAATAAGAGTAATACAAGAAAAGACATGAAAAATATAGAAGCGAACCCCAAACTAGACAGCTTTATCAAAAAAACAAGATATTGACAATTACCTTTTTGTTGAGAGGAAAAGTAACGAGTTTATAAAGAAATGCAAGAACCATTCCTTTACCTGCTTGCTGTTTTGAAGGAAATAAGAAATAGAACATATGTAGATATATTATAAAAGACTCGTTGCTCTAATATATAATAGGATTTTGAATATGAATAGCCTTAGAATTGGAATAGTCAGAAGTGGAACAATCAGAGTAATTAATATATAATTACTTGCTGAGAAGTTGGAAATTTTGAAGGTGAACAGGCTGAGAACAATAATTGATTCGCATTCCTATGCAGAATATTGAGAATGCAGTATATAGAAAGTTCGTGCTGATAACGTGTTTCAAAATAAAGAGAATGGAGACCATTAGAGAGAGAGAGCAATTTTATTGAATTGAGATAGATCTTACAATACAATCAAGCTCCATATTTATAGACTCCTTATGCAGTGCAGATTACTATAATGCCCTTTCTTATTTAGCATATTCATTCCTATTATTAATGTATATTACAACATTTACTTCATTTTAAAACTATTATAAAACAAAATTTGAAATAAAATTATTTTTAAAACATTTTAAAAATGAAATAAATAATTAATTTAGAGAAAATAGAAAAAGAACTAAATAAATTGTTTAAAAATTCAAAACAGGACATAAAAATTACAAATAGAATATCATTAGCCTTATAAAATTTCTATTTCACTTTAAAACAAATAAAATGTTAAATAAATAAAATAAATGAGGAAAAAATAAAGTGGAGATGAGAATAAAATAAGATCTTAAGAAAAATATAAAGATAAATAAAGAATTACTTTAATTAATCGAAGTTGGAAATTAGAAATTGTAAACAAATATACAACTGATACTGGAAAATGTCAATTACACATCAAAATGTTTTAAAACCAAAATATATTCATAACATGACATATTACACAACTTAGAACAAGATTTGACAAACAAAAATATCATTTATATAAATTAGAATAAACAATTTTGTTAAATAAAACAATGTACATACAATATTAGAAAAAGCATAACATTCACAATATAAATCGAATTTCAACGAAACGAAAAGCAGTATTCTTGAACTTTTATCTATTTTCATTATAAAAGATAAAATTCAAAAATTAATATATTTAAAAATTTAAACTTAAAAGTCAAAGTTTGACCAACTTGACCAAAATTCACATTTCTGGAAAATATTCTATTTATTCATGTTTGAAATTATAATTCACATACAAATCAAAATTTATATTTAAAATAACAAAACTTATTCATTTTAATAAATAAAATAAAGTTTTTGTTTTAAATTAGGAATTTAAATTTAAATAATTAAAATATACAATTACAATAATCAGAAAATATAGGCGTATATAACACGATCATATTTATGGAAAAATGTTCATGTAATTCATTTAACACAAAATATGCATGCAAGAGATGATCAATCATATGCACAATTTCTTTTACAAATTTGAAATGGAGATGAAGTCTATGTTCAAGACGATATTATACAACTCTCAGATGATATCGTTGAACCTTGGACAAATACTTCTTCAATTTATGCTCTGGTTAGTGAAGTCTTTGCTGAACTCAATGACAGATTAGGTGATAATAATTATATAATGGATAGAGCTATATTAGCCCCTAAAAATGAAATAGTATATGAGATTAATAACAAAGTTATAGAAATGTTCTCAGGTAACGAGTGCATTTACTACTCATATGACAAAGTCGAAGAATATACACATAATCCATATCAGTATGAATTCTTAAACTCACTTGCTCCGGGTTGTCCACCACTCATAAATTAACACTGAAAGTAGGGGCACCAATCAAGTTTCATAGGAATATTGATCCAAGAATTGGATTATGTAATGGAACCATATTACTCTGTCGTGTCTTTCACAAAAATCTCATAGATTCAAAAGTCATTATTGGACATTTTCGTGGTACAAGAGTATTTATCCCACGTATACCACTTAAGCCTTCTGAGAATACTAGCATGCCTTTCAACTTAGTACATAAACAATTTCTTGTTAAATTATCTTATTCCTTAACAATTAAAAAATCACAAGGACAAACCATCCCTCAGGTTGGTATTTATCTTCCCGAACATGTTTTTAGCCATGGTCAACTATATGTTGCTTTATCAAGAGGAATTTCATGAAAAACAACATAAGTTTTCATGAAAAAGGGGAAGGTTCGTAATAGAAAGGGTACACATACTAGAAATATTATATATAAAGATGTGTTATTAACATATAATCATGAACTTAGTTAATCATACTTTATTTTTCACACTTCACACGTAGTACTTTTACACTAAATATTATTCTTCCTTATCTATACACATATGCTCTTCACAAATGTTGCATTACTCTTTTTAAATGACGGACTATAATATGACCACATATGAGTATTAAATGCAGTAAATTTCGTTTTCTCCATTTTACTGCTTTCTGTTCATATATTCCAATACAGCTTCTATAAATTACAACACTAGGTTAACCTTGTGTATATATGTAATAAAAAAAATTCAACTGTATTACTACATAAAAAATCTCTTAAAAAACATTTTTTAACTCTGCCATCAACTTATTACTGATGTCGGTCCCAAGCCCAGGACAAGGAGGAGAAAAATGATTAACACAATTATACTTCGTAGTTACAATTTACTTTAATATAGTATGTGAGCTATAATATGTCATATTGTCTCATTTTCCTCCCAAAATGCTATCTTATCTTCTTCAGCTTAACTATTATATCTACTAAAGAAAATATTCTACTTCTATTACAAATCAAAGCTGTTCTACAGTACGCATGAACAAGCCACAATAATTGATAATTCCATAGGTTTATTTCTTTTCTTTTTGGCCACTTACCGTTGGTCTAATTTACAGCATATTTCCATGTTTGATATGAAATTCCATACACACGTTTACCAGACAAGGATGCATTTTGAATTTGAAAGTATCCAAAAAATGTAACATTACGTACACGCCAAAGTCATTTTATAAATTCAACATAACCCTACAACCGTTGTTTCCTAATACCAGTTCTTCATGCGCATGTGCATCACACGTGCCAACCTACTCGTTTAATTAAAGCAAAGAATTCAATTCTATGAACACAATCGATGAAGTAGTATAAAGTTTTGTGAAATATTGAAATTGAATGGACATAAAAAGTCATGATAAATACAAAAATACTGCCTTTGATATGGAAACACAAACCAAAATTTATGTTGCAAACAGGGAAAATAGGCGATTGCTTTTGAATTACAAATGATGGCTATGGTTGCATTTGGAAATACACTATTGCAAAGGATAACAGATCTAAAAACAAACAATTGAGTAAATGAGGCAAAAAAACCAAAGGTATAGAACGGCCATAACAAAGATATGACATACTGTTTTGTTACGAGAATGAAGAAACCGGCCACAAAGCAATCAAATACAAAATTCATAAATTGTATTGATTAGTTTACTATTAAAAGAAATTGTATTGTTAGGGTAATAAAAAAACATGAATAAAAATTTCATAATAACACATAAGACTACAAAGTTAATAAAATTGTAAATGAGGATAGATAGTAACGGCTCTACTGCTGTAAATATATGGACAATCCTTTTGTATGCATATTTTTGATAAATAACTTATGCATAATGGTCACACCACTTTAACTAGCAAGGAATACTTCTTCAATATTCAAAAATAAATATTTTACATTAGACAATCAAATAGATGATATTGGCATGATCACAAACATAGAAGAAATAGATTATTTAATACATACTTAAGATGTTATTGGAGAGCAAAGAAACCGAGTACAAAAAAATCAAATACAAAATTCATAAATTTGATTGTGTAGAACACAACTTACTTGATTAGTTTAAGTTAGAAGAAATTGTATTGTTAGGGTAACAAAAAAAGCATGAAGAAAAATTTAATAACACATAAGGCTACAGAGGTAATAAAATTATAAATGAGGATAAATAGTTGGAAAAAGTTTTGAAAATGACAACATACAGTGATTTAAAATCGATAATATTGACACAATCACAGACATAGGAGAAACAATATATTTAAAACACACCGAAAAGTCATTATTGAGAATTTGTTTTCTTACTTTTATGATTATAATACTCATAATTAGATATATATCTTTTTAGATAACACAAAACACTTTTACAATAATAGAAGAAATTGTAAATAAAATCCAGGAGACAACCACACATCAGCAAACACGAACACAAAAAATATTAAAAAAGTTGGAAAAATGTTAAAAAATGAGAATATACAGTAGTTTAATTGTAGACCTGATATGAAGCAGATAAGATTAAGGCGAATCAGGAAACTTTATACAAAATAAGGATTAAAACTATAATATAACAGTCTAAAATGAAAACTTACCACTGACCTGGTGAAAAGAACCAAAGCATTGAGATTGGATGCAAAAAAGTTCCTAAGAAAACACTTCAGAAACGAAAAAAAAAATCAAAAACTTTTAACTACTTTGAAAATGATGAATAAAAGTAATCAACAAACAACTTTCAACAACGCCGAAAAAGATGAAAAGAAAGTTGCTAAATAAAAAAACATCCAGAATCGTCTTCGTTGATGATGGTTTCCTACAAAACAAAAACATCTAGATTCCAGATCCAGATGGTTCTAATTCAATAGTTTCTTACAAAATAAAAGATGTTTTTATATAATATGAAATGCTTTTACAATAATAGGAGAAATTGTAAATAAAATATAAGAGACAACCACGTATCATCAAACATGAGCACATATTGAAAAAGTTGAATTTTTTTTTAAAACGAGCACATACCGTAGTTTAATTGTAGAGTAGATATGAAGTAGATAAGATCATGACAAATTTAAAAACTTTAAACAAAATAAGGATTAAAACTACAATATAACTGTCTAAAAATGAAAACTTACCTACTGATCTGGTGAAAAGAACCAAAGCATGAGAATCGGATGCAAAAAAGTTCCTAAGAGAACAATTTCAGAAATGAAAAAAATCAACCACTTTTAACTGCTTTGAAAACGATGAAATGGAAGTAATCAACAAATAACTTTAAACTATCGCGAAAAAGATGAAAAGAAAGTTACTAAATAAAAAACATTCAGATTCGTCTTCGTCGTTGATGGTTTCCTACAAAATGAAAACTCCTAGATTATAGATCCAAATGGTTCAACGGTTTCTTACAAAATGAAAAGTGTTTCCTTAAATGATTTGAAAGAAATATAGTTTGCGAGAATCGAGAGAGAAAAAAGGAAATTAGAAATGTTGACAAAATTGAAAACAGACTAGAAGAGAGGACGAAGTTACAAAAAAGAAAGAGAAACTATCGAAAATACGTTTTCTTGATTATTAATAAATTAAGAGTAGAAGAATGCTAAAATGCAAAAACAATGAATATCAATGAATAACAATAACAGGAAATTATTGTGAAGGACAAAATTTCACAGCTTTTTAGCCTCAAGGACAGACCTTCAATATTTTATGTTGAAGGACAACTTTTTGTAGGTATCAGTTTATAGTCATTGACAGCAGTTTTTAGTTATTGACAGCAGTTTGTAGTTATCGGTAGCAGTTTTTAGGTATCAGTTTTAGCTCGGTAGCAGTTTTGTCGTCCTTATGAATAATTTTGGAAAATGTTTGTACTTATGAATAATTGTTAAAAGAATGTTTGTCCTTGTGTGAAAAATACTGAGGTGTGTACTTGAGGCAAAAAATATACAAATCTTTGTTCTTTAAATTAATTATAACACAATGTATACATGAATTATAATTGGAAAAAAGTTCGAGTTGGCAATTGCAAATGGTTTACTCAAATCGATGAGAGTTAAGTATATAGCTTCAGATTGAACTAGAAGTAAGAATAAGAAAATCTTTTATTCCCTTTTATATATATAATTAACCAATCAGAGCAGTTAGCCAAACATGTTCACACATTACGTTGATGCATCGTTTTGTATTATAGTTTGTTTACTGTATAACGAAGTTATTTTCATGTGCGTAATCTCGAAAAGAAGCGACAAATATCATATTCCGTATATATTTGGATTGTAATAACGGTGAAGATATCTTTCAATTATGGCTATGGATTTATCTTTTCAACCGATAATGCCTGAATATTATTTTTCGTTCAGGCCCATTAATTTTTGTCAGATACGAATTAATTTGGTATTGACAAAGAATACTGTAAATATATACAAGTTCGACGTGATAAAAATAGCACAGGCACAATGCACAGAAGCCTAACAAATAGTATTTCATCTTTTAGCTTCTGAAACTAAGATAGCTCAATTCAAATGTGTAAGCAGGTAAAGAAACGTCTAGCTGGCGTCCTTCAATCTCTCATTAATTTATACAAATTAAGTTAGGGTCAAATCTAAATCGTTTTGAAAAAAAAAAACACGTACAGCCTAAGCTTGCTAAATAAACGAAAACTGAAGCTACTACATATCTCTGCCTGTACATGTATTTGTTTCACACAAATAGGAAAAGCAAAATGACAAAGAACTTGCTAAATAAATTTCTTCCTTTACATAAGTTACTGTGTTATGATTGAACTGAGGAGAACTAAATTAGTAACAGTGGTCTTAAATATCTGTCGTACTCTTTACCAAAATGATTACACATCTCATTCCATTGTTGCATAATTCTAGTATTACCTTAGTGTTATTTACTTTCACAGTACCTTATTGTAATTTACTTTTGGTATATTGGGGTGGTAGAGGATCTGCATTACCAACATGCAAATCTCAATGACTAAAGATACAATGATAATAACACTAAATAAAGGCAGAGGTGGTGGTAGAGGATCTGCAATGCATGATGGCTACAACCATGGTGGTCGGGAAGAACTGAGTACAAACTCTAAGTGAAAGTACTGCAATGTTTTATTTATGTGTTACATGTTTTCTTTTTTAGGTCATGTAATTTGTTTAGTTTTTTTAATGTTTTGTATCTTGTGGTGTTATAGTTGTCTTGATGCTGACGTCCATGACTTTGTGTTTTAGCTTATTTGATAGCTTATGTTCCTTTTAGCTTTATGAGTATTATTATATATAGGGCTTATGTTTATGCATGTTGGTCTAGATGCTCTTTAATGGAATGTGATGGAAAATATATTATCTAGCGTTAATAAAGTCAGTTAGCATAATTGATTTTTTTGAAGCTGGACAACTTGGAACGACGATACTGATAATGTCATTAGTTTTTATTCTGGCTATTTGCAAATATAAAAAATGACTAAAATAGGAAATGCTCTGTGCTAACCACATTTTTAATCTGGCCTTCTCCATCTAAACTTCTTCTGCATCAAAATGATTGTCATTTGTCCTTGCGGTTTGGTTGGCATTCTCCGTCTAACTTTTTTTTTTCTTTTCCTGAACGATCCATGGGGAGAAAGAATGTAAACGTACACAGTCTACAAATTTGAATATGAAACATACAGAAGAAAAAAGATGCAAACCTTGAAATGTACAGACGATAAATTTAGCTGTGCAAAAGGTAATGATAATGGACGAAACCTATAAGATTAAAAAATGAAATCTGTACCTTCCTATACGCTCATTTCATATATATCTATCTTCATTGTAAAAGCCGCATTGATTTAGATAATAAATTATCAATTGGCCAATTCTCTCGAACAGTGTATGTACGTACAAATAAACCAGGCTTGAACGCCATGGCAACATATTCCTATTGATACCGAACAATTTTTTTTAACAAAAAAACCCACCATGTAAATAATCTCAATTTCAGAGGCACTAAAAGATCAGAAGTGGCGGTTGAATTTGCAACATACGAACAGCACATTTTGTTAATTGGAGCAACGTCAACATTTATTTCAACATAAACAAACTTAACACCAACTTCATATTTATTTCACCCATTTATTAACAACCTAATCCAATATGATTGAAGCTATTCTCCAACTGGAGGCTGATCTTGATTTTTTCATCCATTATACGTGTTGTACCTCGATCTGAATCTCCAGTGTCTTTGTCTTTGTGGCTGAGTCGCGAACTAGGTCGCTCTCTTTAAAACGCTTCATCGTTGTGTCGAAATTGTACGAGGCAACTACTGATACAGTTCCACCTTCAAGATAAAACAATCCTAAATCAATTTCAACACTTTCTTGCACGAAGACCAACGAGTCAATAGCACCCAATGAATATTGCTCGGATTTAAGAAAGTTCAAAAGAAGAATAAGAGAACTAGGTTTACAAATTGATAAAAAATTCTGTCAAATAGCTTGGTTTATATAGGAAAAAAAATCTGAGTAGAAAACGGGGCTGAATCATGAAAAAATACCGAGTCCGAGTTTATCGGACCTTATCACCAAATCAAAGTTGGTTTAAAAATATATTGTCAAAAAACAAGGAGCTCTACATCATATTAGCCAAGCACAGCAAAGGCCGGATCGGGTCGAGTCGATCGGTGCGCGTGGGATGGCCAGCATGCACTCCCTCCTCAATACAAGCGAAAACATTGGGTGCCCAAAAGGCCCATCCTTTGTCTTGTGAATCCTGTATTTAAATAGGACTAATTTATAGTTCCGCACAATGTGAGACTATTCAACAAAAGGGGTATTCTTTACTCCTTTCAATATTTAAATAATTCATTTTAAAATCAAATTTCCTAACAATCCCTTACTTGAATTTTTAAAAATATTTTTCTCGAGAAATTTTTTATTTTATAAGATTGCGCATAAACAAATGTATCTTTCAATTTGAACTTTTGCATGGTGAGTAAGATTTAGATTATATTTGAGTGACTCGTAGTCTTGAACTCTATCTCCGACATCAAACCACACATAACCTTTCTAAGGTGCGGTCTACAACCAGTGTTTTAAAGGCCATGCACATTTATCCCAGTTTAGTGAACACCCTACGAATTTTGCCCAAAATTCTATAGGAAACGGTCACTTTCCACATTCATATAGGTGAATCTATCATGACTACTCCTGTAGTTAGGCACTCCACTCCATGTAGAGTATAGATTTAATTAATAGTTAAACTCATACTCCTATTGCTTCATGACTACGTGCTCCTATCCAATGAAACTAGCATGTTTAATTAATGTCACTTCATAACTTGTTCTTACTCATCGAACTTACTTCTTGTTATCTTCAACCATTAAGTTGGGTTACTATTATGAGTGATCACTTATTCTCTGACTTCTCATTCTATGGGCAATGGTCTCATTCTTTTAGATGTAGAAAGGACTTTTCCTTTCATCAGAGGATCCGCGAAATTCTCATCAATGCGTATATGATCCACTCTTACATATCCTTAAGAAAGATACTCTCTTTCAATACCATGCTTACAATGAATTTGTTGTCTCTTACCATTGTAATAACAGTTCTCAACTTTTGCAGTAGCTGTAATACTATCGCAATAGATCAATATAGCTGGTATCGGTTTTTCCTATAAAGGGATCTCAGCTAATAAATTTCTTAAGTAATCTACTTCTTTACTTCTTTGCTATCATTTCTGTCTCCATAGTGGATTGAGCCAAAATAGTCTGTTTTTTAGATTTCTAAGAAATAGTCCCTCCTATAATACTGAAAATATATCCACTAATGGCTTTGGAATCGTCAAATAACGTATTCTAATCTGCATCGTCATATCCTTAATGGATAGCGGGAAACTTCTGAAAGTGTGATTCAAGGTTCATATTTCTTTTAAGGTATCTCATGACCCTTTCATGAGCATGCCAATGTTCTATTCTAGATCTGCTAGTAAATCCGCATAATAATCCCATGACATAGGCAATATCGGATCTAGTACAATCAGTGTCATACCAAAATATGCTAATGATTCTCACATATTCAGACTGTCTTACACCTTCACCGGTGTTTTTAAATAGTTTTACACTTGGATCGTATGATATACTAGAAGGTTTACATTCAAATTAATTATATTTCTTTAACATCTTCTCAATATAATGAGATTAATCCAAAGAAAGTTTCTTTTCAGACTTAGTAATCCTAATACCGAGAATTACACTCACTTCGCCAAAATCTTTCATATCAAAATCAGCATGTAGATGGACTTAACTGATTCACAACATGAATATTTGAATCAAATATAAGTAAATCATCTATATATAAACATATGATATTGCAAATGTTATTCTCGGATTTATAATAAATACACTTGTCGCTCTCATTTACTTCAAAACATGTGAAAAAAGTAAATTGTCAAAAATTTCATGTCATTGCTTAGGGGCCTGCTTAAGAACATATTTAGATTTATCTAATTTACAAACTTTATGCTCTTGATCAGGTATAACAAAATATTCAGGTTGGTTCATATAAATCTTTTCTTGTAATTTACCATTTAAAAAAGAAGTTTTACATCCATTTGGTGAATTAGTAGATCATAATATGAAGTAAGAGAATTAATACTCATGTAACAGGTGAAAAGGTATCAAAAAGTCATTGTTTTCTCTCTGTTTAAATCCTTTGGTTACAAGACGAGCCTTATAATTATCAATTGTACCATTAGGTTTCAGCTTCTTTTTAAGTACCCACTTATAACCTATAGTTTTACAATCTGGAGGTAAATCAACAAGATGCCAAGTTTTATTAGATTCAAGAGATTTCATTTGAAATTTAGCTTCCCGCTAGAGGTCTGAATTAAAAGAAGACAGAGTTCCTTTTAGATTAGCAGGGTCCTCTTCTAGTGTATAAGCATAATATTCTTGACCAAAATCTTTATCTATCCTAGCTCTTTTGTTTTTTTAGGTTTAGATTCAATTTCTGTGTTATGTTCATTATTTCTGTATTGGATTATTAGCGGTAGATGTATCTCCACTATTCCTAAGTTTAAACAGAAATTTATTGTCAAAGAAATTAGCATCATTTGACTCAATAATAACTCAATCATTCAAATCCAAAAATCTATTTGCTTTACTTTTAATGGAATATCCAATGAAAACACATTCATATGCTTGGCTTGCTAATTTAATTCTTTTAGGGTCAGGAATACGAACATATGCTAAGAAACCACAACTTTTTAAATAAGACAAGTTTGGTTAAAAAAAAAAATAATTTCAAAAGGAGAAATTTTGGACTTAGATTTAAGAATTCTATTTAAAATATAACAAAATGTTAACAAAATTTTAGTGTGATACTGCATCCGAATTTAATAAAAAAGCTACAACTAGTTCGGTAAGAGTCATATTTTTCCTTTCAGCTTTATCGTTCATTTCAGGCGAATAAGATGCAGTTCTCTCATGAATTATGCCATGTTGATTATAAAAATCAATGAGTAAGTCAGATTCATTTCTATTCCTCTGTCACTTCAGAATCTCTTAATTTTCTTATTAAATTGTTTTTCAATTTTAGTGACAAATAAGTTAAACGCATCTAGCGCATCACTTTTATTTTTCATGAGATAAACATAAGTCAAATCAGCAATCATCAACAAAAGTAATAAATTAGCATTTTCCATCACTAGTTAGAGTGCCATCAAGTTCTCATATATCAGAATGAATTAAATCTGAAGGTTTTGACTCTCTAAACACAAATTTATGTGGGGTCATTATAATTTTAGCTTGGCAACAATATTCATATTTTTTTTGAATCACTTATAGGTACTTTGGGGATTAAGTCTAAGTTACTTATTGTAGGAATCAATCGCTTATTAACATGACAAAGTCTAGCATGTCAAATATTAAAATCACACAGCATATAAGCAGATTGCTTAATTTTATTCAAATCAACATTTAACCTAAACATCCTATCTATATCATATCTTTTATCACATTTTCAGTGATGGTGTGCAAGTTAGATATAATAGTTCGAGTAAAACCAGTTTTTTTAACAAGAAATTAGATACTAAAATTTTCCTCAACCGTGGAGCATGCGTCATATCTTTCAACAACAAGTTCTTTCCAGAGGTAAACTTTACTCTACATTCCTAATTCCAACAAAAGTAGTGTTGTGAGTATCTTTCAACATCACTTCCATGTCATTAGCAGCATTATATGTTTTAAACATTTCACGACCATAGCAGACATGGCGAGAAACACCAATATCTACCCACCACCCTTTTTATCCACTGACTAGGCTGATTTTAGTAAGCATAGCCACAAGGGCTTCTTCAGTCAGGTTAGCTTGTGGTATATGATTTGGTTTGTTCCGACACTTTCGTGCCATGTAGCATGCTTTGCCATAGTTGTAACATAAGAACAACTATCTAGTACCATTCTTTAGATAGGCATTTTGCTATTTGTTCTGAGGCTAATTGTAGAGGTTTTGATTTGGTATTTAATTCCAATTTTTGAAATTTTTTGCATTTGGTTTCAAACTGCATTTGTGGATTTCATAGTGTTGTTGCTAGATACAACAATCACATCTTCTTTTTGTTCCTATTTTTTGGCCACTTCTTCGATTTGAAGACGAGTAACCAAAATCTCTAAACAAAACTCCTTAATCTTATGTCTGAGAATATTTTTAAAGTCTTTCTAACTAAGGGGTAATTTATCATTTAACATAGCAACGTGAAACTGTTCATATAAAGTCATACCTTCAAAGATGATCACATGCACATTTTTCTAAAGCTTGTGTGACTGCACCTCCACAGATTTGTCGTCCATCATTTAAAACTTCAAATAGGGTCCTGCAACATACTTTTCCACTCTAGCTATCTCGGTATCATATTTCTTTTGGAGCGCATCACATATCTTCTTTGCTGACTTGTTTGAGTCGAAGTAATCTTACAGATCGTTACTCAGGCTATTAAGAACATAATTTTTGCAGAGGTAGTTGTTGGATCCAAAATTGGTCACAAACACCCAATACCGCGAAAGCACCAGTGTATGAATATAAATTAGTGATATTCAAACACAAATAACAAATCTTAGCAAATAATAGACAACAATCCAAAAGTAAAGAACAGAAACACAGGTTTTATAGTGGTTCGGCTATCTCCGGCCTACGTCCACTCCAAATTTTTTTTCCTTTTTATTAATTATCCTTCAAGGTTACAAGTGATTTCAACAGTTGTAATGACCAAATTCTGAAGAAAATAGCAGTAATGAAGCTATGGAATGATTCTAGCAGCATCCGGTCATGCCTCTTCTCTCCAAATCTTCCGACCCCTTTTCTGAATGACCAGGGGTTCTATTTATAGGCGTGGAAGGCTGAAATCCCGCCTAAAACCTGGGGAGGCTGCTTGGCACGTGAGGGGGGCCCACAGGCCCGTGTTCTCAGAATCCGTGCCCAGCTTGGGATCGATTCGAAGTGACATTCGAATTGATCAAGAATCCATCCAATTGAGCTAAAATTTGGTGTGAACATTCTTCAACATGTATGTAAGCTTCTGTAAAAATTTCATTGCATTTGGATCAACGGTTTGGAAGATATGATCGATCCAAGTTCAAGAATCCGTGCGTCCTGAATGGTTCGAACCCATGCTTCGAAACCATCTACTTCGAAACCATCCCCTTCGAATCCATAGGGCCGACTCCTTCGAATCCATACCCTTCGAACCCATGCTCTTCGAATCCATGCTTTCTGAAGCCGCCTTCTTCGAGTCCATATCCTACGAGTCCATCCTCTTCGAATCCATCCCTTTCGAATCCTCGTCCTTCGAATCCATGTCCCTTGCTTCGTATCCATCATCTTCGAATTCATGTCCTCTTCGAATCCATCTCCTTCTTCGAATCCATGTCCACTTCGAATCCATCTCCTTCTTCGAATCCATGTTTACTTCGACTCCATCTCCTTCTTCGAATCCATGCCTACTTCGACTCCATCTCCTTCTTCGAATCCATGTCCACTTCGAATCCATCTCCTTCTCCGAGTCCATCTTCATCTTCGAATCCATGTATACTTCGAATCCATTACCTTCTTCGAGTCCATCTTCATCTTCGAATCCATGATCTACGAATCCATACCTATCGTTCGAATCCACCATCTTCGAGTCCATGTCCATCGTTCGAATCCATGTCCATTGCATTGAAGCTACTCCTTTCGAACCCATCTAGTTCCCATCGATTCGAAGCGTCATCGATGCGAACCTCATGGGTTCGAATCCTGATGGGTTCGAACCTGATGGGTTCGAACCTAATGGGTTCGAACCTGATGGGTTCGAACTACGTACTATTCCTACTTTGAATCCATCATATTTCCTTCATACGAACTCCGGTTAACCTGAAATTCGAAACATAGCCTTTCATAGTCCTTATCATCATTTCCAATCAATTTCGTCCCGATCGGAGTTCAACAAAATTTTGACGATATCCATTGTAGCCTTATCTCCAGTCCTGATATCCATAATTCCTTGCCAATTTGTTGATATTCCAGTTTTGACCAAAAAATGGGATAACATTTTGCCCCCCAAAACATGCCTTGTGATAACAAGGCGTGTTTTGAATAATTACGAATCCAATATCCGAAGTCCACAGCCATATTGCCAGAGTATATCGTCCTTGACTGCTTCGAGTCGATGTCCAATTCCATATCCAATATCCAAAGCCTTAGCCAATTCCGTATCCATTCGAACTCGACAACCAAGTTCCAATCCATCCTTATCCAATAGCCAATAACCGGAGCCAGGACCTCTCCGGGTCGATATCCAAATCCAGAACCTCTCTGGGTTCCTGTCAAGCGTAATCCATATTTGACGACCTTGGTCCAGTGTCCCTGGACGTTGAGCCAACCTCTCCGGGTTCTTGCCAAGCGCAATCCATACTTGACGACCTTGGCCCAGTGTCCCTGGGCGCTGTAAAATGCCATGGCTTAAGTCCTAAGCCGAATCCTGATCTCTCCGGACCCTTACCGAGCATAGTCCATACTCGACGACCTGAAAATAATAAATGATAATAGAGGGCCTAAGTCCCAGGCCGAATCCTGGTCACTCCGGACCCTTGCCAAGCATTGTCCATACTTGACGACCTGAATGAGTCAATCTACCTTGTTTGGGTAAAGTGACTCATCCCTTGCCAGGCATAATCCATACCCGACGACCATTTACCAAAAACCAGATAAAAGTCCAACCAAAATTTATTCCAAAGTCCAAATCCGAAATTCAAATTCGAAATCCAAATCCAAAATCCAAATCCAAATCCAAAATTCAAATCCAAATCAGAAAACCAGAAATCCAAACCAGCATCCAAAACCAAAAACAATCATCCAAAGGAAAATCCAAATAAAAAAGCAAGAAAAACCAGGAGCTTAATCCAAGCTCCAAAACCAAATCCAAAAAAAGAAAAGCAATGTCCAATCTAAAAAGCAAGAAATAAATTTCACAAACCGTAGCATCCCGGTTTATCATCATTCAGAGCAAGCCTAGGGGCTATCTCCGTCCCCGTACATGTGTAAATGACTTTACCGTCTGCTAGTAGCTTGCTACTTATTCCATATTATCCTGGTCAATGGATGATCAATCGACGATCATCCCTGGGCCTCCCATCATCACGGCGTGAAGTGGTCGGTGGTTGCTCCTGCTCCACCGTTGCATCCCGAGTTCCAACGTATTGCTGTAACTGTCCATTCCTTACATGCTCCTCGATTATGTCCTTTAGGTGCCTGCAGCTGTTGGTATCGTGTCCATCCAGATCATGGAAGAGACAGTGCCTTCCTGATGTCCTTTCCCGCTCTGTTGGTTCCCTCCTAGCCGGCCTTCGGTAGGGAAGGCGATTCCGAGTTTCCAGGTATATCCGCTCCAGCGTCTCGTTCAATCCTGTGTATGTGGAAAACTTTGGATCCTTCCATCGCTTCCTAGCGTTTCCAGAGTCGTCATCTAACTTCCTTTTCCCTTTATCCTTATCCAAACCATTTTCGGATACCGCTCCAACCTCGATTGCATTAGCCTTCTTCAACTTTAAATCCGTACTTGCATCTTCTTGCCGAAGGAACCTTTCTGCCTCATGAAAGAATTCGTCGAGATTTTGCGGGGGATCTCGTATCAGAGATACCTTGAAATCCGAATTCTCCTTGACTCCTGATACTACTGCCATTAAAACCATTGATGGATCAGGCCGATCCACTGAAGCGACTGCCGCACTGAATCGAGTTAGAAAAGCTCTAAGCGATTCGTCCATCCTTTGCTTCACCGATGTTAAAGTCATCACGTTCTTCGGCCTCTTGACGTGAACCCGAAACTGTCCCAGAAACTTTTCCACTAATCCCTTCCAAGTCCTGATAGTTCCTTCTCCCAGCTGCCTAAACCACATTGCAGCTAAGTCCTTCAAATACAAAGGGAAACATCGGGCCATCACTTCCTCCGATGCCCCCAGCACCTCCATGTGTCTGGTGTACCTCATTAAGTGATCTGTTGGATCCGTCTTACCATCATATACCTCCACGCTAGGTAGCTTGAACTTAGGTGGATTCTGAGCCATCCTTATCTCCCGAGCGAATGGACTTCTATTCACCCCTTCCAAATCTCCGTTTGTCAAACCACCTCGCATAGTCTTCCTGATCATTTCTACTAATCCTATATTGTCTGGTAGGGGTTGCCCCCCATGCCCCCGAGGGAACTCTGGTACATATTCCTCGTGTGGCTCACTAGCAGCAACGTTAGCTCTAGCTTGTTGAATTCCTTCCAAAGGTTCTCCTGCGTTGAATCCTGTGGGCCTGCCCTCAAGCCCTTGTCGATTGCCTTCTGGCTCCGTATCCTGTCCTTCATTGGGTTCCACAACCCTAGCTCCTTGTCCTGCATCCGCAGCTGCTGTAGCTGTTCCTAAGTTCTGCATCCCTGCAGCTCTCATTTGTTCCAAGAAAGTTTGCATCATTTCCTGTTGACTTTTCAACAATCTCTCCTGCAAAGAATTGGCCATAGCTTCCATTTCATCCCGAGTTATGTAGACCGAAGCCTGTCCTTCCTCACCTCCGGAGGATGCTTGTTGACTTCCTCCTTGTTGGCTTCTCTCAGCCCTTAGCCTTCTGCTATTCTGCCTTGTCATTGTCTTCCAAATCCAAATTCCTCAAACTCTTCAAATCCGATGCAGCGGGTGCTAGTTGTTCTCAGTGAAAGCACCAAAATGTTGGATCCAAAATTGGTCACAAACACCCAATACCGCGAAAGCACCAGTGTATGAATATAAATTAGTGATATTCAAACACAAATAACAAATCTTAGCAAATAATAGACAACAATCCAAAAGTAAAGAACAGAAACACAGGTTTTATAGTGGTTCGGCTATCTCCGGCCTACGTCCACTCCAAATTTTTTTTCCTTTTTATTAATTATCCTTCAAGGTTACAAGTGATTTCAACAGTTGTAATGACCAAATTCTGAAGAAAATAGCAGTAATGAAGCTATGGAATGATTCTAGCAGCATCCGGGCATGCCTCTTCTCTCCAAATCTTCCGACCCCTTTTCTGAATGACCAGGGGTTCTATTTATAGGCGTGGAAGGCTGAAATCCCGCCTAAAACCTGGGGAGGCTGCTTGGCATGTGAGGGGGGCCCACAGGCCCGTGTTCTCAGAATCCGTGCCCAGCTTGGGATCGATTCGAAGTGACGTTCGAATTGATCAAGAATCCATCCAATTGAGCTGAAATTTGGTGTGAACATTCTTCAACATGTATGTAAGCTCCTGTAAAAATTTCATTGCATTTGGATCAACGGTTTGGAAGATATGATCGATCCAAGTTCAAGAATCCGTGCGTCCTGAATGGTTCGAACCCATGCTTCGAAACCATCTACTTCGAAACCATCCCCTTCGAATCCATAGGGCCGACTCCTTCGAATCCATACCCTTCGAACCCATGCTCTTCGAATCCATGCTTTTTGAAGCCGCCTCCTTCGAGTCCATATCCTACGAGTCCATCCTCTTCGAATCCATCCCTTTCGAATCCTCGTCCTTCGAATCCATGTCCCTTGCTTCGTATCCATCATCTTCGAATTCATGTCCTCTTCGAATCCATCTCCTTCTTCGAATCCATGTCCACTTCGAATCCATCTCCTTCTTCGAATCCATGTTTACTTCGACTCCATCTCCTTCTTCGAATCCATGCCTACTTCGACTCCATCTCCTTCTTCGAATCCATGTCCACTTCGAATCCATCTCCTTCTCCGAGTCCATCTTCATCTTCGAATCCATGTATACTTCGAATCCATTACCTTCTTCGAGTCCATCTTCATCTTCGAATCCATGATCTACGAATCCATACCTATCGTTCGAATCCACCATCTTCGAGTCCATGTCCATCGTTCGAATCCATGTCCATTGCATTGAAGCTACTCCTTTCGAACCCATCTAGTTCCCATCGATTCGAAGCGTCATCGATGCGAACCTCATGGGTTCGAATCCTGATGGGTTCGAACCTGATGGGTTCGAACCTGATGGGTTCGAACCTGATGGGTTCGAACTACGTACTATTCCTACTTTGAATCCATCATATTTCCTTCATACGAACTCCGGTTAACCTGAAATTCGAAACATAGCCTTTCATAGTCCTTATCATCATTTCCAATCAATTTCGTCCCGATCGGAGTTCAACAAAATTTTGACGATATCCATTGTAGCCTTATCTCCAGTCCTGATATCCATAATTCCTTGCCAATTTGTTGATATTCCAGTTTTGACCAAAAAATGGGATAACAGTAGTCATGGTCCACCTAGTCCTGCAAAGCTTTTTCTGCTCATCTATTGCTTCTTCAAGCAGCGTTGGTTTTTCCTTGTCAACACATGCACAACTTTGTTTACAGTTAGAAAAATTGCATTTTTTGTCTCTATCATTTGAAATGAAGCCCTTCAAATTTGAATGGTGTGTTCGCATCATAGCAAGCAGAGTCATCAGTGATTAAAGCCACTACATCTTAAAATTGTTGTACCTTGATTTCAATCTGTAGTGTCTTTGCGGCTAAGTTGTGGACTAAGTCGCTCTCTTTAAGACATTTTGCCGCTGTGCCCAAAAACATACAATGTAGTCTCTAATGCAATGCCACCTCCAGGATAAAACAACCATAATCAATACCAATAGCCTCTTACATGAAGACTAGTGACTTAATTGCACCCAAAAAATATTGCTCGGATCTAAGAAAGTTTAAGGTAGAAGAAGAAGAGAACACGGTTTACAAACTGATAAAAAATTCTGTCAAATAACTTGGTTTATTTAGAAAAAAATTTGAGTAGAAAATAGGATTGAGTCACTAGAAAATATTGGATTCGAGTTTACTGTGTCTTATTACCAAGTTAAAGTCAGTTTAAAAATATACTACCCAAAAATAAGGAGCACTGCATCACATTAGCCAAGCCCTGATCGAGTTGGGTTGGTTGGTCAGGGTGCACGCGTGATGGCGAGGATGCTTTGCCTTCTTAACATAAGTGAAAACATTAGATGCCTAAAGGATCTATCATTTCACTTGTGAATCCTATATTAAATAGGACCACTCTATAGTTCCTCATAATGTGGGACTATTCAATAAGAGGGTTATTTTATACTCCTTTCAATATATTTAAGAATTCATTTTAAAATCGAATATTCCAACAATATGTTTATTGCATAATAAATTAAGCATTTTAATACATTTTTTCAGTGGTATCAAACAAGCAATGGAAAATATACAAAAGTCGTTCTAAAAATGGGAAAACACATGATATCGACATGTTGTTGAGTAAAGCAAAAAATCTAATGATATTTTAAACAATAAAAAAATAGCACAAGTACCTCTTTTCGTGAAAAAATTAGCATGATTGATGGTTGCTTGATTTTGATTTGCAGTCGGAAAAAGGTTGAAAAATCAGACCTAAATACTATTCATAGAAAAGATGGGAATAAACTTCACACTCAACCATGATTACAACAGGTAGCTCCATTTGATTTTGAGATTTTCATAAAGCTACAAAAAATTTATTGCAAAATATATACCAAATATTATTTATGAAATAATAGTTATTTTTCATCGCTGATTGAAAAATAGACATAATTTTATTTCAATAGGAATATTATGAATATTCGTTATAAAATAAACTGTAACAGCGGTATTTGTAAGGCGCTGGAAAATATAGAAGTGTCTAAATTTATTTCTAATTATTTTAGAATTGTAGAATAAACTATGGTTAGAGAATTATTTTTCGATATATGATTATGAACCATATGATACTATTTGATTATATCTCAAAGAATTAAGGGAAAAACACCCACACAGTGGGAGCATGATAAGAAACTCTTCGGATTAATACATATAGATGTATTCAATCATAAGTTTATTAAAACATATTGGTATAATGTACTTCGTTGTATTCATCGATGATGAATCATCAAAAAGGACATGTGTATTTGATACACATGTAGTATGTTTGTGATAAACTTTGTTTGCACCAAAATTGGTCACAATCCCCAGAAGCAGTGAAAGCACCAAAGTTTATACACAAATCTTCAATATAAAAACACAGATCTTAAATCCAGATAATGTAGAGAATAAAAATGAAGAAATAACAAAATTAAAGCGAGTACGAAAGCAAAGAACACAAGGTTTATAATGGTTCGACTATCTTCGGCCTACGTCCACTTTGAATTAATCCTTTTATTCCCTTTATATTGTGGCTATAGTTACAAGCCTTTGAAATCAATGAACAAAATGGGAGAGTTTCGCCTAGAAAACCAAAAAAGATCCCATTTTAGTTGCTATAGAACTGCTATTTATAGGTGCAGATCTGAGCCCCAAAACCTAGAATACCTCTTCTCATGTGCAGGTGGTCCACCAAATTGATCTGAGGTCATTTGGGGTCGATCTCGATCGATCCAAGCATAATTCCTATCGATCCAAAAATGGCCCAAAGAAGCTGAGATTGATCATGGATGTTCTTGAGTAAGTAAGAAAGCCTCTATGAAAATTTCGTAGCATTTGGATCCATGGTTTGAGAGTTATTATCAATCCAAGTTTGTGTTTTTCAATGTATGCTGACAGCTTCATATCCATGAAACAGTGCGTATCCATCATTTTGGCTCCATCCATTCTTATCCATTGCCTTCGTATCGACCAATATCCACGTCGATTGTATCGATGTAAGTCCCACTTTCCACCTCGACTGCTTGTTTTGACCGATACGAACATGTTCAACACAAAGCATGTCTTCGTATCCATCTAATGCTGCCACCTTTTGTATCCTTCCTCTGCATCCCTTCTTCGTATCCATCCTTTATTGCGTCTTTCATATCAGTCAACAATTGATCGATACAAAATGCTCGTCCAGTGATCATTGCTTCATTCTTCGTATCGATCCCTGCCTTGATCGATATGCAGTGTGTCGCTACGTCTCTGCTATGTCCACCCAATCGATGCATGTTGCATCGATATGAAAGCCACCAAACCGAAGTATGATACCATGCCCATTTTGATCGATAAGAAACTACTGATACAAATCAGTTTTCCATGAAGCTTGATTCATCCATAACTCGCTCATATGAACTCCGTTTGACCTAAAATTTGAAATGTAGCTTCATCTAGCCTTGTTTATCATTTCCTATCGATCTGACCACAATCGGAGTCTGGTCCAATTTTGAGGGTATCGATCATAGCCTTGTTTGCAATCAATCTCCAGTTCTGATATCCATCCGTTTTAGCCAATTTTTTGATATCCTGCCCTTGTCCAAAAGGCGGGGTAACATTTTTCCTCTAAAACATGCCTTGTGGTAGGAAGGAGTATTTTGAACAGCTTTAAATTCGACATCCTAGGTCCATATTCCATCCATAGCCATACCATCTGATCTATAATCCAATCCATGACCAAGCTATTCTAGCCAAGTGTCATAGCCATACCCTTGTCCAAATCCATGAGTGCACTGAATCAATATCCGATTCCAAATCTAGTAACCAATCCTTAGAAAATTCCAAATCCATCCGAGCCCATCAACTGAGTTTTCATCCATTCATATCCAGACCAGCAACCAAATCCATGACCCCTCCGTGTCACTTTATCCAAGTCTGAGAGCTCACCGGGTCCAAATCCAAAGCCGGGACCTCTCCGGGTCCTAATCTAAATCCGTAGATTATACCGGGTCATTTTATCCTGCTCCAGCCTCGACTTTCCTATCGGGGGCTTTTATATTCTTTAGCCTCGCCTCTTCGGTCGAGGACATTTGTATTCTACAGCCTTGATTCTCCAGTCGAGGACTTATGTATTCTTCCGCCTCGACTCTTCGATCGAGGACTTTTATATTCTTCGGCCTCGACTCTCCGGCCGAGGGTGGGTTGAGGGCTTTTATATTCTTCGGCCTTGACTCTCCGATCAAGGAATTTTATATTCTTCGACCTCGACTTTCCAATCGATGATTTTTATTCTCCTACTTTTGCTCTTTGTCGAGAACTTATATTCTCCAGCCACGACTCTCCGATTGAGGACTTTTATATTCTCCAGCCTCGACTCTCCGTCGAGGACTTATATTCTCTGGCCTCGACTCTTCGACCGAGGACTTTTATTTTCTGTGTTGTCGTCGAGCATAGTCCATACTCGATGACTTTTTTTTACCAAAAACCCTAAGGAAAATCCAATCAAAATCAATCCGAAATCAAGATCAAACTAGAAATCCATATTATAAATCCAAACCAAATCCAGGTTAAATCAAAAGGAAAGCATCCAAACCGAAATACAAACCAAAAGGCAAGCAACCAAACCAAAATCTAAACCAAAACGCAAGTATCCAAACCAAAATTCTGACCAGAAAACCAACAAAACCAAGAGTTCAAACCAAACCACAAAAACAAATATCTAAACCAGAAAGAAGAAAGCAGATTTCACAAACTAGAGCATCATGGTTTATCATCATCTTAGAGCATGCCTAGGGGCTATCTCCATCCCCGTACATGTGTTAGTGACTTAGCCGTCTACTTAGAGTTTGCTACTTTTTCCATACCATCTCGATTAGTTGATGGCCTATGCCTTTAAGCCGAGCTTGCTTCGATTTACGGCGGATGATAGCTGCTCATGTTCCATCACTACTACCTATTTCCAAACAAAGCCATCCAAATCCATGCCCCCAGTTCCATGGGTAGTGGTGCCATATCCATTATCCTTGGTCGGGGTTTGACCGTAGCTAATCTAATCCATATATACGCCTATTGATTTCCGTTCTAAGCCTTGGATTCCAATTTCCAGCCGTTCCTGCATCCATAGGTAGTTTTCGATCATCATTCCCATCCTACCTTCGAGTCTACGAGGTAAGCCCAGATCCTCCTCTTCCAAACGTGCATCCAAGCTCTGTTCCATGCCAAGATCCATAGGTCTATCCAATATTCATCCCTCTTTCTTCTTTTTCCTGAATCTAATCCTAGATGTCTTCCTCCACTCCTGGTGCTCTAGCTCCATGAATCTGACCTCCTGCAGCTCTATCCAATTAGCCAGAAGAAGACCCCTTTTTAGTTGCCATAGAGCTGTTATTCATAGGTGTAGATCTGAAAATATCCGCCCTAAAACCTAGAATACCTTTTCTCATGCATAGGCGGGTCCACCAAATTGATATGTGGTCATTTCGGATTGATCCCAGTCGATCCAAGTACAATTCATATCGATCCAAAAATGGCCAAATGAAGCTGAGATCGATCTTGGACGTTCCTAAGTGAATAAGAAAGCCACTGTGAGAATTTCATAGCATTTGGATCCATGGTTTGAGAGTTATGATTGATCCAAGTTTGTGTTTTTCAATGTATGCTGACAGCTTCGTATCCATGAAACAGTGCATATCCATCATTTGGCTCCATCAATTCTTATCCATTGCCTTCATATCGACCAATATCCATGTTGTTCGTATCGATGTAAGTCCTGCATTCCACCTTGACTACTTTGTTTTGACCGATACGAACACGATCAACATGAAGCATGTCTTTGTATCTATCCAGTGTTGTCGCCTTTCCTATCCATCCTTTGCATCCCTTCTTTGTATCCATCCTTTAGTGCATCCTTCGTATCGATCGACAATTGATCGATACGAAATGCTTGTCCAGTGATCACTGCTTCATTCTTCGTACTGATACCTGCCTTGATCAATACGAAGTGTGCCGCTACATCTCTTTTGTGTCCACCCAATCGATGCATGTAGCATCGATACGAAAGCCACTGATCCGAAGCATGTTACCATGCCCATCTTGATCGATACAAAATTACCGATACGAACCAGTTTTGCATAAAGTTTGATCCATCCATAACTCAAGCATATGAACTTCGTTTGACCTAAAATTGGAAATGCAGCTTCATCTCGCCTTATTTATCATTTCCTATCAATCCAACAATGATTGGAGCCTGGTCCAATTTGGCAGTATCGATGATAGCCTTGTTTCCAATTGATCTTCAATCTCGGTATCCATCCTTTTTAGCCAATTTTTTGATATCCCGGCCTTGTCCAAAAGGTGGGGTAGCGAACTCATAGAGTATTAAACAGAAGAAAATAAAATAACATGCTAAAGAAAATAAAATGATTTGATAGGTGTGTATATCGGAAAGTGTTTAGAAAGTACTTAAAAATGAATAAAGATTCAGTCTCAAAAGCACTCATCCTTAAGGTGCATAATGATTATAAGGAATAATCGAACCTTATTGGACGAACTACAATTAATCGTGAGTGAAGTTGAGTTAACTTCTTTTTATAAGGTCGGGTACTTAAGAGTCGTACACAAGGTTAAAATTAATTTCATTTAAAAGTGGTTTACAAATTCATACAAGATTACGGTTTATAAGAAATCCCAATATATCCTAGGACAAGGCATTGGTAGATTATGCGAGTCAAAAGAGCGCACGTAATAATTGTTCATGAGGGATCATGTATGAATTGCTCCAAAAGGAGTTTGGAAATGACTATCATTGAATGACAATATATGTTTTGAACTTAAGTATTATAAAATAAAGCGGGATTAGTTTTATATGTAAGAAAATTCATAAAATGTTTGTGAATATCCATTCCATTAAACCGCGAAACAATTGTTGTTTTAAGAAATATCAATTTCATAGTGAAGAATTTCCTTTTAGAAATTATTGGTCGTAAAATGGATTTAGATACTATAAGGATAAATTAGCTATGGGGATTAAATGAAATTAACCAAACCTAAATGAACACAACGCAATAGAATGTCTAACAGGGATTCTATGTAGGATCGATTTCACCCTAGAGGGGTGGTGAATAGGGTGATAGTGTAAATTATAAAAATTAATCGCGGAAGCTTATTAATTAATTTCAATTCAGATCACAGAATAGCAGCACAGATATAGCAGAATATAAATAACAGAACAGAACAACACAGAATTTACCCAGCTTCGGCAAAACCCTGCCTACGTGCCGCCCCCAAGGTTTCTACTAGAAATTAGATAGTCCCTCGCTTACACACATAAACTTGCTATACCCGCTATTGACTAATCTAACTCTACGCTCAAAACCCTGACCACAACTCAACCACCGAGTTGCGAATTCCCAAACTACACACCGTAGTTTGTCCCCTAGTCACACGACTAGAAAATTAAAAACGGTTTAAAAGAAAATACAAATTAAAAACAAATTAAAATAACAAAACCCTATTTAAATTTAAACCCTTCTTATAATTTTTTTTAAAAAACCCCTTTTAACATAAACTAGGCCGGCCCTTTATTTACTTCTTCAACCCGTTCCTTTTATTATTATTTTTCTTCGTGAAAGAAAATGGCCGCTCCTCAGATTTTAAGGCTTCGTCCCTGATTTCAAAATTAGGGTTTGTTCAAATTGAAGTCGCCGCTTGATACAGATAGTTGTAGGCTTCGTTTCTTCTTCTATTAGCTCACGGCTCTTCGATTTGGATCGAGTTCGTATGTGATTTTCTGGTATGTGTTTTATTCCTTTTTCTCTGCTGATTTTGGCTTTCTCGAACTGGATCAATTATGCCGATGATGATTTTGGGTATTTATAGGATTCGAAATCCTATTTTTGCGTTCGTATTTTCGTGTTTGAATTTGTCTACTGATTTGCTTTGGCCATTCGATTATACTTGGATGATTGAGATAAAATCTGACTAATTCAATTTCGTATACTTGATGCTTGATCCCCATGGCTTGGTTGACACGGTTTTGATTATTGACTCGTTCAATATTGACTGTGACGATTTTTAGCTTTGTTATGCTTCCACGGCTTCGACATTTTGTAAATTTGCTTCGGCCACTGTCTGCATTCCTGTAGCTTTGTTCTAGCAATCTTGAGCATATTTGTATCCATTGCAGTTGCACTTCTAGTCTGCATTTCATATGCTCTGGGTTTCACTGCCTTCTGTCCATGTTGGTACTGACTGTTGTTATGTAGTAATTGACTTGTGCTTATTGTACACGATATTGTTGCATTATTCCATGTACACTTTGAGTTCCTGCAGTTGATTTGGTTGTTCTGTTGCTTCATCATGTATATCATGTGTCACTGCATTGCCACTGTTGCACTTTCACTTGTTTACTGCACTGACTCATGTATGCATTGTATATTACGGCTCTGACCATCTTTTTCTTTGATCTTTTGTTCATACTGTTGCACTTGGTGTTTGTTCTCGGCTTGCTTTGAGTTTGTCTGCATTTTGTGGTTGCCACTGTGTATTCTGGTTTAAATGTTCATGTTGCATATATTAGTGGTCTTCATTGAGCTCATGATGGTTGCTGTGCACTTTTGTGCTTTGAGTCAGTTGTAATGTGTTAGCTTGTAGTCATTGACTTGTTCATGCTGTTCTTGAATACATCTGTGCATGTCACTGTGTTTATGACCACAAGTTCATCGTGAAGCATGGTTTACTGGTGCATACATGTGAGTTGTATTTCATTTGCGGTCTTGACTTTTGTTGATGCATTGAGTTGAGTATTTGGTGATGCTTCACCTGTTATGTCTGCTCTGAACTTTTGATCATGTTGCCTTCGTGTTGTTGTTTGCTTCATGTTCCTTACTGCTTTGAACTTCTGGTTGGTTTGGCCTGGACTTCACTGTTATTTGATTGCCGAGTTGTTTGCATTCACTTCATCACTTCAGTCGTGTATTGCTTTCACCTCTGGCCTGTTGTAGTTTGCATATCACCTTGTTGCAGTTAATGGTTGCTTGAGTCTCTGTTGAAGTTGTATTGGATTTCATTCTAGTTAGCACTTGCATCACAACTGTAACACATATTCAACAATACATGCTGTGCATTTCATTCAGTCTTCATTATGGCCTGTTGCACTGGTTATCGTAGTTCGATTTGGGTCGATTAGTTGCTTCAAACTACTGTTGCTTCATTGTAGCTGTGTTGACCATTATGCACTGTAGCTTGCTGTCATGTTCGCTGTCACTTGTGCATTGTTGAGTCACTTGAGTGTGTTTATGAATGTGTGCATCAATATACATGCTTTTGCCGTTGTTTGATATAATGTTTTGAACCATTGTTTGCTGTGGCATTGCATTACTGTGCATTGAGCATTGTACTTGCAGTTTGCTGACTTCACGTCGCCTTAACTTGGTTGATGCACTGAGTTGAGTGGTGACTTGACCTTTGCATTGTTTATTTTTCTAATTTTCACCTGAGTTGAATCCGGCTAGGATTTGACCTTGTGCTGAATGACATTGTTTTATTGCACTTGAGTTGAATCCTGTATTTGGGTTTGACCTGTGCTCACTTGTCCCTGTAAATCGATCAAGTGTATATTTCGGCGTGCACGGCCTTGTGGCATATACAGTAATACACTGTGTATGTCACAAGTTGTTCGTGTATGATGAATTCAAATTTAAATGATGACGAACAACCCAAATAACTGAGGCAAATCATATTTTCAAAATCCATCTTTTATTTTATATTGCAAAAATATCTCTTTTTCAATTTTACTGCGTTAGTGAATATTTTTGCAGATTGCTCAGATGCTGGATTCAAACTGGAATGCAGTTGAAGATAAATATGAGTGTGAGTGATATGTAGTGAGGTGCTGATGTAAAATAGTGATGTAATTGAGTTTGTATCAAAGTTGTATAGTGAATAGTGAGAGCTTGAATTTGTATACTATTCAAAATTGTAATAAATATTTGTTTGAATAAAATATTCGTTTGAATTCAAATTCCGTGTTATTTATTTTATTCAGCAAATATTTATTTAATCTGTGAAAAATAAAATAGTATATTATCAAATACATTTAAACGAATGCATATATGTTTATTATCATCAAACAAAAATCATATAAGCGCATATTCAACAATCTCCCCCTTTTGATGATAACAAACATATATTTAAGATTTTGAATATGTTAAATGTATTTGATCATTGATATATCCTAATTGCTCCCCCTATTTAAATGCTTCATTTCTACACAAAACTCCCCCTACATATATGCATACAAATAAAAAATATGCAAATGAGTCTAGATGCAAATAGAAAATTATTTGACCTTTGCTTGATTTTATTTGACAAAATCTTAACTTTTCTCTCCCCCTTTTGTTATCAGCAAAAGAATAATAGTGTTAGAGAAAATAGAGATAAAGTAAATGATATCAATCCAACATTAAAACTCAATTGAATATAAATATTAAATTTCAATAAAAAAATCAAACAAAATTATAAATATTTTGTTAGGCGCATATTCCACTTTTAGAATGATGGAAATGATGTCATCATATAAAACCATACAGTTGTGTCTTATTTGTGGTATATTATATCAGGAATTTGAATAACTACTAACCATGCATAACCGTTAGGACTTTTAAATGAGATTAGTAGTATTCCAATTTTATTTTAAAAAAATGAATTCAAGTATCTTCTAACCACGCATAACCGTAAGGACTTTTAAATGGGATTAGAATCAACTTGCTTAGTTTACAAATCAACTTTTGATATGCATTCCATACATGCATAACCGCGAGGACTTTTAAATGAGCATGGAAGCACATAACAAATTCCAAGTAATTCACCCATGCATAACCGTGAGGACTTTTAAATGAGAGTGAATACTTTGGTATTTATTTATTTATTTAATTTTTTTATTTTAAAAAATGTAAAAACAAAAAACGAACGATTCCTGTTTAAAGTACCACATATTGACAAACTATATAGAATTTTGATGAGTGATGGTTGATAGAAAACATGATAGACATAGAGATGGTCATGGAATTTTTTACCAACAATAAAATTTATAACTATTGTTTAAATTTCTAAAGAAATTTATTAATTATACCGTCTCGAGTCATAATATTTGATCAGTATTAACACTCATCACTTTTTCAATCACTATTTTTCTTTTTGATAATCATTTGGGAGTCAGATTAGTCATAATAGTCATTTAAAATCAAATTCAAAAATAATTATGAAATTAATTTTTCAAAAATGAATAATCTGAAAATATGGTCAAAAATGATTTTCTCCAGGGGGTTTTAAAAAGAAAATTTTCTGCTATTTGAAAATTATTTGAAATGAAAAATATGCAGATATTTTCTTTGAAAAACGATGCAGTTACTAAATGTCTCAAAATAAAATCACGTTTCACTAGTAATTTTTCTATCAACTAGATTACCAGTGTAATCTGCATCTGAATTTCTCTTTCACTCAAAAATTATCATCAATTGAATTTTATAGACCAAAAACATGAAGTGTGCATCAAAAATTTCAAACTCAATTTTTTCAGCAATTTAAATGACATTCTTTTGACTTTGAAATGAAGCCGTGTAAATAATCAAAAAAAAAAACCGTGAATATAGAGTTAGCCGAATTATAACCAATTTTATAATTATCCAACAAAACACTATTTTTAATCCAAAATGATATATATGAAGTAATTCAAAGAATCTAGAGATTTTTATAGTGTTTTTGGCATAAGAATATAATTGGCCAACAATTTTGAATAAATCAGAATCAAAAATCATCATCTTTTCATCAATCTCAATATTGGCTGAATTAATTCAAAATACGGTGCAGATTATCACATTTAATATATCGTTTAAAACATACCATACCTGTTTTACCTTTACGATATTTTTCGTTGTTGTCCGTTGTGATTCTGTCACCTTTATACTAGGCTAAGGAACTTAGCTTTGTCGCCCGTTGTGTTTCTGGAACAGCCAAAATCCAGAGAATACTATTGTTGTTCCTTAGCCTGCCACCACACCTACACGATGAAAGTTTTATGTGACCTATTTGTTTTTATAGGTCCATGATTGTTAGTGGCAAAAATTTTTGAAAAACAATTTTGTAAAGACCCAAAACTATTTATAATTGTTCCCTTCGGCACCCAAATTTGTTTAACTTTGAGAGATTTTATATTTGTGCCTTTTGGAACCCAAATCGGTATAGTTTTCACATGTTTGGGTCTATACCAACAATTATTGTGATCGTGTCCATATTTTCTACAAATCGTGCACATTGAATTTTCTTGATTAATCTTGTTTTCAACACTTTTCGAACTATTATATCCAAGTCCTTGTTTAACCGTATTAACAGTTTGCTTTCCTAATAGCATATTTAACGATTTTTCACTTTTTGAAAATTTATCTAAAGTCGTTGACAATTGTTGGACTTGTGATTTGAGAGATTCATTTTCGTTTAACAACTGTGTGCACTTTTTAATAGAATTCTCTCTCCTAGTATTTTCATTCTCCTTTAAAATCAGAATTTCATTTTCAAGCGATTTTATTTTAATTTCTGATTTTTTAATTTCTTCATCAAATGTTGGACACTTATCACACTTAGGGATCCTACTTTGATAGGTTTTAACTAATTGATCAAGTTGTTTATTACATTCTATCAAAGTATCTTTTTGAGATTCAAGTTTGGCGTATTTTTCCCTAAGTCGTTCAAAACAACCGTTTACTTCATGAAAATATATAAGCAACTCAGAATGGGTAAGTTTTGATACCTCACTTGGCTCGTCATCGTCACTGTCAGTTGTATCACCTCGAAGACACAATTCTGCCTTTTCGCTTTCACTGCCAGTGCTTTGATCATTCTCGTCTATTTCATCCCAAGTAGCTGCAAAACTTTTCTTTTTCTGTTTCTTTCAGTGGCTGGATTTAATTTGTGGACAATCGGGCTTGATATTGCCGGGTTTGTTGCAATTATAACAAATAAACTTTTGTTCTTCCGAGTAGTCTAGTGCTTTGGCTATTCTGCTTTTTGCTTTTTGAATTCGAGCTGAGTTACCATGTTTTTGATTCCATTTTTTGAATTTCCTTATCAACAGCTCCAATTCTGCTGCTCCATCATCTTCATCGTTATCATCATCACTTTCGGTTGTTCCTTTGAGAGCTATTGATTTCTTTTGAGTGTCACCTCCTTCACGCTCTTCTTTGAATTTCATTTCTTGCTCATAAGTGGTGAGATTTCCGATGAGTTCCTCAACTTTAAGTTGTTTTAAATCTTTCGATTCTTGTATGGCAGTTACTTTTGCTTCAAAGCTTCGTGGAAGGACTCTGAGGATTTTCCGGACTATTTCTAATTCGGTGTATGTTTTTCCGAGAGCTTTTGATTTGTATACGATATTAGAGAGTCGTCCGTACATCTCTTTGACATTTTCTTCCTTCGCCATTTTGAAGTTCTCGTATTCGCTGCTTAGCATTGCAAGGCGAGATTCTTTGACTTGAGATGTTCCTTCGTGAGTCACTTCTAGTATGTGCCATATTTCCTGCGCAGTTAGACAATGTGAGACACGATTAAATTCAAATTGATCCAATGAACAGATAATAGAATTCATAGCTTTGGCATTAGTATTCTGTAATTTATTTTCTAGTTCTGTCCATTGTTCCTTTGGTTTCTCTATTTCCTGATTATCTACAGTTATAGTTGGTATACTATAACCTGTCTCAACAATATTCCAAGCGTCAATGGTTTTCAGAAAAATTTGCATTCTATTTTTCCAAGAAGCATATTCACCATTGAACATTGGTGGTCTAACTATGGATTGCCCTTCTGCAAAAGCATTATTAAAAGAAGCCATTAAAAATTCAAATTTTTTAAAACAAAAACCGATTTTTGAAACACGAAATTTTAAAACAAAAATTGATTTTTGAAACACGAATTTTTAAACGAAAATTGGTTTTTGTAAAATCAAAATTTTAAAAAACAAAAATGGCTTTTGTTCCTAGCTCTGATACCACTTGCAGGATCGATTTCATCCTTGAGGGGGGTGAATAGGGTGATAGTGTAAATTATAAAAATTAATCGCGGAAGCTTATTAATTAATTTCAATTCAGATCACAGAATAGCAGCACAGATATAGCAGAATATAAATAACAGAACAGAACAACACAGAATTTACCCAGCTTCGGCAAAACCCTGCCTACGTGCTGCCCCTAAGGTTTCTACTAGAAATTAGATAGTCCCTCGCTTACACACGTAAACTTGCTATACCCGCTATTGACTAATCTAACTCTACGCTCAAAACCCTGACCACAACTCAACCACCGAGTTGCGAATTCCCAAACTACACACCGTAGTTTGTCCCCTAGTCACACGACTAGAAAATTAAAAACGGTTTAAAAGAAAATACAAATTAAAAAAAAATTAAAATAACAAAACCCTATTTAAATTTAAACCCTTCTTATAATTTTTTTAAAAAAAACCCCTTTTAACATAAACTAGGCCGGCCCTTTATTTACTTCTTCAACCCGTTCCTTTTATTATTATTTTTTCTTCGTGAAAGAAAATGGCCGCTCCTCATATTTTAAGGCTTCGTCCCTGATTTCAAAATTAGGGTTTGTTCAAATTGAAGTCGCCGCTTGATACAGATAGTTGTAGGCTTCGTTTCTTCTTCTATTAGCTCACGGCTCTTCGATTTGGATCGAGTTCGTATGTGATTTTCTGGTATGTGTTTTATTCCTTTTTCTCTGCTGATTTTGGCTTTCTCGAACTGGATCAATTATGCCGATGATGATTTTGGGTATTTATAGGATTCGAAATCCTATTTTTGCGTTCGTATTTTCGTGTTTGAATTTGTCTACTGATTTGCTTTGGCCATTCGATTATACTTGGATGATTGAGATAAAATCTGACTAATTCAATTTCGTATACTTGATGCTTGATCCCCACGGCTTGGTTGACACGGTTTTGATTATTGACTCGTTCAACATTGACTGTGACGATTTTTGGCTTTGTTATGCTTCCACGGCTTCGACATTTTGTAAATTTGCTTCGGCCACTGTCTGCATTCCTGTAGCTTTGTTCTAGCAATCTTGAGCATATTTGTATCCATTGCAGTTGCACTTCTAGTCTGCATTTCATATGCTCTGGGTTTAACTGCCTTCTGTCCATGTTGGTACTGACTGTTGTTATGTAGTAATTGACTTGTGCTTATTGTACTCGATACTGTTGCATTATTCCATGTACACTTTGAGTTCCTGCAGTTGATTTGGTTGTTCTGTTGCTTCATCATGTATATCATGTGTCACTGCATTGCCACTGTTGCACTTTCACCTGTTTACTGCACTGACTCATGTATGCATTGTATATTACGGCTCTGACCATCTTTTTCTTTGATCTTTTGTTCATACTGTTGCACTTGGTGTTTGTTCTCGGCTTGCTTTGAGTTTGTCTGCATTTTGTGGTTGCCACTGTGTATTCTGGTTTAAATGTTCATGTTGCATATATTAGTGGTCTTCATTGAGCTCATGATGGTTGTTGTGCACTTTTGTGCTTTGAGTCAGTTGTAATGTGTTAGCTTGTAGTCATTGACTTGTTCATGCTGTTCTTGAATACATCTGTGCATGTCACTGTGTTTATGACCACAAGTTCATCGTGAAGCATGGTTTACTGGTGCATACATGTGAGTTGTATTTCATTTGCGGTCTTGACTTTTGTTGATGCATTGAGTTGAGTATTTGGTGATGCTTCACCTGTTATGTCTGCTCTGAACTTTTGATCATGTTTCCTTCGTGTTGTTGTTTGCTTCATGTTCCTTACTGCTTTGAACTTCTGGTTGGTTTGGCCTGGACTTCACTGTTATTTGATTGCCGAGTTGTTTGCATTCACTTCATCACTTCAGTCGTGTATTGCTTTCACCTCTGGCCTGTTGTAGTTTGCATATCACCTTGTTGCAGTTAATGGTTGCTTGAGTCTCTGTTGAAATTGTATTGGATTTCATTCTGGTTAGCACTTGCATCACAACTGTAACACATATTCAACAATACATGCTGTGCATTTCATTCAGTCTTCATTATGGCCTGTTGCACTGGTTATTGTAGTTCGATTTGGGTCGATTAGTTGCTTCAAACTACTGCTGCTTCATTGTAGCTGTGTTGACCATTATGCACTGTAGCTTGCTGTCATGTTCGCTGTCACTTGTGCATTGTTGAGTCACTTGAGTGTGTTGATGAATGTGTGCATCAATGTACATGCTTTTGCCGCTGTTTGATATAATGTTTTGAACCATTGTTTGCTGTGGCATTGCATTACTGTGCATTGAGCATTGTACTTGTAGTTTGCTGACTTCACGTCGCCTTAACTTGGTTGATGCACTGAGTTGAGTGGTGACTTGACCTTTGCATTGTTTATTTTTCTAATTTTCACCTGAGTTGAATCCGGCTAGGATTTGACCTTGTGCTGAATGACATTGTTTTATTGCACTTGAGTTGAATCATGTATTTGGGTTTGACCTGTGCTCACTTGTCCCTGTAAATCGATCAAGTGTATATTTCGGCGTGCACGGCCTTGTGGCATATACAGTAATACACTGTGTATGTCACAAGTTGTTCGTGTATGATGAATTCAAATTTAAATGATGACGAACAACCCAAATAACTGAGGCAAATCATATTTTCAAAATCCATCTTTTATTTTATATTGCAAAAATATCTCTTTTTCAATTTTACTGCGTTAGTGAATATTTTTGCAGATTGCTCAGATGCTGGATTCAAACTTGAATGCAGTTGAAGATAAATATGAGTGTGAGTGATATGTAGTGAGGTGCTGATGTAAAATAGTGATGTAATTGAGTTTGTATCAAAGTTGTATAGTGAATAGTGAGAGCTTGAATTTGTATACTATTCAAAATTGTAATAAATATTTGTTTGAATAAAATATTCGTTTGAATTCAAATTCCGTGTTATTTATTTTATTCAGCAAATATTTATTTAATCTGTGAAAAATAAAATAGTATATTATCAAATACATTTAAAAGAATGCATATATGTTTATTATCATCAAACAAAAATCATATAAGCGCATATTCAACATTCTTGACCCGTTGAGGAGTGCGTCGGAGCAAAAGCCTACAGTCTGAAGAATGTGAATGGTGGTCGAACTTTGATCTCTTCGATGGCTCCTTCCCTTCATCAAAAGAATTCCTCTTCTCATACCCGCCTTTGTATGATCGGATCCGCTCTCTTTCATCTTGACAACGGGTTTCGGTCTCTAGATCCTTTCGTCTCCTATACTCCTCGATCTCTCGGGGCTGGTAATGGCGAAAGAACAATTGGACCAGCGCTAGGAGTTAGTTAATTCCTAAAAGTCATCATAAAGGCCACATCCTCTCGTCATACCTGACATGAAGCAAGAATAAAAAGCTTTAGGAACAAAAAATAAAACATAGAAAGTGTGTGTACAACTAAGTGTGGTCCAAGTAAAGCATGTGGGGTGTTTGAAGGATAGCCTAAAATGATGACACAAACCGAATTGGGCAGATGCCACAAAGGAATCCGACTGACTTTGGATGCAACGTGGCTCAAGCGAGGAGGATCTCCTCAAATATGAAATCTTCCCCCAAAAGCGCGTCAAAATCGACGTAAACATCTCTTAAATCACCAAACTCCGTGCCAACACCTTTGCTCGGAGAATCCTGACGTCCCTTGATCCTTAGGGCATTGTCTTTACCACCGATGTTTGGAGGAGGTGAGCTCAGGACAACGAGGCTCATTCCCGGATTCTCACCAAATGATTCAGAATCCCCATCATCGAATTCTTCGTAAAAGTCATCGCTATAAGTGGACTCATCGCTACTACTACTGACTTCCCCTCCTCTTTTTCGAAGTCTAGGGCGGCTTTGCCTTCCTTTTGTTTGAACTCTTCTTCTCCTTCCTCTAGGATCGGCGACATTCAGACTGGGCCAATGACTCCAGTTATGGTAACATCTCTTCCTTCACAGGCTTCTTGAGATGATTCTTCGGACAATCCCTCTCTCTCTCTTGAGAAGCACCTTCTTCGAAACTACGAGAAAAAGAAGTAGATCGCGTGCGGATCTTGGACCCAGTAGTGGAAGGAACCTCAACTTGAATAGTGGATCTCCCTAGATGCAGTAATCCGTATCGGAGCAAGTTTTCATTGGTCAACAAGACCTTGATGAATCTTTCTTCGGATCAATAACCTTTAAGATCTGAAAAACTTCATCAAGAGACACATCCTAATTTAGCCTTAGGATAACTGTAATAAGTATATGTTTTGTTAAAAACTCTATAGCAACGTATCAGAACTCGATAAGTAGGAAAAGGAACTTACCCCAGTTGTCAAAAGATGGTTAAACCCCTCGGGGCATCTAATGAAGAAATACTGCGTCTTGGACTAGGACAAGTTTCTCTGTAGATGCAAAATAATTTTCTGGTTCTTTTGAGCTTCAATTAGGATTCGAGGATAGACATTAATCTCTCATCTTTAATGACAAAAAGTACCGCAACTCGTCGAAGCTTGGGGCACGGTTAAACATTCGCATGAAAAGCACGTGCAAGCAAGTAAATATGACATAACTGTTGGGATGAATCTAGAATGGGGCAACGCTAAGTTTGAATGAGTCTCGCATATAAATTCGTTAAAAAGAGGCACGACTCAATTCAGACACATATACCGATTGTAAGCGGTATATCTTGGAGGAGGCATGTGAGAAAACTCGTTCTTCTCTAGTAGGCTACGTCCTCCTCTAGGATATCATGTTGAACGTAGATATTGTGTAGAACTTTAGCGAAACCACCGAAGAAGCTCTCTCTGTAAGGAGATAAGGCAACGGACGATGACTCGCCTGTCGAAAGTGTCGATCTTCCTCCGCTCGATTTTATGGAACGAAGATGGATGCTTCATTCTGAAACAGCGGAAATCGCATTCAAAACCATCAGGTGATTTTATTCTAAATTAATATTCCCCATACAGCACTTGAACTCTTGAGGGATATCAATTTGCGCCGACACAACGGATTTGAAGTATGTACCGAAGCAAGTGTAGTGTGCTGTCTATAGGGGGTGAGCTCGGCACCCGAGCACTACAAACACTCTATCCTACGCTGATAGTTCACTCACAGTGGAAAAGAAAAGGATTTCCCATATCATTTCCATTTATTTTTACTTCCTCTATACTTACCCGCTTTCGATCAACGGTCGATAACGGATCCATCGTTCGAAGCGACGCGAAAAATTCATCTCATTACAGGGAAATCGAGCGTGCAAAAACAAGCAAGATAAGACCAAATTCTTCGAAAGAGCCAAGACCAATTCGTGATGTTTCATGAAGTATGAGCTACGGAACTTGGCACAAATCAATTCTGGGTTAATGCACAAAAATAGAAAAACGTGTTGGGCTCTGGAAGAGGCTCAAGACTCGATTTGCTATCCTTCTTCATTAATCTGCAATCAACTCAAACTCCTCACGTCCAACATCACAAATGCAACCTCGCCATCCAATCGATAAACGAACGCTGCGATAAGCAAACCCACCTTAGATTGAACTCTAAAACACAGAAGTGGGTGGAGACTTAGAATCAGCAAACTGTAATTTGGTCGGAGGCGACCAAAGGGATGGATCGATGGCAACCTAAGTCAATGGCGAGCTAAGGATTTGGTAAGAGGTGGCCCAAGAAGGCAGCGGCGAGGCGCAGATGGTGGCAATGTAGAAGAAATCACGATGGAAAGCTTGGGCAAGATCAGATCTTAGGAAACACTGGATTGAATAGAACAAGTTAGATCGAATCGCTGCAAAAAGGCTTGGATTGCACGAATAAAGAAAATTTCAAGTTGCATAGAAATAATTAAATAAATCTGTTTGACTGGCTATAGAGGCAAATGAAAATAAAAACATGAAAAGTCTCTAAGCACTCGGGTCGCTAGCGATCCATCAGTTATGGATCGCAAGCAATCCATTGGCTATGGATCACTATCAATCCATCATCTATGGGTCGCTAACGATCCATAGAATTTCTCATCCTCGACTTCGAATTTGCATTGCGACATCCACCTGCTATTTCAAGGTATCTCGGGAATTTGTGAAAGAAATTTGACCCGTCATGACAAGCAGTAGCGGTCAAGACCAAAACTTAATGATCGGCAGCGTGACCCAGCTCACATCCGCAAAACTCTGACACGGTTGCATGGAATTCAATAAGAATAGACTAAATACGAAAACTTCCAGAGCACGCCTTATTTCCAACAAAGATGTGCTCTGGGGGCAAATATTATATGGTTTTTTAACATATGAGGATCCAAGAGAATATGGAACGACTTGATGAAATCAGAATAGCTCAGAACACAACCAATATGGCAAAAGCAACAATTTAAAGAGAGCCAAGCAATATTACTAAAGCAATGACTGAGTTTGACTAAACCCAGAGACCATCATCCTATCAGTCCAATCAGCAGCTAAATACAACCGGCTAGTAAATCGTCGTCAAAACAAAGCAGCGTGCAATGACACTACACGAACAACGTCAATACAAGGCAATATGGTCCTTATAGACATCAAACACCAGAAATAGTCTAAGTGCATGGATCACTAGCGATCCATACCCCATGGATCGCCAGCAGTCCATACAACATCGTGGTCCACTTTGGCACGAGGGGAGTAAACAGGCCTAGAAGACAGAATGCAAAAATACGCTAAGAGAGATCCATACACTATGGATCGCCAGTGGTCCACACTGATCATAGCATCCTGGCGAGCTAGCATAGGAGAGCAATGGTGAAAGAAGCCAAGTAAGTAGCTCGCACACGAGCCAAATCAATGGATCTCTAGCGATCCATAGACCATGAATCATTAGCGATCCATGGTTTCGGCTTCGGTCGTGAGCTATGGTTTGTGGCATCTTCCTATGGTCATCAGTGAGCATTAATGAACAACCCTGGCCTAGAAACTCTCCGGTCTCTATAAATACCATCTTATTTGCAACATCAAAGGGATCTTCTCCGGACTGGTTGTTGAAACTCTACTAGAAACTTTCTTCACTCTTGTTCTCCTTCACAACAATCCCTAGAGGAATTCACTGTGTTCTCCAGTGGATTCCAACTTTGGGGATTCAATTTAGCAAAGGATAATCAATAACCTTGTAATCAAACACTACTTATAACAGCAATCAGTCATAATAAAACTATAAAGTGGACATAGGCTTCGTTAACAGCCGAACCACTATAAAAATCTCGTTGTCCCTTTTCATTTACTGTTCTTTTCTATACATATTATTTGTATTATTGCCCTGTAAGAAAAGGGATGGTGCTTTCACATTTAAAGAAGGGTGTTGGTCCATTTTTTGGGTTAACAACTACAGTTATTAATAAAGTTTATGATCTTAGACCAAACTTTAGATATCTATGTAATACAGTGGTAACGAAATACACAAAATATCATTGCAAGGTACAGCTTAGTAAATATCAAAAATTGAATTTTGCATAAATGATTTTTAAGCAATCGAACTTATCTGATATTGTACTCCAGGAAAGTCTGTGTATGTTTCAGCATTTAAAAGGTTTGAACATTGACTAAGGACCGAGTTCAATAAAAAAGTCAACACATTCGTGTTAGTTCATTTCTGAGTTTGTCCAATTTAAAATTAATTTATACATGTTATGGTTAATAATAAAATTAATACGAATGTTGCATTTGAATTTTTATAGGAGTTTAATTATTTATTTAAAGTCTAAAAATTAATTAATATGATGTATAATAGTTATATATTGATTTTAAGGATGATTTTAATTAAACTAATTAAACAGTCAATTTAATTATTTTTCAAATCAATTTGGCCCAACGTCTAAAAGCCTAGATTAGGGGGAAGGGGCGATCATTGCATAGGAGAGAAAAGTGGAGACTTTCTTCAGATTTGGAAAGATGGGTGCAAGATATTAGTGATTTAGATGCTAACATAAAAGTAATATAACTCTAGCCTCCATTATTGAAACATGGATGACGTCTTATAAAAGGAGTCCATCCCGTGGTCAAAGAGAAAGGATTAGAAACTATGAGAAGGAAATCAACGACAACATACGTGTTGATGATCAGTTGATCTCACCAAGGTAAAATTCTATTTTAAGTTCGTTCATATACATACATACATATATATATATATATATATATATATATATATATATATATGTATGTATGTATGTATGTATATGTATGTGTGTATGTATATGTATGTGTGTGTGTGTATATATTGAAGACCTAGAGAACCGAGCATTCATTGTAAACTCTAAGGAAGTATGCACCGATTCGTTCATATATATACATATGTTCAAATCTATAAATTCCCTTATTCTGTATAAATTCAACCATAAAATGAATTAAAAATAAAATTCGATACACACACATATAAAATATTTGATGTCCTAAAGGTCTTGAAAAATCACAATGAGTGTTCTGCTTAAATTAAGTTCTGTCTTGTTATAAAAAATATTAGTAGAGTTCTGAGATCACCAAGGTGGGTCATTTGAGATTTTAAAACTTTGATCAATTTTGAAAATTTTAAATATTTTATTATGATTCGATGTAAATTCACAAAAGTATAACAACTTTTTTTTATGAAACTGCATGATTTCGTCTCCATTTATTCATATCATGATCATTTATTTTCTTTTTTTAATTATTACATATTTTTTATATTTTTCAAAATTTTTATAATTTTTTTTTTCAATATTTGAATAGTAAATCCGAAATTTAGAGCGGAAACAGAATTTTGATTGGATTCCGTTCGGGCTATGAGTGGAACCGGAAGGGAATCATCGGAATTCCACCGGAATTTCCAACCATGAGAAATACAAAATGGCATCTTTAGCGTGTTCTTGTATAATTTATTTATAAGGTATGGTTGATTAGCAAAATCAAATTAATATGATACTGCAGGTAATGGAGAAGCAGATAAATTATCATGATGTGTTTAAATCCATGATAAGTTAACCGAACCACTTGCATGAATGTAGTTGCCACACTAGTAATAAATTACAATGCAACCATCAGAATAAAAGATACGACATATCTCGAATCCATTAGTAAATTACAAATATCGGCATGAATGATACAACTTGAATTTGATATTAGATTTACTAATATCATTACAAATACACAAATATCATAACAAGTAGTAACATATATTCATATTGTACAATCACATAAATAAGGCTAATATCAAATAAGACGTTTAGGGGTTCAGTCCGTTGTAAAAAAAGGTAGAAAGAAAACTCCAATGCTTCCATTAATGTGCTACTAATTGGAAACTTAGCGTTTGAAAAATATGGTTCTGTTTTCGTAGGAGTATACACTTCCAAAGGCTGAAGCCATGATATGGTTCTCGCATTCAATCTTTGTAGCTTTTCCATTCTAGGATGCGCCTAATTCGTAATCCACAGTTCACTTATCCTGTCATTTTCATTTGAGCTAATCATTTTCCGAGCATGATTTTCTAATTCTCTGGTAATCCGTTCAAGCCATAACAGAGAACTTTTCCAACAATTAATTACACACAATCCCTACTTCGGTCAGCTCTCAACAGCTGATCAGGATAGAAACAAACAAAAGAATGACAGTGTTTTGAGATGTATGCTACTAAGTTTGGAGTTTATGATACATCTCCCAGTAGGAGGTTCAGGAGTAAGAAGACATTTAGAAGAGCTTTAGTAAGATAAAAGGCTCTTTCAACTAGACATAGGACTAACACGAGAGGATTAAGGACTAGCTTTTTCACAGATTATCGTTTGTTTGAAATTATCGAGCAGTTATGAGAACGAAGGGCACTAAATCTACCTATAAACCAGACTTGCTTAAAAAAAAGGCAATTAAACCCACACCCACTTCATGTACAGATGTGCAAGCCCTCTAAAATTCTACCGATTGACCACTTAAAGTTAATTGTTAGTTGTTTCCAACCAAAATAGACTATACAAAGACCACGTAAGTGAATTGTTAGTTGGTTAAATGGTTCTATTAAAAGTGACATGCAAACTTGGCCGGCAAGTTGACGTTTCCATGCATAAGGAGCAACACCCCCATCCAAGCACACAACTAGCGTATGCAGGTCCCATAAATAGCATTGTTCTTTTAGAGCCTCGGTAAGTGTTGGAAAATATTTTAAATAATAAGTGAATTATTAAGAAAAAAAAAATTGACTAAGTGATGCAGCGCACCATGTACATAAGTCGCATTCCATAGGTCGGCCGCGACCTAGCGAGCTAAGTCGCTCAGCCAACCGGATAAGCGACCTAACGAGTCGTGTCAAACCAGCTACCACATTTCCTTACGACGTCAGCGAGCCACGACCTAACGAGCCACGACCTAAATAGCCACGACCTAACGAGCTACGGCCTACGTAGTTAGGTCGCATATGCCGCTGAGAATCCTTAAGTCGCTCCATGGTTAGGTCGCTCATCCTTTTATATCGCTTTCAGTTATGTCACATGCTATCTTCTTAGGTCGCAAGTGCTTAAGTCGCTGAAGATTATGCCGCCATCTTCTTTAGATCGCTGATTCCTTAGGTCGTAAGAAGCTGTGTTTCAGAGTAACTTGTTAAGTCGTAGGTCGTTTTCTTATGTCGCTTGTAAATGTTAAGTCGCATTGTTGTGTCGTTTACTGGTTTGTATGTTGTAATTAGGTCGTAAGTCGTTACTCATTTGCATTTCTGTAACTCGTGTATTGTTTGTGCTGTTGATAGGTCGCATGCATATGATAGGTCGTAGGACGCATGTGTGTGGGTCGTCGACCTATGTTGTAAAATCTCTATAAATACGGGAGTGTTGTCATTGTAAAGGTGGTTGATTTTTGAATAAAATTTGTTTGTGTGCTTTGTGCCATTTTTGTTGAAGTTGAATGTGATCTCCTTCATCTTCCATCTTCAGTTATTCGAGTGCGCTCGAATCAACTAACTTGAAGCCGATTCACGGAATCTCGTACGCGAGATCAACGTCGAAGAGTCGTAGATATTCTAACGTGGAATCGTGCGCGATCAACGTGTTGAAAATAGCTAGAATCTGGTATCTCGAGAGATCAATGGATTTGGTCATTTATTTTTGATTACTTGACACAAATCATTTCGTGAGGAAGAAATTTGCATCAATTTGTATCAAACATTAATAGCACGTCAAAGTTTGTTAATCCGCTACGTCAGTTTGGTATCAGAGCTTGAAGAGCTAAGTTGAAGCAAAGCTAGGTCGAAACCAAGTTAAGTTGAGCCGAGCTAAGTTCAAAACCAAGCTAAGGCAGGTTGGGTCGAAGCCGAGCTAGTGCAGAGCCGAGTTAAAGTAGTATTTGTGTTGATCCGAGATTGTTGATAATCATGCCTCCGAGACGTGCTAATCGATTTCAAAATGTTGAAGATGTATATAGAAGACATGAAGCTGAGCAGATGGAACAGCGTATCAATGAAAAGTTCGATGATGGTATTGAAAGTTAGAGAAGTTGATGAGAGACATGAATCAATGTCAGAGGAGAACTTCACCAGTTTTGCACCGTAGTGGAAACAGAGTTTCACCTTCAGTTGCGGGAGAGAGAAGAATGTCACCCCAATCTTATCGAGATCGGAGAGAATCATCAGTTTCTATGAGGCAACAACATCATGAGTATCGAGGTGAAGAGAGAAAAACTCATTGTGGATTTGAAGATGATCCGTACCGTGATGCCGAAAGACATGATAGAAGGAACATGCATAGTCGTAGAGATGTAGATGGACGAGATCGATATCGACATACATATGATTTTGAGGAATATGGTGATAGAGGAAGTATTCATGAACGAGATCGAGGCCAAGTGCGAAATCGATATATTGATTCAGAGAATGATCGTAAATGAGAATCAAGTATGAAAACAAAAATTCCAGAATTAAAAGGGGGAATGATAGCGGAAGAGTTTCTGAATTGGTTATCAAATGTTGAAGAAAATTTTGACTTCAAGGAAGTACCCGAGCATCGTAGAGTTAAGTTGGTTGCTACACGATTGAGGGGAAGAGCTATGGCATGGTGGCAACAAACTGAACTTACATAGGAAAGAATGGGAAAGTCGAAGATTGTTTCATGGAAAAAGATGAAGAAGTTGATGAAGGCTACTTTCTTGCCTTATAATTATCAGTCTCTTATGTTCAGCGCTTACAGAATTTGAGACAAGGGACAAAGTCGGTAAATGATTATGCAGATGAGTTTTATCAACTGATTGCTAGAAACGGTATCATGGACACGGAGGAATAATTGACATCTAGATTTGTTGGAGGATTGAGAATGAAAATTCAAGATATGTAAATATGTTTGATCCAAGATCCGTTGCTAAAGCACACCAAAAGGCTCTAGCTTGGGAAAAGCAAGGTAGAAGAGGAGATGGTATGATTACAAGTTCGATCAATCTGGTGAAAGGGGCTAGTAGTAATACTAATGTTTCCAAGGCTGTTAGTAAACCAGTTGTCAATGAAGTTGCTAAGACCAAGGTCAACAACAATTTTAAGTGTTATAATTGTCAGGAGTTTGGTCATAAGAGGAATGAATGCCCGAGGCCTAAGAAGCGAGCGATGGTTGCTGAGCTTGAGGATTAGGATGCAGAAATAGAATGTTCCAATTCACCACAAGTTGAGGAGGAAGAAGAATTATTGGCGGGAGACGAGGGATATTCTTTAATGATGAGGAGATCTTGCTTGACGCCAAAGCAGGAAGAGGAGACTAGTTGGTTGAGAAGTAATATTTTTCAGTCGACGTGCACTATTTTGGGAAGGGTTTGTAAGTTTGTTATCGATGCAGGAAGTTGTGATAACATCATCTCTACAGAAGCTGTAAAGAAGTTAGCATTAAAGACAGAGAAGCATCCCAAACCCTACAAATTGGCTTGGTTGAGGAAAGGTAGGGAAGTGAAGGTTAGTCAAAGAGCTTGTGTAACTTTTTCCATTGTAAAGAAGTATAAGGATGAAATTTGGTGTGACGTGGTAGATATGGATGTATGTCACTTGTTGTTGGGAAGACCGTGGAAATTTGATTGAGCCGTGCAACATGATGGTAGAACTAACTGCTATAGTTTCATGTTCAATGGCACTAAAATCACTTTAGTTCCTAAAAAGTGACAACAAAGTAAAAGCAAGTTAGAGGAAATTGAGGAACTAAAAACTCTATTATCTTTGAAGGAGTTTGTCAAAGAAGTAGAGGATGGACCTGAAGTATTTCTGTTGATTGGATGTGAAAGTAGTGAAACGGTTGAAATTCCTGAGGAAGTTAAGCCGGTGTTGAAGGAATTTGAAGATGTATTTCCTAAAGAATTACCAAAGGAATTACCACCGTTTAGAGACATAAAACATCAGATTGATCTTGTTCCGGGAGCTGTGTTACCACATAGACCACATTATAGAATGAGTCCAAAGGAGCATGAAGAGTTGAGAAGGCAAGTAGAGGAGTTACTTGAACAGGGGCGCGTACAAGAAAGTTTAAGTCCTTGTGCAGTACCAGCCTTGTTAGTGCCAAAGAAGAATGGAACTTGGAGAATGTGTACAGATAGTCGAGCACTAAAAAAGATTACAGTGAGGTATAGATTTCTGATGCCAAGATTGGATGACTTGTTAGATCAGTTGAGTGGAGCTGTTATCTTCTCAAAGATTGATCTGAAGAGTGGGTATCATCAGATTCGAATTCGACCAGGGGATGAATGGAAGACAGCCTTCAGGACACGGGAGGGGTTGTATGAATGGCTGGTCATGCCATTTGGTTTTTCGAATGCGCCTAGTACTTTTATGCGAGTGATGAATCAGATCTTTCGACCATTTATTGAAAAGTTCCTAGTGGTATACTTTGATGATATATTGATATACAGTGGAAGCACAGAAGAACATCTACAACACTTGCGGGAAGTGTTAATGATACTTCGTCAAGAGCAATTTTACGCGGCAACAAAGAAATGCATATTCATGACACAAAGTATTTTGTTCTTGGGACATGTGTTGTCCAAGGAAGGTATTCATGTGGATCAAGGTAAAGTTGAAGCAATCAAGGATTGGCCGCAACCCAGGACTATAACTGAAGTGAGAAGTTTTCATGGTTAAGCATCATTCTACCGAAGGTTTATTCCACATTTCAGTAGCGTGATGGCACCAGTGACAGATTGTATGAAAGGAAAACAGTTTGTGTGGACTGAAGAGGCTGATTCTGCTTTCGAACAGATTAAGACACTTTTGACTACAACACCGATTCTTAGATACCCAAACTTTCAGTTACTCTTTGAGTTGAATACTGATGCGTCTAAGGTTGGAATTGGTGGAGTATTAAGTCAGAAGGGGCGTCCAATTGTTTATTTTAACGAGAAACTTTCTGGACCCAAGACAAGATACAGTACCTATGACTTAGAGTTCTATGCTATTGTCCAAGCCATAAAGCATTGGAGACACTACTTGTTTTATAAAGAGTTTGTGTTGTATACTGATCATGAAGCATTGAAATATTTGCAGGGACAGGATAAGATTGCAGCCAGACATGCTTCATGAATCGCATACTTGCAACAGTTTACATTTGTTGTAAAGCGTAAGTCGGGAGTTACAAATCGAGTGGCAGACACATTCACTACAACAAAAAGTGTCTTTTATAGCACCATTTAATAATGCATTATTCTAAAGCGTTATTGTTTACCTTTAAATATTTGTTTTTTTTACACAATTTGTTTGTATGTGCATATGCAACGCTTTGGCCCCAAATTTTTGTCTCCCTCCCAAAAACACACCCAATTTCATCTCCCTCTCAAAATAACACTCAACAATTTTCGTTTCCCTCCTAAAACAAAATAACCCTAATCGAAGTTCTACTCCATCTCTAATCTATGAAATTCAACTTTTGTACTCCATCTCCGATCTTCAAAATTTCGCTCTTCAGCAGTTGTGAACTCGACGACGTCAGGAACCCTAATCTCTAGTCTCTGATCTTCAATTTTGCTCTTCATCAATATCTACCAGATTCATCCCGTTTCCTGTGAAGGTAACATCTTTTTTATGCTTTATTCTTTTTTAGAAATATAATTTTCTATTTCTCATTTGGGGGCGATTTCATTTGGTTTTCAGGAGTGCTAATGTTTAAATTATAAACTAGTTTTATGTTTAGGTGAACTAATGATTAAATAGATGATTTGTTTTATGTTATGATATTTTAGTATGTAGGTCTGTTATTATTAAATTCGATTATGCATACGTTGGAGTGAAGGTAACATAATTTTTTTGATTTTGGAACAATAAAAGGTTGTCTTTTAGAATATAGGCTAATAATAGAAGTTGAATCTTCTTCTTATTACTAAAAAGGTTTTGTTTTTGTGTCGTTTCCTACTTTTCAAGGAGACAATTTCTTGTATGACAAGATAGGTAGACAATTTCCTGAATGTATGCACTGTGTGCATTGTTGTGTGGTGATATCAAGCAGAGATGGATGGTGACAAATTCATGAATGCGTAATGTGTTGAAACAATGGAGAGTGCCTTGTTGTTTGATGGGGATTTGAGGCTGAGTTGAAGTAATAATTATTGAGCACCTAACGTGGACCTGAAGTGGATGAGCATTAGATATCAACTTTAATCTATTGAATTCTACATGTTTCAGACTTCGGTATAAATACCAACTTTGAGGCATATGTTATTTTACTTCACTTCTTTGCTAAGTGGACACAAATATGTTAAGATGTGACTATAACATGTAAGTTTGCATACATTATGTATGAAATGACTTGGGAGTTTTACATGAAAGTTTGAGCTAATTGTATAGGTTAACTAAGAAATAAGCTTTTCTTTTCATGCGACTAAAAATCCATTAATCTTCTTACTAATATATTATAGATTTAACTATAGGTGGAAGCAAGAGTGTTAGGGAGTTTGAGGAACGAAAGATTGGTGAATTTGCTAGGATTATCTTGTCAATGAAACGAGAGGCTTCTTGTTGCTGAATTACATTGGTTAAGTATCTCCTTCACTGTTAGTTGGTTTTATTTTGTTTTAGTCATATTTGTTATGTCCTTTTGATATCATCATATTTTTAGAACATGCAAGTAGATGAAACCAATTCAGTTATGTACTACCCTTTGAAGATTTCTAAAGTTTAGGATAATTTGGAAGTCTGATAATAATATCGTGGGGAGTTTCACTTTATTTTAGTCTCATGAGAAAAGCAGCCATACTGATTTATTTGTGTTAGATATGCTTGCAAGTAAAATATTGTTTACATTCCAGCAAAAATACGTAGTTATGTTACTTGAAATCCAGTACTATACTCGGTTTGATAAACATTGATAAAAATGGAAAGTTAAGTTGTGTCAGTTTTTAAACTAGTACAGTAAAAATTGTGCTTATACACAAGTAATAATATCTCAATCAACTTGTTTACTTTATCTGCAGTTTTCAACTGCAACTTATGGCATATAGCAATTTCTTATTTCAAATTTAATTCTTCCAAGTGTAAATTGGCTATCCAGGGGCAAGAAATGGCCCTATAGTTCATTTTTTTAGAGCTATTGCATTAAGTACTAGAGGTCTTTATCAATTTGATGTTTTTTGTTGAACTTGGTCATTTTTCACAAAGTTGCTTCATATCAAAATGGTTCACACTTCTTATCCTAAAAGTGGTAAGCTTAAAATTCAAAATGCAACAATAAGGTTGTTATGGAATTCTGCTACTAAATTAATTAACTGACTTATATATGATTGCTGAAATCTAGGATGCTGAGGCGATCTTTTATGATTTGGCGTGCAATATAAAATGCCTTGTACTTCGACCATTTGAATTCTTAATACACGAGCTCTTTCTTGTGCTGCAACTAGAGCTTGCGTTTGTCTTAGAGTCTCGGTTGCTTTCATTCTCATCAGGTGCCCTCTTATTAATGCTTGTAGCTTTATTAGACCTCTAAGCGCACATAGTGCTTTTCTTGCCTGCACAATCAAATGATATGTATAATTCAGTTTCTCTTCATGCTGTTATGATGGTATTCTAAAATGGTTTTTTCCATTTATTATTCTGTAATCTAATAATCCTTCAGAACTACTAAATTATGGTTCACATAGGTATTAATTTGTTATGAATATCTTTCAGCAAAACATTTCCAAATATTAGGTGTAGCAAATTTTACCAAGTAAGCTCTGTATTTTTCCTGAATTTTAACTGCAGCCTCATCCTCAACATAGTACTGAAAACCAGAAATATTTCAAGATATCAAAAAACTAGTTCGTTAAATTGAAATTAGATCATCACTGCATGCAGGATCAATGCATCGGGCACGTTTTGAGAATGGAGGGTGGTTGAGTCGGTGGAACAGGGTGATGTTTTTTTGTTTGAGACAGTGGCACTGGTGATTGATGATGGAGATGAAGTTGTGATATGGTGCTGGCTGTGTTGTTCTCAGGCAGGGAATATGGTGAAGGAGGAAGGCTGTTTGACAATGCTCGGTTGGAAGGTTCAGTTTGTATTGGTTGCAGGCAGTGATTGTGGAGGGAGTTGATAATGGAAGACCAGGTTGTTGTATTGTTGGTGTAGGCAGTCGCGAAACAGGGATGGTATCAGTGAAAATGAAGTGGATGGTTGTTGATGTGGCAGTGGATTCGATGGAAATTGGGCTGCGGAATTGGATTGAGGAGTATAAGACAGTGGGTTTTTGTGATATGGTGTTGGTCAGAAATAGAAGAGTATTGGCAGAGGGTAGGTTTTGTACAGCACTGTGATCAGGTGGGTGACTGGTTGTGTTGCTGTAGTGTTTTTGTGGAGTGGCAATTGAAGTAATGTAGTTAAAGTAAGGCAATATAAATATGATGCTGGATGTTGTAGGGGATGGCAGAAATGTATGTGATGTTGAGATGAAGACTGTTGCAGTTTGTATGGCACTGTAAGGTGGGAATGTTGTAGCTAGGCAATGTGAAGAAAATGTGGAAGTAGATGTTGTGGTAAATGAACAGGGCGAAGATAGGGGAGTGACATAGAAATGAAAACAGAGAGGAAATAAAAACAGATGTAACAGTGTTTTGAATTTACAGAAGCATGAGAGACACATATAGGCAGTAAAGGTATTAAATTTTCTATTTTACTAGTACATATTTTTAAATGTTGATAACCTTTTATTTTTTCATTTGTTACCAAATATATTGCAATATCAGGTTTTCTCTTATTGCTAGGCATATAATATATGGTGCAATCTTAGTAATAAATGCCTGGTTTCTGTTGCAGGATTTAAAATCTTTTAAAATCTATGCCATTTCTCACGTTTTTTGTCTAATAATTCTATGGATATCATTTTTTATAAAAGCGCAAATTAATTAAATCATTTTCTGCTTCTCATTATTGTTTTGCAGGTAAATTTTTGTGATGGTAACTCATAAGCAATTCCAACTCCAAAAAAAGCATGCTTAGACAACCGAAGAAGAAACTGAAATTACACTTATTTGTCGAATGATGATGGCTTATTTGTCATGAGTTAAAAGCTAGTTTCCAAAGGTCTGTTCTTCTTCACACTTATTTTTCATGATGGAAGGTTGGGGATGTTGTCAGTAGAGTTTGGTTATTGGCAAGGAGGTTCTTATGTAGAAGTTGATTATGTGGAAGTTTATGACAGTGGCTGTTGAAGGTGAGGAGTAGGCAGCGAGAAGTAAATGGTGGATGGTCGCCTTGGATATGCTTTGATGTGGTTCAGTGGACAGAGCTGTTTTACTGCATTGTTGGGCAGTGGAGTGATCGTGTAGAAGTAGTGGTATATTGTCGAGGAGGAACCAAGCAGGGCAGTTGAATGAATATTGTGTGGATAGTCTATTTGTTTGAAGCGTTTTGGTTACAAGTATGAGTGGTTGAAGTAAGGGTAAGATGTATGCACTGATGGCTGCTTTGATGAGAGGAGGGTATTGAGGCAAGTTTGTGATGGCAGACAATTGTGCTTGTGTATATATGTAGGGGATGATGTGCACAGCTTGGTGTGTACAGAGGAACAGCTGTTGTTGTAGACAGTTTGGTTGCAATGTGATGGGTTGAATTCTGGTTTGATCAGTGTCAGTTTGAGCACTGTGCAGGCTAGTGCAGAGGAATGAATGTGTGTGATTGATGGTGGTGGTAAGGGAGTGTAGGTAGTGTTGTCTGTATATTTCCTGTAATCGTTCCCTGATGAAGTCAATGCCGGAAGACCATTGCTTAATAACAATAAATCTAGAGTTGAACGTGTAAAGGCCCATTGTTAATAACTTTTAATACTTCTAAAGTTGTAGAAAAGTGTACAATGAAATGTCCAGGTTTTTAAATTATGAGATATTATATGTATAAATTTTTTGTATGTTTAGTATAACATGTTACATCTCTTAGCTGTATTATAAAATATTATATGTATAATGCTTAATGGTGTTATAAAGATTTCCTATTCCGTTGAGATTTAGCTGTATTATAGCGGCTACAATGAGCTATTGAATAAATATTTTATAGCGGCAAAATAGTGCTATAAAGATTTCCAGTTCCATTGTGATTTAGTTGTATTATAGCGGCTATAATGAGCTATTGAATTAACGTACCATAGCGGCCAATTTGCGTTATAAAACTAAGCTCAACCATAGCGGCATATTTTGTGTTATAAATATTCAACAGTTTTTTATAACATGTCGATATATAGTGTTTATCAAACCGCTATGGTTGTGATTAATAGCGGCTATATGCCACTATAAAAGACACTTTTTGTTGTAGTGATTGAGTAGAAGAAATCATTTGTTGACTACGATGAGAGTTGAAGTGACGGGGTTTGACGTATTTCTAGAATTGCTTGTTGAAGATCCCTACTTTGCTAAGATAGTAGATAAAGTTGAGAAAGGGAAGACGAATGAGTATGTGTTAGTAGATGGTTTTCTCTTCAAAGGAAATCGATTGTGTATACCAGAGTGCAGTTTGCAAATGAAGATTATGAAGGAATTGCATGAAGAAGGTCATGTGGGAAGAGATCGTAATTTGCAGTTGATTTCTCAATCATATTTTTGGCCTTCCATGAGGAAAGAAGTTGAAATATTTGTGCAGAGATGTCACATATGTCATGTTTCCAAAGGAACAGCTACGAATGCAGGATTGTATATGTCATTGCCCGTGCCTACTAGATCATGGGTTGATGTTAGCATGGATTTTGTTTTGGGTTTGCCAAGAACTCAATGAGGGAATGATTCTATATGTGTTGTGGTGGATAGATTTTCGAAAATGGCACATTTCATAGCTTGTAAAAAGACCGCCGATGCAGTCCGTGTTGCTCAATTATTCTTTAAAGAGATTTATCGACTACATGGGTTACCTGAGACCATTGTTTCTGACTAGGATACTCGATTTCTAAGTCATTTTTGGTTGAGTCTGTGGAAGATGGTTGGGACTAAGCTGAATTTTAGTAGCGCCTATCATCCACAAACGGATAAGAAAACGGAAGTGGTGAACCAATCTTTGGAAATTTGTTGAGATGTCTTTTGAAGGATAATTTGAAGAGTTGGGATTTGAACTTGTGTCAGGCAGAATTCGCACATAATCATGCTTTTAATCAAAGTACTGGATTCGGTCCATTTCAAGTGGTCTATTCAGGAATTTCGAAAGGACCGTTGGATTTATCGACAATTCCACGTCAGAAAGGGGTTGTTAAACGAGCTTGTGATTTCATGAATGAGTTGCAGGAGTGTCACAGGATTGTTCATGAATGATTGTTTAAGTCAAATGAGAAGTATAAGCAACTGGCAGATAAGAAGCGAAGGAGTGTGGACTTTAAAGAGGGTGATTTTGTTTACGCGGTATTGACGAAAGATCATTTTCCAGTTGGAACTTACAACAAATAGAAAGCTCGAAAGATTGGTCCAGTAGAAATCTTGAAGAGGATCAATGATAATGCTTATCGGTTAAGATTACCGGATCATATTCACACTGCTGACGTTTTCAATGGCAAACATTTGATTCCATATCATGGGGATAAGTGTGTCGAAGAAGAGGACAGTGTGAATTCGGGGTCGAATTCTTTTCAACCATGGGAGGATGATGCAACGCACCATGTACATAAGTCGCATTCCATAGGTCGGCCGCGACCTAGCGCGTTAAGTCGCCCAGCCAACCGGATAAGCGACCTAATGAGTCGCGCCAAACCACCGCTACCACATTTCCTTAGATCGTCAGCGAGCCACGACCTAACGAGCCACGACCTAAATAGCCACGACCTAACGAGCTACGGCCTAAGTAGTTAGGTCGCATATGCTGTTGAGAATCCTTAAGTTGCTCCATGGTTAGGTCGCTCATCTTTTTCTATCGCTTTCAGTTATGCCGCATGCTATCTTCTTAGGTCGCAAGTGCTTAAGTCGCTGAAGATTATGCCGCCCGCTTCTTTAGATCGCTGATTCCTTAGGTCGCAGGAAGCTATGTTGCAGAATAACTTGTTAAGTCGTAGGTCGTTTCCTTATGTCGCTTGTAAATGTTAAGTCGCATTGTTGTTGTGTCGTTTGTTGGTTTGTATGTTGTAATTAGGTCGTAAGTCATTACTCATTTGCATTTCTATATCTCGTGTATTGTTTGTGCTGTTGATAGGTCACATGTATATGATAGGTCGTAGGTCGCGCGTGTGTAGGTCTCCGACCTATGTTGTAAAAATCTCTATAAATACGGGGTGTTGTCATTGTAAAGGTGGTTGATTTTTGAATAAAATTTGTTTGTGTGCTTTGTGCCACTTTTGTTGAAGTTGAGTGTGATCTCCTTCATCTTCCATCTTCGGTTATTCGAGTTCGCTCGAATTAAGGAACTTGAAGCCGATTCACGGAATCTCGTGCGCAAGATCAACGTCAAAGAGTCGTAGATCTTCTAACGCGGAATCGTGCGCGATCAATGTGTTGAAGATAGCTAGAATCCAGTATCTCGAGAGATCAACGGATTTGGGCATTTACCTTTGATTACTTGACACAAATCATTTTGTGAGGAAGAAATTTGCATTAATTTGTATCAAACATTAATAGCACGTCAAAGTTTGTTAATCCACTGCGTCACTAAGTATGAAGAGTGGCTCCTATATGTGAATAGTCCCACTGTAGGATTATATGAAAGAATCAAGTATTTTTACTTGATTCTTATAAGCTAACTTTGGCCTTTTGGGCACCCAATGGTGCTTTTTTGTGAGAAGAGAGACCATTCTTTACCACCACACATGCGTGCGCGGCGCCGACCGACCGACTCGACTCCGGGTCAAGCTCGGGCTTTTAGTGGTGTAACACTTATATTTTTGGTACGAAATTCGTTGACCTTTTTAGACCGGGCTGGAAAGGTCAAATCAGGCCAGACCCGTATTTGAGAACGTTACATAACGTTCATTGCGCGATTCCCCCCAACCAACAACGTTCTTTTTGCTATTCTGCCTTCTTAACTAATAACGAGACGAAATAGAAATAACTACATCTCGTTCATTTTTTAATCCATGAATTCGAGCAATATTTTTTAGTGCAAAAACAGAATCGTTCCGTAAGTTCAGACGAATCGATACCGGAGAATTTTTTAGAGGCTGTTTCATCCTAAAGGCGCGGTGATTGATCCGAACTTCTTTGCACTGTATAGCAAATCGCTGAAATGTCTTCAAGAGAGTGACGTAGTCCACGACTCAGCCGAAGATCGACATTATTTTCAAAAAATTAAAGACGACGCCACCAACGATGACTTCCACTTCAAATCTAGATGTCGTTGCTCCCGCTTCACTCTTCCAAGTCCTGATGGTCTCTGCTGCGCCTTTCAGATTCGAGGGCCTCCACTTCAAATGCTGGAAACAGAAGATGGAATTCTTCCTGACCATGAGAAAAGTGGTGGCTATGTTGACAACCGGCAAACTGCAGCTACCAAATAGACCAGACGAAGCAGACGCAGATCTGATGTGAGCCTGGACAGAAAAATCAAAGGAACTGCAAAACTGGACAGAGCAAGACTACCTGTGCAGAAACTTCATTCTCAACGACCTTAGTGATGACCTCTACGAATATTACAATTCCGACAAGACAGCCAAAGAAATATGAGAAGCGCTGCAAAAGAATTATGATATGGAAGAGGCTAGAGAGAAGAAATATGCAATCAGCTGCTACATTAAATATCCGACGACGGATGACAGGTCAGTAGAGATACATTATCATGAGCTTTAGAAAATTGCTCATGAGATCATCTTCGAAGGTATGAGTTTGGACGAACAATTTCAGATTGCTGTTATTATTTATAAATTGGCGCCATGTTGGAAAGATTTTAAGAATGTGCTTAGGCACAAGACTAAGGAATTCTCCTTAGAGAGCTTGATCGCTCGCCTCCTTATTGAGGAGGAGGCTCGTAAGCAGGACCAGAAAGAGGAAGTGCTTGTTGTCACCAACAACAACACTAAAAAGTCTAATCCCGCAGTTTTGAAACCGAATCCGAAAAAATTTAAGAATCAAAACCGCAACAAACAGAATTGGAACCCGTAAGGAAACCAAAAGTGACAGTAGGAACCGACCTAAAAGAATGATTCTGGATAGTTGTTTCTGTATTACAACTTTGGAAAACCAGGTCATATGCCACACAAGTGTAGGAACGTACTAGACCCTGCACCATCGGCTAACCTGGTTGAGGAGCCTCTTACATCTATGATTTATGAGATTCATCTAGTTGGTGGACCAGAGGGTTGGTGTGTAAATACTGGTGCATCCAGCCATGTCTGCTACGATCGTGCTATGTTCAGTACATACACGGCTGCTGATGATAAGAAAGTGCACTAGGAGATTCTCACACCACTATAGTTGCTGGCATTGGAAATGTGGAAATAAAGTTTACCTCTGAAGAGACATCTTAAAGATGTGATGCATAGTCCAGAGATGAGAACAAATCTGGTTTCTGGATTTCTCCTTAATAAGGCTAGTTTTACTCAAGTCATAGGGGCTGATTTGTATACTTTGACTTATATGGGGATGTTTGTAGGGAAGGGTTATGCTTGTGAAAGTATGTTCAGACTTAATGTTGAATCTAATAAAGTAACCAGTTCTATTTATATGTTGTGTGATTTTAATATCCGGCACTCTAGACTATGCCATGTAAATAAATGTATTATTCATAACACGAGCACATTAGATTTAATTCCTAAAATGTCACAAACTGACTTTGACAAATATGAATTCTATAGTCAAGCAAAAATCACATAAAAACTCTATATCAGTTGATAGAATTTTTGAACCCTTAGACTTAATTCATTCTGACATTTGTGAGCTTGATGGCACTTTGACTAGATATGGACACCATTACTTTATCACTTTCATTGATGATGGCTCTGATGTCACTTATGTGTATATCTTATGAAAAATAAAAGTGATGAATTTTATGTTTAAATTATTTAAAATTGAAATCGAGAATCAATCTAATAAGAAAATTAAGAGACTTCTTATTGATAGAGGAACAAAATTTATTGCTAGTCCTTGAGATGATGGTTTTGATGAAAACAACTTTAGGACTTGTTATAAAATATAAATACTAAGTTACTAACATTATGGTTTAGATATAAATGTATATGCAGGATATAAAAATGTAGGTACCATGAATGAAGACCGTATAGTATAGAGATTCAAGAATGAAGATATCAAGATTGAAGACTCATGAGTATCAAGATATCAAGAGTTCAAGATTTCAGTAGTACAAGATAAGTATTGACTCTATAATTATGTTAAAATATCTTGAAAGCACGTACATCTTTATTCGAAATTTATTCGTGGAATGGAATCCACTTCAAGCCCATTAAAGGGAAGGAACCCTAGTGCGATGGAACCCATGACAATATCTAGTGGAACATATAGTGGTCCTATTGTGATATCCACTAATTTTATAAAAATGTTTTTAAAAAATATATCTCTTATTTTAAATATTTTCAAAATCTTCTTTTCAAAAAGAAATCTCTCTTGTTCGAAATATTTTAGCCTTAAAATTATATTTATCATTTTTTATATTTTGATTTCAAAATTGTCCTTGATTTTAAACTATTTCTTGTTTTAAATATTTAGCTTTAAAATATTTATATACTCATATTTTAAATCACTTTATAGATTAAGATTATATATATTAAAACTTTTTTATATGCTTACACTATATTCAAATATATATATATACACACAAAGTTTAGAAATTGTTTTGACAAATTATAGAAACTAATTTTAACAAGAAAATCAAACCATTAATTTTTTTCCTTGAACATGTCGACGTCATTCAAACGCCCATGTCGACATGGTGCCCGATGAATTCAAAATTCAAAATTTCAAAAGAAGTGTCTATTCGTCGTATCCTTTCACGAATAGATATGGCTGCTGCCCTACTATAAATACTAGTAGTTCTAAACGAATTTTACATCAGATTTCATCTATTTTCTCTCCTCTTCATCTTCTACATTTATTCTACAGAATCCTAAACTATATTCTACCGAAATACCAAGTGAATCAAACTTGATTATCTCTTGTTTGATTCTTTGCCACTCTCTCCATAAGATCTCAATGCTATTCAGAGTTATAGGATTTTTTGTAAATCAAAATGTTGAGTAAAAGGTGCGGTTGAGCCTTGAAATCAATTGGGTGTGATTGTAGACCCGAAAATCAATTAGGTGATCTTGTAGCCTACTTAAATCAAGAGAGTTGCCCTGAACTCGAATACAGGAGGGTGTACCTCATAACCTTGAAACCGAGGGTGTAACCTGGGAGATTATTGTGATAAGAAATCTGTACGATTGTACGGGACTGGATGTAGGGTAAGTCTGAACCAGTATAAAATCCTGGTGTGTTCTTTCCTTTACTGCTTTTATTTAGTAATTACATCTGTGTCTGAATTTGTGATTATATCTGTGTTTGTGAATTGCATTTGTTGGTGATTAAATTACATAAGTTTCAATAAGATTTAGAAAATCCATAAAACATAATTCACCCTCCCTCTAGTGTTATTCCAGCCTTAAGATCCGTAATCCGCATTTCTCACATTTAGTATCAGAGCATTGGTTTTCAAAGTTTTTATAATCTGAATTTTGAAAAGGTTTTAAAATGGCTATCAACACTGGTTCTGTTAACACTATCACTAGTTCATTTGTAGAGGATCGGTCTACTGTCAGACCACCACTTTTTAATGGAAGTAACTACGCATATTGGGCATGTAGAATGAAAATATATTTATAGTCGATAGGATTGGACACTTGGAATATCGCACAAATTGAATATTCTGAACCCACAACCAGTTTCGCGTGGTGGACTACTGAGCGAAAGACTATTGCACAAAATAATTCCAAAGCCATGAATATTTTATTTTGTTCACTTGGTAGGAATGAATTCAATAGAGTATCTATTTGTATGTCTGCATATAATATCTGAAAAACTTTACAAGTTACTCATGAAGGAACAAGCAAAGTCAAATAGACCAAAATATCCATACTCACAAATCAATTTCAATTATTCAAAATGAATTCTAATGAGTCCATTTCAGATATGTATAGTAGATTTTAGGATATTGTGCATTTCCTAATATCATTGGGAAAAAGTTTTTCTTAAGAAGATCAAGTTAGAAAAATTCTGAATTCTCTTACTCTAGAATGGGATTAGAAAACTCTTGCAATCGAAGAAGAAAATGATATTAGTACTTTAAAAATTGAAGAATTGATTGGAAATATAATGTCATTTGAAGTACAAATGCAAGGGAGAAGAGATAGCAAGGCATTCGAAAAGAAGTCAATTGCGTTCAATGCATCAACAGATGGATCAGACTCGGGAAGTGGTGATGATGAAGATATAGCTTTCATGACAAAGAATTTTCGAAAGTTTCTGAAATGCACGAAAATGAAGAACTTCAAGAAGAATGATCACAGAAATTTTGGAAATCATAATCTAGTACCAAATCAATTCAAATGTTTCAACTGTGACGAACCAGACCATCATAAAAGAGACTGTCCGCATCCTGATAAGCAAAAGTTTCCTGCAAGCAATAATTATACAAAGAAAATGAAAAGAGCGTATACTGCTACACTAGGCAACTCAGACTCATCCTCAAGTGATAATGATCAAAAGACGGATGATTCAAATATGTGCTTTACGGCTATTCATGATTCCGATGATCTCGGAGAGACGAATCTAGAAAATGGTACACGTTTATAATATATTGGTTGAAATTGTTTTGCTTAAAATTGTTTGATTGTTTTTGAAATTATGTGTTGTTTGAATTCTAAATTTTTTATTATTATATTTATTTTTAATATTATAATATTTTTTATTAAAAGAGTATTATTATATTTAATAATTACTCTAGAAGACATTAAAAATAATATATATATATATATATATATTAAAGTATATAAGAAAAGATAAGTCACATGAATTCTCTGACCCATGTCGACATGGCCCTACCCATGATGTCGACATCCCTGTCAGAAATTTGAAATTCAAATCTTTGAACTTCCCTCCATCTTTTCCCCAGATCCAATGTTATGTAAAGGTACCTCTTGACTAGAGAACATGTTATTGAATATCTATTTATTTCCATTATCTTATCATAACTTTCCACTTTCATTTTAAAATTCACACTCTCTTTCACTCTTTCAAACTTTCCACTTTATTCAAAAATGGCTTCTTCAAGCACTCTATCCACAATTATGCAGTCTAATACCATTAAAGAGTATCTCTATAATGATCTGGAAGTAATCAAGGCTTATATAAGCTATGCTAATTACAGAAAAGTTCATAGGGAAAATTTGCCATCTTTAGCGATTTCTCTACATATGAAATCAATACTTTTCTTGAAGGGAATCATATTCTTAGTCTTTCTGACAATTCTGAAAATGATTTTGTTTGTTACCCAAGTTTTGTTAAGATATTTTATGCGAATTTGAATCATGGTTTTTATGAAGGAAATGAAAATAAAATTTCGAGTAGTGTTAAAGGCACTAAAATTGTTTTAAATTGTGAAATTTTAGGCAACATTCTCAATTGCAAGAATTCAGGAATTGATTTTTCTACTTTTAATATTGATGAACATGATTATGAGACATTTCATCACATTTTCGAAGGAGATGACAACTTTGAATTTAAAAATCATAACTTTCGTCTGAAAGCACGTACTGTCGGTCTTCTTTTGCAACATACTATCACTCCTAGATCGGGAAATTTCAATAACCCGACTTTAAAAGTTTGTAAAGCTCGTTTTTCTATTTTTGTTCATTATGACATTAATTGGACACAAGTGATTATGGATGAACTTCGTCCTAAGAATTTGGAAATGGGTGAGAATACTTTGCATCATGGAATCTATCTCACTTGGATTTTTAATTATTTTGCCGCTGATTACAAAAGGGGAGAACTTGTTTCAAGAAAAGTGTTTAATCATGCCAACGTTTCTCTCATGAAAATTCCTTTCATATTTCAACAATATTTTTATCTCTTGCCAAAAAGGATGAAAGACTGACACATGAAGATATAGGGGAAGAAAATGAAGAAGAACAAGAAGGAGAGAAAATGGAAATTGAAGAAGAAAATGAAGATACCTCCTTGGAAAGTATTGAATATCCTACCAAAACTAACATTCCTTCCTACAAAACACTCCTTAAAAATCAAAAGATTATGATGGAAAATCAACGGATTCTCAAAAGATCCATTAGTAAGAAATTGGATAAAATGTCCACTAATATATTCTTTGCTAAAGTTGGTCAAAAACTTAGCTTATCATCATCCTCCTCATCCTCTAGCACATTCTAAGAACTAGGTTGAGATGTACTAGCTTGTTTTGTATGAGCTTATATTGTTTTTTATCATATTATGTAGTATCTCATGTATCATCTCATTTATTGATAAAAATCATCTATCTTATGTTTTTCTACCTTATCGTGTCTGTGGAATAAATGTAAGTATATATGTGTATATATATATATACACATACATACATGTTCACAAAATAAATAAGACACATAGATTAACATACCATGTCGACATACCCCTACCCCCTATGTCGACATATAACTGTCTGGTTTGATTATTCTTAAAATTTTTAAATTAAAATAAGTAACTTGTGTCTATTCATTTTAAGAGAATTTCTGCCTATTTAAACACCTATTTCTTCCATAAATTTGTAATCTTTTCATTTCTGCTTATCTCTATTTGCATCTCTTCACTACTTATCAAAAATGGCTTCCTCTTCTCGAACTCTAAGTGATAATCTTGATGAAACTCTCGATTCATTCAACAATATACTTACTTTTATTCTCCACAATCAAAGGCACTTAGAACTAAGTCAAATGTAGATGATAAAAGAACAAGAAAAGCATTTCGATGCCCTCCGTTGGATGTCTTTTGCTCTAAACAAAGATGATCTCAATGCAAATCCTGTATGAACTTTGATTCAAGATAATGAAGATTGGGAAGATATTAAAAAGGATCCTATCTTTGAAGAAGAAGGATGGGTTGAAGTTCCTAAAATTATTGATCTTCTTATGGTTTGAATTGCTTTTTTTTGAATTATGTGATTTGATTTTCTTTAATTTGATTTTCTTTGATTTGGTTTGAATGGATTGTATAACATTGTATGAAACATAGTATATATTTATTGGATTTAAACTTTCATATTATTCATGTCTTTATTATTAACTCATGTTATTATATATATAACATAATTTGTCACAGGTACTCCAGTATAAGACTAAGGGGGAGTTATATTAGTTTAGGATTAATTTTTGTCAATGACAAAGGAGGAGAATTATAAAATAGAGTAGTTAGGCTTAGATTAAGGGGGAGTTATAAGTTTTAGGGGGAGTAATTGTGAAGGAGACATATATTTTATAAACATAGGTTGTCCTCATCCAAAAGGGGGAATTGTTAGTCCTTGAGATGATGGTTTTGATGACAACAACCTTAGGACTTGTTATAAAACATAAATACTAACATTATGGTTTAGATATAAATGTATATGCAGGATAAAAACATGCAGGTGCCAACAATGAGGACTACACAATATAGAGATTCAAGACTGAAGATATCAAGATTGAAGACTCATTTGTATCAAGATATCAAGAGTTAAAGATTTCAATAGTACAAGATAAGTATTGAGTCCAGAATTATGTTAAAACTTCTTGAGAACACTTACATCTTTGTTCAAAATTTATTCATGGAATGGAATCCACTTCGAGCCTGTTAAAGGGATGGAACCATAGTGGGATGGAACTCATGAAAAAATCTAGTGGTACAATATCCACTAATTTTATAAAAATGTTTTTCAAAAATATATCTCTTATTTTAAATGTTTTCAAAACCTTTTTTTCAAAAAGACATCTCTCTAGTTTGAAATATTTTAGCCTCAAAATTATCTTTATCATTTTTAATATTTTGATTTCAAAATTTTCCTTGATTTTAAACTATCTTTTGTTTTAAATATTTAGTTTTAAAATATTTATATACTCAGATTTTAAATCACTTTATAGATTAAGATTATATATATTAAAAAAATTACTTTCTAAACTCTATTATATGTTTAAACTGTATTCAAATATGTTTATAAAGTTTAGAAATTGTTTTGACAAATTGTAGAAACCAATGTTAATAAAAAAAACTAAAACATCAGTTTTTGCCTTGAGCATGTCGACATCATTCAACCCCCCATGTTAATGAATTTTACATTAGATTTCATTTATTTTCTCTCCTCTTCATCTTCTACATTTATTCTAAAGAATCCTAAACTATATTCTGCCGAAATACCAAGCGAATCAAACGTGATAATCTCTTGTTTGATTCTTTGTCACTCTCTCCATAAGATCTCAGTGCTATTCAGAGTTATAGGATCCTTTGTAAATCAAACTGTTGAGTAAAAGGTGCGATCGAGCCTTGAAATCAATTGGGTGTGATTATAGACCCGGAAATCAATTAGGTGATCTTGTAGCCAAGTTAAATCAAGAGAGTTGCCCTGAACTCGAATACAGGAGGGTGTACCTCGTAGCCTTGGAACCGAGGGTGTAACCTTGGAGATTATTTTGATAAGAAATCCGTACGATTTTACGAGACTGGATGTAGGGTAACTCCGAACCAGTATAAAATCCTGGTGTATTCTTTCCTTTACTGCTTTTATTTAGTATTTGCATCTGTGTCTGATTCTGTGATTGTATATGCGTCTGTGAATTGCATTTGTTGGTGATTAAATTACATAAGTTTTAAAAAGATTTAGAAAATCCATAAAACACTGTTCCCCCTCTAGTGTTATTCCATCCTTAAGATCCATAATATGCATTTCTCAATATGTGTCTAGTCCATTACTTGAGAAAACATCACCTTATTCACCTGAAATGAATGGTAAAGCTGAAAGAAAGAATAGAACCTTTACCGAATTAGTTGTGGGTATTTTATTAAATCGGGTGCCGCAAAACATTGGTGGGGGGTTATTTTATTTACGATATGCCATGTATTGAATAGAATCCCTAAATCAAAAGGTAAGATTTTACGTTTTGAAATTTTAAAAAATTACAAACCGAATGTATTTTACTTTAGAACTTAGGGATGTTTGGCATATGTTCGTATACGTGACCCTAAGAGAATTAAATTAGCAAGTAGAGCATACAAATGCGTATTTATTGGCTATGCTATTAATAGCAAAGCATATAGATTTTATGACTTGAATACACATAATATAGTAGAATCTAATGATGCTGGTTTTTATGAAACTAAATTTCCTTTTAAATTGAGGAATAGTGGGGGCACGTCAAATAACACCGTGCCAGTTGGAACAGAACTTAATGAATATTCTGAAATCGAACCCAGAAGAAGTAAAAGAGCAAGAGTTGATAAAGATTTTGGCTCGGATTTTTGCACATTTAATATAGAGGAGGATCCCACAAACCTCTAGGAAACCTTATCTTCATTAGATGCCGATTTTTTGCAAGAGGCTATAAATGATGAGATGAATTGCTTGGAATCCAATAAGACTTGGCACTTAGTAGATTTACCACCTGGTTGTTAGTCTATAGACTGTAAATGGGTACTTAAAAAGAAATTAAAACCCGATGGCACAATTGAAAAATATTAAGCTCATTTGGTAGCTAAAGGTTTGGCAAAGAGAAAATGTATACTTTTTTGATGCTCTTTCATCCGTAACTAGAATCACATCCATTTGAATACTAATTTCATTAGCATCTATTCATAATTTAATAATACACCAAATGGATGTTAAAACTGCTTTTTTAAATGGTGAATTAGAATAGCAAATCTATGTGGACCAACCTGAAGGCTTTGTAATTCATAGTCAAGAACATAAAGTTTGCAAATTAGATAAATCATTATATGGTTTAAAACAAGCACCTAAACAATGACATGAAAAATTTGATAACTTAATAATCTTATATGATTTCAAAGTTAATGAAAGTGACAAATGCATTTATTATAAATCTGAGAATGAAATTTGCACTATAATATATTTGTATGTAGATGATCTACTTATTTTTGGATCAAATATTCATGCCATAAACACCGTTAAGTCTTTGTTAAGTGCCAATTTTTATATGAAAGATCTAGGTGAAGCGAATGTAATCCCTGGTTTTAAGATTACTAGGTCCGAAGATGGACTTTCTTTGGATCAATCTCATTATATTTAAAGGATCTTAAAGAAATACAATTACTATGACTGTAAACCTACATGTACACCATATGATCCTAGTGTAAAGCTTTTCAAAAACACTGGCGAATGTGTAGGATAGTCTGATTATGCGAGCATCATTGACAGCCTTCGGTATGCCATTGATTGTACTAGACCCGACATTACCTATGTCGTGGGATTATTATGCAAGTTTACTAGTAGACCTAGTATAGAGCATTGGCATGCTATTGAGGGTCATGAGATACCTAAAACGAACCATAAACCTTGGATTACAGTATGAAAAGTTTGCAGCTACCCTTGAAGGTTACACCGATGCAGGTTGGAATACTTTATCTGATGATTCAAAAACAACCAGTGGCTATATCTTTAGCATTGCCGAAGGAGCTATTTCTTGGAAATCCAAGAAAAGGACTATTTTTGGTCAGTCTACTATAGAGTCGGAGTGATAGCACTAGGAACAACTGGTGAAGAAGCAGAGTATTTAAGAAATCTGCTAGCTGAGAATCCCTTATGGGAAAAACCTATAGCAGCTGTACTGATCCATTGCGATAGTACCGCGGCTATTGCAAAAGTACAGAACCGTTATTATAATGGTAAGAGACAACAGATACGTCGTAAGCAGAGCACTATCAGAGAGCTACTCTCTCAGGAGCTGTTAGAGTGGATCAAATACGCAGTGACAAGAATTTGGCAGATTCTTTGACGAAAGGACTGGTCAGATAGAAAGTCCTTAAAACTTCTAGAAAAATAGACTATTGCCCTTAGATTATTGAGTCACGCATAATGGTAACCCGACCTAATGACTGGAAATCCCAAGAACTAGGTTCAATGAGTAATAACAAGTTGTGAAGTGATATGAGTTGAACACGCTATTTTTCATATATATAAAAGCATGTATTCCTAAAGTGATTAGAGGATGAGTTAATACAAACTCTTAATGAGGTCTACACTTCATTTGGAGTGTACTACCTACCTTTAGGAGTACTCTTGATAGACCCACCCGTGTGAATGTGAAAATTTGGCCGTTTTCTATGGAGTTTGGGCAAAACTCCTAAAGCATTCACTAAACAAGGATAGACATGCATGACCATAAATGCACGGGCTTATTTGATTGCACCCTAGAAAGATTGTGTGTGGTCTGATGTTAGGAATAGAGTTCAAGACCACGTGTCACACTAATGAAAACTGAATCTTATCCACTATGCAATGGTTCAAGTCGAAAAACACATTTGTTTATGCACTATCTTATGTTTTCAGAAATTGCTCGAAAATATTTACAAAAAAATTCAAGTGGGGGGATTGTTGGAAAATATTTCAAATAATAAGTGAATTATTAAAAAAAAAAGACTAAGTGTGAAGAGTGGCTTCTATACGTGAATAGTCTCACATTGTACGATTGTATGAAAGAATCAAGTATTTATACAATACTTGATTCTTAAAAGCTAAGTTGAGCCATTTGTGCTCTTTTGTGAGGAGGGAGATCATGCTTGAGCACCGCGCGCGCGAGCCGACTAATCGACTCGACCCGTGCTCGGGCTCAGGATTGTAGTGGTGTAGCATTTATATTTTTGATATAAAATTCTTTAACCGTTATAGACTGAGCTGGAACGGTCAAATCAGGCCAGACCCGTATTGGAGAACGTTGCATGATGTTCATTATTTTTGACCCGTTATTTTCTCAGATTCATTTTTTGAGACCACATTTCCCCCAACCAGCAACGTTCTTTTTGCTATTCCGTCTTCTTAACTGATAAGGAGACAAAAAAGAAAGAACTACATCTCGTTCATTTTTTAATCTACAAATTCGAGCAATATTTTTGAATGCAAAAAAGGAATCGTTCCGTACATGCAAACGAATCGATACAAGAGAATTTTTTAGTGGTTGTTTTATCCTAGAGGCGGTGACAAATGGTCCAAATTGCTTTGCACTATATAGCGGGTCGTCGAAACGTCTTCAAGAGAATGACGTAGTCCACAACTCAGCCGAAGATCGACATTGCTTAAGCACTCCGGATTCTTTTAGCCATCTTCCTAATTATAAATCATTATAATGTTCTTAGGTGGACTAACGAAGAGGTGTAGTTTAAAACATCATACAAGTAGTAAAGCATTAATGTTCTTAGGTGGGCTAATGAAAAAATGTTTTGTTTTGAAAAACGAAAAAGAATACCATAATTCAATTCATCGGGCTTCTTTCTTTGTAAGGTCTTAGAACAGATTAGCCGGAAATATAGAACTGATTTTTCCTTTTGAAATAATGTCCTAAGTGAGGTTCCCATGGCCGGTGAAAAAAAACATTAATTTTTTGTTACTATGACACCAAGTTTTTCCTTGAAAAATATCAGTGGTTTATCGATCTTTTACACACCACCCCCCCCCCCCCCCCCCCACCCATGATAGGCATATAATATAAACAACTTGTTAAAATGCCTTTTTTTCCTGCTCTACTCAGAGGAGTAGAAACCATCCTCTAATCTACGGAAGTATTCATGTGTCAAATTTTATGAAGAATTTTGTAATTTATTTTGGTTAACAATATAATCAGTACTTTAATGGGGGACACATGAATTTGACAATAAGTGACCCCATCCTCCTCTACGTGGAGCAAAAAACTATACAATGCACTAAAAGCATGGAACATATTAGTACAAAAATAGCATTCAGTGATTTATTGAATATTAGCATGCAGCTTGAACTTGGCAAAATGAATGGCACTGGCCACCGCTGATAGATAGTTAAGCTAGATGACTACAACTTGCAAGTTGCAGTAAATGTATAAATTTGGTGTGATTTTAGCATTTCTCTCTAGCCAATTTATTCTCAAGTCGATGAACCAGATGCGGTAGAAAGAAGTGTAACTGTTAAGTCAATCAAATTGCATAGTCTCATGTTTCCCATAATACTTAATTGGGTCTATCAACGGATACTTTCAGATATTGTTATTTCTCCATCAGCTTCCGAAATATTTTTCAGACATCAACATATTCGTAAATACGGACAGATATCGAATAATTATTTCATCCGTTGACGATTCACAAATAAAGAAATATAAATAGAAAATTAAAATTTTGGTGTAACAATTTTCTTTTTTCAACTCCACCAACTACACTACAAATGTGCAAAATCAAAAAATAAGATGATGATAAATAGGCATGATCAATTAATATGCATGATGCATAAATGTAATCTAATACTTAATAACACAATAAATACTTATCCTTCATTTTACTAATATATATGTAGATAATATATACTATAATATCGATAAAACCAAACAAATAATTTTTGATTGTAGACGCCTTCGTCGTATTTCTGCATTTGAGAATATGCATTTACAAACTATACACAAAGCCTGACAGTAAATTTCCAATAAAAGAATTATGTACTAGTTCAAATGGATGAAATAAAATGACTTCTTGACTGCAAGTACTTCCCTAATCAAAAACTGAATACATGATCTTCTACTCCCAATCTAAAATCTACCCACCAGAAAATCTTGGTTACATCAAATTCAATGTTAACCTTAAATTCATTCAAACACTAGAAAACTTACCAAACCGCGATTTGAATGTATTAATCCGGTTTACGTTGAGAAAAGTTAACCAATCCCATTCAATATTTTTTATTTAACTAAGGCCCAATTTGAGAAGAGCCTTCATAAACTAGAATGCATAAGCTAGCCCGCAAACTATTCAATTCATTCCATTCGGCTGGGCTACTTATTTATACAAGGCAATTCTCATTTATCAACCCACGTGGGACAATTTTAAAGAAGCTTATCCAAATTTTTATACATGGTGGCTGGCTTCTTCAAATCATAAAGATTGTCAATTACCCTTTGAAGTTTGTATATTTCATGCACAGATTTGATGTTCCATGCAGGTCTACATTTTATAACTATATTTTCTTTACGTAAATCTGGTTGACTTAGACTAATGTGGATTAAGCCACAAAAGAACTAGGGTACCTTCTATAGGTTCAAGTCTACTAACTTATGCCAAGTTTTAATCGTTTTGTTTGCTTCATACCCATTATGTTTTTTGCATTTATGCTACAAAAATCATAAATAATACTTAGTACGATTTTCACGGTCTAACATGCTCGACCATCAAAACCTCTGATCTTCGATCATTGTGGTTCGATAAACAGTTCGATATTCAAAACAATGGATAAGACGCACTACACGTGACAACCTTTTCATCACCGTTGACATTCGTGTCAGTGGGGATTCAAATGTTGAGACTTGGAGCAATGCTGTTGGTGCAATAGCCTTTAGCGGCAGTTCTTTTGGTATGCTGCACGCAACAGAGAATGTTTGTAAGAAGTACTCGCGAAATTTCGATTTGATTATAATTTATATGTGATAGAGTTAGGAATATGCCATAGAGCCAATTATATAATTCGTCACATATATTTAACTCGTAGACCGACCTAGCTTACTAGAGATAAAGATGTTTTCTTTCATTATATAGTTGATACAATGTGTTATATTAATTAATTAATTTAGTTAAAAATATATTTAATAGAAAATCCATAAATGGTAATTTTTGTGATAGTCGTTACAAAGTATTATAACCATGAATAATTTATCACAATGAAAACAAATATATCATTTTAAATGTTCCTAGTCAAGATGCATCGAAACTGGATATCGATGTATCTCTTGAGACCATAGTATGTACCAAATATTGGACAGTGTATTACTCATGACCGTTGAGGGGCACCTATGAGTTATGTACTGATAGTTATTGAATAACTATGCAACAACTCACTCGATAGTTTTCTGTTGGTTAAAACTAAGTTTAAAAAGGAAATATTGATGTGACCAATTTATACAGTTCTCTTGACTTAAAGATACCGTGGATCTCCGATAAGAAAGCTCCGCTTCGGTTACAATGAAATTAAGGCGTGACATCCATCGAGTGACTATTGTTGGGTTGAGTGGAAGTATTGAAAGTGAAGATCTATTCAGGGGAGGATTCATCTCCTTGGTTATATAGGATTAGTGTCACAGTCAACTCAAGTCAACTCAAAGTCAAAGTCTCCAACCAGAACATTTCAGTTAATAATAATAATTATTATTATTAAACCAAAAACTTTGTGTTTGGAGTGTTGATTTGAATATGGATGATACTAAAATTTTGATCAAATTCCATAAGTTCAAAGGAATATAGTTTTGACGAAGGGGATTAGTATAAATAAATGTCATAACCGCATAATGCTTAATAATATAAAATTGAATTTTACCAAAACTAAGTAAGCGATGAATTTGGCCAAAATGTTACACCACATGCTAAGTGATGTGTGAACCTTAACATTTTAACAGTTTGATGTTAAGTGCTGATCGAATTTACACCAAACGAGTCATATAACCAGAATGATGAATTCTCTTTAAACCAAACGATTTAATTAGTTTATAATCGTCATAAATTAATTAATATTTATGAAATATTGATTATAAAATATTGAAAATGATTTGAGGAATAAATATTATTGTACATATTTATAATAGTTATAAGTATATCGATCGATATTCGATATCGACAATCAATTAAATTAGAATTAATTAATAAAAATTATTTGGGCTTAAATGGGTAGTTAGCCCATGATGTTAAGATTTTATTTTGGCAGCAATATGGATTGTATGAGGCGGCTAAAAAGGCTAGAGGAGTTTAGAACCGGATGGTTAAGATTTGATGAGAAATGGTAAATTCAAAATGCGACGGCTATTGGACAGTTAAAGGTCTACGGTTCAAGGATTAGCAATCTGTTGAATCGAGAAGATTTCGAAGGAGAAAGAACTCATCATTATAAGGTGTGCTCTAAGGTATTAGTATTAGATATGTATTTACTATACTATATTATTTAAAATTCATGGATAGTATTATATTATATATATATATATATATATATATATCATTATTATATTACTAGTTATGTGAGATTCTTATATGTATCATCAACGGTGTCACGTATTAGATTGGTTATATGTTTGTTTTAATTTATTTTAAAATACACGCACAAATCTGAAGTGCACAGCCAAATAAATTTTATTCTAATTATTCTCATTTTATTAATTAGTATATTTATGTATTAATATACTACCTAATTTTAATTACATGACTAGTATTTAAGTATATCGTCATATCATATTAATAGTTGAACCTATATTTTATAAATGCATATCTACATAGATTATATTTTTCGGTTGCTACAAATTAATTTTTAATATTCATTTACTATTATTCAAATCAATATATTAAATAAATAAATCATATAAAATAAAAAAAATTCGAAAATTAAACTTTAAATTTTTAGATTTTTTATCATGATATAAACCCTCAGCCAAAAAATCAAAATTTAAAAATCATTTTTTATATTATTAAAAAATCAATTTAATAAACGGTCGAAATTAATTAATTGATTAAAAATATTATTTTGACTTAGAAAATTCCAAAAAAAAATTGAAACTTTAAAATATCATGCTTGAATTTATAAAGATTTGAAATTCGAATAATATTACATGAAAAATATTTTTGGTTATTGTTTTATTGTATTTTGAATAATTAATCAATATATATATATATATATTTAATGCAATAAAATACAAATAATTTTTTTTTTGCCCTGCATTCGATATGGAAAGGTTTTCATATATATATATATATGTGTGTGTGTGTGTGTGTGTGTGTGTGTGTGTATGTTATATATGTATTTAAATATGATAATAGTAATTTTGTTACAGTACTTAATATATATGTGTATGTAGAATGATTTTAAACAAAAATCTTTATATATTATGCATATACATATACGCGTGTATACATATACGTGTGTATATACATGTATGAAATATTTAATGCAATAGTGTGTGTGTTTATATATATATATATCATTAGTATTTTTACATATAAGACACTCGCGCGTATATAATTTTACATAGTTTTTAATATTTATATAAGTAACAAGTTTACATACATACATATATTTAGACAACATTCAATACACATAGGATGAGTTATATCCTTTGCGATGTAAATCTCAACACTTATACACGAGCATATTATACCCTACACGGATTATTATGCTACACACACACACACACACATACATGTTTACGATGTGTATGTGTACTAGTATATCTAATTGGATATAGAATAAATAAAATTCTATTTACAATTTATAAATTTAAATGAAATAAGATATTTTATTTGAAATAAATTTATAAATGTTCTAAACAAATTAGACTTCATAGGCCCAATATAGATCCGATAAGGGATTTTTTTGAAATTTATCCATAACTTCCGCTAAGGACTGGTCCGGTTTCAAAAGTATTCACGAGTGTCTTCGCCATGTCTCTTAATCCTCTATGACATCAATATGTAGGTTGCATTTATAGACATTTTGCTTCACTTCTCTATTTTGAAAATGGGAGCTACGTCTCCAGTCCAGTTCCAAAGAACCTTCGAGGACTGAATGGTCGAGTCATTGGATTTATCTCTTCCTCTATCTCCATTTTATCCTACCATTACCTAGGACTGGTAATTAGAACTAAGACCGGAAAAACCTAACCGATCCGAGAGGACCCAGACCTATACCCGACGGGTCTCTAGTCAGGTCGAGTGAGGAAAATACCATTTAGCCCCAATCAAACATGACTTGAACTGACATGACCCACCCAAAAAATACATAAAAATATTGAAATTTTAAGTATTATTACACAACTGTGTCCAACCCGATCCGAACCATGAGTCATTTGGGTCTAGATTTTTGAATTATATGATTTAGACCTAATAAAATCTGACCCACATAGTATTGAGACCCGCTGGGTAGGATCTAGTCCAGTCTGATAGGTCTAATTGCCACAATACCACCGCACCCAAATCCGAAAATCCACCCTAAATTTTAGCTCTATCCATTCATTTATTAAGGTTTTTTATTATGATTATTTCGATATTCACTAATCTATGTTTAGGGTTTTCTTGATGTTCCATCTTCAATTTATACATTCATATTATATAAGTTTCATTGTTATATATCTTTTACATTTCATGTTACTTATATAATAGTCTTTTGTATAATATTATATTAATTAAATCTTATTTAATTAATTTTAGTTAATTAATATTTTTAGATTAATTTAATATAACATTTATATTGAATATTTATTATATACTATAACATTTATAGTGTAACACATATATCAGATATATGTGTATATTATTTAACTGATTAATCTTTTAATCAATTTATTTAATTAAACCATTTTAATTAAATATATTGATTTCAAAAAATCATTTTGTATACATATATGTGTACTTATAATATTTTAAACATTTTCAAATATCATAAAATACATCAAAATATATAATACATGTATATATTTTTCATTAATTAACTTATTTTATTAATTAATTTATTTTATTAATCTTATTAATAAATTTAAAATTTTGAAATTAATTTATATTATTTTTCAAACATTTTGAAATTTATTATTATATTATAACTTTTATGATATGTATATCTTATTTTAAATTTAAATTTAAAATTTAAAATATTATATTTTTAATTTTTAGACAATTTTAAAATTTAGTCTAATGCCAATTCAAATTGAGCCTTTGCCGTTAGGGATAACTTTGGGCTTACATATTTGTTTGGGCTAGGCCGGTAGCCAAATAGGACATAGTACTTAATTACCTAAACTCAATCCTTCGACATTACCTTTCCGGACACCCTATTATCTAGGCTGCGAGTTTAATTAATTAACCATAACATGACTAATTTAGACCGCAAAGGTTATTTGGCTCTAATATGATTACTGTAACTAGGTCAGCCTATGCAGAAGATATGTGTGATTTTTTTTTACCATATTGGATCTATGTTGGGACTATAAAGTCCAATTTTTAATAAAATTTCTAAATTTCTTTTAAATAAAATCTTTATTTTATTTAAATTTGTAATATAATTTTGTATTATGTAGTTAACATTATATTATAAATATATACATGTGTAACATATACACATGCGTATATGTGTGCGTGCGCATGTGTCACATAGCAGTCCATGCAAGGTATGACATGCTCATATATAAGTGTTGGGATTTACACTACAAAGACATGTTAGCTCATCCAATATACAAATATATTATCTAAATGTTTGTTTATATACTTTACTTCATATATACAAAGTATTGCAACACACACACTTTTGAAATATTTTATCAAATTACACGCGCGCACACACACACGCATATATATGAAACTTATAATATGTATACATATGTATATTAAAAATCATTTAAATTATACTGAAATTTATACATTTATTTTACTAGAAATTTGAAATTAAAATCAGAATAATTTTATTATTATTAAACGTGTATATATACTAATATCTTATAAAATTAATAATACTCACACACATTTAAATAAAATATATGCATGAAATAATACACACATACTTTCCTATTATATAGCTCATGGAAATGATGGGTTTTTCAACTTTAAATATGTATATTTCCATATGGAAATATATGTATGAACATTGTGGCATTCCTTGATTGATTGCTCATTGATTGCTCTGTCGGCAGTGGGTTCTTGTCTTCTCTATTTGCCTGGTTGTTATCTTCTGTGCGTTCTGGTTGTTGTGTGTATGTTCATGTTGTTTGTGCTGTGTTATTGGCCTAGAATTGTGTTATTTGTTTTTAGTTTGGTTGAGTCTTGGTTGTAGTCTGTATGTTCATGTTGTTGGTGCGTGGTTGAATTTGTAATGTGGCTGTTCTTTGGTTATTCTTTTAAATAAAGAGATGAATAAGTCCTCTATAAAAACCTAGCTTGCTTTGCAAAAAAAATTAAAAATTAATAAAAAACTAAAGTTTTACATGATAATTTCAAATTTAAACATTTCAGTAAAAATCTCGAAGATATTATGATATGTAGATATATGTCTTTTAATTTAAAATCAATATATTAATTTCAGCAATTATATAAATAATTTAAATTATATGAAAAAAAATTCTCCAAAAGTGAGATTAGATGAAAGTTTAATTTTATGAAATTTAGAACATATTTTACAATATATATATATATATGTATATATGTATATATGTATGTATTAATATTATTTATTTATAGAATTAAATGATTTAAATATTATTTAAATAATAATTATATATATAAATTATAATATTTTTTGGCAAGGCCAGCTGGTTTTTGAAGTGGACTGTCCGCTTTTTTATTACAACAAGTAATAAATACATTTGAGAACCAAGAGATAGGCTGATTACCTAACTACTAAAAAAGAAAATTAATCTAGCTTATAGTATAGGAGTTAGGCAAACATGCCTAAACCACTAATAAAATCATCTATGTTGCAAGAGTAATCACAATACCATTGGACTCTAAATACAAGCACCACGAAGGGTGCAAATTTCTAATAGTTATTTCTATCTGTTGCACCAGGCATCTCATATACACACCCTCAACTCCGAAACAAGCAAGAATGTGCACCAAAATGGAACAGTGTAACATCACAATCAAGCAGCATATAGCATGAAATTTCAATAAAATGATTATCAAAGATGAAAGATCCACACATAGGAAATATCTACTGTAACAAATAAAACATATTCCACAATGACTAAGCGCTTAACTTCTCCACACGAAACCATTACACAAGCAAAGCCAGAAAACCAACAGCTCCCTGTACACTTGGCACGACAACCAACAATATAGTAAACCTACCCACCGTTGCAAGGCAATCGCTGTGATCAGGCATGTACTAATGAGAAAACGCAAGGAGAACGACGGCCGATGGACCTCACCCACAGAAAACAAAGACGCTAGAGGAGTAAGAAGCAGCTGACAACCTAAACCAACAAACTAAAAGAAAAAACAACCAAAGACTAAGATCTCCAAGACGAAAAGAGTAGATGAACAAAATCTCGAGAACTAGGTAGAACAGATCCATGACTCCAAGTCCACAAACACACTCGATCTAAATCCCGAACCAACTACGTAGGAAATAGCCAAAGAACCTCAACAAACAGCCTAAGTCGGACCAAAGCCAGTCGAGTAAGTACTCGATCCAAAATCCAACGCCCTAAGGAAAATTTCTGCTTAGTAGTGGGAAGAATAGAGCGGATTGACTTCTCTTATAAAGGAAGACAAAGGGATGATGATGATGTTTAGGGCTAAAATCGGTACAGAGAAGGGGAGGCATAAGGATCGGGAAATGGCAGAGCAGAAGGGGGAACTTAGGCCAACCAGTGAAAAAACTCCACCAAAAAGGAAGAAAAGGGTTGGGAAAACAAAGTAGATCTAGAAGGGGGAAAATATATCGAATAATTGGGATTTAGAATACGGAGAAGGAGAAACTATTAGTGGTGAGAAAAACTAGGCTAGGAGAGAGGAGAGCGAAGAAAAGTAATGGGAGCAAGAAGATGGAGAGTGGCATTCGGGAAAACTAGTCTCCTTGATTTATGTATAATATTAATTGTATAAAATTTTAAAACCCTATTTTATTCAGTATAAGATTAATATTTGAATTATAAAGCTTATATAATAAAAAAAATGAACAATAAATTAATTTTAAGTTAAAAAATTTAATTTTTTTTGGCGCATTAATTATACACATGATAGTGACAAAAAAATATGTTTTTTTAAAAGAAATATATATATATATATGAACATATAGCCAATTTGATTGTGATAATATATTGATATAGTCGAATCGTCACTTAACTAACAAAACAATACACATGATATAAATATTATCTACACATTAGTAATCATTAAGATATTATAAAGTTTACCTTATTACCAATGCTTATAAGTACATCTTGAAACGATGAGATCTACTCCTTAAGCTTGTTTCCAATCAAGTAGAGTGCTAGTCCCTGAGCCGATGACCATTAACTATCAAATAGTTTTTATTTTATTTTGACATTGGAAACGGGGAGATGGGAAGGTCTATATTTCGGCTAGAGGTAAGGGATTAGAAGACTTCAAAATTTTTTTTCTAAAAGGTGTGGGTTGAGATGCGTATATAGAGGAGAGATTAGAGAAAAATTAGGATCTAGATCCTCCTTTATCTCTTACTAATTCTCTTTTATCTTAACCATCCAAATCAAACCCTTTTAATGCCATTATGTGGCCTTATCCTTTGTAGCCTTATCATGTCTGAACCAACCAACCCATATCTGGACTTTCAACCCACTTAAATCTCGAACAAAATATTTTGCATTTAAATCTAATTTAAAAATGTATCAATATCGTATATCGATTAACATATTTATAACTATTATTTAATAATATTTGTTCATCAAATGTAAACAAAATTCTATAACTAATACGGCAAAAATATTAATTAATTTATAATAATTACAAATTAATATAATCATTTAGTCAAAAGAGTATCCAATTTTTTGGTGGTATGACTCGTCAGGTGTAAATTTGGTCAACGATTAATATCGAACCATTTAAATATTAATGTTTACATGTCACTTAGTAAATGGTGTGATATTTCGGCCAAATTTATCGCTTACTTGGTTTCAGCAAAATCCAATTTTACTTTGTTAAGCATTACCCGGGTGTGACTATTATTTATACTAATTCTTTTCGTCAAAACTATATCACCTTGGATTTATGAAATTTGGTAATTGTCAAAATTCCAATATCGCCAGTATTCAACTCTATAGTCCAATCAAAAAGTCATTGGTTTAATAATAACAATTATTATTAACTGAAATACTTTGGTCAAAGACTTTGAATTTGGGTTGACTATAGTTGACAGTGATACTAAACTCATCCAACCAAAGAGGCGAAACCTATCTTGAATAGTATTTCACTTTCAATTCTTCCACTCGATCCAACTATAGTCGTTTGGACGTCATGCCATGATTTAACCGTAATCAAAGCGGAATTTCCACTTTGAAACTCCACAGTATTCTCAAGTCGAGAGAATTATGTAATATTGTAATATCGATATTTTCTATTTGACCTTTGTTATATTAACCAACTGAAAAATATCGAGTGAGTCATTCCATAGTTATCCAATAACTATCGGCATGTAACCCCTTGGTGACCTTAACATGCATGAGTAATTCATTGCCCAATATTTGGGGAGCGTTGCGTACTGTAGTATCAATGAATGCATCGATATCCAGTCTCGATATATCTTGACTATGAATATTTAAAACGATATGCTTAATCTCATTGTGATAAATTACCATTAGCTACAATACTTTATAACTACTATCACAAAATATACCATTCATGGATTTTCTATTAAATATATTTTTAATTAAATCAATTAATTAATACAACATATTATATCAAGTATATAACAAAAAGAAAACACCTTTTATTTTGGATAAGATTGATTTACGAGTTAGATATATGTAATAAATAACATAATTTCTCCCAGGGCATTACCCTGACTCCATTACCCATATCCTTAAAACGAAGTAAGGCATGGACTATTCTTCCGTCTCACCACCATAACTCAATGGTGGACATTCGATGTTGCTTTATCGTCATGGGTAAGGCAATCGAGATCCATGATCAGCGAGAGGAAAATATGAATTTCGCCGTGATAAAAAAAACCATTGAACATTTCCTCTAATCCCCATCCTAAAGTATAACTAAACTATACTGAATTTAAAATATATGTTATAGATAACACTTGTGCACTATAGTTTTAAATGATAGTTTGAGACTAGTTTCGAACACAACCGATCGAGAAGTTTCCAAATCTTTTCAAAAATGAAATATGTTTTAAAAAGTGATCTTGATGAGTAAAACGCCGTAGATAACAATGATTTTTGTATTAATATCTTTCATTTTTTGAAAAATAGAAATCCAGATTCTTATTTTCACATCAGAAGTAAAACTAGAATCATGTTGCCTATTCAATTGCTAGCGAATGTAAAGATGATTAATGGTTGTGTCGAAATAAATCAAATATTAGGTGGAAATATTAATATGTACCAACACAAGTTATAAAATTATTCAAATATTCCCTCAAATTGCAACCTAAGGATAAGATATTTATTTGGAATTTTTTTCTCCTCTATCATACAACTAACATTTTTTAACCTTTTAACATGCGCGCCGAGGACACGTATTAACAACATCTATACCATATTAATATAGTATTAATCATTAGGTCTCATTAAATGCTATTTATTCTTGGTGGATCAATTTAACCAAATATTGGAAGCACCGAAACATAGAGCATTTGAGCTAAAGCTTGGCACGATAAATTTGACTTCTGATTTTATAAATAACTCCCATCTTCTTTTGCCAACAGGCATGGAGGTACTGACTGTACATCAGAAATATTGGAATGTGCCTTAAGTGGATCATTAATTTTTTTGTTTTAAATAACTTAACAAACCGCTAAATAACTTAACAAACCTAAGAGAAGATGGTTAAAGTAGTTTTAGAGAGTTATTATTATACGGTATCCCTTTAATCCTGTCAAGATCTAAATAGTAATACAGCTGCGAATAATATATAGGTATGTATTAACAGGAAATAACAAGTCAGATAACAAGACTTTGTCTAGTCATTCTATCTCCTTTATTTACTATTGATTTCCTTATTTTGCTACAGTTTGAAATGGTCATGTATTTTAAATTTTAAACTATATGTACTTGTTCTGTGAGGCTATATATATATATATAGCTATGATGGAAGCTGAATAAACTAAGATAGAGAGAAGGAATAATATTCTCTTCATGGTATCAGAGCAGTAACGGCACTTATATTCAAATAAATAAATAAAAATGTCAGTATCTCCTTCCTCATCCCTTTCTTCCATCCCTACCACTAACATCCACCACATAGTTTCAGTGAAACTTGACAGCACAAACTATGTGCTTTGGCATGCTCAATTCCTCCCTCTTCTCCGTGGCTATAAACTAATGAAGTACGTTGATGGAAGCTACCCATGCCCCACGTCCAAAGCCAAAGACGACAGTTCCTCAGATTCCGAGTATGATGCTTGGCAACAACAAGACCAAGTCCTACTTAGTTGGATTCTCTCCTCTCTATCTGAATCTATTCTAGCCAGTGTTGCTAGATATAAAACTTCACAAGAAGTTTGGACAGCTATAGAAAAACTATGTGCGTCTAAATCTCAAGCACGTACCATGCAGCTCCAAAATGAGCTAAGGCACATGCGCAAAGGAGACAAGACCATGAGTGAATATTTGGTTCAAGCTCGTTCCATAGCTGATCTTCTTGCTGCCTCCGGACAAGCAATACCAGATCCGACGTTTCAACAACTCATTCTCATGGGATTGGAATCAACTTATGATCCGATAGTGACCACCTTGTCTGCTACTATTGATAATATCTCTTACTCCATGGATGATTTTCAAGAACATCTCCAAGCTTTTGAATTGCGCATTCAAGCACAGCAAGCTTCACTTTCCCTTCAGCCTGTTGCCAACATAGCCACCACCAATCAGTTCTCTCGTGGACGTGGTGGTCGTTTCGGTCAAGGAAGACATGGTAATGGCGGTCGATCAACTGTAAATTGTCACCCTAATACTTCATTACAAGGACCATGTCAAATATGTGGAAAACGAAATCATACAGCTCAACGATGTTGGCATCGGTTTGAAAAAACCTTCGCTACTCAAGAATACAGACCTCCACAACAAAATCAAAATCCTACGCAACAACCACACTCAAATACAGCCTATGTTCTTCACTCAGATAACAATCATCATGGTCAGTGGATACCAGACAGTGGTGCCTCTACTCATGTAACCGGGGATCTTCAGAACTTGCATATTCACAATCCTTATGAGGGACCCGATCAAGTTCGTGTAGGTAATGGTTCCAGCCTTCCTATAACTAATATTGGTAAGACCATCTATCGTTCAAATTCTCGTACATTTACTATGAATCCAGTTCATTATGATCCTTCACTCAAAGCAAATTTGCTTTCTGTTTCTCAATTCTCTGCTGAAAATAATGTCTGTTTTGAATTTCATCCTACTTATTTTCTTGTGAAGGATCGTCATACGGGGAAAACAGTGTTGCAAGGGCTAATTAAAGACGGTCTCTACTATTTCACCAATGCTCATGATTTTTCTAATTCTATTTCTTCAGCATTTTTGTCTAATAAGTGTACGTTGGATGTTTGGCATCAGCGATTAGGACATCCTATGTTTAGAATTGTCAAACGTATTGTCTCCAATTTTTCCCTTCCAGTTTGTAGTAATAAAATCAGTTGTTGCAACTCCTGTCATGTCAGTAAAAGTCGAAAACTTCCATTCCATGATAGTTTAACTACTTATTCATCTCCTTTGCATTTGATAGTCTCAGATTTATGGGGACCTTCACCTGTCATATCTAAAGACGGTTTCCGTTACTACTTACTATTAATGGATGTATTTAGTCGTTTTATTTGGATATTTCCTTTACGTCAAAAGTCTGAAGCATTGGCTGTATTTATCAATTTCAAAAACAAGATTGAAAACTTACTCAACACAAAGATAAAAAAATTTCAATCTGATAATGGTACCGAATATCGAAAATTCACAACTTTTCTTGTAGAAAATGGTGTTTATCATAGATTCTCTTGTCCACACACCGCCGAACAAAATGGACAAGCTGAGAGACGTCATCGACACATACGAGAAACTGGTACTGCCCTTCTCTCTCAAGCTAGTCTTCTTGAACGATTCTGGGTCGAAGCTTTTCAAACTGCATGTTATTTATTAAATAGATTACCCTCTCCGGTTACAGAAAATAAATCACCGTTTCATATATTGTTTGGTACCATTCCCGACTACAGCATTCTACGAGTCTTTGGCTGTTTATGCTATCCACGTTTAAAACCATATGCTGAACACAAATTAGCACCAAGGTCATTACCTTGTGTATTTATTGGATATCATTCTGCATGCAAGGGTTATCTTTGCTTTCACATCCCTTCAAATCGTTTATACATCTCACGACATGTGTCTTTTGTAGAGAGCATATTTCCCTTTGCGGATACAGCTAACACACCATGTGATGGAACCTTCAGATCGACTAATATTCCCATTATATTTCAGCCTCCCACTGTGCCTACACTTCCAACAGTATCAGCCTCTTCTACTACATATTTTCCTAGTTCCCCTCCTCCTAATATGCCTGCTGAAGCTATTTGTCCTGAACCAAATTCACATGATTCAACTACCTCGATACCACCAGCACATACATCTCCATCAATTCCTTTATCACCACAAACTGAACCTGCACCAACTCCAACAACAGATTTAGTGCCAACACAGCCTTTGCTGTCTTCATCACCACAAACTGAATCTTCACAACCTGCACTAACTCCAACAGTGGATATAGTGCGCACACACCCTATGCAAACACGTTCAAAAGATGGCATATTCAAGCCTAAGATTTACACAGCAACCAAACACCCAATGCCTAATCTTCACCTCCAAGAACCAAGCTGTTACACCCAAGCTCTCAAACATAAAGAATGGCGGCAAGCTATGGACATTGAAATCAATGCACTACTTCACAATGGAACATGGACCCTTGTACCTCCAAAACAAGGAATTAATATAGTCGGCTGCAAATGGATATATCGAATCAAAAGAAAAGCAGATGGTTCAATTGATCGTTATAAAGCTCGACTGGTGGCTAAAGGTTTTCATCAGCAACCAGGCATTGACTTCAATGAAACATTTAGTCTCGTAGTCAAGTTTTGCACCATACGGACAGTGCTCACTATCGCTCTCTCTAAATGATGGTCGATTCGACAACTTGACGTTCAAAATGCATTCCTTCATGGTTATCTTCAAGAAGAGGTTTATATGCACTAACCACCTGGATTTATTGACAAACTTCATCCTTCCTTTGTTTGTCGGCTACACAAA